>CATOUR010000074.1:12400000-14800000 GCA_951848785.1 Callosobruchus maculatus
TCGTGCTTTATCAAAAGCCCCCTGTACGTCGAAGAATACTCCCAGAGCCACTTCTCTGTGAGAGAGGGCTCTTTCTACTTTTCCTACTATAGCATGCAGTGCCGTTTCCGTGGAGCGACCCTGCCTATAGGCATGCTGATTATCATGGAGGGGATAGGTAACGAGCGTTTCCTCTATCAAATATTTGTCCACGATCTTCTCCAATGCTTTCATAAGAAAGGAGGTAAGACTGATTGGTCTATAAAACTTTGATAAAGAGTAGTCGATCTTCCCTGGCTTAGGAATGAACACTACTCTTGCTGCTTTCCAGGACGACGGTACGTATCCTAGCGCTAGCGAGCTCCGGAAAGCTGCCACGATATGTGGCAGCAACTCTTCTAGACCTCTTTGTAGTAGCGCAGGGAATATACCATCAGGTCCGGCTGATTTAAATGGACTAAACTCGTTTATTGCCCAGGAGACTGATCCGTCGGTTATCATCCTCTCGGCCAAGCCGTCGTCCCCTATGAAGGGAGCCGACTCAGCTTCTGGAGACAGATCGCCGGACTCTCCCGGGAAATGCGAGTCGAGGAGGTATTGGAGAGATTCCTCCACCGATGTAGTCCATGTACCATCTTCTTTCTTGAATGAACTAATGGTTTGTCTCTTCTCGCAGCTGAGCAATTTCATTAGTCTGGCGGAGTCTGAAAGGGACTCCAATTCTCCACAGTAGTTCCGCCAGCTTGCTCTTTTGTTGCTGCGTAGCTCTTTTTTATACTTTCTCCTTGCCTCTCTAAAGGCATCCCAGGAGGCTTCATCGCCTCGCTTTGTAGCCCTGTTAAGAGCCCTCCTTGTGGCCCCTCGGAGTTTATTTAACGTCCCAGACCACCAGGGTACTCTCCCAAGAACCACAGCCCTCAGAGGGCAGGATCCCTCAAATGCAGTGCGGATAGTCTCCTCCAAATTGGAGACACCACGCTCCACTTCTTCTATTGTGTTAATCCGTCCAGCCGGTTCCCTAAGGTTAGCAGCCAGGAAGGCTTTGTAAGTCTTTCAGTCGGTCGCTCTAGGGTTCCGGCATTGGGCTACATCGCTGTGTACTGAATCTATCTCAAATCTAATCATCCTGTGATCAGACAGAGATATATCATCGGTTACTCTCCAGTCTGTTACTACACGAACCAGATCCGGCGAAGCTACCGTAATGTCGGTAACCTCTTTCCTAATCCGATTCGCGAATGTGGCTTCTGTGCCTTTGTTAAGAATCTCTAAATTACAAGATGCTATGAACTCTAATAGGGCTTCGCCTCGACTGTTTATGTCCGAGCTACCCCATACTAAATGATGCGCATTAGCGTCCATTCCAATAAGGAGTGGCAATCCATTGCTATTCGCGAAATCTATTATATTAACTAGGTCTGTAGTCGGAGGTAAACTCGCGATATCGTACGGTAGATACACGCTGCCTACGACTATCTTAAACCTAGTGTCACTAACCTTGCATTCCAGTACGGCGACCGCCGCATCTCTGGTCCCTAGCTGAGGCAATGGAGTCACCTGCAGATCCCTAGACGCGAGGATGGCCGCCCTGGGGGAGTCTGAGTTGGCTGACACAAGGCTGAAGGTACTGACCTCCAACCCGCGTATTTGCTTCCTGTAACAATAGGGCTCTTGAATTAATATAATCTCTTTAGTCCTTCCAGCAACAATGGCCAGCAGTTCGGCTGCGGCATCGTTGCTGCGGTGGAGATTAATTTGACTACCCGCAGCTGTGTCATGGTTCCTGCGGTATGCTGGGGAAGCGTCGGCACGGCCTATTTTGCCTTTCTGGAGGCGCCCTTGCCACCAGATGGACCCTGCCAGGCACCCCTCCCACGAGCAGCCACCCTGTGGACAGCCACAGTGCAGAGCTCGTAGAAGAGGGACCAACCAGCCCGTTCTAGCAGCGTGGCCTCCTCCTTGCTAATCGAGAAGGTGATGACGTGATCACCCTCTCTTCCCTCGCTCATTGTCTCCAGATGCCTCCCATCTCTTATATTGAGATCAGGGTTCTGGAGACTAAGAGTCTTAACCAGCCGCTCTAAGTTTGGCTGTCCCTGACTCTTGACCCGGACGCCCACCGTCACCGGCCATGGAGCGTCCGCAGACCGTACAGGCCTGAAGACATGGTCTCCAATGTCCAGGGGGGGCAGTCGGTTCAGGAGCCAGTCCCGAGATGTCTCATCGTAGGCTGTGACTACGAACCAGCCCGTATCATACAGCCCCGAGTTCAGGAAACGGAGGATAGGGGCTCCCTCTTCCTCCATCGCCTGTAGGGCTCTCCCTACTACGTAGGACCTAACTTGCTCCGCCTCGTCCGGGAGCACCAGTCCGTCAGGTCTGTCAGACCTTACGACGACCTGTAGCTCTCTGCGGACTGCAGAGCTGTAAAAGGTTGGCTGCGGATCTGGAGGCCCACCGGTGCCGCCTTTCTTGCCCTGGGCGCTGCTCGATCCTCCTCTCCCCACTGTCGCTCCGCCGGGCGCCACCCTGGGGTTTGTTGCACCCCCGCGAAGCGCCCACCCGGACCGCGAAGAGGTTTGAGGAGTCGCGGCTACAGGATCTCCTCTCTTTAATGCCGGCTCAGTTGGCAGCACGAAGGGCTGCTTATTCGCCGCCCGGTTCGCTGCCCTCTTCACCGGCCCTCTACTGTAAGATGAAGCCAGCTTATGGCCCCCTCGGCTTGAGATGTAGACGGTACTTCCGGGACCCCTTTGTCGACCGAAGTTCCATCTAGAGTGACCGGGGGCTGCCGGGGCTGGAGATGCACTTGTCATCTCCGCCTCCACGGCTACCACGCCGGCTGCTCTCTTCTTTTTTCTCTGCCTGCTTTTCCAGTTCCTCCTTGCTTTGCCCCGTAGGTGCGCCGGAACGAACCCCTCCTCGTCACTCGAGAGTGGAGGCAGAGTGGTCGGACCAGCAGCACCAGCCGGTGACCGCGGGAGGTCATCTTCTTTATCTGAAGGGACACAGGGGGAGCTCCCGCTAATTATAGGCTCCTCCGTGCCCTCCATCAACTCGACAGTAGAGGTAAGGTCCTCCATTGGGGGTTGTGGGGTTGTGGGGTTGGGACTTGGGATGGGGGTGGGGATGGTGACTTGGGTGGCACATTAATCTTTTCCTCTTTTTCTTGTATTTCCATTTTAGCGTTTTCACTGGTTGGTTGTGTGTGTTTAGTGTGTGTGTGCGGGTGCGGGTGTGTGTGTTTATGTACTGCATTTGCTGTGACATCGTGTGCGTGAATAATCGTGGACTGTGACCTCTGCCTTAGCTGTGGCATCTTACACCCCGATGTCACAGCAATACATGCGATAACTCTCTTAATTTATCATTTAAATCCATCCTTTCTACTGTTTCGGGACGACCATTTGGCAACGCCGCCGATGAGTTCGTCGATGTTGGTCTAGGCTCAGTGCTTACTATTTTCCTCGATTGTGTATGTGATGTCACAATTCGGTTTGTAGCACACAGGTTTCATCCTGAATTGTAACATCATTTATAAAGTCTGTTCTGAAGCGCCCTCTACAGAATACACATTTCACTATGAGCGTAAAAGTGTGTAAACGTATCTTTTGCTATCAGCATCACTTTGGTGCCCAAGGGAGAAGCATTGGAGAAGAGCGCGTATTTCAGCCAAAGATAGGTAAACGGTCTTACTTTTAGCAGCGATAGTAATAATAGTAACGATAATCCCCTATTTTAGCGTTTTTATTTTGTTTCACATGGGCGCTGATTGTTATTGATGTTGTTGGTTTTGGGTCAAATCTAGAGTGTGAGTGACCATGAAATGAAATCTTCGAAGCTCATCTCCGGGTTGAGTTGCTCAAGTTCTCTTACTTGCGTGCCCGCATTATCTCCAGCAAATGGAGCCAATCTGTTGAAGTGCACGACATTGGGTTTTCCACTGTTGGCATTCTGGATTCGATGGATTACGTCGATGATTTTTTTGACGACTTCATACGGGCCCTCCCAGGAGCTCTGGAGTTTCGGTGACAGGTGTCGGTCTTTCTGATACAGCCAGACCAGGATTCCGGATTGGTATGCTATTTCGCTGGACCCTACGTCGTACGTCACCTTCATCCGATCGCTTGCGGTGCGAGTATTGCGCCAAACTTACTCATGGACCTCGGCCATTCTTCTGTGAAGGTTGGCAACGTAGCCTTCGCCTGCCACATCGTCCCCTGATTTGCGGCCAAACATGAGGTCGTACATGATATCCTAGCCGGAGCTCTCGCCCAAACACAATACTGGCCGGTGTCTCTCCCGTGGTATCATGAACTGCCGAGCGGTACGCCAATAGGAACAGATGAAGCCAGCTATCCCAGTCTCGTAGGCGGTCCGAGACAACCTCAGCCAAATAGCAATTCACCGTTCTGTTCATCCTCTCCACCATGCCGTCCGACTGAGGGTGTAACGCCGTGGTCCGAGTTTTCCTAATCCCCAAAGCTTTGCACAGGTTCCGGAAGGGCGCAGACCCGAAGTTCCTTCCCTGGTCCGAATGTAGCTCGAGCGGGACTCCAAAACGACAAATCCAGTCCTAAACCAGAGCCGCGGCCTCCTGGTTTGGCAGAGCATAAGCTTCGACCCATTTGCTAGTAGTCGATAGCGATCCTCTCGAAGGGACGTATTGGTGCGTAGGAGCCTTCATACATCTCTCTGGACCATTGCTGGCGGCACAAACTGTACAATTCCTGTACCATTTCTTAACGTCTTCCTTCTCACCTAAACTAGTAGAACCGTTTCCGAACCTTCTCCAGGATCTTGGCCACGCCCAGATGAGCTCCACTGGTTCCGCTGCGAATCTCCTTAGTACCATCACGGTCTGTCTTCTTTCTCTGGTCCCTCCTTTGTCCTCCATTGGTTTCAGGATTCCATCCTCCATCACCAGAGTGTCCCTCTGAGCCCAGTAGGACTTGACGGTGGGCGAGTAAAGTGAAACTTTAGGTGAAGAACTTGGTCGTTGGTCCTCCCTCTTCCACTCGATGATTGATCATTTGCATGCTAGAATCCTCCTCTTGGTCTTTCTGGAGTTCGATAGGCTGCCAGAGACCACCCACCACGGTGGTTCTTCTTGTCATGGCGTCTTTCATCTGCTGCCCAACGTAGGACGAGCTGTTCTTCCTCCGGCCTTCTGGACGCGGGTTGAGGATTGCCTCTTGTCTTCGACCCTAAATAGTTTTTCCGGTTTCGACAGTGGCTTCTTCTCTAACTTACAGCGGCTTCTAACATAAACCAGCTCGCCGCAATTCCAGAATCGGATCTCTCTTTCCTTCTTGGGATGGGCCTCGATAATTACCCGCCGCAGTTCCTCAACTAGGGACAGCACTTCTGTCTCACCTTCACATTCCGGAACTCGGGCCTGGTTGTGGTAGGTCTTTTTCACAACCTACAGCCTCATATTCTAAATCTGTGGCTAGTGCGACCACCAGACGTCCCGAATGTGCCAGAGCCTCAGCTTGACGCATTTCGCCATCACGCAGGCCACCCACTTATGCCCTACACAGCTAGTCGCTCCATTAGGTCCTGGAGCCGTCGCGTCGGATATATCAGTTGAACAAAGCAGGCTACATCTGCTTCAAATTCTTGCAAGGTCTCGTTTAATCGTTGGGAGCGATTCTTCAGCTGAGCGTGGAAGACGTGACCGAATCTAACTTGACCAAATCTCATGTCGAGATGTCTGACTAGCTGTACGTAGTCCCCTCGTTCTGTCAATGATAGCGTCTGAAGCACATCTGTAGCTTCGCCTCTCAGTACTGTCGCCTTTTCACCAGATAACCAACCATTAGCGTTTGCGGCCGCTTCGAATTAGTGGAGGTAATTCTGCCAGGACGTCTTACCATCATACTGAGGAAGTTCTAATCTCAGCTTGCTCGAATCTCCTGCCTTCAGATCACTTAGTGTGATTACGCTTGCAGCCTGAAGCTGCATACGCAGGATGTTGTCTCGCAGATCTTCTTTTTGCTTCTCCATTATCGATTCTAAGATGTCGATTCTGGCTCCAATCCTTTCTTCGATGTTCTTTGCTGCAGCAGTAATCTGTTTGGAGCTTGCTTCGTTTTTTGATTGGAGCTGTTTGGCGTACTCAAATTCAGGTGATTCGAATATGAAGGTATCTGGATCCTCGCCCCCTTCCATCATTATATGCCGAAGTCGATCCTGGAGAACGGCCTGCAACCTACTGCTATCAGCACCACGTTCGTCGAGCTCTCGAATTTTGCCATTTTGACAGTTTATTCACTTAGTTGTCCGTACCATGTTGCCCAATCAATCACTCTACCCCACACCTGACACCACTGTTACAAGTCTTTGATTTGATTTGGTAGGAAGACACTTGGCACGGATTAAACTATTTATTTACACTAACTTTATACACTGGTATGCCTACGCTTAACCTGTCACCTATTAGTCTAATTTATTTACAGTCACTATACTAATTTATGCTTGTCCCTCACTCTACTTTTTTATTTCACTGACCATTTATTTTACGCACGCGACTGGTAGACGACGGATTGCGACTCGCTGCTTAACTCTGCTGTCCGGTTGCGCTGCTCCTTATATAATGCCTGTCGCCCGCTCTCGAACGTTCTCTCCGTGCTCTCGACGCTGGCGGCCACAGCAAGCAGGTTTCTGGAAGTCGGCCCGTTTTTGCGAATTCAATCGCTCGCGAGATGGCGGACAGGGCCGAACTGGCACAATATCTTTATTTACTCTGCAGCAATTAGTTGTGAGATGCTAAAGCAGGTCATGTCATTACAACTTTGCTAGGTAACAACTTTATTGTGACATAAGATTTTCAGGATAAAGAGATAAAAATGTTAATAGCTGAGTTGCCCTAGTTGTTCGATACCCTAGTCAGTAAAGTGTCTCCAAACAAAGCCCTCCGAGACCCGAAAAAAAGGTCGCAGAGGAAAAAAGTGTTAGACTAGATCTAGTGATTGCTTAGAAAACAGATTTGACTGTTTGTTTTGTGTTGTATGTTGTAAGGTTTTTAAATAAAGCTTTACTTTATTTCTGGTTTAAGCAGTTTATTTTGATATTTGCTAGAATCCGAATTTCATTGCTCCATCTCTAGTGATATAAAATTTACAAAAATAAACAAGTGGTTATTGTCTGAAGTTATATTATTAACACAGCTTTTATGCAGCTCGTTATACACATTTCAATTCCGTATTTGCTGTGGCATCCCTTTAAAGATGTCACAACAAATACAGAAGCAGAAAGTTACACACGTGAATTTTATAGTTGCTGTGACATCGATGTCACAAGTCAGGTTCTTGCATGCGAACACAGCTACCTAACCGCGGAGTGTAAAAAGAAACGGGAAAGGGTCACGTGATGATAAAATTTTTCTCTCTCTAACAGTCGGTATGTTTTGGATGAGGCCACAATTGAGGATAATTCATGGATGTCACAGCAAATACGAGCACCTGTATAGATGTGTGTGTGTGTGTGTGTGTGTGTGTGTGTGTGGGTGTGTGTGTGTGTGTGTGTGTGTGTGTGTGTGTGTGTGTGTGTGTGTGTGTTGTTGCGAGGCTCAAGGCACGGCCCCCGCACCCGCTCGCCGACCCCCCACCGCCGTTATTCCCCTCGGGAAAACCCGGCGGCCGCAGACGAAGCCCCCGGAAACGTGCAGCAGGGCCTTTGTCCAGGCGCCACCTGGCACCACTACACGCCCGAGATTATACACCGGCTGATGGAACAGCCCTCCAAACTGGCTAGGCCGGACGGGTTCCTGTACTAACCGGCGGCCCAGGAGTGCCAACCCTGGTTTCTTTCGTCGCTACCACTCCGGGAAGATCCCAGCCGGGGCAACAGTGGGGGAGTCGACGCGCGAGACAGGGACCGCACCTCAAGCCACGCGAGGTGATCCACTCAGACCGACGCGGAACAGAGGAGGTCATAGAGGAGTAGGCGAAGGACGCCTGCACTCTAACACCACCATCATAGTACCGCGGCGTTCAGGGTAGATAAGCTGGGGTCTCAAGGGATTGCTTCACCCAACATTTTACTTTATCCCTTTCCGTGGAAAGTGAAAAGGTAAAGATGCCCCTGGAGTTCCACATGATCCGCGGACAATATTTGCATATTGCCTTCCCAGGGGGAAGAGGAAGGCTCCGCAAGGCTTTCGCCGCAAAGAGCCATTTCTTCCATTTTCTCTAAATTTAGGCCCTGGGGTACCCTATCAGCCATTGGGACGCGACAGGTAGGTCGTGGACAAACCTCCGCCTAGAGTCTTCGCCGCAGGATTGGGGATTTAGGACGGGATCGTCCTTCCTCCTGTCCTCCTGCGGGTGAAGTCTCGCGCGCTGCTCCCAAGTCTATAAGCATTGACTGGGAGATAATATTAGTATTGCAGCGACAGAACATAACAGGACTATAGTGCATGTAGTGTAGCGGTTGAACGTAAAAGTTACTCATGAGCATTTTCAAAATACAGGCCGGTCTCCGACTGATTCCGTCACTTCTTGTCCAGCAGATCTTTCCTGTCATCTTCCCACCTAGTGGCCTCTTCAACATCCCTGACTATTTTAGAATGTTAGAGTTTATTTACGTAGTACCCATGTAAACGAATTTTATGGTAAAAGGTGTTATGCCGGAATTTTTTTGTTCTTTATTTATTTTATTATATTCTTCATATTCTACATAATAAAATAATTCGTTGTCACAATGACATAATAGTTAAGAACTGTCGCTGTTTAATGCAATGAGCAACATTTTTGTGCTAAACGCTTAACAACGAAAATACTTGACAGTGTAAGGTGAGCTTCAGCAGCCCTCGTAATTCATGAACTCGAGTGAGATGGAACCGACAGGCAACATTGTCGCTTTATGAATGATTTAAAGTGTGTTCGCCGTACAGCACGCCAGTCGTAATCCAAACTTTAGTAGATGTTTATAAAAACAGCCACTTTAATTGTCACTTTTATGAACCGTACGTGTTTAGCTGCCAGTTAAAGCGTGCTGCATTAACTTTGTATGACTGCCGGCGGCTAGGTTTACGGAGCGCTTTTAATATGAAACCGTTATTTAGTGTTTCGTTATGACATCGCATTTTGTTTTTTCTTAGTTTTGTGTGTGAGAGTTTTAGACGTTGTCAGCATTAATTGTGAATTGTACTATTCCAAGCAGTAGAGAGAATTTAATACCAACATAGCTCGTCCTCCATCATACACACACAGACAGTGCATATGTTGATTATTTAAAAAAAGGTTGAAGAAACATTAATTAATGGATGTTTTTACGCTATTGATGAAATTGTGAGTTTTCTAACAAACTGCGTTTAGACATAATATAATTATTGGGCCCGATTCTATCAACATGCATATTTAACAAAGACTTTGACAAAGCTTTTCTATTGGATGTTGTGTAAAAGGCTTTCTATTGGGTATTGCGGGCTAGGTTAATTAGTACTATCCAATAGTATTTTATCAATATTGAAAACAAAATGTCAAAGCTGGATGACACTTTTCATCATATTGTATATAAGTTTTATAACAAAACTATTGTTGTAACAAGTGTATATTTTTTGCAACACAGGCGATGAATGAAGTTTGCAGTTCGGGACAGAGTCTACGATCGAAATAAATATATTTTTGAATGGTTGAAATTAGATCACAAATCCCAGTAATGAAGTACCTAATCAAATATGTTCCTGTATTCGAGGGGGGTGTTGGTTCGAGACCCAGCCCTTGCAACTACTTTTTTTTATTTTCTCTCTCCATTGATATGTACCGGAGGCGGTGGAGAATTCAAAGTCAGTGGAAGTGAAGTTCATCTGTCAATATCAATCATATCATTATCAATCGCCAATTGCTCTGATTGCGGTATCAAAATGAAATTATTCCAAAAAAGTAAAATAATTCGTAATTTTTGTTGTACTAGTAAAACATCTAGTAAAATTTGATTCAAAAACACATTTATGTCGATGGTACAAAAAAATCTGTGTAACATGAGTAAAAAGCATATCAATGAATATTTTGGTTAAAGGAAAATGAAAAAAAAAAGTAGTTGCAAAGGACTGGGTCTCGAACCAATACCCCCCTCGAATACAGCGATACCAAGCAATAGGCTGTCGACCACTATGCCACTCGGCCACCCAGTATCTTGTAGAAAGGATCGCCTCAACGGAACATATTTGATTAGGTACTTTATTACTGCGATTTGTGATGTAATTTCAAACATTCAAAAAGTTATTTGTTTTGATCGTTGACTTCGTCTCGAGCTGCAAACTTCATTCATCGCCTATTTTGCAACGAACATACATTTTAGTTAAAACTGTTACAAGTATTTTCACGAAGCACGTCACAAGGGTAAGGGAGCCGTCGACGTGTTTTCGGTACTGGATTCAAAAACCCATTTTTATTTGATGTAACTTTTGAATTATTGCGAAAAGAAGAAAACAAAAACAGTTTTGTTGTAAAACTTATATTTGATCTCTCCATTTATCACAAAAAAAAATATTCAAAACCCTAATTTTTTGTGATTATTATCATTTGGTAGAAGAAAAAACTAGCGATCAAATGTACAGTTTTTGCGGAATCTGATTGGTTGAAGTTAGCAATTGCTAAAATCTTTGTTAAACGATAAAATGCAATTCTTCGCCCATTTACCAGCATTCCTTCTTTTGGAGAACTTCGATGCTGTGGGTTGAGCTGTATATAGAGGAATTTATTTACCGACAGCTACAACCTACAACAACGAAATTGATGGTGTGACAAGTAGTAGCTGCACTCGCGTTGTGCACTTTAACATATTTCAATCCTCTGCTTCAATTTTACAACAAAATAGATTTACAGGATATTTTTTTTCGACGAGCAAGCCTAAGCAGTGTGGACAGCCACTTTGCCTCGTGACTTCGATCCTTTGCTTCGGTGCAGAGACCGACAAAAACTAGAAGTACCTCCAAGCGGAGCAAAGCAGTCCGAAGCGAGCATCCACACTCTCGTACTTGATTGCGGGTAACTTCGCGTGTAGTGTGGCTGTGCCTTTAGACGTGAGGACTAGTGCCTTGAACCGACAGAGATAGAACATATATACATGCTACCACCCATATCGAGGGGAACAGTAACTTCCTACCACAAGGGACTTACCCCATGATTTGAACCCAATTGATGATGCTGATTATTATCTACATACTGCATGCATGGATTGTCAAATAACCAAACTGTTTCCCAGTCATGTTTGAAGCAGAGGTGATGGTAGTGCAAACTAAATAGTGGAAGAACTGGAATGTTAGAAAACACTATCACGTTAGGTTTTAATACAGGTATTGTGGGTGTAGGTAAAATAATACAACCTATATCCTATACCTTTTCTTAGAGGAAATACATGTAACTGAGATTGTAGTTATACTACTATAAGTCTTTAGCTGTATAAGTTAAGCATAAGTATAGATCACTAATTTTGGTTACTACGATTATTCACGTGTCCAAAAAAGGCTTAAATAAGTACTTTGGAGGGTCTAACTTCATATTATTGCAATCTGCATATATGGAAATTTTAGGGAGGTAACCATTAATATTACTTGGACTGCTTTTATTGCATCATTACTATTAAATGACGTACGTAACCGCCTGTCGTGTCATCAGCATAGTTACTGCTAGTATAATCTCTTCTGCAGAGATATTAATTAGGAAGAGAACTGCTAAGTAGATTTTTATATCGACAGTATTTTATAGCAGATAGTATCTGTTCCAACGACAGCGCCATTACTGATGTGAGAGTATAGAACACCACACCATAAAATACTCCTACCAAGGCAACCGGAAATGCATTCATGTCTGCAACGACACCATCATCAACTTTTTCTTTTCTGGCTTCATGATACAGTCCTTGTTTTACGACTGAGTTATGCATGTATATGTTATGCATCGAGTAAATAAAGGTTTACGATGGCGTTGTTCCAACAATCATACTTCATAAGATGTTTTATTCCGCGAATAAACCAGGACTTGCCCCAAGATTCGAGGAATTTTATATTCTTCCTGAAATTACACTACGTTGCATGAGCGTGGCTAGAGGAACTCTGTTCACAGCATTGCTAGGAGAGAATATTTTATTGTGCCACATAAGAGGTAAAAATACACGGCATTTTGTTAAGTGTTTTACTATTGATTTATGATTTATACAGGGTATTCCTAAATATCATGTCCAAACGAAGGGAGAAGTTTGGTGGTGTATTTAAGGACTAAAATCTCAAATAAACATAGGCCACCAACGTTTTGTTATAGAACGGGGCTCAATCGTTCCTTTTGGTGATTCGATTCCATGGTATCGATTCCTTTCTCGGAACCGATTCCTTCGATTCGTTCACGATTCCCTGTGATGCCGCGCCCATAAATCCTAGACCGCGGACTCGCTCCATGTCCATGGTACCGATTCCTTTTTCGGAATCGATTACTCCAATCCGTTCACTACGTTCATGATTCCATTAGTCCATTACAGGCCAGTGCTGCCGTTTCGGTACTATCCGAATCCAGTACGTTTTTAAGTAAGTACCTAATTTAATAAAAAAGGAAAAATTTTAATTTTCTTCCTTTTTAGAGCATTTAAATAAAAGCTTGTTTTAAAAAAAAAGTTTTTTCTTTTAATTTATTTTTTTTACTTTTCAGTTAGTAACCTGCAATTTTTTTCTCAGCCAACCGTTCGCTCAATACTAATATTATAGGAAAACATAAAAAAACTTCAAAAGTCCGCCTTATTGGATTAAGAGTGATTTCAGAAATTTTTTTCTAATTATACTCTCGGCAAGCTCTTCATTTCATACCCACATTTTAGAAGTACCTAAAAAAATAGCAATTCCGCCATCTTGGATGGTCGGCCATATTAGATTTAGAATGAAGTCACATTCTTTTTCGAGTTACTCTCAACAACCCCTTAAATTTGATACCCATATTGTACAAATGCATTAAAATTTACTATTCCGCCATCTTGGATGGTCCGCCATATTGGACTTAGAATGACAGCACACAGCTTATCGTATTGACATCAAAAAAAATTGCAAGTTAAAGAAAAGCTTTTAAAATTTCTGTTCAAGGTACCTCACAAAGAAAAAGTAATGGAATTGCCAGAAATAACTACACCGCAGCGTCAGGCGTGAATGCCGTCAACTGTTTTGTTCATCTCGTTCATGATTCCGGTACCATGCGACGGAATCGACAATACGATTAACTAGTAAGTTTGGCTAACCGACACCAACATCGACAGTCCGAGTACGTACGCGGGTTTGTCAATTCCAAATTCCCAACCATCGGAATCGACTCCTTTGATTCCTATTACGGTATCGTTCCTATGGAACGATTCGTTCGGAATCGACTCACCTCTACCTTGTTACCGGTCTACAGGGTGTTGAAATTTCATTATTTTTTCGTAAGTGATCCCGATCGAATTACTTAGATCAGTAGCTTTTCTTCTTAGCCATCTCATTTTCACTCTTAGACTAACTTTTTCGTTGTTTTATGTCTGTTAAATCCATGGAATCCTAAGTCCCACTTGACAGCTGTTTGACATGATACTGATCGATCCGGATCTAGATGACTGTTTTGGTAAATGGTCTAATCCTTGCATTCATATTTCTGAATTATAACAAAATCTATTGACGTCTTAGACGTCAAAATTCATGTTTTTAAAATCTACAAAGCAAGATTATCTGCCATCACAAACGCCAAGATAATCCATACTATATCCACGGCTCAACAAATAATCAGCTGTCATTCTCAAGGTTCAGAAATGCCTTGCGCCGATCCGTTTTTGTATCGACATTTTGAGTTAGATTTGTTCTGATTGCAACAGCGGCGGCAGGGCAGTTTCATGGCTATCCACGTTTCATGTTTAGTGAGGTGTAGTGACGGTGGTAGCGTCACTAATAGAAGAGCTGTCAATCGAGTTGTTTTGCGTTTTGCTGTGGCCCCTTGAATAGTTTCTCGTCATGGCATGAAGAGTCAGAAAGAAGATTTATATGTCATGGGTGTCTATTTCTTAATTGTGCCCTGTTGTACTGGTAACTCTTTTTTCTGCTACGCCTATGACATTTAAAATGAAACTAGCCCAAAGTGGTGTCCCTGGCGTCAGATATTTGCAACATTTTGTCACAAAGGAAAGGATCTTGAGTAGGACAGCTGCCTTGGATTAACTTAGGATCGTATTCATAGTCGATACTTAGAGTTCCTTTAGTATTATTTTGAGGGTCCCTCAAAGGGTTGATACACGTACAAGCAAGTACGCGTACTTATGGCTCGACTACCTTTTTCGCCTGTGTGTCACCGTAAGTACGCGTACTTTAAAACCGTAGCAAAACCGCCGGCGATCCAACTAGTTTGAAATCTTGCTCGTAGCTTATCTCGGCTCGTACTGCGAGCAGCGAGCCTCCACTTTGTTTCGGCAGGCCTTCGATGCGCAACGCTTGTTGTGTTTGGCGTTTGTTAAAAGTTTTGTTTATTTAGGAAGATTATCACAATGAGTGATTTTAGCTTTACGTGTGTCACCGCGTCGAGCCGGGTAAGTTCGCAAACTTAAAAATCGCGTACTTAAAGTTCGTACGTGTGTCACCCCTTTTAAGTAAGGTTTTGCGTTTCGAAACTCAAGTAACGAAATGTCAACATGTCAACATGACATTTCGTTGCAGTGAAGACGATTTCGTAGGTCAATTTTGGAGTATGGTGTTGTCAGTTTCTGGCGTATCCGGAAAAATGTCCGAATACTGGCACAAAATAAAAAGAGATAACAGCGAAATGCGTAGGCATAGACATAACGAATTGACTTATATTTGAAATATGACAACGTCGCCAAATGATGTTGTCTAGGAAATAGATACACAAGAAAATCCACACTTGAGGGCCCCGCAAGTTTCTCTTGAGTGTTATTTAAGGGAACCTTAAGGCCCAGTTTCGCAATCGGTAGCTAACAAGAGGTTAAAAGAAAACTAGTGGTTAGCAAATACTTTGCATTTCATAATCGGCGGTCTACGTCAAACGCTCTGGTTAGTAGTAGTTAAAGTAACCCAAAGATAAAGTATGGGTTATCTCTGACGTTTGTTGTAGTCAACCGATGGCACAAACGCTTGCTTTGAAGGTTATAAAGACATGCAATTTGACATTGATGTCTAAGCCATCGATGGACTTTGATTATAGTCTGCTGTGACACCTGACACAAGTCAAAAATATGAATACAAAGGTTAGGTTTATTTGTCAAAGGGTTAGTTTGTATTTACAGAACACAATTATGTCTGTGCTGCCAACTTGAAGATAAATAAACTTAACCACTGGATATCTTTCTGAAACGGAACGATCCGATAACTACTGGTTAACTTCCATCTGTCGGTTCAGTGACTACCAAGGGTTACCAATGATCGTGAAACTGGGCCTAAGTGACGACTACGAATACGGCCCTTAACTGCTAGTTAACCAGAGCTTTTGGCGTAAGCCGGCGATTATAAAATGGGTTGTTTTCGCTAACCCCTAGTTTTCTTGTAACCACTAGTTAACTAACCATTGTTAATCTGAGTCTTAAAGATACATTCAGTCTCCCATACGCCACTGCTCATTCCTGTTTGAGTATAACAGATATTGTCACTTCTAGAGAGGCGCAGCTACCGATAAACGGGTTATACTTTTGTGAGACAACTACGACGTATACAGAACTATCAAAGTGATATGAGCATTTTCCTCCTCAGTGCGCGCAACTGAAACGAGGTTTTGCAGCTAAAAAGACGTAGATAGGAATTACGCTGAGCTCTATTCCTTTCTGATATTCGCTCTAACACACGGGATGTGTGCTCGACAGTACGGAGATGTACGTGGAATGTACAAGTATTGCTCATAATGTAAACGCGTATATGGTTTAGTGGAAAATAAAATAATACGTACAGTAGTACATCCGTTTACTATTAACATTAAAACATAGTTCAAAATATGGTATAAAGCTAGAGAAGGGGAATCTGATATAAGGTTTACTCACTCTAGGACCAGGGTTTATTTAATCCAAAATAGGTTCGCCCCCGCAGGGAAATATTTCAAATTTCAGGTGACAATATGGCCTGGGCCATATTCATAGTCGTCCTTTGAGTAATACTTGATATGCCCTTAAATAATACTCAAGGGATACCTAAGGAACCATCAGGTCTGGCTTTCCTTGTGTATCTGTTTCATTTTGATTATTTATGTTGTCTCTTTTTGTCTTGTGCCATTATTTTTCGTTTTGTGTCGGACATTTTTCCGGATGTGACAGAAACTTCAAAATCACCCTCAAGTATCTATCGAAACATAAAACCTTACTTAAGGGACCTTCAAGTATTAAGCGCCGATTATGAATACGACTCCTAGAGAGTAGTTTTCAAGTTACAGCGTGTAAAAGTTTGGAAGAAAATGATGTTTTCTTTTAATTTCTTAAAAACTATTCAGCCGATTTTTTGTAATTTGACAGTGCTGTTCACTGCAATAAGATACTAGGTGAGCACTGACTAGCCATTGCCATTTTTAGTGACATCTCGTGGGACAAATTGCTATTAGCAGAAAAGGTACGACACTGACCTTTAGAAAAACTAATTTTGTTCTTAAATTGAACAGATAAAAACAACATCTTTGTCTCTTGATGTCTCTCTGTATCTCACTTTGTTTTTGAAGAAAAAAATAATAACCACTTCATGGCCTGACCACAAAAACACAGAAAAAGTTAACTTTGTCCTTTTTATTGTGGGGATTTAATTCCGAAGGCATATTTCTAACTCAAATTCAAGGTACAGGGTGCCAGTTTGGAAAAACAATTGATTTGTTGACACGCTCTATGCTGAAAACCCAGACTCTTAAGGCCACATAATTATGTGGCATTTTTACTTCAATGTGTGTCGGAAATACGCTTTTGAAATTAGGATCTATCAATAAGAAGATCAAGTGGACATTATTTTTTCATAGAATGCCGTCTTCCGAGACGCCACTAGAAATTATAATTGTCTTCTATTCAGTGTCGATCTAACATCTTATTGTAGTGAAAAACACTGCCAAATTACGAAAAAAAATGCCTTAATGATCCTTAAGGAATCAATAAAGAATCATTTTTTTCCAAACTTCAACACACTGTAGCTTGAAAACAGGACTCTTTAGGACTCAATCGAATTTTACAAACTTTTGTACTTGAATTTGGGTGGAAAATTATGAGCTCTAGAATCAAATTCTATCATTGAAACTCAAAGCATTGTACACATCTTGTCAGTATTTAAAAATAGTATTACTAGATGTAGTAATCCAGAAATACGAAATTATAGTTCAGTGAAACATGATTTATAGACAGATTGTAAGATACTTATTATTATAGTACTACTACTATGAGCAGGAAGATTAAAAAATGATGGTAAGGTAAGATATTATAAAGCTATAATCCGTCGCTAAGCCCGTAATCGTTAGAACCAAATATAATTAGTTTAATAATATTAATAAAATTGTGGCTGCTTCTACCTTATCTGTGGCTAGGGTTTGAGCAAAATATTCCATTGTCGTTCAAATTTTTTATGGATGACATTTGAAGATACAGGTACGTGCAAAATCCTGATCTTCTCTATAAAACGCCATTAATTTGCTATTGTACAAGATAGCAGTAACAAATTTAAAAAAATGGTGCATGCGGCACTCTTGGGATCATTAATGTGATCATTCACCATTATTGCTAATTTACTGCTGGTATGAGCAGACAATTGCACCCAGACTACGTACTTACTGAAAAGGCATATAAGTTGGATACCTTTTTTTAAAGAATGCGAAATAGCTCTCGCTCTCCTGCTTTTATGAATAAGACTCAAGTCCAAATTAACCATGTGTCAGTATAGAACTGCTATGTTCCAGAGGAGTGTTCTGTATTAAGCTATTCGTCTACTGGATATATTTCCTAGAGAATTTAGGCCATATAACATTAATGAATTTAAACATGAGCTTAAACAGCATTTTTGGATTCCTGTGTGAATTCTAGTGTGATTTTATGTATCATATATGAGAATTTGGACGAACCGTTTAGGCGCAACACTATTTTTGGTATAAGTAGATAATTTTTATTATCTTGCATCGTTGGTCTAGTTTGTTTATATATTACTAGTAAGTTAGTTGGTTTCTTCCATCTGAACAGGCTTTTGTTTATTTTTCATGCCCAGTTAGGTTGCTTATAGGTTGGAATAATGAAAAGCAGCGATTTGACTGAAAATTTGAAATAAAATGAAAGCTAGAAAAGATTGGCATTGAGAATCCTACACTGTTGGAAAGGCTATCAGATTCTGCTTCTGATGGTATATAAAAATTAGTCATTGCCTTTAAAATAATCAAGTTACCTGTGATTGAAATTTCCTTCATTAATCTACTGATTTCTCCAGTACAAAAAAATTCAAATTTGAGCGTCCGACTTAAGATGCCTCATTTTATGCTTAGTCACACCGCAAAGTCACAGCCTTCTAAATGTTATAATTACTGCGAAATTTAGATTTTTCTGATACCTACTCACACTAAAAATAGTAATTTGCGCTTAAAGTTCCATACCTGATACATAAACCTCTATTCAAAGAAATGTGAGTTCGATATGAATCACCCGGTATAGACGTCAAAATTTAAGTAAAAATATTTATAGTCCTCAAGGCCCCTACCATGATCAGGAGACAGATTTTGCAAATTCGTTTTAGTAAGCCCACAATCTTCCGTATACTCCCTATTGGCCCACTCTGTATGGAATCGCGGTACCTGAAGTTAGTGATGATTGATATTCTATTTGATAACGACTTCATGTTCCGAGACCTAAGTGCGTTTTCTTTTTTCGGGATTAAGAAAGAGAGAATGAATAAAATGAAACTAACTGTTCATGCTGAGCTTTCGAAAATGCTCATTCTCATCTTCAGAGCCTGAACGGAATATTTCACCTTCAGGAATCACAATCTCAAAAAAAATGAGGAAATACAAAAAAAAGCAAGCTAACACATGAAATGGGTCACAAAGCTTAAAATGAGTCAATGAAAGGTGAGATTAATAATTATAATTGGCTACGATGTGTTTTCATGTTCTAACAATGGACTAATGGACTAGTAGGTATCATGATTTTGTTTTTACTGCTTTTGATGGAGCATGACATCAGAGCCTTGCCATGTTTTCCCTCGATTTTTGAGCCTGGGATAGCGAGAAGATAAAGAAAATATTTGAATTTTTCTAGTCGACTGACGTCACGGGACTAAAATCAAATTAGCCAAACAAAAGATGCAGAGGTGTGCTACGTTGCCACGCATTGCCGGCTTACCCTCACTACTAAGTGGAAGGTGGGAGAAAGTTTCCACGTATAATCATACAATACACTTTGAAACTAATGACCAAACCACTTTCTCTGTTCTTTTCACCAAGTTTTGCAAAAAGTAACCGATACCTTTTGCTTTATCGTGAAGGTGTTGGTGATCTATTTGGCAGGAACCCGTTTATGACAAACCACCAGTAAAAGGAAAGACAGCGTAGAAAATGCTAATATTGCAAATACTGAATTTATGATTAATTTCTGCCTCTTTTTGAGCATATTAAATTGGAAAGGTTAACAAACTAGATTCTCGTAACAAAGTTCAAACAAAAACTGAGTACGAGGATTGCTCTATACCTCCGTCAATCCACCGGTACGCAGACAGCTGTTTCACGCTTATTTGCGATCATCAGTGCACCATAGGTCGATTGACGGAAATAGAGAGCATCAAGTCTTTCATGTTAACCAAACATGTGAAACATGTGTTAGCAGATCCAAAAACTGAGTAGAATCTTTTAAAGTACCACCTGCTCTACCATACCATGCTTCCAAAACGTTCTTTTTGGACTTCAACCCTTAAAACTCACTCCCAACTTTTATTTTTCGAATAGCACCCAATAGTTTTTCCTAGACAAATTAAGTCGTTATTTTATTTAAAATCTTCTAGTACTTTTATTTTATACAAAAACGTATTTTTTCCATAAATTTATAAACACAAAGTAAATGAAATAAGGATTTGTTTGAGGCGTAATATATTCGCAACAAAAACGGATAAGAAAGAAGACTAAGTGGGGTCTTTCAAGGGTAGCGAATATCCTAACGTACCATGCTTTCGAAATATTTTTTTACTTCAGCCCCTAAAAGTCACCCCCACCATTTCTTCCAAATAGCACCCCACAGCTTTTCCTACATTAATGAAATAATTATTTTATTTAAAATCTTGTAGTGCCATTGACTTCATACACAAACCAATTTTTTTCGTAAATTCGTTATGGTAAAATAAAAATAATATGAGGATATGTTTGAGGCGTAATATTTTCGTATTAATAAAGGATGTTTTCAAGAGAATGTATTATAAGTTATTAGTTACCCTTAAAAATCCAGTTACTTTCACTTTTATCCATTTTTGCGTCAAGCAAATTCTTATACTATTTATGTTGTGCTTATGATTTTACGAAAAAAATAAGTTTGGGAAGGCGCTGCAGTATTTTAAATGAAATAGGGATTTATTCGTGTAGGAAAAACTATTTGGTGCTATAAGCTGAAGGTGAGTGTTAAGGGTTGAAATGCAAAAAAAAAATGTTTTAAGTCATGGTATGATAGACCGTATAGTACGTTCAAAAATTCCACTCAGTTTTTGTTTGAACTTTTTTTTACGAGAATATCACGTGTCAAGGAAATTCCGGGACACCCTGTATATATAAGGACAACTAAAGTTGACCAAATTACATTATAAATGAAACGCAATGCTCTATCACTTCCAAAAAAAAATCCTAACTATTCACATGTACGACGACACTACCATTCGTTATATGCTGTCAACGAATTGTCAACAGTCCCCCTTTTTTGTGCCGTCACCTGCGTCACCGGCGTCACCTGTAACCGTGTTTTATTTTTATCAGTTTTTTGTTATCTATTCGACCTTTCCTTCTGTCCCTGTTGAAGTTTTCCTCAGATTTAGCCATTCACATTAATAACATTAATAAAAATGGGTAAAGTAGAAAGTGGCAGGATAGGTTTGGCAACACTGGGCGCGCGATCAAAATCGCGCTTCGCGACTATTGGCTGCCTTTAAATTTCAGTTCCTGGATTTCAAAACCATCGTCCTGCTTGCGAAAATGCTCATTTCAACTTCACGATACTATTCTCTGTCCAGCGAAGAAAAAGAGTGATCACGCGCAAGATGAGTGAATTCTTGTCGCCTGGTCGTAGGCAAGCTCACACCACAGCAGACCGCCTCTTCAGACGAACACGATGTGGATGGCGTTGTGCCATAAGGAATTTAACATAATCTTGGTTATAATCGTTTATTTGAAACCAAACCTGGACGTTCCATTCTACATTGAGCATAAATGTCCTGAACCACTGTTCACATTTTGACGACATCTGTAGGCAAATTCCTTTTCCATGTTGTCAAAGCAATAATCTAATAAAGAAATTCATTAATATCCAAAGAGCGGACAAACGGGAAAACAGGTGAGCAAAGAGTGAGTTCTCGTGGCTTGGTCAGAGGCAAGCTTATACCACTTGGAAATGCCAATGCCTAAGCGCACGCCTGGCACCGACAAATTTGGAGAGCAGGTCGCCTTTCTTGAAGAATCAAATACACAGCGGTTTGTCGACGCCACTCACAATATGGCCGCAGACGTATTGTGGTCTAAACAGGTTTGCCAAGCATCGAAAACACATGAACATAAACATCACACTTTTTTGTTTCATGTTTCTTCGCTGCATAAATATAGCAGTATTATAATCCACAATATGTGTGATGTACACCATTATTGAAAAATTATATGTAGTTAGTATAGATTGCTAGATGAAATATGATATCAAAACTGTACAAGATCAGGCTAAACGTATTCCTTGAAGGTATATTCGTTGGCAGACCAGGTAGGGGAATTTTCAATATTTGATTAGAATATGAAGCTAGGATGAGTACGCAAAAGCAAGTCGGTTCCTGCTCACGTAAATGTGTAAATACAAATAAACATGCTTCTGTTAAGAAACTCATATGGTCAAAACTCTACGATGGTCATAATATTCAGCTGGTCTTCAAGCTCATTCACGTTTTGCTCATTTGAAAGAATCTCCAAAGTCAAGATAGGAAGAATATTCAGAGATTGAGAAAAAACAACTGTTAAACTCAGCATACACTAGCTTATTTGGGTGAATAGGTGGTCCATTCTTGCTATTAAATCTTATGTCCGGTTTGGTAATTTTTTTCTAATTTTATTTGAATATAAAAAACTATAGTAAGAGTGTTTTTTAACTAGAACAGTCCAGAAGGCAGCTTAATACAGAACTAATTTTCTCAAAATAACAGATCGGTGGCTCACGTCACTTTTGTATGACACCGTCCATTTGTCATTCCAGGAAGGACTGACTGTTACCGTTGGTGGTTACCGTGTAAACAGGTCTCGTAAATACTGAGAGCACGTAAACACCATGAATTTTTTGCGCTCTTTTTCTTCGATGGATCTAGTATAGTCCATTGACATTGGCTCTACGTAAGGGCTGTAAAGACATAGGCTTTAAATCGTTCTAACTGAAAAAGATGTTGCGACTTTTTTTCCCCATAACGTCAGTTAGCGTGTTAATAAAAACGTATTAAAAAGGCATCTCCGCCACTGCGAGCTGTAATTTTTGTCCACGGTCCGGCGGTCGCGCGTAATATAAATCCGTGACGTAGGCAGCAGTTAACGGAACATAACAGCCGGAGGCAGACTGCGCCAACAAAAAGATGGTCGCTCGCTACTTTTCGGACGATATAATTTCATGGGCATTACACGCCGTCCTGGCCATCACCGGAGCCCGGAGTCCGGAGTCCGTTGTGTACTCAGCTCTCATCCGTCTGTCCGTCCGCGTGCTCGTGACAGGAAGTGAATGTGGGACGAGAGATGCCCGTCCGCCAGAGGCGCACTTCCAGGTGCACAGCAAAACACAAAGTTGAGCTGTATTTAATAGGGCAGGGGTTCCCAATCTTTTTCAACCCGCGGCGCACTTTCAAGGTTTGTTATTTTGTCACAACGCCCTACCTTAGATAGCTATTTTAAATAGATACTGTCGAAACAAGTAGGTATCTATAATGATAGTAAACACAAAAATAAAAACTTCCTCAATAGGAAATGAAGTTTATTTTATTATATTTATAAAGATTCAGAATTAAAACAGAAAGCAAAAAGAAATACTCAAGAAAACAAATATAAAATACGACAGTCAAATGAATGTGACGATTGATCTTGAGCTCCGCACAGTTTTTCAAAACGGGAATAAAATTCGACACTGCGACTCTCATTTCTTGCTCCTCATTGATCCTTGAGCGATATTTGTTCTTGATTGCAGCTACGGCTGAAAATCCAGCTTCATATAAATATGACGTTGCAAACGGAATAAAAATTCTTAAAGCTTTTGAAGTTAGGTTTGGATCTTGATTTTGAATCGATAACCAAAACTCCACCAAATCAGATTTGTAGAATGCTGGCGGAGCTTGCGTATGAAAGGAATCTTGGATCCATGCAAATTTTTCGACATCATCAACTGCAAAGTATTTCGAAAACCATTCAGTGAGCTTCCATAACTGTTCCGTGAAAAGGGCCATCAAGCCTTGTGAGACAACCACTTCATTGGATCCCGCATATTTATACAACTGTGGAAAGCAATCTTGACCGCCGCCTTCATTCGTCTTTTTTATCCGAACTTGTAGTTTCTTCCTGAACGTTGTAATCTTCTCCAGTAGTTTCAAAGTATGGCGAGCGTCAGAATAGGTACTGTTGCTTTTTAGGCTCCCACAAATATTTGTGCTTTAGACGTAGAGGGTCGACTCACGGTGCCCCTCTTTACTTTATACGGCGCACCAGGGCGCCGCGGCGCACAGGTTGGGAACCCCTGTAATAGGGCATACATTTTAAGTCTGCCGGAACGTTAAAATGCTTGGATGATGAGGGCATCTCTCTTTTATACAATATTTGTTTCGCCAGATGAATGGTGCACATCCCTTTTTGTTCCACTTCATAAAAAGGGATCTCCAACAAATCCAGACAATTATCGCCTACTTTCGTTAATGTCTCATGCAAGCAGGGTTCTACTGTATATTTTACAATCTCGTTTTGAGAGTTTTATTGGCTGGCAAACTTCTTAGGCGCAAGCAGGCTTCGTGAGAGGACGCGGTACGCGTGAACAGATCGTAAACTTAGACAAATTATTGAAAAAGGCAGAGAGCATTATTTTCCAGTTTTAAACTGCTATTCTAAGGCGTTTGATTACGTAAATTGGCCTAAACTGTGCGGAGTCCCTTATCACCTAGTATTTCTCATACAGCAACTCTATGACCCTAATTCAGCTCGTGTAAGAATCGATGGTAACCTGCCTAGTCAAGCTGCAACCAAAAAAGGAGTTCGTCGGGGATGTGTATTATCTCCGATGTTAGTTAACATTTACCCTGAATTTGTGATGAGACAGGTACTGAACAACTGGAATAGCGATATAACTACTGGCGGAAGTAAAATATCCAACTCTCAATTTGCTGACAATAGAACTCTTATTGCTGCTTCTTAGGAAAGACCGGTAGCTCTATTAAACATATTAGAACAGCACAGCAGCATGGTCTTGGTATTAACTACAACAAGACCAAAGTTATGATCTTAGATAGAGAGCACGACAATTATCGAGAAATAAAGTCAGTAGGCCGTTGCGAAGCAGTCCAAAGTTTTGTGTACCTCGGTTCTTTGATCGACAATTCGGGTAACTGTGAAAATGAGATTCAACGGCGCACTCAACAGGCACGTGTCGCCATGACAAAGCTTACTAAAATATGGCGTGACCGTAGGTCACTAAAGCTACCAAAATGTCGCTGGTTCGGTCTGTTGTCTTCTCCATGTGTTTGTATGCCTCGGAAGGTTGGAATGTTAAAAAGGCAGAACGAGCTCGCATAGATGCTTTTGAGATATGGACGTGGAGGAGAAATCTGGGAGTTCCTTATACCGGCCATCGAACTAACGTTTCCTTACTGGATGAACTCGGTAATCCAAAGATACTGTCCTCCATTCTTCGGACATATACGCAGAAGCGATAATGTGGAGAAACTTTTAGTTCAGGGTCACGCCCCGAGTGGGCGGCGCCGTGGCCGTTCCCCTACACGCTGGGTGGATACGAGGAAACAGCGCGAACGATGGCGAGCTGCAGTTCTCAAAACTATTGATAATATTCGTGTCGGCTCTGACTCAATGCATTTTACGAGTTCACAATATGTCTGGTAAGACATTGTCACTCTGATTATGATGACATCTTAAGTATTTCAATGATAATGACAATAATGATTACATTATAAGGAAAGTTTTTCGAGAACCCCACCTGAGCATTCAAGGTTGGCTTCTGCTTAACAGTGCTGTTCTTATAGTGGCGCGGCGCCGGGAAACAGTAACAAGGCCTACAAAACACACGAAGCTAGTGGCTATAGCAGTCGTTGCCGTTGACACCAAAGTAAAAAACCAGAGAATCACAACAACAAAAATTAACACCGAGTCACCGAACGCACCCCATGGTATGGTGTTATACAAGACGACTTCTTCTTCTTCGCGTGCCGTCTACATTTAATGAAGATTGGCGACAATTTCGGCATACTTATCTTGGTTCTGAGTGGTACGAATTAAAGATGATGTGTGACCATGAAAGTTGTCTGCGACCAGGACCACGTTTTCCTTCGATTTTTTCTTCTATTATTAGTTTTAGTATATCTTAATTGTTTGTTGTTACGGTATATGTGTCCCAGATAAGCGGTGCTTCTTCGTTTCATTGTAGTAAGTTACTCTCTTTCCCTTCTCTCACGTCTAAGCACTTCATCGTTAGATATATGCTGAGTCTATGGTATGTTTAGTAATCTACGGAAGTTCCATATTTCAAAAGCCTCTAGAGTCTGTTCATGGTATCCACTTTCAATGTCCATGTTTCTGCTCCATACAAGAAAACTGAGTGCACGTATGCCTTCAAAAAACGGTATCTTTGGTTTAATCATATTAGATATGAACATATTCAAAACGCCTATGTTGGTAAGATATCTTAATACACAGAATTTGGCATAGAAATAACAGTACCCTGGGAACAAAACAAAACAAAGTCATTATTAACTCCCTCATTATGTCAGTCAAGGCGTTACACCAAATACATTTTACATCATATCTGAAGCAATTGGACTTGGACCAGAATTGACACAAAATATTGCAAAGGTCTCTAATCCTAAAGAATTGCAGTATTGTGCAGTCCTTCCAAAATTCAAAGCAACAATAGTTCAGCTATTGACTTGGCACAGCCCGCCAATACTTGTTGCAACCATGTCAGATAAAGTGAGAACAGCAGAATAACACAACATCTTCATCCATTTATAAATCATTTTAAACTTCAAAACAAAAAAAACTTTTCAAATCTTCACTAATGTCAGTTTTTAAGGGTCTAGGGTATAGCGCGCGAAATCGAGAATTCAAGAAAAGACGTATTCACAAGATCGAAAATAGTCATTCATTAATGTCTTAACTATCGCCTTCGAAAATATTTTATATACATAGCTTGAAAATAGAGTGACTTATGCGAGAAATTGTGAGTCCGTGTTTTACATGGCAAATACGTATGTATGAATGTGTGTATCCAGGCCCCTTAACTACTATTATTGTATTACTTTTTCCGTGTCTGGATCAGGTGACCAGAAATCGCATCCAAATTGTTCAAGATAATTGTGTTACATTAATTTTTGGTCTACGAGGCATTTCGATCATGTTTATAAAACATCTAAAAATATAAATAGACGACTAAAAACCTCTCAGTTAGTTAAATTTCATTATCTCGTATTAGTCCGTAAGGTTATTGCGACCTCAAAACCACTCTGTCTGAGAAAAAAGTTATTACTACGGACAGATGCACACAACCTAAACGTAAGACGTGGTTACGGTCCAACAATACCCCACCATGTGGCCACACTTTTTCAACGTAGCCCAAAATATGGAAACGCCGTTGAACATTTGCTGAGGCAACCTTAGATAGCCCTATCGGCATTAAAATAAACGGATTTCCAATCAACAATCTCCGATATGCAGATGGCACTGATGATCTTCAAACTCTACTGAGTCGCGTTAACCAGGAAAGCCAAAGGCTGGGTCTGAAGATAAATATCAACAAAACCAAGTTCATAGTGGTTAGAACAAACCATATCCCAAACACCCGAATCCACTTGAATGGAAGGGACATCGAACGGATGAGTAAATTTAAAAATCTGGGATACATGGTAAACGAAAGATGGGATCCAGATCAGGAGATAAGGTGCAAAATTGAACAAGCTAGGACAATTTTCCTGAAACTTCGAAAATTTCCTACCAACAAAGATTTGAACTTCAGTGTTAGATACAGGATGATGAAGTGTTATGTTTGGTCCACTCTGTTGTATGGCGTGGAGGCATGGACGCTGAAGGCAGCCATTGTAAATAAGATTGAAGCGTTCGAAGTGTGGACTCTGCGACGAATGCTGAGAGTGTCCCGGGTCGACCATGAAAGAAATGAGAACGTTCTCCAGAGAGCTGGGTTAGCAGAACGAGAACTTTTTAATATATAAGGAAGAGGAAAATAGCTTACCTAGGCCACATAATGCTTGGGGAACGCTATCACCTCCTGCGTCTCATTTTTCAAGGTAAGATCGAAGGTGGATGAAGAGGAATTTGAAGAAAAAAGCTATCAGGGCTGAGACATCCGTCACTGGACAGGAATAAGTAACTTCCAGGAATTACAGAGGGCTGCAATGAATAGGATGGTCTGATGAGAGAAAGGATGAACGCCTACGCAGGAATCTGGATGACACCCTAAGAAGAAGAAGTTGAACATCTTTCGAAAAAAAGTCAAGACCTCAGTGTTTCATCTTTAGTAATGCAGCAGCTCTTCGCTAACATCTGCAAAACTATGCCAAACTAACAACATCGCGAATATATAAAATCAAACATTGTTTTTGTTGCGTTGTAATGAAACAGTTTAATTGTATGTTTTGTAATTAATGTTTCTTTATTTGAACATCTAATAAATTATGTGACACGAGTAGTTAAGTGTAAGAATAGCACTTGGCTAAACTTCACCACTGATGCCATATCCAGATGTAAACCACTTCTTACATGATTTTTTTTTCAGACGAATTATTATTATTTTTACAAAAAAGTGTCATTGACGTATCTACGCGAAAGGCACACATCTAGGTGTCCGATGACAGTTCAGATAAATTAGCCCTAAACTCGATGAAGAAGTGCTGTAACTGAATGACCAACATCGAAGTAAAATGAACGTAAACTCCATTGAAACTGACAAGAAGTTCTTAGGTTCTTACGTGACGCACGTGCTCTAGCTGTTCAAGATAATGCAAGTTAAAATTCTATTAACAGTTTAATCTGAAGCGTTTGAGTCAGTACGGACGTAACGTTTCCGGAAGAAAAATAGAAATTAAATTATAAACTACTTTAAAACATCTTAGCCTTCAAAAGCGTTCGTGAAACTGTAAACTGCCAGCCGAGTGGATGTTTTCCTGAAAAAACTTCTTGTAGCCACCGTGCCGTGGAAAAGTTAAGTGGAGGCCTTGCTATTTATAAGTTGGAATGTTTTAATGTTGAGAGCAATGTGAATGCGGTTCAAGGATACTTGCCAAGCACTAGATTTCGGAGTGAGGTGATCATCCTACGACTTTGCGGAGCTTGATATAAAAAAAACAGAGGGGGCCTGGTTTGGAACAAAATAATTAATAATGTTAATAAAACCTTAAGCTTAGGAAGGTATGCAGGATCAACATGGATTTTGAAACTTAATCTGGTGTATGAATTACTTCTACATCCTACGGCTTTGCGGAGCTTGACATAGAAAAAGAGGGGGGCTGGTTTGAAACAAAATAATTAATAATGTTAATAAAACCTTAAGCTTAAAAAGGTTGGTAGGAAAAACATGGATTTTGAAACTTAATCTGATGTATCAACTACTTCTACATCGTATGGCTTTGCGGAGATTGATATAAAAAACAGAGGGGGGCTGGTTTGAAACAAAATAATTAGTAATGTTAGTAAAACCTTAAGCTTCAAAAGGTAGGTAGGATCAACATGGATTTTGAAACGTAATCTGATGTATCAGCTACTTCTACATCCTACGGCTTTGCGGAGATTGATATAAAAAAACAGAGGGGGGCTGGATTGAAACAAAATAATTAGTAATGTTAATAAAACTTCAAGCTTAGAAAGGTAGGTAGGATCAACATGGATTTTGAAACCCAATCTGATGTATCAACTGCTTCTACATCCTACGGCTTTGGGGAGCTTGATATAAAAAAACAGAGGCGACTGGTTTGAAACAAAATAATTAATAATGTTAATAAAACCTTAAGCTTCAAAAGGTAGGTAGGATCAACATGGATTTTGAAACGTAATCTGATGTATCAGCTACTTCTACATCCTACGGCTTTGCGGAGATTGATATAAAAAAACAGAGGGGGGCTGGATTGAAACAAAATAATTAGTAATGTTAATAAAACTTCAAGCTTAGAAAGGTAGGTAGGATCAACATGGATTTTGAAACTTAATCTGATGTATCAACTACTTCTACATCGTATGGCTTTGCGGAGATTGATATAAAAAAACAGAGGGGGGCTGGTTTGAAACAAAATAATTAGTAATGTTAGTAAAACCTTAAGCTTAAAAAGGTAGGTAGGATCAACATCGATTTTGAAACTTAATCTGATGTATCAACTACTTCTACATCGTATGGCTTTGCGGAGATTGATATAAAAAAATAGAGGGGGGCTGGTTTGAAACAAAATAATTAGTAATGTTAGTAAAACCTTAAGCTTCAAAAGGTAGGTAGGATCAACATGGATTTTGAAACGTAATCTGATGTATCAGCTACTTCTACATCCTACGGCTTTGCGGAGATTGATATAAAAAAACAGAGGGGGGCTGGATTGAAACAAAATAATTAGTAATGTTAATAAAACTTCAAGCTTAGAAAGGTAGGTAGGATCAACATGGATTTTGAAACCCAATCTGATGTATCAACTGCTTCTACATCCTACGGCTTTGGGGAGCTTGATATAAAAAAACAGAGGCGGCTGGTTTGAAACAAAATAATTAATAATGTTAATAAAACCTTAAGCTTCAAAAGGTAGGTAGGATCAACATGGATTTTGAAACGTAATCTGATGTATCAGCTACTTCTACATCCTACGGCTTTGCGGAGATTGATATAAAAAAACAGAGGGGGGCTGGATTGAAACAAAATAATTAGTAATGTTAATAAAACTTCAAGCTTAGAAAGGTAGGTAGGATCAACATGGATTTTGAAACTTAATCTGATGTATCAACTACTTCTACATCGTATGGCTTTGCGGAGATTGATATAAAAAAACAGAGGGGGGCTGGTTTGAAACAAAATAATTAGTAATGTTAGTAAAACCTTAAGCTTAAAAAGGTAGGTAGGATCAACATCGATTTTGAAACTTAATCTGATGTATCAACTACTTCTACATCGTACGCCTTTGCGGACATTGATATAAAAGACAGAGGGGGGCTGGTGTGAAACAAAATAATTGATATTGTTAATAAAACCTTAAGCTTAGAAAGGTAGGTAGGATCAACATGGATTTTGAAACTTAATCTGATGTATGAATTACTTCTACATCCTACGGCTTTGCGGAGCTTGATATAAAAAAAAAGAGGGGTCTGGTTTGAAACAAAATAATTAATAATGTTAATAAAACCTTAAGCTTAAAAAGGTTGGTAGGACCAACATGGATTTTGAAACTTAATCTGATGTATCAACTACTTCTACATCGTATGGCTTTGCGGAGATTGATATAAAAAAACAGAGGAGGCTGGTTTGAAACAAAATAATTAATAATGTTATTAAAAGCTTAAGCTTAAAAGGGTAGGTAGAATCAATATGGATTTTGAGACTTAATCTGATGTATCAATTAGTTCTACGTCCTACGGCTTTGCGAAGCTTGATATGAAAAGAACAGAGGGGGGCTGTTGAAACAAAATAATTAATAATGTTAATAAAACCTTAAGCTTAAAAAGGTAGGTAGGATCAACATGGATTTTGAAACTTAATCTGATGTATCAATTATTTCTACATCCTACGGCTTTGCCGAGCTTAATATAAAAAAACAGAGGGGGGCTGGTTTGAAACAAAATAATTAATAATATTAATAAAACCTTAAGCTTCAAAAGGTAGGTAGGACCAACATGGATGTTGAAACTTAATCTGATTTATTAATTACTTCTACATCCTATGGCTTTGCGGAGCTTGATATAAACAAATAGAGGGGGTCTGGTTTGAAACAAAATAATTGATAATGTTAATAAAACCTTAAGCTTAAAAAGGTAGGTAGGGTCAACATGGATTTTAAAACTTAATCTGTACTCCTTCCTTATTTTGGATAGTGTATGTTGGCGCATCCACCTAAATTTAGTTTACTTTGATATAGACCTGTGCATGCGGTTCGATAGACCCCAGTATGTTATATAAAGGTTGATATTTCGAATGCGCAGTTTTGCTGTATCATTGAATATTTCCAAAAATAAAAATATCCAATAAAGATTTTCACCGTTCTCTGAGCTAGAGAGAACTAGAGTTGGAAATTCAGAGTATCATAGTTGAAAATGCAGAAGAGGACCTTGTTGGAGAACACATATGCCGGTAAAGTTCGCTATGGTTGAAGCGAAACTTCCCATTTGGGAACTGCTGAGAAGAATCTTTTTCCTATTATTTAGTGTGGCATTTGAGAAATTTCGCTTGCACGTTGCATACAAATCCTGTTGGATTTTCAGCTATAAGATAATAGGGCATAAATACTTAAAAAATATGCGGAACTATAAAGGTTTTGTTCCTAGCGCATCTCTAGCGGAAACGCAACACGGCGAGGATGTGCAAAGGAGCTGGGAAATGGTGTGGGTGCTTCCACCAGAGATGTGCTTTTAATAGGAAGATGAGCGGTGCGGAGATATGTGGCGGAGCTGTGAAACGGTGTGCAGATGAGCTTTACGAGGATGTGTAGCGGTACCTTTTCAGAGTTTTCTTTCTGCTCGCCTACATCAACAGCACACGTCCCTCGCCCACACCACTCGCAACGCATTTCTAGCGCACATCTCTCGGAACACATTCCCCGCCAACAAGCCTTATTCTGTCGTACAGAATATTTATTATGCAAAAGAGGGTGGTGAGGTTGATTCCTAGCGTCAATAACAGAACTAGCTGCCAACAAATATTTTCGAAGCTACGTATCATGACTCCGCCATTATTATATATTTTTGAGCTACTGATGTATGTGAAGCTAAATATTGACAACTTCTGCAGACTTAACTGTCACAACAATTACTCAACACGAAATAGTAGTACATTAATTGCTCCTTCTCTTAGACTTGCTAACACAGAAAATAGTCCAAGGCTTATGGCAATCAAATTGTATAACAGATTACCTAACTGTTTCAAAAACATGTCTGAGACTAGGTTTAAACTAGAGTTGAAATTATTTTTAATTAGGAACGCATACTATTCCACCGCTGAGTATCTTGGAGACATTCTAATTAATTAATAATTTTTTTATGAGTAGTTACATGTAGGTACAAGTTTTACATTTTTTGTGTTTTCGTTGTTGTTAGTTTTGTGCATATCAGGTGTTAAGTGTTTTACGATAGTTTTTTACTCGTATCATATACTATCTATCTGAAGACATTTTATTTACATCGTGAGTGCAATCCTCGCTTTTTATCATAATGTTATATAATCATTGCAATTCTTTCAAGATATGTAAACCTGACTTTGACATGTACAAGTTTTAAATTTTTCTGTTTTTTTGTTGTTTTGTAATTTGTATAGTATAGTGTTAAGTGTTTTATGACTTTTTTTGTACTCATATCATATATCTACTATTTATTCGAAGACATTTTTATTGACATCGTGAGTGCAATCCTCGCTTATAATCATAATATTATATAATCACTGTTATTTTTTAAGATATGTAAACCTGACTCTATGACATGTTCTATATCATCTGTGATGATCAAACGAATAAAGATTCATCAATCAATCTATTTATCTATCATCGTTCCACTAAACCGTTTCCACCACAGTTGTGTTCAGCGAGAAGGGGTAATTCAAGCGATTCTATTGGTTCGTTAAAAACACATTCCGCTTAACACATCCTCGCACATCTTCGGTGGAAATGCAACCTAAAAGGCGTGACATCTAACTGTTTTGGAGCTGATACTTTTGTGAAATTTATTCAGGAATGGTAATGATTATGCTATGAATATATCAAAAATAATTTATCTTCATTACACAAATATTGCTAAAAGAACTAAAAAACATGTTTTTGTGACAAAGTCAACTAAAAAAATTAAAAATATGGTTAAAAAAACTTGAAAATAGGCTAAAGAACATCGGGCTAAAAATTTTAAAACATAAAGTAAGCTTAAAACAGTAATGACCGAAAAATACCAGTATGATTGTGAAAAGAGCATGGGCGCTTTGTGCGATATTATTCGTAAATCGCGTGCCTGATGCTTTTTTCAAAATAATACTAGATTTTTCGTTCATTATTATATTATTAATTTTGAATTAAATCCGTTACGGTTATTTTCCAACACTACCGACTTATTTAATTGAAATAAAATAAGTCAATTTTTTTAATCTTAGTCTTTTATTGATTTTTGAAATAGCACATGAACAATAATATCACAAAAAATTATATCTCCAGCATTGGCGCAAAACTGAGTATGCGTCATCTCAGTAACTGCTGTACTAGTTTTTATTAAATTTGAGGTGTGACATGATACGGGATCGCAGTAATTAGTGATACTGTATTTTTAAAGTCGATACAAAAATTTAGACACATAGAATCCTCTAAACTTAATTTTTATGCAGTCTAGGTATTCTTGATTATTTTCTTTCTTACTGGGGATACTCAAACTTTCTGTATACATGGTGAGTCAAGCTCAACGCCTCGGACTCTTGGGACCAGACTATACCACTTTTTGAAAAATCAACTTTACGGGTGTATGTAGGTGGGATTGGACTACATTTTAAAAACAACAGCTTTTATACAGGGTGTCTAATAAAAGCGTGACATATCAAAGCTATGTTTTTCAAATGGAAATGGGTGAATTTTAGTTTGACTTTATGTATCATAATGGGACTTTAAGCGAACCGTTTAGGTGCAAATCACAATTTTTTGTATAAGTAGATGTCAGAAGAAAATTGAATATGGCTGTGACTTTGCCGTGTTGCTAAGCATAAAATGTGTACTTTTGTACTTGGAGAAATCGGTAGACCAATTAAGGAAACTTCAACCTAAGGTAACTTGATTTTTTCAAATGGGAATACTTGATTTTTTTATACGATCAAATGTGCAATTTGATAGGCTTTCTAATGGTGTGCGGTTGTAAATATCAATCTCTATTAGTTGTGATTTAATTTCAAATTTTCGATAAAACCGGTGTTTTTCAATTTTCCTACCTATAAGCAACTTAGCAGGCCATGAAATATGAACAAAAAAATGTTCAGATGGAACAAAACAACCAACTTAGCAGATAGTTATGGACGAACTAGAGTAAAGGGACAAAATAATAAAAATGACTTACAACAAATCAATTCTAACCAGAGATAACAGACATAACACATCTAAGGCCAAAAAGCAGCTGGAGTAAGACAGAAATGGGTATTTTTCACAGCATACCGGCTACTACAATACTCTAAAGATTAACAATGCACAAAACGTTATGAATTTTGAAATGAAAGGAAATCTACCACGTAGTTTTGCTGGAGGTCTTAATAGCTTCAGAATAAAATTTCACAATTAGTGATTTAAAAAAGTAGTAACCGACACCGATACGAAAAATGAAGAATAAATTAAAAATCTGTTCAACTTATTAAACACAATTTACCTTTCAGGAAATAAATTAAAATATGATTTGTCAGTATTCCTTTTTTTGCGTCCTTGCTAATAGATGCTGAAAAATTTAAAGGACGACAGTGAGAGGTATCATTACTTTTGACTTTGACGGAAATGACTACTGTTTTATACCATTAAATTTGAAATTGTGTCCTGAAGATATTAGACTGAAGGCAACAATTTGCTGAAAGTTTTGCTTTCATTTCAAAGTATTTAGTGATGTTGGAAATTTTTAATCTCTAGCAGTCGCTAGTAGGCTGTAAAAATTATCCTTTTCTGTCGTACTCGAGCTTCTCTTTAACCTTAGACATGTTACCGCCGTTGTTTCTGATTAGAGTTGATTTGTTGTAGAGAATTTTTATAATCTTGTCCTTTTACTCTAGTTCTCCTGGATATTTTTGCTATAGTTAGCTGTTTTCTTCCATCTGAATACGATTTTGTTTATACTTCATGGCCTGCTAGTTTGTTTATAGGTAGAGAAATTGAAAAACACTGATTTGATTGAAATCTCGAAATTCAATGAAAACTACCATAGATTGATATTCGCAACCTGTTATCATTAGATATCCTATAAAATTGCTCATCTGATCCTATAAAAAAAACTATGCATTCCCATTTGAAAAAATCAAGTTACCTTTGATTGAAGTTTCCTTAATTGATCTACCGATTCAAATATAATTTGAACTCGATTGCCTAACGTAGGCTGGCACATTTCACGCTTAGTGACACGGCAAAGTCACAGCCCTCTAAGATTTATAATAGCTGCCGTACTTAATTTTATTCTACTTATACCCAAAATTGTGATTTGCACCTAAACGGTTCACTTAAATCCCATATGTGATACATAGTCACACTAAAATTCACCCGGGAATTTAAATATTCAATAATATACAGGGTGTTCCATTCAAAAAATATAACTTTGATGTATCGCGGTTTTATTAGACACCCAGTATAAAAGTAATTATTTTTGAAACATAGTCCAGCTCGACCTACATACAACTGTAATATCGATTTTTTTAAAAGTGGTATCGTTTGGTCATAAGAGTACGAGGCGTTGAGTTTGACTCACCCTGTCTGTGGCAAGCTTTGAGAAGAGCCACTTGACCCGATTTTTTCGGCTTGTATGAAGGATACCATTGTCAAAGCTTCTTTTTGCAATTCGCGAATGATTCATTATTTGGATTTGTTGCAAACGAGCTCGAAAATGTTATCCTGCTATTGCGCTGAGTAGGAATAATATTTGTGGGAGGCTCTATAGCACCGTAGCCCCGCATCGGTCGCTACGCTCACTAGATCGGTCGCTCGATATTAGACTAATCCTCAGGGTGCGCTGCGAAATCACGTCCACCCGTTCTAATTAATCCTGTTGCTATTCCACAGGCATCGTCCTCCAAATCATATATTTACCTGACATTAAAAAATATGAGATGAATTTTTTAATTGCATGCACCAGATACGTTTTAATATTACTAATAGATTGGGTCGCTAACTGCTGTTTAGACGAAATAGTTCATGTTAAGTAGGCTCACTTGGAGGTTTATTACTTTCAACTCAGATTGCCTTCACTCTATAAGCTGCTCTCACGGCAAGTACAATATTACACGCATTTGTATATGTAACCACAAGCAGTAGTAGTAGTAGTTTATTTGTGTTTTGCGTACAGATGCTTATATACGCCAAAATTGTATAGAGCGAATAATAAAGCATAATCACAAGCAATACTAAGGTCAGAGATTTTACATAAAAAGTTAATAATTATATAAACTAGATGAAACAAACACTAATACTAAATCACAAACAACAGCTATAAGCAGGGAGAAATAGTTAAAATAAGATATCTACAGGGTGTTCCTTAATGATATGCGAATATTCAAGGGAGTAAATCTACATGAAAAATTAATGATAGTTTGCTTTATAAAGTATGGTCCAAAAATGTACCGTTACGAAAATACAGGGTGTTAAAGTTTAAGGAAAAAAATTGAAATTATTTAATATTTTTGAAACCGCTGAGCATATTTTAATGATATTTGATACATAGTAATAGTAAATAGAAGTGCACATTTCCCAGTACATAAATAATTTTCAGTTTCAGTACTGGCGTGCGTACGGGCAACAACTTTGATATTTTTGAGGAAAAAAATGATACGCCAATGGTTTTCTCCGAAATAAAAATTATCTTCGAATTTCCCATTTAATTCGCAAAATAACAGCTCTCTTGAGTTAATTTCCTCCCATGCGCCGTTATTGAGTAAAAAAGTAAAAACTCTTGTACGTTGTCCGAGAAAACTAAGGTAATTATTAAAGAATACAATATTTTTCCATAGATCTAGTTGCCTTGAAATATGACAATTGTTTATTACACTTATCTTCAAATTTCCCATTTAATTCGGAAAATAACAGCTCTCGTCTGTTCTTTCCTGCGATGCGTCGTTTTGCAATTAAAAAAATTGCAAAATTATTATTCGTTTAATTGGAAAAATTAAACACATATGAATAATAAAAGTAATCAAATAACATACAACACTAACTAATTACAAAAACTGTTGAAAATGGCCCCCTTCACTTAATATGCAGGCCTCCGCCCTCCTTCTCATGGAACTGCGCACACGGTGAAATATTCCTGGATTATGTTTTATTCTATTACACGCTGCAACTATTATTCCTCTTAGATCTTCTACAGTGTTAATGGGACCTGTGTATACTAGCGACTTAAGATGACTCCATAAAAAGAAGTCCAAACTGTTGAGGTCGGGGGACCTTGGTGGCCATTCTTGAGGCCCACCGCGACCAATCCAACGATTTGGATAAACAATTTATAAATAATTACGAACAATGGCACTGAAATGTGCTGGTGCACCATCGTGCATGTACCACATTTGGTTTCTAATTGCAACTGGAACATGTTCAAGCAGCAGAGGCAGTTGTTCTTGAAGGAAATTCAGGTAAGATTGTCCATACGCACGCCACTACTGAAATTGAAAATTATTTATGTACTGGAAAATGTGCACTTCTGTTTACTATTACTATGTACTAAATACCATTAAAATATGTTCAGCGGTTTTAAAAATATTAATTAATTTCAATGTTTTCCTTAAACTTTAACACCCTGTATTTTCGTAATGGTACATTTTTGGACCATACTTTATAAAACAAACTATCATTAATTTTTCATGTACATTTACTCCCTTAAGTATTCGCATATCATTAAGGAACACCCTGTATAGATTACCCTTGAAAGGCTCACTTATTTTTTTATCTATCCTTCTTACGAAAATATTACGCCTCAAACGATTCCCTATTTTATCTATTTTATATCTATGACTAGAAAAAAATAGGTATATTTGTATAAAATAAAAGGTACTACAAGATTTCAAATAAAATAGGTACTGGTGTAGGAAAAACTATTAGGTGCTATTTGCAAAAACAAGATTGAGGGTGAGTTTTAAGGGTTGAAGCTCAAAAAAATGTTCTGAAAGTATGGTATGATAGACCCTGTAGTACTTTCAGACATTCCACTCGATTTTCGTTTGAAATATTTTTTGTTCCGAGAATATCACATGTCAAGAAATCTCATACAGATATAAGAAGTACCGTATACAAACTACATATTAGCATATAATTATATCAATAATATATGTTTAGCCATATCATTGAGATTTTGCTCCAAAAACAAATACAAAAACGAGATTGTCATAAAATTCCCTGCCTAAGTGAAATCATATAGGAATCTTCGGCATAACATTGTAGTTGTTTCGCAAAATATACAGGTGAGTACTTCAGCCTGAGTCGTAGATCATTCAGAAAGAATCTGCTATTTTGCCGGGATTTTAGTCTGGAGACGTAGATACCTATTTCAGCTTAATGTTGTCTTCTATGGCTTCAGCATATTACGTGGAACGTACTACCATCCTTTGAGTTGTGCATAGTACTATGGTGCTCGATAGTACATCACCAGCATAAGTAATGTTGGACCCTGCAAAACTTCTACTATGATTTTGGAAGGAATCGACTAACCGACTGCAAAGTTCAAACGGAAGGACCGTAGAGTTAAAGCTTGTTGAGGAGAGCTGCTAAACAGAGCTGATCTAATACCTTTGAGGTATTGAGGACAAAGAAAAAAGCTTATGTAGATGAATGGAGTTATGCATATTCATATTCTTCATGTTTACTAATTTACGCAAAACATGCATTTCCATTTTGCTGTATCTATCTCTGCATTGGAGAGATAGCAGTTGATAGACTTATTGTGAGAAAAAAAAAATAGCGAGCTACAGGGCAGGATAGGCAAAACCAAATTACAAGTAAAATAAAAAACTTAAAAAAATACCTGCAAAATTATTTTAGACACCAGTAAGAACACAATAAGAGGGTAGGTTACATGACCATACTGTGTGCATACAGAAAATCCTAAAAATAATCATATATTTATTATATTATATGTCAAGTAGAACAAGTTTTCAATCACACACACAGTCTGCACAAGATAATTTAGAGGACACTGAAAGAGAAAGGGACTCTAAGATTCCTACAACAGGAGAGCCGAATTGTGCTCCAGGAAAAATCTGATCATGTTCCATCGTCGGTAATACTAACACACAAAAAACATCAGCCTAAAGCAAAGGCATTAAAGAATGGTTGTCTAAACCTAAGAATTCAATATTAAATACATATCCATAATATTAAGTTCAAATTCTTCCAACGATGCCTATAGTTCCATTATATAGGATAGTTTTAAGATCCCAAGACAAGCTGCAAGACTTCACTATGATGCAATTTTCACTTTAATCCAATATCCTATCGTTCAATGACTAAGTGATGAAGTTTAAAGGATTGAGAAAGCTATCACTCAATGCATTTCTCTATCACCTTGCTGACAACATAGAGCAAAGCAAAATGTATCTTTAGTTGCTATAATCCGCTTTATATCCCTTTTTTGGCACTGGCTAGATACAAGTGGACTCCCAGACATTGGGAAAGATCCGAAGATGCTTGACCTTTAAAACAGGTAGGTAGATATTATGAAGGCGAGCTCCGATGCTTACTTTTTTACAACAACATCTATCTAAATTATATAGAGTCATCCAAATTTGATGTAGTATGTTAATGGTGAGGACTACCACAAAATATCCTGAAGTTGAAAATAGATGTTTCGAAACGTTGGCAAATTTGAACAAAAAAAAAAAAAGTTGTCATTTAGTGTGACCTTATCATCAAAAAATAAAAAAATAATATCAGCCAGCTTTTAAAAAGAAAGGTAAGGTAAAGTCCGTAAAATGTATTTATATTCTATCAATACAACTAGCAGACATTACTTTCCGATTGTCATCGGGCTTGAAAAATTAATAATGGATGTCCAGCCGTCTGTCGTCTGAAGCATCGGGCATGTTCACCTTAATGTTTTATCTTTGCCGTTTCCCGATCGCTGATCTGTCCGATTCTTGTAACGGACCAGCCATATTTCCAATATACTTTCCCTGGATGCGGCGAAATCGACGGCGGCAGGATCCTCGGCTTTCCAGGACTAATATATTATTCATCCCCACTCGTTCCTGTCTCGAAATCACAGATGCTCATAAGCGGCGGGATGAAAAATTTAATAGGGCTAGTATATATAGTAAATTCGATTGTCGTATGAATTCATAGGGCTTACAGTTTTATGTAGGACGTATCCATAGGTTGTTGCGTAAGGCCCGCCTCCCTTGGTGATCCGGTACACAGGTCTCGGTCATCATTAGAGATGCCACAACAAAATAATATTAATTTTCATTTCCAGAAATGATATTAAAGAAGCAGGTACTCTAGTTGTATTTTTACCTGTGTAAAAAAACGCTTCATCAAAATAAAGCTTGCCGGACCACCCGTACGCTTAGCCGATGTGATGGAGTATCTAGCTGCCGAAGTATTGGAGCTGGCCTGTAACGCAGCAGACGATAGCGAGGAGACCAGTATTATTTCCCGTTATGTGCAGTTTGATGGCGTATTACGTTATATTTTGTATTTACCTATTATGGGGGGGGGACAACGTGGATATCAAATATGATAATTTGTTAATAGACGATTATACATAATTTCATATAAGCCCTGTGCTATCATTTTCTTCTCCTTTCATCATCTTAGTCACAATATCTTACCAGGCATGTTTTGAACTCGTAAAATGCATTAAGTCGAGCTAGAGATATTGCCTACACGAATATTATCAGTAGTTTTGATAACTGTAGCTCGCCATCGTTCGCAATGGCAACCACTGGGGGTATGACCCTGAACTACCAGTTTCTCCATACTATTGCTTCTGTGAATATGCGCGAAGAATGTTGGCAGTCTCGCCGTCACAATGGAGGATAGCCACTCTGGATTACCGAGCTCACCCAGTAGGGAAACGTTAGTTCGATGGGCGGTATAAGGAACTCTCAGCATTCTCCTTCAGGTCCACATTTCAAAAGCATCTATGCGAGCTCGATCTGCCTTTTTAACTGTTCAAATTTCCGAGACATACAAAAATATGGAGAACACAAGAGAGTGAACCAGCGACATTTTGGTAGCTTTAGTAATGTTATGGTCATGCCATATTTTAGTAAGCTGCGCCGTCGAATCTCATTTTCACAGCTACCCGATTTGTGACTTGTGACGTCTGTGATCGCCACACGTATGTGTTTTTTTTTCTTCCTCGAAAACAAAAGCTAAAAACATAAGTTAAATTAAAATAAATATATAAAACTAACCAATTAATTCAATGTAGCTCAGACATGATTAATTTATTAATTTTTTTGGTATAAAAAAAGAAGGTATGGCGCTCTTACGTACGCCACTGAGATCTAATGACTCTCATTGCATTGTAGAAACGAAAAAAAAAATAATTTTGAACAGTTACTAAAGCACATAAAAGAGTACGCCAGAAGTGAAAGCTGAGCTGGATCAAGTCCATGGCACATGGTGAGCAGATGCCGTACAGTACGGGTGCAGCGCCTGCTCATAGTGAAAAATAAACGCATCATTATCAGGTTCCAGGTTGAAATATAAAAACAATCTTGTCACGCCCACCTATATAAAATATCCTAAAATAAATTCTTCAAAATACTCTAATGTCACAGCTTTATCCGGCTAGGCTACAGTCGTCAAACAAAAATTGCCTCAGAATTACAAAAGTTTGTGCATGGGAACGGGCTAGGCAGAATTTATGTTTACAATCATTATCAATTGACAACGCATTGACAGACTAAATAAATTATGTGACTATGCATATCCAGGAACTTAACTATCATTTTGACTATGGTAGTGTACATGCGAACAGTTTTATTAAATAATGTAGTATATTAGATCATCATCATACTACTGATATAGTAAGTACTTAGAGCACTGCTGACACGAATATTATCAATAGTATTTTAAAGTTAAAAAAAAGCAATTTAAATGTACCCAATCGGTGCGATGCGCACCATACAACAGCAGTGCATTGTTGCCTGTTCAAATTCCAAATTGGGGTATTGACGCAATTTTCACGGGGTCGAAACTGAATACCCGTGCGCCCGGTGCAATTCAGTCACCCACCCAAGCGCTAACGAGCATAAGGCTGCTACTGCCCCACTATCGAAGACAGACGCTATTCATCACGCAGCTACATGGGTCCCCTTTTTCGCCACTTACGTAGGCTCTCAAAATCTTAGGTCACCGATCTGGATCAGCCATCAGATATTTTTTCTCATCAACATTAAGATAGTCTACATTAGAAAATCTAGCCTCAGTTTAATGGTCCGATGGAATTTTACGCGTCCTCTCGTATCATATCGTGGCCACTGTATGACCTTCCACTATCATGAAGCTGCCGCTGAATCATTCCTTTTAGGACTGTGCAAACAAAAATAATTCTTGTGTACTCCTTCTAACCTATGCGAATTCGTTGGCTTCACTGGCCGTATGTATATTTTTTAGTATGTGTAGAGGATCACATAAAGGTATGCATCACGCGGCTAGAAAAAATCAAATATTTTCCTCATTTTTTCGACTTTTCTGTGCCAAAAAAAATCGCGTAAAAATACGAGAATGTGCTTATGCCATATTCTATCATACACAGTCATAAAAAATTCATGATACTAGTCACGCCATCATGCGCAATTTACTGTCAGTTCAGTGGCACTCTTGATACTCCTATCCAGCAACTGTTTCTCCACCCCTCCTTCCACGGCGCCGCCCGCTCGGGGCATGACCCTGAACTACAAGTTTCTGCCTATTATCGCTTCTGTGAATATATCCAAAAAATGTAAGCACTATTGTCGACACAATGGTGGGCAGTCTCTTTGGATTACTGAGCTCATCCAGTATGGAAACGTTAGTTCGGTGGGCGGTTTAAGGGACTCTCAGCATTCGCCTCCACGCCCACAATTCAAAAGCATCTATGCGAGCTCGATCTGCCTTTATAACAGTCCAAATTTTCTGAGGCATACAAAAATACGGAGAACACAAGAAACTAAACCAGCGACATTTTGGTAGCTTCAGTGATGTTATGGTTACGACATATTTTTGTGAGCTTTGTCATGGCCACCCATGCCTGGTGAATGTGTCGTCGAATTTCATTTTCAGTCACCCGAACTTTCGATCAAAAAACCGAGGTACACAAGACTCCGAACTACTTCACAACGGCCTACTGACTATATTATTCCTCGATGATCATCGCGCCCGTTACCTACGATCACAACCTTGGTTTTATTGTAGTTAATACTAAGACCATACCTGTGTAGTTCTGAGCTGTTTAATAGAGCCACTAGTCCTTTCCGAGAAGCTGCAATAAGAGTAGCATCGTTAGCGAATCTTAAGTTGGATGTTTTGCTTCCGCCAATAGTTGTATCGCTATTCCAGTTGTCCAATACCTGTCTCATCGCAAGTTCAGAGTAAATGTTAAAAGACGTCAGAGATAATACACATCCCTGACGAACGCCTTTTCTGGTTGCAGTTTGACCAGATAGGTTACCACCAATTCTTACACCAGCCGAGCCAGGCTCGTAGAGTTGTTGTTGTATGACAAACACTAGGTGATAGAGGAACTCTCATAGAGTTAAGGATTTCCCACAATTTAGGCCACTAGACCAAAAACAAACAATTATTATGCCCTGTTCATGATGTTGCAAAAAAATGTAAACCTGATCGATATTTATAAGCTTAATGACTAATACATGCGATGCCAAATGTGGAAATTTATATTTTAAGTTTAAATGCGATTTTAGGAACAAGTATGTGTTATTGATTGATAAAACTAAAACTAAAAATGTGCGAAAATACTGTCAAATGGGGCAAAATTTACACGGTACCAGACTATGAACTAGAAATCACCAGCAATAAAGGGTTGTTCATAGTTTCCGAGTCAGAAGAAACAGAAAGAGCATACATACCGTTCCTGCTCTCCATATAAGTAGTCTAGGGACAACGCCAAGGGAAGGGACTACTAAGGTAGGGTTTCCAACCTAGCACGTCTCTGTGTATCCAACCACCAAATAGGAACCTATTAGTTCAAAGTTTCCCCATGGACACCTCGCACATGGTGATCATGGTGGTCTCATATAACTGCAGCCTTATTATGTAAAAATTCGCTACAGCGGTCACGGAGCAGATGTCGAGCATCAGCGACGCAACAGCAACCCGACTCTCAACAAATTCTGTATTACGTAGAACTGTCGCTTGCTGATCGTCTGCTGTCACAAGAATACACGTTCCGCAATAAGATTAGCGCCACTAGCATTTGGGTAGCAGATGGCAGAACTAACGTCTCGTTTCATTAGCTGAGGGCCCTGATATATTGTAGGTTATGTTGTTGTTATTGTCTGTCGTGATTTTGACAGCGATTTTCGCATGTCGCTTGCTGTTCGCAAGATATATCCGCAACCTCTAATAGCTTCTTGGCCGTTACGCCACTGCTGACAGTCGAAGTAAGCAGAGACAGAGAGGGGGCGAGACCGAAGAATTCTGAGGGCGTGCGGAGCGGAGCAGCCGGACTTGCCCGGAATTCTGAAGCGGCAGATGCATGTCCGCAACTCCTCCGGGCAAGATGTTACTGGAAACTTCTGGTTGCGACTTTTGCCAAAGTCTACATCTACATGCGCGTACATCGACCAATTTACACACTAAGTCAAGGGTTATGCGACTGAGGACTGGTTTCTCAATGTCAATTGAAGGTTAAAGTTACGAATTCACGTGAATCTTATCTGACAGTTGTATCCATAGAAATGCTAACTGGCAGCTACCTATCTGACACTTTTAACTGCAAATTGATAAACCGGCCCTAATACAAGTTAACTGGTTGTTTTGTAGGCACTATTAGAGTATATAGGACTTACACTAGGTTAGGTTAGGTTAGGGGGGGTCAAACGTACAGGCCGGGTTAGGTAGCCCCAACACTGCAGCCATTGGTTATTGTATTGTCCTGTGCGCTTGTTAATCCGTGAAGAGTTTTGTGACCTTGATAACATCCAAGAGTCTCTTCACGATATCTCGATTGGGGAGTGATTTGGTGTTGTTTGGCCCTATCAGTCTGAATCTCCACCAGCGTAGGGCCTCACATTCAAAGACTATGTGAGAGGCTGTTTCGTCGTCCTCGTCACATAGTCTGCATATTGGGTATTCTTTGAAAATCCTTAATGTGTGTAGATGTTTTCTTAGGCCGCAGTGTCCGGTTAGGAGGCCGGTTATTAGCCTAGTTTCTTTCCTACTTAGTTTTAGGATCTCTTCAGCTAGTTTTGGTGTGGGTTGTTTCACCATCAGCTTGCTGTGTCTGAGGTTTGGATGTGACTGCCAGTATTTTAGGTGCTGTGAATGCACCCACTGGTTTATCGTAGTTCTTACCAAAGACCTTGAAATGCCTATCGCCGGTTCGGGGCCGGTAAAATTGGATGCCGATCCGCTTCGTGCTAAGGTATCTGCTTTTTCGTTCCCTTCAATTCCCTTGTGACCTGGCACCCATTTCAGGGTTACCTTGTTCGTGGCACTAAGTTGTTTGAGGTTACACTAACTCTAGTACATAATCTGGCTGTCAAAATGTATCATGCCAAAGCCTATCATAAATATACGTAGAAACTTTGGAAATTTTTTAAAAGAAATTCGTTGTGGCAAGCTTCTGGTTAAGATATAATGATGGGAGTGATAGATAGAGAAAATATACCAATGGGAGTGGAGGCAGGATACTGATAATGAAGAACAGTCGGTTATATGAAACTAATGTGATGTATATGTCACAATTACGCCAATACCCCCATACAAGGTATTACCTTGGAGGGTACAATAACGGTAATAGATATAACTAACAAGATGGAAATGATAATAGCGTATTTTCAATTGTTTCCCCGGTTTGTTTCAGATGTGTTTATTGGCCAGCGAGCTGCTGCGACTTTTCGTCGTTGAATTACTGTGATGGTGATACCCTAAGGATCACCCTTACGCCAGATAGCCACAAACACATAGGCGTACTTAGGGAATACGTTAATATATTAGTACTTGGGACACATGATGTAACTTCTTTCAAAGGTGGAGTTTTTGAAAGGCAGAAAATCTAGCGTTTTCATCTTGACGACCTTCAGTTGTCTCAAAGTACGCAATTGAAGCATAAAGGCAGCTCAGAACCTCAGAAGACCGAAACTGTTGAAAGCGCTGATAAAGTGATGCACCTATTTTTTTGTAAATGTGTAGTAATGTACGATCACATTGAACCTAAAGGACATACAGTAACTGATAAATGGTATTTTAATCTCAAGGGACTCAAAAACAAAATTACAGCAAAAGTGATCGCTTAATCAGGACTCCAGTTGGACGCTGAACAATTGAAGAATTATGGGTGGAAATTATACCCCCCTGCCCCACCCTCTACTCTACCGACCTTGCTCCATTGACTTCTATTTGTTCCCCGAAGTCAACAAGGAATTAAGTGGTCAAAGATTTGAGTCAAATTTAGAGCTGTGATGGGTGTACTAAACAGACTACCAAAAGATTGTTTCTTAAAAATTTATCTATCTGTTTGTTCATGAATCTAATATACAGTGTTCGGACGGAGTGATCCATTAAAAGAGCAGGGAAAATGTCCTTATAACTAAATATTGTAGCTGTAAACAGGTAAACCAACCAATAGAATGTTTTAACCTATGCTCAAAGTAACACCTCTTTAGATCTGGATAGTACAACAAAAAAATGGAGTCAAGTTGATTGACTCAGTACTTCCCACACATTACGGTGATACCAGTTTATTATTTTCCCATAGCATAAAGATTTAGTCTGAGATCCTCTTGCAACAAAATCATCGCCAGTACCCCCCACCCAAATTGTCATATGCCGCTAGGTCTTTCCTGCACAGGTCAATGAACAGCCTATTATCAATAATACAAACTTTTCAGTTTTACAACCCCCCGCCCCCCCAACCACCCCAATTTCACCCTCACCCAAAAAAGGTACAAAACGGTCAGGAACCCCTAAAACATCTAAAAACGAAGCTTGAGCTGTTTTCATATTTTTAGTTTTTTGGTTATTGCTACGCTGCGACTGACACGATTTCTAGCACGAATACGCGTTTTCCATCCTCACCACAGTAATAATAATGTGTCAAAATTTCATTAGAATCAATTTAATAGTTTCCACGTTACAAAATATAAAACGATCTAAAGCAATAAATACTCGTATGTATACAGAAAATTCTAAGTCCCTTAGTTTCGGTAATAGGCAAGGCAATGTTCAGATGGACCTAAAAAGGTGATTTATGTCGCTAGGTCTTCCTTCACAGGTCAGCGGACAGCCTATTATTAATACAGCAAATTTTTCAGTTTTTCAACCCCCCACCCCCCAACCACCCGAATTTCACCCCCTCCCAAAAAAACTCAGTAAATGATCAGGAACCTCTAAAACACTTAAAAACGAAGTTTGAGCTGTTTTTATATTTTCAGTTTTTTTATTGTTTCTGCACCGCCACTGGCACGATTTATAAAATCCATACGCATTTTCCATCCTCGCCACGGTAGTAATACTGTGTCAAAATTTCATTAAAATCAATTCAACAGTTTCTTCGTTACATAATATAGAACGATCTAAAGCAATACTCGTATGTTTACACCAGAAAAAATTCTAAGTCCTTTGGTTTCTGTAATAGCCAAGGCAATGTTCAGATGGATCTAAAAAGGTGATTTATGTCGCTAGATCTGCCTTCACAGGTCAGTGGACAGCCTATTATGAATACAGCAAATTTTTCAGTTTTCCAACCCCCTACCCCCCAACCACCCCAATTTCACCCCCACCCAAAAAAACTCAGAAAATGATCAGGAACTTCTAAAACACTTAAAAACGAAGTTTGAGCTGTTTTTATATTTTTATTTTTTTTATTATTTCAGCACCGCTACTGGCACGATTTATAAAAACCATACGCATTTTCCATCCTCGACACGGTAGTAATACTGTGTCAAAATTTCATTAAAATCAATTGAACAGTTTCTTCGTTACATATTATGTATACATCGGAAAAAATTCTAAGTCCTTTAGTTTCTGTAATAGGCATAAGGCAATGTTCGGATAGACCTAAAAAAGTTATTTATGTCGCTAGGTCTTCCTTCACAAGTCCGTGGGTAGTCTATTATGAATACAACAAGTTTTTCAATTTTACAACCCCCCACCCCCCAACCACCCGAATTTCACCCCCTCCCAAAAAAACTCAGTAAATGATCAGGAACCTCTAAAACACTTAAAAACGAAGTTTGAGCTGTTTTTATATTTTTAGTTTTTTTATTGTTTCTGCACCGCCACTGGCACGATTTATAAAATCCATACGCATTTTCCATCCTCGCCACGGTAGTAATACTGTGTCAAAATTTCATTAAAATCAATTCAACAGTTTCTTCGTTACATAATATAGAACGATCTAAAGCAATACTCGTATGTTTACACCAGAAAAAATTCTAAGTCCTTTGGTTTCTGTAATAGCCAAGGCAATGTTCAGATGGATCTAAAAAGGTGATTTATGTCGCTAGATCTGCCTTCACAGGTCAGTGGACAGCCTATTATGAATACAGCAAATTTTTCAGTTTTCCAACCCCCTACCCCCCAACCACCCCAATTTCACCCCCACCCAAAAAAACTCAGCAAATGATCAGGAACTTCTAAAACACTTAAAAACGAAGTTTGAGCTGTTTTTATATTTTTATTTTTTTTATTATTTCAGCGCTACTGGCACGATTTATAAAAACCATACGCATTTTCCATCCTCGACACGGTAGTAATACTGTGTCAAAATTTCATTAAAATCAATTGAACAGTTTCTTCGTTACATATTATGTATACATCGGAAAAAATTCTAAGTCCTTTAGTTTCTGTAATAGGCATAAGGCAATGTTCGGATGGACCTAAAAAAGTTATTTATGTTGCTAGGTCTTCCTTCATGGGTCAGTGGGCAGTCTATTATGAAAGCAACAAATTTTTCAATTTTACAACCCCCCACCCCCCAACCACCCCAATTTCACCCCCACCCAAAAAAAAGTAAAAAATGATCAGGAACCTCTAAAACGCCTAAAAACGAAGTTTGAGGAATATTTAATTTTTTTTGTTTTTTGCTAATTACTCCGCCGCCCCTGCACCGATTTTCAAAATTATAAGAACATTACCTACTACGACCCCCCAGCATATCGCTGCCCAAATTTCATCACAATCCATGTAGCGGTTACTGAGATTACGAGGACACAAAAACGCGTACAGACAGACCGACAGACCGACAGACCGACAGACAGACAGACCGACGGAAATGAGTGACATGGATTTTCGTTATGTAGACATCATGAAACGCCCAAAAAGTGTATTATCTCAAAATCGAAAATTTTCGCGATCACAATACTCCCCTCACCTATCGGTGTGGGAAGTAAAATATCTACCCATAGTTGCTACATATTACATTTATGTTAAATAAACAAAGCGTTGATACGAGATACAGGTAAATAAAGACATATGATTTTAGATGTTGTTTATGTTTATTACTTATTATTTTGTATAAAAAGACATCCTGCGCTTAGATTAATTTAACACATTGAACCTACTAAGTAGACCTGATAGACTCAATATTCCCTAAACCATAGATAGCAAAATGTGCCGAATCTTTTCAATAATATTCGAATGTACATTATACGCAAGATACCAAATTATACACTGCAGTATTCCCGTTTCAATCTAACAAACGTATAAAATAATAGCAACAGCACTCTTGTACTGATAAAATGTCTTAAGGTCCTGGGTATACACAGTTATACAGGGTTGGGATAAAGTATGGAACCGAGCAAATAACTTTGGAACGGAAAGAGTGATATTGCTGAAAATTTGCAGGCAATTGTAGTGACGTCTAGTGCATCCGAAGACATTATGTTAGCTATTAATGTACTTCCGGTTTAACCGGAAGTACCATCAACTTTTTTAATTTAAATGAGACACCCTGTATATTTTTGCAGATTTTAGTTCATCTTTTTTTTCCAAATACGTCTATAGTGGGTTTAGCATTAGTTTCTGTAAAAACGGGAAAGATAAAGCTTCTTTATCACTTCAGGTGTTTAAAGTGCCGGTCATTCAAAGTCGGTTTTGGCGATCGCGTGAGAACTCACAAAGAAGTGTGTCAACTTTTAATGATTTACGTCCCGACAGGGGTCCTATAACACGTCTGACGGTGACTAAAAAAAAAATACAAAGAAATTACCTCAAACGGGAAGACCGCAGACCGCCACGGACGAATTTGGGAGACAATTTTTTTAAGAAACAAATACTAAACCCACTATGGACGTATTCGGGAAAAAAAGATAAATTAAAATCTGCAAAAATATACAGGGTGTCCCATTTAAATTAAAAAAGTTGACGGTACTTCCGGTTAAACCGGAAGTACATTAATAGCTAACATAATGTCTTCGGATGCACTAGACGTCACTACACTTGCCTGCAAATTTTCAGCAATATCACTCTTTCCATTCCAAAGTTATTTGCTTGGTTCCATACTTTATCCCAAATCTGTATGTATTTGCCATGTTAAAACACGGATTCCCATTTCGAACAGAACTCACTTGTGTCTCAAACTACATACACAGTATTTCAGAAGGTGATAGTTAAGACCTTAGTGAATGACAACTATTTGCGATTTTCTCGAAAAAGTTTTTAGTGTGCAAAAAAACTCGCAATGCAAAATCATACACTGGAGAAAGGGAACAGGCGGCCACGCCTCCTTGCTAACATGGGAATAAATATTTTCTTAGATTCTCAATTTCGAGCGCTATACCCTGGACCCTTGCGCGCCTGAGTCTGAATCCCATAGTTTTGGATGAAGCAACTAAAATTCCACATATACGGTCAACTAGATTTAACTGTCAAAGTAATACCTAAATCCTTGGTCAGCATGCAATAATTATGTAATATACCATATTGATGCTATAAGTGTAGTATAAGACAGTGCTTGTACCTAAATGACTCTGTATGACATTTTTCAACATTTAAGTATAACTCATTAAGATTTCACCATTGTTGAAAAGTTGACAGGACATTCTGAAGTAAGGGGAAATCGGTAAACGTATTATCCTCGTCATTATCTCTAAATCAGCTGCCCATGCATCCTATGCATATTATCTGCATCTTATGAAGTGGGACAGGTGTAGTGAATAGAATGGGGAGTACATTGAATGAAGGTAGAAAATATTTTATTGTTATACTGTTCGTTATTTTCTAGTATATTTATAACTCTTACGGGTCTATAGCTTTTTTAAATAATTCACGCCTCAAAGATGGTGTGGTGTTGCAACAGATTTTTGTGGAAAAAACTATATGTTGCTTTCTGAATGCTGCTTGTTGTTTTATATCCGAAAGTATAAATATTTGTATTTTTATGAAGTAACTTTTTGGAGCGTAACCTGGATGGCAATACCAGATCAAAAAGTATATTCCTGTACCAGTTTAGGATCATAAAACGAAGCTCAATGACTCCGAAACTGCTGGCCTGGATTGCAATAACTGTTCGTTACATCAGTTATTCCTGAACTGCATTCTGGATGCGGATGCATGCACGGGAACCGATCGGGAGTCCAAAATGGAGTCTCCAAGTGGCATTTAACCGATGGCAGCGCTTCCAAAGAATTCGCGCTACATTAACTTTATCCGAGGTATGCGGGCAACTGCCATTGCATTGTTGCCAATTTTCCCGATTTTTTTCCTGTAGTGATAGATGCCGTACTTTACTGGCCCATCAATAGAAGCACATGTGCTAGATAATCAGGGCAGTTTTATAAAATCAAACAGCTTTTTCCTACGCAGAGAAAGCTGTTAAGTTTTACTCGAACTCCGAGTAGTAGAATCACAGCATAGTAAACAACCAGCATAATATCTCTGAGGATTTTCTATATAAAAATGGTTCCCACAAAATTTGACCTTGGGAGGGTTTATGGATGATTTTACGGCTGTGAAGTTTGGGTCGAGATGCGAAAATGAAAATATCGATACCGGTACCAACTCAATATTTTTTAGCCTCATAGGCACGTTTAGTTCGTCGAGAGAATTTTGTGCAATTGATTACATCCCTCAATAGAATAGAATAGAAATTTATTGGTTTTTTCACTTATAAAAAATGTGACTGAAGTAACAGGTCAAAAAAAATAGATACAAGTAAGTCGTAGAGTAAATGACACACAATTTTTGTTGATAGTATATACATACGAAATAAAAGGATGTAACAGAACAGCAACTGTTTGGTGGACCTTTTTATGATTTCACTAGAGCGCAGAACTCGTCTAAACTGTAAGGCTCTAAATCGCATATGTATTTATGAATGGTTTTCTTGAATAGATGTACTGATGAAATGGATTGTATGTTTTGTGGTAACAAATTGAACATCTAAAGTGCTGAATAGTGTGGGCATTGTTTAGTAGAACTCAGTTTATGAGATGGATAAATATATTTCTGATTTTTGCGGGTATTATATATGTGATTGAAGACATTTCCTACAAAGTTTTCTTTATGTTTAAATATGAAAAAGTAGAGTGCAATAGATATATATACCGGAGAATGTCAGAAAATTATGTTTTTTGAAAATTCCTCTACATGATTCCCTGGGTTTCATTTTGAACATAGTTCTTAGTATTCTTTTTTATATAACAAAAATTCTGTTTGCCGCGGAACTACTACCCCAGATAGTTATTTGATACGACATAATAGAATACGCGGGACCGTAGTAGGCAGACTGCACAGCATATAATGGCAGATGGTATGCAAGCACGCGTATTGCATAGCATGCTTGATTAAGTTTAGCCGCAAGATTGTCAATGTGCTTATTAAGTTTAAGATATTTGTCATATGTTACACCGAGAATTTTTGTGTCATTTTTTAAACACAAGGTATGTTGATTATCAATCGGATGTAGTTTCGTGGTACCCGACTGTGGTTGAAACAGGACACAGCATGTTTTCTGAATGTTGAAAACTAATTTATTTCTTTGTAGCCAATTTTGGACGTTGTTCATTTGCGCATCTATTAGGGTTTTAATATCTGTTGTTTTTTTGTGAGGCATTAGGATCACAATTATATACCGATACACCTACAAAAGTATCGATACCAGCCTGGAATCGCTCAAGAGGTATCTAAGATAAAAATATTCGATATTAGTGCAGAAGTACAAGTATCCAAGTACCGTTACCATCCCTACAAAAAATCATCCAAAAGTGGGGACGCGCGTGTAATTTCCGCCAACTTGAGTTATTCTGCTAGTTGTTTACTATGCTGTGGTAGAATGCTCTATACAGCGCTCAAACTTGATCCATCAAACTCAAATCAATCAACAGAATCGAGGTTTTTGAACTGAAATTTTTACGTAGGCTTTTGAAAAATCTATATGACGAATTAAGATGTGCAGAATAGGGCTTTCATTCAAAGAGAAATACTGAGAACCATCAAAAAATGCAACGTAGCTTACTTAGGTCACATTCTTAGAGACCCCAAATATAGGCTTCTGAAAGAAATATTGATGTGTAAAATCGAAGGAAGGAGAGGTCCAGTTCACAAGCAACACTCATGGCACCGAGATATCAGAAACTAGTATCAAGTCAACCACATGTCAACAATGGTCAGGAGGTTAGAAGGCGACACTCAACATATCTCCGACCATGAGCGCAGATATTCGACTACATATATTTTTTTTGTAGTACGAAGAAATTTTCCATCAGCCAGAAACGAAACATCTATGAACATGAGCATATCACGAAGTGGGAGAAAAAAACTGAGAAGACTGATTAATAGACGATGGCAGGTAAATGAGGAAATAAAAAGGGATATGTGAAGCCTAGACAAGAACACAAAATCTCCTCGCCTGGGGTCCCGTCAAGCTACGGTAAGCCTGGTAAAACCAACGAATTCGATAAGGTTATTATTTACTGTGTTCACAAACACGATGCTATTTTTTACAGAAATTAGCGGGATTTAAATTTTATGGAATTGTTTAAAATAGTCTTTAATGCACAGTAAAAGCACAAAGTCTATTCAAAACTATAACAATTAACCCGAAATGATTAACCAAAACAAAGTAGCTATCTGTACATATTATGCCTCAACATGAGTGGTGTTGTTTATAGGACTTTTTACCTGCTATCTGTATAAAGGGTGTTGGGTTTATCAGCGATTCAGGGGTCAGTGTGCTAGCTACCGCATTACGATTGTGGACACAAACAAAAATCTTGTTTACTTCTTCTAATCTATTCGAATTCGTTGGGTGAAATGTATAGATATAGAGCATTATTGATAAAGCCAAACCCGTGCTAGTAATACATTATGTTTCAATATTATGATGCTGTCTGTCTTACGAGTACATAAGAAGTGCATTAGAATTTAACAACTCTGCTACTATATACTCGTACAGGGTTACATGGGTAAGTTCGTTGAAGGGCGTAATTACTCAGCTCATTTCTGATGAGTATGACTATATAATATGGGGTCCGAACTGTAACCGTTATAAAGATATGGGATTTTTAAGGTTTTTGTTAAAAATCCTTTAGTTCCTCCATATGAGGCCAATGGAAAGTACTGAGATATTAAAAAAGAACATAATTGATGCGGCTAAGAAAATAATGCAGACCCGCAAACGTTAATAGTGAAAACAAATTTAAGAAAGCGACAGAGCGAATAAGTTCCATACATGTTTTTTGTTTAAATCGTTTGAAACACATAATAATGATTCTTTGATTCTGATATTTGTCGAGCAGATTTCTGAGGCTGTTAGTGGTAGGTTGTTTTAATTAGTCATTTTTATTGACTGACTTTAAAATCCGATATCTCTGTAACGGTTGCAGTTTGGGCACCATATTCCAAATCCAAATCCATCAGAAATGACCTAAATAAAAACGTTTTTCGGTATTCAGCACAACTTACCCAGTAACCTTATATACCTTATGCTTTCCTAGCACAATGAGTGAGCCTCACAAATAAAAGCCAAACTCCAATGTCTTCTCAATCTGGACATAATGAGGAGATATTAGATTAACCCCACTAAAAGCAGCATAATATATTTGCAATGTACTTTGAAAATTTTTACACATATTTACCAGTTTTCAATTTATTTTCAAAATTAATATTACTTAAGATCTTCTGCAATGAAGGAATTTTAACAAAGGATCCTAGCCATCATTTAAGAGCGATTTTTTTCTACATAAACCATCATCAAATTATTTAAATAACAAAGTAATGAAATAAGTATTAAATAAGATTAACTAGGAAGGAAAGAGTATGCCTCCATAGATTACGCTTAGGCCACACTGCTTTGACCCATTCATACCTCTTGCTAGGCTTACAGCCCCCAACATGTTACCTATGTCTAGAGCCATTGATGGTTAAACATTTTATAATCGATTGTCTATTCTACGCCCAAGATCGAGAACTTTTTAATATCTCTGGGAATTTAAGAGATCGCCTAACTAGTCCTGCTAAGATTAAGCAACTACTAGCTTTCCTTAGGTACACTGGTCACTATTGGAAAATTTAAATACTATTCCACAATCCACACTTGATTGTGACATCCAGTTTTCCGACAAGTTTTTTATTTTATTTGTATGTGTAGGTATACATAATGGTGTGTGTGTGTGTGTGTGCGACTATGAATATGTGTGTATATAGGTATGTATATATATTATATTAATATTTATTATGGTTTTAGCACCTTTTGTTTTCAAGACACCCAGATCTACCCCTGTGGTGCGAAATTGTATGCGGCTAATAACCTTAGATGTTGGTGCCGCCAAAATTAAAATAAAAAAAAATAACGAACTAAATTTGGAAACACATATATCCTAATTCTTATCCGAAACTACTCATGTGAGGAGTAATATCAATTGATCGTTAAACAATTGATCTAGACTCAGTATATAATTTGAACAGAATTGGTCTTAAAACAAACTCTTGGAGGCCCCCATACCAAACTCAGAATGGAGACTGGACTTGTGCAATTTGTACTGGCTGCTTGACAAGACCTGTTTCCCAAAACAGGGTCATCGAGTTTACCCACTTACCTTTCTGTCTTAATAAGCAAAGGACATGGGAATATTTCACAGCTAGTGATTATGGTAATAGACAAAATTATTATCATCTGGTTATCGCAAGCTGTACTAATAGATCAAGCCAATGCTATATGACGCTGATACAAGGACCCTGGAGTCAAAACATGGCCAATAGATAAAACGCTTGTGAGAATTGCAGAATACGCGGCTTAAAAAGGGATACTGGGTTCGAACCCAGTGGCCCTGGTTTTCTTTTATTTTCTTACTTAGAATTTTTTTTGTTAAGCTCTATATTTCCACTTCGTAAAATGGCCACTGGATGAAGTTTGTTTATTTTGAATTATACGTTAGAAAAACTGGCAACAGTGCTTAGCGTTGGAGGTAAATTAGGAGGATATTGGATAAATCGGCGCTCTATTAAATAGAGCGGCTATATTCAACGATGCAGTAGCATAAATGGATCGTTTCAGAATGGAGAAATGAGGTAACTTACTCATTAGTTAAACATATTTTTTAGGCTAGTACAACGATTGAAGGTTAGCCTTCAATCAGTTTTAGGTGGTAAAGTTTTTCATGTGCTTATAGTTGTAATGAATTTATATGTATAACGTATGACTATAGCGCGAGCGCTAATGCGTTTTTTATATTTTTTGTTTTCAATTTCTTATTTATGATTATATTCTTGGTATTTAATGACTTCTAATTGTAAGTAATATAAAAACAAGTGCATACTCACAGACACTATATAATCGATGACGGCCAGAAATACGTAAAGAAAGCAATCTTGGTCTCCATCCAGATTTGCTGGGATAGGGCAAATCTGGATGGAGGGCACCGATACGTCTGTACTGCACCACTTAATGAGTGAGTCGATATAACTGTCATGTTAGATCCTGTTGAGGCTGGCACATGTTTTTCTAGGAAAGGTTAAAACTTGCCGATCCTCTATCAAAAACGTAGTGAGAGGAGCAAAATTTTCGAATTAGAGGCAACATTATTTTTGGACGTTTTATGATGTGTATGTCGTAGTCTTATTGTAAAATCAGTCATATTATAATATGGCTAGGGTTTTTTATTACAACTAGGTATATTGCAATATCTCCGAAATAATCGAGAAACTCACAATTTGACTGATAATAACGTTATACGCCTGCTGCTTATTAGGCTTATTGTCAAAATTCAAAATTTCGATTGGTTGTACTCATCGTATTGTAATATGATTGACTTAAATTCAAACGGCGCTCTCACTGTGGAACTTAAAGCGATATTGACAAAACCGGATTTATCCCCGACTAGTTTTTTCATGCTGACTTCGAATCTGTATTTAGTTTTTCTCTGGCACCTGTAGTTTTAGCTATCTTTTGTTTTAGAGATAGACAGACAGAGGCTCTGCATAGACTCTCTTCAATAGGAGCTAACAAAGCAAGCAAATGCCATAAGACTGGATCATGTTGCAATAAATAGTCCAAATCTATGATTTATTTTTTTGTCGTATAACCGATAGGAGACTAATTATTTTAGTTCCATAACAACTATAGAAAAACTATAAACTTCTGCAAATCATGCCAGTAGAGGTAAGATTAAAATAAATTACATACGAAAAACTTCCATATAATTATTAGACGTTTTGGATGTTCCTGATCATTTTCTGTCTTGATTAAGACATATTGTCAGTCGACTTTCTCACCACAGAACATGTAAAACAGTATGGCCAGAATACGGTACACTTGTGAGGACACAAGTTTCTTCAAGTTTGATATTTTCTAGACAAGGAAGTGTAAGCTTGCTAAATCTGTACTGTTATGTGGTGTTGCTATGTTTATTATGTTAGGTATTTCAAATCAGGGAAATGACAAGATGACCAGATTCTGGTCAGATTCCTTTGGACAGTTATTCTGTACACAAATACACTACCTACTTTCTTGTTTCTTTCTAGTAAGCGGCGTTGTAAGCATGATTATTAGTATTCGGACACCCCACCTACAAATTACTCCAAAGACTTCTGCTCGATACAAATTTGAAAAATTACTGCTGTATAAAAAACATACTTTTACGCATATTTATCTTTCCAGCTCCTCCCTTTGTTGTTACCTAATTCGTTTCGGTTCTCATCATGCACCATTTATTCATTTAGCCATCTGTTGATTGGTGTTAAATACAATGCGCCACAATGGAATATTAAAACAAATTAAAATTCAAAAATGTATACAAGAAACATAAATATCGTACGTAAAGTTGTTTATAATCACAGATCAGAGAAGTCATTATTAATAGACTCGTCAAAATTGTAGAAACCTTTTCTTATGAGGTAGAACTCGATTCTAGTTTTAAAAGTTTTTTCATCTTACAGATAAAGAGAGAATATTGAAGAACTTAATGCCATAGTAGTTAGGGCCAAATTGTGTGTTCTGTAGACAGTTTTGGGGCAGAACGATTTTATTCATGTTCCGAGTATTATACATATATTTCTGTAAGATAGCATGGACATTATATTTATTTATGTTGCATTTTACATGAACTAAGCAAAGTAATGTGGGTGCTTTACATTAAGATGTCTACAAAGGCATGTACCTCGTTCTGATAGTGGCTGTGGGCTCTGCTAGTCTACAGTCCCAAATCTGCCGCTCCAAAAGATCCGCCTTAAAAAATGATCACCATCCATGCCTCTGCATTGTACGAGGTTGTTACTATCAAGGAACTAAGAAAACTCTCTGCCGCCTTACAGACCAATCTACACCGTCTCCCTGAGATTGCCTCAATCGAAAATCATAATATTCTTGGGAGTTGTATCGCCTGTCGTCCTCCCACGGAAAAATTGAAAATGTCGTCGCGAACGCGAGTTTATTTCTCTCCAGATACCCGCTCTGAACGTAGCGTATCGTTTTCCATTTTTATATACATTCTATACTTTAAGGGTGCCAAGCGTACCCGACAGTCGTTTTTCGTCATACTCCTGAAGGCAGAAACTGGTATGAAGTGATATTCTTGGGGATGATAGAATGATAAAAAATAAAATTCGGAACAGCGTCAAAACACATGTCTTAGCATATCTTAGGATTATATATAGATAATTATTGTTTGATGGAATTGACCTTTCTAGGCCAATTTCAGACTTCAGCCCAATAGTCTCTGGTGGTGGCTAGAGACTTTCCCATTTTATTTCCCACATGTGATAGATAAGTGATAGAGTAATGCGATCGCGAAAATTTTCGATTTTGAGGTAATATGCTTTTAGGGCGTTTTATAATATCTACATAATGGAAATCTACCTCACTCATTTCCGTCGGTCTGTCTATTCGCGTTTTTCTAGCCTCGTAACCTCAGTTAGAGCTGCATGGATTGTGATGAAGTGTGGGTAGCGATATGCTGTGTGGTTCGAACAGGTGGTGCTGCTATAATTTCGAAAATCGGTGCTTGAGCGACGTAATAATTAGCAAAAACCAAACAAAATAAATGTCCAGTTTCGTTTTTAGGCGTCTAATGTGTTCCTGATAATTTTTTTGCTTTTTGCGGGGGACGAAATTGGGGTGGTGGGAGTTAAAACTGAGAAACTTGTTCTATTTATAATAGGCTCTCCCTTTGTCCGACCGAATATTAGGTTTCGGTTTCGGCCTAGTTTCGGCTAAAAATCGGGATTCGGTTCAGTTTCGGTTTCGGCTACCATCCGGCCGAAACTACAGCCGAAACCGAAACTAAATTCGATGGATTTTGCGCTGCGATCGGGCGCCCTCGGAGCACTAACCTTCAAGCGAAGAAGTGTCACTTTGCTGGGCAGATGATGGTAATAACTTATCACAAGTTAAGAAGCCTACTTATCGAAGCCAAGCTTGCAAAGAAACGCAGATATTACTCTCACTAGAATTTCAGTCCGATTCTGTCTTTGAAAAAGGTTACCCTAAAATTCACGTCTGCCTTACCAACGACTGTTTCCACTGAACAACAACTTAATGCTATTAGTCAAGTTTATTCAGACTGAGGAAGCTATTTGCAAAGATAGTTGAAAAATTAACGTTTCTCGCTTACAATATTACAATATTAGATTGTTCAGTTATGAGTACTGATAGTCAACAATAGCTGTAGCTCAATGAAGCTCACAACAGTTTCTTAAATTCAGAGAAAACTCCTTACATTCAAAAATACTTAGTAGTACTTAGGAATAGATACTTCAGAAATTTAGTTTTAAGGCAGCTAATTGATAACAGTGTCACAAAGATTGACCAAAGTCTGGAATGTTAGTTAGTAGATGCATAATATAATATAAATATAAAGTAGTTGATATTTGATTCAAATTAACTTCTTATTTCAAAAAGTATAAATAATTTATTTGAAATAAAGTGTGATAATGCGGATGAAACGTTATTCATTTTTATATCGACGAAAAAATTACTGACGTTATATTAATGTTTCGGTTTCAGTTTCGGCCGAAACTGAGACGGAGGCCGAAATTCGGTTTCGGTTTCGGCCGTAAAAAGTAGTTTCGGTCGGACACTACTCTCCGTTGATCTGTGAAATAAAGACCTAGTGGCATAGTATAGTTGTTTAGGTCCATATACCTTGGCTACTTCAGTATTGCTTTAGATATTTCTGTACTATGTAGCCTGGAAATTATTAGATTGATTGTAATGGAATTTTGACATAGTGTTATTACCTTGGCACGTACGATTTTTATTGTAAATCGTGTTAGTGGCGGCGCGGCGCAGCAGTATTGAAAAGACAGTATAAAAACAGCTCGAACTTAATTTTTAGTCGATTTGCAGGATTCTGATCGTTCTCCGCATTACTTCGCACACCGATAGGGGATAGGGGAGTATTGCGATCGTGAAGATTTTCGATTTTGAGATAATATCATTTTTGGGCCTTCTGTTGTATGTACATAACGAAAATGCACGTCACTCATTTCCGTTGGTATATCCCTCTGGTTGGTGTGTCCGTTTATTGTCGTTATTTTATCCGCTTAATCTCAGTAACTGCTTGATTGTGATGCAGCATCGGGATCGTAGTAGACAATGCTGCTATAATTTTGGAGGTCGGTAAGGAACAAAAAGATACCAGAACTGCTCCAAACTTTTTTTTAAGCGTATTATGGATTTTGATTTATCCTTTTCCGTTCTTTTGGAAATTCAAACATTTGTTGTATTCAGAAAATGTGCTGGAAAGAAGTCGACTTCCTTGATGTCTTGTACCTTTAACACCTAACCGATTGTTGCCTTGGAATTTTATATCTGTGGAATAATTTGATATATATGTATGTACATATTAAAATCGTAACTTGTAACATAGAAACTTCTTACTTACTTGTGCGGAATTTTGGACATTGTCGCTGAAATCTCATTTTTAGATGTTTCAAAGATTCTTGATCAATGTATACTTTTTTGATGAGGTTCAGCGACAGAGGAACTCCAAACCATTTGTTAGCACCGATGCGATACTGTGTGCCGGGGAAGTACTGAGTCAAGTTACTTGACGCCATCTTCGAGTAGTTGAGTTGGGGTGGTACCCATTAAAATCTCTTCCGTCTTTGTATTTACAAAGCATCGTGCGTTACCCTATACAAAACCCTCGTAATGTCCGTTTTTGTGAAGCTACACTGCTTGTGCATGTATATGCTGTCGTAATAGGCTCGCCGTTGACCTGTGGATGAAAGACCTAGTGGCATAATATGGTTATTTAGGTCCATATAGCTTGTCATTTATGTGTTAACATCTGAGAGTAACAAGCTGACGAGAAGCGACAGCATATAATTTCAATTCTGTATGCGCATGCGCCAAATATGCAGTCTCAGTCTCGCGGGGGTACTTGCAGAGGTCGTGAAATCGCCTCGGGAGTATACATAGCGTAAAGAAAACCATATCAAGAAGCAGTAGGAAACAAAAAACATGATTTTACTGACGGCCAAAAAAAGATATTTGCAAAATAAAATAAGGATATATTCAAATTTTCCCACGTGACTTAAGGGCTAACGTCACAGCATCGAGGTAGAATCCCATGGAGGCGCGATAACGTGGCTGAAAGCAGGTGCAAGTGGGCCATATTGATTCGACACTTATGTCAAACAGCTGACGTTTCTTTGAAAATTTCGTGTTTGCTTTTTTTGAGTGTTTTTACCGAGATTTTTAGTTATTTTTAAGTGATATTCTAGTGAATTCATAAAGGAAATAATGGTTTCAATAATGGTTTCATGTGCTTATCGTAGTTGCCCTAGCAAAGATGGTATGGATAAGAAGAAATCGACAGGAATTACATTTCATAGGTATATGTATGCAAAAAGATAACAATATACAGGACCGCATTTGTAATCTTTATCTCACTAAAGTGTAACGTATCGCACCAATAATACAGATGTATTATTCAATGGATAATGCATGTCGTCTCTACAAAGCTTGTTTTTTTTCATATACTTAACTATGAATTTCGCATTAGATTGAAAAATCAACCCAATACTTCATATTTAAATCATCGTTGTAATGAATTTTCAAAATTATTTACATAAGAAAGTAATCCGGCTCTGGCGAGGCGTCCATATTGTTACCACACTTAGCCACGCCTCCTGCTACCGTTTTTGCTATGCGAAATTGAACCTTATAGCGTCTCCTTGGGATTCTACCCCGATGCGTCACAGGTATCTTATCGATATCGACAATCGATACTGCTACAGCGCAGGTCAGTGAGATTCAACTACAAACTAGTTAGAGATGATCTGAATTCTTCAACAATGCGACTAAATTTATTGATACTTAAACATATGTGAAAGAGGCAATTAACCCACTAGCATTTTCGCTGCAATACATATTTATATCTGATAGGTATCACAGTTCATGCTGTTTGTGACCGAGACTCGCAACTAATCGAAGCCACCATTTTATTTTTGACGCATCTCATTATGAATGAATCCAAAGATAGAATCTAATTCAAGCCCATCCCTACAAAGTGAATTAGTAATCTAGCCTAACTTTTATTCTTTTGGCTGTTGTACTTTTGTGTGTGACTTTGTGGTTATAATGATCAATGTCAAAATGTTAGGCTAGCACTGGCTATTGATATCGAATATCAATACTTTACATCCCATCACTGTAGGATATCACTGACGTCAGAGGTTGTTTGCGCGGCATTTTTCGGCATTGAAATAATTTTTGGAATATCTCCCACAGCCGATTCCAAAAAACCAAACAAGTGATTTTGTCGTGTTTACTAGGCTCTAAGGAACGCGTAAACGACATAATATTTTTTTGTAGTAGCCTATTGTCAGCAGCAAATATGCTGTTGCAACGTCAAACGAGAGCAATCAGAGTAATCACAAGTGGAACCTGCGACGTCAAAGAAAGGTCAAACACGCCGACACCGGCTGCCACTTCTCGTTAGTTCTGTTACTCTCAGGTTAACATCCTAAAGAATTTCCACTCAATTCATAACCTTGTGTGATATAATTACGTCAAAATACATTAATTACCACAGATATAATCACTCCTGAATATGCGGTTCCCAATAACCCCAACTTATCGCAGAAGCCACCCTAAAAGCATATTTCCGGCAACATTAGGGCGATGAAATGAAGCAAAATCGTCGTTATGAATTCTCCCAGAAGGATCGTAGAAGTGAGCAAATGAAGGGAAAAACAAAGGAAGTCACTTTTAATCCGTCGTCGGCCCCAAACAATGGAGCATCGGGATGCCGGGGAGAACAAAAGAACAGCGTAATGCGTCAATTGGTTAAAAGAAACAGTTAGCACTCTATTTACCATTGTATACCTAATTGTGACTTCCTCCGCTTTATCGAGAGGAATCGAATTGTAGGGAACAGCTTTTCCTTTTGTGTTCGTGGCTTCGCCTGCGTGTCTCTTTTATTTCCCAAATATACAGAGTGTCCTGATGTTCGACCGACAACACCTGACAGGTGATAGATCTCAATTTTCTATGGACATTGAAGGAACATGAAGCGTTAAATAGCTTAATTTTCAAGATACAGTGTGTCAAAGTTTTACTTTTATTTTCGTTTTTGTCAGTTATTTTGCAATATAATGGCACAGCAATTTAAAATTGCGTATCGAGGTGTTTTTCCAAATTCGACAACGGTTTTGCTGTCACGAATAGATGGCGCCATCTACGGCACATTAAACTCATTTAAGCTATCAAAACTTTTTTTCGGTTTGGTGCATCAATGTGAGTATCAAATAAAAAATCGTTTCCTCAATATGTTTTACGTGAAAAAGGTACACTTTGTTTGAGTCGCTAGATGTAACCGTTGTCGAGATAACCTTCTTAAAAACTTCCAAAGCGACTGAATTGTCGGTATTTCCGCACAAATGAATATTAGGCTCATACTTTTACATACCATTGAATAACTATTACAAAATATACTGTGTAAGGCTTTCGCGGCCATCGTCCAATGAATTTGTGGTTCTTGGGCTTATAGGCTGGCGTCGGTTAGCGTTAAGGCTTGACGTTTCGCCACCACGAGTATGGATGGCATCTTCAGAAGTTATTTCACTTCGGCGACTTCCAAAATAAAAATAACTTCTCAAGACTGAAGATGCAATCCACTCGTGGTAGGGAAACGTCAAGCCTTAACGCTAAACGATGCCGGCCTAAAAGCCCAAGAACCAGAAATTCAACTATTACAATAGTTGGATTATCTGGTTTTCATCAAAACGTAAATAATAAGCAAAACTTGATTGGAATGGTTGTAGGGCTTCAAGATATGGTGGATTCGCATGAATTTAAATAAATACTTTCACCATTTTTATTACCTCTTTGGATAACGTGCCCTTGCGTCACTACAAGTGGTACAACCTCATTTCATGTAAGCTACAATTATACAACTACACAAAATCGCGGATTTGCATCCTTTCTTAACCATTTCCAATATGTTTATGTATAAGTCCCTTACAGGTCATGAATGAATAAGGACCAGAGGCTATCCAGCACGGAATGTAGCTGGTGCATAGGCCACACGATGGGCCCTTTTGCGCCTCTATCCGCGCTAGTTCCTAAGACCTGCCCTTTTGGCAAAGACAAGTACGTTCTTAGGTCATATCCGTTTTATCTCTATTGGTTCCAAGGTTCTTGAGTCCAGCATAGTCTGCCTGTGATAACCCAGGGTTTCACAGCGACACAAGATGTGTGCCGAGGATTCTTCCTCTTCACCACACCACGTGCACGTTGGGTCGTTGACCACCCTCATCACAAACAAGTGACGCTTGAAGGTGTTGTGACCCGTTAACAGGCCTACTAGCAATCTCAAGTTACTCCTATCCAGAGAGAGACAAAATTGTCCTATTCTCTCTGCAGGCCCTGCTAATAGTTCCCGAGCCTGACGGAAATGACCAAAGATGTTGTTCCATCTCAGAGAGTGTTGATTCTGGATCCACTCTCCAGTTGTTTTCCTAACCAAGTTTGCAGATAGTCCTAAGGCTGGTTCCGGGCCCACAAAACTGTTGCCGGGTCCCATCCTAGCCAGATGATCCGCCATTTCGTTACCCTTTACCCTTACAGGCCATACTACGAGGCCTAATATTTTATTTACACAATCATATTTCCAGATCTTCTACATCTTCTACATCAAGTCATATTTTTAGAGAGATCATTTCTGTTGTTGGTTAGGTGCCATTACGGACCATATTTTGAGGGCTCGCAGTTTAGAAATTACTCATTTTTCCGGATTTTGATCAAGTAGTATGGTTTTATTTCATATAGGCGATTACAAAATTCCACCAAACCGTGGGAGTTCTACAATTGTTAGTCAGGTATAATTATTGCTTCCACCATTTGTAATACCTTTTTGGATAAGTTCCCTCACTTTGAGGTCCAGTGTTTCAGAAATAAGGTATTGAAAACTCATGAGACCTTGAAGATTTAAGCTACAAGGCAGAAGTATTGTTGTTGATTTACAGCACTCGTCTAAGGCTCGTGCCGCAAACTTTACCTGCGAGACTATCAACGGCTCTCCTTCGGACATTTCCGGAAAATATACAGGGTTTAATGAAATTCGTCGTATTCCCCTCGGAGCATGATAGAAGAGCTAAAATGCAACATATCTTCTGAATATATGTATGGAAAAAAATCAATGGTTTTTGAGATCTTAGTTGATGACTTTTGTGTGCCGATGTGACTGCTAGTATTTGCAGATGATGGGAAGTAGATATTTAAAGAATCAATGTCGCAAAATGTGAGAAAATTTAAACTCTGTGTTACTCTTAATTTAAAAAATAAGTATCGATCTAGGTAGTAATTGGAAAATTAACAGAAGATACATTGAATCAAGACAAACTATTTGTATGTGCAAGCGCCTTTATACATATGTACATTTCCATTCAATTCAATTCAATAACCATATGGTATATTACTACCTGGTCATTGTTATAATTTTTTTATGAATAAAGGAATTACCACAGGGTGTAACTCTATTTGTTTGTAAAGCTTCAACTCAGTTTACCTTGGAAGAAATTGCTGCTGCTTTAGTTTAGTGTAGCAAATAAATTTGGAAGATGCTATCTACTACTCCTATAATGTTAATATTATAAGCTAGAAGATAGTATGAAGCAACCTAAGAACCAGAAACGGTGAAACTGGAACTGAAGTCTTAAAATCTACCAGTAATAATTATTTAATTAAGGTACTTAAACTGAACAGCGTATAGTTTTGTCACGTTGAATCAAAATCCTAATACAAATAATTGCCAAAAAAATTGAACCAAATCTTATTCAAAAAATAGTATGGCGTCCGAAGAAAAATTTGCTCGTACTCTGGTACAATCTGCACTTCGCTGTATATCATTTTGCCGCTAATTGTTTCCTCTTCTGTTGTTATCCGCTTTTAAAGATCTGCACAGGAGGCCGAAAAGTCGACGGCAGTCCATTTACTCCAATAATAGGGTACTTGCAGAAAAAAGTATTATGTCGTTTACGCGTTCCTTAGAGCCTAGTAAACATGACAAAATCACTTGTTTGGTTTTTTGGAAACGGCTGTGAGAGATATTCCAAAAATTATTTCAAATGCCGGAAAATGCCGCACAAACAACCTCTAACGTCAGTGACACACACAAAAATACAAAAGGCAAAAGAATAAAAGTTAGGCTAGATTACTAATTCACTTTGTAGGGATGGGCTTGAATTAGATTCTATGTTTGGATTCATTCATAATGGGATGCGCCGAAATAAAATGATGGCTTCGATTAGTTGCAAGTCTCGGTCACAAACAGGATGAACTGTGATACCTATCAGATATAAAAATGTATTGCAACGAAAATGCTAGTGGATTAATTGCCTGTTATACTATACTATATTGATTTAGCGGTTCCATGATTTTGGCTATTGGTGTGGAGAATCATTGGAAATGTAGCATCCTAATATAACAGCTACCCTGAATAATCAGTTCTGCTTACATATACAACCAAAGTCTGTAAACTTGCTCAATATCTGTGACAAACTTGGGACGAACTCCGCAGCCTGGCGATTTTTCCACGATGATATCAGAATCAATTTGTGTGAAGTGCCGTCAACTTCCCGGACGGTGGGAGTTTCTGTTAGTTTTGTCACCCCATGTGGTGCTAATGGGCGTTGTTTAAGCTGGCCGGGATTTTTTTAGCGCGACTGCAGGCATGGATCGAGAGATTAATTTCTGTTCGAAGTACGTCGGAAGTTTCACGAGAGCTGCGCCGAAGCAAAAAGTTAACTGATCTCAGAAAACTTTAGATTGTTGTTCAAGAAGTCTTATCGTGTAACGTGAGAGGGTATCGAATAAGCTCCGTTGCCGCTTTACCAGTGAGAAAGTTGAGCAATGAATATGGGATTTTAAAGGAGAATTTGTTAGGTTTGAGTTAAAAGTGGTTTAGTAGCCTTGACAAGCAATTATAACGTACGAATTGGCTGAGCTTTTGTAAAAGGCTGTGCAAAAAAAATATACATTTTCCCAAACTGTTTGAAGGAGACCTGCTAATATTTGAGACTTATACAGGTATGAAATGGAGCCATGCATTTCTCAAGGACAACAATATTACTGGTTAAATCTTCATGGTCGCATGACTTTCGAATGCTTAATTCTGAAATATTGGACCCCAAAGTATGGCCAGTAAAGAAACTTATCCAAAGAAGTATTAGAAATGGTCATCATCATAGTTACAATGTCTTAACAGACACGTTGTGAACTCGTAAAATGCATTAAGGCGGAGCTAGAGTATTGCCCACACGAATATTATCAATAGTTGTGAGAACTATAGCTCGGCATCTTTCGCGATTTACTGTCAGTTCAGTGGCGCTCTCAAGAGCGAGAGTATCAATACTCATGTCCAGCAAATGTTTCGTCGTATCCACTAAGCGTGTAGGGGAATGGCCACAGCGCCGCCCACTCGGGGCGTGACCGTGAACTACAAGTTTCTCCATATTATCGCTTCTGTGTATATGTCCGAAGAATGTAGGCATTCTCGTCGACACAATGGAGGATAGTCTCTTTGGATTACCGAGCTTATCTAGTGTGGAAACGTTAGTTCGATGGGCGGCATAAGGATCTCAGCAGCATTCACCTCTACGTCCACATTTCAAAAGCATCAATGCGAGCTTGATCTGCTCTTTTAACAGTCCAAGTTTCCGAGGCATACAAAAATATGGAGAACACAAGAGACTGAACCAGCGACAATTTTGTAGCTTTAGTGATGCTATGGTCACGCCATATTTAGTCAGCTTTGTCATGACCACACCACCAAATGCGCCTTCGAATCTCTTTTTCACAGCTTCCCGAATTTTCGATCAAAGAACCGAGGTACACAAAACTTTGAACTATCTCACAATGGCCTACTGACTTTATTGCTCGATGATTATCGTGCTCTTTATCTGCGATCATAACCTTGGTCTAGTTGTAGTTAATACCAAGACCATACGCTGCACTGTGTTGTTCTAAGATGTTTAATAGAGCTACTAGTTCTTCCTGAGAAGCAGGAAATAGGGTTGTATCGTCAGCAAATCTTAAGTGTGATATTTTGCTTCCGCCAATAGTTACACCGCCATTCCCGTTGCAATAATTACTATATCCGACTAAAAATATCATTTTATAAAGTCTTGTAATCGTAGCCTATATAAAATAAAGTCATATTATTGGATTGTAACTATAAAGATCTGGCAGCATGATTGTGTAAATAAAATATTAGGCTTCATAGTATGGCCTGTAAGGCTTATTCGATGAGGTATTGGAAATAGTCGAGAAAACGTGCGCATTCACCATTTTTTGAAGTTGTGCAACAGTTGCTGTTATAAAAAATGGTGAAGGTATTCATTTACATCTCGGTAAAAATACATAAGCATCCACCATATTTTGAAATTTTGGAAGCCACCTTTTCTGTGTTGTAGATACACCGGTTCTGACATGCCGTTTCGAAAATAATACTAATAATGCATTGATAATAGACATACAGTAGTTCTGCTTTCGCATATTTGGGTGTAGCACACTGTATCGGAGGATATAGGCCTGTTCTGATCTGCAGTATGTAGGTTAATATACTACCAGTGGAGATGGACTTGTTCTACTGTGTACTATGTCCACCATTTACTATAACATAGAATATCCCGATATCAAGTAGCGCACCTTATAACTTATAAACAGTTATCTTATATGGCTATGTAAATTGTACCACCAATTTATCTATTTACAGTTTCTCAAAAGCAGAGGAAAACCCCTGTAAAATTCATATTTTATGACCTGGTATACTTCTGCTGCTGGAGACTTGTTCTTGCTATGATTAAAATCCAAAAAATATTCAACATTCCTAACAGTAGGTAATTTATGTCTCTTGTTGGACTCACTATGAAATATGAAGTGCCAAATCGGCTAAATTTCGTTGATAAATAGTCTGTCAGTTGTACGCCATTGCTCCTGAATGTGTAAGCCGCACCCAAATGGAGGCGTAAGTTGATTCTAAGTAGAGCAAAATTTTCAAAATGTAAGCGCGAAAAATCTATTGAATCAAAGACTTTCTATTTTCTTTTGCTTTTCACAAAAGAACAGTATTTTCTTTATGACAATATGTACTTCTAAAAGATAAGCATTGACCATTTCTGACTGACGAAGGTGTGACTAGGGAAGCGCGGAAACCTTTCGGTAGTACAGGAGTGGACGTGAAGAAGAAAATAGGATAGACTTCTATTAAAGTTAGTACTACGTTGTGTACCAGCGTAATGGTGCGTCAAATAAGCATGAGAGGTATTTAGCATCAGCTTTGTAACGGATTTCGATCTGACCCACAGAATCTGAATATTTTTGCTGTTGAGACCATATAGTCAGAGATCTTTCTTGATATAAAATGACACAAAGATCGAATTCCAATGTATTGTAATACTTTTCGGGCTTCTTTAGTCTTAATTTTATATATTGCGCATGCGCAAATGCACATGGCCTTTATTTTGAAATATATAGGGTAAACTCGCCTATTGCCGGTGCCCTACTTATCGTTGGCACTGTGTTCTATTTTTATCGAAAGTAAGGTAACAGTAACATAACGTGCTTTCAGTGTAAGACCAGCAACATCGCTTAATAATTTGCAGTTATCTTGATCGTATGTATGTGATGTAGTATGTCTTTGAGAGCAAAACTAATTGGTTGTTGTTTTGCGGAGAGCGAATCAAGGTAAGTACCATTTTGTCAAGACGTACTATCGGAGCGTTATTGGAATTTAACAAATATTTACTGAGAAGATCTATTTCCAGTACCAGTGTTAGTGTCCGGCTGAAACTACATTTTACGGCCGAAACCGAAACGGAAACATCAATATATCGTCAGTATTTTTTTCGTGGATATAAAAATGGATAAGGTTTCATCAGCATTATCACAGCTTATTTCAAATAAATTATTTATGCTTTTTGAAATTTTTTTATATTTATATTACATTACATTTTGTAACTACTAAATAACATTCCAATCTTTGGTCAATCTTTATGACACTGCTATCAATTAGCTGCCTTAAAGCTAAATTTTTGAAGTACCTACGTGCTAAGTACAACTACTAAGTATTTTTGAAAGTAATGAGTTTTCTCTGAATCTAAGAAACTGTTGTGAGCTCCATTGAGCTACAGCTATTGTAGTATTGTAATATTGTAATATTGTAAGCGAGAAATGATGATTTATCAACCTTCTTAGCTTCCTCAGTCTGAATGAATTTGACTAGTAGCATCAAGTAGTTGTTCAGTGGAAACAGTCGCCGGTAAGGCAGACGTGAATTTTAGGGGAACCTTCTCAAAGACAGAAATGGACTGAAATTCTAGTGAGAGTAATATCTGCGTTTCTTTGCAACCTTGGCTCCGATAAGTAGGCTTCTTAACTTGTGATAAGTTATTACCATCATCTACCCAGCAAAATGACACCTCTTCGCTTGAAGAATAGTGCTCCGAGGACGTTCGATCGCAGCGCCAAATCCATCGAATTTAGTTTCGGTTTTGGCCGTAGTTTCGGCTGCATGGCAGCGAAACTAAACCGAGACCCGTTTTGTGGCCGAAACTAGGCCGAAACTGAATGTTCGGTCGGACACTAGGTACCATATACTGTTCAAATAATATCGCAGGTTTAACATATACCAATTTTTCCTGTGATAAAGTGTACATTTGTTTGAAAAAATGAGGTGAAAATCACTGGTCATGTAAAACGTGCGTGATGAAAATCAGCCTACCTTATGTCGGCACTTTCATTATTTTTGCTTTTCTTACCTGCTTAGTTCACAAAAGCAGTTCAGATTGGAATCGTTGATTGAAAAAATAGTGCTAATAATGGAAATAATTGTCAGATGCAAACAGTATTCAAATTCTATGCCAGTTTGTTGCTTTCTGTTGGCAGTAGTAAAACTGGCTGCTACTCTCAACGCATATCATTTTGTGAGTATTGTTTCAGAAAATATGCTTATTTTTTCACATTACTAGTAATTTCATTTTTTTTGGCTTCGTAGAAGATATTTAACTGCCAACTACTGGTAACTTATAAATACCGGTATTCCATTACTTGGCACACGCCTAAGAACAAATCATAGTTATTATTGTTTTCAGTCTGCATCTAATTATAATGTCTCTACCACAAGTCCATAACACTGAACAAAATGGTGTTCAAGAACCTATGTCTTGAAGAACCTTTCGTTTGTCAAAAATACCTAGCATGAATGCAGTAAATTGGGCCAGACACAATAATAATTTATTTAGAACAAAATGTGAATTGTTTGTTTGCAATAGGTGTTATTTCTTTTTTTAGTTGTTCCTTCATTCAACAATATTTTTCCCAGGAAAAAAATTATATTACTTTTTGTGTATAAAAGATTATTTACAGAACAAAATATTTGATTCTGTTATTGTTTGTGATATTTTTTAGATTTATTTAATATTTTTTTATACGCAAATATTCCATCAATGTGTGCCTGTGTAGGCTACCTTAAACCTTTTTTACTTATCTAAAGCTTCTGGACGCCATAATATCTTATATGGAAGAAACAAAGGTTATTTTTTTCTAGCCACTGGTAGTTATTTTTTTTGCATATTATTATCAACATATTTGTTATTATTTTGATAAATTGCTCAGTGTTTGGTCTACGGGTTTATTATTTTACACCACTGAATTGAAAACTCGTGGTTTATGAAATAAAATAGATATTTGTGAAACTTTTATATAAACAGTTTCATCCATGTTTAAAGCAACTATCAAATGAAATGACACATAGGCAGTTAAAAGCACCTAGACACGTATCTAAGAGTAAATAATATATTAGCCCCCGAGTGCCAATAACTGGCAAATAGTGAGTGCCGTTAACAGGACAAGAGTGCCAATAACACTGGAACTTCAGCAACTTTTCATTTGAAACCGATTTCGATGAAAATATGTGACAACTTCACATTTATTACTATGTTTTATGCAAGTAGAATATTGAAGGTATACAGCTTCCATAGTTTCAATAACAGGTTTGGTATATAAGCCTTTCAGAAGTACATCCAAATGTAAAGTGCCAATAACTGGGTAGTTTACCCTATAGGGATTTTAAGTTCACCTGACATATCTACTGATAGTTCAGTTAGGTAGCTTAATAATTAAATAATTGTTACTGGTAGGATTTTGAGACTTTTGAGACTTTTTGTAAGCTGTTAATCCATCAGTAACAAAATTATAACAAGACCCGACAGTAATGTACCATATGACTATAAAAAAAAAAGTTTGTTAGAAAGCGCTTGCATATAAATGTAAAACATGGCTCAATTCAACGTGTGTTTTGTTAGTTATATTGGATAAAAAATATTAGAAGATTTATTTGTTTGACATCAATTTTCACAATTTCTACTTTGTGTCATCGACAAACCCTGGTAGTGATGATGAACAAAATGAATCATTAAGTTTCAGCGTACAATATTTTGCAGAAAGATAATACCGTTAAATGTAATAAAAACTGGGTTTTAAAAACAAGGTAGACTTAATTTTATATGAAATCATATACAGGGTGGGCCAATAGTGTGGGGAGGGAAGATTGTGGGCTTACCAAAATAAATTTTAGAAACCTGTCACTTGATCATAATAGGGAACCTTGATTGCTATAAGAAAAAAATTATTTTACTAAAATTTTGACGTTTATACAGGGTGATTCATATCAAACTTACATTTTTTAGAATAGAACCCCCTATATATTATTGCACATTTCGATTCCTTGGTCAATTCTAGTGTAACTTTATGTATCACTCATGGAACTAAACGAACCGTTTAGGCGCAAATCGCCATTTTTGATATAACTAGGTATCAGAAAACAATTGAATATCGCAGCGATTATAAAACTTAAAAGGCCGTGACATTGCGGTACGACTGAGCATGAAATGCGCCATCTTAGGTCAGACATCTAAATTTGAATTATTGTTGTAGTTGGAGAAATTAATAGATTAATTAAAGAAACTTCAATCACAGGTCACTTGATTTTTTCAAATGGGAATGCCTATTTTGGTTTAAAGAATCAAATGTAAGATTTAATTACCTTTCTAATTCTCTGGTTTTCATTTTATTTCAATGATGAAAACTACCAGAGATTGATATTCATAGCTTTATATCATTAGAAAGGCTATCAAATTCTACGTTTAACCGTATAAAAAAATTAGGCATTCCCATTTGAAAAAATCAAGTTATCGCTGATCGAAGTTTCCTTAATTAATCGACCGATTTCTCCAAGGATAAACGTATTTTAAATTTGACATTCGCATCAAAGCTGACGCATTTTATGCTTAGTAATACGGCAAAGTCACAGCCTTCCAAATTTTATAATCAATTTTTTCCTGATATATAATTATACCGAAAATGGTGATTTACACCTAAAACGGTTCGCTTTGAGTCCCATTTATGATACATAAAGTCACACTAGAATTTACTAAGGAATCTGAATATGCAATAATATACAGGGTGTTCCATTTAAAAACATAACTTTGATACATTTCGTGCTTTTGGGACACCCTGTATAACATGAAAATATTTTCAGAATGTAGCCCTTATGGGTCTCTATCCATCCGAGATTATTATTTTCTTTTTTATCAAATACTTTAGCCATAATGCTCCGTGTCGAAGAACGTGAATAACCCTGCTTAGGGGTTTCCATTCAAAAAAATGTAAGTTTGATATCAATCACCCTGTATAAACGTCAAAATTTAAGCGAAAATATTTTTAAGTTATAACCCTCAAAGGTCCCTCCATGATCAAGTGACAGATTTTTGAAATATTTTTTACTACGGCCACAATCTTCCGTCCACGCACTATTGGCCCACCCTGTAGATTGTTTTTTGTGATACACTGGAACTATCGTGATATTCCAAACGTGCGCATGGTTTGTGATAACCATACTCCAAGCAATTTGCGAGTCTCAATGTCAACTGGTTGTCTCTACTAATGGAAGAAACGGCACTTCCATTGTGGAGCAAGCAACCAGCAGCCAAATGTTACAGTTTAAAATAAGGTTTTTATAACACCGTTCTCAGCGATAATCCTAGCCGTAGTCGTTTCATATATACTGTGTCGACATTTTGGTAACTGCAGTTCAGAAGCCTGTTTCACGAGCTCGCAGTTGCAATCGCACGTTCGGAAAACGCATTCCCAAAGTTTAATTGCAATCCACCCGGCTGGACTGAGTTCGGCCGGACGGAGACCATTACCGGCTACAACACCGCTAAAAGGTATGCGTAGATGAGCGGAGCGAGCTTTATAGCTAACTAGTTAACTAATGTCATCCAGATTTTCTGGGAGGTGATGATACTCGGCAAAAGAAGAACAAAATGCAAACATATACATCGTTTGATTCACTTTCGTAGGGCGGCGTATTTCAATTTTTTCACATATATAGCGTTTTATCTCTTATGCTCCACTAATTTGAACATAACCTTGAGGCTGTTCAAGGTGAAATGAGAAAACAGGTGAGCTGAAAGTGTGTAGAAATACTAGTTAGCCTTATACTAGAACTGTTGTTTCAAATAGGTCTCTTACAATGTTCACCGATCATCAAATCCGAAAAGGTTCCGATCTTATCTCCATCTGCTCACCTGCAGTAGCCATTATGTCGTTATGGCCCGTTTGCACCGGTTACACTTAGGTGAACCTTAACTTTAAGTAGCGCTTAAACTGTCAAATTCGTTTGCACGGTCCACAAAATCCGTGTTAAGCCTTACTTAGAGTGACATCAAACTAAGCCGAAGATTTCTTTGGCTTAAGGTGATACTTAGTAATATAACCTGAAAAATTTTAAGCTTCTTTTCGATATTCGCAAGGCAAAGTTCAAAAATGGATTTATTCAGATATAGTTTAATAATATATGATGATGACGAGTGGGTGGAAGTGAATTTCATTATTTCAGAGATACCTAGGCAAATTAAAGGCCGACTGAACCATTTCAATATGCTCGATGAATTAACTTTTTTTTTTTCAAAGACTCAGAGTGACGAAGCTCACTGGCCATGCATATTTTGGAGTTGATTTCTCTTTTTCTGTATAATTTGACCCCCGTTTCTTATCTTTGTCCTCCATTTTTTTTTGTTCAAATTAGGAAATAATTTTTGAGAGAGCAGTTATTCAGCGGAGCCCTGCGATCAACGACTTTGCGTCATGCGTCATGCGATTGCGAATTGCGAAAATGCGAACACAAAACATACATGTATTATGTATATTGAGGCTGCAGAGTGGACGGGATCACAAAACATAGCTAGACCTGCGACATACGTCAAATCATAAAAGTGAAATTTCAGAAGTACAAATTAAAATTCCCTAGAATTCCGGCGATGCCAAACTGTAAGCTCGCTTAGCTAAGATTACGTTAAAAGGAACCCCAGCAAACCGCTTTAATCTAAGGTTCAGATTAACTCTAAGGTACACCCTAGCTAAACTGTAGATTTAAGAGTGAGCGGTGCAAACGGCCCTATGTCATGGTGGAACTTCTGTAAATCTGCTAATGACATTCTAACAACTGCGAGAATACATAGAATCCTATGTAAGGACAATAAGTCAAAGATAAGGCCCTCGGCTCACACCTTGCGTCATATCACGACCAGTGAGGAAGAGACGTTGAAGCTGCTGATAGAAACACATTTTGCTGGGTCGGTAGCAGCACGACTGCAAGGAAGGCAACTACACGTCGTCGCTCTAGAGAGGACTGCAAAGCTAAATTGTATTCAAATCCGCCGTGTAGTGGCTGTAAACAGTAACACGCGCTCGGCGGCAGGCCTGTGGATGTCGGTCACCAGAACCGTATTCAAAATAGCAGTCATAAAGTCCATAGTATCGGATGTGGAGTAGCATTTATAAATCATATTTTTCCATTACAGCTGTATTGATATATTTCAAATTTTAAGAAACAAAACTCAAGCTAGATGGCTGGGTAGCGGCAAATAAACAGCGAAGTGTACTCTTAAAACTCTATTTCCAAGCTTTCGGGATCATTTGATCCCTTCTTCAGGGAAAAGTTTGTGAGGATGTTGCTGGAAGATGTTATAAAACAAGCCAAAAGAGCAAGTAACAACACATATCTTGCATGAAGCACGTTATACAGACACAGAAATTTACGAAAAACATTACACAATTTACTATTAAAAGTTAAAATCTTAATAAAATCGTAAAATGGCCGTTCGATGAATATTATGTGTGCCGGCCGGCATTATTCTTTTTCACTATAATATAAAGGTACCTTTATCACTATAATACAAAGGTATATTGGAGGTATTAATGATTATTATCGATTGTAAATTATTGTTTTATCAAAATAGTACAGTAATTTGAATTTCTTATCATCGTCATCATTAAATTAACAGCACATTTTATCCAGTGATCAAATGTGTCGGTTTTGTTGAATCTGATTGGTTGAGATTAGCAATTGCTAAACTCTTTGTTAGACGGGAAAATGCAAGTTTTTACCCATTTAGGATGGAAAATCAGAGTTAAAAAGATACTAGAGGTCGATTATATATAAAGCATGTCCTTTTTCACCTTTTTGAAGTAAATTTCAAGAGAAATCAAAAGTTTTCAGATAACTTTGGCAGATGCAAGTTCTTGAAAGAGCTGCTCTGATTGGTCAAAATCTTTGTTAAAATGCCCGTGTTGATAAAATCGGGCCTTAGTATAACAAGTGCAGTATGTAAAATTCTGCTGAACGCGTTAGAAGAACTGCTGAATCTGCCTTCACTTGACTTGGTATTTCAAGGGGAGGCAAGGGCTACTGCGTTCCAACTGTGGAGTCAGGATAGTATGTCCTTTGTGAATTCTCATCCTGGCACTTTGTCAACCTCTTAGAACAGCAAAGGGATGACCCTATCGTACATATGAGGAGTGGTATAATTTTCCCTATATATTGCTTCGACTGCAACTTTATGGTGCAGTAACCTACAGGGAAACTCCTTCTTTCATTTATCCCTTATTTTACTGCTAACAACGATTTCTACTTAGTACTGACACATGCAAAGCTCTTGCACAATATCCACTCATCATAAAGCAGAATAGTTTTCAACCGTACCCAGTTGGCACTAAAACAAGCCGATATCAATGTGCTTTGGAGTATTATATACACTCATTCATACCTGCTAATGTACTTATCCTAATACAATTCGCGAATCTGTAGTAGATATATCTTTTAGAAGGACGAGTGACAATATTGCTTTTGCTCAGCTTGCATTCCTCTGCTACCATCAACTGTGATAAAGTATAGGACTTAGCTCTCGTACAATGTTCACCGGTTACAAAGCATAACAGCTTTCGATCGTTTCTCTATCTGCGGATCTGTTTGTTGCTCCATCTCTAGTAGCCCTCATGTTACTGCTAATAATGATACCATCTCAGTAGATGCCACACTCTCGTACAATCTTCACCAATTGCCAAAGCAGAATAGCTTTTGGTGTAAATTTCCATCTGCGGATTTCTTCCGCTCATCTGGAATAGCCCTTATGTTACTCCTAACAACGATTCCGGCTTATACCTTCTTACCACAATTGATAGCACCAGCGGCACGCGGATATCAATATGCTTTGGAGTATCAGAGGCACTCATCCACAGCTAATGTACTGATCTTAATACAATTCGCAAACCTGTAGTAGATTTTCTTAGAAAGGCGCGAGACAATATTGTTTTTGCTCAGCTTGCATTCTTTCGCAACAATCAATTGTGGTAACAAGGTATAGGACTGGTAGATGCAATAGCTCTCGTAAGATGTTCACCGATCACAAAGCAGAATAGCTTTCGGTCATATCTTTGTCTTCAGATCTTTTCGCTCATCTGCAGTAGCCCTTGCTTTACTGCGAATAATGATACTATCTTAGTAGATGCAACAACTCTCGTAAAATGTATCCAATCGCCAGAGCAGAATAGCTTTCGATCGTACCTCGATCTGCGAATTTTCTCCGCTCATCTGCAGTAGCCCTTATGTTACCGCTAACAACGATTCCGGCACGCTAGCTATCGCCGCTGAATTGCTTGGCGCTGCGATAAAGTTCCGCGACGTGGCGAATAGCGAGAAAAGCCTATCGGCAGACCTTTTAGCAGAATTGCTTCTCATGTGTGTGCGTATACGTGCTGGCCATTATGAGGATTGCCTGTTCCTCCAAATAATCAACAAGCGATGAGGATCTGCGCGGCTCTGATAGAAATCAATATACCCTAAAATCAAACAAACTTTCATGGCAGATCAAAAAAAATAATTCTTAATGTTAGCTGAAAATAATAACGAACGAAAAATACCGGTATCAACCAGCAACCCACAGCTTTTTCGCGATAAAACTAGTTCATTCAATATTATTTTCAGCTTATATTGAGAATCATTTTTCAGTTTTCACTTTGATGTGCTATAAAAACGCGTTCGTTTTTATTTTTTCAGTCATATTCAATTTTCACGACTTATTCTTCTTTCGGTGCCATATCAGGTCCCCCTAACGTTGGCAATTACAATGGCGAGTTATTCACGGCTTTCGGCTATCCTGAATAGCTGTTCTGCATTGCTTCCAATTCCTCTTCGTCCCTCGATTTTTTCCTTCATTATAAGTTGAAGGATTTTGTATCGGTCACCTCTAAGAACGTGTCCCAGATATGATATCTTTCTTATCTTGATCGTTTCGAACAGCTCACGGACTGCATTGGCTCTATTCAATACTGCTTCGTGGGTCTGCATAGCTGTCCACGGTATACGGAGCATTCTTCTATGTAACCACATTTCGAATGCTTTTAGGCGGTTGATTGCAGTGGCCTTTAAAGTCCAGGTCTCAGCCTCATATAACAGTATAGACTAAATATAACATTTTATCATTCTTTGCCGCAATTTCAGATTTAGGTTGTCATTAGAGAAGAATGATCTCATTTTTAAGAAAGTTGTACGGGCTGCTTCAACCGGCACTTAATCTCCTTATCTGGATCTAGTTGTTCTGTGATGTAGCATCCAAGATACTTAAAATGGGTGACTCTTCCAATGTTCTGCTGTTCTATTTATAGGGATGCACCGACGTATGGTTGACGGCTGAATATCATAAATTTTGTTAGTTAGTCTTACTTACTTAGTCTTTCGTTTTTCTTCATTTGTCATATACTACGTTTACAGGTCTCCTTAAACAGTTTTTATTTTGAAACGGTCCAACTAAAACCGCATTACTTAACGGTTTACACGTCAATTTTTCCGAACCGATTTAAATCAGCTGATTGAAAATAGTCATAGTGCTGCCAACCTATCACTCATTAGGTCAACAATGTCAAACAGAAAATTCATCAACCTTCAAACAAAATAACCCCACTTTTCTGCAAAGGCGTTATTCATGTGATAGTTATCATATCATAAGTGTTATCAATAACCCAAAATACAAATACAAAACTGACAATGAAGTTCGACGTTAAAAGTAAGGTTAGCTGTTACAAACATCAACCTTGAATATATTGCAAAAGGGATTTTGAATTTGTAGCTGATCGTTGGCACCACTGCATCTAAAACAAGTTAAACCGTTTTCTCTGTTTATACAGCATGTTAAGCCAACTTAAACCTCATTTTTATAACGCTTCGAGTTAAACCGTTTTAGCGCTTAAAATCGTTTTAACCAGCGTTCGTACATGGGTTTTAGGTAAAGCGTTTTACGGTAAACCGTTTTAAACCGAACGGGTAAACGTATTAATTGTCAGTTCGTTAACAGCTACGAAATGTGATATGAGCTATACTACAGACTGAAGCAATATTGTCCTGAGCTGAGTTAGAGGGCACAACAACAAGGAAGGCTATCATATATCCGACAGTCTAACCAAGAAGAAGATATTTGCGGAAACAGCCAAAAAATACTTCCATGCCCAAATAGTAAAACGATGGGAAGAACTACAAGAATGCCGATTTGCCAAGGAAACCTTTGTAGGTTTTGGCATGGAAATATCCAAGAAGCGCTTGGCGATGGTCAGCTCAAACCAACGTCTCAAAGTAGGATCCCTAACTGGCCATTGTCAACACCTCCCCATTGTGGGGGTTAAGTCACATGCCGATATGTAAAGGGTGATTCTATTTTTCGAATAAAACTAAAACTATTTCGAATCCTTTGTCATTCTTTATTGTATTGCAAACGTTGGACTTTAACTTTTATACGTGAAAGATAATACCGGACAAATGGCCTCCGCGACTCTTATATGTAATTCTGCGACTGAAGTTCCTTATAACATTTTGGCATACATGAGGTTGTATTTCACCAATTACACACCGCATTTCGTCTTTCAAGTGCGGAATGGTTCTGGGATTGTTGGCATAGACTTTTTCTTTCATATAATCCCAGAAGGAAGACATCCAATCGGGCTACATCGCAAGATCTTGGCGGCCAATCAATATCACCTTTCAATGAAATCAAGCGATTGGGAAATTTGGATTTCAAAAAATCGATGGTTTCACCTGTAGTCTAACTGTTCGATCCATCTTGTTGAAACCACATGTTGTCAGTGTCCATGCCATCCAATATCGGCCACAAAAAGTTTTCCAACATCGCTCGGTATTTGACGCCAGTCACGGTTGCTGCTTTTCCATCCGGTTTTTCGAAAAAATACGGCCCAATCGCTCCTTGCGCTGAGAATCCACACCAAACAGTGACCTGTTGTGGATACGTGGATACCTCTGCATACGTCCTTGGATTTTCATCGCCCCAGATGTGACAATTTTGTCTGCTGACATAGCCATTCAAATGAAAATGAGATCGTCACTAAAAATGAGTTTTTCGTAAAAACGATTGTCACTTGACAGCTGCTCTAAGATCCAGTTAGGAAACGCTCGACGTCTTCCAAAATTCGCCGCAGGGAGCCATAAGAAATGTTGACTTGCTGTGAACGTCGGCGAATGGAGGCGGATGGACTGTCGGCGACACTCTTGCGAATTGCTTCAATGGTTTCGTTTGAACGCACTGAATGCCGATGCCGAACATGTCACACAACGAACCAGTTGACTCGAACTTCTGCACCATTTTCCATATAGCTTTCTCAGGTGGTCGATCAAATCGACCGTATTTACTTCGGAGTTTGCGAAATGTGGTTCTCACAGTACGCGAATTTTCGTGGCAAGTTTGAATAACTTTAACACGCTGTTGCACGCTAAACGACAACACGATTGCAAATGGTATTGACTGGAGATGTCAGATGTGACATCTGAAATGTCAAAAGATTTGCCGTTTAGAAAAAATACAAGTTTGATTTTCTGACCCCAAAGTTGGCTCGCCCCTTAGAATGTGTGAAAGCGAAATCTAAACTGTGGAACACGTCAGAGTTATCTTCTTTTAGAGTATGCGTTCGGCAAGTCTTGGCCTACACCTGCCCACGTAAGGGAGATGTCCCCTAGCGACTTGTCCACCTCCCTAAAATTGGCAGGATGTACGATGACAACTCTCTGGGAGGATGCACAATGGGCAAGTTGTGGTCTAGGTGCAATGGGTCTGCTCACCCTTTCCACTCTATAGATAGAGACGAGCTATATCGCCACTTCTTGAAAATCTTTTATTTTTTTGTAAAGTCAGATACCTATCACATTCACCATTTTTTAAACTATACTGCGAAAAGTCTCAGAACTTCAGTTCTAGTCATCCCGTTCAGTATAATGGAACACACTTATTAAATTATTATGTTGTCACCAGGTCTTGATAAGTGCACAAAGTTCAAATTAAATATGTTCGTGTTTGGGTCAAGCTCGAGTCCAATGGAGAGAGTTACAAACACACAAACAAACATACAGTTGCCGCTAATAAAAGCGTGTTAAAAAGATACCGAATCCTCTGTAACAGATTGCTAATGCTTAACTTTAAGACATGGATTCAAAGGTAAGTAGGTACTCACCAAACACTGATATTGATCATTTCTCAAATTAGGTACACACATTATTCGGGTCCAAATCAGTTAGATTCATCTTTCTCAAAAATTTGGCTCAGCCCAGATGCTAAAATCTAAACCTTGGCTTTACAGCCGAGTGACACTGTTAATATGTCGGTCATCTAAAGTTAGAAATAGTTCATTTAACAGACCCTTAACCTATAGAAATTTTGATTCACACACAAGCAGGGGCATTGTGAAATTTTCCATGAATGTCATCCAAATTAACAACCCACCACCCTGACAGTACCTACTTGCTAACTAGCAAGCATTGAAAACAGAAAAAAATCTATCAAATGAGCCTAATAGAACGAAGTATTGTTAGTTAAAAAAAACATATTGCGTTCCGTTACTCATTTGTTGTCTGAAGCAAAAACAACTGATTACTGTCATACTATAGGAAATGCAATATAATAGCTTTACGAAAAAACATTAATAGAATAGAATAGATTAGAATAGAATACAAATTCATTGTCTTGTGATCATTATACAATGATATAAGACTAGTCATATAAACGAAATAAAAAAGTGTATAGAGATAATATAGAAAAATAGACACAAAATAAATAAAAACAAACAATACTCGAGATCTGATACAATTCACAACAAACCAACAAAAACAAAAATAAAAAACACATAATGGGCTGTCCAATCAATTGCGAATTAAAGACCTAGCGGCATAATACACAATGCGTATGGATTTCAAAAATCGTGTCAGTGGCGGCGCAGCAATGATAAAAAAACTACTCGTAAAAATATAAAAATAGCTCAAACTTTGCTTTTAAGCAATTTGGGGGTTCCTGATTGTTTCATTTCGTCCAGTTGAAGCTGAATTGTGTCGTTTTAGTTCCTACGGAGAGATTTAGGAAACTATTCTAGTTTTTGTGTTAGATGCTTTTTGACGGCAGGCAAGGCGATGATTTGGTTGCAACTGTCATATGTGGGAAGTACCGAGTCAGTCAACTTGACTCAATTTTTTTTATGTCCTTCTGTGTGTCTGTACGTCCGCGATTTCGTTCTCCAACGATTACCCAAAACGCCCCAAGCGATTGCTCCCAAATTTGGCCAACTTGAATTGGTAAAGTTGAAAGCACCAGTAGAAATAGAATGTGTCTTTATGTCTAAAACGATATAAATACTCGTAATCAAATGTCAGAACAACAACCAGTTGACTCGGGGATGCTCCTAGAATGAGGTCTACCTCGTTCAACGTCAACATTTTTTATGTACATCTTTGAGTCCCAAACCCAAATCCCAAATAAAGTATGATTTTATAGAATAATAATCATGAGCCATTACAAGCCAGGAAACAAGTATATACTAGGAACCGGTATATATTTGTGATACAAAATGACATTTTAAGACCGAGAGCCATAAAACTGATCATCTTTCATGATAAGTTGTTATTACAGGCATTTAAAAGGCCAGCACGCATATTCAGAGGCAGCCTAAACACTAAACACACATTATAAAACCATTATTCACTGAAATATATACTAGGTATATTCCATACCTGATGGACACTTTATATATCAACGTAACCAAGCTCACGTGCTTCATGTATAGCATTCGTTGTACTGATCACACTCCTACTGAATATGTATAGGAATCCCGAATCCCGAACCCGTGGCACTGCGTTACGTTCCGAAATATGATCCCGATATACATATAGACTACCGTCCACTAGATCAGACATAAACTATGTCACATCCCGATACCCTGCAACGATGCTTACTGATAGCATTTGCATAAAACTGAACCTCATAAAACGAGGTTTGACGACAGTGTAGCTTTATATACGCCCACCCAGATAGAGGAGGCTTGGGAGCAGTGAAGCGGCTTTGTGGATTTTTCAGGGATGATCACCTACCCCAGGGGCTAAAAATAAGTGCAAAAAGAGCAATTTGAACATATTAGATTCAGAGATACTGGAAGAATGCCCAACACACAACCGTGTTCCTTCAAGGATCGTTCATATTCAACATAACTTTGATACATTCAAATATGTATAAAGTTGAACTATACTATACTTTCCAAACCGCGAGGTATTGCTGCATCTGCATCGTTGATTATTACTATAATAGTGTTTAGTGTACATCTCTATAATAGTATTATTAGGCAGGTATTTTTTATCCTTTTATCTTGTATGCTACTGCAATTATTTTTTTATGGTCAGCGACCCGCAAAGGCCTATGGCGCTGTGGAAGCGCTGCGGGAGCATAAGTGTCGGTGCACGTTAGATTTGAAGCGCTGCAGTTATAGCCATCGGGAGACAAATTCCCCGGCAGCTCATTCCACAGCGTCGAAGTTCTCCAAAAGATGGAATGCGGGAGGAGACTGGCTCGGGGAGTAGGGACCTCGACCAGGTAAGGTTGAGCTAGCAGAGCATCTCAGCAGGAGTTGATCTGGCGTATACAGCTTCCTACAGCGGAATAAAACTCCAAGCTTCTGGGATGCCGTTTTAGCAGTACTGACGATGTGTCGTGGTTGGACCAGGATATGTTATTTTTGACGTTGATCCGCAAAAGCTTGACGAAAGGTGACTCGACTACTGGGTGACCCTCCATTTCTACAGTTGGTAAGCCAACGTGAGACTTCTTTGTCAGTGTTGTTGCCTGAGCTTTCTGTACGTTAAACTGTATTTTATTTGCTACTCCCCACTCGACAATTGTTGTGATATCTACATTGATCTGTAAGGCAAATTGCTGTCACCGACGTACCGTCTCCTGCGATGCTAGTGGCTTTCCTGGTTCCATGCACGATATTAATGTACTGTTGTCTGCTAAGCTGTAGATTGAATTGGATATTATTTCCAGCAGCTTGTTGATGAACTGAATGGTTTCCTGGGCGTCCGTGAAGGAGGGAGTATTCAAGCCAAATTGCAAGGGTCTTTAGGTCAGGACTGTACAGGTTTTCCTCTGAGGATTTCCGGAGCGTCGGTGGACCGCCTCAAAAATCTTGCCGCAGCAACATTACCACTAAGATTAGTGCCCATGTCTCTCATAGTGAGTCGTCCTGGTTAAAGAAGAGACCATTAGACTGCAACCACTTATTTTTCTGTCGCAGTGATTCTCTGGATCCTTTAAAAGACCCTTCTAGAGTAGCGCCAACATAAGAAAGAGTTTGTCGTCTGCAGAAAGAGTGCAGTCCACAGGTACATGGCTTATGAGAAATATTTTTCTGTTCACAGAAACGTAAGTAACATCATTATCATATGATAAAGCCCTTAAATTCAGTATAGAAGGTGTTGAAACTATTACAGTGAAGTTCAATATACTTATCAATAGTTTTTATAAGCTTTTTATGGCACCCAACGAGAGTTTCTGTATTGACTGCTCCACAAGCATTTCTGATGCACTATACACTATAACTCAGTTTTACTTCCAATGGAAAAAATCCGCGTGAATTGCAAAAGGGCTGACTAAAATAGGTTATTCAATTATTTTATTTTTGCTACATACCCACCTTGTTCACTAACACAATATATTTGCTTACAGATCCTGCAACTACTAGATATTTTTTTGTTTATTAAATTTATATAACTACCACAGTCTATTCCAGTCCATTAGTCGCGTGTACTCGAGTGACGAGTTTAGTCGCGTGGTCCACATATGTAGCCCATTTTTTTAGTTTTGATATCCTACTCATAGTAGGTTTGTGAAAAACAGTTTCTACACGTTAATTTAGTTTGTGGTGTTTGTTATACAAACAATTAAAATATTTACTCCAAATGATAAAACTAAGGAGATTATAATAGGAACACGCATGAACGTAGTTTTTATACCATTATTTATATGTAGTTATTTAGTTGCAGCCTATTATTTGTGCTTATATATAGGTACAAGCGATAATTTTCACATGTCTCACATTAGAAATATATAGGCGCAGATCAAAAATAAGAAAAGCACAAATCTGATCAGTACTTTTTCAAAAAAAGTGGTACAAAAAAATTGATTTTTATTTTTCTACACATGCAACACTCAGATGTCGGATGTGATCTATGCACGCGTATTTACTGCACTTTGTACAAAACTTGCTTGCTCATTTGCCTCGGACTCGAGGATAACATGAGCTACTTCCAACGAGATTTCTCGGTCGATTTTCAGAAGGTCTAGGATACCTTTTCCCGGTTGCCAGAAGAGCCTGTGCTCGCCTTCTTAGTTGAACCGGTAATATGTCAATTATAGATCTATATTAAATTTGCGTTTTAGTGAGCTCCTATGCTATGTTTTCTAAAAAGTTACATCTACTTATTTGTCCTTCAGGATGATTAGTCTTATGAACGCAAATTGCATTTTTTTCACTGATATTGATTAGGTCATAAAAGATGATGCAAATTTCAAAAATGTTCTTTGCCAAATTTTGTACCTTGAGTAATGCTGTGGAAGCAGTCGAAACGTTAATAAACAGTATTATTTCAAGCGACTGTGGTTTAGTTTACCGATTAAACGAAAGAAATGTACCTCATAACCACAGAAGAAGTTTTGGATGTTGCGTAATATATTTCTGATTTCTGGGGAGAAGCGCCACCTAAGCCACCTTGTAGTTGCGGTAACACTTACCATGATGAAAATGTGTCTAAACAACTTTTAAAACCTATCTTTTTGGGAAACAAATCACAAACAGGAAACACTGCATCCACGCTTCAGCGTAGATACAGTTCACTGTAACGCATTTAGTCGCGCGGTCTACGATTGTAGCCCAGTCGTATTTCGGCGCTAATAGTCTTGCGATAAGCTCACTATAAATACAGCGGATCAACTGAACGTTTAGTTGGGAACATTTTCGAAAGGTACTGAAATGGACTCAAGAGCCACCTGTGTGATAAACGGTTAGTGCATATATAAATGCGCGTGGTCTACCAGTGTAGCCCACGCGACTAACGAACGGTTAATAGTCCTGCTCTCGTATAGAGCTTACTTTTAGATGCTTAACGATATCTAAAAGACTTTAAAATTGTTTGATAGCTATACAGCAAAATATAATTTTTAATATGACATCATTTTGCTTATACCTGAGCCGTCACTGCAGCTCTATGCCTCACATCCAAGTGACAAATAGTTCAATACTGCACGGTTAATTGTCCGCTTTGGAATTATCATAATTTATGACCTGTCAACCAAACCCTTTATGCTCTATGCTGCCTCGCGCGGCGTTGCTATCAAAGAGAGGCAGGTAACTGAAGACGTGGACTTTAGATTTTCTCAAGCTGTACATCGACTACGCTACTGTCCAAAAGCGATTTGGCGCTAATCGATATCGAATATCCAAAGCATGCACGCAATGCAGATAATCTTTGCACTACTCATTTTGGAACATCAATCATTACCGGATCTTATGCTGAGCTAATAACTTCCATACTAGTGTTGTTAAATTGAAACGGAACAGCTACAAAGTAACTGATAAAAATATGGTCTATCAGATTGAACGGAAATACTTCGTACATTTATTTAGATTGGTATTCAAACTTACAACTAAGGTACTGTACTGTACGGAAAAAGACGCATTGAACCAAAAAAACTTGTACGAAACATAAAATACCGGGTCTCACAAAAGTATGAGGCTTGTCTGAAGAGGTCATTAATTGCAAGCACTCAAAGAAAAGGCAAAATTTTCAGTGAACTAGTTACACCATTTTTAGGAAAATGGCAAAAAAATGGAAAATGACTAATATATGCGATGCATTTCATACTTACACAAAGGCACTGTTAGTCTTTTAAGTACTCATAAATGAGATTTATGGAATATTTTAATATAATCTGCATCTGCAATCTGCAAAAAACTGTCTGACATTCTTTAGAATGTATGATATAAAACTTAATGCTTTCACTGCGCCTAGAAAGTATCCAAACTACAAAAAAAAAAAAGAAAAGAACAGTAGCAGCGCTATTACGCCATAAAAATGAATCAAGATCTAAATTTTTGCTATGGCTGGGTATGAATCCAATAGTGTTATTTAACTGTCAAAACAATAGTAGATCTTTGTTCAACTTTCAATTATGTAATATATCACCGCTGATGCTGCAAATGCTACTGTAAATGACAACTGTATATAACCACTAACGTGCAGTCTGAGATACGGCTATAATTTTTTAAGGTTTATGAGTAAAGCAACTTTTATATTATAAATATTTATTCATAAATGAGAATACTAAATTTTTGAAGAAGCCTTCTTACATCAACCGATATATAAAATGAGCAGGTACTCATTATCATTAAGTGACCCGCATATGGCAAGTGATTGCCGCGAAGTTTGGCAGAGATGTCGTTAATGGACATGGTAGAAAATAGCGGATACCGTGAAAGCACATATCCTTGAGGAACACCAGATGTAGGTGCCTCATTGTTGGGCTTGAATTAATTAAACTGTAAACAATATTTGATCCGGACCAACAATTCGTTAGAAAAAGCATGCTCTAACAGGCATCTGAGTGTGCCCAAGATCCCGTTGTGATGATTTACTGTTTTCACAAACAGGATGTTACTTTTTACAAAAATCTGCGGGATATAAATTTTATGGAATTATTTAAAACGGTCTTTTAACGCTTATGCACTGTTAAAACCCAAAATTAACTCAAAACTATAACAACTAACCTGAAACGATCAACCAAAACAAAGTAGCTATTTATATTATGCCTCTACATGAGTGCCGTTATTTTTAGGATTCTTTACCTGCTATCTGTACAAAGGATATATGGGTTTATTAGCGATTCAGCGGTCAGTGTGCCAGCTGCATGCCGCGTTAAGATTGTGTGCACAAACAAGAACGTTATTTACTTCTTCTAACCTATTCGAATTCGTTGATCCGGACTGACTCGGTAAAGTTTTCCTGAAAGAGACAATATTATCTCTTGATTCTCCCAACAGTGACATCGCTAATAAACAAAGTCACGCTATCTGTACGTGATTAAACGCAGTGAAGCGTTATCTCTCCACAACATGTACCGATTACAGGTCCGGATTACGATATCACTTGTTAATAATTATATCTGATTATCCGTTGAAAAGTTGGAAATTGACAAGAAATGAAAAATACTTATATATTGGCACAGAATATATATACACAGGATTAATATTAAACAGAAACACAATTTGCGTTCATCAAACAGTACTATAATATTTATTATAGTTTTGCCTCCCCGCCACAGAAGTTATGGATACGACAGCGCAATTGGATGCTAGCAGTTATTTCAAAAATGGCTTACATGTTGTTATTTTAGGATTTCTTCACATAAATATATAACCATATTATCTAATAGACAAAACAAAATATCTAAAATACAAGAAAATCGGAAAGGGAATCTACTTAACTGCAAAATATAGTGAAAAATCTGGTATTCAACATTCCATGCAACTTCATCGACATTTATATCATTGGCGGAACTTCTTAACTGCTCTGACAAAGAGAAATTAATCATTAATATTGACTTGCGGGAAGCCGAACACAAACAGGAAGCAGCGATAACAAAGGGCTTTTGTTTGTTTTTACTTCTCACGCCGATAGGCAACGGGAGCATTACAATCGGTTGCAGTACACTTTTTCCATATCTGCCATCGTAGTGCTATGGTGTCAAAATTTCATCACAATCAAGACGCTAGTTTCCAAGTTATAGATTACAAGTTACATGCTGTCCGGTTGGAATAGGCCGAACTGCTTTATTCTAAGCAATAGCTCACTGATAGCGGAGTAATCATCGAAAAACAAAAAATCCAGAATTGCATCATCAATGAGGATGGAAGCAAATCCTTTTGAATATGTACAAAAACCAAATGCACGAAAATTTCTATTTAGTGTTTGAAGGAGTTGTATGGAAGGTTGGTGATATTTCAGGAGTGAGTTGATCAAGTGTATACGAGATTATTTAGGAACATAAGAGTAATAAATCACTGTCAGAGCTAGAATTTTTCTTTTGATAAGATTTTGGCTCTGATAGTGAATGATTACATGTACATATACTCCTTAATGATCCTGTATATACTTGATCGATTCACACCCGAAATCTTAGCTACCTTCAATACAACTTCTTCAATCGCTAAATCGATGCACGATGCCACGATGGATCGCTCATGGAAACACTAAACAAGGTCCACTCCTGTTTAAGCGGCGGCTGCGTTGAACGGCTGTCTCACTCACACTTGCTTGCAATATTTTATTGGCTGTGTAGAGAGGCTCGACAAATTAGGGCCAATAGGGTTAGCGGTTATCATTCAACCATGATGGATACCGCATGACGACATACCTATCACGCATTGATCATTGTTTTTACTCACTTTCTTTGTTGGGTGAATCTAGTATATAGTTACTTGGAAGTAAAGCCGTCCATTAACCGATCTCAGGCTTGGTCACTGTTTGCAGTGAACCAACCGACGCGACGTAGGAATAGCTGTGCTCACATCTCTACAGCGCGCCGCTTACAAAGTCCTTGCAGCCGTCTTGTCCCGCGCACGTCACGTTTTTAATACCATGAGCCCTAATGACATCGTAGTGCACCATGATTGTTCTCTTAATGTCGCTGGAGGATTTTTCTCGGAAGAAGCATATTTTCAATTTATCTTGCGATAATACGACTGCCTTAGCTAAATCTCAGTGGCGACGGGTCCTATATTATCTTTTGTTGAAGTGCCTTGGACCGCTTGACGTAAAAGGCAATTTGTGAGTGCTTTAGATGACAGATAAAGAGACATATGCAACAATAATTGATGATGTGTTGTTATTACTAAGTTGTTTAAAACCGATACAAGGGAGAAGGTTATTCAACATCCAATATTCATTTTACTTCCCACACCGATAGGTGAAGGGAGTATTGTGATCGCGAAAATTTTCGATTTTGAGATAATCCACTTTTTGGGCGTTTTATGATGTCTACATAACGAAAGTCCAATTTCCGTCGGTATGTCTCTCTGTCTGCCTGTCGGTTTGTCTTCTGTATGTCTGTCGCGTTTTTCTACCCTCATGATCTCAGTAACCGCTGCATAGATTGTGTGAAATTTGGGTACCTGTATGTTGTGGGGTCCTAGTAGGTCATGCTGCTAAAATTTTGAAAATCGGTGAATTGGCGGCGGAGTAATTAACAAAAAACAAAAAAACTAAATATTCCTCAAACTTCGTTTTTAGGCGTTTTAGGAGTTCCTGATCATTTTCTACATTTTTTTGGATGGGGATGAACTTGGGGTGGTTGGGGGGTAGGGGGTTGTAAGACTGAACAATCTGCTGTATTCATAATGAGCAGTCTATTGACCTGTGAATGAAAAACCTAGCGGCATAATACACTTTTTTAGGTCCATCCGAACATTTCCTTGTTCATTGTAGAAAGCAAAGGACTTGGAGTTTGTGATGTATACATAGGAGTATTATTTTAGATCGTTGTATATTGCGTAACGCAAAGATTGCTGAATTGATTTTAATGAAATTTTGACACAGTATTAGCACGGTGAGGATGGAAAACGCGTATGTCTTGGAAAAATCGTGCCAGTGGCGGCGCAGCAATGATAAAAAAACTAAAAATATAAAACAGCTCAAACTTCGTTTTTAGGCGATTTAGGGGTTCCTGATCATTTTCTACTTCTTTTTGGGTGGGGTGAAATTGGGGCGTTTGGGGAGTGGGGGCGGGGGGTTTTAAAACTGAAAAATTGGTTGTATTCTTAATGGTTTGTTCATTGACCTAAGGAAGAAATACATAGCGGTATATTCTTCTGAACCTTGGCTTGCCTGTTACAGAAAGCAAGTGACTTAGAAACTTGTATGAGTTTTGCTTAATTTTGTTCTATGGATATTGCGTACAGCAAAAATTATTGAATTGAATTTAATGAAATTTCGACACAGAATTTACTATCGCGGCGAGAATGCAAAGCGCGCCAGTTTCTGAGAAATCGTGTCAGTGGCGGCGCAACAATAATCGAAACACTAAGAATATAAAAACAGCTCACCTCGGTAATAACTTCATGCAATGGGAAAACAATAAAATGGTATCATTATTATGTGCGGGAAGTACTGAGTTACTCAACTTGACTCCATTTTTTGATTGAAGGTAGTCGATGAGTTTAAATACGTAGCATTCATTAGGACAGCCTTGCGTTATAATTGTATGGTTCGGTCGGGATCGGCCGAAAATCTGTTTATAACAGATTTCTGGGTGAACATATCATTCTGTTTGCACCGATTCGGTGATTTGACCGCATCATGTGAACGAGCTGTAGGGGATCAACCGCATTATAGGTGCTTTCCTTTTACATGATTTATCTGATAATTCTCACTCGTGACGTCATGACTCATTTCGATGTACGTTGCTTTCGTTTTCTGAATCTGAGTCTAAAGTGAGACATTTTACCCCCACTTAAGCCCACCTGCATAAGCTCGAAAGGAAGATCAGTTGTCTCAGACCATTTAGATGTCAAATAAATGAGGTTAGGATTTTTGTAAGTTTGAATTTCAGCGGGTTTTGTGGTGTATGGATAGTCGCTAGTGTATGGTGAGCGACGATCTCTTACAAAAACGTAAAGAACTAGGTTAAGGAAAGGATCGACAGGTCATAGAACCATAGCATATTACAAAATTTCGAGGAATGACAGTTAACTACACAAACACGTTCTTTTAACTCATCTGAGCTATGAGGTTTCCAACTGAGCTGAGCCGTCTCATTTTTAAATGATCTGAGTTAGTGCAGATGTAAAAGGAGAGCACCTGTAGACAATGCATTTGAATTTTGAAGTTCTTGTTCATGACAGTTCTAGCTTGAATTCGTGTCCCATCCATAATTGATTCTGCACACAGAAAAATCTGTCAAAGACTTACGCTTGGATTCATTGGGACGTTACACTCAGCATTCCTCAAATACAGCGATGTTTTATCCAATGGGAAGTGAAGTTGGTAACGAATTATATCGTATTGTCGATTCAACTACAAGATGTCATTGGATTCCAATGAATAGTTCAATCGCAGCCTGTCGTTGAATCGAATCTGTGTTTGGTAACTGATTCTAAACTACTTCCTTTTTCTTGGACCAACAGATTTTATTGCGAGGACAGCTGATTGATTCGTTTGGATATTTAATTGTGTGATTTTGTATCAAGTTATAAGGAGCATGATATAAGAATTAGACATAAGCCTGCACCAGTTGTTGCATTATTACCAGAAATATAACTGTCTGACTAATCTAAATAACTACGTTGAAATGTGGTCGCAAGTCCCAATTTCTCAGTAGGTCCTCTATTTAATATATAACTGGACACATTTAAATCACACAATGGCTGATGCAATACGCAAAACCACGAGATTACACAACACGGCTAACACCGAAACAACACAACGGAACAACCTCGTCCATGTTGGTGAGTTCGCGGCGATAGTAATTAATTTTTATCAGATGAATTATCACGAACTGCTGTTGTAGTAATAATTTTTGTACATTGAATAGATTGTATGCTTTGCTTAAATGAAACATAGGGTAAATTTCGAAAACAAAAGGATGTTTTGATTGCAGTATATGTCAATACTGGTATTAGAAGGATTATACATATCGTTAGAATGAATATAAAATTATTTATAATTTATTGGCGTACCTGTGATTACTTCGAATATAAGGATTGAATTCTTTCAATGACATGGATTTGAAACAACTGTAAATATATTTAAAGCGATGGAAAAACATCCAAATACTAACAGTTAATTGGAAACGCAACAGTATTTTTTTCTGTGTGGGCGTTGCGTTCAACTACGTAACTTTCTTGTTTTTTATATTTACCGCTACATGAACGTTGACGGTTCTAGAACTTCTTCTCCGCATTTGAATCTCGGAAAAATAAACACATGGTATCCAAAATACGTTCCTGCCACAGTGTTTGCCTAGCCCATAACGTTGATGAAATAAAATAACTGTTTTGTTTTAAGCCTTATTTCTTTCCTCCAAACATAATTCCGCGTGAAGCATCACATCACTGCGTGAAGCATACTTATCTTTTTGATTGCTTCCGTACTTCATTGCTTCCTTCAGTTTTATGTGCACTCCTTATTTGACGGATTATAGCAAATGGTATCTCAAGATTGCAGCGAAGAGGCACAGGTCTGCCTTCAAATAGGGGATGTAATATCGCAAACCCGGTTTATTACTTTTTCCAATTTGTGTTAAGATATTTTCTGCTCGTCGGCCTTTATGGCCCCTTTTTGTGTTAACTCTAATGAATTGAAAGCCTCTCGTGAGGATAGCGCAAGCCGCTTGCAAATGAACGACTTCTTTTCGCGCTGTTTCTTTTTGTTTTGCTATTGAAGGTGTATTCCAGGAAAAAACAACTACAGTGATTGGTTTTACTATCATGCTTACATCCGCATGTGGATTTCTAAATTTAAATTCGTACCAGGAAAAATTCGACGGTCGGCGGGACTCGAACCCACGACCTCCAGATTTGTACTCCGGCGCTCTCATCATTGAGCTACGGTCGCTCTGTCAGCTAAACTTCGAAAGCTACGCGGGAACGGGCTAGCGCCCGCCGGTACCACCAGCGGCCCGCATCTGTGACACAGTGTTGCCAGGTCAAAATTCAAAAATTCACTAGATGACGTTTAAAAAATCACTAGGATTTCACTAGATTAGATTTCCTTTGCTGCCTCCGCTGCTGCGGGTGGGGGGGGGGAGGGGTTAAATGAAAATGCGGAAATATATATTTAGTAACATCTTAGTACATAATTATGTAGAAATCAAGTCAAACTATATAGTATACAGAATAAGCCAGAATAAGCATAATAAAGGTGGTAAGCTAATAAATTGACCATGTCCAGTTCCTAATAGTTTCCAGTTTAAATTGAATTTTAGGGATTTTCATTAAAATGCAGACCTCCAAACGAAAACACTAATAAAACAAAATTTTATTGTTAGATTTTGGAATTTTTTGGTATTAGTTCTTCTATTACGTCATTATCGACTGAAAGAAAGTGACCATGTATCGAACACTTCGCGAGATGGTGTCAAAATCAGCACATGTTTAATAGTGAATTCAAGAAACGTTACAAAAAAATTAATTTATCTTAAAAAGTCACCAAATAATTAACCGTGTACTTTGTGATAAAAACATGTTCATCCTTCTGGATTTTCTTTAGTATCATAAACGTGTTGCAAATGTGGTAAACACAGACAATAATATTGCGCATTTAAGCTCTTAACAGCATAATGGATCTCCGAGAGTAAAAAGTTTCACCAGAGCATTCGGCAAAAATTTGGCATCGGATTATTATTATTATGGGTACTTGAATAGCCTGTTGAATACATCATGATTAATCATAAAAAAGTGATAAATATTATAATTTTAAAAGAAAAGTTTTAATTTAAAATGGATTCATCTTAAAAAATCGCTAGATAATCAAGCAATCATGCATGACATGTTACAAGATCAAGATATTTAAAATAACAAAACATGTGATGCAAAATGTCAGTGTGAAAAAATCACTAGAATATGACAGTCTAATAAAAGTTTTCACTAAATCACTAAATTACAGAAAAATCACTAGATCTAGTGAATTTTCACTAGACCTGGCAACACTGCTGTGACATCAAGTGATCTTTCGGACCGGTATTGGATCTCTGGTCGCATCAATGTATATGTCACTTGTCCGGGCTGGCACAAATTGTTTTTACTATCATGCTTACATTCGCATGTGGATTTCTCAATTTTTCAGAGATTACGAAGCGTTTGGCGTAAAACGTCAGACGATTTACATCACAAAGTCGTCAGTATATAAGAAAATTGAGTTCGTTTTAGCAAAACTCGAAATGGGGGTTGGGATTGATGTCAACCTACGCAGATTGACGACCTGAGTTGAACGACGCCATCACTTCCAGACTGAGGAAAGGCCCTGGTTTTCACCAGGGCATTTTTCAAACACGGCATTCTGACATTTTAGTACCTAACCTAACTTATCCCAAACGATGACTTATTAAAGTCAAGATGGTTATTGAGGTTAAAATGGGTTTAATTGGGGGTTAAACAAGTGTTAGTCGACTGTGCTTGATGTCCTGAGTCGAATTAGACCTCTCCTAGATTGAGGAAACGCTTTGATGAAAATCTGTGCAACTTTAAATGAATTGATCTCACTGGGATGTTGTTAGATAGCCAGAGGGTTAATACTGAAATTTTCTTCTATTGAAGTAAAAGGAAACAAATACGTAGTACGTAGTCGAACTATAGACTCATTTTCACCAATGCATTTGTAATGGTACCCAACTGAGATGTACAGCGTTGCGTAACACCAGTAAGCTGATAGTGTTGAAACAGTCCCATACCAGTTTTGATACAATCACCTCCAGGAGTCCAAGTCCTTTTAAGCGACCTGAGAGTGCCAGGTGATCACAATGCAGCCCATAGTTTCTACAGTATGAACTTGACCACAGACTAATCATAGGATAAATTCAGTTTGACGTTTGACGTGGAGATGTGGACAGGCTCAAAGGTTTGCAACATCTCCGTGACGTAATACTACCACGCAACATTATGTCGCTTTAGTGGGTTCAACCTTATTTTGACTGAGGATAGCCACTTGATAAGTCTCGCGAGTGTTGAACATTAAAGAGGCGCATTTTAGCAACAGGGTACTTGCAGAAAAAAATATTATGTCATTTACGCGTTCCTTAAAGCCTAGTAAACAAGACAAAATCACTTGTTTGGTTTTTTGGAATCGGCTGTGAGAGATATTCCAAAAATTATTTCAAATGCCGGAAAATCCCGCGCAAACAACCTCTGACGTCAGTAATATCGTATAGTGATGGGATGTAAAGTATTGATATTCGATATGGATAGCCAGTGCTAACCTAACATTTTGACATTGATCATTATAACCACAAAACACAGTCACACACAAAAGTACAAAAGTCAAAAGAATAAAAGTTAGGCTAGATTACCAATGCACTTTGTAGGGATGGGCTTGAATTAGATTCTATCTTTGGATTCATTCATAATGGGATGCACCGAAATAAAATGATTGATGATGATGAACAGGATGAACTGTGATACCTATCAGATATAAAAATGTATTGCAACGAAAATGCTAGTGGGTTAATTGCCTGTTTCAAATATGTTTAAGTATCAATAAATTGAGTCGCATTGTTAAAGAATTCAGATCATCTCTAGTCGAATGCGCAGTTGAATCTCACTGACCTGCACTGTAGCAGTATCGATTGTCGATATCGATAAGATATCTGTGACGTCAGCCCTTGTTTCAAGTCACGTTGAAAAATTTGAATACATCCTTATTTTATTTTGCAAATATCTTTTTTTGGCCGTCAGTAAAATCATATTTTTTGTTTCCTACTGCTTCTTAATATGGTTTTCTTTACGTTATGTATACTCCCGAGGCGATTTCACGACCTCTGCAGGTACCCTATTCGCTAAAGCTTCCAGCACTAAGTTTACAATACTGTAACTTTTATGCTGGAGCTCAAACAGAGCCAAAATTCATAGTGCATAACAGCAGAAATGTTTGTCTACAAGGTCTCGGAACCACGAGAATTGAGGTACGTCTTAACATAGTCAAAAAAAGCTCCTTCCTCTGGGTCTCGCTCTGGGTCTCAGACTGAACGAGTATGTAGTGTTTACGAACGAACTTATCGCCTGCGTGATTAGTCGTCATGTCAAGTTGACAGCTCAACGTTGAGGGTTTTTATAAGGCTGACTCTAGAGCTCCAAAACGTTACTCTGCCGTTCGTGTCGCCTAAAGCTATTGTGCAATTCACACTATCGTTTAAAGAAACCTCAGGGCTACACTTTTTTTTTTTGTTAGAAACATGCTTTATGAATATTTGGTACAAAAGGAAGTAATATATTGAATTCACATTGATTACTGGTTAAACTTAAAGCTAGACCAATTTTTGAATACATACATTTATTACTGAAGTGACCCATATTCTAGTAATACCATTGAAAAACTTAAGTGTTAAACCACCAGATTCTTAAAAATACCTTGAAAGGTCAAACATATTGTCCTATAATTTATTATTTCATTGATGTACTGATTTCGGTTAAGTAGAGCAGCAATAGCTGGACTTCGCCGAGGATGATTAAAATAAAGCCGTGTTATTATTATTATTATTATTTATTGATGATGTAAATCAAGCACACACAATCAACTAATTTTAAAAAGTAGGACTTTATAATTTTGGACTGTTCTCAAAGCTGTTTGGAAAAATTAGAAAAATATTTTAATATACGGATTGAGAACAATTCGAGCAATAAAGTAGAATGTTTTTAGAATCATAATATATTTTTTTGTAAATATATTTAATATAACTAACTAACTTATTAAATATAGTGGGGAAGGCAAGGCTGGAGACGGGTGCCGCTAAGACAATCCTTTAAGAACTAAACCTATCCTTATTCTCAGTTATGAATTCCTTAACTTTGTATTTAAATTCCTTGAATTTATTTACACGTTTTAGATCTGCTGGGAGTACGTTGAAGAAAAAAAAAGGTTTTTTTTTGTAAGTGTTTTTTAAAAAATATCAATGCTCAGATTTAAATTAGCTGCTGCTCTAGATACTGCGCTTAATTTCTTGAAGCTTCTTTGCTTGAGGTACATTTTTGTGAGACACTGATATACATAAATAAACTTTATATTGCAAAATTTAGTTTCTCTGTAAAGTAAATCTGTGGGAAATAGTAGTATGTTTATTAAAAATAATTTTTATTAAAGTGTTTTGGGGTCTTTGTAGATTTTGCAATGTTGTTGTAAAAGCTCCTCCCCAGATCGTAATACCGTATCTTAAAACGGAAACTACAAGTGCATTATACATCATGATTAAAACCTTTCTTGAACATATATCTCTAAGACTGTAAATTTTACTAATCAAAACCCTCACACGCTTATTTACATAATTGATATGATCTATCCACCTAATGCATTGATCAATATTGATACCCAAAATTTAATGATAGCCTCTTTTTGCAATATTTCGCAGTTACAATAACTTCGCTTACAAGAACTAGTATGTAATCTAATGCTCATATTAGGTTGGTTCGCTACTGTTGGTGGAAAAAGCATGTATTTGGTCTTGCTTACGTTTAGCTTGGATAAATTTGCATCCAACCATTGTTTAAGTTTTACTAGACATGCTTCTAAGCTCTTGCGCACTTGCTCCCAATCAGATCCTATAATAACAACTGCCGTATCATCTGCGAAACATGCTAATTTACCTTCAAAGTTCATAACGTTTGTTATGCTGTTCATGTAGATTAAAAATAGTATTGGCCCCAAAACGGTACTCTGCGGTACTCCAGCTTTTATGGCGTTCTTTGAGCTGACTTTATCTCCTATTTTGATGCATTGTACTCTATCTGTTAGGTAATCTTGTAATAGATTCAGAGCTACACCTCTGATACCATAGTTAGATAACTTGACTAATCACCTTTGATGGCATATTGTATCAAAAGCCTTAGCCAAGTCCGGAAACACAGCTGCACACTTTTTTGACGTATCTAAAGCATCAACTATAGGTTCCATTAGCTTTAGCGTTTACATTCACGTTTAAACCGTAATTTCATTGAGAACATACAGCTTGAGAAAAAAGTATTCAAAAAAGCTTTCCTTTAAGTCGAGCAGTTTAATATATGTATCCTTAATAAACATAAGTCCCAATTTTAAAGACTACCTACTAGTTTGAACCCTTAAGGCATCTAGTCCTCTATGCGGTGATGGAGATCCAACTAAAATTAAAAAATTCACTAGGCAATTACGGTTTTAAGGATAGCATGGCACTGCAAGCAGTCTGCGTTCTGCTTCATTGGCCTCAACGAGGATGAAACAAGATCAAAATCACAGAAGCCGTGTAACCTAGCATCCATTCGTGCGAGTTAATTTGAAATGGAATGCATTTCGAGGTGAAATTGCTGGTACAGAGAGATGTAGGGAGCGTCGGAAGTTGTCTGCAACTTCGAACGTTATCAATCCCGTGTGACGGAGGGAAATTAGAAGAGAGAATAAAAGAGCTGCGGTGCAGTTTCATTCCTATAGACCAGTCAAACTGAAGTTTCAGTGTAGGAAGGACTCCTACGTTGTTCGTTAATAATTGGGAGCTTTTCTACGTTCTTAGCCTCGTTCTCATGACGATAGTTGTTGCGATAGTTGCTGTCATGGTAGCATAAAAAATGTCACCATATAGACAATGTGATAGTAGCTGTCGCACTGTCGCGATAGTGCTATCACAATATCTCGTTTGACGAGATAGTTGAGAGTGCTCTCACGACAGTTTTTAAACTACCGTTTCTACTATTACCGTGCATACCACACTGACAGCATGATAGTTCATTTGAAATCTGTCTCATCATGGCCGACTCTACACTAGGCCGGAGCCTTAGATGTAGCAACGTGGCTTAGCTGTCAAATAGTTGGCCTATAGTTTCAGAATAATTATTACATTTTATATGTATTAGAGTTCATCTGGGTTAATGAATTAGGAAAAATACTTTTCAGAACTACTACTACTACTAATACCACTTACATCTGATATCTGGTTCATCACAGTCAGACACTACAAAATAAAGATAAACGCAACCTGTTTCCTGCTGCCACTTCCACTTCCACTTAAATGAACACTCAATTTACTTTGTAAATTGTCACTTGAGCTAGAAAAATTCACTATTATGTCACTGTGAAGCCATTCTTGCTGGCCTTGATTCCCTTTCACTATCAAATCTTTTCGTAGGTATGCCCAGATGCATGCCCTCGTTGGCATGCCCAGATGAGTTCTATTAACTGTCTTTTTCTGTGATATTTGGGAGGTCCAGAAAACATTGTAGATACCACATTGTGGTTTAAAATAGGTCTTATCCTTTGAAATGTTTGTGAATTATTGTCTTTATTCTTATAAATATAACCAGCCCTTATGAGGAATACCTTTCACCCACTTCTGTTTATGTCCTTCATTGGAAGCACTAATTGCTAGTGTAACCTGGTACTACACACATTGCAGGCATCTTTTTATCTTTATAGTTTCGTTTGTGCAGGCAAATAATTAGAAACACATTAAAAATCACCTTCCACTCTTCGTTGCTACTCTGGAAGGTTATGTTAGTATGTCCTTGTTTGGAAGCCCCAATTGCTATTGCAACCTGGTACTACACACTTTGCAGGCATCTTTTTATCTTTATAGTTTCGTTTGTGCAGGTAAATAATTAGAAACACATTAAAAATCACCTTCCAATCTTATTTTTCACTCTGGAAGATTACACTAATGACTTCACAACAAACAAAAGCTCGGCCCGTGTCCAGTGTTGCCATTTATTACTCGTCTTGCTCTGTGAGTTCTATATTCTGTGCTTGTTACTATCACAATATCCTTTCAACGTGTAGATGTTTGACTTTACGGCACGACTATCGCTCTGACAATCATGAGAGTACTTTCACGATAGTAACTATCACCATGGGAACGAGGCTTTACTGTTAGTTATGCGAAAATGCCGATATTCAACTCAAAATTATATGTACTGAAAGATAAACCTTTACTGCTCCTCTCCGAGCTCCGTCGTGCCGAATATCTGAACCCTAGGGTCGTGATATACAGCACCTCTGCCCCTACCACTCTCATGAGTGACAAATGTCTATTCAGCCGGCAATGGCCAATGACAACCCACACCAGAACCTTGAGCGTCTCTCTGCCTTTGTTTGCAAACTATAGCGCTATAAATCTTTGAGGTTGTCTGTAGTCGTATTTTTCTAACCACACTTTCGCCAGTTCCTTATAGGCCCAGTCGTCCAGGGCAACATTGACCTGGCACCCAAGCATCAGTTCTAGGCCGATGCAGAGGCTACCGGCCCCTATCCCAGCCCTTAATATACACACTTATTTTTAATGATACAATATTATCACACTGTGGTCTGACGGACCCGAAAGTCATTTGCCCCGATTTTTAAATGTAACTTATATAACTAGACAATTTCATTCAGTTAATTCATTACTCAAATATGTTTTACTAACATTAGATTTTAGAAAAATAAACCAACCACATGATGAACTGTTTACACAAATGTAACAAAACCTAAAATATTAACCAAAAATTAACACACGCACTGATAAATAAAAACAAAAGTGACAAAGTAAAAAACTTTTGTGATTATGGTAGTGTCTCTAAAGTACTTTTTTTCATTTAATAATTTCCTATTATTACATTACGGCACTACATTTCAGTCAAATTGAGTCTCTATGTTAGTCGCAAATGGACTGTCCACATGGGGTCCCCAACAAGGTCATTCTCTGCATTTTCAACCAAAATATTCTGAATTTCCATCTCGTAATGTCTCTAAACTACCTTTCCTAAATTAATAATTTTTCATCTTCACTTTTCGGCACACAAATTGAGTCTTGTTAGTCACAAATAAGCTTTGCACAAAAGATCTCGAACAAGGTCCTCCTCTGTATTTTCAACTAAAATATTCTGAATTTCCAGCTCTAGTTCTCTCTAGGTCAAAGGGTGGTGCAAGTCATGATCGGATATTTTTATTTTTGGAAATATTCAATGAAGCAACAGAACTGCGCTTTTGAAATATCCTTTTTTGAACAAAACACGGGGGTCAATTAGACCCAAGCTAACTTCATATGCACGGTTCCACAGCTCTGGACAAACCGACATATCCCGCATGCACAGGTCTATATCGAAGTAAGCTAAATTCAGGTAGTTGCGCCAACATATACTATCCAAAATAAAAAAGTAGTGCAGATTCAAAATGATGCCAGGGTCCCAAAGACCCCAGTGTGGTAATTAAGGGCTAGCTATGCGGACCGCTTCTTGTGGCTTGCGAGTTTGTGAAAGGCGACAACGTTATCGAGCCAGAGCTGATTTACCACTCGGAACTGCCAGCGCTTTGAGAGCTGCCTGGCTGTTAGTGCCAAAATTACATAAAAGATATTATCCTTTATATGAGGAGAAACCCCCAGCGTCTAGACTTAAACCCAGGAAGAATTTCATTAGTCCACAAATTCACTGACAGACTCAAAATTAGTGACCAAAGAAGTACTGTGAAAAGGACGGTTAACACAGAACCGCATACCAACTTGGAACCCAACTGGAAGCCTTCCTGCCGGACCACAACTGGAATGGAGGACCTGGAAAGTTTCAACAGAATTAGATGCCAAATGGCCAGGTCTAGGGATACCCGAGTTAGATGGAGATACGCTGAGAACGATTTATTTGCCTGTGGAAAGAACCAGACGATTTTACCCTTCCTTGGAAGCCCTTGTACAATCCAGGACCCATGAGAAGCGAACGACATGGCAGTGCGGTGGAAAGACATTGGAAAGCGGTATGAGCAAATTAAGATAATCATTTCTGCCTCGTGACATCCGCGATTGTGACATCCGCGATCGTCACATATTATGTGTTTTCTTGTTCCACTAATAATTATTAGTTAGCTAATACTATTAATACAGGATGTCCCAGAAGTCAACGTCAAGCCGCAACGGGGTGATAGGTTTGGTTGTAACTGTCATGAGAAAAATCGGAAAAAAAATCTATCCCATGTACTTTGAAAATTATGGGCATTTAAAAAAACCTAGAAATTTGGTCAAATTATAACAATTTTTCAGTTATTGTGGTTAACTTTTATTATTTTTGTTCATTTAAACTTTGGAACCGTAACCCTAAATAACATTTCTAGAAGCATATCAAAAATAATGACACAATTGCCCCAAGTTTTCTAGAATGAAGACGATTTATTAAACTATGAATTTAAAATTTTCAATGTTTGCCGACTTTGAAAGAACCTCGTTTAAAAAAAATGAACTAAAGTGCCTTGACAAGCCATTAAAATTTGGCGCATTTAACCAGGATTGTAAAATTGTACAATACTGGTTAGTTTCATACTAAAAAAAAAACCAGTAAAAAAAGGAAAACCTCAAGTAACCCGATTTTTGTTAACCCATTTCACTCAGATCAGATGTTCTTTATTAGCACAAGCTTCTGGTAGGTTCTAAATTTTACGGAGAAATGATGAGAGAAGTGGATAGTGGACACGTTTACCATGAGTGAGCAAGACTGATAGTGACGCCACTTTTAGCATAGTCAACAAAAACAAGTAAATTTAATAAGATAATGATAAATCTTGACCTAGCTTAGTCTAGGTTTATTGGAATAAAGGTCAGGCAATAAATATTCAAATTGTTTACCATCAACCTCAATACACGCCCTACGAGCACATCTTCTTAAAAAAGATCTACTTATTCATATTTCAAATTCATAGTTCAATAAATAGTCTTTATTCTAGAAAACTTGGGGTAATTGTGTCATTATTTTTGACTGTGCTTCTAGAAATGTTGTTTAGGGTTACGGTTCCAAAGTTTAAATGAACAAAAATAATAAAAGTTAACCAAAATAACCGAAAAATTGTTGTAATTTGACCAAATTTCTAGGTTTTTTTTAAATGCCCATAATTTTCAAACTACATGGGATAGATTTTTTTTCTGATTTTTCTCATGATAGTTACAACCAATCCTGTCACCACGTTGCGGCTTGACGTTGACTTCTGGGACACCCTGTACATATATGTAAAATGAAAGTCAAAAAAGTAAAATAAAATAATGCATAAAACTAACTAATTAATTCAAGTGTAGCTCATACACGATTAAATAAATATATAAATGCTAAAATAGTTAGCACGTGTTGGGTTTTAAAAAAATGGGTTTGACGAGCAGTTAGACTGTGTAGTGTTTTTCTAATGAACGATTGTTACAAAGAGATTCCTCCTAAGCTTAAACGTTCTAATTTTGGCTACAGTAACGATAAAGGAACACTTCCTTATTTAAAGAGCACTTTTATTGCAAATTCTCCTGTATCAAACCGACAGAGTCGCCGTTATTAGCGCAGTTTGCATTTCGTTCGTCGGCTCTGCGATGCGACTGCTAGGACTGGGGTGATTAGCAAGGCAAAGCGACCAAGGGGATTAAGAAACAGCGAGAGAGCAGACTATCCCGTTAGTGTAACTCCAATGATGTCCCCGTCGCGCCCCAGACAGACTCGACTGGCTTCGAAGTAATCCCCGAAAGAGATACCCTCATCCCCTATCTAGGCGTACATGGTATGGGGCACTGTATGGGGTAAAAACCTAAATCATCTGTAACACCTTACACCTGCACCGATCTGACAGTTGGGCTGTCAAGTTCTTGGGCTGGCACATAGATGGCGATACTAGAATTTACGAGTTGTATCATACGTGTTTTATTTCGTTCTATTATTTATTTATTTAGCGTATGGCTACAAGGAAAGACAAGAGAGAACACTGTTGCATAAAATCCAAAAAAAAAGGACACACGTCCATGGTGTAAATATCAGACAAAAAAACGAAAAATACAAAAGACAATACATAAAAAAACACTAACAAATATTATATATATTCAAACATTGATGTCTAAGTTGTTAATCCAAGTAACAGCTTCTGGCGCTGCTAGGAAAATATCCTGCCACGGGCCCGAATATGCACGTAGGGAACATTCGGATGCAATATGTTCCATCGTTTGACGTGCGTGTCCGCAATCACACAGTGATGAAGGGATTTTCCCCCATTTACTAAGAGTGTCGGCGCATCTTCCGACTCCCGTACGAAACCGATTGAGAGATACCCAAGTCTTACGTTCTAGATGGAAACCAGGGGTGTGTTGGCTATACTGAAGGGAGTTATGTGCCTGCATGGTTGCATTCCATTTTTCTTTCCATTCCTGATCGGGGTCAAATCCACTGGACACAAGCCTTCGAGCTGTTACAAGAGGGGGTTTTCTTGACTTCAATCTTGACTTTTCTGCATCCGGGATGTCTTGATGGATTGGGAGAGCCGTGTTGGAATCAATTTTATGACACTCCCTCAGAAGAGCACTTTTTCGGCGGAGATCTGGAGGAGTTATTCCACTGAGGATTGGGAGCCAGTGAAGCGGAGTGCATCTTAAACAGCCGGTTATCGTTCGCATAGCATCTTGCAGCTGTGTGTCTACGTAACGTACATAGGGACTGTTGATCCACACAGGACAGCAGTACTCTGCTGCCGAGTATACTAGCCCAAGGGTTGAACTACGAAGGGTCGAGGCTGACGATCCCCACGACGTCCCGCAGAGTTTGTGGATTATGTTATTTCTTGTTTTAAGTTTGGCGGAAACGTTTTCAAGATGTTTCTTATAGGACAGCGTACGATCTAACGTTACCCCCAGGTATTTTGGATGGCTATTATGCGGGAGGACGTCGCCCTGGAAAATGACACTCAGTTTTCTGTGGGCTTCTTTGTTGCTCAGATGAAAACAACACACCTCAGTTTTGCTAAGGCTCGGGCATAGTCTCCACTTCCTGAAGTATTCTGCCATAATTTGTAAGTCTACCGTAAGTACTGCTTCTGTGTGTTCTATTAGGTTACTTCTAGCTGCAAGTGCTATATCATCGGCATAGCAAAATTTCTTGGAGGACGTCTGCGGAAGGTCCGATATATATAAATTGAAAAGAAGTGGAGCCAATACCGAACCCTGTGGAAGGCCATTATGCAGTTTTCTTTCCTTGCTAGAGTTATCACCCATTGTAACTTGAAAACGTCTGTCACAGAGCATCTGGTTTATTAAGTGTCCAAGTTTCGCGCAAGGGATTACTTGCAGAAGCTTGTATACTAAGCCATCTCGCCACACGGTGTCGTAAGCCGCCGTTAAATCAATAAACGCCACAGATGTTTTAAGTCTCCTCTGAAAGCCCGCCTCAATATGCGTTGTCAAGGCCAACACCTGGTCGCAACAGTTACGGCCTGGTCTGAAACCCGCTTGCTCTGATGGAATACTATCCAGAATTTTGTCGGAGATTCTGTTATACAGTAGTCTTTCTAACAATTTGTAGCCGCAACTTAGCAGAGAAATGGGCCTATAGCTTTCCAGTTGGTCAGTGGGCTTGCCGGGCATCAATACTGCTATAATTTTGGCTTTTTTGAATTCCTTCGGGAGGACACCGGTCCGAAGTATATTAGAAAACATCCGACACAGCCAAGTTCTTGCCTTTGGGCCCATATTAATTAAAAACTCGTTATGAATTCCATCGAATCCAGGAGCCTTGCCAGCCTTTAAAGAGTTTATAGCAGCATTCATTTCTTCCTCGGTAAAATTCTGTGAGTATGTACTTGTATCTTGCGTTATTTTTTTTTTGGTTTTTCAGTTCACGTTTGATGTTGGTGGTGTGTTGTTTATCTGGTGGAACACGGGACAGGTTGACAATTCTGCCAGCTAGTTGGTCTGGTGTAACTTTGCCCGTCCTGATCTTTGCAGGCGTTGCGCTGCCCAGTTTTCTTAATAGGCTCCAAGCTTTTCGGCTCGAGTGCTGGAAATCGATATTTTCCACAGTGTGAGTCCACTTAAGTCGTCTTGCCTCATCTAAGCGAGTTAGTAATTCGTCGGCAATATCTGGGTCTGTGTGCTCCTGGAGTTCGTTAAATAGAGCATCCATTTCTTCATCCCAACCCGGTATATATTCCTTTCTATAACCTCTCGGTATACTCTTTTTTGCTGCAGCGGCCATAGCACCTGTGAAACGTCCCCAGCTGCTTGCTACAGGGGGAATCCATTTAGTGGACTTTTCCAGCTCTACAGTATAATCGCACCAGTTAGCTTTGTTAAAATTCCACCGGGGTCTTGGTACCGATCTAATTATTGGAATTTCGGTTCCCACCCTTATCAATACAGGTCGATGTTGTGAGTGAGGAAGCCCGCTCAAGACATTCCTGGAACAGGGCAATGGCATATCCTTATTATTTCGACTAACAAAACAAAGATCGGGATTGTAATCTCTACCCCAAGCGGCCGATCTGAACGTTCCTCTGTCTTTAGCGTCAAAAACAAGTTGCAGGTTATTCAGCTGTGCCCAGTCACACAAAGCGATACCACACTCGTCATTATGAGCGTACTTCCAAGTTGTGTGGTGACTGTTGAAGTCGCCTATGTAAATAGCAGGATGGTGTGCTGTGGTTATTACGGAATCGGGCCAAGGTAACCCAGGTGGTTTGTAAATATTATTTCGTTCTAATAGCTTTCGAAGCTTACGCATATAGATTTCACAGCTGCCAGACAATATCCACATAACCAAATTGGATACAATGTACAATTATTGTACATACAGTGAATATCGAATCAATGGATATAAAATAGACATCAAAAAAAATACACATTATCATAATCCCCGAAAGAGATATCCCCATCCCCTATCTAGGCGTACGTGGTATGGGGTAAAAACCTAAATCATCTGCTTACACCTGCACCGATCTGACAGTTGGGCTGTCAAGTTCTTGGGCTGAGGCATAGATGGCGATACTAGAATTGACGAGTTGTATCAGACGTGTTTTGTTTCGTTCTAACCTTCGAAACTTACGCATATAGATTTCACAGCTGTCAGACAATACCCACATAACAAAATTGTATACAATGTACAATTGTACATACAGTGAATATCGAATCAATGGATATAAAATAGACATAAAAAAATACACATTTTTATATTTTATATACAAACCTTATACTTTCGTTATCTGTTGTTTTTAGTTCATATTCTAGTTGCAGTAATAATACAATGAATATTGAATCAATGGACATGTATATCCACAAATGGAGCATGAACGTCTAATGAATATAAAATAGACATAAAGAAATATACATTTCATGTACGTTTGTAGCGAACTTCCACATCCTTGGTATATCCATTAAATGTACATTTATGTACTTTTAATACACATGCTTATTATTGGAGAGTTCAATGTAGAGGCAGAAAAACCTTATACTTTCATTATCTGTTTTCATTATCTGTTGTAATTAATTCTATTTCCAGTCACAATGATAATACATGGAAAAATCAATTACTTTGATTGTCATCCCTTTCCTGTTGGATGACATGTAAAGCCTCGAACGGGGAATGCCCAGAAATCAGTAATGATGGCGCTAGTTGTCGTAAGCAGGCGTAAACTACTAGATGTATATATGATGCTTAGACCATCATCTTATGTATATTCACAAGTGTACATCATTTTTCATATGCACATTCAACGTCCTATGAATATTCAAAATACACATGTTCAAACTGGAATATCTAATGTACATTCTGTAGACGTACATATCCATATAGTGTTATGTGGGTAAGGTCCTCACACGGAACAAAAATATTGGGGTATTCCTTGTACCGTATTGAGCATCATAAAAAAGTATCTGATGTTCAAGTTGCTCAGGAGACTTATTTTAAATATAAATTTGATCGGGTGAAAACAGCGCTAAAACAACCTCAGACGTCACTAGGCATTATAGGTATAGAATCTGAGGTATCGTAAGAACTTTTTACTCGATAACTTTAGTTGTCAGATCTAACTCAAGTCATATTTTCATTGAGGTTAGGCATCAGTCATTTTTAACGAGTATTATAACTTGATCTAGCATCAACAAAGGCCTTTACGGAAACCACGATTGGGGGGTTAACCCGACCATAAGGAGATTACCCTGGAGCAGCCACCAAGCCACCAATAACAAAAGTTAAGCATCTGTCAGTTGTCAATTGTCAGTATTGTCACCTAATTATAAATATAACCTAATTTGATAATATTCTAAATTCCAAAAATCATCAAAAATGTAGATAACATCCAAAAAATCCCTCAAAACATATTTCTTAGTGCAGCTCAAATGAAATGGAAAAATGGATACAACTGCAGAGGGTATTGGCCTTACTACTGTTGAAGCTTTACAGAAACTCCATTTAGAAATAACAACTGTCTGAAATCAATACCAGCGATCTCAAAATAAAAGGTAAGGATGAAATCCTGCTGTATCATTATTGGTAATTTCAATTTCTTTTCAGCAAAGCTAAATTATTGATAAAAGATGCACTGGGTATTAGAAGCCAACACACAACTCTGAACTTAATATCGCTACTGTTTGGCATTCTCACAGTAGTATCTCTCATCTGTGCCCATTTGCTAGACATAGACAATATTTCAGGCTATGAAACCATCCCTATATCGGTATTACTTATCATAAATGTATCAATTGAAATATATGACAACAAATTGAGGCATAATGAGATCTTAAATAGAGTAAAATCAATACTAGAGGGGCTACTATCTGAGCTCCCCAATATAAAATGGAACCCAGAACATTACCCTGATCTTTGTTCTCCCTTTTCACCGTGTATTACTTCTCAGTGGGCTTATCGTGATAATAAGTTAGTCAATATCCCATGGGCTTTATTAGTGAAAGGAGACATCATTCTGATAAGACCAGGTAATATATACATTATTTATTTGTTTAACAATAGTTTACAACAGCTGAAAAATCAGTTTCAGTAAACTCCTCATAGTCATAAAATTTGTTTGAAATTCAGTTTTTTGCTACTTTTGCATTGATATTTAAAACATCCCTTGTTTCACTGACCCTGACGTTTGAAAAGTGATCTAAGATGAATCAGAAACAGGGTCAGTTCACCCTTGTACGACAAGTGATCGCGAGCGGGCTATTCAAAACAGTAACAGCTTCTTTAGCCAACTATTTTGTATTCTTAAAGCAACTTTTCCGTTATTCCTTTAAAGCAGCTGATTGTCATTATACTGATCGATCCGGATCCAGATCACTGTTACCTTAAAGGCTGCAGTCATTATCAAAATTAGGCAAGCCAAACTAATTCAATATGGCTATCTTTGGGCAGACATTTTTCTCTTACCATTTGAAACTGTGTTATTTCATGTTTACCTTTGCAAATTTATTCAACTGGGGTGGTTTCTTGAAAACAGTTTTTGTCCAAAACACAAAATGCCATGTACAAACCTTGTGAATTTAAAATAAGTATTTTAAATACCTATGAAGCTTAAGACCTTTTTATGAATAGAAGCAATTTAATCTGATTCTCAAAATTTCTGCTACATACACTAGAACGCACTACGCACTACAACTTTTCCAGATGTAGTTTCTAAAGCGTCAAATGATAATTCAGAACGGTGTTATTTCAAACTTTCAGCTGTAATTTATACCTGTCAGTTTGAGTTTACAGTTGACGAGTTGAAAAATTAACTTGACCGTTTTGAATTACCACTTGACGCATTATAGAAACTACAGCTGAAGAAGGTGTAGTGCTCTGAAATAGTTTTGTTTCTAAGCTCGAACTGTGATATGAAAGTAATATCTTATAACTGGGATGAAACTTTGTATTGGGCAAACAAGATATTCAGTCAAGGAGATGGAATAGTTTCACCAAGTAAGAGCGTCTACAATCTGGAAGATCTCTAAGAAGAAGCCTTTCCATTTAAAGCGCTGAAGCTGTATGGCTTTGTTTGCGAATGTATATCAGCAGCAACAATTCCACTCTGTCGCGGTATCTCGTTGTCTAAGATGTCCCTCTTCCATCTTATGCATTTTCTCTGTTCTTCCATACAAAGTTGTAATTTTTTTCCGTAGCATGACTGGGATGCTACACGGAGTTGAAGTAATTTGATAATGCCAGTCTCTATCTGAACCGTGTAGGATATGGTGTATTTTCCATGTAAATCGTCGCATTTTCCAGAACTACTCCTCCGGAAAAATATTCCGGTGAGGTAAAAATGCGCCGTTGCCATCACTCGTTTAGCTCGCGGCCATTTTGAGACAGTTTTCAACCAGAGAAGTTGCATTTGGAAGCAGACGATCTCTACGGATATGTCAAAATTACTTTTGGATGTCACCAGTAACTAAATGGTTTTTTTAGAAAGGTGAAGGTAAAAACATATCAACATGCTCTGACCCAAATTATACAAGACGTCTTTCAAGGCTTATTACTGAGCACCATAAAACTCAAAAATTTATCCAGCAACCCCAAAGAACATACTTGGTGTGTGGGGGTTTTGGGGAGTTTATTATGAAATAAGTTGTAGTGATTCTACCAAATGTTCATAGAGCAAGCTAGGAGACCTAATTTCTTGATTTAAGGAACATATAGATATATAGGGTAGATATGCGTAATTTGAAATTAGACAGTAGTATCAAAGAACTTTTGCATTCTGTAGCTTCCGTTCCATGTTCTGAACAGAAAGCCACCGAATTGGACTTTAAGTCAGTGATATATAATATTTTGTAATAAAATCATGGGATTCGGTAAATGATATAAAAAAGTATATATAAAACAAATAAAAGACATTTAGCGCGTGACAAGGGTTATCAAACCATAGAAAGAATTTTAACATAGTTGGCTAAGCACGCAAAGGGAAACAACGACAGTTGTCGACACGTGTTTCGGACTTATTGGACCTCATCAGGGCAGCGTAATCTAAGTCAAGGATGGTAGGACTCAGAGATGACAAACACCAGGATGTCGTGACAGGGCATTATAGTGATCTCCGTGGCGACGCTGGTACTCTGGCTCTCCAAAGTAGAGGGGTGTCCAGCCGAAACCGCAAATGTGTCATTGATCCCCTGTTACAACATCCTGGTATTTGAGTGCTCTGAGTGATACCATTCCATTCAAATTTTACTAGTTTGTGGGAAAACTCATTGATTTTATAAATCAGCTATAATGTGTATTCAAAATAATTAGTTTTTTTTACTTATATAGGTACGTTGCAATTATAATTTTATTATAATACGTTAGCATATAACGACAGTTATTTGTTTAAATTAAAGACATTGTTTTTCTTTTTCTATGCGTGATTATATTACGTAAAAGGTTATCTTGATTCAAACCTTTTATTCCATGTAATTACTAATCGTATTAATAATGTATTTGTAACAAGGTGTGATTGGTGATTGGTTTAAGCATCAGAGACTAAATGAAGGCTGATGGATTATCTTTAAGCATTTTTTGTTCGTCCTATGAAAACATAACCCTATGAGGCCGACAAAAATCGAAACCAAAATTCTATAACACCATATCATAAAAATATGGGTTGCGTACTAAATCGTTTCGGACTGGTACGTCTTTCTCTTTCAACTTTGGAATCATGAACTGTGTCCTTATAGCTATGTTTTCTAACTAATTTTTCAACAATGTTTGTGCCACCACAGCATTTCTTATGATCTCCTTTTGCTTTGGAAACCCTAATTTAGGATCTATTGTCACTTTTATAGTTTATCAGTGTTTTCCAAATCCTACTATGTTACGAGTGAGAATTGTTTCTAGAATAAAAACAATTGATGGAATCACAATTACTACTAAGAAATATTTTTTAGTTGTCTGTAGTTGGAGTTGATTTATCATTGTATGTGAAACGTTTTTAATTAAAATTTTTCTAAAAATAAAACTGAGGTGAGAATTGGTTCCTAGAATAAAAACAAGAAAATAGACGGTGTATAAAAAAAAGACTAACACCTCTATGGTTAAAATTTATGTGAGCTTCTAGAAACTAATTCATATAATAGGCGAGATATTAGATGAGCAGTTCATAGCAGCGGCATAGAACTTTGAGGTATACCAGACGCAATATTTGATATTACAGGGAAACAATTTATAAACTATCAACTAGACAGCTTTTAAATAATAAACATGATTTAAAAAATGAAAAAACATAGAACTAAAAAGTTAAAAATACACACACAAAGGGCCGACGCTGTTTTCACAGTCACAGTAGTATTTATCGTTCATTATTTTTTGAGTTTATTTTAAGAATTATTTTTGACCTTTTGTTCCAATGTTCTTTGAAAGCGTGTTTTAGTTCTTTTAAACTACAATGTGTTCCACCATCATGCTGACAAACTCTGAGGTATGAAAATACAATTAAAGTTATCGGGAAAAAATGTGAAAAAAGGGGGCAACCTTTTGATTAATTTTTTATTACATTTTCAATTTCTGTGTCACGACTCCATGGGTTCGCGCAGTTGTAGCGCCATAGCTTGATCATTTATCGACCGATTCACGACATTTTGGACTCATTTTATAGGAGAATGACTGGGCATATCAACCAAAGCAAAAATAGATAATACCTGATAATTTCTAAGGCTAAAAAAATTCACCAAATTGAAAAAAAGAATTTTGAAATGCACTTATTTGGGTTACTTACAAATAATTTGATAAAAAGCCGGATTAGTGCCTATTTATTAAGACATTTTGATCTTTAGCAGGACGTTTGCTGTCTTACCAAATGCAATTCGTGTATGTAGCACTAAAAATTTCGACAGAATAGGCCTTTTTGTATTATGACTTCTGTATCACAGTGCCATGTGTTCACGCAGTTGTAACGCCATATCTTGATTATCTGTCGAGCGATTCACGACTTTTGGACTCATTTTATAGGAGAATGACTGGGTATATCAAATAAGGTAAAAAAATGCAATATCTGATAATTTCTAAGCCTAAAAAAATTCACCAAACAGAAAAATTTTTTTTTGTAATGCACTTGTTTTGGTTACTTGCAAATAATTTGAAAAAAAACCGTATTAATGCCTATTTCTGAAAACAGTTTAATGTTTAGCAGGATATTTCCTGTCTAACCACATGCAATTTGTGTATGTAGCACTAAAATTTTCGACAGAATAGGCCTTTTTGTATTATGACTTCTGTATCACAGCGCCATGTGTTCACGCAGTTGTAACGCCATATCATGATTATTTATCGAGCGATTCACAAGTTTTTGGACCCATTTTATAGGGGAATGACTGGGCATATCAACTAAGGCAAAAAAATAATATCCGATAATTTCTAAGGCTAAAAAAATCCACCAAACTTAAAAAAAATTGTAATGCACTTGTTTTGGTTACTTGCAAGTAATTTGAAAAAAAGCCATATTAGTGCCTATTTATAAACACAGTTTAATGTTTATCAGAATGCTTCTTGTCTAACAACATGCAATTGGTTTATGTAGCACTAAAATCGTCGACGAAGTAGGCTTTTTTCTTACGACTAATTTTGAAATAAACGAGAATTTGGTATGCACATTGTCTTTACTGGACTTCGGTACAGATTATTACTTAAATGTAATTTACATGGACAAATGTGATTATTTAGTATTTAAATTAATCAACAAAATTTTCAAAATGTCCGCCATTTTCATTTAGGCACGCTTGACTTTTGGAACTAACGCTCTGGGTTACTCGACGCTAAGCTACGCTCCAGTCTGTTTTCTTTGATTTCCAAGTGATTCCAACATATCTCATTTCAATGAGTTGCCTTTCAGTCATTTGTCTGAATAACTAATACTAAAAATAAAAAAAATAACATTTGTTCATGTAAACTGCATTTAAGTAATAATCTGTATCGAAGTCCAATAAAGACAATGGGCATACCAAATTCTCGTGTATTTCAAAATTAGTCGTAATAAAAAAGCCTATTTCGTCGATGATTTTAGTGCTACATAAACAAATTACGTGCCGTTAGACAGGAAACATCCTGAAAAACATTAAACTGTGTTTATAAATAGGCACTAATATGGCTTTTTTCAAATTATTTGCAAGTAACCAAAACAAGTGCATTACAATTTTTTTTTAAGTTTGGTGGATTTTTTTAGCGTTATAAATTGTTGGATATTATTTTTTATGCCTTAGTTGATATGCCCAGTCATTCCCCTATAAAATGGGTCCAAAAGCGTGTGAATTGCTCGATAAATAATCAAGAATGGCGTTACAACTGCGTGCACACACGGCGCTGCGATACAAAGTCATAATACAAAACGGCCTATTCTGTCGAAAATTTTCGTGCTACATGCACGAATTGCATGTAGTTAGACAGGAAACATCCTGCTAAACATTAAACTGTCTTAATAGATAGGCACTAATACGGCTTTTTTTCAAATTATTTGTAAGTAACCCAAATAAGTGCATTTCAAAAAAAAATTTCAGTTTGGTGAATTTTTTTAGCCTTAGAAATTGTCAGGTATCATCCTTTTTTGCTTTAGTAGATATGCCCAGTCATTCTCCTATAAAATGTGTCCAAAATGTCGTGATTCGGTCGATAAATAATCAAGCTATGGCGCTACAACTACACGAACCCTTGGAGTCGTGATACAGAAATTGAAAATGTAATAAAAAGATTAATTAAAAGGTTGACCCCTTTTTTTTCGCATTTTTTCTCGATCACGTTAATTGTATCTTCATATCTCAAAGTTTGTCGACATGATAGTGGAACACATTGTATATTTATTGATAATTTTCTAGTTAGATTTATGATTAAAGTGTATCTATTAAGTTTTCTTTTAAACTGTATTTATTAATAGTCTGTGTAGTGAAGATGAACAATTGTTTTTGATCAATATTAATAGCATAATCATTACCATTACTGCATAAACGACAATTAAAAACGTCGACTTCCCTGAACAAATTTTGGAAAAATACCAGCTCTCAAACAGTTGGATTATACGCCTTTTAAGCTCTCGCTGCTACGCCTCTGTGTAATATTAACAAACTTTAGGGTGTCTTCGTCATCTTTTAGTCAACGGATACAACCGTTGGCGCTGGTCTAAGGGATTTGAAGCCATCAAAATCATTTTCGCGGCAAATTAGGAGCGTTCAATGTTCGGCCCGACCTCATATTCCAAAGTAGCTGTCATTTTTCGCTCCAACCTCTAATCCCATAGATAATAGGTTTCTGGGTTGGGTTAGGTTATAGATGGAAAATTGACCTTCAACGCCATCTCGCGTTTGGAGGATCGAAATAACGATATACGGAAGCGTAAGAGATATACCTGACCACGAGGGCGATTAGAAAATTTCAGATAGAAAATTTTGTGGTGATAGTAAAGTTCCAACAACGCCTCAATCAAAATTCACAATTGCCAGACAGCCACACAAACATCATAATGGAACTATTTCAGCGCTGGATATAGGTTTTAGGAGTATGTTTCTATTTGTCTGACAAAATGCAAATTCTGACCTAAGATAATGTTAGAACCTCACTGTAATATTGAAAAGACAGGTTAGCGATTCCACCACAACACTGGTGGAGCCATGAAATTAAAGTAGAATAGTAAGGTCGACATAGCTTCATTATTTTCTAATAAAACATGATACAAGAAAATAAAAATAATAAGTAACAGTAAATTGAATAATAATAAGGATGATGATGATAATAATAACTCCTAATGCCGACTCTTGGCAGTCACTGCTGCTCGTAGCAGTTTTATGTCATTCGGTTTCAGCGCTGATCTCTTAAGACTGTCAAAGGTTTTGTCAATGAACATTAACAATTCTATTCCAGTCTCTTCTATCATACCTGGAAGCAAATATTTGCAAATGTAGGGGTAAGGTAAGCAATGTGAAGTGCATTACAGAGGATGTCCTCAGACAAGCTGCATGTACGGAAAAGGTGGAAAGTAGACTACAGTTCATTGAAAAGCTCACATCTAAAAGCAATTTAGCTGTTACATTATGTTTTATACTTTTCTTCTGAGCCCAGACTTACCTACCAGTATCAGGCAACCTACCATATGCACGATGCTACATGATACTTTATATTATAGACAAAAGTGTAGTATAAACTATATATATTATATGAAATACATCTAACCTTAATTAGACAACTACAGTGATGGATTTGCATTTACTTTTATGTTGGATCTTCGTCTCTTGTGTATTGGTCGATCTGGCTCTATATCCTCTAGTGCAAAGTGCCTATCACAGACTCGATAAACATTTCTGACTTCTGTTGGAGTTGTCTGTCGAAGCTTCGAATTTCCAACCAGTATTATCCAGCGACACCTCGGCAATCATAAATCCATCCTAAGTTATGTGAATTGAAACTTTTATACTTTGATTAAGCGTCATCACAAATGTGATATATTACAGAATTAGTGGCGGCAACGAGGCACCCTTGTTGCGCAGGGAGAGCTCTGTTTTTGTGGGGGCACTGGGGGCCCTACTCTGCCTACCAGGCTAATGTATTTACAAATTTATACATTATTTATTACCAAACTTATGGATGTCGACTGTCAAATAGCTCTAGGGTGAATGACCGTTTTGGGGTATAATCTTGGGATGAATTTTGACATCAAACGGCTGCGTCGGTATACTCTAACTTAAGATATAGAAACATGTTTCTATCACCATGACGATGGGATGGTTTCGGGTGCCTATCACGTGTCTACTACGCTGTCACGGCATAGCGCATAGTGCATAGAAACACGTTTCTAAGTTTTCTAGGTTACAGAGTACCGACGCTGAGTTTCCCACGTATGTCTAATCCAAAGCAGATTTACAGGCTCACAAACAAACAGCTAATGCAAGCGTGTTAAAAATCATTTTGGTTGTGCTGGGTCTTTCTGGCTGGGATTCACGCCCTCTCTGGGCACCCATAATACCCCGATGAGATGCATTCGAGCATCAGCGAGATCGCGTGTAGGGATCGAAACGTCGCGACGCGAAACGGAGTCGTGCCATGGAGATATCCTTTCTTGCCGTCGCCGTAGTGGCTTCCCAGACAGCAGCCGAAGGGCAACCTCTTGCCTCGAGGAATGGCAGTCGTGTTATTAGAGGATTATCATATCCTGACGTTTATGTTGCCGAGAGTTTCTGCGACGGAGGTATTATACTTGCCCTGGCGCGGTGAGCTTTTGCATGCTGGCTGCACGGAAAATTGTACGGTCGCCAGATTCGTGGCTTGGGGGTTCGAACGAGATGGTAATGCGCGTTGTTATTGCAGTAGCTGGCAGGAATAATTTAAAATGAAAAACTTTTTTTGAAGAAAATTTTTATTTAAATGCCCTAAAAGGAAGGACAAAATTTTCCATTAAAACTTTCAAATATCAACTTATAGCCCCACAATTTATATGATCTTAACAGCTTGACGCGAGGTTTGCGTTTACATATAAGTATTTGATTGAAGTCTTAGCAGATTAAGTTACTCAATTAAATAGGTACTAGTTTATTTACAGCGAGACAAGCTTTTATGATCATATAAATTGTGTATAAGTTTATATTTGAAAATTTTAATGGAAAACTTTATCTTCTTCTTTTCAGAGCATTTAAATGAAAGCTTTTTTTTAATGTGTTTTTTACTTTTTAGATATCGCTGCTTAGGTTTCTGAGTCTGCTCAGCTCTTCCAACCTATCATTGTTGCAAGGTCATTTGCCCGTTAATTTCGAAAAATCTAGCTTTTCAATAAGGAGACTGCCTCATTAGAAGGTCTCCTTATTTAAATCATTATTTTACCCTACTTAAGATCCCGTATGCTCGACCAGTAACAAGAACCTTCGGGCCTAAGTAAAGAGTGGCTCGGTCGACCTCAACAGCCCATCATATCAGACTAAGAGTGATGCTAGAATATTTTCCTAATTATTTGACACCCGTATTGCAAAAGTGCTTAAAAAATAACTACTCCGTCACTTTGGATGTCCCGTCATATTGGATTTAGAATGACGTCATATTATTTTTCTAGTTACACTCAACGAATACTTTCATTTGATACCCATAACGCAGAAGTGCATAAGAAAAAATAACTATTCCGCGACTTGATTGGTCCGCTATTTTGCATTTACAATGATCTCACATTATTTTTAAAGCTACTCTCAAGAAGCCCTTTCATTTTATGCCCATATTGTAGTGCATTCTAATCCGCCATCTTGGATGGTGCGCCATATTGGATTTAGAATGATATCACATTTGTTTTCGAATTACTCTCAAAAAGCCCTTTCATTTGATACCCATATTGTAGAAGTGTATAAAAATAACTATTCTGCTATCGTGGATGGTACGCCATGTTAGATTTATAGAATGACGGCACATTTATTTTCGAACTACTCTCACAAAGCCCTTTCATTTGATACCCATATTGTAGAAGTGCATAAAAATAAGTATTCCGATATCGTGGATAGTACGCCATATTGGATTTATCGAATGTCGTCACATTTATTTTCGAGTTATTCTCACAAAGCCCTATCATTTGATACCTATATTGTAGAAGTGCATAAAAAATAACTATTTCGCCATCTTGGATGGTCCGCCATATTGGATTTGGAATGACGTCACATTTGTTTTCGAGTTGCTCTCACATAGTCCTTTCATTTGATACCCATATTATAGAAGTGCATAAAAAATAACTGTTCCGCTATCTTGGATGCTCCGCTATATTGGATTTAGATCAACGCCACAGCTTATCGTGCATTGTCATCCAAACTGAGTGTATATACAAAATTTCAGCTTAATCGGTTGAAGATATCTGCTTCAAAATTGAGAACTGAGATTCCACCCGAATGCATACATACATTGCAAGTTAAATAAAAGCTTTTAAAAATGGCGGGGATCGCAGGGTACAATTAACCAATAAATGAATGCTGTTGTACCGATTGCATACAAAGTAACATGCTTACAGTCATACAGATTTACAGATACAATAGTAAGATTGAATAGAAGATACAAAAGTATAACTGAAAGTAATACTTATAAAGGGGAGATTAAGCGAACTAGGGTTATAGTTACAATAAGGTTAAATGTTATGAACTAGTAGTAACCCTGAATAACGGTAAAACGACAAAACAAACAAACAAGGTTTATTTATCTATTTAGCGGATGGCTTACATGGTACAAACATAAAATACAGACATAACAAACAAACAGGCTAAATTTTAAAATGAAGGCCATCGATCCATTCCAGCACAGGGGCAGTAGCCTCGTGAAAGTCGCTCAAATCTCCTCTGTATGATGTGAGAGGGCATTCGGCCACTATGTGGTGGACAGTCTGGTGGAGCTCTCCGCAGGCGCAAGTTGGTGTCTCGGCCAAACCCCACTTATGGAATGAATCACGACAGATGCCGTGAGACGTTCTGATCCTGTTCAGGGTCTTCCACTGGTGGCGGGGCAGCTCCATTCCTGGCAGGGGCGCTGTGGGGTCAGCTATATATGCTGCTTGGCCGGGTTTCGATGTTTCCCGGCGTTTCCTCCATTCATCGTTCAGGTCATAGTTCTGACCCACGAGTTTTTCTGCTAGTAGTGTTGGGGGAGATCTAGATTTCAGTCCCTGCAAGCCGGCGTCGGTCAGGTCGCCGTGTATTGGTAGGAGCCGATTTAACAATATTTTGTTATGTTCCCTTACAAGGCTCTCCTGTCTGCGGATTGTGGGAGGCGCAATATGGCTCAGGACGGGTAGCCAAGGTAACGGTGTGCTTTTTAAACAGCCGCTGATCAATCTCATTGTCTCATTGAGTTTAGGTTTAGTGTCAATGATCCTTACGTGACAGCTGTTCAGCAAGACGGGGGCGCAATATCCGCCACCGAGTAGACAAGACTGAGAGCAGAAGTTCTGAGAGTCGACGCGCTAGCGGCTATGATTTACTTTAGGGTACAGACGCTAGGTGGTGCCCCTATATGTCAGTCGAAAAGGCTCGAGGTGGGGAGCAATAATATCCCCGGGCACAACACCCGGAAACGAAAGACAAAAAAGTTATGGAGAAAACAATTTCCCATGGTAAGTCTATGGGAATTTTTCGAAAATTTTGGGGTACAGCCGCTAGGTGGCGCCCCTATATGTCAATCGAAAGGGCTCGAGGTGGGGAGCAATAATGTCCCCGGGCGCAACACCCGGAAACGAAAGACAAAAAAGTTATGGAGGAAACAATTTCCCATGTTAAGTCTATGGGAATTTTTCTTTCTCGTTAAAAGTGAATGAAATCTTCCACGTAGGTTTGGTTAGGTTGGGTTAGGTTAGGTTATGTTAGGTTATGTTGCTTTTTTCTCACATAATAAATAAAATAAACATGTTCCTTTTGATCCCAATGACTTTTAATGAGAAAAAATTTTTTTCGAAAAATTCCCAAATTGTTTCCTGCATAACGTTTTTGTCTTTCGTTTCCGGGCGTTGTGCACATGGACATTATTGCTCCCACCTCAAGCCCTTTCCACTGACATATAGGGGCGCCACCTAGCAGCTGTACCCCAAATTTTCGAAAAAAATCCCACACACTTAACATGGGAAATTGTTTCCTCCATAACTTTTTTACGTTTCGTTTCCGGGTGTTGTGCCCGGGGACATTATTGCTCCCCACCTCAAGCCCTTTCGATTGACATATAGGGGCGCCACCTAGCGGCTGTACCCTAAAGTAAATCGTTACCAACAACTTGGCGGAAAGTTAAGATTTGATTAGCTTGGTGTTATGGGGTAGAAGCCATGATCAAGCAATATCTTCTTCACTACAGATGGGAAGTTCCTCATATTCGTTTCGATTAGATTAAGGTGCTCAAGTCCTGGAATCAATTTATTGTAGATAAGAACGTTAGGTGTAGACGTAGATATGTCATTGATGCGCAATGGTGAACACCCCATGGTTTTAATCTAGCGTAGCTGATCTGTTCAAACGCTGCCATGATAAAAAATCACCCCCAAGAATTGCTATCTAAAATTGTAATTTCATTCGACTTGAGTGACAGATCGGAATGGGCTCTAGGAGAACCTTAACATAATATATTTTATTACTTCAATATGACATGACACTCGGCAGTGATTCAAAATTTCTTTGCGCAGTTATTCTAAAAAAGTTGTCAAAAGTTAATATGGTTGTTTGGCTGCTCTTGTAGTTTTACTGGTCAAGATGATGGGAACAGCAGGACTATAGAAGTATGTGGAAGACTTATAAACATATAATGGTCTACTATAGTCAATATGAATAAAAGTGAGTGAGTAGTATAGGCTGTGAATTCTAGCTATTCTATACGGGGTGATGTTCACGTACAAGGCCAGTACCTTCTGTAAATGAGTACCTTCATTTATTCATATAGAGCTATTGAATAGATGATAGTGATAGTACAGTCAAGGCCCCAAAAGTTTTTCAGGTATAGGAGGAAGCATATACGGTGGTAGACCTGGGCAGAACATCAATATCCACCTAGGTAAACGTTTTCCAAACAAAAATAGTCGCAATCTATCTATGTAAACACAGACAGCCAGACGGCTCTGATCGCCTTGGCAATAGTGTGAAACTGCCATAATACCCTAAAGACACTGGCAAAGACCAACAAGGTAACATTATCTCGCATGCCTAATCACGTAGGAGTAGGTGAGAATGGAAGGGCGACAGGTGTGTCAAGAAATGAGCAAAAATATTACGATCAAAATCATCTGTGAAGAAAAGGCTACAAATTGAAATTAGATATTACGGAATGCTAAGAGGTTCTACGTATATCCTGCAGATATCCTGACATATAAAATGAAGCAACGCGAACACCAGTGGCAGATGGAATGAGGCGAAGTAGCAGTATGTAGGTTAGAGACATAAATTTCAGTTGTATATAATTTCAGCCAATACTCTACACAAGGCGTAGCCTTCAGAGTGGCACTATTTGTATAGACCAATACGAATAAAGAATAAAGAGGGGACCCTTGTGCTCGCAGCTTGAGTAGGAAGAAACTACGAAAGGTATGGTTGGATTTATAACTGGCCATTGGACGTTCAGTGCATACCTACAAAAGTTAGGGATTGATGTGCAATATCCTTTATGCAGGAAGTGCCGTGAGGCAGAGGAAACAGCTAAGCTACTATCTTCGACTGTCTTGCTCTGAGTGAAAGCAGAAACTCCCATGCCAATCTAGGCCAGGAAGGAAGACACATAGACAGATAGTTCAATGCATCTCAAGATTCGCAAAGAAGTTAGGACTCTGCCTGATTCCTTTGACTACAGGTTCACTTAAGGCTAATCGCAACCACAAAGATAACTAAACCCTAACCACGTCACTACTAAAATTAAATTAAAAAAGTTACAGTTTATAAAATTATGAGCTGTAATATGTTCAAAGCAGTTTCACATATATCTACAAAGGCAATATCCGTATAGGTCTGTAAAGTATACAATGTTGCCAACGTAATGTTTGAACTTCAGTGGAGGATACATGATGTTTGTCTTAAGTGAGCTTGTTTTATTTGTAGCTCTGAAAAAGTTGCAATTTTAGTGCAAAAACTAGGCAAATCCATTTTCGCATATTTATCACTTAAGGAAAAGCAACCGTAACTTGAACAAAAACATTTGACTGTTATATTACGATATTTGGACGAGTTTTTTGGATTTTCCAAAAACTATGTGAACCCGGGATTGCCTGGATCTTGCACCCGGGTCTTCAATTGGACCTTGGCGTTCAACATTGAACTGCTGAGGGATTAAGCATGGCACTTAACTACAAAATCATCGTTCCTAAAAAATTGCATGACGTCAAGCTTACGATGCTTCATAGATCACGGTGGTATGGTTAAAACTCCTCTTTGCAAAATACTATCTATGCAATATGCTCTTCCTCTTCGCCATCCTGTATAATGCTTTAAAGTAAAACCGTCAGATATGATATTTTCCTGCAATCACAAACACATACGAGTTTGTATTTTCCAAGATTTTCAACTCTCAACCCGTAGTAGCAATTCCGACACGAGTATTAAAGTGCATATTTTTCTGGAATATTGCACGTCTCCGTACACCTCTTACAATAACTGCCATCCAGAAAGAGACCTGAAGGCGTTCGTGATATTCGACTACATTTTGAAGTTGCAGAATACGAGGCACATACGAAGAATAATCAATCCTTTGGTGCTTTCAATAAGGGCTAGAAGATAACAGACTTCATATTGATTAGTTGCCTGTGCGTATGTTGTGTTCGCGAGGAATGCCCGCTTACCGCCAGGAGCAATTCCTCAAATCATCGAAATTTTTAACCCTTAGAAAAAACTCACATAGCGAAATTCCACCCCGTAATTTTTTTTCTTGCTTTTTAAATCCCACGTACTGGTTCTTAATACGTTGTTGGACACAACGGCTATAGCCATCTGCGGGGAGTGATCGAGATACGCCACGACGGCTATATCAGTCAAAAAGTTATCTGCTTGTTACGGCAGAACGGCGACGACCGTCAGAACGTCGGTATATTTGCCTTGTTAAGCAACGTTAGTGCCGTAACGTGAAGTTCGTCATTTCTGAAATTGCCAAATTCTAACCCACTATACACTATCCCAGTTATTCATGTTTTAAGGTGCATGGGTAAAACGGCACGACGGCTATAACCGTCCATAACCTCCAATGTGATGCATCGACCACGTGTACAGCTGCCATATTGCAAGTGTGTTTTTGTTTGATTTTCATGTTTTCAGTACTAATGGGAGGTAGGTAACCAGATGTTTTCATCCTAAACAGATATTCGTCGTCCACCTATTATACATAATATAGAATAATATATTGTTTCATATCAATACAAAACTCGAAGCACATTTTCCAGAGAAGCTGCCCCTACTAGGAATCATAAAAGAAAATCCTATTTTCTTACATGCAACCAATTTTTCAAGTCTGGAAAACGTAAAGAAACTAGCTATGGATGCAAGAGGTGGGAAAATAAATCTGCTTTGTGTCCAGACTGCTTTTAGACCAGGGTCGATAATTTTTGAAACCAAAAAAAATTACAGTAGGATGAAACCCATTAGAAAAAGAGGGGAACATGATAAGAATGAAAGGAAAAATAAATTACGGTCGATTCGAGATCGGGAAGTGGGAGGGGGTGAGTTTTTAAGGGTGGAAAATGGTTTATCTTGATTTCTGGCAAAACTACAAGTCCTATGCAAAAAAGTTAAATGGCAAAGTTGTAGGTAATAAAAAGGTCTACAACTGTTCAATTTTTTCACATAACCTCAAAATTTCGGTAAAAAATTCAAAAAACCAAGTTTTTGGTTTTTTATTTTTATCTTTTTCAAACAAAAAAAAATGTCTACGAAATTTGGTGAAAACTTACCTTATTATGTCCCAGATACACTGTAATTTATTTCTTTTAAAATATTCATTTTTTCGCCTTATTTTAACTTAATATCAAAAATGCACCCCAATTTTCAATCGAAAATTCTCGCGTCAAAACATCAGCTTTTTTCAAAAAGTTTGGGAGCTTTTTATTCGTTGGAATCTCTATTTTCTGATGGTGTAAATAAAATATACATTACTATGGAAAATCTTCTCAGAAAATGCAAAAAACTGGAAAAAAACTCAAATTCGTATTTTTTTTACTCACTATGTACAATTTCACCAAAAAAATGTGATTGCTGCAACTTTTTTTAGTTGAAAGGTTTACTAATGAAATTCGAATTACATTCATGTCATAGAAAATTTCAAAAAATATAAATATACATGTCCCTAAATCGTACTATTGAATTTATATACTTAATTCTGATTACGTTATTCATTATATTTTTTTTTCGAAAACGTTAATCTTGTCATTTATAAATATCTTATCTGAAATTCCCATTAGTTATTCATTACTTTTTGTCTCTTTGAAGGCATTTCTGCTCTGTCTAAATAGTCACGGGTAACGCAGCGCTGCAGGTTCAGGTTGACAACATGGCGGTGGTGGCGCATGGCGGCAGTCAGCCCCCGTCAACAGTGTCTATGGGTCGTTTAAAAAAATCGGCAACAGAAGGAGCAACAATATATCGTTTATTTTTGCGGTTTCAGTAAACTGGATTCTTTTCGAAATGGTCGTGGTTTTTATTGAAAATACCAGGGCATTGCAACGCCATTTTATAAGAAAAAATATAAAACTTATTTGAAAACACCGAACTCAAAAAAACACAACGTACATAACCTCAATTATTTCAAACCACACAATACGTGGTACATGACGGATTAGTTGCGTTTTGCGCCGCGTCGGCTGTGCGGAGTAAGTCAATATTCGTAAGGGATCTACTTCTGGCTCTCAACTGTATCGTGTATCATAGCGCATTTGAGTTAACGCATTGCGTTGATACAAGGAAGTGCGCCAGCGTTATAGTATCAGCGTATTTAATTTGTCTGCGTTACCCATGACCACTGACTAACGGTTTTACAGCTGCTACGAAATAGCAGGTATGTAGTAAGGCCCAGACCCTGCTAAGTCCGTCCCCACTTCTCCATGAAATACCTTACGATGGGCTAACATTTACCGTATGTCACTCAGGTATATAAATTATCTTACAACAGCAATAAATAGGCATCTACAAATATTATTTAAAGAAGATTCTACAACTTTTTCAAAATATTGTAGATGTTTTATTAAATATTAACTTATTTGTTTGTTAATTATAGTAGGACATTCCAATTTGCAATTTTTTCGTTTATCAAAGTAACATGAAATCTCACGTTTTTTAAGTAAATAAGTGTAAATTTTAATAAATAGCCCAAAATTGTACATAATGATTAAAAAAATTTTCGAATTTGAGTTTTTTTTCATTTTCTGTGAAGATTTTCTATAGTAATGTATATTTTACACCATCAGAAAATAGAGATTTCAACGAACGACAGGCTCCCAAACTTTTTGAAAAAAGCTGATATTTTGACGCGAGAATTTTCGATTGAAAATCGGGGTGCATTTTTGATCTTAAGGTCAAATAAGGCAAAAAAATAAATATTTTAAATCAAATAAATTACAGTGTATTTGAGACATAATAAGGTAAGTTTTCACCAAATTTCGTAAAAAAGTTATTTTTTTTGAAAAAGATAAAAATAAAAGACCAAAAACTTGGTTTTTTGAATTTTTCACCAAAATTTTGAGGTTATGTGAAAAATTGAAAATACAAAAGTTGTAGATCTTTTTATTACCTACGTCTTTGCCATTCAACTTTATTCCATAGGACTTGTAGTTTTGCCAGAAATCAAGATAAACCATTTTCTACCCTTAAAAACTCACCCCCTCCCACTTCCCGATCTCGAATCGACCGTAATTTATTTTTCCTTTTATTTTTATCATATTCCCCTCCTTTTCTAATGAGTTTCATCCTACTGTAATTTTTTTTCACTTGTTATTATTTCTGAAGGCTTCGGCACTGGTCTATTTGGAGAGTGGCATCAAACATAAATTTGTGTCTAGATTCTGTTTTTTTTTTCGGGGTACCTCTGCTAATAAATTTGATTTTTTGTTTTGATACCGTCTATATTCTGAGAGATGCATTTTTGTTTATAAATTTGGTACAATAAAATTTTGCTTGTGTTTTAGCTTTTGTCTGAAAAATTGTCATTTTCTTCCCATAAAATGTGTTTTACGATTACACTGATTAGACGACTATAGCCGTGGTTGCCATTCTAGAACATAAAGTCTGCTGTTATATGACACGACGGATATAGCCGTCTTTTTTATTGTCATCAAAAGCCTCAAAAATGGAAAAAAGAGTCAAAAATGAAAACCCCTAAAATATTTTGATAACGCAAGTCATGCTACAAACGCCAAAAAATGGGAATGTTTTGAGGTGCCTGGCCATCAGAGTGTCCAACAATGTGTTAACCTATAAGCACGTTTTCTTTCTAGCCGGTTTTCAGCCAAAGTATATAAATAAATGAATAAATAAACGGGACTTTATTTTATCTGGCGGGTAGCAGAAAAAGCTAATACTAAAACCAACCGTGGCAATTAAAATATGGACCATCAAAGAATATGGATACAGATAAAACCATCTTATGCGATTAAATAAATTAATCTACATTACATTGATTAAAAGTTTAAAAAAAATCAAACAAAAAATTAAGCGAGTCAGTACAATTATTATAAATGACCAGAGTTACAAAGAAAGGAATTAGGAATGTGGTAGTAGTAGAAGTTATCCATTCATTGAGGAAAATAATTTCCTTCATTATCATTTTAAAATTGAAACAAGGAAAATTTCTAAATTTTGGCGGCACAAGGGTGTTATACAAATTTGGCGCAATAAATGAAAAGGCTAACTGAATGAAGGCCGTAGAGTGCTTTGGTATAGACAGAGTGTAAGTGGTACGTTGAAGGTTCTGCATGAGTTTTCTGAGACCTAAATATTAGCTTTTCACCTAAGTATCAATGCTGGATTCATTGCTTTATGACATTCTACGACTAAAGAAACTTTGGATAATTTACTTGGTTCGGCTTGTATTTTTGGCCTATGAAATGTTAGGATTGATTATGTGTTGGCTCCAAGAATGCCTACTGTCTTTTGAGTGTTATTGGTGAAGTTATCTAGACTAAAATTGTATTCATAACTTTCTAACTCCAACTTTTCCTACTTTAGTTCGTCGATCTAAATATAGTCTATGTTGTTGAAGTAAATTCTAGATATGGCAATACTGTCGTTATAGCGCATCAATGTTCATATATACTGGTATAGTGCCTTCTACATGCAAACAACAAAGTACGCTTCAAATATCAGTGTTTTTTTTTAAACGAAGACATTGATAAAATGTGCGTGTGCGGGTGTGTGTGTGTGTTTTTTTATGTATTCAGTTCCGATGCATGTATATTTTTTTGGTTATCATTCAAAGTCTCAAATAATTTTTTTATGTGCTTTCATGTAACGTTATAACTAAGAACAAATTGATATTAGGTTCGTGTAATGAATGCAATGATTTTTTTTGCTTTTGTCATCCATATAATTTCAATTGTAAGAAAATGTTCAGTTTCTGGAATTATTATTTTATATAATAATAACTTAACCACATTTATTTTTTGTACTCCTTGAAATTAAGGTAGGAGGTGGACAATGTTCTTGTTCAGGAAGTGAGTAGAAGAGGATTTTCAATTGTCAGCGAAAGCTTTTATATTGAAATGTAAACTCTGCCTTTCACAAAGGCAGGTTAGGCTACGCATCGATACATAGACATTTGTTTTATACTATTATAACTATTATAACTAACTAACTTCGCTGACAAAGGAGGGGTAAGTTATTAGAATCGGCCCGTTTTCGCAATATTTAATGAAATCAACGTGTGAGGTGTCATTTCCAAGGTAAAGTCACCTGATCATTTTCTGAATAGAAAATGCTATGTTATATTATTATTTTTTCGAATAACTCCCACCATCTCCACCATTAAATCATAGATTTGCACCAATGTGGACCGAAACCTTTTTATGACAGTGAAGTTTGGAATTGTTTGGATCATTTTTGTGACAGTTACTGCCATTTTAGAGTTCAAAAACTTTCATGAATTTTTATTCCCCCATTTTGAAAATTTGCGGCACGCGCGATAGCATTTCTAAGGAAATATACTTTTTACTGTCGTCACATTAGAATTTCACGTTATGATGTTATTTTTTGACATACCCCCACCCCCTTTTTATCGTCGCAGCGCAGCGGACCAAAAACTAGATTTTTGTTTCTAACGATAACCTTTTGTAGTGCAAGTTTAAAGAAAATCGGAAAATCTCCGATTTCGTTCTCCAACGATTACTCAAAAACGCCTCAAGCGATTGCTCTCAAATTTGGCCGACTTGAATTAATAAAGGTTCTTTCGAGTTGAAAAGGTTTTGGTGTCGATCGGAGAGATGGGGGTGGAAAAGGGTGGGGGGTGCACAAAAAAATATAATTTAAGGTATAAATTTGATAGTACCAGTTGAAAGGAAATGTATCTTTATGTCTAAAACGATATATCACATGTTAGTTTTTTGTGAAATAACAACTAAAAAAATTAAATAAATTGAAATACTCAAATGTCATTAACTGCTGTAATTGTGCATTGAATTGTTGTGATTCCACCAGTCAAAAGACGACATGTTTGTATGCTAGAAGCGATAATCACATTTCGTTTTTTTTTCTCAAAATAGGGGCTAGAAAATTTAAATAGGGTGAAATGTATAAATGTCAAACAACCACTTGAGTCGGGGAAGATCCTAGACCGAGGTCTACCTCGTTCAGCTTCCACATTTTTTAACAAAAAAGTGCATCCCACCGCGATGCTATTCTATTACCCAGTGAGTATTCCTAAGACCGTGAGGTGAGCACTCACTGGGTTCGCGAATCGTGCGCCCTAAGTAAACGAAGGGACCCAAGGACGACTGCCTTCTGTATTCTGTCGGCTAGAATGTGCGCTGCCACACGGCACACCGGTATTACACGTAGTGCAGAGAGCAGCGTATTCCTCATTCCACCTAGATATCCAATCACCAGTATCAGCAGACTAAGAGCGTAGTCTGGCCAGAGCCTGAGAAGTTGTTCCAGTACATCCGGCATCTCTCGTTCTACACAACGAGCTCTATGTCTGATGGAGCGTGTGGCAGCACATGTATTATTAAAATAACGTACTTTCAATTACAGTGTTAAATCAACTGGCAAATACTGAAACATATTCCATTATTCTATTTTGCGAGGACACCACGTATACATATGAAATTTCTATATATACTTTCACGTATGATACGCATCAGCCGAATATTTCAATGGAAATGCAAATGCACAGTCACGCTTTGCTGTTGTTCCCTGAATACATTGCACAATTTTCTTCTGGTATTTATTCTATTTTTTAAAAAGACTTGTCAAGCGACTTTCTCTGCAGAAGCATGCATCTCAGTTACCTTAAATGCTGAAAAGTTTGATAGGCTACCTGTTGGGCCCAATTAAAATTAATATTTTGTTTTGTAAGGTGCTTCAGTCAAAGTGAAGCAATCTGTATACAAAAAAGTTGTTTTTAGCAAGGGGTGAACCGCTGTCACAAATGGTGTACACCAATGACCAAAATGGGCGCTACTTCCAGTTACTCCTTTGTAGCAACAAATTTTCAATAATTTGAGGATACTTCGGGAGCTTCGATCCTGGCTCATAATATCCCTCTTTCCTGCGAATTCTCCCACTGTAACCTTGATAAACCATCAAAAACCTTGAATACGGCTGGAACCAAGGTTTGAGTAAATTTAAAGTTTCTTTGTAACGTCTTAAGTTTTTGGAGTTACCTACTAACTCCCTTCTTCCTTCCCATATTAATTTTAAATCCTCAAACAACTTATAGAAAAGTTATCAGAACTCTAAAATGCCTCAAAACGAAAAATGAGAATTTATTTTTTTCTCTACCACTACTCGACTAGTTTTCAAAAATGGTAAATCTTTTTTGTCTGTTGCATAGTGTTAACCTATGCCATAAATCACTGAAATCATGTTAGTGCTTTAGAAGTTATGGAGGTGTCATGGTATCTCCGTTTTTTATTATTACTCCGCCATCACTGGACAGATTTTCAGAATCTATAAAGCTCTAGTAGGGCAAAGTACCCAGTGATTGGCCCTGTCTCATTTTTGTATCAATTATTGGCCTTCACCAAAGGAATTAAATAAATAAGTTATCGAAGCCGCGTAATTCATATGCCTCATAAGAAGTAAGTCTGGGAAAATCTTCAGCATCTTCTAGTGAGTTTTGCTGAAATTCGCGCCAACCAGACGTTAGCACTTTGTGAATGGAAATCACGTGGATCTTGTGGTGGCTATATACGACCAGTTATTAAGAGATTTGCTAAGGGCGTTGACAATCTAGTAAGTAGTATCTTAGCGCTTTCTATCATATCTTGCATGTTATCAATGTAGTTTGCTTCAATTGCATTTCTGCTGGCATTTTAAATCGTTTTATATGTACGTAATATTCAATGATTGGCAGCGGTGGCCAATAACTGGTTTTTGGACAGAGATACTAAATCACGCATATTTTGACTCATTTTTGGAGATATGAGTTCACTGACTATTTTCAACAGTAGCACGCTGCACAAATGTGCCAAGAATGAGCTGTTGGCCGCCGGTCAATAATAGGAGTTTTAAAGGGGCCAATAACTGAAACTACAATTTTTGCAGGTAGTTGTGTGTTGCAAATTTTCCAAAAAATGCCGAAGATTACTTGTGGAGACAGCTATAGAAAGGCATATACCGAGGAGGATGTCCAAGAGGCATTAAGAGCTATAAAAAGTCGACTATCATTAAGAGAGGCTGCAAGGCGTTACAAAATTCCAAGAGCCACATTGTAATTCCGCAGGAGTGAAAAGTTTACAAAGACGTCGTTAGGTCCTGGTCCGGTTCTTACTGCCGAAGAAGAGAGACTTTTGGTAAATTGGGTTTTCGAAAATCATAAAAGGGGATTTCCAAGGAGAAAAGAAGATTTACAGGAGTCCGTCAAGGAGTTTCTCGAAAAAAGTCCTGGAGCCAACCCGTTCATAAATAACCGGCCTGGCGAGTCTTGGTACAAAGGATTTTTAAGAAGAAATCCTGAGATTTCGTTACGGACGACAGAAGCGGTAACAGCAGCGAGAGCAAATGTTTCAGAAAATGACATAAGAAAATGGTTTGCCAAAATCAAAATTTTTCTGAAGGAGAAGCAGCTGATGGAAGTTTTGCAGCAGCGTGATCGTGTCTTAAATGCAAATGAAACATGCTTCAGTCTCTGCCCGAAAAGTACAAAAGTTCTTGCTCCAAGAGGCGCAAGAAACGTCTACGAAGTAGAGCATGCTCCATCAAAAACTACCATAATTGTGATGTTCACCTTTAGGGCATCCGGAAAAGTTACTCCACCAATGGTCGTTTATCCCTACAAGAGACTACCAATGTCCATTACCAAGTCTGTCCCTGGTGAATGGGGAATAGGTCTCTCTGACTCCGGTTGGATGAAGGCAGAGATAATGTGTGATTACGTTGAAAACATATTATACCCCCACTTAAAAAAGACAAATACAACTTTTCTTGTCATTTCGTTTCTAGATGGCCATCGAACACATTTAACCTACGAATTGAGTACGTTGTGTAAAAGACTAGATATTGTCTTGATATGTCTGTACCCAAACTCAACCACGCTGCTTCAGCCAGCAGATGTAGCCGCCTTTAAGCCCATCAAAAATGGATGGAAACAGTCAGCGATAAAATGTCCTATGAATGATCAGTAATGCCCTGTAATATGTTAAAGTCCACTGTCCTGTATAGGGCCCAGTAATTTACATGATTCCTACACCAAAAAGGCCCTAGACCCCTTGGGGTCATATGTTTTTTCATCCAGCTTCAGTTGGGAAAGGAAATACTATACACCTTTTTGAAGAAATCCATACGTTTTGGTACCGCTGAAATCCGTCAAAACTCTACAGATAAACGTAAGCGACAGGTATCTCTTGAAACGTCTCCGGCAAGTGCAAATTAAAACAGATTAACGAAATGACGGGATAACCGAATACTCACGCCCCAGTTAACAATTTTTTCACGTGGCAATCAAACTAAAAATATGCATTGTGAAGCCGTCTACGTTACGCAAACCTGTCACTTGCACAGTGAGTCACTGCAAATGATATTATGGTAGAAACATTCACTGCGCAACTGGCAAGTGCTTTTCTCGGAAAGTGAACGTGCAATTCCTATGAAGCTGCACCAAACGGAGAAAAATAAAAATGGGAGAAAATGTTTCTATCCTTCTATCCAAAACCTTAAGGCTGGTCTGCACGCTGCGTTTTGTACAACCGTTCAACACATTGAGGACAAAATGTACCTAGCTTGTTATGTCTTTTTTCGAAGATGATCATTTCCTTGACATGATCTTTCACTTGTTGTAGCTGTTCCTTAACGTGCTTATGTGGTGTCTCTAGCTGTTCCTTAGCGTACTTTTGCAATGTATCTATTGCACGTATACATACTGGTCTTAATTCTTTAATGCACAGCTTGTCTCTGCTCCTCTAGCCTATTCATCACCAACTGCTATCTACTCTTCAAATCAGTCTTCAACCCTGCCATTGCTTCGTGGTGGTGATGCTATTTTTCAGGGGCCACCATGGTTCCTTGCATATTTACTCTCGTTTCGGCTGCAGTTTTGTTCTAACCTGGTTCTCATTTCTGCCCTCATTTCGATTTCTTCCTGTGTCATTTCTTGTACCATATTAATCACTGCACTCATTTCCGATGACGTAACTCTGGTTACTATCATCGGGTTTAGGGGGTTCAATCCCCCCATGAGTATTGCCATGAATGAAATAAGTACTAAAATAATACAAAATAAAAATAATCAAGGATGATTTCTCCAAGCTTAGTGATTTATTCGACTACTAACCAATCTCTCGGCGCTCATGACACATTAGCAGCGAGACAATCTATACAGATTTTAAGCAAATTAAGATATTACATATTCTTTTATAAATGAACCCCCCCCCTTAGGTCAACAATCTAACCTATAATTTTGAATTTACATGACACCTAACATACAATGCACCAAGACCATACAGTATATTACCTAATAAATGTTTGTCTACGTTGCATTTAGGATAATTGATTGAGTTAGGTGTTGGCTAGAAGATAATGTGTCCTCTTTAGTATATACTCTTTCTGCTGAGGAGTTTGACACATCTGACCACCCTACCCCCACTTATTCAACCATCTTAATTGGGACAGATATAGAAGATACTGCGTGCTAAAAATAGGCTCTAATGTTCTGAATGTTTTCGGGGTCTGTTCCACATAAACAGCTATTATCATTGACATAGGACACTGTTCCAGACACCCATCAGAAGACATTTCCATGAAGTAAAATTTTGGAAGCACGTAAAGGAGACCAAAAGAAATAGGGAGAGTAAGAGAGAGCGAGAGAAAGCGAGAGACAGCGAGAGATAGCGAGAGACAGCGAGAGATAGCGAGAGACAGCGAGAGATAGCGACAAAGGGCGAGAGCGAGTGAGAAATAAAGAGCTAGATAAAGAGAGAGAGAGACAACGAGAGACACAGAGAGCCAGAGAGAATGGGAGACAGTGAGGAAGAGCGTGTATACCTGAAAATCCTCCTGGTTTAATCCACCGAAAAACATGGGCAATCCCTAGCAAGATTAGAAATCAATGTGACAGATCTTCAGCCTTCATCTCTAAATGGCATAAAATACCATCTTCTCGGTGTAAGTATGGGGCCAGCAACCATCAGACCATTCAACATATTACAAAGGAGTGTATCCTGAGTGCCAATGGTAAAGGTTAGGAAGACTTCCTGTGCGTCATTAGTTATGTATATTTATTATCCTGGACATGCATTTTTTCATTTCATTTATTTGTACGAAGGTTACATCTTGTGTGAGGTATAGGTTTATAAAGTTGATACTACAATAATAATTTAGTTATAACCTATTGCACTAACCATTCGTTTCTTCTTTCCGAACTTGATAGTGGCCACTGGATTGGGTCCTCATTCATCCTTACTTTAATTGTTTTCGTGTATAAAAAGACTCCAGCAGATTTCAACAGGTTAATTCCTTCAACTGTGTCGATTATGTGCCTTACAAAGACTCCAAATTTTGACATGACGTTTCATGACGTTTGTTCATCACTTATCAGTTAAGTGTTAAGGTATTAAATTGAAAAGAACATAAAAAGGAAGCATTAAAAGATTGTAAATTTGAGAAATAAAAAATGCCAAATTTTTGTATAGTAGTCCGATGTGCAAAATTCCATAGGATAAATAAAAAAAAATGATAATCCTCACAATGTTGCCCGCGATTACATGCTAGAACTATTTCCCGTCGAAAAAGCAAGGCCCACCCTAGCAACAGTCCTTTTCCGGCAGGCGTGGAACACTGTTGCCAATCTAGGATATTTTCCCCAAGGAGTAAGGGGTTTTTTGCTTTGGAATATTTTTTTGTGGTTTGACACTGATACCGTAGATTGAAATAGTTACGAGTGATCACGAATAGATTTTATCGAATCGATGTATAATAATATACGATCATGGTAATTCATTTATATTGTATAATTTATCGAGTGGTGATTGGTAAATAAAATACAGAAAACTTAGGCAACAATACTGACAACGAAGTCTCTCGTTGGTTTACCAACTGTAAAAATGGAGAGTCACCCAATACTCGAGTCACCTTCTAGCAAGCTTTTGGGGATTAGCATCAACAACATGTCCTGGCACGACCACGTCATCACTACTGCTAAAACGGTATCCCAGAAGCTTGGAGTTTTGTTCTGCTCTAGGAAGCTGTATACACCACAGCTCCAGAGCAACTACTGCTGCTCTTCAAGGCACAGATCCGACCATCGTAAGAGTATTACTCCCATGTGTGGGGACGCGCTCCGAAGCATTCTCTAAAGCTTCTGGCTACTATCCAGAGATAGATAGAGCAATAATTAGACCAATCGATACGCCTAACCTCACAAAGGACCTCCACAGCCTAGAGCATCGAAGGAGGATGACTGACCTGTTCCTATTTTACACATTCTATCACCGAAGATGTTCGAGCGAGCTCATCCTTACCAGGTCGAGGTCCCTACTCCCCTAACCAGTCTCCTCCAGCATTCCTTCTTTTGGAGAACTTCGACGTTGTGGAATAAGCTGCCGGGGAATTTGTTTTCCGAAAACTACAACCTGCACCATAAAAAAATATATCTAGTTTCTTCAGCCTCCTATCGTATTCGCAATTATTATGATAATTGTAGAAAATCAAATTTCCTACAATTTCCATCAAAAACATGTTCTATATGTCTGACATCGTGATACGAGCGCAAAGTGGAGGGTGCTTGTAGCTTGTCCATATACATAGGCAACCAGTTTCACACGATATATGGTTTAGCCCGAGAATAGCCATCACAGAGAAACGACACAACCTGTCGGCACCTTTGATTTTCGGCGGGTCATTATTTGGTGACCTTGAATCGGCTTGAACTGACGCGCATCCACAATATAGAGCAATTCCACGACCATAACATCAAACGTCTTGATCAGCTGATATTGGGCGGCCGCACGTGGAGTTTGACGGTTTGACATTTTTCCACAATAACCCCGCGCATGCGTTATGAAAATCGGTCCCTGCTGTGTCGCTCCTCTGTGATAGCTATTCTCGGTTTTAGCGCTCTAGAGCTTCTATCTCAAAATCGGTTCAACGTCTAGAAACGTTAAATGAAATTTGTAGAGAATTTTATATTTTGGTGGGATATTTCAACTTTGATTGGGAAAATTGAGTCGTAGAATGTGGCAACGGAGGCGTGTGGCGCATACAGCCGTGTAAACATTTGCGCCCGACATGCAAATACGTATCCATCTTAGCAGAAGCGGAGGCGCGGCGGCAACAGCCAAGGACGCAGCGTTGTGCGGCGGAAGAGCGAATTTCCGCGCTTATAATAACAATAACAAACTGCTATTAAGCGGGCTGCCAGCGAGGCCCTGTATAAGTTATTAGGGTAAACGCGAGTTTACACAGCCTCGAATAACACGGAATTAATTAAGCCATCCCCGCGTCGATGTCGATCTGTGTTGGTGTTGTAATTGTACGATTTCTGACGGTTTCTATACACGGTAATTTGTTATGTACTTTACCCTTAAGTAGTAGATACTCAGCAATGCGGTCAGCCATGGCCGACTCTACTCACTAGGCCGGAGCATTGAAATATGGCAACACTGAATGGGGCCGAGCTTTTATTTGTTGTTAAGTCATTAGTATAATCTTCCAGAGCAAAAAAGGAGATTGAAAGGTGGGTTTTAATGTGTTTCTAATTATTTACCTGCACAAACGAAACTATAAAGATAAACAGATGCCTGCAAAGTGTGTAGTACCAGGTTGCACTTGCAATTGTGCTTCCAATAAAGGACATACCAACCATAACATTCCAGAGTAAACAAGAAGAGTGGAAGGTGATTTTTAATGTGTTTCTAATTATTTACCTGCACAAACGAAACTATAAAGATAAACAGATGCCTGCAAAGTGTGCAGTACCAGGTTGCACTTGCAATTGTGCTTCTAATAAAGGACGTACCAACCATAACATTCCAGAGTAAACAAGAAGTGTGGAAGGTGATTTTTAATGTGTTTCTAATTATATACCTGCACAAACGAAACTATAAAGATAAAAAGATGCCTGCAAAGTGTGTAGTACCAGGTTGCACTAGCAATTGTGCTTCCAATAAAGGACATACCAACCATAGCATTCCAGAGTAAACAAGAAGAGTGGAAGGTAATTTTAATGTGTTTCTAATTATTTACCTGCACAAACGAAACTTTAAAGATAAACAGATGCCTGCAAAGTGTGTAGTACCCGGTTGCACTAGCAATGGTGCTTCCAATAAAAACAAAAACAGAAGTGGGTGAACGGTATTCCTCGTATGGGCTGGTTATATTTATAAGAATAAAAACAATACTTTACAAACATTTCAAAGGATAAGACCTATTTTAAAGCACAATGTGGTACCTACAGTGTTTTCTGGACCTCCCAAATATCACAGAAAAATACAGTTAATAAAACTCATCTGGGCATGCATCTGGGCATACCTACCAAAAGATTTGATAGTGAAAGGGAATCAAGACCAGCAAGAACGGCTTCACAGTGACCTAATAGTGAATTTTGCTAGCTCAAGTGACAATTTACAAAGTAAATTGAGTGTTCATTTAAGTGGAAGTGGAAGTGGCAGCAGGAAACAGGTTGCGTTTATTTTTATTTTGTAGTGTTTGACTACGATGAACCAGACACCAGATGTAAGTGGTATTAGTAGTAGTAGTTAAAAAAGGTATTTTTCTTAATTTATTAACCGAGATGAACTCTAATACATATAAAACGTAATAATTATTCTGAAACTATAGGCCCACTATTTGACAGCTAAGCCACGTTGCAACATCCAAGCCTCCGGCCTAGTGTAGAGTCGGCCATGGGTCAGCCAGTTACAGTGGCATTATAGCCCGAATAGAACACATCGAACCAATCGATGTACAGGGTGTCCTATTTTGGGCACTTTTTGAGATACAGGGTGAAATCGAAAATTATCAATTTTGGGACCACCCTCGTATCTCGGTTGTCTGTATAAGTTATTAGGGTAAACGCGAGTTTACACAGCCTCGAATAACACTGAATTAATTAAGCCATCTCCGCGTCGATGTCGATCTGTGTTGGTGTTGTAATTGTACGATCTCTGACGGTTTCTATACACGGTAATTTGTTATGTACTTTACCCTTAAGTAGTAGATACTCAGCAATGCGGTCAGCCAGTGACACTATAGCCCAAATAGAACACATTGAACCAACGAATGCAGGCCCGGATTAGCATCAATCTACGCCCTAGGCCACAGTCTCAAATAACGCCCCTTCCGGGTGGCCTCGGGGTTGTGAAATTTTTTCCTGTAGGACACTAGCGCGCCGCGGTCATATTGGTCCTAATCCCACCGCTCAAAAGTGCGCAAAATATTTCGGATAAGAGGCAGGTATGTGGATAAAAACGCGCAAGACGGTGTTCGTTTACTTTTGTCGTAATCGTAATACCGTTGATTGAAATAAATTGTAGTATGTAATGTCATAGATTAGCAGCATTTTCCGTCAGCGTTATATTCGCATTGATCTGCATCAGGTGATATTTTTTTGCTAAATTGTCGAATTCTGGTAATATTAAATGTATTTAGATAAATAATACATATTTTGGATCCAGTGAATAATGACATAAAAAAAGTATTTGACAAAGCATTCAGCGGCGGCCTGTCATGATCTAGAAATAATAAACCGAAAGTCCATCTCAACTTAACGCCCCACTTCAGAATTAGTCTCTTTATATGCTACAATTAAACTTAAGCATTTTTTGAACCAGGCTTGTATTAGATGAAATCTACACCCATTATTGTAGAGTTAGGCCAAACTTGCTTTATTCCTAAATGGATGGCGATTTCAAAATCACAAATTATTTGTGAAGGGTTAAAAGACAAATTGTTTTCTCCACTATAATCGACAAACAATTTAAAACCTAAAACATGTGCAGAACTTAATTTGTTAGGTAGCAATATAAACACTACTGGTATGTTATGACCATTTTTGAAAGCGTGGATGATAAATAATTGATAAAAATTTTTGTACAGTAATGAAAAGTGTCATCTACGTATACCTTACTACAGGAGCACAGTAATCTTGAATTTGTTTCACAAGAAAGTACAACTAGGTTAAGGTGGTAATTATTAATTATAAAGAGTAAAAGGCAGGTTCTCATTAAGAACATCCAAGCTTAATTTTCTTCCGGCGTGTAAGTGATCGGTGCCGATTGAGGCACCCTTTTCGAAAACAGGTATAAATCAAACCGTGCGCGCCTGTGACCGATCAACAAATTTTTGTGCTATATTATCTGTATAACTCCTTTTGTTTTATAGTTTCTTTTGAACTATTTATGCTACTAAAACGTTTTTTTTTAGCTTTGCCCGAAAGGATAGTGTTGATATCGTTCTAGCACAATACTAGTCAATGACATTTTAAAATATGTATATAAAATCCCAATATGTACTTGCAATTTGTAGTAAGCAGATATTGAGTAAAAAATATATTGAACATTACATAGTTTTAAAATTTCTTCTTTCTTGCTTGACCCACGTAAATGATTGAATCGTGCTGGTGGACTTTTTCTCATTGTCATTGCTTGGAAGAGCGAGGACGATGAGGTTTGCTTGAATCATATGAGATCTATGGTTATGCTTGATCTTTTTTAAAAAATGAAGTCAAGTTGATTGACTCAGTACTTCCCACACATTACGCTGATACCAGTTTATTATTTTCCCATAGCATGAAGCTTTAGTCTAAGATCCCTTGCAACCAACCCCCCCCCCCCCCCTAAAATTGTCTTATGCCGCTAGGTCTTTCCTTCACAGATCAATGGACAGCCTATTATCGATACTACAAACTTCTCAGTTTTACAACCACCACCCCCCCCCCAACCACCTCACTTTCATCCCCACCCAAAAAACTGGTAGGAAATTATCAAGAACCCCTAAAACATCAAAAACCGAATTTGAGTTGCTTTCGTACTTGTCGCGTTCTTTGATTATTGCTACGATGCCACTGACAAGATTTTTAACAAACATACGCGTTTTCCATTCTCACCACGGTAACAGTATACTGTGTCAAAATTTCATTAGAATCAATTTAATAGTGTCCACGTTACAAAATACAAAACGATTTAGACCAATAAATTCTCGTATAGTATTCAGAAAATTCTAAGTCCCTTAGTTTCTGTAATAGGCTAGGCAATGTTCGGATGCACCTAAAAAGGTGATTTGTGTCGCTAGATCTTCCTTCACCGGTTAGTGGACAGCCTATTATGAGTACAAGATTTTTTTTAGTTTTTCAACCCCCAACCCCCCAACCACCCCAATTTCACCCCCACCCAAAAAAAACGCAGAAAATGATCAGGAACCTCTAAAACGCTTAAAAACGAAGTTTGAGCTGTTTTTATATTTTTTGTTTTTTTATTATTTCTGCGCCGCCCCTGGCACGATTTAACAAAACCATACGCGTTTTCCATCTTCGCCATGGTAGTAATGCCGTTTCGTAATTTCATTAAAATCAATTCAACAGTTTCCTCGTTACAACGATCTGACGCAATACTCTTGTATGTTTACATAAAAAAAATTCTAAGTCCTTGGCTTTCTGTAATAAGCAAAGGCAATGTTCGGATGGACCTAAAAAAGTTATTTATGTCGCCAGGTCTTCCTTCACAGGTCAGTGGACAGTCTATTATGAAAGCAACAAATTTTTCAATTTTACAACCCCCCACCCCCCAACCACCCCAATTTCACCCCCACCCAAAAAAAAGTAGAATATGATCAGGGACCCCTAAAACGCATAAAAACGAAGTTTCAGCAATATTTAGTTTTTTTTTGTTTTTTGCTAATTACTCCTCCGCCTATGCACCGATTTTCAAAATTATAGGAACATTACCTACTACGACCCCACAGGATACCGCTGCCCAAATTTCATCACAATCCATGCAGCGGTTACTGAGATTACGAGGGTATAAGAACGCGACAAACAGACAGATAGACAGACAGACCGACAGACCGACAGACCGACAGACCGACAGACCGACAGACCGACAGACCGACAGACCGACAGACCGACAGACCGACAGACCGACAGACCGACAGACCGACAGACCGACAGACCGACAGACCGACAGACCGACAGACCGACAGACCGACAGACCGACAGACCGACAGACCGACAGACCGACAGACCGACAGACCGACAGACCGACAGACCGACATACCGACATACCGACAGACCGACAGACCGACAGACCGACAGACCGACAGACCGACAGACCGACAGACCGACAGACCGACAGACCGACAGACCGACAGACCGACAGACCGACAGACCGACAGACCGACAGACCGACAGACCGACAGACCGACAGACCGACAGACCGACAGACCGACAGACCGACAGACCGACAGACCGACAGACCGACAGACCGACAGACCGACAGACCGACAGACCGACAGACCGACAGACCGACAGACCGACAGACCGACAGACCGACAGACCGACAGACCGACAGACCGACAGACCGACAGACCGACAGACCGACAGACCGACAGACCGACAGACCGACAGACCGACAGACCGACAGACCGACAGACCGACAGACCGACAGACCGACAGACCGACAGACCGACAGACCGACAGACCGACAGACCGACAGACCGACAGACCGACAGACCGACAGACCGACAGACCGACAGACCGACAGACCGACAGACCGACAGACCGACAGACCGACAGACCGACAGACCGACAGACCGACAGACCGACAGACCGACAGACCGACAGACCGACAGACCGACAGACCGACAGACCGACAGACCGACAGGCCGACAGACAGACCGACGGAAATGAGTGACGTGGATTTTCGTTATGTACACATCATAAAACGCCCAAAAAACGTATTATCTCAAAATCGAAAATTTTCGCGATCACATTACTCCCCTCACCTACCGGTGTGGGAAGTAAAAGGAAAATGGCCTTAAACGATACGATTGAGTTGGACACTAACAAATAAATAATACGGTAAGTAGTAATAAAAAAATGAAGTCAAGTTGATTGACTCAGTACTTCCCACACATTACGCTGACACCAGTTTATTATTTTCCCATAGCATGAACCTTTAGTCTAAGATCCCTTGCAACCAAATAATTGCCAAACCCCCCCCCCCCCTAAAATTGTCTTATGCCGCTAGGTCTTTCCTTCACAGGTCAATGGACAGCCTATTATCGATACTACAAACTTCTCAGTTTTACAACCCCACACCCCCAACCACCTCACTTTCACCCCCACCCAAAAAACTGGTAGGAAATGATCAGGAACCCCTAAAACATCTAAAAACCGAATTTAAGTTGCTTTCATACTGGTCGCGTTCTTTGATTATTGCTACGCTGCCACTGACAAGATTTTGAACAAACATACGCGTTTTCCATTCTCACCACGCTAACAATATACTGTGTCAAAATTTCATTAGAATCAATTTAATGGTGTCCACGTTACAAAATACAAAACGATTTAGACCAATAAATTCTCGTATAGTATACAGATAATTCTAAGTCCCTTAGTTTCTGTAATAGGCTAGGCAATGTTCGGATGCACCTAAAAAGGTGATTTGTGTCGCTAGATCTTCCTTCACCGGTTAGTGGACAGCCTATTATGAGTACAAGATTTTTTTTAGTTTTTCAACCCTCAACCCCCCAACCACCCCAATTTCACCCCCACCCAAAAAAAACGCAGAAAATGATCAGGAACCTCTAAAACGCTTAAAAACGAAGTTTGAGCTGTTTTTATATTTTTTGTTTTTTTATTATTTCTGCGCCGCCCCTGGCACGATTTAACAAAACCATACGCGTTTTCCATCTTCGCCATGGTAGTAATGCCGTTTCGTAATTACGTTAAAATCAATTCAACAGTTTCCTCGTTACAACGATCTGACGCAATACTCTCGTATGTTTACATAAAAAAAATTCTAAGTCCTTGGCTTTCTGTAATAGGCAAAGGCAATGTTCGGATGGACCTAAAAAAGTTATTTATGTCGCCAGGTCTTCCTTCACAGGTCAGTGGACAGTCTATTATGAAAGCAACAAATTTTTCAATTTTACAACCCCCCACCCCCCAACCACCCCAATTTCACCCCCACCCAAAAAAAAGTAGAAAATGATCAGGGACCCCTAAAACGCATAAAAACGAAGTTTCAGCAATATTTAATTTTTTTTTGTTTTTTGCTAATTACTCCTCCGCCTATGCACCGATTTTCAAAATTATAGGAACATTACCTACTACGACCCCACAGGATACCGCTGCCCAAATTTCATCACAATCCATGCAGCGGTTACTGAGATTACGAGGGTAGAAGAACGCGACAAACAGACAGATAGACAGACAGACCGACAGACCGACAGACAGACCGACAGACAGACCGACGGAAATGAGTGACGTGGATTTTCGTGATGTACACATCATAAAACGCCCAAAAAACGTATTATCTCAAAATCGAAAATTTTCGCGATCACAATACTCCCCTCACCTATCGGTGTGGGAAGTAAAAAGAAGACTATTAATGCATTTGAAGTAATTATAGATTCATAATATATTGAGTGGGTTGACATGTTTTTTTTGTTTTGGTTTAATTGCTTTTTATAGCTAATTATGTAACGTGTGGATTAGAAGTAAAAAAATGTAGTCAAGTTGATTGACTCAGTACTTCCCACACATTCCGATGATACCAGTTTTATTATTTTCCCACAGCATGAAACTATAGTCTAGATGCCGCTGCAATCAAATCATCACTTGCCCGACCGCAAAAAAAGTATTTTATTCTACTAGGTGCTTCTTTCACGGGTCAATGGACAATATATAATGAATACAACAAATTTTTGAGTTTTACAAATCCCCACCCCCGAACCACCCCAATTTCACCCCCAACCAAACAAATTTTTAAAATGATCAGGAACCCCTAAAACGTCTAAAACGAAGTTCGAGGTGTTTTTTATAGTTTTAGTTTTTTATTATTGCCGCGCCGCCACTGAAATGATTTCTAAAAACCATACGTGCTTTCCATACTCGTCGCGGCAATAAATCTGTGGCAAATTGTCATTAAAGTCAATTCAGAAGTTTTCACGTAACACAATACAAAACGATCCAAAGTAATACTAGTACATGTATTTTGTATGCATCAGAAAGTTCAAGTCCCTTGGTTTCTGTAATCGGCAAGGCAATGTTTGGATGGACCTAAAAAAGTTTATTATGCCGCTAGGTCTTTCTCCCTCAGGTCAGTAGACAGCCCATTATGAGTCTAACAAATTTTTCAGATTTACAACCCCCCACCCCTCCAACGACCCTAATTTTACCTCCACCCCAAAAAAAGTAGAAAATGATTAGGAACCCCTAAGGCGCCTAAAAACGAAGTTTGAGGTGATTTCATACTTTTAGTTTTTTTTAATATTGCTGCGCCGCCACTGAGACGATTTCCAAAAATCAGACGCGTTTTCCATCCTCGCCAAAGTAGTAATACTGAGCCGAAATTTCATTAACATCAATTCAGTAATTTCAACATTATAAAATACAGAACGATCTAAAGCAATACTCGTATGTATACATCGGAAAATTTAAGTCCCTTGGTTCCTGTAATACACAAGGCAATGTTCGGATGGACCTAAAAAAGTGTATTATACCGCTAGGTCTTTCTCTATCAGGTCAGTAGACAGCCTATTATGAGTATAACAATTTTTTCAGCTTTACAACCCCCCACCCCAATTTCACCCCCACCCAAAAAAAAGTAGAAAATGATTAGGAACCCCTAAAACACCTAAAAACGGAGTTTGAGGCACATTTGAGATTTTTCGTTTTTTGCTAATTACTCCGCCGCCCCTGCACCGATTTTCAAAATTATAAGAACACTACCTACCACGACCCCCCAGCATATCGCTGCCCAAATTTCATCACAATCCATGCAGCGGTTACTGAGATTACGAGGACAGAAAAACGCGTACAGACAGACCGACAGACAGACCGACAGACAGACAGACAGACAGACCGACAGACAGACAGACCGACGGAAATGAGTGACGTGGATTTTAGTTATGTAGACATCACGAAACGCTCAAAAAGTGTATTATCTCAAAATCGAAAATTTTCGCGATCACAATACTCCCCTCACCTATTGGTGTGGGAAGTAAAAGATTGTAGTTTTTTTTTTTCATGACCTGCGCCCCCGTAAGACTGCGCCCTAGACCATGGCCTAGGTTGGCCTTATGGGCAATCCGGGCCTGAATGGATGTACACTGGATATACACTTTTGGACACGTAGGCTGCCCTATGGGCTTCCAAAAATTATACAAATGATATCCAGTGGACATCCAAACGACGCACCTTCGGACCATCTGGAATAGAAAAAAACATTTTTCTGTTTTCTTATTTTTCATCATAATCTGCCTTCAACACCATACACACAAAAAGCAGGTGTTTGCTAGCTCTGCAAAATGTGCATCTGTTTTTGGACGGCATCTCCCGTTAGATGCGAGTCCGTTCGTCAAGCCATGTTCTAAAAGTTGAGGAAGTTAGAAAGCATCACTGAGGGGCAAATTTCGCGAACACACGGTAGATGTTGTAATAAGTTTATTTTTTAAATTTAGTCACTCAGCCCTTTGCTGCATAGTGTAGCATAGCACGGTCCTTTTTCCACGTAATCGATGTTGAACTTTACTGGCCGATTTCATAATCGGATTTTTTTAGGAACTCTTTCGTTTTGCAAATGCATTGTTGCGACCATGTTCCATCAACAGTTACGTATTGTTACAAAAACTCGTTAGAATTTCAACGGAAAAGCACTTAAACATTCTTAGAATCGACCACACCAATGTGATTATTCTTCATTGTAAACAGGTGCGGCACCCATCTTGCCGAGAATAGTTTCACACCCAACTTTTCGTGCAAGATTGTGCCTTGCGATCACTTAATACTTATACTATATACTATAGTGGATTTTATTAATCATTTGGAAAGTAGACGCTTCGACAGGGCCTCCTGAATAATGTTTATCTTCTCTATGTGTATACATTGTATACACAGAAGTCAATGTGCCATGAACTTCCGTTTTCCTTTTAAATACATTTTTCAATTTTGTCTGCATCAACCGCGTAGGGTTATTAACAGCATGCGGTTCTGCCATGACACAAAAAGTTAAAAGATCTACAACGTTTCCAGCTGTAAATCAGAAAGCATCATATGTAAATCAGAATAGTCAAATGAAAATCAGAACGTATCAAATATAAATCAGAGCAGTCAATTGAAAATCAGAACGCGTCATATGTACCCAAATCAGACTGACTGTTCTGATTAACATTTGATACGTTCCGATTTTCATTTGACTATTCTGATTCACATAATATGAGGCTTTCTGAATTATAACTGACGCTTTCCGGTTAACAGCTAGAAATGGTGTAGATTAGGTTGTATAAATGGGAGATATTGAGAAAGCGTATAGCTTTCTGTTTTCAGTGGTTCTATTCTCTTACTGATCGTTGGTAATATGACGTAAAGTTTTATGTTTAATCACTGCTCGAAACTCACTTTAACCTATTTTTACGGTGCTAGTGCCTACAGTACTTGGAAATTCAATTTCGATGTTGTGAGCGTTTAACGCTTCAGTTTTGTATTGAACCACCCCGGTATTATGATAATCTTCAATGCTGTGATAACTACTGATCAAACACTGCACAGCTGAAGTTTCATTGAGATTATCCTAATCCACCAAGACAGATATGGTCAGAGGGATGCAGCGATGCCGTACATACAGGAACAACCATCTTGCCCATTTTGGTAAATAAAGGCCAATCTCAAAATGAATTAGACCTTACCCTGGTACCCTATAGAAAATTTCCAACATTTCGAAGATAGTGTAGATTTCTTGATTTTTGTATGGTGGAAGCAAGGAGTTCTTCCTCTAATGCGGTTATTGATTGTATGCTGCACTTCAACATTCGTCTGTGACTATTTGGTTTACTACACAACGATATTAACACCCGTATGCACCGTAAGTCAATTGCGCGATTAGTTACGTAAACCTGGATTAGATTACTTGTTTACTATGCACCGCAAACTGACAATTTTGACACTGTCACTGTTAAAACTATCTTGTGAACACAACCTTGCCGTATCTCCGATCTGGATTAGTCTCTTGACGGTGCATGGCTAGATGCCAAAGATTAGCAAAATGCGATTAGGGAACTAGGATTAAAATCGCCAAACGGTGCATACGGGTGTAAAAGATTTACACCCGTATGCACCGTAAGTCAATTGCGCGATTAGTTACGTAAACCTGGATTAAAATATTTATTTACTATGCACCGCAAACTGACAATTTTGACACTGTCACTGTCAAAACAATCTTGCGAACACAACCTTGCCGTATCTCCAATCTTGATTAGTTAATCTCTTGACGGTGCATGGATAGATGCCAAAGATTAGCAAAACGCGATTAGGGAACTAAGATTAGAATCGCCAAACGGTGCATACGGGTGTTAATAAATATAAAATTACTGTATAAATGAAACCAGTGAACTAACAGAGACAACTATTTCGAGGACAAATACCCCTACCGGCATTGAATAACTCTGTTGGCTCGAGTGATCCCTTTGGGGGAACATCAGGAAATTTATTTCCACCTTATTCAAGGCGCAACGGTATCACAATATTCTTGTTTGGAACTTGACCTGAATCGTATCAGGTACAATCTCCCTAGTCCACGGTAGGGCTGATTTGATCTTCAGGATTTTATCAGGGGGACCTGGGTAAAGCCTGATGCCACGTCAAACCAATTTTTATTTCAAATTCTCAAGCGAAAATGTTGACTAAGTATCACCCTGAAGTTATTAACATAGCCGAAGTGAAGTATTAGTCATAATAATTAACAGTAAGAAATACTTTTTATGATATTTATTGTTCAAAAACCAGTACAAACCAAACATAAAATTAACAGGACAAGACACGTATTCTCTGTTGGTTGCAAATTTTAGAACTTCTTCAACAGGCATCTCTATAACTTCAATATTCTCTCCTTCTTCTGCGTTCCCACCACCCTGATTTACCCGCATATCTTCCGTCACTTCGCAGTAGTAATAAGTGCTACGAGCACCAGTAGTCTCAGTCAAATTCTTTATGGTTGCAATCTTTTCTAATTGGTCCACTGTAACTTCGTATCCACATTCTTCCAAAATCTCTTCTTTAGCAATTTCTGCAGTTGATATATTCTTGTCCTCAAGTCCAGCACAGAATTCATAAGTAACACCTAAACTTGGAGGGTATTTCTTCACATCAATAGGTTTCTTCATTCGGTCTCCTTCTGGTATTTGTTGAATGTACGCCGATGCTCTAAACTGCTTCACTAAAACTAGTACGTCCCTCGTACTATTGTATAACACGATCACTACACCGTTTCTTTCTGCCATAATGTTCCATTTTTTCTGTTTGCCGTTCTGTGTGTAGGAGATTGTTCGAGGCGAGGTGTATATTGTTGGAACGTACTCTGTTAAATAAACGTCTGATATGTTTTCCATTACCTTGGAAAATTCGCCAAATGGATTAACCACCGCGTATCGAAAGTCAAATGATAGGTTATGGGATATCAGTAACATGACTATGACGGCTGTGACGTTGCCTTAGCCGTAACAGTGCTGCCAAGTCACCAGAATCAAGAATTATGAGCTATAAAAGAAGGGGGGTATTATCTCTGTATAAAAGTATAAACGTAGCGACAGATTTAACGTTTAATACCCCCATAAAGAAATATTACAGAATTAATGAAAAAAGCCCACCAAACAGATTATGTTATACCTACCTAAATGTCTACCAAACATCTGCTATTGCAAAATATAAGTTAGAAGTAGTTTATTCTAACGTGCCTAAGGCGACTCGATACTGCTCGATTAATTTATTATTATTGTCACACTATTGTCGTAGTGATGTTATGAAGTTAGTTTTAGTACAGGAAACATACCTACCATATAAAACATAAGTATAAACAATAATAACCTAAGATATGGCATTTATGATTCCATGAATTTAACGGACTTAGGCCTATTTGCACCGGTTACACTTAGGTGAACCTTAACTTTAAGTAGCGCTTAAACTGTCAAATTCGTTTGCACGGTCCACAAAATCTGTGTTAAGCCTTACTTAGAGTGACGTCAAACTAAGCCGAAGATTTCTTTGGCTTAAGGTGATACTTAGTAATATAACCTGAAAAACCTTCAGCTTCTTTTCGATATTCGCAAGGCAAAGTTCAAAAATGGATTTATTCAGAAATAATTTAATAATATATGATGGTGACGAGCGGGTGGATGTGAATTTAATTATTTCAGAGATACCTAGGCAAATTAAAGACCGACTGAACCATTTCAATATGCTTGATGAATTAACTTTTTTTTCAAAGGTTCAGAGTTACGAAGCTCACTGGCCATGCATATTTTGGAGTTGATTCGTCTTTTTCTGTGTAATTTGGCCCCCTTTTCTTAGCTTTGTCCTCCATTTTATTTTTGTTCAAATTATGAAATCATTTTTGAGAAAGCAGTTAATACAGTTATTCAGCGGAGCCCTGCGATCAACGACTTTGCGTCATGCGATTGCGAATTGCAAAAATGCGAACACAAAACATATCTGTACTATGTATATTGAGGCTGCAGAGTGGACGGGATTACAAAACATAGCTGGACCTGCGACATACGTCAAATCATAAAAGTGGAACTTCAGAAGTACAAATTAAAATTCCCTAGAATTCCGGCGATGCCAAACTGTAAGCTCGCTCAGCTAAGATTACGTTAAAAGGAACTCCAGCAAACCGCTTTAATCTAAGGGTGATCTAAGGTTCAGATTAACTCTAAGGTACACCCTAGCTAAACTGCAGATTTAAGAGTGAGCGGTGCAAACGGCCCATAGAACAACGAAAAAGTTGGTTTAACAATAAAAAGCAGATGGTAAAGTAAATCAGCTACTGATCTGAATCATTCGATCGCAATCACTTACTGTACAAGAGTGAAGTACCCAATTTTTGACCGATCCCAGATCACTTTCCGAACGTCAGGATCAGTGATACAACTGACCGGGTTAACCTGATCATAGTTTTCGTAAAGGCATATAATAACCCTTCACGAAATCTTTCTCAACGTCAACAAGCTGAACTAACCTAGTTTCTATTGTCAGTCGTCAGTGTCAGTGACCTAAGCCATAGATAATACCTAAACTAGAGAGGAGTAAGCTCAAGACAGGGTGATCTATGCGAAAAACCACTGACACAGCATAGTAAACAACCAGCACAATATCTCTGAGGATTTCCTATACAAAAATGGTTCCCACAAAATTTGACCTTGGGATGATTTTACGGCTGTGAAGTTTGGGTAGAGATGCGAGAATGAAAATATCGATATACCGGTACCAACTCGATATTTTTTAGCCAAATAGGCGCGTTCGGTTCGTACAGAGAATTTTGTGCAATTGATTACACCCCTCAATAATTATATAATTATTTATTTCGTAACCGATACCCCTACAAAAGTATCGTAACCAGCTTGGAATCGCTCAAAAAGTATCTAAGATAAAAATACTCGATATTAGTGCAGAAGTACAAGTACCAAAGTATCATCGTTAGCATCCCTACAAAAAAATCATACAAAAGTGGGGATGCGCGTGTAATTGCCGCCAACATATGAGTTATTGTGCTGGTTGTTTACTATGCTGTGCCACTGACACTGACAAGACTGAACACTGAACCGAAAGAGTAGGCTCGCCATTACCTATGGGCTCGCCCAGGACCGTATATAATGGGAGGGTTTGGGGGGGTTCAGACCCCCCCATGGGTATTCGCATGAATGAAATAACTACTAAAATAATACAAAATAAAAATAATCAAGGATGCTTTCTCCAAGCTTTTGGTTAGTAGTAGAATAAATCACTATAGTGATTTATTCTACTACTAACCAATCTCTCGGCGCTCATGACACATTAGCAGCGATACAATCTATACAGATTTTAAGCAAATTAAGACCACAGAATAGTAAACAACCAGCACAATAACTCAAGATGGCGGAAATTACACGCGCATCCCCACTTATTTTGAAGGGATTTTTATAGGGATGCTAACGATACTTCTGCACTAATATCGAGTATTTTTGTCATCGATACTTTTTGAAGCATTCCAAGCTGGTATTGATACTTTTGTATCGGTTTCGAAAATAATTATATAATTATTGAGGGGTGTAATCAGTTGCACAAAATGCTCTGTACGAACCAAACGCGCCTATTTGGCTAGAAAATATCGAGTTGGTACTGGTAAATATCGAGTTGGTACCGGTATCGATATTTTCATTTTCGCATCTCCACCCAAACTTCACATCCGTAAAATCATCCCAAGGTCAAATTCTGTGGGAACCATTTTTATATAGGAAAACCTCAGAGATATTATGCTGGTTGATATTATACTGTGTTAAGACATTACATATTCTTTTATATATGAACCCCCCCCCTAAGGTCACCACGAACCCCCCTCCATGGTCAAGGCCTAGCTACGGCCCTGGGCTCGCCACCACTGGTGCCAGTGGTGCCCAGTGCCCAGTGTCATTTCAACTATAGATGACGTCACAAGACCGATGGTAGCGCCATCTGTCCGTGGATAATTAAACGTGTGCTACAATATTTGAAGTGATGCGGAGAGGCAGGACTTTTTACCGATTGAGATGGTAGTTCGACATAGCACTCACAGATGACACTACTTGTGTTCGATGCTGGCGACATCTCTTAGGTTATATTTCACGAAAACTGGCATCAACTGTGACACCATCTTAGACAAGGACACCATTCTGTCATCTGTCATACAAATAAAAAGGTTAACTAGCTGTCACTGTCAAAACAATTTCCATACAACAACTGAGATTGTTTAGGAAAAAGAGTGCAGAGATTGCTGAATGTTCTTACGATATCGCCTGAATTGAAATATTGAAAATCTCCGTATGATCTCCGCTTAGAGGCAATCAGTGGATATGATTTATTGGATTTGAAATGGCTCAGAGCACAACCAGTGGAACATCATCTCGAAGACATGGGCGAGATCACGACTCTGCATCTATTGCATCCTCCAGAATCGCAGATATTTCTGAGTGGGAGGCAAATGAGGTACAGACAACTTATTCTTAAATAAAGTCAGTTAATTGCACGCACATATCGTTTAGATTATCCAACAATATATTGCTAATTTTGCAGTTTGCCAAATGTGTGTCATGAAAATGGGGCATTATATATTTACTGCTATCTTGATGAGAAAATAAGAACTTTTTAAGCTTGTGCCAATGATAGTTTTATGAATAAGTCATAGGTATATGTTATATCTTTGTTCTTGAGCAGTTATTGATCAGTCCAGGTTATTGGGACTGGAAAGCCAATTTGTTTATTTTTTGAGTTAATGTTGCTATGATTGAAAGATGTTTGACTTTAGTAATGAATAAAATAGAAATATCAATGAAGACCAGGATGAAGACTTTGAAACACTGACATTTTCTTTATTGTATCAAGACCACCTATGTGATCAGTTGAACTATACTTTGCTATTCTCAGATAGTATGTTGTTTCCATCGTTGATCATATGCACCACAAATGAGGGTTGCCAGATAGACTATAAAACCAAGTCTGAACAAATGAAAGTTAAACAAGGACATTATAAAATTGAGTTAATTCATGTTATTATTGATTTTAGGCATTACGTCAAAGAGAGCTGGAAGAAGCAAAAGGTAGGGCTGCTCAAATGGAGAAGACAATGCGTTGGTGGTCAGATTGCACAGCTAATTGGAGGGAGAAATGGAGTAAAGTAAGGAATGAGAGAAATAAAGCAAGGGAGGAATGTAAACAGCTTCGAACTAAATTAGAAACGGTGCTGAAGGAGGCAAGTGCAAATAAAAGAGATAAGGAGGAGCTTGAAATTCAGAATGAACAGCTGAAGAAAGAAATAGAAAGGATACATATTTTGTTATTGAAACATGCAGGTTAGTACAGTTTATTCCATTTAAAAAAAAGACAGTGATATGGATTTCACAAAAGACTATCCAAAGTCTTGGAGTGAAGAGTTTTTTCCTCAAGCACTGGCATTTTAGGCCAGTAGTCTTTTTGCCACAGAGTGTTTAAATCGAGGGGTGAACCGGTCGTGAATTGTGGTGTACAAGTTACAGGAATTGGCATGAATTGTCATGAATTGCCTTGAATTTGCCAAGAATTGTCATGAATTGCCATGAATTGCCAGAATTACCATGAATTGTGTCGAATTCAATAGGAATTGTCTAGAATTTTCATGAATTGCGATGAATTTCTCAAATTTTACCATCCACTGCGCATGATCAGTAGATCCCGAATCGTCAACACGTGTTATGCCGATGGCGTCGCTTGCGAGATTTTGTAGTATTGTACGCGTCAAAAATATAAGAGCAGTTTAGATTTCTGTCTCCCTACCGAGTGCCGACACTACAAAGGATCAAAGAAGCCCGACGAGTGGGGTGACTGTTTGCCTTTCCGCATGTTTTATTACCCTGGCGATAAAGCTGACATTTTCGTTAGTGTAGTCAAAATTGTATAATCAGATGTAGATCAATTTATTTTGTTTTTATTTATTGCAAATTGGTATTTTCGATTATTTTGATCTCCTATCACTTTCTGAATTGTTATAATATATATTTTGTATATATAATTACGGTTTTATCATTACTCAGGTCTACATAATCCCGTAACTGCACTATAGAAGCGTCGACACTGATCGAGACGTGAAAGAAATGTAAACAGCTCATATACAGGGTGTCCCACGACGATTAAGACAAGCAATATATCGGAACTGGCAGTAGTAGCGAATTATAATTTTGGGGGTGTAAATTAGAGCAAATGTAGTATCTGTTCCTATTATTGTGTCACCCAATGAGGTATTTGTTTTTGATCACGTGACGTCAGATTCAAAATTTTTAATGGGACACCCTGTATATTTGGGACTTTTTGTGTTCCTCCCGATAAAGCATTTCCAACAAGCTAACACACTTGGGGTCTAAAGTGATTAATTCAAGAGCTAAGGGTACTTACAAGATGGTACCACTACATTGATTATGACATATACCCCTATAGTTATTATGTTGGTAGTGTTTTTTGAATGTAACATTTTAAATCAAAGTCTCTACTAATACCCTATCTCGCCTTGTAATTTTTTTTTCGCGTTTGCGACGTTGCCAAGTTATAAATTATTTTTCCAAAATTTCAAACAAACATTTTTCCGATTTTTATGAATGGAACACACTGTATATTTTATTTAACATAAGGCCTTTACGGAAACTGTGATCGGGTTAACCCGATCAGTTGGATCACTGATCCTGACGTTCGGAAAGTGATCTGGGATAGGCAAGAAATCGGGTGGTTCACTGTTGTACAGTAAGTGATTGCGATCGGATGATTCAGATCAGTAGCTGCTTTACTTTACCATCTGTTTTTTTATTGTTAAACCAACTTTTTCGTTGTTCGATGTCCGTTAATTTAATGGAATCATAAATCCCACTTGACAGCCGTTTGACATACAGGGTGAGTTTTTAGTACCGGCTCGGTCGATAACTCCACTTCTGTAGAAGATAGCGAAAAAAGTTGTATATAAAAGTTGTAGCCACGGATATGCTCCTTGCTCAGAAAATATTTTGATTTATACAGGGTGATCCATAACTACGTGGTGATGCAAACATGCATTTTTTTAAATGAGACACCCTATATATTATTCCATATTCAGATTCCACTAATGATTTCCGTTCTTCCAATATAGGGCATTGTTACATTATACAGGGTGTTTCAAAAGTTATGACCATTTTTATATCCAAATCGCGGACAAATGAACGTACTGTATATCAAAAAGTAATGAATCAAAAATTATTTTTTTTTCATGAGGAGATTAAAAATATCCTCTAGTTTTAAAATCGGCTATAAAAGAAGCGCGAGACGCATATTCGTATACAGGGTGATGTAGAATGCAAAATCCAAATTTTCTCTTTTTTTTCAAATGTAACCCCCAATATTTTATTATCCCAAAGAATTGCTTTAAAAATGCTCTTTCATCTTTGTATAGCACTTGTTGTACCTACGTCCATCAGTTTCCGAGATGTTTCGATTTTTCGGTAAATTTAAAATATAGCCTCTATTTGTGTACCGAAATTTATGTATTTTGAGAAAGTACTATCTGATTTGTTTTTTATTTAACGAACAACTAAATTATAACGTCTTGATAGTATTTGATGAAGTCAAAACCCTAAATCATCGAGATAATAAAGTCAAGTATGCTGAGGAAACAATTTTGTAGGCGTCATGCATAATTATCAAGTAGTTTTTATCAGGTAGGCTTTGAAAAATTGACAGTTTTCATAGCCTACTCAATAATTCCGTGCTGTGTGAAAAACCAGCTTTGAAAATTAATTTTTCCATTGAGAGTATTTAGGAGAATCTTTGAGAAATTGTCTACTTGCCTCTAGAATATATCAACTATGAATAGCAATATCCAGAATGGAGGCACTTTAAAACTAATGCGTCTGAAAGATTGAAGAATCGTTTTATTTGGACTGTGTTGTTTCACATTTCATAGCCTACCTGATACATCTGCTTCATAATTATGCATGACGTCTATAAAATTGTTTCCTCAGCACACTTGACCTATATTATCTCGTTAGTTCAGTGTTTTGACTTGATCAAGTATTATTATCGCCTTATATTTTAGTTGTTTGTTAAGCAAAAACAAAATTTGGTAGTATTTTCTCAAAATAAATAAATTTTATTAAACAAATAGAAGGTATATTTAAAATTTGTAGAAAAATCGAAATATCTCAGAAACTAATCAATGCAGCCATAATAAGTGCTATACAAAGATGAAAGAGCATATTAAAAGCAATTCTTTGGTATAATAAAATATTGGGGGTTACATTTAAAAAAAGAGAGAAAATCTTGATTTTGCATTCTACATCACCCTGTATACGAATATGCGTCGCGGGATTTCTTTGTAGCGCATTTTAAAACTAGAGGATATTTCTAATCTTCTCATGTTAAAGAAATAATTTTTGATTCATTACTTTTTCATATACGGTACGTTCATTTGACCGTGATTTGGATACAAAAATGGTCATAACTTTTAAAATGCCCTGTATAATGTAACAATACCCTATATTGGAAGAACGTAAATCATTAGTAGAATCTGAATATGGAATAATATATAGGGTGTCTCATTTAAAAAAATGCATGTTTGCATCACCACGTAGTTATGGATCACCCTGTATAAATCAAAATATTTTCTGGGCAAGGAGCATATCCGTGGCTACAATTTTTATATACACTTTTTTTCGCGATCTTCTACAGTAGTGGAGTTATCGACCGAGCCGGTACTAAAAACTCACCCTGTATATAACTGATCTATCGGGATCCAGATCAGTGTTTCCGTAAAGGCCTATAGAAGTACTCCCGAGTAATGGTTTACGGCGTGAGCAAGTTTTAAGTGGTCATACTATCTATTTAGAATACAGGGTTAGTAAAAGGTACAAGAACGCTTAAATATCTCCACAACTTGCACAGGTGGAAGGTTAAAATTCAATACCTATGGGTTTTCGGATATGTATGCAGAATTCAAAAACTCTAACAGCAATGTTGCCAGACTTACTACTTTTACGTTACACGTCATAATTTTGTTATTTTAAACAGAATGCTCTACTTATTTTTATTTCAGTGAATAGTGCACATTGGATTTAGTAAGGCCTCATAATTCCAATTTTTTTTTCTATTAATTACTGCGATACGGCATCACTGCTGTTTCAGTAAACCGTACGGGAACGCTTTAATATCTCCACACTGCCACAGCTGAAACGAAATACATCAATACCGGAGAGTTTTACAACATGCAAAATAAAAAAATGCTAACATCAGTGTTGCCAGATTTACCACTTTTACGTTGGACTTCATAAATAGGGTATTCCACTCAAAATTATGACGAGACAGGTTAAATTAGTAAATCTGACAACACTCATGTTAGCATTTTTGAATACTGTATGTTCAGAAGCCCCCAAGTATTGAATTTCACCGCTCCAGCTGTGGCAGTTTTGGGAATATTTAAGCGTTCCGGTACTGTTTACTGAAAAAGCGGCGTTGCCGTATCTCAGTAATTAATAGAAACAAAATTTTGAAATTGTGAGATCTTGCTAAATTCTACATGCGCAATTCATTGCAATAAAAATAAGTCAGAAGTTTCTATTTAACATAACAAAATTATGACGTGTAACGTAAAAGTAGTAAATCTGGCAACACTGCTGATAGAATTTTTGAATTCTGCATGTTGGAAAACCTGCAGGTATTTATTTTATCGTTCCAGCTGTGCAAGTTTTGGAGATATTTATTTAAGTGTTCCTGTAGCTTTTACTGACCTGGTATTCAAAATAGATAGTATGAGCAAGGAAAACGGTTTTATTTTTTTAGGGACACCACTTAAAACTTGGTCGCGCTGTAAACCATTACTAGTACTTCTATGTTAAATAAAATATACAGTGCGTTCTATTAATAAAAATCGGGAATATGATAGTCGGTGGGAATGTGTTTGTTTGAAATTTTGGAAAAATAATTTATAACTTGGCAAAGTCGCAAACGCTAAAAAAAATATTACAAGGCGAGATACGGTATTAGTAGGAACTTTGATTTAAAATAAAACATACAGTTTGTTACATTTAAAAAACAAAGCTAAATTACTTTCAAATTGCCGTAATTTAAAACTCTGCCAAAAACACCCTGTAGATGCGCATAGTTAGTAATATCCAAAATAGAGAGTTTAATAGTTCTTTTACTCGAATCAACAGTCACACATAATAATAATGATACCATTTTCTTGTTTTCCCATTGCATGAAGAATAACCCAAATGATATTTAGCCATATTTAGCCTTGCAAAACGAGATTCATAGGCCTAATCTACCAACTCTGGGGTCCGCAAAATATGTGGCTTGTGTTGGTAAACTGATTGTGTTTAAAAATGCATAAATACATAATTAACCAGAAGAGGAAATATTTGAAATCGAGGCATAAAAATGAGTAAAAATGTATTACAAAAAATCGCATTATTGTAGATGTAAGGATATGAGTACAGTCTAGGTGTCTCAAATAATAAGTGTAGTGTGGTGTCCAAAACATCAGTACTGAATTGGCATGAATTGTCAGGAAGTCCCATGAATTGTTTGAATTGCCATGAATTTCCATGAATTGTCACGATTTTTTATGAATTGTCATGCAATTCCTTGAATTGTGTGAATTGTTTGAATTTTTTGAATTGTTTTACATGGAAAGCATATGAATTGTGTGAATTGTTTGAATTGTGGTGTACAAAATTTCCGTGACCGGTTCACCCCTCGGTTTAAATTGTTATTTTAGATTAATATTTCAGTTCTATTTAGGAAGGCTACCAACAAATCACTAATAGCAGAGGGTTGTATGTTACATTATTGATTTTAGCTACTTTTGATGCTGATCTACCACTATTTATTTCCATTAAATATAAGTTAGCTGGAAGGGTAATAGAATTGGAAGGGATATCACACAGGCCTGTTCTAAAAATAAATCTGCTGTAAACATATACATTTGTATGGGATTGTATCTAAAACATATTCCTTTATAGGTCAATTTGATAGCCAGATTTTGGAGGCATTAAGTGAGGACCCTTTGAAGGATTTTGTGTTTAACAGTGGATCACCTATTAACGAGTGCCAAAATGGTATTTCATCATCTCAGTCTAACCCAGAATGTGATAGTACAGCTTTGCAAGATCTGGATGCATCTGCAATTGAAGAATATATCCTACAAGGAGCAGTGCCAAGGTATAACAACACATAGAAACCTTATTTAATTCATTAAAGTGACACTTTCATAAATGTATTTACAAATTCGTTTCTCTTAGAAGTTTCTCTAAAATAGTGTCTATTATAGGTTTTTGAAAGATATTGAGAAAAAACCTGATGCCTCGCCAGAAATGTTGAATGGAGCTGCTGAAAAAGCAAATGAACATAAGGATGAATATGAGGAAGATTATGTTTTGCAAAAGCTTTCTATGCTACAGCTCAGGCTTGATGAAACCACAAAAACATTACATGTAGAAAGAGAGTGAGTATTTATGATATTGTTTGTCACAATCACAGATTACTATTTGAGGTTTACCATATTCTTGCCACACTTATTGCATATCAAATTAGCTTTGAAAGGTACTGTACGACTTATTTTGTTGAACATAGATTTTACGACAAAATTGCATTATTAACAGGAAATTTGAATTTGAAGACAATATTTTCAGTCTTCATACATTTGCACATTCCCATCACACTATCAACTTTTCAGAGAAAAGTCACAACTGCATAGGACAATTGAGAGGTTAACAAGTGAACTGCAAGAAGTTAAAGATAAATGTGATGAGCTCAGAGAATCCAAACAAGATACCATGAGGGAAATGCTACTTTTACAGGATGAACACCAAAAGGAAATTCAGTTATTAAAGGCTGATCTACAGGATGAAACAAATTCTCGAGAAGGCATGGATAAAAGGCTGAATGATTTGAGAGCAGAGGTAAAAGAAAATATGTCAATGTACTCAAATGGAGATTCATATTTTTTCTTAATGTTTTATGCCTATTAAAATTAGCTATATAAATAATACAATAATTTATAAGGCATTTAATAAGCATTTTTTCATAAATAAAAGCTGAATTGAGTTTTCTTATTTTTTTCATAATCCAATGTCTATAGCATATGAACAAAATACCTACTTTTATTAGTATCTTGAAGAATGAGATTTTTTATTAGTTTATAGGCCTATTCAATTCAAACATTCATTTTTTTCAAGCTTGAAAGGCTGCAGGCCGAAAATGCTGCAGAGTGGGGAAAAAGGGAACGTCTGGAAACAGAAAAACTTGCTATGGATAGGGAGAACAAGAAAATGAGGAGCGAGTTGAGGGACATGCAAGAAAGAATGGAAAGAAAAGGTCGTCCAGTAACAAACTCTGATGCTGAAATAAGGCATATGCAGCAGGAACTACTTGATAAAAATAAAGTAAGATTTTAACTTCATATAGCAGATTTTGAACCTTTAGACTATTTTTATTTTTGATTAAACTGTTTTAAGATTCGCATACTTGCAATTAGATATTTTATCGTATGAGTGAAATCATTGTCCATGTTGCCTTTATTTTTAATGACTGAGGCACATACTGTTGGAAGTTAATGTCATTACAGTCACAATTCATTATGATAATAAATTTAAATAAGCCTACAAAGAGTCACACTAATTATGATGACATTTTATACATATAACCACAAATGGGAGACACTAAAAAATTTGATTAGTTGATATAAATGATCGCAATAATTCTCCTCCTTAGTTATCTAAATTAAGTTTACTATTAAAAAACTAAAATAATGAGAGTTACTTACTTTTTTGTTTGAGGTCATCTGTTGGGGTTTAACCGAGGGTTTAAATCTGATAAAAATTTTTAGCAATAAATTATAAATCTGGCTCAGATAAAGGTTGAATGAATGAATGAATAAGGACCAGAGGCTATCCAGCACAGAATGTGGCTGGTGCATAGGCCACACGATGGGCCCTTTTGCGCCTCTATCCGCGCTAGTTCCTAAGACCTGCCCTTTTGGCAAAGGCAAGTACATTCTTAGGTCCTATCCGTTTTATCTCTATTGGTTCCAAGGTCCTTGAGCCCAGCATAGTCTGCCTGTGATAACCCAGGGTTTCACATCGACACAAGATGTGTGCCGAGGATTCTTCCTCTTCACCACACCACATGCACGTTGGGTCGTTGACCACCCTCATCACAAACAAGTGACGCCTGAAGGTGTTGTGACCCGTTAATAGGCCTACTAGCAATCTCAAGTTACTCCTATCCAGAGAGAGACAAAATCGTTCTATTCTCTCTGCAGGCCCTGTTAATAGCTCCCGAGCCTGACGGAGATGACCAGAGATGTTGTTCCATCTCAGAGAGTGTTGATTCTGGATCCACTCTCCAGTTGTTTTCCTAATCAAGTTTTCAGACAGTCCTAAGGCTGGTTCCGGGCCACAAAACTGTTTCCGGATCCCATCCTAGCCAGATGATCCGCCATTTCATTACCCTTTACCCCAGCGTGCCCAGGTACCCACATCAGTGATAGCTTGTGTTTAGCTGAGATGTCGTCAAGAGCCCTCCTGCACTCCAGGACCAGTCCCGACGTTATTTTCCAAGCACTCACTGCTTTGATGGCTGCCTGACTGTCAGAGCAGATAGTAATCCGCCTCCTAGACCCGTCCATTTTCCGAATACGATTTACACAGGCAAGTATCGCATAGACCTCAGCCTGGAATACTGTGGTGTGCCCCCAAGGGGGAATGAAAATCTTGTATGGGGTCCGTAGACTCCCGAGCCCGAGCCCTCTCTAGCGAGTGAACCGTCTGTGTACCAGAGATGTGGATCGATTCTGTAACTTTCGCTATAGTAACGAAAGCAGGCGAAGACGAAGCTAATCAATTACGAAAACGATTTTTGACGGCATTCCATAACTAAAGTTTAACGCTTCGTTACGCTTTCAGCATGGAGCTCGATGACTCATGAGCAATCACGAGTTGGCTTAAATATCTCTGGATGAGACTCTGCAAAATCCATCAATGCCGACTCTTGCGAAGGATTAGTTTTTTATCTTCGATTCATTGCTTGTTAATTAAGTACACAAATAAATTTAAGCAAATTGTCACTTTGACACACAGCAATAATAACGTCAAAGCTTGACAAACGAGATCCAAAATCTTTCGCTATCGCTTATATCGTTCGTCTGCGTTCGTTATGTCCGAGTAGGAACGAAGACATTTATGGAATACTAAAACGAGCGAAGCGTTGAAGAATGTCGCTATCGCTTCGCTTAGAGTTATAGAATTCCCCCACTGTCCTCCTCCTTCGATGAGCTGTCTCTCCCTAGACTCCCACTCTTCCCTTGACGGGAACACCACCGTAAATTTGCGATTGAAGCGATGCGTAGGAGAAACTATATCGCTCCTCGCCAACAAAATAGGACTATCCTCCTGCAACTCTGCTAGAATCGTCGAATGTCCTTTGCCTGGATTCATAAAAGTCCAGCTACCCTGACTCCAGAGACGGAACCCAGTTTTTCTAGCTTCCCCTTGAATTACCAGATCCAAAGGAGGAAGGTTCAATAGTGTTTCAATGGCACTCAAAGGTGTTGTGCGCACTGCACTGGTTATACTAAGACATGCCAAACGTTGAACCTTATTAAGTTTGGCTCTTATACAGGTCCACCACACTATGGAGCCATATATTAATGACGGTCTGACTATTGTAGTGTAGAGCCAGTGCACCACTTTTGGGCTCAGGCCCCAGCTACTACCGACAACTCTTCTACAGGCCCATAATGAGTTTCGAGCCTTGCTTACCTTATAATCCACGTGCTGCCTCCAAGTCAGCTTGTGTTCCACTATGACTCCTAGATACTTTACTGACTGAGACAATTCAAGTGTCGTTCTGAAAAAGGTAGGCCTCACGAGGCCAGATAAAGGTTATCAGTTTTCTATAATCATTTCACTGCTCATTCCTCTCCTCTCTGGGGCATAACCACTGTATTCCAAGCAGAGAAAAAAGCGACTTTAGCTTGGGCCTTTCGTATTCACGAAGTTCGGGGGCCTAGCAGGCAGATCAACATCTGCTCTGACAGCCAGACAGCAGTAAAAGCATTGAGTGCTTGTAGGTTTACATCAAAGCTTGTTCTGCAATGTAGAGAGTCCTTGACACACATTCTATGTCGCTGTGAAGCCTTTGTGTATCACTGACATATCGTACTAGGTTCGGGGCTTATTGAACTTTAGCATATAAGATGGGAAGGACCCAAAGCCATTATCAGCTTTACGATGCAGGCTGGACTTGGGAACTAGGATAAGGAGAGGTGTATAAGTGCCTGTTTGTAGGCGTATGCACTGGTGGTTCTGGTCACCAGAAAGCCTCTTTCCCTCTTTCTTTCATTCATTCACTGATCAGTCGATTTTTTATATAATCTCATCACACTATACAGTGACCAATAATAGTTGACCAACTATACCTACGATACCCTATGTGATAGGAAATATCTGAGCTGAAACATTCTCAAACCAAACTGAAGAAGATGGTTCAGGACAAAATGACGGAGTTAGCTCATGCCGTCCGTAGAGCGGAGCAGTACGAATCCGAGGTGAAGAAATTAAGAGGTAGGATCGAAGAGCTGAAAAGGGATCTGGCAGTAGCTGAGGATGAACTTGACTCAGCTTCAAACAATATCAGAAAACTGCAGAGAACGAACGACGAGCTGCAGGAACAGGTGGACAATTTCCAAGTACAACTCCAGCATCTACATACCAGGTCAGTGTCTTTAGATACAAGCAGATTTATCTTTATTTTACATTATATCAGTTCTTAGTGGTGCAAGTGGTGATATTTACAGAGAGTTCCAATTTAAAAGAATTTCAAATGTATGGAAATATCTGTATGGATAAGGGATTATTCGCTAGATTTTTTGAAATTTTGTCCATTTACGCTCCAATGAAAAGTTGTCAAAGAAGTCACTTATGATTTTGCAGTCAAAAAGTTCCTAATTCATTTAAGACCGGTTGTACAATGCAAGCTTAAGCTTGGGTTTAAAGTAAGCCGACGTTAAACCACGTCAGTTTCAAAACGTCGGTTGTATAATGCTGGCATAGCCCCAACTCTAAGATTAACATGAGGTTGCGTAAACTGGAGTTTAACCCAGGCTTAGCTGTGGTGTCAATACAAATGATATGATATGTCAAGTAGGAACCTTTAAATTGCTTGTCACTTTATTAGGTCATATTTTTGGAAAGATTTGTTTCTAATTTACACAAAGAGAACAATTAAAATAACAGAGACAGAAACAGCCGTTGCCCGAATTTATACAAACCGTCACACTGAAGAGAAGAGGTCATCTTTTTAGATAATTATGACAGGATGCATTACTTTATCAGTGCCAACCGTAGTGAATTTTATTATCAACTAGGTGTAGCTATTAAGTTTAACAGAGCTTGAGTTAAACGAGCATTTGTACAACCGGCCCTTAGTGGCGCAAGTGGTGATATTTACGGAGAGTTCCAATTTAAAAGAATTTCAATGTATGAAAACACCTATATGGATAAAAGAGGCTTTTATTATTCGCTAGATTTTTAGAATTCATTTGCGCTGTTGATCTTTAATAAGAAATTATCAAATAAGTCACTTTATATCATTTTGAGGTCAACTAATTCCTAGATCATTAGCACCCCACTCCAAGCTTAACACGAGCTTACCGTAAACCGATGGATCGTGTAACTTAAGGACGTTGGTTCACGAGAGTTGCTGGTAGATGGAATTATTTTTTTCAGTTTGGATAAGTTTAATCACAGGTATCTACCCTCAAAAATTCAAAACTTCCTATCGATCATTTCAGGAAGTTATATTACCATGAGCCCATATGACAGATTAGCATTTTTTGTATTTAAAGGTAGAATAAACATATTTAACAGTAATATTATTTGGAATATGTAATTTATATTATTGCATTAAAAAAATAGGGTTGGCGACCGGTTAAAGTAGTTATGAATTATTTTAGTCATTGTAGGTTTGGAAAATTAAGAGAGACTGAAAACAGGTAACACCGCGCAGTTTTACAAACTCATAGCTTTCTCCAGGGCCTTCTCTCTCTTCGCAAAAAGCCATAGTGACAGGGACGTAATTGCTCAGTGTTCGTAAGTTAAGGCCGGCACTCACGGCAGAGCCATTTGGACCGGAGCTTTTGGTCCAAGTCCATTTAGCTCCTGTCCAAATTTCAGGTATCACACACGGCCGAACCATTATCGTCGAGCTATTATTAAGTGTGAGTTCCAGAAGTGAAGAGTAGTGTCCATACCATTGTGCATGTCTATCATTACGATGACTATGACTATCGATGAATTTTACAACTTATCTGCCATTGCCGTCTGCATTTACCTCAAGAAGAAAAAACCAAAACGCAAATGGCAAAAAGAATGGTTAGCAACTAGAAACCAGTTAACACATGTCTGGTTGATGGAACATCCTACACTCGAACTTGCTGATTGGCGAAACTTCCTACGAATGGACGAAGAAACAGACAAAGTTTTACTTAAAATCGTCACTCCAGTTATCAAGAGACAAGCCATTGCTCCTCACGAAAGATTGAGTGCCACACTTCGGTATTTAGCAACCGGATGTAGCTACGAAGAACTCAAATTCGATACACCTATTTAACCCCATCAATACTTAGGGCAGATGATTCAGTTTTTTTTTTTAGACAGTTTCTCTATTTGCCTTATTGTCCACCGATTTAAAAAGAGGCAAAAAATCATCCAAAGCTTTATTCCTTTTAATTTTATCGTGGTAATCCGGATGTACCACCTGCCATAAGCACTACCTCCAGAATAAAATCCCGACCGCTGACGCTCGCCATCTTCACTGCTGGGCGTCTGTATGAATACTGACACATTTTTGGACGCGGGATTCACCACACACGGCAGAGTCAGAAATGGCGCCGATCTATTCGGCGCCGCGATCCGCCACACACGGCAAGTCCATTTTATGGCTCGGTGGCTCGGCTCGGTGGATTTTGGATCGTCCGAAAATCCAGCTGGGCCGCCGAGCCGCTAGAATTCGTCAGAGAGTTCCCCACACACGGCCAAGTTTGGCGTGGCGCAGGGCCGTTCGGCCCGTTGGCTCTGCCGTGAGTGGCGGCCTTTAGGTTACTTTGTTGATTACCGTTTGTGTATTAACTTTTGATTTATCTGAGAACCATTGAGGTCTAAGTCCGATTCATAAACTCGCCGTTTATGTGGGCGTTGACGTTCGTCGTTCGTAGCACAAGGCTGCTATTCATAAACTCGCCGTTCGCGCCGTTAACCTAGCTTTCCCATCGTGTTTGTAAACATGTTCTATTGCGATTTATCATCATTTTTTTTTGGCTTTGTGAAATATCTTTGAATTATCCTGGTGGAATTGGACATAGTCAGAACCAATAACCAACACAGAAAACTTGAGAAAACCCAGAATCCTTTTGACAGCTACACGTCAACAATAATAACAATATCACATGACCGGTACCGATGACTGTGATTGGTTTATACGACGGCTACGACGGTGGCTACGAACGGCGGGCGGCGAATATGAATGGTCTTAGGCGTTTCAATGCATTTTTTACTACGTTCCAAAATCCCATCAAAGACCTCGATTTGCTCTGTCTCAGTCTTGTTTCAGTATTCACTCAATATCAAACTGTCAACAAAAATCTGTGTTCCGTTATTGCATTTCCGAGGCCATAGATGTCATCGTTTTGCTCGGAAATCAAATTGAGATTTTAGCGACCTTTTCAATTTTTTTCAATTTATTTGTACCTATTAATGAGTTACAAATATTGCCACCTCGAAAGCAATGCTTGTATGAGGTATAGGCATATACACATACGATAATTTTTTGTCAATACTGTCAAGAGATATTTTTCACTTGACAGCTAACAACTTAACATAACCTATTCTGCTTTATTTGTATGCATTGACATTCTAACGGGTACGACTACTCTGACACTCTGACTCTGAGAAAACAGCAGAGGTTATCTGATATGTCAAAATTGTTAAAAAATGATCTTTGCCGTTTCATAAATATTCCAACATCCGTAACATCTGGAATCACGTGACTATCCTCGAAAATTCATTTGCTCACTGGATAGATGGGATTTTGGAACGTAGTATTTGTTGCAACGGCCAACGGCAACGGCGAGTTTATGAATCGGCCTTTAAGACACCAATGCTGAGAAGCGCGATGTTGGCAAATTGATTTAAGAATCGAATCAAAATAATAAATAATCTATAAATGATTGCAAGATTAGTATTAAATTTTGCAACTTTTCTAAAGTCCCGAATTCTTTCATAAAAAGTTAGTACTCTTTTGATTAAGAATGTAGGAAAAAATCACTATTGATATTTAAGTTTAGCTCTGAGTCAAAGTAGATTAAGATATTAAAGTAAAATACACTTTGGTCTAATTTTCTATAGGTAAGTGGCGCAAAAATGTTCATATTAACCCTCTTTTGCTACTGCCATTAATCGCATATTTCCGTAGGTACTTTGACCCTACAATTTAACATTTAGTAAAATGGTGATGGCTAATGATATAAAGGTGGACGGTTTTTGAAGCTTTATGAATACCATATAAACAATTAATGCTGTACTGCCCTTCCATCAATTCTATAGCTTTTCATTAATATTGAGCTTTCTCAAACATCTAGCATGGAGAAAGAAGATGGTGGCGAGGAGATGGCTCTATTTGACGAGACTGAATGTGTAAGTACAGAGTTTTTGGTGTCGTCTCTGTGTGTCCCGATAAATGTTTGCTGTCTTGATTTGAAAATGGATGTGATGGCTAATGGGGTATTTTCGAAAAGAAATACAAAATATTTATTATCTGTACAAAAACGTTTCGGGTGTGTAATGAGATTTAGACCATCATCAGGTGTTTTAGGCTGCGTTTCCAGGAGAGATGTGCTAGAAAGATGAGCGGCGTGAGGATGGGTGGCGGAGCTGTGGAACGGTGTACAGATGAGCGTTGCGAGAATGTGTACCGGGCTCTTTTCAGATTTTTCTTTTTGCTCGCCTACCTCCACAGCACTATCCCTCGCCCACATCCCCAGCACACATTCCTCGGCAACATGCCTTGTTTTGTAGGCACAAAATCCTCGCTCCGCTATGCCGTTTCCACCAGATGCTGAGCAAGGCGAAGTAATTCAAGCGATTCTATTGATTCGTTAAAAGCACATTCCTCGTAAAACATCCTCGCATATCTCTGGTGGAAACGCAGCCTTAGATTCTCTTGAAACAATGAGGCATTAGGCACTAAGAGCCCCCGCAGACCACAGACTTTCTATCGGCCGATAGTTTAGTCGGGCTCTTAATCAGCATGAAGATGTATCTGAGTGTACGAATTACAACAATGGGCCTATACCACATTTTTGGTTTATTGGCTTAAACGAACCCTGACATCACGTAGATGCCATAAATAATTTTACAAAATTCTTCTATCGTATTTATAACCGAAAAAAGTTGCTCTAAATATTGAACTTTTTGACTCCATAGACTTCCCGCCCAGGTCTTGACGTCACCTGTAGGGAACCAATAAGAGCTCACTGGTACAAAACAATAGCATCCGCTCGTAGTCATCGGACCACGAAAGGACGCTTCTCATTGATTCCCTACAGAAAGGACGCTTCTCATTGGTTCCCTACAGGTGACGTCATCATCGGCTATTTCAAATTACAGTACAATTTTCTTTTTAGTGTTATTCTCATTTGGATCAAGTTTTCTGCTGACCTTTTACAGTAAACGGTCCTATGTATCATCAAAAATAATACCGCAGTAAATAAATTGATAAATTTGATATCATATCATATTGCATATCGGCCGATAAATAAGTTTGATGGGCTACGCGATTGCTTTTAAGAGCCCCCGCAAACCACAGACTTTTCAATCGGTCGATAGTTTGATCGGGTTGGGTTGCTAAACTTTCGGCCGATACAAAGTGTGTGGTCTGCGGGGGCTCTAAGAAGTATAAAAATGAGCATTCTATAAAGAATAGTCGATGATGGTATTGCACCCTCAAATAAACCGAAACTTCGTTTTATGAAATTTTCTTACTTCCCACAAAGGTGAGGGGAGTATTGTGATCGTGAAAATTTTCGATTCCGAGATAATACGCGTTTTGGGCATTTTATGACATCTACACAACGAGAATCCACGTCACTCATTTCCGTCGCTCTGTCAGTCTGTTAATCGTCGTAATCTCCGTAACCGCTGCATGGATTGGGATGAAATTTGGGTTGCAATATGCTGTGGGTCGTAGTCGGTAATAATGCTATAATGTTGAAATCGGTGCATGGGCGGCGGAGTAATTAGCAAAAAACAATAAATTCAAAATATTCCTCAAACTTGGTTTCTAGCGTTTTAGGTGTTCTTGATCATTTTTTTTCTTGATTTTGTGCGTGGGGGTGAAATTGGGGTGGTTGGGGGGTGGAGGTTGTGGAACTGAAAAATTTGTTGCATTCTTAATAGACTGCCCATTGACCTCTGACAGAAAGGCCTAGCGGCTACACTTTTTTATGTCGATCTGAACATTGGTTGTGCTATCCTGACCATTTTCTACTTTTTTTGGGTGAAAGTGATATTGAGGTGGTTAGGGAATGGCGGTAGAAATTATTTTATTCATAATAGGCTCTCCATTGGGCTGTGAAATAAAGACCTACCGGCATAACCCACTTTTTGCGGGCGGGCGGGCGATGATTTGGTTGCAAGGGGATCTTAGACTTCATGCTATGGGAAAATAATAAACTGGCGTGGGAAGTACTGAGTCAATCAACAAGACTTAATTTTTTATTTATGACTAAAAACTATTAAATTATTAGTGAATATCTCAAAAGTATATATTTGGTATTTTCACATTTTTAGCTAAGAGAGTCATAATGCAAGAAGTAAAATTAGTAGTGTCCGACCGAAACTACTTTTTACGGCCGAAACCGAAACCGAACTTCGGCCTCCGTCTCAGTTTCGGCCGAAACCGAAACATCAATATAACGTCAGTAATTTTTTCGTGGATATAAAAATGAATAACGTATCATCAGCATTACCACATCTTATTTCAAATAAATGATCTATACTTTTTGAAGTTAATCTGAACCAAATATAAACTATTTTATATTTATATTATATTTTGTATCTACTAAATAACATTCCAAACTTTGGTCATTCTTTATGACACTGTTATCAATTAGCTGCCTTAAAACTAAATTTCAGAAGCACCTACGTAACTAAGTACAACTACTATTTTTGAAAGTAAGGAGTTTTCTGTGAATTTAGGAAACTGTTCTGAGCTTCATTAAGCTACAGATATTGTTGATTATCAGAATTTATCACTGAACAATCTAATATTGTAATATTGTAAGCGAGAAACAATAATTTATCAACTTTATTTGCAAATTGCTTCTTCAGTCTGAATAAATTTGACTAGTAGCATTAAGTAGTTGTTCAGTGGAAACAGCCATCGACAAGTGATTTTTAGGGGAACCTTTCTCAAAGACAGAAATGGACTGAAATTCTAGTAAGAGTAATATCTGCGTTTCTTTGCAACCTTGGCTCCGATAAGTAGGCTTCTTAACTTGTGATATCTACCCAGCAAAATGGCACTTCTTCGATTGAAGATTAATGCTTCGAGGGCGTCTGATCGCGGCGCGAAATCCATCGAATTTAGTTTCGGTTTCGGCCGTAGTAAACAGTAAATCGAAACCCGTTTTTTGGCCGAAACTAGGGCGAAACCAAAACAAAAACCGAATGTTTGGTCGGACACTAAAGATTAGTTTTGTGTGCACAAAAACGATTTGTAATATATCGTCTCTAGAAAATACCCTGCTGGCAGACACCCCTTTCTCCAACCGTTCAGATACTTTGCTAAGTGTTAATTGAACTAGCTTTTGATAATGTTATAGTTACAGCATTTCCTATCAGCTTTATCCTAGTGTCTTACAGATTCAGGCAAACACATTAAGATTTCACCCGGTAGATATGACGTCATTGTCGGTTAAGATTTTTTTGTTTAGTTACATTCAATATAATTATTATGAAAAGGGCTGCTAACAAAACTTGTTTCTAATCAGTTGCATGGTGGTGGAATTGGACTGGATCGGCTTGTTTGAGAACTGCATGAGTACGTTTAATGGAACATGCCCTGAAATGTTTAATGTTGCATGAAGAATGTGCATATTCTCTAGTAAGTATATACCTGTTTAGAAAAGTGCCTAATCTGGACATTTTTCGGAGAAATGAAAGCCAAGCTTATAGTAACAGCGTTCGAGATATACCCGGCAGTAAATTTTATGGCACTAATTTCTCGAAAAGTAAATCTACAAACACTGCAGTTTATACATGGTTTTAGGTTAGAATAGCCCTTATTACAGATCGTTTTCTGTTCAGGGTAGTAGACATCATTCCTATATGAATAGTAAAACTTATAGGTTAGGTTAGGTTGAAGGTGAGTGGGGCAGCGCTGCCTCCTTCTACTGCGACACAATTTGTCTATTGTGGCTCACACCTTTTTACGTACGTGTTTAAGAAATATTGAGACAAAAACAGCTCAAGATAGCTCAAGAAAAACAACCCATAAAAGCACTTCATGGACTTCTATAGAATAACACACTCACAAAAACAAGAAAAGTATATTTCAAAGCACAATACAGAATATTACTCTATATAGCTATGGCCAAAGACAAGTCACAAGAGCTCACAAAATAAAAACTGCAAAAATATGGCAAAGAATGAAAATCAAATGCTGAATAATATAGAAAACAGTGCACTGCATTGACATGATTATGTCCAAAAAAACACAGGTGGCCAAAACGAATATTGGAAGAATGGAGGGCTCAAGAGAGGAGACGCAGAGAACGACCGGCACTAAGACGGGAGACTTAGGTTAGGTTAGGTTAGGTTGAAAGTGAGTGGGGCAGCGCTGCCTCCTTCCACTGCGACTCAGTTGTGTCTATTGTGGCTCACACCCTTTTAGAGTTCACCGTACAATGCGCACCTCTTTGCGAAGGCGATCAACGGGTGAAGCTTCCTTGAAGTCATTAGGGTCCACTTGCGCAAATCCAAATGTCTGGAACCTAGCGGTATCCAGAACTGGACAGGAGCAAAGTATATGCTCCGCTGTTTCGTCCTCCACGTAGCAGAAGCGACAGTCTGAAGTTTGTTCAAGACCCAACTTCCGCATATGCTTCCTCAGACGACCATGTCCCGTCAGCAGACCAACCAGAATGCGGAGATCGTTCCTGTTACATTGACTCGAGGGGTATCTTATGAACGCCTTCGAGTGCAGTAGCCCTGGTGTATCTGGCCAGTGCAGGAGTGCTTTCCTCTCTGCCCAGTCTGATATGGTCTTTTTAGCGGTGCTTTTTGCAATGCCCGCAAATGGTTCTGGTCCTATGAACACAGATTCAGTTCCTTCTCTTAAAACTTACAAGCGATATATCATTTTCGCACAATGTCGAATTATTTTAATGATGTTTACTTGTACTATTGTCGGACTGTACGGAATGTAATTTTCTTGAAACAGTTGCCTACCTAGTCTTCAACTCTGGTGGAAAATTATCGTGGTTGATCCGGAAACATGCGTTAGCAATCGGTGCTTCAAGAAATAGAAAGTTTATGTACTTTTGTGTTAGTGACCTTTCTTCCAACAAGACTTCCTGAACCTATAAGTAATAACAGTTTCATAACGTATTTGAGGCTGGTTGTTGGTGGTAGTTATTTTATAGTGTTGTGTGGCGAGCAAATTATAATGGCAGTCAGTTGACTTCTTTAACGTTTCGGTTCTTGAGGAGGATCAGAAGGCTTCATCTAGCCATCAGCTGAGGATTGTGCTGACTAGTTCTAATGATGAGGATAATATCCCTGGTAAAAGAAAAAGTAGAGGATCTTCAATATCAGTAGACGCTAAGAAGCTGATAGATTCGTTTTATGACACTAGTATCAGAAGCACATAGAGCACATGTAGTTAGAACTGCAAAATTTCTTGAAAATTTCACGGCACTGTGAAGGCTGTCATAAATAAGTGACTTAAAGTTTTAACCCTCCAACTGCCTAATACTGTAGTTGTCGCTTCCTTGAATCGAAATGAATCACAGTGACTCGAATAAATGGGTGTTTTTGTTTTCAGCAAGCTACTTGAGTTTCTCTTAAAAATTTCCAGGGTAGGCATCTGGTCTTTGAAAACAAATTACATTTTCTGCTTCTTTTAATGTTTTTTTTATTAAATTAGCGTAGACACGATATTCATTCATTTATGGCATTAATAAGGTTATTACCTTATTAATGCTTCATCTACTTTAACGTGTAAAAAATCAACGCCTATTTTAAGATATCTCTATAAGGGTAGTATAATATTGTAGGTTTCGTATATTTTACTTATTTTTAATCAAATGCAACATCTAACGCATAATTTATGACACAACTTTATATGAATTTATTGTGTTTTTTGTTAGAAGCGCCTGAAAAATGCCGAGGATATTCTGGATTGAATTGTGGTTTTGGCTCAGTTTCATAATTCAAAATAAAATATTTTTAGCTTCCCTGTATACAGGGTGTTCATTTGAAAATTTTCCACCACAGATTTGTTGAAAACCACTGATTAATACAAAAAAAAAAACGCCGAGACACGTTGACATAAATTATATCTTTGTATGCAGGTTACGTAACTGTAGTTCCTCCAGCCTACTGTCTCATCGTGCGACGATGTTAGAAGATGCAAGTGATGACGAACCGAATGATTTCATTTAATCATCACTACTAGATAAGTGCTGATAATGTTGTAGAGAAAAGAAATCAAGTAATGGAGATTTACGACACGTTCTTCTTTTGTGTAAAGCTCCATTTCGATGAATCGGAACATGGATGACATCCGGCAAATTTCAGAATTGGCACATGCATGAAAAACAGCAAATTTAAATAATGCACCCTCATTGAGACATCCTTTAGCTGGTGATGGTGTCAGTGGTGCGTAATATGATGAGGAAGAGCACATTCTATGTGTATTCTGTGATGCTTATACCAAAGGCACTCAACAAGAATATGATTTTGATTAATCGGAACATGGATGAAAAAACAAACAAATTTCAGAATTGGCACATGCATGAAAAAACACCAAATTTAAATAATGCACTCTTATTGAGGCATCCTTTGGCTGGTGATGCTGTCAGTGATGCTTAATATGATGAGAAATGGATGATATCCAAATAAAAGAATGTCTGTAGAAATGTTTATGTTTATCTGTGACATAATGATTCACATTTGATTACTTTAATTACTTCATCGTCACAGAAAGTATTATTTTTTTCATATAGTGATCAACGTTTAACTGATTAGAATACCGTACGTTTATCGACGTGCTTAAATTGTTAAAAACCATAAGGTAATAATTGAAACATCAACCGAGAATTTCGGCATGATATCTAATTCAGTTTTTACGAATTTAGTTTGGCTCATATTGCATATATTTCATAAATTTCAATGACGAACTTCGTAAATTTCCATTACTTGGTGCTATAGTAAGTGCAGATTGAGGAAAATCGTTTTATGATCAGCAAAGGACTGGTTAGTAAAATTTTCTATCTGGATTTGAACTATAGCAATCTTCAGAATATTTGATCGTTGTAATTTGAATTTTACATCACAAATACAGATGATACGGTTTTAGGTAAAGTGTACAGGGTGTTTTATTGTTCTCTCTCTCTCGCACAGACACACACATACAAACTATTATATTACTAGGGCTTATTTGCAATGACTGTGTATTCTTATGTGTGTTCATTTTATTTATTGATCTATTTTTCTACTTGTACAAATATTCGTACGATCTTACCGTGAGTTCCAAATATTATTTATTTTTCGTACTTTTTTAATTCTATCGTGTATTGTGTAAAAAGATAATGGGCTAATGTGTATAGATGTGGTCCCCAACTCTCAACTATTAGAAGTAAAATGATAGTGTTTAGTAAATTGATTCCGTGTATTTTTAGAAACGAAATAAAAAAAATCATTCTCATTATTTCCGCAGTCCTGATATTATTTTGCCCATTGTCTTTTATTGCTAATTTTCAAGCTATGCATGGCCAGGGATACTGATACAGTATATGAACAATCGGATCTTATTTAAATCCAGGACAACTATAAACTTTTCATTTAATGTACAAAAATCTGGAAAATGATGCTGGTTACAATGTGAAGATGGATTTTGAAATGTCTAAAGAAACTATGCAATGCTAGGTAATAAGCTGGTTAAAAATAGGTCATGGCCTTAATAAAAGTTTTATCTACAGACACAAAAACATGATTGCAAGCGTTTCTTACATTTATTTGACATTAGCAGTAATTATGACTACAACTTATTTTAGCATCTGTGAATTTGCTGAAGCTTTTGAAAAATTTTATACGACAATCACAATTTTATCGTTCTTTACATGGTCCAGCATATGAACCATATATGCTGAAAGGCAAACTTTTTGTTAACGTTTCGGGCACCTTTGTAGCGCTTATCAAATCAAACAGTATTTGACACAAAATTAATTTGTGATAAGTAACACTGTTTGACAGCTGCGCCAGAAGCTTTTCCTTTGTTAGTATATAGAAATCGATTTCGGGGGGGGGGGCGCATCGGAAAAATTAAAGTTTATTTCATACGTTATAATATTGGCGTATATAATCCTAACCTAAATATAAAATAACAATGTACTATCAGAGATTGATATTCACAGCTTTATATCATTAGAAAGGCTACGTTGGTTATAGGTAGGCAAATTGCAAAACGCCGATTTGTTTGAAAATTTAAAATTAAATGAAAACTAACAGAGATTGATATGCACAACCTTATATCATTAGGAAGGCTATCAAATTCTACGCTTAACCGTATAAAAAAATTAGGCATTCCCATTTGAAAAAATCAAGTTATCGCTGACCGATGTTTCCATAATTAATCGACCGATTTCTCCAGGCATAAACGTAATTTAAATTTAACAGTCTCATCAAAGCTGACGCATTTTATGCTTAGTAATACGGCAAAGCCAGAGCCTTCCATATTTTATATACTCTGCGATATTCAATTTTTTCCTGATATCTACTTAAACCGAAAATGGTGATTCACACCTAAACGGTTCGCTTTAAGTCCCATGTATGATACATAAAGTCACACGAATTCACTAAGGAATCTGAATATGCAATATAGGGTGTTCCATTTAAAAAAAACATAACTTTGATACATTTCGTGTTTTTGGGACACCCTGTATAACATGAAAATATTTTTAAAATGTAGCCTTTATGGGTCTCTATCCATCCGAAATTGTTATTTTCTTTTTTATCAAATACTTTAGCCATAATGCTCCGTGTCGAATACGTGAATAACCCTGTATAGCTGAACAAAATGCAAATTGAGATAAAACATTCCAAATGCATTTTTTTAAACATTTTGTACTTTTATAAAGTCTCCAAGGTTACTAAAACATCAGTTAAATGTTTGTCTTTCAAGACATGTGGTTTCCGTGCTGGGTCAGTAAAACGCCTTGCATCAGAGGGCAGCACTGTAATGAGCGTAAGTTTTGCTCACGACAAATTGCAACATGTATGTCAAAAGAAACTGTTACCAAAGAAGAATGTTGAATATCCCTGGCTAAGCAATGACATAATTTGTGATAAGTGCGTACTAAAGCAATAGGTAGTGGTAGGGTAAATGATGTTTAGTATAAGATGAGCAAAATACTTACTTTTGTATTCAAGACGGGTAGTTATTGTATAATAACAGTACATAGTTGAATGGGTATCCTGTTGAATTTCAAAGAATATAACATAATGTGGTAACATGACTCTATTGACAGAAAGCATATAACACAGAATTCTACAAAAATAAATATTTTGATAACCTCTGCATTTTTTTATTCTAAGAAATTATAAATATCCTTATCCTAATGACAATTATCATACAATATAAGGTTTGAACTATGTTTCTATTTAACCTAAAAGCGAATTTTGATAATGAGTAATAACTTTTTTGTTACTATAACTTTCCAGTGATTTAGAGCTAGTACAATAAATCTGAGAAAGTTCATGAAAATGACGCCCTACACTGTTTTTTTTTTCATAAATTGTTTTGAGAATATCAGAAAAGCTTACTTTGGATTTTTGGGATTCTTGTCCCACAAATTTTTGAAAATAATTCAAAAAGAGGGATTCGATTTTTCTCAAGTTGTGAGTACTTTTCGAGTGTTCCAAAATCGCTGTTTTGAGTATTTCAAAATCACTAGCCCTTACATCGACGGAAAAATAGAACATTTTTCTGAAGGCAGATTTATTTAACTATTTGAGGCATTTTTTTAACCTAAATACCATCTTTTGTTTCAGCATTTTTTTTTCAGAAATTGAAAGATTCTGAGACTATCAAGTTAATTTTAGTCTAGCCCTATAGTGGCTCATGCATAAATATGCCTCCAACAGGCCAGATCATTCTTCCATTCCCCATTCTTCCATAAGGCGGGGAAACTTTAAACTGTATTAAATATATTAAATAGTAGTATTTTAATTTCTAAAATATTCGTTTTTTCGTCGGGCACAATGTTTTCCTTAAAAGCCTTGTTTTCAACAGACTTAGTATAAGAAATTAGTCATATTGACTAAAAAGTAGATGAAATATTCTGTAGGCTTTATCTAACTTTTCGGCAAACCAGAATCAGATTTCTTGATACAGTTTAGTAATGGTAACAAGATACAATGGAAGTTATTCCACTACAGAGATCAGGAACGTGGCATCTCTCTCGAAGGTAATGCTTAAAATGCCACTTTGCTGAAATTGAAACCATATTTTTTTTACTCGTTTTGTATACCGGGTGTCCCAAAATTTCTTTGACACGTGATATTTTCGTAACGAAATACGGTTCAAGCAAGAACTGCGTTGTAATGCGGAAGGTACTGTAGGGTCTATCATACATGCATTCAAAACAACATTTTTTTGTACGTCATCCCCGAAAACACAACCCCAATTTGTTGTTTTCAAATAACACCCCATAGGTTTTCCTACATAACCGATATCCCTATCTTAGTTAAAATCTTGTGGTACCTTTTATGTTATACGCAAACTATTACTTTTTTTTAGGATTTTAAATAAAATAAGAACTTATTTTGTGTAGGAAAAGCTGGTAGATGCTATTTGAAAAAAAATGGAGGTGTGTGTAGTACTTTCAAAAATGCCACTCAGTCTTCGTTTGAACTTTTTTTTTGGTTACGATAACATCACGTGTCAAGGAAATTCTGGGGCACCCGGAATATCGATTAATTAACGTTTGACTGCCTTAATATGTAATGTGGCCACTATAACATAAATTTGTCTTTTTCATTCAGAACAGAACAACGATCACAGCTACCGTATCGTCGCTTAATAGCAAAAATTTCACAGTAAAATAATACATATTCAACAACCCATTATTGTACCATCTGGATTGGTTTTGGCTTTGGGAAAGCATAACTTCTTCCCTGCATTATAAACACAATGATTAATAAAAATACCACAAGTGGATGACTGTGTATAGGAAACACTAGGCGTTTTCTTACCGGTAACCAAATTTTTCGAACCAGTTTCCGACTTTGTAACCGAAACAAAGTCTGGTAAAGTCTTCCCATTCTTGAACTGATACTTCACGGGCTGATAAGCAGGCTGAAATGTATAACCTGACCCATAACCATACTCGCCATTTCTTGATTGAGTGTTTGAAGTGACTGCGTATATCGGCCTGGTATAAATTATCTTCCCTGTGCCAGGTGACAATGCGACGCTCTGTGCTTGTGAATGCCTGCCGATAGCATATGTATTCTTCCCGTTGGCCATTGATTTCACTGTACCTCTGAATCCCAGAGGAATGCGGTACCCTGGGCTCCCTGGAATGCTTTCTCCAGGTCCTATAACAGTCCCGTCTGGAGGAAAAGAGCCTCTGCTTTGAACCACGGTAACGTCCATGTCTTTGAGGGGATCAAGAACAATGTGCTGCTTCTGCTGCGTGTCCACTTGTGATATGATATTCCGCGTCGCTGGCCTGGACGTCTCTTCCTCATAATCTTCATAATCATCATCTTCGTCATATTCAGCGCTGTTATGCTGTGTATCTTTTGACTTTGGCGGTAGTGTTACTGCCTCCACCGTTGTGATGGGATGGCTTGTTGTCGATGATGTCGTGGTTTCGCCCGACCTCTTTGCCGTTAACGAAACTTTTCCAGTCTGTGCTTGCGTGAAGCCTTTGTTCCTGGAGGATACGGGTGAGTCAAAACGTAAGTCTAAAGGTTTGAATGGTCCATCGGAAGAATTCTTTCCGAAAGGTACTCCGGACGCAGCCTGTGCCCCACCAGTGTATCTGATCCCATAGCGGAACTTTCCTTGCACTTGGGTTTGGGTCATACCGCTTAGAGCGCCACTTTGGGCTCCTGCCGTTCCTCCACCTCTAAAGGTCGTGGTTTGGTTGTCATCGTCTTCTTCTTGGTATGGCGTGAAGCCAATCTGCGCCTGAGACGATGTGTTACCAGCTCCATTCGCTTGTGCGTCTGCAAGTCCACCTTTTTCCGAAGCTTCTACTTGGGACTGCGTGCCATGAGCTAGTCCGCTGCTCTGAGCGCTTGACAAAGTGTTTCCGGTCTCTGAAGAAAGCACCACTTGAGACTGAGAAGTTCCCAGACCTCCTCTGCCTTGCGCTGAACTTTGCGCGCCATCTTTACCCCCTGCCACTTGCGTCATCGCGCCTCTTTTTCCATCGTCTGAGCCTGCTGAGGCGCTGAATGAACCCGACCCACTGTACGTTCCAGACACTTGCGACTGAGCTGTTCCTCCAGCATAAATTCCCTGGGCTTGTGCCTGCGCTTGAGTTCCGTTTTCTGTTTGAAGCACCGATGTTTGAACTTGCGAATCGGAGTCATCTCCTGCTTGTCCAGCTCCGTATTGTACCCCTCCTACTACATTTGGGGCTACATACTGTTGAGGCACACCAGGTTGAGCCCCAGGTATACCCGAAACGCCAGATGGAGCTCCTGGAACACCTGTTATGCCAGTTGGGGTTCCAGGTATACCTGGGACGCCAGTTGGAGCTCCAGGTATGCCTGATACACCTGGAATTTGCCCTCCTGGCCAAGCCCCGTGAACGCCAAGTGCTTGAGGGCCTTGGGATGGACCAGTCCATCCAGGTTGTGGTCCTTGTGGACCTCCGGGGGTGCCTGCCCAAGATTGAGGAGGCCCACTTGGGGCCGAGGGCCCTGCCTGCCAAGGTCCTTGAGATCCTGAGGGCCATTCCGCCCCTGAAGGTACACCACCTGGGTATCCACCAGGCACCCCACTTGGAAAAGTTCCGGTAGGACCTCCTGTAATACTGGGATATCCTGAAGGTCCCGTATATCCTTCAGGAATTTGTCCCTGATAACCTCCAGGTACTTGAGCTGCTACTCCTGGATATCCTCCAGGAAAACCACTAGGAGCTGCCCCAGGTACGCCACCTTCAACTCCTGGATATCCTCCAGGGAGCCGACCAGGGACTGTTCCAGGCCCGCCACCTACTATTCCTGGATATCCTCCAGGTACTGCTGTAATGGGACCTGGTACACCTGTTCCGGTACCTGGGAATTGGGGAGTACTTCCAGGTACATATCCCCCAGTACTTGGAGCACCTGGATATCCAACAGGTGTGCCTCCAGGAACTCCACTTGGGAAACCCGGAATTCCAGGTATTGATGGGCCTGTAGGTGGTCCAACTGCCCATCCAGATACACCTGGCCCCTCTGGTTTTGCACCTGGTATACCTGGTAACCCCTGTCCCGGTGCCTGAGCACCTGGTTGCCAGCCAGGTCCACTTGGAGCAGCTCCCGGCCTTGATGGTGCACCTGCTGGTCCACCTGGCCATCCAGGAGTTATTCCAGATACTCCTGGTTGCGCAGGTCTTCCGCTTGGCCCTCCTGGTATCTGTCCTCCAGGAAATTGAGCTCCTGTCACTTGTATTCGGCCACCAGTTCCTCCGTATGATTCATATTGCCCAGAAAATTGGCCTGAAAATCGCCCACCGTGACCTAAATTACTTTGATAGTTTCCTTCTAGGTTTCCTCCAAAAGTTCCGGACTCTCTTTGACCAGAAATCACTTGAGTTCCTGCGCCTTGCCATGTAGAACCTGGAACCGTTAAATTTGCATTATTGCAGTATAGTAACTGTGAAGCCGGAAAGCGTAAAAAATAAAGCTTTTAGCGTAACATTACTCACAACCAAAATTTTCATTCGCGCTCTAATTTTCCCTACCCCAATTTAAGAACTGACGTTCAAAATCGAGGTTGGCCAGTGGAGTAACACTTAAGAGACCTATTTTCGTTATTGTAGTAATACAGAGTGTGCCACGACGATTAAAACAAGCAATATATCGGAACTGGACAGTAGTAGAGAATTTAGAGGTGTAAATTAGAGCAATTATTGTTGTATCTTTTCTTGTTTATTGTGATACCCAATGAGGTATTTGTTTTTGGACACGACGCGCGACGTCCGATTCAAAATTATTATGGGACACCCTGAATATGAGTGCCTTTCTGTGTTCCTCCTGATGAAACGGTCTAAAGTGATTAATTCAAGAGGTACACGTATTTAAAGAATTGTGCCACACGTATCTCTGCAGTTAATTATTTTGCTAGTGTTCGTTTTATTTTTTGTCTTAATAATAGTGGTACAATCCTTTACCTGTAGCTCTTGAATGAATCACTTGAGACCCCAAGTGTGCTAATTTGTTGGAATTGTTTTATCGGGAGGAACACAAAAAGGCATTCATTAATAATAATTAATAATTTTGAATCGGACGTCCTTAATTTATCTCTACTTCCATTGCCTTTAAAGCAGGGAGTGAATTTTACCTAGTCTAACATGTAAAATTTGAATTTTTCTGAGTTAGTAATATTATTATTGCTACCTATAGATGTATTTATCTGGCCAATGTTAATGAATTATTACCTTGTCCAGGAATCCACCCTGGGGCTCCAACTTGTCCTGGTCCTCTAATTTCTCCTGGCGCTGGACTTAGAGGTTGAGCTTGACCTCCAGGTGTCCATCCTTGCCCTCCAGGCATCCATGCTGGCCCTGGTCCCTGTCCAGGAATCCATGGTTGACCTGGTATTGGACCAACTTGGCCTGGAGACTGGCCAGGAGGAGCTTGCCCTGGTAACGATACCTGCCCAGGAACTCCTGTATGCGTAGGAGCTTGTCCTGGTATCCATGCTTGTTGAGGACCTCTTCCAATTTGCGTTTGATCTGGACCTCCAATTTGACTTGGTATTTGGCCCGGTGTCCATAACTGCCCAGGAGGTGCTCCTACTTGACCAGGAACTTGACCTGGAATCCACGTTTGTCCAGGAGTTTGACCTGGTATCCACGTTTGTCCGGGAGCCCTTCCAGCTTGTGTTTGACTTGGTCCTCCAACTTGACTCGGAATTTGTCCAGGTACCCAACCCTGCCCTGGATGTACTCCTACTTGACCGGGAAATTGTCCTGGTACCCAAGTTTGTCCAGGAGCTCTTCCAACTTGACCTGGACCAATAGTCGGCCCTGCAGGTCCAGGGACTTGACCTGGACCAAAAGACGGTTCTGCAGGTCCAGGGACTTGACCTGGACCAAAAGACGGCGCTGCAGGTCCAGAGGGTTGACCTGGAATCCACGTTTGTCCAGGAGCCCTTCCAATCTGCGTTTGATCAGGCCCGCCTTGAGTTGGCCATTGACCCGTAGGAGCTCCTGGTGGACCTGGTGGTTGGCCTCTTTCTTGGCCAGGAATTTGACCGGGTGGCCATGCTTGCCCTGGTTGCCATGCTTGTTGTGGACCTCCTCCTGGTATTTGGCCTGGCGTCCATGCCTGTCCTGGTGTGCCTACCACTTGACCTGGTATTGCTTGCCCTGGAATTCCCCCAACTTGACCTGGAATAAAAAATATGCGTTTTTCATCAGAACACTATGCACAGTCCGAAGATTGATTTAAAAATGGTTTGATTCATGTATGTCACAATGTTGATGATGGTTGATAGCATGGCTTTGCTTCATTTTACCGGAAACAGAAATGATGGTTGAGACTTAGTTTGACATCCTGAGTCAAATGAGACCACTCCTAGACCAAGGAAGCGTTCCGGTGGAAAACTACGGCACTTTGAAATTTCAGTACTTAACCGGTCGAGTAGTTGAGTTGAGTTGAGTTGAAAATGGGTTGAATGGGGTTCCAACAAAAGTTAATCGGATCGGCTTGACGTTCTGAGAAATTTGGAGTTATAAGATACGTCTCCGTCTGAACAAAATGTCTACCACATTGAAAACTTCTTTATAGGTTTAAAAAAGTATACAAAAGTGAAGCATTATCAATAATTCAAAAAATGGTCAACAGGTGGACAAAGTCATTATCATCGTTATTCTCAAAGAGCTGTCAAAGTGTTCCTACCTATTTGATAAACTCCAAAAGACTGGAAATTTGTTATATTGAAAAACAAATTCTGGACACAAGTAACGTATGTTGCGAAAGTTTTGAGAATTTTTTCAAACAATAAAAAAAATATCTCATAATAATATATTTGAACTATAACAAGAACTACAAATAATAACAATATTTCTTAATATAAAAATGATATTAAAGTACTGCTAATGGTCCATGATACTCCACGGCTCGCAATTTCCTCTTAATGTTCCTCATTAGGTTTTGGGCAGATTCTAAATCAATTTCTCTGATCAGTAGCATTATTCTTCTTCTTAATTGCTGTTCGTTTTGAGCTTCTCAGCCATTGCTATAAACTTTGGCACTCACTTGAGCCCAAAGAGTTTCGATGCTTGAGGAAGATTGGGAAGGTTGTCGTTTTATGGTACAAAAGGTATTCCCTATTGTTCTAGCCAGTTTCTCGTACGCGAAGCATAATGACCTGAAGCCAGATCTGGCCAAAATTGAGTAGTTTAGGCAAACATCTTTGAGTATAGACTTCTGCGGTAATCGCTTCGGCCCTAACTCGTCCAACGTACGGCTGTGAAATACCGTTTTCTGATATAGCGCACCACACTAACACTTTGTATTCAAATTTTTCTTTTCGTTTAAATTTTACATTATCTGGACAGGCTTCAAAGTCTCTTATATAAAAACCATCATTACCTTTGATTTCTGAGTTCGAAAATGTGAAACACTTTCCATCGTCAAGAATTTTTATGTTGCCAGCAAAATGAGTACGACGTAAATTGCGACAGCATTGAGGAATTCTTTCTGATTCTGATTTGGGAAATACTTTATATATTTTCTTCTTTTTCGGAATTTTAAGTTATTTACGAGGTTATTTATCTTCACTTCTCTACAGATTGTGCTAGCATTGACGTGAAAAATGCGTCCAAGTTTTCGTGTTGAAGTTCCAACTCGATGTTCACTTCGGACGTCCACTTTTTGATAAATCTATACAAGGAATACCTTCTTCGCATTCACGGATCGCTCGATAAATTGTGGCAAAAGAAATATTTTGATCTTGATATAGGCGAACTATTTCTTCATTTCAAGTCGTCCAACTAGACTGTAAATACTCTTCCGAATATCTAATTTGTACGATATTTTGACAACTTATACCCAAAATGGTTTTGTTACGTTTAGATATTAACTGGTTAACATGGTAACGATTTCTGAATTGTAAAACTTTTGCAACCAATGTTACATTATCAACTTTAGCAATTAAGAGGTATCAAGAGCCAGCCTTATTATAAGTTATTTGATCTGTTTTTAGCTTAGTTAAGTATTTACGCTCTTATTGTAAGTTGGATATCGCTGCTTTCCTTCAGATTTGAAACATGAGTTAGCTTTACCTGGAATTCCTCCACCTACACCAGGACCTGGGACCCATGTTTGTCCAGGAAACTGCCCTGGTATTCCTCCTACTTGACCAGGTCCCAAATAAACGCCAGGTCCTCCAACTTGACCCGGAACTGGTGGTCCAAAGGGTCTTTGTAAAATCGGTTCTGGATATTTTTCTCCTCGTCTTCCAAGCTCACCGGTTTCTTCGTGCCCGTAGCATTCGTCGCAACCAAAAGGGATGCTCTGGCTTTGGGCTTGACCAATTCCGTTTGTTCCAGCTAAACAATAATAGTTATTCATGTATCAAGGGCGTAAAACAAGCGTTTATGGGCCGCAACATGTAAACGAGCCGTTATATCTTGTTACCACAATTGATGGCACCAATGGCATGTGGATATCAAAGTTGTCTGGGCACTAGATGAAGGATTAAAGACATTGGGTGCATTCAGCAGACTCAACAGTTGCGGAGCAGCTACCAAATTTTCTGCTGAACGCGTGCGCTACCAAGCAGCTACCGCTCCAGCGGTCGCCATTTTTTGTAGCGATAGAAAAGTATGCTCACTTGGAGCGGAGCGGAATAAGCTACTTTTGACCTTGTCAGTGTCACATGTTATGACACTTGTTATAGGTTATGTTGTTGTATTTAAAAGAAAAAGTCCCCTTACTGAGTCCAAAACTTTGATACAATCTGACATATCTTTTTATTTTTAATAACCTCAAATGTGACCACTCATTCGACATTTCACTGACAACTGACAGGCGTCACAGACTATTTATCGTGATATATCAGAGCGCACAAATAATGCTTTTCAGCAGAACGCCAACTGTTGAGATGCAGCGGCTACAAAAGTAGCGGCTCCCGATCTTTCTGCTGAATGCAACCAATCATTCACAACTTATGCATACAGTGGTGTTGATACAATTTGCGAACCTATAGCAGACTTGTCAGAAGGATGCGTGACAACATTGCTTTTGATGAGCTTGTATTCCTTTGGTGCCACCAATTCTGATAACAAGCTATAGGCGAGGGCTATTAACATGTAAGGTCCATAAACTTTGTTTACGCCCGAAATGCATACAAAATTTTATGCACGATCGGTTTTGTAATCCTTTATTAATAAACAATCATGTTTTTCTTTTTCACCTTCTGTCACTAGCTTATACTAAATATCTTTGCAACTTGCTTGAATTTTATACTTCGGTGGTATATATTACTGTTGTATATTATAACACACCTTGTGTATAGTAATCTGCCAAATCATTTATATTCGTTTTATAGAAAATAAATAAAAATAAGTTCTACTGCAACTAATAACAGATTATAAAACAATAATCTGGACAGCTCTGTCCGCGTTACCAAAGCGACTAACTAAATAAGACGGGAATATAATAATATGGTCGCCATTTTTAACTACTGTTGGATTGCAAATTGCAAGTTCTATACGTTTGTACGTCATAATATTTTCGAATTTTTTCAATAACATGGAAAGTAGTGACGATTAAGAAGCCCGCGGGCGCTAAAGTGGCACTTTACGCCTGCCAAATGCTAAATGTAACAACAATGTCTACTTTACCGCCCGATCGTGCAATACAATATAATTTATAATAAGGAACGTCATCCATGGGCGCCCAATGCAAGGGTAACTTGATGGTACTATTTTTTAAGTGCATTGAAATTACCAATAATCAAGCGTTGAATGAGTGAATGAAGGAAACAGGCTTTCTGGTGTGACCACTAAGGGGCCTGGATACACACATTTATATAGTATATACGTATTTGCCATGTAAAACACGGACTCACAATTTCTCGCATAACTCACTCTATTTTCAAACTACATATATAATATTTCAGAAGGCGATAGTTAAGACCTTAATGAATGCCAACTATTTTCGGTTTTCTCAAAAAAGTTTTTTAATTTGCAAAAAAACTCAATGCAAAATCATACAATCTACAAATACCTGTAATTTAACAACCAAACACGATATCAAAAAAAAGGGTAAATAGTTGCACAAGCGCAAGCTTTCTTCTTCAATTTGGTCTTTGAGTCGTTTCTGTAAGTTTAAAGGTAACTTCAGGAGCTTGGAAATGCGAAATTTATTTTTATAGTGCCCTTTGGACCTTACCTTTGGATCTTTTGACCTTACCTTTGAATTTTTGGGCTTATCTGCCCTCATCTTAAAGGGGTGATACACGTATTAGCAAGTACGCGTACTTATGGCTCGGCGACCTTTTTCGCCTGTGTGTCACCGTAAGTACGCGTACTTTAAAACCGTCGCGCAAACCGCCGGCGATCCAACTGGTTTGAAATCTTGCTCGTAGCTTGTCTCGGCTCGTACTGCGAGCTGCGAGTCACCACTTTACTTCGGCAGGTCATCGATCCGCAACGCTTGTTGTGTTTGGCGTTTGTTAAAAGTTTTGTTTATTTAGGAAAATCATCAAAATGAGTGATTTCAGCTTCACATGTGTCACCGACGTCGAGCCGAGTAAGTTCGCGAACTTAGAAACCGCTTACTTAAAGCTCGTACGTGTATCACCTCTTTTAGACACACACTGGAAAAAGGGAATAGGTGGCCACGCCTCCTCGCTAGCACGGGAATACGTCTTTTCTTGGAATCTCAATTTCGCGCGCTATACCCTAGACCCTTAAAGACCTCAATCAGACCCTTATGCACCTCTCCTTATCCTAGTTCCCAAGCCGACCCCTCATCGCAAAGATGAGGATGGTCTTGGGTCCTGCCCGTATTATATGTTCAGGTTCAAGGACTCCTGAACCTAGTATTGTTTGGAAAAGGAAAGAATGCGAGCTGCTATTTTCAGTATTTTCCTATAATGTTACTGAACGATGATAAAAATACATCTCGCACTTTCATACTTTCAGTTATTGCTGTCATTACCTACCGCAGCGTTAAAGCCGTTAAACAATATACTATTATTATTTCTATGTATTTGTGGTAAACTTACAAACAATGGCTTTGGAACCTTCCACCGTAGATTCAGCTTCCGCTTTTCCATCTCCATCAGATTTTCCGAAGTTGAGGTACTGAGATTGTGTCTGACCTCTCACTCGTCCTTTGAAGTAATGGCTAGTTTGTCTCTTCCATCTTCCGGCTATATTTTCTTCAGCCTCGTTTGTAAAGTCATTTGGAATGTCCAGGTATGCTTGCTTTTCTAGGTAGAACGTCGGCAGTCCTTTACAGAAGTCTATTATCCTGTGTTTTGCCAAATACCATAACTGAAAATTTCGAGTTAGTTTGTGGTCCATTGCACTTAAGTTGTCAAGTAACAACAAAGTCAATGAATAAAAAAGGTGCTACTCATAGCTAGCTCTTACATTGTCTTTTTACTTCTGTGACATTGGCATCGACTGCTCTAGTCATTAGCTTCGTGTTCGTGCTGATTAGAAGGCAACAGTGAAGGCTCAGGTGGGGATTCTCGTTGAGCTTTTTTTTTGTTTTATGGATATTTATTTTTGATTGAAAAAACCAGAAATAAATTTCCGCCTCTAATTAACGAGAATCGAACCCGGGACCTTTCGGTCACAAGCCCTCAACTCTAACGTCTAACCACTGAGCCAACCCATCCCTCGATCTTACATTGTTATTATTATTAATGTATTTAGAAATTTGTGTGGCAGTTTAGCACCTTTCCTGCATTTTGATTTACGTTTTGGCAATATCAACAACTCTATCGTACTCACTATACACACAAATCACACTATACTTCAAGATAACTTTAGTGACGTTCCATGACATTTTAGTACAAAATTTGGCAACCGAATAACTTTGAATAACTGGCGTTGTTTGAAAGCCATGACAAGAAAGAGCGATAAATTTTGAAAAATAATTGATATCAGCAACTTTTTTTAATATGTGAAATAAACGCTTGTATAAATAGAAATAAAACCCTTTATATTTTTAGAAATAGGTTTTTATAAATAAACATATGTCCACAATCAATATTTTTCAAGTGTCAGTCATTTTACTTCCCACACCGATAGGTGAGGGGAGTATATTGTGATTTCGAAAATTTTCGCGCAGCAATAATAAAAAAACTAAAAATATAAAAACTGCTCAAACCCCTTTTTTAGACATTTTCAACTTTCTAATCGTTTTATACTTATTTTGGGCAGGTTGGGGAGTGGGGAAGTGTAAAACAGAAAAGTTTGTTTTATTTTCAATAGATTATCCATTGACCTGTGAAAGGAAGACTAGTGACATAACTTACTTCATGCTATGGGAAAATAATAAACTGGTATCACCGCAATGTGTGGGAAGTACTGGGTCAGTCAACTTGACTTTATTTTTTTGATTAGTTTATTACTAACTTGCTCTACAGTCCAGATGGCATCATATCATCATATGCAAGAGTTGTTTGAAAAAATATTTCAACTGATCTCCCTTTTAGGTTTTTTCCTTATTTTTTATAATTACATTAATTGACCCCTATAGTCAAGCAGTAATTTAACACTTTAGGGAATCAGATATATCCAATACCTCTCTTTTTGATAATTGCTGTTCTTCGACACTCTGAAAGATTCTTTTTTGTTCAACTATCCACTTGTCTATCAAGCTTTTCCCATCTTGTACTACTTCCAGTATGCATTTCAGTCCAATAAGGTCTTTATAAACTACAACGTTCTAAAATATCAAAATTAGTGATGGGTGAATGGTCGTAAATAGAGACAGTCTTACATTTTCATAGTCGTACAATACTGTATATTTTCCTGTAGTTCCAATGGCAGTTTCAAATGGATTTCCTTTTCGGATTACTTTCTGCAAAAGAAACACAACTGGTTAACTAAAGACAAACATGAGTTGTATTTAAAAACAAATTGGTTTGAAATAACACGCGGCTTCAAATTGTTCTTTATTTTTATTCTACTTTTGGTTAAGGTTCATTTATTTCTGATTAATCATCTGATTCTACCTTATAATTCTTTGATGATTTGTTATAAATGGATATTTATATGGACTATTTGACTCAAATAGCATGGCACAAACAAATATTTACTTTATGTATCTTTAGCCTATAACTTTACGAAAAAAAAGTGTTTATGTATGAAATCACACACTATAGGTTTTAAATGAAAACATGACTCCACTTATGTAGTAAAAGTTGTGGACTGCTATTTGAAAAAAAAAGTTGGGGTGGATACTTTTGGTATCCCTAGCAAGCATTTTTATATTAAAACTTGCCCGAGAAATTATATTAAAAAAAGCTACGGGAACTGTGTTTATTTAAATGTTTTTTTTTGTTGCTTTGGTAAATTTCTCTCTATACAACGGGTAGTTGGAATATCCGTGGAAAAAACGGGGATAAATTAATTCATGAAGCAAGCGTTCCGAGCTTTCCAAGTTTGGTGTTGATTTCCCATACCTAACCAAAATTATTCTTTCAGACGTAGTTCAGATGACAGGCGTTAGACGGACACCTATTGCTCATTCTTTGATTTGCAGTAGTAGTTTAATAGTAGTGGTAGTAGTAATAGACGTTTATTAGTAACCTTTCAGCGATACTACAAACTAGGCAGATATAAGTTGCAAGTTGTTGAGCATCTAAAATCGATGTTGGAGATGCTGCTTGTTGTTGGATTGCATAATATATGTAGAAGAATGAGACGTCGTAGAAGAGCAGATATACTCCCAATCGAAACCCAATAGGATTCATCCAATTCTGAGACGTAAACTTAATAGAAGTGTATACGTAACAGTCTCAGAATATATTTATGAAGCAAAATGTTTCGATTATTTCCAAATGTGAATCAAATATTTTGATAACCTCTTATAAATCATTAAGGACATTTCAGCTGATGAGAAAGAAATTCTTCTTCTTCATAGGCTGCCATGTAGGTCCCGCGTAGGCCTCTGTAATTCTAGGAAATCGCTTATTCCTGCCCAGTGACGGATGTTTTTCAGCCACGATAGCTTTTTTCTTCCAATACCTCTTCTTCTTCCTTCGATATTTCCTTGATGAATGAGGCACAGGAGATGATAGCGTTCCACATGCATTATTATATTATATATAAGCTATTTTCATCTTCCTTTTAACCTCAAAGTCTTCGTTCTCCTAAACCAGCTCTCTGGAGGACGTTCTCATTTCTCATATGATCGAGTCAGGCCACTCTCAGAATTCGTCACAGAGTCCACATTTCGAACGCGCTTCGATCATATTGTTAATTGTTGCCTTCAGCGTCCATGCTTCCACGCCATACAGTAGAGTGGAGTAAACAATTTTCGAAGTTTTACGCAAATTGTCGTAGCTTGTTCAATTCTACATCTTATCTCCTCATCTGTGTCCCATCCTTCATTTATCATGTATCCCAAATATTTAGAGTTAGGTGCTGGCCGGTTCATGTCCTCTCCATTCAAGTGTATTCGGGTGTCTGGGATATGGTTTCTGGTAACAACCATGAACCTGGTTTTGTTGATATTTATCGTTAGAGCCAGCCTTTGGCTTACCTCACTAACAAGACTTAGTAGGAGTTTGAAGGTCATTCACATTGTCTGCTAGTATTATAGTGTCATCTGTATATCGGATATTATTGATTGAAAATCCGTTTATTTTAATGCCGGGCTATCTGGGGTTACCTCAGCAAATGCTCTCTTCACGTATAGGTTGAATAACATCGGGGACAAAATACGCCCTCGTCTAACTCCTTTTTTTATTATTTAACATCATTTCTTGATGCTGCATTATGGACTCTAATACTTGCTTTTTGGAGAATGTAATAATATTTCACCAACAGAAGACACGAAAAAATGCCCGTCATCTGAAATAAGCCTTAAAGAACTGGCTTTTCCAGGTACTTTTGAAGCTAGTCTGTTGAAACTAGTAGTCTCTCATACCTAACTAAAAGCTATAGTCTAATGTCCCCAATAGTGTCTCATCAGTGTAACACTTACACACATCCATAATTATAAACAGTAATCCAGATAATATTTGAAAGCATTTATCTACGTTTAACCGCACTATCAGCAATAGGATAAAATCACTGAATTAAACTAGGACATGACATTTTCAATGAACTTCTTCATTATTGACAAAAAACGGTATCTCGATAACAGACTTGTCCAGCGAACACATGCGACACGAAATTACTGATTGCGATAATCCAGTTTTAGAATGGAATATCTAAAAAAATATATTTAAAAGATTTTGCAACCACATTTATGTACCTAATTAATTCTACGTTATCAACTAGCACCTTTTGATATGGACGCCGAAAATGGCGGGAATACCACAAATTATAAAATAATCGAATTCTGCAATGCAGTCATGGAAAAAATCTACGATTACCTTAGGTGTGGTGATAGGGGGCAGGTTCAAAACACACAAAAGCACAAAACTTGCACAAAAAAATGTTCTTGGTGCCATGAGAGCTTTTGACCGCAGTGCGGCCAGTTTAGCAATGGCCAACTTGTTCCTGTTTGTCTCTAGTTCTTGATATCATATCGCAGATGTTTAATTTGTGTGTACACAAGGTCTTTTTTCAGACAGATCGGTTCTTGTATAATAGCACAGTCACTTTTGCATTAAATATACCAGTCACAAGTGAAATCAAAACACCTAGAAAAGAGGGATATTCGCTTTAAAAGTATGTACACAGCTTGACAGTGCCCTCTTCAGACACAACTATCACTTGTTGTTTATTCAGACGCTATTTACCTACATTGTACCTCCAAGAAACTATACGTGTAGTAAACACGATGTCAGTTGGAACACGGCGATGTGACGGCGATATACGAGGTAGTATCAGTTCCCCGGTATTTGCGATGCTATTCCACTGGTGAAAATACTCGAATTAGCAGCATATATCCCTGGTATACATCCAAAAGCCGCCGTCAAAGCACCCCAGCCGAATTGTATTCAGCAGGTAGCTGAGACTGTCCAGTCGAGCGGTCGAGCCAGTCTTATCAGGTGCCGTTCACGGATACGGATTGTAAGGCTTTGCTTCCGCAACTTTGCGAATTCGCGATTTCTTATATTTTGGACATACGTAATCATGGCCTTTTGGAGACGCTGGGAGAATGCACGTGATAGTGTGGCAGATGTGGATGCGGATCCTATTCGGGAAGACTTTTTTCACAAGAATTTAGAAGAACAGACACAAAAAGTAGTATTAAATATTTACGATTGTCTAAAAAATGGAAACCGTGATGCCTCAAAAATTCAGATTGTGAATCGAATTTGTGTGCTGACAAAAATTAGTCGTTCCAGTGTGGGCAGTGTAATTAATCACACTTTAAAGAGAAAAAGAGTAGGACGAAAACTTAAAAAAGTTGATGCGGCTTTGCTGGAAGATATCCGAAGGATCATTTACAGATTTTACAGTGACAATGTGGTGCCAACGTTAGAAATGATCCGTGATAAATTACGGGAGTTTCCAAATTACGAATACAGTTACAAATCCTTGGACACTTTATAGTATATTGTGAAACGATGTGGGTTTCGATACGGAAAAATTGACAAACGGGTGGGAGTTATGGAGTCGGCGCGTATTGTCGAGATTCGGCAGGAATATTTCCGCAAAATTAAAAAAATCAGAAGAAAACGAACCCTGATTTATCTAGACGAAACATGGTTCGACACTCATGATGTTGTGCAATATGGATGGGTTATTTGTTGCGCTCTCTAGTTGTTAGTCAGTTCTCGTGATGAAGACAGCGATCTCTGAAGATCCCAGTCACTCGTGTTTGCAAATGGTTAGAATTTTTTATAAGGCACTATAGTAATCGATTTTATTTGAGGAAAACGTAATAATTCGTTCACATCCTTTGTATATTTTATACTTATTATATACTGTAGAAGGTCCCTGTATGAACCTTCTTCATTAAATACTCAAATAAGCGATATTAGTTCATTTCATATTCATCTTCCATTTGATCATAAAATTATTTTAATTACGGCGCGCCGCCTATGGATCCTTCGCCCCTTACAAAGGAGATGCGGCAAAAGCTTTTTTATGCTGTTCCAACTGACTTCGTATATACTTTTAAAAGCATATCTGTTGCAAATGTGGAGGGAGACTAGTTGGGTGTCTAAAAACGCCCCCTAGAAGATAACAGCTCCAGTTTACCCAGTTATCCCCTTTGAACTGGGTCGGATTGTAAACCAACGAGAACGTAAGAAATAGTTGTAACCATGGGGCGTAGAGTGGCTACAGTTGTAGCAGCATAGCGCACATGGATCGATGAAGGGCGAATGCAGCGAGCTAGATCCTCTAGGGCACGTAGAACTGCAGACCGGCAAGATCGTCATTTACGACTACTGGTCCTTCGAAGGACAGAATGCGATCCACTCGAGCTATTGCTGACGCTTGGTACCCAGCTGTAGGGAGGCCCCTTCGAATCTGCATGGTGTACCACAGATTGCGTGAAATGGGCTTCAGACGAGGCTTCAGATTATATCGTCTGCATCTAGTGCTTCCACTCATCGCAAATCAGTGTTACCAACGCAACGGTGAGGTTGGTGCCAAGGACACCGACAATAGCATGCAGAGTGGCATCACATGGCCTTCTGTTAAGCGCCATGGACACCGTATAGGTGTGTCCACACTCGTGCCCTTTTGCTTGCGCTTGACGCACCATGACGCAAAGCACACATGCGGCAGCGCATGCCTTATTCGAGCCGGAAGTAGCCATTTTTCATTGAATTTTGTGAGATTTTGGCTCAAATAATAGTATGATTACAATAATTTCTGAAGTGTTAAATAAAAAACAAATAAAAATAAACTTAATGATGCCTACCGTGAATTAAGTGAAAAGTACAAGTTACGATTCAACTTGGTTTGCTTATCGGAAGTTGTTATTTGTAGCTGATTTTGGGACATCCAGGCAAACGAAGGACTCGTTATGGGATGCTAATCAGTTCTTCTGGTAGCGCTTCTCTAAAACGAGGATCTTATTTTTCTATAGCTGGTCTGACCATTTCCAGAACAGTTTCAAAATTGTTTACAGACATCCTTGTGAAGTTGCTAAAAAATATTTTCATTGCCTTGTAAGTCCTTTAAAATTTAAAATTTGCGTGTTTTATCTTCCTCCAAGCAAAATTGCGTCAGTTTCATCAATTTATTGTCAGTAAGTTTCATCCATCTTCAAACACACACTAAAGTCACAGCATCCGAAGTGAGGCGCAAGTATGGACAGGTTAAAAGCATGCACCAAAGCGCATGCCATCAGGCATGCATTAAGGCATGTTGAATTGAACATTGTAAGGCAAGTTGAAAGAGAACGGGCACGAGTGTGGACATATCTAATTATCGCTTTGATGGTTTGAGGTGTCATTGCATTGGACAGCAAGTCATCTTTACTTGTGATTCGTGACACAACCAACGTTATGTGAATAAGGTGTTAGAACCAGTTGCCGTTCCATATGTCCGAGGTCTCGAAGACGGTTTCTTCCAGCTAGATAAGGCGCGTTGTCATATTGCAAGGGTATGGGTGAAGCTCCTACAGGAAGCGGTGGTCAGGGTGCTCCCCTAGCCTCCACGATGGGTTGGGAGGCTGTACGTCTAGAGTTTATTAACAACCAGATTACCAGCATGCCGCTTAGGCTAGCTAGAGGACTGCATTCGTGAACATAGTGGGCCCTAACATTATTGACCTGTATTTTTTTAATAACTAATTATGACAAATGGATTCGTTTATTATTGCTTCTATATCTTACGAAACAATAGCACGTACGCAATCCTTTTAAATCAGAAATTAGATGTTTATTTTTGTCAATAATATGATTAACGAAGACACCTCATGATATTCTAAGGACGATGTAATATGGCCGTGAGGTATACAAAGTTTGAATCCATGGCAAGTCCTTAATAAATCAGCTTAACATACTTAAGTTTCAATTATATACTCTCTCGCTTTTTGTTTACTTTGAGTAATATTGGCTATGGAGGAAGTTTAGGATATATTCCAATATAATAAATTCGTATAGTTAATTTCGCATAAGAAGATAATAGTGATGTCACTCAATTGATGACGTACAAGAGCGAACGATGTGGCGGATGACATTACCTACAGTTAGAGGCGTAACAATGGTTTTCTCAATTCCAATTTGAATAATAGTATAATGCTACATAAAATCGTAAAACTACACAAAATCAAAAACAAACCGTACAAGATAACTGGCACGCAGACGATTACAGAATGATGTTCCTCAAATCAGTCTAACTCACGCTACTGCATGGCAGAAGACTAGCTGATTATGCGTAGTACGTACACAGTCCTTGTATGTACCTAACTATGACATAAGGAGCAACCCTCGTATATCGACTTTCATATGCAGCAGCATATAGAACCCGCGCTTCTCTGGTGGCCAAGCGGACGCGCCGTGGCGTTCCACCAAGAAGTCTGCTGCTGTTTAGCAGCGATTTCTTTGGTTTGCCGTTACGTTCGGGTACCAGATGGCGCACCGGCAGATCTTTTTTGTCGCCTGTTCTCACATGCTTCACATGTCTGGTAGACATGAAAAATCTGATGCTCTCTACCTCCGTCAATCGGCCTATAGCGCACTGATGATCGCTGATAAGCGTGAAACAGCTGTCTGCGTAGTGGTGGATTGACGGAGATATATAGAGCAACCCTTTCTTACGTGAAATAAACCTTACTACAAAATATCGGCGGCCGGCATGACTGGAACCCGCGGGCTTCCGCGTGGGTTGAATTGTTTTTATTTTCACTCGTGTGTAGTATTTTCAGACCAATACCGACGCATCAAATCACTTCATGTCATAGATGTTGGTGGTACCAGAATGTTGCGGTAGAGAGTTGTCGGCTGACGTCCCTGACGGAATCATTTCGCGTATGTGCCGTCATTTACGGAGTTGACTAGGTGTGGCGACCGTACTTCAATTGCTGAAAGCGCCGAAGTACTAAACTGCAGGTCACGGGTTCGAGTCCACGCAGGCTGCTGATTTTTTCCGATATTTTCTGGTACGAATAAATTAAATTGAGAAATCCACACGCGGACGAAAGCATGTAAATAAAGTGAATAAATTAATTAATTATATACATTATAAACATTAAAATATTATGAAAAAACATTACATATATCATTAAATATGTTACCAAAACCAACCGTTAGAAAGGGACTGAAACTCAGTTTTTTAAGCGGAACTTGCTAATGAAATAAATATCATCATAGTCAATTACAATGTCTTAACAGACATGTACTGTGTAAGGCTTTCGCGGCCATCGTCCAATGAATTTGTGGTTCTTGGGTTTTTAGGCCGGCGTCGTTTAGCCACCACGAGTGGATGGCGAGACGTCAAGCCTTAACGCTAAGCGACGCCGGCCTAAAAAACCCAAGAACCACAAATTCACTTAACAGACATGTTGTGAACTCGTAAAATGCATTAAGTCGGAGCTAGAGTATTGACTACACGAATATTATCAATAGTTTTCAGAACTGTAGCTCGCCATCGTTCGCGATTTACTGTCAGTTCAGTGGCGCTCTTGATACTCATATCCAGCAACTGTTTCGTCGTGTCCACCCAGCGTGTAGGGCAACAGCCACGGTGCCGCCCACCCGGAGCATGACCCTGAACTACAAGTTTCTCCATATCATCGCTTCTGTGTATAGGTCCGAAGAATGTAAGCATTCTCGTAGTCACATTGGAGGATAGTCTCTTTAGATTACCGAGTTCATCCAGTATAGAAACGTTAGTTCGTCGGGCGGTATAAGGAACTCTCAGCATTCTCCTCCACGTCCACATTTCAAAAGCATCTATGCGAGCTCGATCTGCCTTTTTAACAGTCCAAGTTTCCGAGGCATACAAAATATGGACATCACAAGAGACTGAATCTGAATCAGCGACATTTTGGTAGCTTTAGTGATGTTATGGTCACGTCATATTTTAGTAAGCTTTGTCATGGCCACATGTGCCTGTTGATAGGACCATTTCTTTGTGCGATGAATAGCTATTCTATTTAAAAGATTATGAGGAACAAAAATAAAACTAATGTATACGCGCTATCTTTGATATTAGAAATCCATATTGCCACACTTTGGATATCTTCGAATGTTTGAATAATTGAAATCGGTGTTCCAGGAGTAGATAGTGTCTAATATATTATATTTATGATATAAATTTCTAACACTCCGTCTAATCGCCTTCAAATCGCCTAAATTTGAAATTTAGCAATACTGACGACGTGGTCGTGCCAGGACATGTTATTGTTGATGTTGATTCCCCAAAGCTTGACGGAAGGTGATTCGACTATGGGGTGACCCTCCATTTCCACGGTTGGTAAGCCATCGTGAGACTTCTTTGTAAGTGTTGTTGCCTGAGTTTTTTGTACGTTGAACTGTACTTTAATTGCTTATCTGCTAATCTGCTGTCAGTGCAAAAATTTACCGTACCTATAGCACAATGTTTATTTTTTAGTATCATGTATCTCTCAAAATCGGTGCTACGATCGCTAAGGATGGGTGGTGCGATTACACTTTGACAAATACCTAGTGTTCGATGAACATGAGTAACATGAATCTGCATTATATCAAAGCTAACTTCCAAAATCGTGTATTTAGAGATAGAGAGGTAATTTGCGATTAAACTTCCAAGGTGCAGAATTATTTTATTGATTGAATTTGAAGTGGTATATATAGCTGATTCTACTTGAAAACGCATGATAAGCTGTGGTAACGGCTTTAAATTTATTTTTTATATCACATTTTTTAAAACTACTTATAACTTGTTGATCTCATTATGGCAGTTATATTCACGAAAATCATCGTGATACATGTATCCTGGGCTATAATTTTTCTCAAAGAAAAAACGCCATAATAGGACATAAGATTTGCATACATCCATCACTATGGCTGCATAGGGTATAAGTTACAACCGGAAAGCGATTATTAAAATGAGCATTTTGTTAAGATTAAATGACGGTTTCACAAATTGACCTATTTCTATGTGTGTTATGCAATTTGATTAACATAATATTGTTAACATGTGATGGACAGTCTCTAATCAATAAACAAAAGTATATAACAAAACTGACACAGTGACACTTACTGTTTGAAGGTATTGTTTTTTGACATCAGAATCAACGTGGTAAACGATAAAGCGTCGAATAATATAGTTCATTTTCAAAATTAATGACAATGTGTTTATCTTAAAAAATGCGGTCATGTACACGAAATATTTTTGTCTCAGACAACTTGAAATAAATTTGTAGTTCGGTGTCAGACAGATAATTTCGGAATACATTCTAATTTTATTTCTTGAGGCATCCACAGATATCTTCTGAAATTCAGTATTTGGCTAGGACTGTAGAATATTTTCAAGGTCAGTTTTTAGGGTAGTGGAGCGAGTCGGCCTTAACGAGTGTAACAAAGAGGTGTTGGAGTTTCACCATCCCCTCCTTCCCTGTCACTCCCATTTCAGCTGTTTAGTCTAAATGCCCTCGTGTCTACTGGGCTGACATATTTATGAAGCCATCCGATCCTATAGTACATAGAGCATAGAAACAGAGTACCGATACAGAAACTTTAGAGGGTACTTCGGAGCGCATCCCCACACATAGGAGCAATACTCCAACGATGATCGGATCTGTCCCTTGTAGAGCAGCTGTAGTTGCTCTGGTGGATACAGCTTCCTACAGCGGAATAAAACTCCAAGTTAGGACATGTTATTGTTGATGTTGATCCCCAAAGTTTGACGGAAGGTGACTTGACTCCTGGAAGATCCTTCATCATCCATGGTTGGTAAGCCAACGTGAGACTTCTTTGTTAGTGTTGTTGCCTGAGTTTTCTGTACGTTAAACTGTACTTTATTTACTAATCCCCACCCGACAATTGTTTTGATATCTACGTTGATCTGTGAGGCATGTTGCTGTTGCCGACGTACCGTCTCCTGCGATGATAGTGGCTTGCCAGGGTCCATGCACTGCCCATTCCATGTACTGTCGTCTGCGAGGGTGTAGATTGGATTGAATGTTAGTTCCAGTAGCTCGTTGATGTATAGCTGAAACAGTGTAGGGGATAGGATATATCCCTGAGGTATTCAGTTTTATTCTCATCCAGATGTAGTTTAGGTGCGGAGGCAAAAAGTGCAATATTTTGTAAATCTTCATTTATTCCAACAGCTACTTATTTTTAATATGAAGGTTAGAATGTTAGAATGAAACATACAACTGTGTATCATCAGCATACTGATATGTTTGAGAAAAATGGACGCAAGAACATAGGTCGGAGGTATACATTGAAAAGAGTATAGGGCCTAAAATGCTACCTTATGGTACACCTTAAAAAATTATTTTGAATTGAGAATGGGGCATAGGGATGTGGCGACCCCATCGCTCAGAGATAATAATAATAATAATAATAATAATAATAAGGAGGAGGAAAAGCGAACCAAATATCAGGAGTTGCTCGGACAACTTCGCAGGCTCTGGCCAGACTACACTGTAAGTCTGCTGGTTATGGTCATTGGATCCCTAGGTGGAATGAGGAATACGCTGCTTTCTGCACTGCGCAAAATACCGGTGTGCCGTGCGGCGCCAGAATGCAGAAGGCAGTCATCCTTGGGTCCCTTCGTCTACTTAGGGCGCACGATTCGCGGACCCAGTGATTGCTGACCTCACGGTGTGAGGAGTAGTCATTGGGTAATGGAGCAGCAGCTCGGTGTGTCGGAGCCCGAGCTGCACTTTTTGTGTTTGTGAATAATAAGTTTATTCGCTTTTACCCAATACAAAATTAATACGGTCAGTTTTATACCGTATACATGCAAACAAACTATGAATAATATGATAAAACTCTAATTATTTAGTTACAAAATGTTAATTTCAACCCGTTAAAACCATACAAGGTTGTGTACGGGCAACTACTTATATATTAAAAAGAGAAAAAAATAAGATTTGCTTCTAGTAGGACGTACTGAAATTCTCGAAAGTGTTTTAAAAATGAAATATAGAACATTAGTATGGAGGGAAAAGAGGATACACATTTTTGTGATTCAATAATTAATTACTTACCTCTATGAGTCTTCGCGACTCTTCTCTACCAATTCGGAAAACATATTTTTTGAAAATAGCTTTTATCATACTTAGTGAGTTTATTTGATTTAAATAAACGCGATACATGTGAGGTAGACGATTGTAAATCTTTCGTGACAAGTGGGTATGGCATCGTAGCTTACACTTTTTTGCAAAGTCTGTATTTGCAGGTCTTGATTTTCCTTTTGTCTCGTACTGAATGCATGGCAAACCTTATCAAAATTATGTTTGTTTTCATATATGTATAAAATCACCTGATGGGTATATAATTGCCTTATGTCAAGCAAACAAGTTTCTAGAAACAATTCATTTGAGGAATATGTGATTGGTTTGTTGGACACCACTTTTAGGATTCTTTTCTGTAGAACATCCAGAGGCTTCATATGGCAAGATGCAGCGCTTCCCCAGCTCAATATAGCATAGCGTAGTCGTGACTCAACTAAAGAGTAATACAAAATTTTCAAATTTGGATAATCGATGAGATTTCTCAAATATTTAAAACGATATAAAAGTTGTCTCAGTGTATTAGTGATATTAGATATATGAGCATCCCATTTTAAATGACAGTCAATAATAACACCAAGGTATTTGTAATTGTTCACAGATTCCAAAAGTATGTTAGTTGACTTACTATTTATGGAAAGATGCTCAAATTGTGGAAGAGAACGAGTAGTACTTGCAAAAGGCATAAAGTATGTTTTCTCATAGTTTACCGTCAACAGATTATGAGTAAAATAATCAAAAATAATTCCTAGGTCTTGTTCTGCCTTTGATTTCAATTTTTCCCAAGTGTTATCGTCGTACAGCACTGCTGTATCATCTGCAAAGCTGAACACTTGACCACAAGAGGAGGAACTCAGGATGTTGTTGATGTAGATTGTGAATAAAATTGGCCCTAGAACGGTACCCTGTGGTAAACCGTAGTTGAGTGTTTTTTCATTACTTAATGTGTCACCAATTTTTGTAACTTGTTTTCTATTTTCCAAATAGCTTGCAAACAAGTCCCTTGGTCCACCTCGTATTCCTGAGTCCTGCAAGGCCTCCAACATCTGTGGATGGGTTACAGTGTCAAAGGCCTTAGCAAGATCCAGAAACACGCATAGGACTGGCCTGCTCTTTTCCAAGCTTTTCCTTACTTGTTCCGTCAGTTTCGCAATTGCATCATTCACGGTACACCTTGCACCGACGACGGTGCATCATGTACAGGGGGGCACTTAGCTTCGCTCGCGGTGCAATCACCCCCACATCGGAATATTTCCGGGAAACTAGAAATAGGTTTCCGGAAATAAGCGGCGCCAAATGGCCTCACGGTTCATGTTCCGTCGCTGGGCCGATCATCCCGGCTTCTCATAAGTGACAAATTGGATTAATTAGAAGTAAAAAATGCTTAATGGCTCTTCCAGGATCAAAAGATTCCGGAGGTAAAATACCTGGCCGCTCGGATCTCCGGGTGCCAGGTGGTCCAGGGGGAACATTAAGCGCAGTTTGTTTAAAGAATTTTGCTGCCACTCCTCGTCAGGCTAACAACAGAAGCCGTCCTTCGCAGCAGCTTCGTACAGACGACAGGCCCGAAGGCCAGAGAAACTTGTTCAGAGCCGACATTACAAATATACGAGGTCTTGCCTCCAACATAAACTCTGTCCATCAACACCTTCAAGCAGAGAAGCCACACATTCTAGCTCTTACGGAAACTCAAGTCGGCTCTTCAACAGTGCTTCAGATATCCCGGATATGACTTATACACCCGATTTAGATGTAGGTTTGGCATAGCGTGTACGTTAAATCTGGACTTTCGTGTCATCGAGAAGAAGAGCTCGAACTGGAAGGATTTGACATCATATGGCTCAAAATATCCTTCCAAAATAATTCCAAATTTATATGCTGCATTTATAGGCCACCAAGCAGTAACAACTGCAAAGATCTCTTCGAGAAGCTTTCAGCCACTGTGGACGCGCTGCAATCAGATCACCCTCATTCAGAGATAGTCTTTCTGGGTGACTTCAACGTTCACAACTCATACTGGCTCAAACAAAACGGACGACGAGGGACGTGAAGCTGAAGCCTTCGCTATTAGCTGCGGCTTGGAGCAGATAGTCAAAGAACCAACAAGGATCCCCAGCCGCCACGGAGATTTTGCTAGTCTGTTGGACCTATATCTCACAACTACTCCAACAATCTACACAGTGAAAGTAACCGCCCCACTGGGACCGTCTGACCAATTGTCGTTAGCAATGCTGAGGTGATGCTAGTTTTTTGCGAAAGCCGGATTGAGTAGCAGGAATTATTTCCTTAGATTGAAGATAACTGCATAATTTACCTTAAGCTATCTTTTCTGAAACCTTTGAAATCGTAGGCAGTAATACTATACTGATACTGGCTAATGTTTACTGGATTAGCAATCTTTTTTCTCCGAATTACAAGAACCAAGATGGAGAGACACCTTTTTTTACACAGGTATTGATTATATAAGTAATGATATTTACCAAAATAATGCAGTTTCTTAAGCAAAATGGAGTAATTAATCAAGAGTACCAAAGGCTGTGCTGAAATCAAGTAAAATCAAACAGACATTTAAACACCGTCAAATGGTACTGTGTAAGGCTTTCGCGGCCATCGTCCAATGAATTTGTGGTTCTTGGGTTTTTAGGCCGGCAACGTTTAGCGTTAAAGCTTGACGTTTCGCCACCACGAGTGGATGGCACCTTCAGAAGTTATTTCACTTCGGCGACTTCCAAAAGACAGTATACTTCCAAAGTACAGTATTTTGGAAGTCGCCGAAGTGAAATAGCTTCTGAAGATGCCATCCACTCGTGGTGGCGACGCCGGCCTAAAAACCTAAGAACCACAAATTCACCGTCAAATGGATTCGATTATATCAATTATCCCTAGCGATGTTTACTGGATTAGCAAGCTTTTTTTCCAAATTACGAGAACCAAGAAAATGGAAAGACACCTTTCTCTTACACACGTATTGATTATATAGGTAATGATATTTACAGAATAAATAAAGGTCTTAAGGCACAATACTTTGAAAAACAATAAATTTATTTATAAGTTCCATTATTCTTTTTTTAATTATCTGGTTTGGAAAAATGTTTGGCTTGTATTCATGATTTTTTATATTTTCTGAGATGTAATTACGTAATATGTAAGGTGCGTATGGTGCAACCTAAAAGCGAGTTGAATGACCCTGCGCAACAGGAATCCTCAAGTGGTAAACAGATACATAATACCTGTTTATAAGTAATCATTTCCCGACTTCCGTTAGGAGATGTGCGTGCATCTGAAGTAGTACCTACGCAGCCAGCAGCACCCTTTCCAGAGGTAATTAAAAAACATGTGCTCTTAATGTTCATCCGTTTCCTCACCGCTACCGCCTTTTGTCGGAACCGTTGCCGTTGCGTTGTTTTTTTACACGCGTGATTTATGAAATTTGTTTCACGTGGTGCGAAACACGGTACAAAGTATGCAGACAGGAAGCTGTGGTCAAATATTTGGTACTTTCTACATGTGGTTTTTCAAGTAAACGCGCCTTTTGGTACAGTCATAGGAAAAGATAATATTGGGTTTCAAAAGAGATACTCAAATTTCTGTTAAATGGACAGCTAAATATTAAAAGCTTCAGAGGTACCCGAAACAGTTAAGGGTTTATAATTGGCTAGATCTATATTAACTATTCTCCTTATCCACATGTCGACAGACAGGCACAGTCCGTGTAGATACAGTATGATCAACTCTATATTCCGTTATTATGAGAGATACAAAAGAAACTTTTGAATAAAAGTTATAGGTAAAGCTAAGGTCTACAGTTTAGTACTATTCTATAATATACAAGATTATTGATAAACTCACGGCATACCAAAACTGTGTTTTTCCAAATGGAACATCCCAATATTATCTCGAATTTGAATTGTGCTCGTTTTCCCTATTCCGGAAATGTAGGGTTTTATCAGGTTATACAGGGTTTTTTCAGAAATGGCCACTTTTATGTGAAAATTTCAATGAATTCATCACCGTGTATCTGAAAAAATCAATATCTTAGTTTGTGTCTCAATGCTAGAATAATTTTGTGGTCGTCTATCTTTGCCTAGAATTATCATGTTTCTGGTATCTTTGATTTTGTATAAAGGGTGAGTCAAAACTTACGACCATAATTTTCTTAGGGTCGTTTGTACAATGCAAGCTTGAGCTTCGGCTTAAGGTAGGCCGACGTTAAACCACGTCAGCTGCAAAACGTCCGTTGTACAATGCTGGCTTAGCCCTCCACTCCAAGCTTAACATGAGCTCACGTAAGTCGAAGCTTAACGCGAGCTTAGCTGAGGTTTAAACCTAACCTCATACAAGTAATATGATTTGTCAGGAAGAAACCTTCAAATTACTTGTCACTTTCTTAGGTCATATCTAGCTGTTATGGAATTATTTCGATCTGAAGTAGTAAAACAATATTGTTGACAAATTCTGGTTTTTGTTAGAGCTGAGAGGTAAATAATTGGAATTCACATTTTATTTTTGATTCGGTTTCAATTGGCTATTACAGCTGGCAATTAACAAATTGAAAAGCACAAAAATTATCTAAAAATAAAACTACAGAATCTTTAACAACACTATATTAGTAATGACAGGAAGGTTTATCTGTGAACGTATCAAAAGCAAGAAAACAGATTTTGGCTAGAACAAAGATTTGTCTAGCAGATGCTAAAAATGTTTAGTTAATAATTGAAATAATAAAATATTCGTAGGAAAATGAATTACTATAGTATTCCTTTATTAGTTCTGCCTGTCGGTATGATTTGGTCGACCTTTATATACACTGTGTCCTAGCTAAAATTTGCCACCCACCTTATATCTAAAATGATGACGAAAAATAAAAATCGCAGTGGCACGTTGATTTTTACTTCGATCGGGAACCCTTCTCGCCGAATACTTCATTATTATGCAATCGACCCCCACACCCCCAGCAACCCTTACTTCAAAATTCTTAAACGAGACCACCGTACTTGTGTTACATTATTTTGAAGAGAATTCATAGACAAATACAGCTGTGTAATCGGATTGAATATTGATTCACTATTATGGAAGTTGATAAAAAATATGGTGGTTATCAATATTAAGTATTATTTTCATTACCTAAAATATTATCGTAAGAAAGGTTTCAACTTTGAGCCCTTTCAAGGGGCGTATCCAGACCTCAGTCTTGGGGGTGGTAGCGGAGCATAAAGTTTTGTGTGCTTTCAGCATTTTTTGTAATACCTTCGTGAGGGACGTTGATGCAAGAAAAAAGGGAAATGTTAATAGTATTAAAGTAAAAAAGAAGATATAAACAGCAAGTGTAACAGTGGAGTATCAGGTATTTTAGGGAGATGACATGAAATATCTATTGATGCATTGATCAATTTCAATTTTACGAAAATAATATGTAATACGTATCATCCGTGAACATTTTATTGTCACAGAATACAAAATTAAACGATCATGTACACTCAACAGTCAGGTACCCTAGTAGCCACAACACGTACTCCATTTTTTTTAATTAGTGTTTTAACTTTTATAATTGGTGCAATTTTCATAACAGGTAATTAATGGGTTAGTTGAATTTTTGTGACAAGCTGTCACGTTCTATAGGACATTCAACTGATTATGTAACAATGGGAATATATTATTAAATATGCATCACAGTAATAATGCAAAACAAACCCTTTTGTAATTTAGTTACTGCAAAAAAGATTTTTTTTCAGTGCGATAATTGTTTAAATAAATAAGTCAAATAAAATAAGTCAAAGTTGAATTGAGTTTTTTTTCGAAAATCTTGGGAGGGGTAATTACTCCTATTACCCCCCCCCCTTGTATACGCCTGTGGCCCTTTCGTTCCATACAGATATTCAAAATATCGTCTGATAATAAATTAATATTTGAGCTACTCATTCAACATCTCCGATTTTCTATGCAGTTATAATAACATACTCAGACATGAAATTTTTTATCAAAAAGTCTCTACCCCAAATGCTAAAAATTAAAACTATCAGCCTCCATTTATTAAATTTTGCACCAGAACGCTGTTCTAAATCTTAAAAGTAATCATAGTTACGATCGGGAATTCTCCAGTTTTTTCTGCTTGAATTAATTACTTTTCTACAAAGTGACCCGAATACCAAGAGAGAATTTAAATATTTACAAGAGGAATCGGTGTCAGGACACACCATACGCTCCCGTATATACAAAACAATATACATATCCATCCCGTTTCCTCTAGGAACATGTGAGCGCACAAACGGAAGGGGACCCTCCTTCCTGGTTTACCTTTACCGCCTGACGTGACACGTGGCATTAAGCCACCACATGATGCTTCCGATCGGCACCTGAGTTGGACTATAAATAGACGCTCTTTATTGCATGAGATTGTTAATCCTAAGCATAAATGAAGAGCGCATCGTCGGTATACTCCAAAAAGTTAAAAATCGACGATTTGACGTTTTTGATACCAAGTGACTACAAGTAATTTTGTCTCTTTCAGGAAAAGTTGCCCAAACCAATACTCGAGTATTTTTGCCAGTTTAGTTGTTAAGGGGCCCTGATTGATATACACATTTATACATACGTATTTGCCATGTAAAACACGGACTCACAATTTATCGCACAACTCACTCTATTTTCAAACTACATATATAATATTTCAAAAGACGATAGCTAAGACCTTAATGAATGACAACTATTTTCGATTTCCTCAAAAAAGTTTTTTAATGTGCAAAAAAACTCGCAATGTAGAATCATACATTCTATAAATGTCTGTAATTTAACAACCAAACACGATATCAAAAAAAGGCTAAATAGTTGCACAAGCGCAAGCTTTCTTCTTCAATTTGCTCTTTGAGTCATTACTGTAAGTTTAAAGGTAACGTCAGGAGCTTGGAAATGCGAAATTCATTTTTATGGTGACCTTTGGACCTTACCTTTGGACCTTTTGACCTTACCTTTGGATTTTTGGACTTATCTCCCCTCATTTTAGACACACACACTGGTGAAAGGGAACAGGCGGCCACGCCTCCTCGCTAACACGAGAATATGTTTTTTCTTTGATTCTCAATTTCGCGCTCTATACCCTAGACCCCTAACAGCCCGTTGTGACCAAGTCCATATAACTAATGAAGTGGCAGATAAAAGTGATCAACTTGACTTGATCATTTGTATATTATAAGACATATCACGTAAAAGGGACGATCTTGACTATCCAATCTTGTGGCAAGTCACTCCCTATAGATGGGAACTAGAAAAGCAATACTCAGGAACCTAACTACTCTGAATCCCAATCATTTTCCTAAATTTAAATATGATTGATCGTGTATATTGTCTCAAAAAAAAATCAAATTTATTTTGAGTATCAATATATTTTTTAATATTAAGCGGGACCAAGTCAGAAGTATGGTCTAATTTCTACAAGGCTCTTAAAGATGAAGTCACCAAACTTTGTCTTTAATATTATAACTTGCAGTGAATATTTATTAGTTCTTAGTATTGGTTCTTTGTTTTCTAATGGCGTTTTCGACTTACTGCACTGATTTTAACTACGATTGCACTACAGTGCACTTTGAAAACTGGTCTGGTGCCCAGAAGTGCAATAAATCTGAACTGGTAAGTCAACCATGCAACTAATGACAGTTTGATACCATTTTGCATCCCGAGAGCTCAATTTCATTCTGTGGTGGTTTTGGAATTTGAATAGTTTGAATCCGCCTTGTTTAATCATTTATTGATTTATCGACATAAAATCTAACGCATTTTGTGCAATATGGTTTTTGCACCACCCTAGGGTTTGCCCACTAAAAATGAATATCTTTCTATATTGGTAAATACTTATATATATCCTCTCTCTTCTTCTTCCGTCACTTTATGAACAACATCTCAACAAACATACGTATTTTTGGGACACACGTAGCCGTTGTTTGCAATTTAACTAGATATGCTTTAATTCCCTCATCATCCGAAGATTACGATGTTCGCAGTTCTTTCAACTACACTTCCCGTACCTTCCGTAACTTATCTACTATGTATACTACCCCACTACCCAGTTCTTGATTCAAAAAATTATTTTCTTTCACAAATAAAATAGGTTATAATTAATATTTATCGTGGTGATAATTTGAATTCAAGTGCAGTTGAGCGGATAAGTCGAAAACAAAAAACCACACTAGTTTTGCACTCAAATGTAAGACGAACATAATTTGGACACTCAGTTTCTATGAGTGCAAAGATAGGGCAATAAGTCGAAAACGCTATAAAAAACGCATTGAGTGATTTTTTTACTGCAATAATTAGTTTCAACGGCCATTTGCGAGAAACTAGTACTTTTGACTTGATCACTTTTACGTTGTAAGATGCATCACACAAAAGTGACCATCTTGAGTATCACAACTGTTACAAGTCCCTTCCTGCAGATAAGGACAAGGAAAACAGTGCTCCGGAAATAAAGTGTTCTGAGTCGGAATCACACTACTAGTTTTAAATATGATTGATCATGTATATTATCTCAGGAATAATCAAATTTATTTTGACCAAGTCAGTATTAATATTTTTTTTAACATCAAGCATGATCAAGTCATAAGTATAGTCTAATTCATTCGAAGCTACTGAAGATAAGGTCACTGAACCTTATGTCTTTGATACAATTACTCGTAGTGGAAATTTATGCGTTCTTTGTTTTCCAGAAAAGGCGTTGAGTGATTTGTTTCTGAAATAACTACTTTCAACAGTCATTTTCTAGGGCCTATTTTTTTTGATTTGGTCACTTGGCCACCATAATGACTCTTCAAGGAGAGTGCAGGCACGTAAAAATGTTCGACCTTCGTTATCGTTGTTGGACATCATTTTCCTATTTCTTATAACTGCGTATGCTGAAAATAACAAAAGCCACAATATTCGTTATTCATGTCAGTCAAAAGAAGCCCAACATAGAAAAATAAACATTATTTGAAAAGCTGGTGTTGATTCGCAATTAGCAATTGATGCCCAGAAGTTAAAACAAATTGATTTCACTGAGAAGTGCGATGAAGAAGAAGCATGTATGAAGGGTTATGCCGGCTACAGATGATCACTCTCAACTGGCAGTTGTCACTGAACACTATAAACTGTCAGTGAAAACTGACCGTGTGTTCCATAAAAACTAACAGGTTTCTTAGTGTCAGTTAAAACTGATGTTATATTGTGGAAACGATAATTTTAACTGAAGTGACGAAACTGTTCAGTTAAAGCTGTGCGTGTGTGTGTGATTTATATCACTTCTAAGACAACGATCTGTCAACACTGGTCTTCTACTCGTATTTTGTTACTATTAATGGGTTACGAAAAATAGCAGAGATAGGTAATTTTCTTTACTCATTCTGATATACTTGTGCCACTCCTTTGGAAATATTTTAAATTCTGTTAATAAGTTAACATGTGAATCAGTAGCCCTTTATCCTTTAACAATTCCATGCACCGTCCTTTACGTTTATTTTTCCTCTTCTCATTATTTGAAATTAGCAAAATACCACATATAGCTAGGGCATCTGAATCATCTGACGACATGAAAACTGATTCACCGTCAGTTAGAACTGAACGTGTGTAGACAGAACGAAGGTCAGTTTTTATTGACAGTTTATAGTGTTCAGTGAAAACTGTCAGTTAGAAGTGATCGTCTGTAGCCGGCATAAGGTGACTCGTTTTAACTGATGGCTTTGTCCGTATGCACCTTCTTTGGTAGTTGCATTGGAGATTTAGTACACCATATCCAACAATCCAACTTTGCTAGTCGTGTCCACCCCATAATTAAACTGTAACACCACTGTCTTACATTGGGTGTTTTACTATATAAAAACGAAGAACTCAAAAATATGTCATTATTACGTCGAAATACGCGTACCTTATCAAAGTTTCTTAAAGTTATTTTTCATCAATTGAGTTTAAATCTTTCTCCAGATATACGAATACTGTAAAGACATTATGAAGCAGATTTAATTAAAAGCTGATAAAGTGTCCATATTTTTTTCCAAAAATTACCACAACTGTTGTTGGTGAGTGCCAGAAAGACACCAGCAACCTCAAGGTGGGATTCTGCTCCACAATGTTATGTTTTGTTTAAACTAGTCCTCATCATTTAATAATTTTGAAGAAAATTGAAAATAAGTGATGAATTATTTTACTTCATAGTAGTGATGGTATTCATTATGTACATTTTGTTTCAGAAACACTAGAAACTGAACATGGGTACTTGTACTTATACAAGCGAGTGCTAACAATAGAAAGAAATTATAATAGAATTTCAGTCTTCTAACAGATCTAAATATCTCCACATTTGCTGAGGTACAGGCAGACTTCGTATACCGTTGGGCAGTTGATAATTCTCCCACAACTTCTCCCTGATCGCACATCTGCAAAGATGCTTCAACTCTGGAGGTGTTAGTCCACATCTGGACAATGGTACGATTCCATCAACAATCAAGTCAGCGTATTTCTCCAAAAGCCTTTCGTACAATATCTTTTCCTGCTCTTCGGTGAAACCTTCTGGTTTAATTTTTATCCAAGGGGTTGCTCTCAGCAGCAGTTGTAGACAGGCGATCAGGTTGTATGGGTACTTGTGGTTGAACTCGGACAGTCGATTTAGGATGTGTTCGAATACACTGATGTCTTCGTTTTCCGCGTAAAGTCTGGCACCAAATCGCAGAAAGATGTGTAGCTTGTCTGGCAAGCCAAGTTGGACACAAATCTGCAAATGTCAAAAGTTCGTTTCATGTTATGTGGGTTTGGTAATGATAAATATCCGTAAAAAGTTTAAATGGTGACTCTTTGAACTATTCTAAGAATATTTTGTTGTTTGATGGTATTTGAAAATCGTAAAAAGGTAGCATGAGGCGGCTATACTAGCAACTCCTCATGAGAAAACCGAGAACTTGAGTTGGTATATTTGTAGTTACCAAACAATCTTCAGGTGTCAACTCTCATATAACAAAATTATATACAATGTATACACAGTGAATATCGAATCAATGGATATGTAATATGTATATCCACAAATGGAACATGAACGTCTAATAGATAATGGTCTGTCTGTCGATCGGTCTGTCTGTCTGTCGCGTTCTTCTACCCTCGTAATATCAGTAAATGCTGCATGAATTGTGACGAAATTTGGGTAGCGATATGATGTGGGGTCCTAGTAGGTAATGCTGCTAAAATCTTGAGAATCGGTGTATTGGCGGCGGAGCAATTATCAAAAAGACAAAAAAAAAATCCTCAAACTTGATTTTTAGGCGTTCCCGGTCGTTTTCTACTTTTTTTTGGGTGAAAATGAATTTAGGGTGGTTGGGGGGTGGGAGGTTGTAAAATTGAAAAATTTGTTGTATTCATAGTGGGCTATCCATTGACCTGTGAATGAAAAACCTAGTACATTTTTTTAGCCCCATTCGAACATTGCCTTGCTTGTTACAGAAACCAAGGGACTTAGAATTTGTGATATATACATACATACATACGAGTATTGTTTTAGATTGTTCTATACTGCGTAATGGGAAAACTATTGAATTGAGTTTAATGAAACTTTGACACAGTATTACAAATACGGCGAAGACGGAAAACGCGTATATTTTGGAAAAATCGTGTCAGTGGCGGCGCAGCAATAATAAAAAAAACAAAAATATAAAAACAGCTCAAACTTTGTTTTCAGGCGTTTTAGGGGTTCGTGATCATGTTCTACTTCTTTCGGGTAGGGGTGAATTTGGGGTGGTTGGGGAGGTGGGGGTTGTAAAACTGAAAAATTGTTGTATTTATAATGGGCTATCCATTGACTTGTAAATGAAAAACCTAGTGGCATAATGCACTTTTTTAGGTCCATCCGAACATTGCCTTGCTCATTATAGAAACCAAGAGACGAATTGTGTTATGTATGCATATACGAGTGTTGCTTAATTTCGTTCTATGTATATTGCGTAAATTTCGTCACAGACTATCGCGGCGAGAACGGAAAACGTGCCAGTCTCTGAAAAATCGTGTCAGTGGCGGCGCAACAATAATCAAAAAACTAAAAGTATAAACACAGCTCTTACTTCATTTTTAGACAGTTTGGAGGCTCCTGATCGTATCGCATCGTCAGGTTGAAGCATGCAGAATAAACTTTGCAGCGTCCTGGTTCCTAAGGAGGGAGACGCAAGAAACTATTAACGAGAGTTTTTTTGTTCGATTTTTTTTTGCGGGCGGGTGGGCGATGATTTGGTTGCAATAGGATTTCAGACTATAGCTTCGTGCAATGGGAAAACAATAAAATGGTATCATTATCATATGTGGGAAGTGCTGAGTCAATCAACTTGACTCCATTTTTTTATTAGGATACGAAGCCTGTTAAGTATTTGGGGAAAAGTTGCACTGTACGTAACTAATAGACTCGTATTCGAAAAGTTTGAAAATTCAGGGAAATGATTTAATACTGAACTAATTCAAATTATTTTTGGAAGAACGTACGTATACAGAGTCAGTCAGTTATCTCGGAAGCGATTTGCGCAATTTTCATGAATTTTGTGGTATGGGGGTTTCGTACGGCCAACCTCACGATGGTATTTACAGTGTTGTCGTATGTACCGTTTTTCAAGAAATATAATAAACTTTGTTATTTTAAAAGTATCAGCCTGTATATTCCTACCTTTTTGAAATCTCTTAAGAATACTGGTTATTTTTTGTATAAATTTTCTTATACCAAAGCCTCATAATTTCGGAGTTACAACTAAATTTACATGCATCCCCACCATCAACTTGATTTCACCCCTCTCTAAATAGAAAATTATCAGGAACTCCTAGAACGCGCAAATAACACCATAGTTAACTAAACGATTAGTATGATATAGAATTATTATTACAGAAAATGTTTCAATACGTACCTTCAAAGCTGAAGCTTTCCCACAACTTTCGATCGGTACATCCACAAATCTGAAAAGCCTCTCCTCATTTCCAATTGGAAAAGGTAGTTCCAATGCAGCGTTCGTGGCTTTATCAAGAAAGTACACCACTGCTCTGACATTTTCTTCTTCAGTTGCAAAATCGCTTTTCCAACCAGCTATATAGTGGGGGGCTTTATTTCCAAATATGGCGCCTATCAGGATGCGTTCGAATGTTTTTTCACAGAGGTAAATTTGCTCCAGAAGCAAACTAACCTGAAATCATAAAGCATATGTGCTTATTTTATCCATTTTTATTTATTGGCATTTTTTTAACTTTTCGCTTTCTAAACTAATGTTATATAGATGATATATATTATACATTGATTTGGTTTGATTTTTCCACTGATACTGTAAATAGTTCATTTTTATTGGTGAATTATGGCAAAATCAGTTGCGAATATTTAATTCCACTCAGATCAACTTTTTGGTGAAATATACACGTAGTCCAATCATTACGTCGCGTTGTAAAAAAGGATGCTTGACAGCAAAAGCTTGGAATGAAATGAAATATGGTGGGATGGTAGACATTGGTCCCCTGAACCTACACCTAAGTTTGCGACCCCGTGGGGTTGCCGCTTGACAGGTGGGTGGGGTGAAAACTCTGCCTCGCAAAGATTTTAGAAAAACAGAATCGTCGCGAAGCAGAGTTTCCACCCCCTGACCCCTCGAGCGGTAACCCAAGGGTCGCAAACTTAGGTGTACATTTAGGGGACCAGTGCCTGCCATCCCACGAAATTTCATTTCATTCCGAACTTTTGCGCCTACAAAACTTTTGTGGGACTTAACGATTGACTAATATCGATACTAGGTAGCGATGTGTTCCTAAATGTCGTACTTTTTTTAAACCTAAAGCTGCAGATAATAGAGATATGAAAAGTATTAATCTATTAGGACAAAAAGTGTTACAGAACTTTTTGATAACGTTCTTCTACTTAATACGCGATAAAATTGTGATTTTAGTAAAAACCAAAAACCACCCCCTAACTTTGGGGCACTGTAGAATGGAAACTATTGATCGCACACGAAAAATGTAAAAAGATAATAAAGAAATGAGAAGATATCATTCTTTTAGGAAAAGAAAAATGTTACATGACTTTTTCATAAAATTTCTCGTCTTAATCCGCGATGAAATTTTATTTTTAGTGAAACTCAAAACCAACTCCCAATTTTGGCGCACTGTAGGACAGAAACTATTGGTCGTACACGAAAAATGTAAGACCAAAATTATGCAGAATAAATATCCATAATTTATTTGAAGCTTTTTTCGATATCAGTTACCAAAGCGGCAGTATTTTTAGAAAATCGTCCCAAAGCAAAGTTCCCCCCCCCCACGCCCGAGCGGCAACCACCCGGGGTCGCAAACTTAGATGTAGGTTCAGGGAACCAATAACTATGATCCCACCAAATTATATTTCTTTTCGAACTTTTGCTCTCAAATAACCCCTACCGCCTGGACTAACAAAGTTTTATTAAACTTGAGACAATGGTGTACAATCGTCAGTTGTAGGTTATAATTTTTAGAGACGGCATCCTAAAGCGTCGTACATACTAGTAGCCCGATTTTGGTTTCAGAGACGTGTCTAAGGTTGTCTACGTAGACATGTCTATAGAGCAATCTCCTTCTACGAGCCTGTTGCGCAACATTTTGACAGTGTGGACGTCAATCAGAGTCTAGAGACGAGACGTCCCAGTCTGTTTGTAGCTACCGAGTGGTGTGGTTCGACTGTTTTTGTGTTCGGCGCTAAGGACTGGTTTCTCAATGTCCAGTTATATATTTATCTGCAAGATAACAGCAACTGTTAGATAAATTGTTTAAACAATTGAAAGCTAAACTTACGAAGTCTCGTAAATCTTATCTGACAGTTGTATCCATAGCAACGCTATCTGGCAGATACCTATCTGACACTTTAACTGGACATTGAGAAACCGGCCCTAAGACTCATAATATTACTGGCTGCCATTTTGAATTTATAAACAGTACAATCGCAACACTCCTGTGATCCCTAAGATTTCAGATTCACCGACACATTGTTAGGAAGTTACTTCGTGTAAGACAAAACCTGTTTTTTGCGCAGCTGACAATGTCATCTTATTTTCCATAATTTTTTTAATTGCAAAATAGTTTATGACAAATATTTTGCACTTTGGTGAAAGTGTATCTTTCAATATACCTACGTGGTTTCATTTACTGGTCGGTAAAGAGCCAAAGAATGTGAGTTTTAGTTTGAAAAATTCTTAAAATTACAATTTATCAGCTCAATTGTTTAGTGACCTACTGTATACTATCCAGGAAACAGATGGTTGGGTTTAGGTCAAGAAAAAGAGGGAGTCTCTTTTACTGTTTTGCCGACGTTTCGGCCTTTATTAGGTCATCTTCAGGGCATGATGTGTTATAATTTCTGGCATAACTTCAGATATTGCAACTTCTCTTGCAATGTTTCATTAGCTAACACATGCTCGGGTAAGCAAACAGCTCAGCTACCTTTCTCCGAGTTGAAAATATAGGCGTTCTATTATTATTATTAGTCTCATTGAAATGTTTTTCATGTCGTATTGGTTTCGAACTTCATGTGTTATAAGTGACTCGTTATAGTCTTTATGAAAGCTGGAAAAAACTTACAATGGCCAAATCTTGAACTTGCCAGTCAAAACACAGCTTCATCGCTACATAAAGGATGTTATGGTATTTGCCCATTAGACATACTGTGCCATTTTGATCTCTCATTTCGTCATGATATTGCAGTATTGTTTTTATTGCTATTCTGGAAGACTCTTCTACAGTAGGCTCCACTGAAAGTTATGTACGGTACGGTTATCCAGGTATTTTAAAAATTGGCACTTTACATGGCGTATAAAATTTTCAAAAAAAAAAAATTGTCCTCAATAATAACAGATACGATGGTCTACATTGCCAAAGATACCTACTGATGAACGAAAAACCTCCATGATATTAATAGAAAAAAACATTAAATCAACAAACGTCAATGTTAATGTGGTCCTCATGAGGTTAGTAATAACACAATCAAGTTACGTCTGAGATACATTGAGTCAATGACTATCGCGCATGAATCTATGTTTGCTGATTATCAACGCAGTTGACCGAAACACATCAAAGCTGCGGTGGCCTTGCATTGTATCAATACACACTGACCATGAGTCTACGATCGCCATTCATTAATATTACGAACAACAACAGCTATTCGTAATACTAAAGTCATTGGTTGTTGCTTATCACCATCAAATATCACACGTTTCCTGAAGGCTGATGACTGGATCCTTAAAGTCGCCATTCACGGAGCGCAAGATTATTTTTACAAAGAACAGAACAGAGAGCATCCTTTAAAAATCGCCAAGCGTCTATTCGTTTAACGTTTATATTATGTTGGTCGAAAAAATAGTAAATTCTTCATGTTTTACGTTACGTAAGCAGTAACCTCTTCTCTTTGGGTGGACGAGTTGAGAAGAGTCAGGGCACCTTCTTGTCCTTGGGGTGAGGAATTGCCCCTAAAGGCGGATGGACCAGTAGATACCATCTGGTCAACGGCATGAGGATGCAGAAAGCAAATTGGAAACTACTGCATTAAAGATCTCAAAGATATCCCAAGAGAAACTCGTAAAATGAGTAAATGTATTTTACGAGTTCAAAAAACATGTCTGTTAAGACAGTGTGACTATGATGATGATTATAGTACACATGAAGTCATAAAAAGGTAAAACAGTTTTTTTTTGTTTTTAATTTTTTTGTTTTTATTATTTTGTTTTGTGTTTTTTGTTGCTTAATGTTGATACTTTTAGGTCCGATTTTATCAACATGCGCATTTTAGCAAAGACTTTGACAAATCAGAGCAGCCCATTCAAGAACATGCATCTGTCAAATTATTAAATTATTGATTTCTCTTGAAGTTTACCTCAAAAAGGTCAAAAATGACATGCTTTATATACAATCGACCATTGCGAACCATCTAGTATCTTTTCCAGTCCGATTTTCCATCCTAAATGGGTGAAAAATTGCATTTTCTTGTTCAACAAAGAGTTTAGCAATTGCTAATCTCAACCAATCAGATTCCACAAAACCAATACATTATTTGATCACTGGGTGGTATGGGTATGTTTATCAGATAAAAATGATGACAAGAAATTCAAATTACTGCATTATTTGGACAAAACAGTAATTTACTATCGATAATAATTATAAATACCTACATGCAATATACCTTTGTATTATAGTAAAAAGAGGTAAAAATAACATTTCGTTACATTTCACAAAGCTAAGCGCACGATTTAACTGTTGGCCAAGCAGTCTCTCAAGTGTACATGTGCGTTACTGGTTGCCTATCCTGAACGGCTAAGCTCTCGAGAGTACTTATCTTTGTAAACAAGGAACCTGTTGTGTAACTCGTATAGCCAGAAAGTGAATCGGGTGCTTGATATACTTTTGAGAGAAAGGGAGCAGATAGCACGAGGGATTTTTATTCATATGCATGCCTTACAATGTATACGCTCCACCTTTACATCCTCTATGAATAATTCTATAAGAAGGTCTATAACAAATATGCATCCAGTATATGGAAGATTTTATAAAAGTATGCATTTGCCTATAATCCATCTATATGGCAGATTCTTCATAAAGTATGTATTTGTCTATAATCCATCTGACTGACTGAGGTGAGATTATTAATTATTAAATAAGGTTGCTGTTATTGACACTACCTTTCGGTCACAAACTATCGCCATTTGCAATTAGTAATTATACAATAACTATAAGGTAAACATGAAAAATATGGCATTTATTTGCAAATCAGTCACTTGATTCTGATTCATGAATTTTTAAAATATTTTTGACGAAAGTGTCATCCAGCTTTGAAGTTTTGTTTCTACTATTGATAAGATACTATTGGATGATTCTAATTAATATAGCCCTCAATATCCAATAGAAACCTTTTGCTAAACAACACCTAATAGAAAAGTGTTTGTTAAAATATGGATGACGATGAAATCGGCCCTTACTGTATCAGTGTACTGTGCCATTAGTCTACGATCTAAAATCACTGTTACAATTGCTGACTCGTATAATATGAATCGAAAAATTCACAACTGTGACTTATTGGCCTATGTAAATAAATATTTGGAACGTTATCTAGAAGAACGGTGTGACAAGTTGGTGAAATTTCATATGCAATGAATGGTGTAAGTTTTCTTTCTTTTTACTTTCTGCAGTCTTACCTTATAAGATTTCTCGTTAAAAGAGCATTTTTTTCTGAAAAGTCGTATTCATAATTTGGAAATAAGTATTTTTATTGGCGCTGTACATGGGCCGTGAACACAAGAAGTAGATTTGCCAGAAGCATCACTTATTAGAACAATATCAGAAGAATTGCACTTAATAAATGCTGCACTATTATTTATTGTTTAACATAATTATTTTGTGCCGAAATTAATAATCATGGAAAGAACCTTAGGCTCTACAAAACCATCCAGAATGATTATTTTGTTTGAAAGAAATGATTTGCAATTTCATTTTCCGTAAGCAGCCACACCACAATACTTATATAAATTACTTTGACATTAGACATATTGACGGTTCTTGTTGTTAAGGGGCCTGGGTAGACACCTTTATAGGTATGTATTTGCCATGTAAAACACGGACTCACAATTTCCCGCACAAATCACTTTATTTCCAAACTATATATTTAATATTTCAGAAGGCGATAGTTAAGACCTTAAGGAATGACAACTATTTTTTCGATTTCGATTTTCCCAAGTTTTTTAATGTGCAAAAAAGCTCGCAGTGAAAAATCATACATTCTATAAATGCCTGTAGTTTAATAACCAAACATGATATCAAAAAAAGGCTAAATAGCTGCACAAGCGCAAGCTTTCTTCTTTAATCTACTTTTTGAATCATTACTGTAGGTTTAAAGGTAACGTCAGGAGCTTGGAAATGCGAAATTCATTTTTCTAGTGACACTTGGACCTTACCTTTGGACCTTTTGACCTTACCTTTGGATTTTTGGACTTATCTTTCCTCATTTTAGACACAAACTGGAGAAAGGGAACAGGCGGCCATGCCTCCTTGTTAATACGGAAATACGTCTTGTCATTGATTCTCAATTTTGCGCGCTATACCCTCGAGCCTTAATGGGGGATTTTTTATCTACTCATGACATTCAATGAAGGTTATTATTACTATTTGAGAGCTTTTTCATTGGTCCTTTTTCTCATAATTATAATTTACATAATATTCATCACTAGACATAACGTGGTCTTTTGCTATCAAGTACTCAGATTTTCTAGCAAGTAATATTTACGTGTGCGGCAAACAATGCACCAAGCTACAAGCAAAGGACGAATAGGGATTCCAACAATTATTACCTGCAGAGCAACCCTGTATAAGTGTGCTTATATACTGCACCATATTTTGTCTCTTCCTTCTATCATGTAAACTGTTCCTAGGTAGATTGTTAAACTGTTCAAAGTAGCACCTTAAAAAGTATTCCATTTCTGATTGATATAATTTTTTTTATTTTGAAAATAATTTTATGTGACATGAGTAATGTCATTATTCACTGCAGATACTAGTAGCTAAGGAGATACTTTCAGAGTATAGGTATGTATAATTGAATTATCTACTTTGTCTAACGCAGTTCTAGTGATTCCTAGATATAATTATTATTGGGCTCACATCTGATAGTTTTCCTTAATCAATGTTAGGACGGTGCCGTTCCGTAAGAACAATCTAGTGGGTAAAATATTTTCTATGCATTTTTGCAATTATTAAAAAATATGGAATACGATTTTAAGAAGTGTGTCTATAAAATAATTTGTTACTTATCTTACGTCGCTATAATTATCTAAGTGTGTTTTTACAAAAACTATTAATTGCTTTTGAAGCCAGTGCTTCGCACTTGTAGTAGTTTTCATGAGCATTCAAAACTGCTAATCGCTAACCAATTCGTGTTGGCTACATTTGAATTTCCAGAAAAAAATGCAAATTGGTAATTACTAATCCAGGATCTTTCTGAGCTTAGTAGGTAAGCTGCAGACCCCATTCTTTAAAATTTGCAAATTAAGTTACAGTAATTTTGACATTGTGATCAGTACTAAGTTTTGTGTTTGCAAATGGAGGTTACAAAGTTTGCATAGTTTCAATCTACATTTATATGAGTTAGTTTTGCATGAGCTCCTCTGAATTGCTATCATTATGTTTGACATTTATGTCAGTCAGTTGACACAAAGGTACTTTTGTTTCCCATAAAGGCATACATACAATGAAATCCAGCTGTTAAAGCAACCTTCAGCTACAGATTTAACAAAAATTTTAGATCTTCAGCTTTGCTCAAGAAAATCGAAACACTTTATTTGGCTTTCTAAGATGAAACCTCGCGTTTTGGATAATTTGAGGGTGTTGCTTACAAATCCGGACGCAGTTTTGCGTTTCACTCTCGTGTGGCTAAAATAAAAAAATCAAATCTTTCAGACCTTCAGGTTTGCGTAAAAAAGATGATCCTTGTGTTTTAGAAAATTTAATGGATTAGAAATCCGGTCACAGTTTTGAGTTTCTGTTTAGTTCGATGAAAATCAAAAGTTTCAGATCTCTCAGATCCTTAGGTTTGCCTAAATAATCGAAAATCTTTATTTGGCTTTCTTTTAAAATGAAACCTCGTGTTTTGGATGACTTGAGGGTGTTCATTTCAGATCCGGTCGGAATTTTGAGCTTCAGTCTCATTCAATAGAAATCGGAAATTTCAGATATTTCAGATCCTCAGGTTTGCCTAAACAATCGAAGATCCCTATCTGGCTTTCTATTAGAATGATATTTGATTCATGATGGTATTTTTGGATAATTTAGGGGTCTTGATAACAAATCCGATTGCAGATTTGAGTTTCAATCTCATGTGGCGAAAATTAAAAATTTCAGATCGTTCAAATCTTGTGGTTTGCCTAAAAAATCCTGTTTTACTTTCTATTAAGATGAAGCCTCGTTTTTTCGATCATTTGAGGGTGCTAATTGCAAATCCGATCGCAGTTTCGAGTTTCAGTCTCGTGTGACGAAAATAAAAAATGTCAGATCTTTGAGATCTTCCGGTTTGCCAGAAGAACAGGAAATCTTTATTTGCGTTAAAGTTTCATGTGGCGAAAATAAAAAATTTCAGGTCATTCAGATACCCCCGTTTGCCTAAAAAATCAAGTTATTTTGATTTCTATTAAGATGAAACCAAGTGTTTCGGATAACTTGAGGGTGCTGATTACAAATCTGTTCGCAATTTTGAGTTTCAGATTAGCTCGATGAAATTCCAAATCGCAGATCTTTCCAATCGTCAGGTTCGCCTAAACAATCGAAAATCTCTATGTGGCTTTCTATTAAGATGAAACCACGTATTTTGGATAATTTCAGAGTGTTGATTATAAATATGGTCACAGTTTTTAGTTTTAGTGCCATTTGACAAGAATAAAAAAACTTCGGGTTCCAGATTTAATAAAAAAACGAAAAACCTTATTTGGCTTTCTGTTAAGATGAAATCTTGTGTTTTCGATAATTTGAGGGTGCTGATTACAAATACGGTCGCAGTTTTGAGTCTCAATCTCGTGTGATGAAAATTAAAAATTTCAGATTTTTCAGATCTTCCGGTTTGCCTAAAAACCGAAAATCTTTATTTGCCTTTGTATTAAGTTGAAGCCTCGTGTTTTGGATAATTTGAGGGCGCTGATTACAAATACGGTTGCGGTTTTGAGATTCAGTCTGATTTGACGAAAGGCTAAAATTTCAGATCCTTTCGTCTATCCTGCGTGTCGTAAAAGGCGACTAAAAGGAACCGAACTACTGTCGGTATAAGCAGTAACCTCTTCTCAACCAACAGCTTTGGGTGGACGAGTTGAGAAGAGTCAGGACACCTTCTTGTCCTTGAGGTGAGAAACTGCCCCTAAAGGCGGATGAACCAGTAGATACCATCTGGTCAACGGCATGAGGTTGCAGAGAGCAAATGGGAAACTACTGCATTAAAGATCTTAGATAGATAGATAGATATCCCAAGAGAAACTCATAAAATGGGTAAATTCATTTTACGAGTTCACATGACTGTTGTGACTATGATGATGAGATCTTCAGGCGAACATAAATAAAAAAATGAAAATCTTTATTTGGTTTTCTATTAAACAGATTTATTGATCTATGCGGAGCCCATAATAGGATCAAGTCAAAAGAACCTAAAAGAGGTCAAAGGTACACCACTGATGGAAATCGGCTTTTGCATTGACTGAAATAGAAGAGATTTAGAAAGCATGGTGACAATGAACTTAGACTCGACTTCGTGATTTACCTTGTTTATCTGAAACGACTTTACTGGTTTACTACCGTATAAAGGGAGGCTATTTCTAGACACAAGAGGGTGTCGCCAAAAATAGTTTTAGAAACTTGAGTAACCGTAGCCACCGACGCACCTTTGCTCATGTCAAATTAAGTTGGTATCTAGTTAAAATGAAGCCTGATGTTTCAGTGCAAGAGCTAGTGGGGGCTAGACCTTCGGAACCCATCAAACGATGTTTCCCCAGTAGCCGGACAGTTTCGACGGTTCTCTAATCCTGCCAGACGCATTGTCAGTAGGTCTGCAACAGGTGCGAGTGAAATAGCATTAACATCCATCTGCAAAATCAAATTTGGTCGCTAGGCGACAGACGAGTAGCCTAATTGCTATGCTTCTACAGGGTTATTCACGTTATTCGACCCGGAGCATTATGGCTAAAGTATTTGATAAAAAAGAAAATAATAATTTCGGATGTAAAGGCAACATTTTAAAAATATTTTTATGTTATACGGGGTGTCCCAAAAACACGAAATGTATCAAAGTTGTTTTTTAAATGGAACACCCCAAGTATTATTGCATATTCAGATTCCTTGGTGAATTTTAGTGTGACTTTATGTATCATACATGGGACCTAAAGCGAACCGTTCAGGTGTAAATCACCATTTTCGGTATAAGCAGATATCAGGAAAAAATTGAATATCGCAGAGACTATAAAATTTGGAAGGTTGTGACTTTGCCGTATTACTAAGCATAAAATGCGTCAGCTTTGATGAGACTGTCAAACTCAAGTTACGTTCGTGCTTGGAGAAATCAGTCGATTAATTAAGGAAACTTCGATCAGCGATAACTTGACTTTTTCAAATGGGAATGCCTAATTTTTTCACATGGTTAAACGTAGAATTTTTTTCCAATGATATGAGGTTGTAAATATCAATCTCTGGTAGTTTTCATTTAATTTTAAATTTTCAGCAACGCAGCAGGCCATGAAATATAAACAGAAACCTGTCCAGGTAGAAGAAAACAACTAACTTAGCTGAAAAATACAGACGAACTAGACTGAAGGGACAAGATCATAAAAATTACTCACAACAAACAAAGTCTAACTAGAAACAACGACGGTAACATATCTTTGGTCAAAGGGAAGCTGGAGTATGGCAGAAATGGAGTTTTTTACGGCCATTGGCAATTTCCAAAACCAATGAAAATTTTGAAATGAAACGAAAACTACTAGACAATGTTGTAGGCAGTTTATTATTATCATAATAAAATTTCACATTTAATGATATAAAAAAGTATGCAATTCTGTCAAAACTCAAGTCAAAAGTACCTCTGACTGGAGTTCTGAAAATTCTTCAGTACCTATTAGCAAGATCGCAGAAAATGAAGAATGAGTTGAAATTGTTCAAATTATAAAACATAACATAACAGAAAATTTAAATCTGATTTGTCAGTATTCCTTTTTTGCAATATTTCTAATAGATATTGAAAAATAGAAGGGCTCCAGTCAGAGGTATCGACTTCGACGCAAATTACTACTTTTTTACACCATTACATATGAAAAATAGAAGGGCTCCAGTCAGAGGTATCGATTTCGACGCAAATTACTACTTTTTTAAACCATTACAGATGATTGATAGTTGCGTGCTGGAGCAACAGTCGCTGGTTGCTTTTGTTTCATATCAGGGTTTTTATATGTCTTGGAAGTTTTTAACCTCTAGTAAATTGCGGTAACCAATAGACTGTAAAAGATATTACTGCCATACTCCAGATTCTCTTTGACCTTAGAGATGTTATCGCAGTTGTTTCTGGGAGAGTAGATTTGTTGTAAGGAATTTTTATAATCTTGTCCCTTTAGTCTAGTTAGTGTGTATTTTTCAGCTAAGTTAGTTGTTTTCTTCTACCTGAACAGGTTTTTGTTTATATTTCATCGCCTGCTACGTTGCTTATAGGTAGGAAAATTGAAAAACACCGATTTGTTTGAAAATTTAAAATCAAATAAAAACTACCAGGGATTGATATTCACAACCTTATATCATGAGAGAGGCTATCAAATTCTACGTTTACCTGTACAAAAAAAATTAGACATTCCCATTTGAAGAAATCAAGTTATCGCTGATCGAAGTTTCCTTAATTAATCGAGAATTTCTTCAAGCATAAACGTAATTTAAATTTGACAGTCTCATCAAAGCTGACGCATTTTATGCTTAGTAATACGGCAAAGTCACAGCCTTCCAAATTTTATAATCTCTGCGATATTCAATTTTTTCCTGATATCTACTTATACCGAAAATGGTGATTTACACCTAAACGGTTCGCCTTAAGTCCCATGTATGATACATAAAGTCACACTACAATTTACCAAGGAATCTGAATATGCAATAATATACGATGTGTTCCATTTAAAAAACATAACTATGATACATTTCGTTTTTTGGGACACCCTGTATAACATGAAAATATTTTTAAAATGTAGCCTTTATGGGTCTCTATCCATCCGAAATTATTATTTTCTTTTTTATCAAATACTTTAGCCATAATGCTCCGTGTCGAATAACGTGAATAACCCTGTATATTAATCTATGAGTGATCATTATAAAATTTTCAATAAATATTGTTTTGAAAATGTATTATTCGGGCCATGGTAATTTGTCTTGATAAAGTACTAAAAATATCACCAGAAAATCGGAATAAACGACAGTGGATGTGCAATAAAGTATCGCAATGTAATGAACGCCCTATTTCGCTCGTAACCGTGAATGCAATACCCCTTGCACCTGTTGTTGATATGCAGACAATGCTTCTGGCAGGATGAGAGAACTCTCAAAATTGTCTTGCTACTCGGAAAACATCGTTTGATGGGTTCCCAACAAACATATAAAATTTAGGTTTTATAATATAACGAAAGTATAATTTTATTATAAATCATTATCGTTCAGGGGTGTTTGGCGGAGGGGTGGAACCATCCTAGGTGCCTGGTAACGAGTAGCGCGAGTTTTTACGTTGTTAAGAAAAACATGAGCGTTATACTTTAACAAATAAGTCTGAGATGGGATTCTGTATTCTGTGTTGCTACTTCTTGCTCTATTCTTTTAACAAGACGTTTTGAGAGTAATATTGTCAAAACTGAAGCATCTAGTGCAAACCTGTCCTCAGCCGCTGGATTTATTTTAATTTGTGAAAAGTGAAACTACCAGCCATAACTAAGGCTATAAAATAGGTCTTCCGACAGCAACCAGTTACCAGATTTCAAATAAACATAATTAGATGAGTACTGCCATTATAAGGGTTTAAACGCAGTTGTTGAAAGTTGGTAATGTAAAGTGGTAGTAAAGTACGTCGTGTTTTAACCTTTTTGTACATTTTTAGAGATGATCAGTCCTCACTAGGCTTCTGATGCTAGCTATATACGGGAATTGTTCTTGATAATGCCGAAAGCTGCTTTCCATATTTTGGCTTTGAACATGTATACCTCGATGCAGTGATACCGAAGACAATGGTTTTGTGCAGATTAATTCAGTCTCATCTATTGGTGTCGTAAATAAAAAAAGCAAAATGAATATAACAATGAAAGTATTATTAAGAACGTTTCAGGTGAACCAAAAATTGTGGAAATTCATTTTTCAAGGTTTTTAACATTTAATAATGTTGGCCAAAGCAAATTTTACGATGAAGCTAGATTACAGTAGGTACATCTAATTGTGATGCCCTCTGTTAAAACGATAAATTGAACTGAGGAACAAAAAGAGGACATCCGATTATTATTTCAATCGGCATACTACTTAGGGAAAATCTACTCAATTTGAGGCCTCCTCTTTACAGTTGTGAGCTATGGCGCTCTCTGTGGCTCAGGAATAAGTAGACCCTGCTGATTTAAAGGGCGTTGAGGCGTTGCCACTGTTGTTAGTATGTTATCTTCGTATCTGCCCTTGATATGGTGTATAGCGCTTCTCAAATTAAGCATTATCTATTTTGTTATATTGTGTAAAGGGATTTTTGTATCTTAGCATTGATTAACACATTTATACGGATCTTAGTCGGAATAGGTAAATTGCGAGCTCAAGAAACCTCCAACTTTGAACATTACCTATAAAAATTAGGCTGTACTCAAACTGCCGTTCAACGGCAGCCTACTAAAATGCCGTTAACAGATGTGACGTCATTGAAGTGACGTATTTGACGGCTTCATATTCGCCGTGATTAAACTGATGTCAAACGGTGGCCCACTGACATACTGCTAACAGCATATTCGATTTCTTGTAAAAATCGCTATATTTCATTATCGGTTATATTGTTTTTGACTTGTGTGCATTATAGTTGTAAATTTTTGCTGACTTATGGGAATCCGGATATTATTGGCATTGACTGGAGTAAGTTTTCCGTTTAGTGTTGAGCCGCTTGATGGGCAGACCTGTTATTTGAGCAAGGACCTAATGTATTGAAAAACGCTATGGGCCAATTATACTGATGCTGTAATTGTAAATGTAAACAATAGTGGCGAGAATCAGACTCAGTTTTTCATTGTAAGCAATGATGAAGTTTTTTTTATAACTGAGCAGACCGCGTTGGCAGAGCCTAAATACCAGAGCACCACGGCTGCTGTGAAAAGGTTATGTTAGGGGAAGTTTGTTAAAGTATGATTTGAATGGGCCAATACCCGCAGGCCCAATAAAAACATCTCTTGGCAGTCCGTCCCAAGCCTTGGACATCATGGGCATAAATATGCGGTTGTACCGCTCGGTTCTTGATGTATGAAGAACGACCGCCTTAGGATGAGATGCAGCGGTCGCGCGGGTGCATCTGAAAGCGAAAATCAAGTTTCTGTTAAACAATCTGAAGAATTTGACCAGGAGAATCATGTGCGCTGGTGACAAGGCGATTCTGGTATAAGACAACAGAAACCTCTCACCTCTAAGACCATGTGACATTGTAGAGGAGGATATAATACCTGATTCAATTGAAGTTGATGGAGCTTAAATATCAATAAATTAGTTCCAAATGACGTCAACAGTTCAGCAATCATCTTATTGAAAAGTGGTAGTCAGTGATATCACATTGCCGATAATGAAGATGTCTGTTCCAATAAAAAAATGAGGTCAATCAAAAGGACAAGACAAAAAGATTATCATAGAAAAAGGAAAGAAGTACTGTAACATACGTGAAAAGATCCCGTAATGTTGCTTGATGTATTTCTATTGATAAAGTTTTCAATACAAGTTAGTGAGTGCACGAGAAGTAGGAGCATATGAACTTAAATTCTAGTTTTTCTATACCGATGGATGTTCACGCACAAGGCAGTACCTTATGTGAATGACTTTCATTTATTCATGTAGCTTTTAAAATGAATAAATAAATAATAAATAATAAAAGTCTGGAACCGAACACCAAATTTTAAATTTCATCGATAGTTAGAGAAGCAGACTTTCAGATTGCGTTTTGTCCATTATTACAAATTTTCAGGAGAAGCAAAAAACCGGTACAGAGAAACCCAATCGAGAAAAAATATTTGGGATAATATAATCATATGGGGTCTATGGAACTTGGTACAAGAAGTTGAAAAACAACTTGTAAAAATTTAAAAAAAAACTGTTGGACATAATGCAGTATGTGTAGACGACTACTAATTTTTTTAATAAAACCATTTTGATTATTCTCAGCGCAATCAAAAACATATAGTTTCTTTCTAGTTCCATACTTCACTAGTTTGGCACAATTTTCTCACGTATTGCGGCTATCATTTCAGCTCCCGAAAGAACAATAAACGAAAATTAAATCGCAGTCAAAATGCATTTTACAAACAGAGACTAAATGCATCTTGTCTGTCTTACTGCTCATAAAGAGTAGGTATTTGATCATAGCAATACTGACGAAGCCGTTGGAACGTCATTTCGTTTGACGGCGGTTTAAGTACAGCGATTACAAAGCCGTCAAATACGTCACTTCAATGACGTCACACCTGTTAACGGCATTTTAGTAGGCTGCCGTTGAACGGCAGTTCAAGTATAGCGTAAAAATTATGTTCACCGAACCAAAACCTCCTACACTATAACTGGAGCACCAGAACCAAGCTGTGACATAAGCAAAGCTACCGTCTACAAGGCTTTTAACTAATGGTCCAACGAGGAACTATGTCAGTAATGTCGGCTACACACGTTCCGGCAGGCCTGTCAGTTCGAACTGAATGGTCCGCCCACGTCCGGTCGCCTGAGCGTGTGTATGGTCCGGTCTACCTGTCAGTTACGACTGATCAGGCGACCGGAGAAGAATCACATATATGTTCGTCCATCCGGCCGACCTGACGCACTACCATTGGTCCATTCAAAAAGAAAGGGACAGACAGCTGGTGTCTCCACGACATTTGGATCTCGATACGATCCCAAAAAATAACGAATCGACCTTGACAGGAAACGTTTTGAAAACGTATCCAATTTGTTTCCACTATATAACAAATTTGTTAAAATATGTTGTTTAATGTTTAATAAAAGTCGTTTATTATTATTATTATTATTATATAGTGAGTAATTCTTCGATATCTCGCAATATATACCTGATAAAAGAAAATATCAAATACAAAAGTTATTTGGTAAAGACGAACATAAAAAAACATAAAAATATTTTGACATATACAGGGTGTTGCGGGAAAGTAGGGCAGTGATCAAATTGATTTTTTTATATGGAACCATAACTTTTTTTTAATTTTTCTGGTTTCCATCATCGATCTCTATTTAACCCTAAAATATTTTTGGGATTGGCTGCGATGTTGCCAAGTTATAATTTATTTCCTAATAATTTGCGGATTTGCAAGGCCGCAAGTAATACGCCCAAATTGATATATTTCTTGAACTTTTCTCAATATTGCAGCGCGTTACTTGAATATTAAGTGAATATTATTTTGGATGTTATCAGCAATGCGCATCTACAGGGTGTTTTTGGCAGAATTTTAAATTAAGGCAATTTGAAGGTCATTTTACTCTGTTTTTTAAATGTATGTTTTATTCTAAATCGAAATATCTACTAATACCCTATCTCGCTTTGTAATATTTTTCTTCGCGTTTGCGACGTTGCCAAGTTATAAATTATTTTACCAAATTTTCAAACAAATATCTATGATTTTTATTAATAGAACACACTGTATATTTTATTTAACATAGAAGTACTCCCTAGTAATGGTTTACGGCGTGAACAAGTTTTAACTGGTGTTCCTAAAGTAATAAAACCGTTTTCCTTACACATACTGCCTATTTCGAGTATCAGATCAGTAAAAGGTACACGAACGCTTAAATATCTCCAAAACTTGCTCAGCTGGAACGAAAAAAATCTATTTCTGCAGGTTTTCTAACATGCAGAATTCAAAAATTATAACAGCAGCGTTGCCAGATTTACCACTTTTACGTTACACGTCATAATTTTGTTATTTTCAATAAAATCCTCTACTTATCTTTATTGCAATGAATTGCGCATGTCGAATTTAGTAGGATTTCATTACTTCAAAATTTTGTTTCTATTGATTACTGAGATACGGCAGCACCACTTTTTCAGTAAAAAGTACCGGAACGCTTGAATATCCAAAACTGCCACCGCTGAAGCGAAAATTATCAATATCGAAGAGTTTTTTTTTACAGCAAAATTCAAAAATGCTAACATCAGTGTTGTCAGATTTACCACTTTTACGTTAGACTTCATAAATAGGGCATTTCATTCAAAGTAATGACGTGAAACGTAAAATTGGAAAATCTGACAACGCCGATGTTAGCATTTTATAATTCTGTATGTTCAAAAACCCCTACGTATTGAATTTCAGCGCTCCAGCTGTGGCAGTTTTGGAAATATTCAAGCGTTCCGGTACTGTTTACTGAAAAAGCAGTGTTGCCGTATCTCAGTAATTAATAGAATCAAAATTTTGAAATTGTGAGACTTTACTAAATTCGACATACGCAATTCATTGCAATAAAGATGAGTAGAGGATTCTATTGAAAATAACAAAGTTATGACGAGTTACGTAAAAGTGGTAAAATCTGGCAACGCTGCTGTTGGAATTTTTGAATTCTGCATGGTCAAAAACCTGCAGTTATTGATTTTCTCGTTCCAGCTGTGCAAGTTTTGAAGATATTTAAGCGTTCCTGTACCTTTTACTGACCTGGTATTCGAAATAGCAGTATGTGCAAGGAAAACGGTTTTATTATTTTAGGAACACCAGTTAAAACTTGTTCACGCTATAGACCATTACTAGGGAGTACTTCTATGTTAAATAAAATATACAGTGTGTTCTATTAATAAAAATCGGAGATATTTGTTTGAAAATTTGGAAAAATAATTTATAACTTGGCAACGTCGCAAACACGAAAAAAATATTACAAGGCGAGATAGGTTATTCGTGGGTATTTTGAATTAAAATAAAACATACATTGTTACATTTAAAAAAACAAAGTAAAATGACCATCAAATTGCCGTAATTTAAAATTCTGCCAAAACCATCCTGTAGATGCACATTGCTGATAACATCAAAAATAAGATTCATTTAATATTCAAGTAACTCGCAGTATAATAATATTGAGAAAAGGTGAAGGAATATATCAATTTGGACGTATTACTTGCGACCTTGCAAATCCGGAAATTAATAGAAAATAAATAATAACTTGGCAACGTCGCAACGGATCCCAAAAATATTTTAGGGTTGAATAGAAATCAATGATGGAAACTAGAAAAATTTAAAAAAAGTTATAGTACTATATATAAAAAACAAGTTGATCACTATACAATACTTTCCCGCAACACCCTATATATTTCAAAATATTTTTAGGATATGCGTCTTAAGTAACCAAATAACCTTTGTACTTGACATTTTCTTCTATCAGGTATACCTTGCCAGATATCGAGAAATTACACACAAAATGTTTTAAAAGCCCGTGGAAACGTAGCAGCTGATATATTTCACATTCGCCTGAACGTGTGGAGGGCCGTCAGCCAATCAGAGGCGACCGGTCTTTAGGCGACCTTGTTCAGTTCGAACTGACAGGCCTGCCGGAACGTGTGGGGGCGACGCGACCGGTCTTCAGGCAGACCGTTCAGTTTGAACTGACAGGCCTGCCGGAACGTGTGTAGCCGACATAATGCAGAGCCTACTCTGGAGACCAGCACTAGGCAAAAAAATGCGCGATGGGCCAGTGTTTTTCGACGGTCAGTTTTTCTTATTCACCGTGCTACAACCAGAAGTATTCAAGATAAAGTGTATGCATAAATAATAGCAACCTTTAAGATCGACAACAAAAGTGATAAAAATGAGCAGTTATACCTATATTGGTTCGATGCAACCTACCAAATCACAATCTGTAATATTTACTTGCCCCCTTTTGCCACTTGCTATATTCATACGTCTATTGTTGGATTGTTGCAGAACTATATACAGCCTAACAAGCGAAGCAAGAGCCGTGAAAAATATGAAATAGACCAGGATAGCAAGAGACGAGAGGATACGAAATAACGTGTGCGTGTGAGACAGCGACGAAATCCCAAGCCTCTTGCCACACTTGTCAGGTTGTACTTCTTAAAATGAGAATCTCTTCAATACATGACGAAATTTGTCTGCACTTGGAATCCAAATTTGTAGTAGATTTGACAGTGATGACCTTCCTGAGAATTTTATGCGATGAACAGAGGAAAAAGTTAGAAAATTTTCTTCTAATATCTCACAAAGGTGGAAAGATAATGACAGAATTCTTTCTTTCCCAAACAAAACTATTCTCATTCTCGATGGGCGCGAGGGACTTTTGGTAGCTTCTTTCAGCACTGCTGTGACATCATATTATTGTTGTTTAACAACAGCTATGCTTGCTGCTTCAATTAACAATATTGTTTTATGCTGCATCTGAGAAGACCTATTTGAAGGATATCTACTTTTCGAACGCAATGATATATTTCGATATGCTAAGCTCTGCCTTCCTGGTTGATTTGGTATTTCATGTATTTTTAGAGGCTTTGAGAAGACAGTTTTTGACCTAACAAGAAGTCTGTTACCACATTGTTGGACACTCTGCTGGCAGGGAGGCTTCGTAATATGGCACCTCAAAACATTCAGATTTTTGGCGTTTGTGACGTGACTTGTGTTGTCAAAATATTTTATGGGTATTCATTTTTGACTCTTTTTTTCATTTTTGAGGTTTTTAGTGACAAAAAAAAGACGGCTATAGCCGTCTGATCAGTGTAATCGTAAAACACATCTTGTGGGAAGAAAAGGACAATTTTCGAGACAAAAGCTAAACCAAAAACAACATTTTATTGTATCAAATTTATAAACAAAAACGCATCTCTCAGAATATAGACGGTATAAAAACAAAAAATCAAATTTATTAGCAAACAGAATTTAGGCACAAATTTATGTTTGACGCCACTCTTCAAAGCAGTCGGGACAAAAGGCAGGCTTATTTTCACAACTCTTGCATCTATAGCTAGTTTCTTTGCGTTTTCCAGACTTGAAACATTGTTTGCATCTAAGAAAATATGATTTTATTTTATGATCCTCTGGTAGGGGCAGCTTCTCTGGAAAATGTCTCACACGTACTTCGAGCTTTGTATTGATATGAAACAATATATGTATATGTATAATAGGTGGACGACGAATATCTGTTTAGGATGAAAATATCTGGTTACCTACCTCCCATCAGTACTGAAAACATGAAAATCAAACAAAAACACACTTGCAATATGGCAGCTATACACGTGGTCAATGCATCACATTGGAGGTTATGGACGGTTATAGCCGTCGTGCCCTTTTTACCCATGCACCTTAAAACAAGAATAGTTGGGATAGCGTATAGTGGGTTAGAATTTGGCAATTTCAGAAATTACGAGTTTTACGTTACGGCACTAACGTTGCTTAACAGGGCAATGTATACCGACATTCTGACGGTCGTCGCCGTTCTACCGTAACAAGCAGATAACCTTTTGACTGATATAGCCGTCGCGTCGTGGCGTATCACGATCACTCCCCGGCTATAGCCGTTGTGTCCAACAGCGTGTTACTATATCTTTCTTTGTGAGAGATTAGAAGATGCTTTTTTAACTCTTTCCTCCGATTTTTTCCTCTGATCGTCACATTTCGTCCCACTCTCAAGAGTAGTAGTCTAGAAAAGACACAAATTTTGAGGTACCATCCTGTAGAATTAGTATTTCCAGTTGGCTCCCGTATATGCGAACAAAGGTGTCAAATTGCATTTGAAAGGTGTACTCGGTGCAGCAACAGATGCGTCCAGCAGTAAGCACCGGCAATCGACATCGTAAATTAGAATCGGAAACAATAAATACGGGGAGTGTGCACGCGGTTTGTGTTATGTCTGCACGTGTCGGATTATGGTGGCGCTGGCGCATGGCTTACAGGCTGCCGCTGCTTATGGCTCGCGGCGCGTGGCGCACATGCGAATTCGTCGCGAGCGCAGCCACGACAGCGGCGCCGTCGCCGTCGGCGAAAAGAGTAGTAAAAACCGCGGACTTTCGCTGTTTCCAGTGACTTTTTTTTTATATCAGCAGAGGAAAAACATGATGGTCTTCTTAGTAAAAAACCTCTGCATGCTGCCTCCACACAGCAACGAAACTACGCCAGCATTACTTCGTTGCTGCGGTGTCTGGTTAATAAGCAATCTTAGGGCCGATTTTATCAACATGCATATTTAACAAAGAATTTAACAAAGCTTTTCTATTGGATCTTATTTAGCAAAGGCTTTCTATTGGGTATTGCGGGCTAGGTTAATAATATCGTCCAATAGAATTTTATCAATATTGAAAACAAAACGTCAAAGCTGGATGACACTTTTCATCATATCATATAGAGGCTTTGTAACAAAACTATTGTTGTAACAAGTGTATATTTGTTGCAACATAGGCGATGAATGAAGTTTGCAGCTCGAGACGAAGTCTGCGATCGAAATAAATATCTTTTTGAATGTTTGAAATCAGATCATGAATCACAGTAATAAAGTACCTAAACAAATATGTTCTGAGGCGACTTTTTCTGTAGCATGCTGGATGGCCTAGAGGCATAGTGGTCGACATCGTAACGCTTGATATCGCTGTATTCGTGGGTGGTGTTGGTTCGAGACCCAGCCCGTGCAACTATTTTTTTTATTTTTTATATCCAAAATATTCATCGATGTGCTTTTTACTCATGTTACACACATTTTTTTGTATCATCGACATAAAAATGTCTTTGAATCAAATTTTATTAGACATTTTACTTGACATTTTGCAAAAGCTAAGTACCGAAGATGGTGGAGAATTTAGTCAGTGGAAGTGAAGTTTATCCGTTAATATCAATCGCCAATTGCTCTGATAGCGGTATCAAAATGAAATTATTCCAAAAAAGTAATATTATTCGTAATTTTTGTTGTACGAGTAAAACATCTAATAACATTTGATTCAAAAACACATTTATGTCGATAGTACAAAAAAATTATATAACATGAGTAAAAAGCATTCCAATGGATATTTTGGATAGAAAAGGTAAAAAAAAGTAGTTGCACGGTCTGGGTCTCGAACCAACACCAACAGCGATACCAAGTCATACGATGTCGACCACTATGCCACTCGGCCACCCAGCATGCTAGAGAAAAAATCGCCCCAGAACATATTTGTTTAGGTAGGTACTTCATTACTGGGATCTGTGATCTAATTTCAAACATTCAAGAAGATATTTATTTCGATCGTTGACTTCGTCTCGAGCTGCAAACTTCATTCATCGCTTATGTTGCAACATTTTAGTTACAACTGTAACAAGCATTTTCACGAAGTACGTCACACGGGTTCGGCAGCCGTCGATGTGTTTTCGATTCTGGATTCAAAAACCCATTTTTATTTTGATATAACTTTTGAATTATTGCGAAAAAGAAGAAAACAAAAACAGTTTTGTTGTAAAAGTTATATTTCATCTCTCCATTTATCACTCAAAAAATTATTCAAATCCCGAATTTTTTGTCATCATCATTTAGCAGAAGAAAAAACCAGCGATCAAATCTACATTGTTTGCGGATTACGATTGGTTGAAATTTACAATAATTGTTAAACTTTTTGTTAAACAAGAAAATGCAATTTTTCACCCATTTAGGATGGAGAATCAGACTGGAAAAGGTAGTAGATGGTTCATAATGGTCGATTGTATATAAAGCATGTCATTTTTAACCTGTTTGAGGTAAACTTCAAGAGAAATCAATAGTTTTCAAAGTACTTTGACAGATGCATGTTCTTGAACGGGCTGCTCTGATTAGTCAAAGCCTTTGTTAAAATGCGCCTGTTGATAAAATCGGCCCTTGGTCTTCTTTTCTGCGGATGTCAGATCGTCTTGCTCACTCTGTCTGTCCTGCATACTATTACGTTTAGTCAACATGATGCTCTTTGCCATATCCTGAATGGCCAACCAGTTGCCTTGAGATGTTAGCATGGTGTTGATCAAGTTCGCTGGGGTAACAATCAGGCCTACCGTAGAATTGCACTTTTGTCTATGCGTAGCCCATCGCGTGCGTGTAAAGAAAGTGTGGCACGCGTCATCTACTGAGTTGCACACTTCACAGTTAGGATCGTCTATCATGCGGCTCTTATGCAGATAGAAGTTGAAGCAGCCATGTCCAGATAGTATCTGGGTAAGGATAAAGCCAACCTCCCCATGCTGTCTGTCAACCCACTGTCGGACATCTCTGATAAGGGTCCTTGTCCATTGACCAGTAGCACCAGTATTCCAGCGTTGTTGCCATACCGCGTCTGGCTATTGTTTTGTCTGGGCCCTCGAATACCTGGGCCCTCTTCAGCGCTGAGAAGTCTATTGGAGGGAGACAGAAACTCACGGCGACTGCAACTGTAGATATTGTGCGATATCCACTGCAGCTTCTGATCGCGGTCCTCCGGAAGACTGTTTCCAATTTATTTCTGTTACAGGCTTTGGTTATCGGGGCTCCATATAAAGCGATGGAGCTAGCCACAGAGCTCAAAACTCTTCTTTTACTCAATTTCGGCCCGTTCACGTTTGGCATCAGTCTAGCCAGCATAGATACCATCTTGTGGGTTTTTTCAGCAAATATGGTCACAGAAGGCTAACTTGGAATCCAGCCACACACCAAGGTATTTGATGGAAGATTTAGGGTCAATTATGCTATCCTAAACTTTAAAGGAGATCCTACTCATCTTTCTTCTGCGGGTTATCAGTACCGCCTCAGTCTTGTTTGCGGCCAAAGACAGATAATTTCCCGGCAGCCAGGAGTGTATATTATCTAAAGCCCAGTGAGCTTTCCACATTATGTCTTCCTCGTCTCTGCCGACAACTATAACAGCCAGATCATCGGCGTAGGCCACTGTGGTAACGCCCTCCAGCTGTTCTAGCTGCAGTAAACCATTTTAAGGGATGTTCCACAAGGTAGGTCCCAGTATTGACCCCTGAGGAACACTACTGGGGTGACCACTTTTTCGACTACCTCCTCTTTGTCTTTTAGCCGGATTCTATGGTTTTGGAGGAAGCTCAAGTAGCCACCTTCCACCTTCTGTATCCCGAGTTGGGACAAGGTGTTGATTATGGTTTGTCGGGAAGCTTCGTTGAAGGCATTCCTTATGTCCAGAGTTAGCAGTGCACATATTTGTAGTTTGCGGTTTATTACAACTGCAAAGGTTTTAGCTATGTCTGCAATCCTCTTTCTGTTTCCAATGACGCATCCAGCGGCGGCTCGTGAGAAGTGCCCAATGGAGGATTAAGAGAAGGGGCAAGGGGGCGCAAGCCCTCCTAGAGCTCTAGGGAAGAATATTATATTTAGATAAATACCAAAAGCTAACCTTTTTTTGCTCTTCAGACCGCGGCAGTACTGGTCCGCCCTCCCCCCTAGACCTGTAAAGGAATCACGGAATATTTATATAAATAGCAAAGATTCAATTGAGGGCTTTTTTTGCCGTTCATTGCTCTTCACCATCGTTCGAATGGCACTGGTCCGCCCCCCCTAGAAGAAGTCCTAAATCCGCCCCTGAGAGTGCCTCATCCTCCTAGTACAGGATCCCACTACTCGAAAATTAATTTTAAATGAATCTTGAGAATGGATTAACTATAGGTTGCCTTTTAAAAAATAGCCACACATTCCTGAAATTAATTTTAGTGTAATTATTCGCCAATGTGACTTGCAAATATATGTTTTTTTAATCATTTGGAAGAAAATGATGTTAAAAAAATGGTTGCCAGCTCTCAGTCAGCCGCAGCATTACTTCCCGTTCAGACCACCGTTTCGGTAATTTTAACGAATCGGCTCAAACCGAATGATATGTTCCATTGTATGGAGCTCCAATAAATAAAGCAACATTTTAGAGAAAAATGTTCTTTAAATAACACTATATTATATGAGGGTATATCAGTATACGACGAGACAGTAGCTGTAACTTCTTTCAAACGTAGAATTTTATAATACACAAAATGAGACACGAAAGCCTTATACAGGGTGTTCATTTGAAAACTGCCCAGCACAAATTCATCGAAAACCACTAATTACAAGAAAAAACGCCAAGACACGTCAAAACATTTATCAAGAGAGACACCTTTCTAACCAAAAACTACTCCAGGCCATTGTACCTTCTACTTCCTAGGGTCACCCCTTTGAAAATTTTAATTGGGACGCACGATTAGCGGACTCAGTGATTGCTCACCTTACGGTGTAAGGGGCAGTCACTAGGTAATAGAACAGCATCTCGGTGTGTCGGAGCCTGGGCTGCACCTTTTCGTTAAAAAAATCTAATAACCCGCTGGACAATGTTCGAGCTGCAACAAATCGACACGAAGGAGAAAAATATTTTCTTCACTGATATATGCACAATTTTTTATAATTGGATTTGTTAATACGCGTAATTGCAGATATTGGAGCAATGAAGATTTTCATGCTTTGTTAGAAGGGCGTACCCAGTATCCCCAAAGAATTAATGTCTGGGCAAGCATTTCGGAAAACAAAGTGATTGGGTTATTGTTTACTATATAATGGAAATTCAAATAAACTCATTTATTTGGATATGCTAAAAAATACCGTCAATCTGCTTATCAAGCACTGAAACCATTGAAGGAAACCTTCTACTCCAGCCTGATGGGCTCTTCCACATTATGTTCTTCCGGTTCCTCAATGGCTAGACGACGGACGCGTCTCCAGATAAACGGATAGGGTGAAAATGGCCTAAGAGTGGTCTGCTAGATCTCCTTATTTGACGCCATTAGACTTTTTTCCCCATTTGGCTATTTAAAATCGATTATGTTTACTTACCAACCTGAAAGCTTGGATGACCTCCGCCAACGTATCATCGAAAGCTGTCGTGATATCCCACAACATGTTTTGAATATTGTCTATATAATTGTTTGGTCAATAACGGCCAACTTGGCAATTTATTGCAATAAAAAATAATTATATAAATTAAGATACATAGAAATTTTTCTAATTTTCTCGAAAATTAATCAACCGACTTTAAGAAATCAAACGCCAAAATAAAGTACATCAACATACCTCTAAAAAATCTGTTATTCGATAACCTTTCTGATTTAAAACTTTTAAGGGGAGGACCCTGGAGGGCGGAAGGTACAAGCAGTGAAGCAGTTTTTGGTTAAAAAGTTGTCCCCCTTGATAAATCTTTTAACGTATCTCGGCGTATTTCCTTTTAATCAATGGTTATCGATAAATCCTTGATGGGAAGTTTTAAATGAACACCCTGTATGTAATTTTACTTTCGCTCCAATAGGCTTTGATTTAACGTTTGACGTTTCGATGGTCTTTTGACAAAACGTCATAAGCGACAAATTTCTAGAAAACAGGACTTTTGCAACAAACTATTGCGTACAACGTTTTAATGTATGTTGCAAAAGTTTTGAAAATTTTTTTTTCAAAACTCAGGAGGTAGCTCCACCGTTGAAAATAATTCAGAAATCGTTACCATGGTAACCAGTCAACATCTAAACTTAACAATAAACCCATTTTTGTCATGATATAAGTTGTCAAAATATCGTGCAAATTAGATATTCCGAAGAGTATTTACAGTCTAGTTGGACGACTTGAAAAAAAAGAAATATATCAAGATCAAAATATTTCTGTTGCCACAATTTATCGAGCGATTTGTGAATATGAAGAAGGTACTTCTTGTATAAATTTATCAAAAAGTGGACGTCCAAGAGCGTTGAATGCTGCTACAGTTCAAAGAATGGTCAACAGAAGTGAACATTGAGTTGGAACTTCAACACGAAAACTTGGACGCATTTTTCACGTCAATCTTAGCACAATCTGTAGAGAAATGACGAGAAATAATTTAAAATTCCGAAAAAGAAGAAAATATCCAAAGTACTCCTCAAATCAGTTAGAAAGGAATCATCAATGCTGTCGCAATTCACGTCGTACTCATTTTGCTGGCAACATAAAAATTATATTGTTGACGATGAAAAGTATTGCACATTTTCGAACTCAGAAATCGAAGCTAATGATGGTTTTTAAACAAGAGACTTTGAAGCCTATCCAGATAATGTAAAATGTAAACGAAAAGAAAAGTTTGAAAACAAAGTGTTAGTGAGGTGCGCTATATCATCAGACAACGGTACTTTACAGCCGTACGTTAGACACGTTAGGGCCAAAGCAGTTACCGCAGAAGTCTATACCCAAAGATGTTTGCCTAAACTACTCAATTTTATTAATACCCACCATGCTAATGACAATATAATGTTTTGACCAAATCTGGCTTCAAGTCATTATGATTTGCGTGCGAGAAACTGGCTAGAACAACACGGAATACGTTTTGTACCACGAAACGACAACTCTCACAATCTTCCTCAAGCAAGACCTATCGCAACCTTTTGGGCTCAACTAAGTGCCAAAGTTTATAACAATGGCTGGGAAGCTCAAAACGTACAGCAGTTAAGAAGAAGAATAATGTTAAAGATCAGAGAAATTGATTTAGAATCTGTCCAAAACTTAATCAGGAACATTAAGGGAAAATTGCTAGCCGTGGAAGATCATGACAAATTAGCAGTACTTTAATATCATTTTTATATTAAGAAATATTGTTATTTTTTGTAGTTCTTGTAATAGTTCAAATATATTATTGTGAGATATTTTTTTTAATTTTTTGAAAAACTTCTCAAAACTTTTGCAGCATACACTACATGTGAATCCTCAAAGAGGCTTGATGTTAACCTCGTCCATCTTCTGACAGACAACCACAGAACAAGTTTCGCAGGTTATGCTATGTTACGTTCTATTCAGACCACCCTGATGCTGTCTCCGACAGGCAATAAAACACAGGAAAAGCAGCCTCCGTAATTGCAAATGGCGGCATCTTTGGTCCGCACAGGGTTCGTACTTCACCTGCTGTCGCACGTATCCAGAGACCGTGAAAAAAAAGCGCAACCAGAGCTGAGCGCTCTTTTACGACGCCAGATGGGCGCGAGCGGAAAAATTCACTAAGGCTCAGCCTCCTGGTGCTACCGTCGACGTCGTCTGCACGCGTTTTCTTCGTCATTTTTTCCTGCGACGCTAAATTTAGAGTTTATGTAGGTGGAGAGCACCGGAGCATGCATTCTGAATGAGGTGTAAGAAGGTTGCTCCAGACAGTGTCTGCAAGTAAAATTTGGGAGAGCATTTTTCTTCGTTTTATATTGTCTGCAGAATACGTCTTACGTTAAGTTATACTCTTTACTAGTTTCGCAAAAATGAGCAACTAGATGCATTGTCAAGAATAGACCTGGAACTCCTTGCAAGCCACTACCTTTAGAGCACAAAACCATGCGTATAATAGCATAACTCATCTTGGAAACGGCATCTTCAGTATTTGTTATAATATCAGACAAAAACGATTTTAAACTAATTACCCCTAAATCGTTTCTCGTAAGGATTTATAACAAGCTTTCACATGAAATAAAATAGTTTTCAGCTACTCCATGAAAAACCTATATTCACCGACATTATAGCTTCCTCACTCAGAGTAACAAGTGAACATAGAGGTAGTAAACAACTAATTCTAATAGGCCGACATCTTTTCGTACGTGTCATATCGACCACCATGTACGGCAATCATAACTATTCACTATCGTCTTAATTGTATAGTATCCAGAATTATTCCATTCTACGTTAAAAAAGACGGTATTTTGATGGTTCAGGAATGATTACACCAAAATCAATGGATGTGTTGACCTCTACTGCGTTACTGCATATTTCTTCATCATAAGTCTTGCATAATTTTGAGGAACTGGTAACGCCGCATGCCCTCAACTGTCAAACGTTTGCTTTGTTTATTGTTTGTGTGTATTTTATGCTTGCTCAGCAAAATCGAATTTGCTATTTGTTGGTAACTCTAGTGAAGCCAAACGGACTTGCTGTTCTATATTCGAGTGTAGTCAACAGTTTTTCGAGATGGAATTTAAAAAGCGCAGTGTTTGTAACATGGTTTGCATTGGAAGAATGTTCGGGTTAGTTGGCGTTACACAGCATTGTTTACAATTTGAACGGTCACTGCCACTGGTCACTGCGAGCTCACAGCTGATCAACATTTAGTGGCCGAAGTGTCAAAGATGATGGCTTTGAGCACGCCATGCTGAAGTGGTTTGTTTACTACCTCTATGTTCAGTTGTTACTCTGAGCTTCCTCAATAACCCAATAAAAGCTGTGTTGTTAGGATTAAGGGCGTAAAGAGGCTTTCATGGCTCAAAGCCTTATTTCAAGTTCGAGGTGTTAGCAGAGGGCTAAGAAAGGCTGCAGGGCCATAAAAGTATATTACGCTTGCCATACATACACATTTTATACACAGATAACATTTTTTTCAGTTTTATAAGTAGATACATTATCTAGCATCATCGTTAGTGTCATATGGGTCAAATTTAACAGGTGTTCCGCTAACTATAGCAGCGGAAAGACAGCGGTAGCGATTTTGCTTGATATCTAACTTTTATTTTCTCCGCAGTGATTGTGTGGCTACTGTATGGTTTTAAAAAGTTAAAAGGTTAATTAAGTTAAAGAAGCTGCAGAAGAAGCAAGAAACAGCAAGAAGAATTGAAAAATGTGTTTCAAAAAACTTATAATAAATACCTTAAACGGTGCGATATAACGAAGAGTTGGTATGATACAATAGATATTTTTGGTGTTTGACATTTTGTTATAGCCTAAGGGTCTAGGGTATAGCGCGCGAAATTGAGAATCCAAGAAAAGACGTGTTCCCGTGTTAGCGAGGAGGCGTGGCCACCTGTTCACTTTCTTCAGTGTCTGTGTCTAAGATGAGGGCAGATAAGTCCAAAAATCCAAAGGTAAGGTCAAAAGGTCCAAAGGTAAGGTACAAAGGTCACTATAAAAATGAATTTCGCATTTCCAAGCTCCTGAAGTTACATTTAAACTTACAGTAGTTACTCAAAGAGCAGATTGAAGAAGAAAGCTTGCGCTTGTGCAACTATTTAGCCTATTTTTGATATCGTGTTTGGTTATTAAATTACAGGCATTTATAGAATGTATGATTTTGCATTGCGAGTTTTTTTGCACATTAAAAAACTCTTTTGAGAAAATCGAAAATAGTTGTCATTCATTAAGGTCTTAACTATCGGCTTCTGAAATATTCGGTGTTTAAAAAAGATGCGGCAATATTCAAGGGGGTGACTCCTCAGATCATTACATGAAAAAAAGTTCATTCAAACATATGTCCAAAAATGTATGGTTTCTAAGATACAGGATGTTAATTTTTTTTTAAATCACGTTTTTCTTTAAATAATTCTATCATCGTCTAACCGATTCTGTTGAAATTCAGTAGGGTTGTTTTTAGTAGTAAGGGGGTGATTTTGCCCTAACTAGACAAAAAAATTATCTCCAGGCGCGTTAGATGTGGCAATTTAATAACAATTATAAGCGGAAAAATGTACGCCACTGACACATTTAATGTTAATATTTCTTTGAGGTAAACCAACTACAACTACAACTTTTTGTCTCCTGAATTTTTCTCGTATCTTGCTTTGTTTGCGGAATAAAAAATAAAAACTATTCTGTTGCATATCAATTTATCATAAAACAAACAAAAACTGTGGGAAGTGACCTCTCCCAGCTCGGATGCAGGAATCCAGTCTTCTCCTCATTGATTGGCGAACTCTCTCAAAAATACCGGGGTCATTTCTAATTGAGTTACAGCCAGCAATGATTCGATTTCTCAGGTCCTCCACATTTTCCACAGGAGTAGCGTAAACTATTGACTTCAGGTGGCACCACAGGAAAAAATCCAGGGTGTTTAAGTCCGGGGATCGCGCAGGCCATAAGTATAAAACGACCAAATACAACCGGATTGAGTCAAAACCAGCTAAAAACGACAGAAAGCAAACAGATAACAGCGAGAAACAATAAAAAACGACTAAACATAGCCGAATACAACAGAAAAGAGTTGAAAACAGCTAAAAACAACAGAACGCAAGCAGAAAACAGCGCCAAACAACAGAAAATGACTAAACACAGCCGAATACGACAGAAAAGAACAGAAAACCACTAAAAATAACAGAAAGCAAGCAAATAACAACTGTAAACGGTATAAAATGACCAAATACAACCGAATAGAGTCAAAACTAACTCAAAACGACAGAAAGCAGGCAGATAACAGCCGGAAACAATATAAAACGACTAAACATAGCCAAATACGACAGAAAAGAACAGAAAACAGATGAAAATAACAGAAAGCAAGCAGATAACAACTGCAAACGGTAGAAAACGACCAAATACAACCGAATAGAGTCAAAACCAACTCAAAACGACAGAAAGCAAGCAGATAACAGCGGGAAACAGTTGAAACGACTAAACATAGCCGAATACAACAGAAAAGAGCTGAAAACAGCTAAAAACAACACAAAGCGAGCAGATAACGATTGCAAACGATAGAAAACGACCAAATACAACCGAGTAGAGTCAAAACTACCTCGGCCAATGCAGCGGTTCCCGTAGGTTTGAGTTAAAAACTGACAAGCAACCCGACTAAAATGCGCTGGTGCGCCATCGTGCATAAACCACATTGCATGTCTTAGTGTCAAAAGAATCGGTTAGAAGAAGATAGAATTATTTAAAAAGAAACCTTATTTAAAAAAAAATTAACATCCTGTATCTTAGAAACCATACATTTTTGGACATATGTTTATATGAACGTTTTTTCATGGAATGACCTGAGGAGTCACCCCCTTGAATACTGCCGCACCTTTTTAAAACACCCTGTATATGTAGTTTGAAAATAAGAGTGTGTTATGCGAGAAATGGGTCCGTGTTTTACATGGCAAATACGTATGTATAAATGTGTGTATTCAGGCCCCTTAAGGCTCATGGTCTATAAAGTGACAGAGAAATTTATGTGTAATCGTTAATTTATGATACATCCGTGCATAAAGTATATCTATCTATCTATCTATCTATCTACCTACCTGTCTAACTATCTTACATCGTAGTTGAAAGTGTATTGAAGTCGAGACATTTTTTGATTTAGCGATAATAAGGTTTTTGGACGTTTTATACTATGTACATTATCAAAATCACTTATTTCCTGGGCCTGTCTGTCTGTATTTTGATCAGTCTGCGTGACTATTTGTTTGTCCGATTGTGGTCATTTTTATTCTCACGTAATCTCAGTAATCGCTACATGAATGTTGATGAAAAATGGGGTGCGATATACTATGGGTTATTGTAAATAATTCGTGCATTGATGGCCAACCCATGATCAAATTGGGCTGGGGGAAGTGTAGTCGGTTTTTAATTCGTGGCGAAAACGTCGAACTTAACCAGCGTCTCGTTACGTGATTGACTGAAGACGCCAAGGAATGAACGGCACGGATAGTGGACCGAGAGCGCTCCTATTGGTCAATCGCACGTTAGTAGTGCTCCTATTGAACAATCAATGAAAACCAAAAGGTTACCGGTGACATATAGATGAAGAGAGGCCGCTCCTGCTGACGCGCCTACTAACCTATTATATAAAATGGATAATCTGGTGAAGGCGTTGCTTAAGATGAACTTTGGGCGAATTCCTTTAGAGCACAAAATGAAAATTAGGGAAATTATGAATAACATTACAAATATAATGTGCAATGTTTTGACAAAATGATGAGCAGGGGTGCTTGGTTCAGTATTTTAATCAAGCGTTGGGAGTTCGATTCCCAGGCTAGACGACTTTTTTTCTTGATTTAGCGGGATAATAAGTAAGAAATAACATTTAGTGACAAGTGATAAGCAAAACACTCTTAAGAAGTAACTTTTTGTAACGCTAGCTGGAAAAAACTTTTAAGAAATAACTGTTTGTGGAAACTGAAAACTTATTATGTGCAGGGTGCCACTGCCCCAAATAATAATTGTAAACAATGCTTTAACTGCACTGTCCATCGTATTTTAACTAACTTTAAATTTAGGTTTGGGCTGCCAGATCAGCGAACTAATATTTTTGAAAAATCTGTTTCTCTCCACAAAAAAATACTTATCTACATTTCTCCCTCTTAAGCAATGTTGATGCAGTGTTTCCATCTTCTCATAAACGCCGTGATCAATGCGGAGCGCTACCGGAGCGCACAACATTTTTTCTATCACAAAATTTTGATCCGCTTGTGATCAACGAAGCATAAAATTTTATTATGAAGTTATGAAATTATTACAATACCTCTCAGCTCAGACAAACATTGAATTAATTAACCTAAAGATATATGACAATTGATAGCTATGCATCTAAGGGTCAGTTTCACAATCGGCAGTTGACTAGAGGTTAAAAGCAAACTAGTTGTTAGCGAACACAATGCGATTAATAATCGGTTTTTTACGTCAGAAACTCTGGTTACCCAAAAGTTAAAATCAACCCAACGATAAAGTTTGTTGTGGTCAACCGTTGACACATAAGCTTGCTTTGGGGGCTTTTTTGTCAAAGTGTTAGCTTCTATTCATAAGAACATAATTATGGCAGTGGTCTGAGATCCATCCATGGAGTCAACTTGATTACAGATAACATTAGCCATTGGTTTTTTTTCTGAAACAGAGCCATCCGAGAACTACCGGTTAACTTCCATCTGTCGGTTAAGTGACTACCGGAGGTTACCAATGATTATGAAACTGGGCCTTAAACGCCGTTCATCAGAACCTGATTTAGTAAGCGATCATCATCAGTACTTTTTTATGAACGCGACCCATATGTAGTTCTGGATCTTCCGGACCTGAGCGATCAGAAAAACCAACCGATTGACATAACGGACCGCCCTGACAAGAAGTGACAAGAAATGACGAATAGTCAACTGAGTGGAAAGCTACTTGTAAGATATTTACATAGAAACAAAGACAGCGCTACCCAATGAATGACTGCATATTCCAATTTCGTTTTGCTTATTTTAAGAGCAAACAAAAAAGTAGGTGAGTGAGTAAAAGGCACATGTGGTGCACGAAATTCATTAATGAGTTACTTGCAGATTTCTTGTGGTGTGTCGGAGGAGTCATGTTCGTTTATAAAAACGACCACGCTTTTTGAAGCGGAAGTCGAGAAAAACAAACGGGCGACGGCGACGCTAGCACGTGTTTCTTGAGCACGGCCAACTTCGTTGTATTGCCACCAGGAATACCCACTTGAAGAGGAGAGAGTAAAAATAAAACTTTAAGTTATTGCTGAATAGTATTAACGTGTACTTTTCTCTTTCAACGAGTGATTTGAATGATTTGAATAAAGTTTTAGAACATCGAAGTGGATTATTTTTGAAGAAGAAGCAGAGTCTAATAATAGCCTTGGTGATATCACAGTTGTTTGAAAATTTGCTGGTACAACACAGCGGCTTTAAAGATAACTTACCATGTCCAATATATCACAACTATTTAGTAAAAAGAATAAAAAGCACAACCAAAATCACTGGAAGAGAACGCGACATTGGAAGAAAATCAAACAGGGAAACGTCAGATTTATTATCTCCATAGAGGCAAGCGACATGAAATATTCCAATTAGTTTATGCGTAAAAGTAGTACAACATTTGACTGGTCAACTGTTTCCTATCGTTGCAATTTCACTATAACAGAATTGTTCTTTGTGATTCAAAAAGGTTTAAAAATGCGCTTAGACTTTTAATGTCAATACAGTTCAGTAAACTACTCTTAACACAGCAGATGAAACATGAATTGATCTTTCTATCTCATGAACTACAGACATAAAAAAAGTTCTTCGACAAAGAATATTACTTTCATCCAACGTTCAAACAACGTAGGGTTATATTAAGCAAATATGATATTTTCTATGCAAAACACAGTATGTCTTGAAAGTAAGAATACCGATGCCCTAAATCAAGCGTATGATAATCTCGAAAACAAAACAACGAATATATCGGCTATAAGAATACTATAAGCGACACGTCTGTTTAAAAAATTGTCTTATTAGGTGAAATATGCGCAAATTGAAATTTCTATAACCCTACCATGAGAGTTAGTGGCTAATGACCATGGCAGTCGAAGCCGTAAAAAAAAAAGAATACTATATATTGACTGAAAATTTCATAATCTTAGATCAAACAGCTCAATATCTTGGTCTTTGAGGAACAAAGATATAAATGCATCCAATTCCAAACTCATGTTGAAAAATGCCGATTACAACAGAATATAAAGAATACGTACCTGTGCATCTGAACTAGAAGAATATGTTGCGCCCACCGCTCAATTTGAATCAACTTGCTCAACTGCAGAAGCTGCATAACCGAGGCATGAGAATACTATTGCACTGTGATCGATGGACACCTAAAAATTTCAGGTTATCTCCTCATAAAGAGTGTATCATTTAACAATGAAGGCTGCTTATCAGACGTGTTCCTCACTGATCTGTCCTATCTCATACACTGTTTCTGCTGTACATCAACGAGCTGCTGGAAATGACATCCAATCCAATCTGCAGCTTCGCAGACGATAGTAATTAATATCATGCATGGAACCAGGCAAGCCACCAACATCCCACGAGACGGTACGTCAGCGACAGCAACATGCCCCACAGATCAACGTATAGATATCAAAATAATTGTCGAGTGGTGATTAGTCAATAAAGTATGGTTCAACGTACAGAAAACAAAGGCAACAAAGAAGTCTTACGTTGGTGTACTAGCTGTGGAAATGGAGGGTCACCCAATAGTCGAGTCACCTTCTGTCAAGCTTTTGGGAATTAAAATTAACAATAACATGTCCTGACATGACTACGTCGTCAGAGGAGAGCAATTAGTCTAATCGATACGCCTAACCTCACAAAGGACCTCATCCACAACCTGGAACATCGAAAAAGGGCGGCTCACCTGTCCCTGTTTTACAGATTCTATCACGGAAGATGTTCGAGTGAGCTCTCCCAGATAATTGTACCAAAGGCTGTCCGAACGAGGGACACTAAAGACAGAGAGGCTCTGCGGGATCATCCTTACCAGGTTAAGGTCCGTACTCCCCAAACCAGTCTCCTCCAACATTCCTTCTTTTGGAGAACTTCGACGCTGTGGAATGAGCTGCCGGGGAATTTGTTTCTCGACGGCTACAACTTGCAGCGTATCAAATCTAACGTGCACAAATACCTACCCTCCCGCAGCGCTTCTACAGCGCCATAGGCTTTTAGCCTTTGCGGAAGGCTGACCATAGGCCCCTTGCTCATTTCTATTTGTAATCCACTCGCGTATCCAAACTTCCCCTTTGTTTTTTCTCTTCACACGCCTTCGTTTCAAATTGGAAAGAATAATGAAAGCACCAGCAATATGCGACATACTTGGATAATTCAATTCACTGTTGGCCATCCACCATGACAAACCCGCAACAGCAACAATCGACAGTGGACACAATTTGCGAAAAATTTTGTACTACGCATCCACGTCACCATTGCACATAAAGAGAGAATTAAGCAGCGGATTCTACCAAAGCAAAATATACAGGGGGTTCTATTTGAAATAGTTAAGATATCGGTGTTTGAAGAATTGCTTTTTACAATGACTGTAACAAACATCCTGTATATTATTTCTTAATAAATATACAAAAATCGTTAAATTTCATTTTGTTGCAGAATTTTTAGAACGTAGTAGTGACATATGTCTTATAGAGGGGCTAAATTGTGATTTTTAGAAACATTGATTTTATGCAAAAAAGTTTAATTTCGATTTACACAAAAACTAGATAGAATTTTAAAAAACCTAACAGCAGAAATATTTAGAATTAAGACCGTAACCTGAAGGTAGAAAAATATATAGGGTGTTCCATTTGAAATGAAAAAGTTAACGTTGATTCATGCACAACAGGCCACCTTAATATACACAAAATTATAATAAAATTGAAGTCGAACTCAATCAAATAGCTTTTGTATTTAACCTTTTGTTCTATCTCATATAGTTTCTGAGATAAGGTAGTGGGTTATCCTACCTGCCTCTCCCTATACATACAGAGTGAGTCCAAAATATGGAGCGCCTCCATTGTCTCGGAAACGGTAGTCCCGATTTTAATGAATTTTAAAATAAGAGTGTTTTACAATACGCCCAATATTGCGATGATATTTACAGTGTTATCAGATCTACTGTTAACATATAAATATAATAAACTTTGTTATTTCAAATAGATTACCCTGTATATTTCTACATTTTCTAAATCCTTGAAAAATATTGATTACTTTTTGTATAATATTTCCTATACCTAAATGTCATTGAGTTACAACTAAATTTACTGTGCATCTGCCCCAGTTAAAATAAGGCAATAACCCCAAAAAACATGAAGGCGGTTACAACAGATGCTCAAAATGTTGCCTGTTTACTACAATATAGCAATAATGATTCCCGAAACTTCGCAGTACATTTTAGAACATGTCTGAATTTTCAACAGTAAACATAGCCATCCTACTTAGTTATTCTAACTTGGGCTGTAACTGAAATTATGAGGTTTAGGTATAGGAAATGTTATATAAAAAATAATCAGTACCTACTTTTCAAGAATTTCAAAAAGGTATAAATGTACAGGGTGATCCATTTGAAATAAAAAAGATAATTATATTTTCTGAAAAAGAGTAGATCTGACAACATTAAACACCATCATAAGATCGGCCGTATTGTGAAACCCCCATACCCCAAAATTAATGAAACCGTTTCCGAGATAATTTAGGCGTTCCATACTTAGACTCACCCTGTGTGTACTCTAAAAACTATTGGTAGTAGAACATAGTTGATAATAAACCATTTTGAAATACGAGGGTTGCTCTATACCGGCAGAACTTTCTGTCGTTTGCTAACACATTTTGAAATATCTAAGTTAGGGTGCTCCTTAAGAAGCCAAAAAAATTTTTTTTTGTTTTTTTATGCATGTCACCCTCTTATTCTGTTCTAAGTTGTAAAAAACTAATGTGTAATTTTTATTTAATTTTTGAAGTAATATTTAGGGGTCGCTACCAGCGAATCAAAAATAAAAAAAAAGCATTTCAGAAAAATGTTTAATGACGTTCTGAAAAAAAAACAAGCATAAACAAATTATATGACTGTTAGGAAAAACAAAGTGTAACTTATGCTAATAACGTAGATTTTTTCGTATCAGGGTACTTTTCCCTTAATTTTTTTTACAACTAAAAGAAAGAATTGTTTTTTTTCTTCGTCTGACGTAATTATTTTATTAAATTTCTCAATCAATGCAACACCACGTTCCGTAATATCGTTCACCACTCTCATAGAATGCACTATTTCTCTAGAAGCCTTGTAGTCTTCATCTTCTCCCCAAAGACGAGGTTCTTGTTGTAGAAATGCAGACGAAATTCCCAGGACTCTAAAAAATCTTAAGGTGTTGCTGGTTACGAAATTCTCAATACTTTTTTCTTCGATGTGGCTAAGATCCAAGGTGATTCGCTTTGGGCTACATTCTGAACCTTCCTCATTTAGTGCATCTACCATTTTTTGTTTGCATTCAAGAGAAACTTCGTCATCGAAAAAAGCAAGTGCAACAAGTTCTTCAGACAGATACTACAAATGCCCCAGAAATTTTGTTAAAGCTTTTTTGGACATAGCCTCGTTTATATTGCCAAATTTTTTGAGATTATTTAATAGCCACAAGTCATTTCTCGTTGCTGAAGCTGCCGCGGGAGCTTGGAACCAGCATCTTATATAAATCATAACGACAAAAACACAAATTTCAGTAATGGCTTTGATTTCTCTTTTTGTCATTTCAAACTGGTCTTTGAACACAAAAAGCTTAAAGCAATAAATTGCTTTTGCCATCCATCATGCGCAATGAAGACCTGCTGGAGCTCTGAATGATATCCCTTTATTAGGAACACCTCCCAAAAATATTATTGTCAGTGTCAACAGTTCCTTGTAATCGTTCACGTGGTGGATAATCATTTAGCTGCTTCTCCGCAAATGAAATTGTGCTGCCTGCTATATTTTCTACGTATCTTAATGCGTCGTGATCTGAAGAAACTATGCTGAACTTGCTCTGGTCAATGCTAGGCCAAGCAGATCTAAAACGTTTGAAGATCAATATTTCTGATCCACTTGAAGGACCTAGTGCTTGAAGTACAATTGCTTCTAGCACTATTTCCATTATGTGGTGACGACAGGCCAACCAAAGAGCATCGTTTTCCATCTTCGGCTCTAATAAAATGCAAGCACCTGCTTTTAAACCTGTATTGACCGCAGTGGTGTCAAGGCAAAAAGATTTTATTTTGTCGCACAAGTTCCAAGAAAGAATAATGTCATAAACAGCTGAAGCACGCGCCTCCCCAGTTCCATAACTGAGTTTTGGGACAGCCAAAAGTTGACCTACACCCTTTCCTGACATCAAAGTGGGAAGGCAATCCACTGTTTTGTATACTGTTATGTCTTCGATCAGTTTGCCGTCCCAATGAACAGTAAGAGGCGTATTTGGCTTAGATTCTTCCTTCAAGTATTCCGCTACGATTTTCCTTTGCTTTATACGCTGGCGACGAACTGATGATGAATTTATGTTGTACTCTGGTGGATCAGCACCTGCACTTTTGAGCATAGATGTCAAAACAACAGTTCCTTTTCTGTCACAAGTTTAGCAATGTCGAGGCTTGCGGATAAGCGTTCATCAAAGATGTTCTTTCTGCCGCGTCTTCTTTTAGATGGGACTTCTAAATCTGCCGTGGAAGGTCCCGCCCTCACTGAAATTTCTGACGTTGAACTTTCACATTCACTATCACTACTGCTGGTCGAAGAAGATAGTACGCAGTTTAATGAAAATAATTATGTATAACACATAAACGTATGTATATTAGAAATGTAAATTTCTAGTCTTCAGCTTCTTCCCAGACTTCAAAACTGAATGGGTGGCTGGTTTCGGGGGGGGGGGGGGGAAGATCCGGGACCACCCCTTATATACGCCACTGAATACGAGTGCCCTTGTACGGAATAATGTGACAGCATTCCTATGTTTTATCATTGTAAACATTGAATATAACTGTTATACACACAATGAGCAGCAAGCTATCATTTTTACAATTTTTTCAAACTACCCCTAAAAACCAGCATAAAAAATAAATAAAAAACGTAGGGTCGTTTTTTAGGTAATAGAAGCGAATGGCGGGGTGACGCAGTAATTTTTCAAAAGTCGAAAAATAAGAAGCACCCTAATCTAAGTGCAAAAATTACATCTGGCATATGATGCTGCCGTTCACGAAAATTGCACTCCACTGTTTCCAGCATGTCTCTGTTGATTTTTGAGATATTCCATGGCGGATCGCTTCCTTCTCTGCGTCTAACATACGGGGCTTGGCCCTCTAACACGTGACTTGAGTTACCCTCATAGAAAAAAATCACAAATTGATAAGTCGGGAGACCGAGTAGGTTATGAAATGCCACCAAACCTCGAAATTGAACGATTTGGGGCTAGGTGGCGAAGAACAGCCATGGATGCTCTGGTTGTGTGTGCCGTGGCCCCATCTTGCTGAAACCGCAAATCTTGGATATCCGCACCTCTTCTTTGCAATTCAGGTATGAAAAAGGTATTCACCATATGAATGTAACGTTCAGATGTTACTGTAGCGGTGACCCCATTTTCTCCAAAAAAATATGGGCCAATGATGCCACGCCATATGCCATGCGTTGTTTTAGCGTCTACTGCTCCATGATGGCAAGTGGCAAGTAAGAAAGTGAAATGGTTTGAGTCAAGGAATGGATTGTAATAAACCGCGCGCCCCTCCCTTTTCTAATATATGTGAGTACTACTCAAACCAAAAACACTTGGTTTTTATGCCCCACCCTGTACTACAAAGGCACCCAATGGATTCGTACCTTTAGAGCTGGCACGAACATAGTGTGTAACGTTCGTCCAACAAATAGACCGAAATGTATCATCCTCTTTGTGAATATCGAAATGACCTTAGACGTTGCAACTCCTCAAGTATCCGTATGAACGGATGCCATTGGTGTTACTCAACCGTCGTCAGCTGCTGGTGTTGCCCGCTGGCAGTGCTATAGCGATCGCTAAATCCGTCGCCGGCGGCGGTAGGAATGCGTCGAGACGCCGGTCTAGCGTCTTGGTTGTCTTAGTTGTCTGCGGCGACGCTATCGACGCCGACGACGCCCGGCTGGCAGCCTTCCAGAACCACCTCTTGCTTCCCGCTATCGACGGACCCACTGACTCACCCGATTTTAGGCCTCGGGAAATTTTCCATCTTCTGACTGCGGTAAGATGATTTTTTAACCAGTGCATCAAGTATTGGGCAAGATTTAGGCACAGCATAATAAATAACCAGCATAATATCTCTGAGCATTTCCTATATAAAAATGGTTCCCACAAAATTTGACCTTTGGAGGGTTTTTGGATGATTTTACCGCTGTCAAGTTTGGGCAGAGGTGCGAAAATGAAAATATCGATGGCGGTACCAACTCGATATTTTTTATCCAAATAGGCGCGTTTGGTTCGTAGAGAGCATTTTGTGCAACTGATTACACCCCTCAATAATTATGTAATTATTTTCGGTAGCGATACAAAATTATCGATATCGAGCTTGGAATGCCTCAAAAAGTATCGATGACAAAAAAACTCGATATTAGTGCAGAAGTATCGAAGTACCGTTACCATCCCGACAAAAAACCCATCCAAAAGTGGGGATGCGCGTGTAATTTTCGCCAACTTGAGTTATGGTGCTGGTTGTTTATTATGCTGTGAATTAGGCCCAATTTTTGTCAACATGGATATTCTAACAAAGGCTTTGACAAAGCTTTTTTATTGAATGTTATTTAGCAGAAGCTTTCTATTGGGTATTGAGGGATATGTTAATAAGTATCATCCAATAGTATTTTGTCAATATTGAAAACAAAACGTCAAAGCTGGATGACACTTTTGTCAAAAATATTTTTGAAATTCATGGATCAAAATCATAGCAGAATATCAGAACAAAGCGATTGATTTACAAATTAATGCCACATTTTTCATGTTTACATTATAATTATTGTATAATTACTAATTGCAAACTGCGATAATTTGTGACAGAATCATAAAAGTAGTATCAATTACAGCAACTACCTACCTTATCTAATTATTACAAATCCCACCTCCGTCAGTCAGATGGATTATAGAAAAATACATACTTTTATGAAGAATCAATCTTTCACTTACTGGATGCATGTTTGTTATAGACCTTCTTATAGAAATATTCACAGAGGATGTAAAGGTGTAGTGTACACATTGTACATAAAATAAGGTTATACGCAGCTAGTGAGCTTTGCCGTTCTGGACAGGCAAACGGTAATGCACATGCAAATACAAATAGCTTGGCTAACAGTTAAATCGTGTGTCTAGCTTTTGATGTAACAAAATGCCATTTTTACCCCTTTTTACTATAAAACAAAGATATGTTGCATGTATTTATAATTATTATAGATTATTGTTTTATCCAAATAATATATATATATAGTCCCATCATTCCATTAAGGAACATAGGGCCTCTACAAGCTGACGCAAGTCTCATCTATTCTTCGCAAGCGCATGTCGCATGTCTTGCCCATTCTTCTTGCCTCGTCTGTAACTGGCTTCTCCAGGTCGCTTCCTCTTCACAGAATGTGACCTATCCAATTCCACTTTCTCTGTCTGATCTCCGTCCCTACTCTCTTCAGCGTTGATATCTTCCACAATTCTTCATTCTATATTGTCCTTGGCCGAAAAATCCCTTAATCCCTCTGTAGACATCTATTTTAATGAAAACCTGGAGTTTTTGCTTTGGTTCTGATTGAGTACGGGGTAGATTGCCAAATGCCCTTTTTGCTTTAAGTAGACGTTGTTGAATATCTTGATCTGTCCCTCCTGTGTTATTAACTATACTGCCTAGATATTCAAACTAGTCAAATCTGAATCGCTTTGCTGTAACGAAGACGAGGTTTTTCACGTTTACTCTTAGTCCCATATTTGAAGGTATGTATAACTTTGGTCCGTCTGGTATTATTCTTGCTTGTAGAGGTTTCTTTGATGAGTTGGTTTAAGGTGAGGAGGTCATCAGCCTCCTGCACCCGAGAGTTGCCCCTTAATTCTGTTCCATCCGTGTGTCCGTGTTGAGATTTTCTTCTTGATGCTTCTCATTTGTCCTTTTCGATAGCCTTGTCGTTAGCCTACTGTCTCCTCCGTTATAATCTCGGTTTAGTTTTTTGGCATAAGTCTGTTCTCTTCTTGGTTCCATACCAAGGTCCTTCCATTCAGTATTAGTTTTTGGAATCTGACTTTGACATCCTCTCCTTTAGCTTTTTCTTCCGTCGCAGCATCCCTGATATTCTTTTGTATAAGTCTCTCTTTTTTTGTAAGTTCGCTGTCTATGAAAATGTCTTTACCCTTCAACTTGTTTTTTGCCTTAAGAATTTCCATTTTTTTGTCCCATGTAGGCAGCTCTATTGAGTATTTTTTTTTCGGTGATTCTGCGAACGTTACTGATGGATGCTTTTACCCCTATTTCACGCTCTATTGCCTGTTTGATCTTAACTTTCAATATCTCATTATCTTCTGTTTCCATATCAACACCAGTTATAACTAAGTTTTTCCTGATTTTATCTTTTTCAAACCTCTCAATTTCAGCCTCGAGTACCTTTATTTTATTTGTTAGTTTGTCTTTTTGTGTATCTGAGGCTTTTTTCACGGCTTCAATTTCTGCTCTAAGTTCAATCATTTCCTCCCTATTTAACATTATTTCGGCTTTCATTTCCTTCACTTCATTCCTCATGTCCTTTATGTCTTCTCTGATATCTGTTTTCATTGCCGAAATCTCGGATTTCAGTTCTCCCTTCATGTTTCGCAACATTTCTGCAATTGAGTCCATTTCTGATTTTCTCAATGTTCTGTTTGCGGCTTTTGTTGGTGTTCTTATAGCCAGCCTGCTTCTTTCAAAGCGTTTCAGCTCTTCTTCTGAGGGCGAATCGAATCCTTTTATTAGCTTGGAACTAAATAAATTCCTACTACGGACCTGCCGTGCAAGTCTGGTTACCTATATTATTTACTGATTTTATGTCGATATTATGAATATATTGCCTAGTTCAGCATTTGTTGCGCAAGGAAAATCAAAGCAAATCGACTTTTCGGACTTTGGACCTCCTATCAACAATGCTGCTATTTTCAGTAAATGTCTTTTCGTCTTTTGAAACTCGAATATCTTGCTTCCTTCACTGTTGGTTAACGTCAATGATCTTAGCTTTTAGAGTTTAGCTAACTTACAGTTTTATTTGCACTGTTTCGCCGTCAAATTACACAAATTATCGGAGATCACTTTTCCACAACGTCACTTCGAACTTAACCAGGGGCGTACTCCAAATAATAGAGTGAGTGAATTTCTTGTTATTATATCATTTGATACACCAAGAAATCAGCGATCAAATGTACCGCTTCTCTGGAATCTGATTGGCTGAGATTAGCAATTGCTAAACTTTTTGTTAAACACAAAAAGAAATTTTTCTCCGATTTAGGATGGAAAATCAGACTTGAAAATATACTAGATGGTTCACAATGGTTGATTGTATACAAAGTATGTCATTTTTGAGCCTTTTGAGGTCAACTTCAAGACAAATCAATAATTTTCAGAACACTTTGACAAATGCATGTTCTTGAAAGGGCTGCTCTGATTGGTCAAAGTCTTTGTTAAATAGCGCATGTTGATAAAATACGTACTGCCACAGTAGTTATTTTTTTGTCAGAGGAACAACATCAGACGTAGTCCACTTGTCAAAGATTGTCAAAAGTTAAACGAGTGTCAAGTAGTGCAGAGTGTGCATATAAATAAAAGCAATGATCCAACAGAAACAACTACTCCGAAGGTTAAAACCCCTATCGGCATTGAATTGCAGTATTGGCTCAAGTGCTGCTTTCTCTGAGAAAACATCAAGAAAATCATTTTCACCTTGTCACAAAACACAAACACAAACTTAAAGCAGAATAAAATAGCTCACGTTAGCTTGTAATAGCTTTGGCTGGCTAAGATTAGCTTGGACTAAATTAAATAGTTTGAAACTTTCTCCAAAGATTTATTTTGTGTAATGTCTGCGATTGCTTCACTCTGCCAAACGATATAAGGGTTATTTGAGCACCTTCTGATAAGTGCTTGATCGCCTAACTGTAACTTTACATTACTAAAACTAGAACAATATGCGCTGGTCTTATTTGAAAATTTTATACAGAATATTTATTTAGTATTAGCTCCAGATACCAGTTGGATTGGCATCATCCGCAAAAAAATAATTTTCAGAAGGCCTTGAACAATATTACCTTTATACTTGATTTGAAAAATGATGTATTGATCTGTCAAAACCAGATCTACCAGAGCTCTGGCCCTGGCAATATTGGGGTCCAGAAAATCAAGTAAAGGTGAGTTTAAGTACCATTAGAAAGATACGAATCATCTAAAAGTATACGAATTGAATAATGGCGGAAGACACAGAGGACTCGGGCTGAAAGCATTAGCGACTGTAACATATAAAGAAAATTTTGCGCTGGAATAAAATGATCGAAAATTTACGAAATATACAGAAATAGAAGATACCCTCTGTCAATAAGTCTGAAGATTATTTTTATTATGACCGAAAATCTAACAAAATGCTTGTCTTGGTCTTCGTAAAAAGTACTTTGTGTCTATTAATTTATATAGATATTTGATAACCACATTTTCCAAAAGTATGTCTGAACAGGCCAGATAAGGAAATACGTTCTATTAATTAATTACTCAGAAAGATTAATCTGCACTTTACTTAAAAAAAATAGTAATACAAATGGGGCGAAATAGCAGATGTGCTCTCTTAAGTCTATTTAAGTATACTATCTATACTATACTATCGAAAATTGTTACATTGTAACGTATGGCGAAGCATCACTAATTTAAAAATGCACTGCTTTTATTTCATGTAGTTGTAATTTAATATACTAAAACGTGATGCTTACCACATCTGGTCCCTCTGCACCATCCTGTATGTTTAATCTTAAAAATAAACACCATTGGTCATAAGAAAATCTATTCCTCACTGCCCACAACCCTCAAAATAAATGCATGAATGTTTGGTGTCCACAGCCCACAAATATGTTTTCAAAGTCAATGATCGAAAAGTTCTGGATAACGTTAGCCACTTCGACCTCTAGCATATCATACCTCAGATTTCAGAAAAATGAGTAAAGCGATTACTGAGATTCGGTTGTTAGAAAAATGGCAACAAACTGTCGGCCGAACAGATAGACGGACGGAAACAGAATGACACAGATTTTTGTGACACCATAAAACGTCCAAAATCGAAAATGTTCGCCTCATCTATCGCCGTAGGGTGAATGACTCCTACTATGAATGAAATATATCCCTAAAATGCTCAACACGACCACTTACCTATCCCCGCATCCTGGCTCGTGCCTGACACGGCCCATCTGTGAACGGAACGCTGGCTGTCTGGAAGGGCGTCTGCCCTCACATTGGCGACTTCCTGTCCTGCAGGCCCTACGCCCTTTCGCGCCCTCAATTTGCGCAAAAACGTCTGGAATTAGGGAATTCCCTAGACGTGCTTCGCGCCCACTAATGGTTATTTAGACGGGGTGCATCCCCCTGCTGTCTCGCGCACCTGGATGGCTTCATTAAGAGGATGTTCGGCAGGGTGAAAGAACTAATAAATTGGTCGTTGAGTCTCTGTGAAGGTTTTATGCGCTGACTAAGCACAAAATATTCAGTGGATGGAAATTCAAGCTTTATATTTTGCGCTATATTCGTGTGTTGTTATTGAGTAGAGCATTTTACAACGGAGTTCTAAAGTTGAAAATGCTGAGGGTGGTAAACGTTCTAAGTTATGCCATTTTGAACATATTTAATTCCGAACGTTAGATGTAAAGGTGATTGGAAGATTACGTTGAGACCAGGTCACCCACAGAAATTTTTGTAGGGGGAGGTCCAGTGGGTCCAGGGGTTACACCGATTTACAATCCCAAAGAAACATAGCTGTTAGTTTATATATTTATATTGCAATAATATGAGTAAAAATAATAAATTTTGAAAAATAAAAAGGCTAGTCATTATTACATCATTCAAAAAGAATACTAATCTGAGTCTGTGCCATAAAATAAAAATTTTAGTGTAATTGGGTCTTGGCCGATTTAATCCAGGATAAATAGCTAGTGCAAATTACTATTATTGATTTACCTGTCTATACCTGCCTACCCTATAGTTGGGACGGGAAAAACGTAGCCAACCTAACGTTTGCATATTCTATGGACTTCATACTTTCGATTGATATGTGATTTGTCTATTAACCAAACCAGTGAAATGTTTAAAAAAATTAATTTTTCAATATTTAATTAATCATATCTTGGACTGAAATTTTTCAGCCAACCCACTCGCGATATGTTTCTTAACATATTAAATTTAATATAAAATGCTTTTCATCCATTAACCAGTTCGGTGAAGGTGGTCTTATATTCGGATCTTCTACTAGAAGGGAATCTTCGGAACTAACACTAACTGTACTTTCAATAAATAAATAAATTTTTCATTGTATTGAGTTAAAAGTTTGTTTTCAGAAAATTTGCAGCTAAATATCCCTCGAATATTGACAAATGCCTCATAGTTTTCTGAAAAGCTTCTCAAGCTCGTTACTTGATGACAGCCCATAGCCGCTCGCAGGCTTTTGATTTTCTTAAAATTATCTCGCCTATTTTCAATGACCTAGGGATATTACTACTGATATGCGATCTTCTGATATGGTCAATCGCAACTAAGGTATCACTCTCCTAAGTGTACTACATGACCTCTCGATTGTTGCAGTAGTTGGGGCTAAAGCAAAAAAAATATTGCTTTTTCTATCGAGGGGAAGAATGTTACTTCTGAAGCGGTTATATCTTTTAAATCAAATTTTTTGTGATCTAGTTGTTAGAGCTGTTAGTTTATATCAATTGACCCTAGTTGATATTTAAGATTAAATGAGACTTACACGCGGTTTACAATGTAGCAGTAAAGTTGAAAATGCTAAAACTGACAAACATTTCAAGCTACGCCATTATAAATTTCTTTATTGCTTTCAGAACGGTTGACATGAAAATGATTGAGATAACTTTGAGATTAAGAGAATGAAGCTTACAGGCGTTTTACCATGCAGTGCCTAAAGTTGAAAACGCAAACGGTGGCAATTATTTCAAGCTAGGCGATTTTGTATTTTCTATTTCTATCAGAATATTTGACATAAACTTGACTCAGTGATTACGCTGAGACTACGAATGAAATGAGGCTTACACGCGTATGACAATGGAGCACCAAAGTTGAAAATGCTGACGGGAATCTCTCAATTCTGATGAAAGTCTACGATGACTTGGACTTCTGGACACTCTCTGAGCAGAGGATCACTACGCGTTGTTGCTCTTTGGTGCAGTGGCGGTTCCTGAATTTTTAAAGGGGGCGCACAACGTTTTTAAATATTTAAATATTTAAAATATGAAACTTGTTATATAAAAGTCGTACCTTACTTTGTTGAGGCTGCTGCTGCACCCTGCATATAATAACAGTTATCGGTTTCCATGAACAGTTATTTCTTAAAAAAAATTCTAACTAGTGTCACAAAGGTATTTCTTAGGAGATTTTTACTTGTCATCACTTGTATAATTACAGAAAAAAGTCGTTGAGCTTGAAAATAGATCCCCTGATCTTCGTATTGAAAAGCCACTGCGCAACCTATTGGACCATGCATGCCTTAATGTTATCTTTTAACGAGTTTAGTGGAACAAAACTTTTGTTTTCGGCTATTATTTCGTTCACTTGGGTTAAATGCAAATCAAGTGGTTTATTTCGGCTTTTGGCCATATATTACCGTTAGTCCTTTGGTTTTCTTTGGTTGGCCAATAGGAGTGCTTTCTGACGTGTATTTGACCAATAGGACTCTCCTGAAGCGATATCTTCTTTGGTCTATTATAGTCTAATTAAAGTGTGCGGCCTACAGATCAGGCAACCGCTTTCAGAAAGAGGTACTGCACTGCACTGCACAAACCTACTTATTTTTTTTATTTTGCTGAAGAATGCGTGCGAAATTTAGCCCGTTGACTACCCACCGTATTTGCGTAAAAACCTTTCCCCTACGCCACGCTACAAAAAAGGTTGCAAGCCATTTGATTTCCCCACTGTATTAATAAAATCTTTTCTGTGTCGCCACAGCGTATTTCATTAGTGTATTTCAGATACCCAGTGATATAAATTTCAACGGAAATGCTACAAGCGTGCTCGTGCTGGACGAGATAACTCGTGGTAAGCGTCCGTCTGTCAATTAAGGACCACGAATTAACTCGTCCTTATGAGTCAATGTATTAAGTAGAAACCGCTCCTGCTTTTAGTGCAACCTTCTAATGATGGAGCTATGATCAAGAACAATAATGGAGGAATTAGGGTCCAACCTTCATAGCATGACCACAACAGTGCAAAGATAAAATAAGCGCGGACAGAAGTCAGTGTGAATCGTTTAACTACAACAAAAGTGTAAATAATTTTTGACTTTACCTCATACATCTGAAAACTAAGTTCAAAAAAAAAACACTTCCAGGTTCCAACATCAATCCTCTTATGAATAGCTTACAAAAACACGTGGCAAATACGCCAAACTTTCCCAAAGATTAGCAATTATTTGATTTTTCTAATTAAAGACCTGTTGAAACGATGTGTTGCCAAGACATTTGCGGATTCTTTATTGGCGACAGCGAATTTTTGGCAGGTCATTTCAAACTCATTCACAATCAAATAACATTATTTTTGAGTTGGTGTACTACGCGAGACATTTGATAAGTCTTGCTGAAACATTAGACAGGAGATTAGTAATGAAAGCATAGATGGTTGAGTAAATAAAGGTATATATGTAATTTTGAGGTTTGTATTGTAATTTACAAAATGTTGCATCAATATAACTTCTTCTATAACTTAAAGAAACGCCCATAACGCAGTGTAGATTCAGGTAATATATTTTACTAATTCTTTCTGTCGCCAATGTACCGATTTTCAAAAATATAGCAGCATCACCTAAAAGCTACAACCACACTGCACACTGCACTGAGTTTCGTCAAAGTCAGTGTGGTAGTTATTGAGATTATGCTAGGAAGATGGCGACACATGGATGCGCTGGAACAAGTCACCATGATTTTTGTGAAATAGCATCTTAAAACGTCCAAAAAAGGTGTTATATCGAAACCGAAAATGTTCGCGCTCACTTTATGTTTGAGAACTAAAAGAATTATTGGATCTAGCAATCTAACGAAAGCGTAAGGAATATCCAATTGCTCAATTGTTTCCTTTTTTCAATAATATTCTATTGTGTTCAGTATCAGCAACTATTTATATGAATATACCTAAAGGTAAAATTACTTCTTAGAGGGATTACATTGAACTGTAAATTCCAACAATTCTCTAGTGCTGATTTGAACGAATTTTTTGACTATATAGATCGTAGAAAGTTGACTGACAAAGTTATCCGATGGTGAGGGGACAGATTCATTTGTAGCAAATCGCTCACGACTTGTGTACCTTAATCTGGATACGATTTCTGAACGCTGAGTGTAAATATGGGTGTTCCGCAGGGCTCAGTTCTTGGTCCACTCCTCTATATATCAATGACTTCGACAAATTAGACGTTTCAGCAAACTTTACATAAGGACGACGAAACATTGAAACACAAATGTAATGATGAACTATCAGAGGAAAACACCGTTATCCTTGGTATTCACAATAAGGACACCAGACGGGCGGATAGACTACATGTTCTATACAGAGGATATTAGGTAGGTAATAATGCTCCAGATTGCTTAGAGAGACGCCTGAAAAAACTTGTAGTAAACCCATGCATTTGAAAACTAGATGAGTTTCTCGTCTTATTTTGTTGACTAGTATTTACAAGGTGTTTCCAAAGTTGGGGTGTTCCTTTTCAGAAACAACTGCCTTTGAAATGTCGGAGCTAATGTACGGTGAATCAGCACCAGAAGAATACAAAAAATGGTAATACTATTCGTTCGCTGCGAAATTTTGAGTGCAGTTCTGTCACATCAGTCTTATAGATATGGTTCGAAGTTCGCGCCGCGAGACGGAAAAGCAAAGTTTTTTTTCTTCAATATGGTCTATTCGAGGTTGTCTAGATCATTTTCACTATGATGTAAATACATATATCCTGCGTCTCTAGTTCTTTGCACGAAATCGACGTCAGGTAGGGTGAATAAGGTCAAGGAAATGATCAGCATACGCTCGTGAAGTCCGAGAGGTATTTTGACCACATTCACCTACACTAAAATCATATTCATTCATATTTATTATTACCAACCATTTTGCTGATTTTAAAGCCCCATGTAGCACGTCAACATTCAAGTGACGTCAAACGCACGCTGCTACCTACATCGACGCTGTGTATTAAACTGGGTTTTTCCATTTTTTGTCTGTGTTTTGATCCAACCACACAGGAACGGAATTAGAAATGATAATTTTCATTATCGATCAGTATATTGATATCCCTAAACATCTCGGTTATGTCACAGGGAAAGATCACTCTTTTTGGCGAATACTATAGGCCCTATGAAGAAAAGTTGCAGCTTAGGAGACGTCCTGTATTATACAATGTGTTCCACCATCATGTCGACAAACTTTGAGTTATGAAAATATAATCAAAGTTAACGAGAAAAAGTGCGAAAAAAAGGGGTCAACCATTTAATTAATTTTTTATTACATTTTCAATTTCTGTATCACGACTCCATGGGTTCGCGCAGTTGTAGCGCTATAGCTTGATTATTTATCGACCGATTCACGACATTTTGGACTCATTTTATAGGGGAATGACCAGGATGTTTCTTGTATTACCACATGAAATTCGTGTATGTAGCACGAAAATTTTCGACAGAATAGGCCTTTTTGTATTATGACCTCTGTATCACAGCGCCATGTGTTCACGCAGTTGTAACGTCATATCTTGATTATTTATCGAGCGATTCACAAGTTTTTGAACCCATTTTATAGGGGAATGACTGGGCATATCAAATTATTCCAAATTATTTGCAAGTAACCAAAACAAGTGCATTACTAATTTTTGGTGAATTTTTTTAGCCTTAGAAATTGTCGAATATTATTTTTTTGCCTTAGTTGATATGCCCAGTCATTCCCCTATAAAATGGATCCAAAAACTTGTGAATCGCTCGATAAATAATAAAGATATGGCGTTACAACTGCGTGAACACATGGCGCTGTGATACAGAAGTCATAATACAAAAAGGCCTATTCTGTCGAAAATTTTCGTGCTAGATACACGAATTGCATGTGGTTAGACAGAAAACATCCTGCTAAACATTAAACGGTCTTAATAAATAGGCACTAATACGGCTTTTTTTTCAAATTATTTGCAAGTAATCAAAACAAGTGTATTACAAAAGAAATATTTTTTTTCAGTTTGGTGAATTTTTTAAGCCTTAGAAATTATCAGATATTGTATTTTTTTACTTAGTTCATATACCCAGTCATTCGCCTATAAAATGAGTCCAAAAAGACGTGAATCGCTCGATAGGTGATCAAGATATGACGTTACAAAAGGCCTATTCTGTCGAAAATTTTAGTGCTACATACACGAATTACATGTCGTAAGACAAGAAACATTCTGCTAAACCTTAAAATGTCTTAATAAGTTGGCACTAATACGGCTTTTTTCAAAATATTTTTAAGTAACCCAAATAAGTGCATTTCAAAAAAAAAAATTTTTTTCAGTTTGGTGAATTTTTTAGCCTTAGAAATTGTCAGGTATTATATTTTTTTGCTTTAGTTGATATGTCCAGTCATTCTCCTATAAAATGAGTCCAAAATGCCGTGAATCGGTCTATAAATAATCAAGCTATGGCGCTACAACTGCGCGAACCCATGGAGTCGTGATACAGAAATTGAAAATGTAATGAAAAATTAATTAAAAGGTTGACCCCTTTTTTTCGCATTTTTTCTCGACAACGTTAATTGTATTTTCATACCTCAAACTTTGTCGACATGATAGTGGAACACATTGTATTTTAAATTTCATTATTTCTCGTGACTACTCCAATACACTGTATTTTGTCGACTGGAAAATAAATGATTAAGTACTAGATATTATATTATATCTGACAGGCATCTTACAATTCGCAGTATTAACGAAACCTCTTCTCCACTTGACAAAAAAATGCAGAAATTCCCTGCAAGACGCATTGATGGGACGTCGACACATACATTACCCTCTAAATTCCATCACATTCTCTGGCACATTGCGTTTCCAGCAGTCGTACGCATGTGATTTTTCTTCTACGAACAAAGAGAAGCAACCGAAATAGCGTAGAACTGCACCAACTGCTTCCTGCGCCGGATGTGGTGGTGGTAGCCAAAAATAGACGCGAATTTTCTTTTTACGTTTCTTCCCCTTTATAGCTTTTGGTCTTGCATTCATCGATTGTTTCCATTCTATTGTTAGAGAATTCCAGGAAAAATCTTGCGTCTCGTTCAATGGTGATTTGAAACGTAGTTTGGCTGGGATCGCCATTGAGACAATTTTCTTAACTGTAAGCAACCTAGGAGGCTATGGAAAATAAACAAAACCTATAAGTCCCTATTCTTTTTTAAGGCTTATTGTGCACCCCTAGTCAAAGGGATCATACTGTGTTCCATCCCTAGTCCTGTGCGAGCTTTATTACTAAATGGTTTGGTGCCAATTTATGTTAGGCACCATGCACCAATTTATGAGATGCTCAGCTCAGCCGGGAGTTCTTCTATGCTGTGATCTCTCTCTACTGTCTTGTGCTGATGTCCCCTGGTTTGACAGTTGGACGTTAGGGTGGAAATAAGGGTGCAAACTAGGAGTAAACTCTGAAATTCTCCCTAATACTAAAATACTGGAATCAATGGATCACCTAACGATTTATTATTGATTAAATATATACAAAAATGGCACTAAAGTTGCGAAGTACTTTCTGGGAGAAAGGAGAGTGCCCGTCTCTTACAAACTAGTATACGTCATAGAGTATACGTCAGCCGGGTACGACTGATAGAACTACACCTAAACGTTATCTTAACACACTGTTGATATATGTAACAATGATTATTGATTGGGGCCCCGCTATCTTAAGTTGCTATTCCGCTACTATATCTACGTCTGGTAAGTATTCTTAATAATGGCAAGAATTGAAAATAGCTAAACTAATTCCTAATTTCAGATGTTCTTCCAATGAAACAGTTACAGGATCTACAACTTATGCTATCTCCCACCTGTATTCCAAAGCACTATGTCCTGGGTCTTCTGAATATACCTTATACCAGGCATAAAGCGAGGTAGCAAAGCATGCATAAGATAATAGAGCTGTTCTGCAAGCAGTCATGCAGCGAAGTAGTGGTTCTAGCCAGTACCAAGCGGATAATCGGAGATGACATGCAAACGAAAGAGTTGGACAGTCTTTAGGGTTGGTAGTTGGCGATATGGTTCAACTCAGCCTAAGACTGGGTGATGGTTGAGCCTAAAAAGCCTATAAGAGGAATATGTTAGATGCCTGGAAGCAGATAAGCAACACTTAAAGCAATAATTACTCATGGCCACAGATGTGAAAGAGTAATACCGAGAGAGCCATATGACCAATAATTCTCATGAAAGGAGGTTATGCACCTACCGTTGGTGTTGGGTGGCTTTGGAGTATTTCCTTTGGAAGCTGTTTGATATGGATTTTATACGAATCCCACAGAAGTGGTTCTACAGACACTGTAAAAAGCAAAATCCGATTCTACGCAGGATTTCTTCTCAATCAAATCCGCAAAATATGCGCAATGACCACCTGGTCCAAGTAAAATAGAGAAGTGAAAAGGAAATGGCTTTTTTCCGTAAAAATCGGCTCCAAACTCGCCTGTCATATGGTAATGAACTGTGGTGATCTAATTCTGTGGGCCGACTTTGGTCCAACTGTCTACAAGGTACAAAGTGATAGATGTCAATCAGAAGCAAGACTAAACCCTTCTTCATCAACATGGACATATAAACTAGAGTTTTGGGTTGATGGAACGCCATGGTAAGTTCATATGAATTTAGTTAAATGTAATATTGATATTTTTGTTCTTTTCAGGTGACCGCAGCTATAGAAGACCTTAATACTTTGTAAATACAAACTGGACTAGCATTGTACATACAATGTGCTAAATAAATAGACTTAAATACTATAAACGTATATGTGTGTTATTTACAATAAGCCTAAATCTGAGTAAGTATTTAATATACATACATATGTTACATTTTAAACTACGTTACCAAAGACAATGCTGGGCGATATTGACATTTAAATAACATTCCAGCGAATAAGTACAAGATATATTTTTGACACGTAACAGCTTTAAGATGCATTGGTATGCTCTCCCGTCTTCTCCTCCGGGCTGCATACAGATAGAAGTTTCTGCTTTCGCACAAGGCAGGACAGTCGAAGATAACATGCTTAGCTGTTTCCTCTGCCTCACCTTAGGGGAGTACTTACGTTCCGCCCAGACCTACCACCGTATATGCCTCTTCCTGTACCATGATGAGTTTTTGGAGCCACCAATGTACCAGGTGATACCATTCGGCATGTCGAGGTTCTCCTAAACCCATTATGGTCTGTCTCTTAGGTTGACTATATATGGGACCTTGGTCTCCACGACTTTTGACTCTTGACATTCTGTCGGCTTATATGGGACCTTGGTGTCCACGACTCTTGACATTCTGTCGGGTGGCATCTCAAGTATGTCGCACCGCTGACTGTCAAGTATCGTGGTGTATTTCATCGTAGGGTGGTAAAACTAGATGATATGGCACTGCATTCTATATGGAGTCATTTTTACCTCTTCCTCTATATTAATGTGAGGCACTTAAGATGCTGTGCGTTGATGAAGCTTGGACACAATACAAGAGCAATGTACACCATCGTGGGTCTGATTAACCTGGTGTAAGTAAGTAACGATGCAACAATCTAAAAATTCCTCCTGTTAGTTTTAATAATTTTGTACTGTCTCTTCCACCTTATTTAAAATTAAAGATATTTTCTTGATGCCATGTAGGGGTAGGTTTAAGTCACACATAAAATTTTGTTTCTGACCCCTTACAAAGACTTGGGAGTTTCTAATTTTTTTAGTAATCGTTATATTTTTTTATCTGTTAAATGAAGTATGGGCGATAAATCTGAGTTTCAAATTTGATGATTGGATTGTATTATTTTCCTTTACGTTTGCCATGACCGAGTCTAGAATAGACTACAGGACCCAAAAATACATAGGTGTGTTTTGCAGATGTAGCTATGTTTTTCTGCGGTTTTAGATATACAAGCTTATGATTTATTATTGTTAAACGGGTGATGCATAACCGGTATTTTGAGGCAGTTTGTATGGATAGAGACACATGATTTCCTATAAAAGTTAATGGGTGAGATTCGGCATATGCACTGCTGACTAACAAAATCTAAAAACATGCATAGTATGAATACAGACAAAAAGTACAATTACGTTATGAGAACAATTTTAACATAACAAAGCAGCTTTGAAAAACTAATATCTGCTTCACTCAACCTTAACCGTTATTCTTTTGATGTATTATTGGGTACATTATATACGTACGTAAATAGCACTTGTACTAAATAAAGTTCATGTAGTCTAATCTAGAAGTAGAGACTTACATAGTTCTGAGCAGCCACAAAGCCATCAAATATAATTATTATTTATAATGCCTATGGTAGTTTCGAGTGCTAGGTATGTACTTATCTATATTCGAATTTCCTTCCAACAGGTTTTCCGCCTAAGAAATTTTACTGTGCGAGGTACAGGTCGACGCTAAGCGTTGTATTTTTAGCCGTCGAAGGCTCCATTTTATAAACCATTCCACAACTAAACACGTGGCGTTCGATAGTATTTTTCTATGGAAAATATTTTCTGTTACCGACTTGTATGTGTCTGTTTTCATGTCTATCTTAAGCCGAGCGTAGGATGTAGAATCGCGCTTAAAAGTCCATACCACAGAACTTAGACCTAACAAGAAGGGTCTGCCTTTCTCGCTAGCTCTGATATGGTATGCTTCATCAGCATCATTATCCTAGCCACAATGTCTTAACAGACATGTCGTGAACTCGTAAAATGCATTAAGTCGGAGCCAGAGTATTGCCGACACGAATATTATCAATAGTTTTGAGAACTGTAGCTCGCCATCGTTCGCGATTTTCTGTTAGTTCAGTGGCGCTCTTGATAGTCATATCTAGCAACTGTTTCGTCGTATCCACCCAGTGTGTAGGGGAACGGCCACGGAGCCACCCACTCGGGGCGCGACCCTGAACTACAAGTTGCTCCATATTATCGCTTCTGTGAAGTGAAGTGAAGTGAAGTGTCCGAAGAATGTAAGCATTCTCGTCGACACAATGGAGGATAGTCTCTTTGGATTACCAAGCTCATCCAGTATGGAAATATTAGTTCGATGGGCGATATAAGGAATTTCCAGCATTCTTCTCCACGTCCACATTTCAAAAGCATCTATGCGAGCTCGATCTGCCTTTTTAACAGTCCAAGTTTTCGAGGCATACAAAAATATGGAGAACACAAGAGACTGAACCAGCGACATTTCGGTAGCTTAGCTTTAGTGATGTTACGGTCACGCCATATTTTAGTAAGCTTTATCATGACCACCCGTGCCTGTCGAATGCGCCGGCGAATCTTATTCTCACAGCCACCCGAATTGTCGATCAAAGAACCGAGGTACACAAAACTTTGAACTACCTCACAACTGCCTATTGACTTTATTTCTCGATGATTGTCATGCTCTCTATCTACTATCATAACCTTGGTCTTGTTGTAGTTAATACCTTTTTTGCTTTTGCTTTTGCTTCCTCAGCAAATCTTGGCAAATTACAGCTCCCGCACAATATACAAGGTATCTATCGGTAGCTAGATAGTAGTTAGTAGTAGTAGTTTATTAGTGCTGATACACACAAGTGTTATTTGCACTGGTCAAATGTAATATAAAAATTCGGAATTGTCGCAGTTCAATTGTATATGTAAAACAACATTACTCGAACAGTAAGCCTGAGATACAGAAAATTATGTAATGTGTATGTGTTGGAGAGGTCGTGGGTTGAGGGGATATAAAACTGAAAAAGAGTTTGTGTCAATAGTAGACTGTCCATTGACCTGTTAAAGAAAGATCTTGCGGTATAATACGCTTTTTTAAGTCCATCCTAACATTGCCTTGCCTACGACTATTACAGAAAGCAATGGATTCAGAATTTTCTGACGTTTGCATACGAGTATTGCTTTAGATCGTTCTGTATTGTGTAAAGTGGAAATTGTTGAATTTATTTTAACGGAATTGTGACATGGTATTATTACCGTGGTGAGGATGGAAAACGCGTAGAAGTCGTATCAGTGGCAGCGCAGAAATATTCCAAAATTAAGGATATAAAATAACTCAAGCTTTCTTTGTAGACGATTTGAGGGTTTCTGATCGTTTTGCACGTCTTTTAGAGGGAGTGAAATTGGGATAGTTTGGGGGTGGGAATTGTATTCCTAGTCGGCTCTTCATTTCGAGTTTTCAGCTTTATCCGAGTGCTGCCCTAACGTAGACAGAACATTATTTTTGAAAGTATATTGATGTTGATAACTCTGTAATGTATGTAGCTCATTATTAAAATCAAATCATAGCAATGACATTTCTAAACAGTAACGTGGACCGTGGTAGAGATTGATGAAGTCAATGGTTTTTAAAAATTGTGTTAGTAGCGGTGAAAGTAAATTAAAAAGTACAACATAAAAGCCGTTCAAATTGTGTTTTTTGGGTACGCTAGGGATTTCTGATCATTTTCTGCTTTTTATTTGAAGCGGCCAAAATGACATGAGGTAGGATGTGGTTAGGACATCAGTCTAAGATTGCAGAATTATTAACTTCGTCGTCTTAGTTCCTAGAGAGAGAGAGACTCTATTTAGGCCCACTTTCATAATCGTTAGTTAACTAGTGGTCAAAAAAAGCTAGTGGTTAGCGAAAATAATCCATTTCATAATCGACAGTATACGTCAAAAGCTCTGGTCAGCCAGTAGTTATGTTAACCCAAGGTTGTGGTATGGGTTATCTTGGCGTTTATTGTGCTCAATCGATGACAGCTTTGGAGGTTATATAAAAACATGGATTTTGATACTGACGTCTAAGACGTTGATGGATTTTAATTATACTCTGTGATGACATAAACCAAAAATATGAAAAGAAAGGTTAAGTTTCTTTGTCAAATAGTTAGGTTTTATCCACGGAACACCATTATAGCTCCAGTGCTCTGAGATCAATCCGTGGTGCCAACTTAAAAATAAATAAGTTCAACCAAGTTTTCTTTGTGAAACAGAGCTCTCCGATAACTATTGGTTGACTGTCATCTGTTGGTTAAGTGACTACTAGGGGTTACCAATGATTGTGAAACTGGGCCAAGGAGAACTTTTTCGTTAGATGTCTTTTTGCGGGCGGGCGGGCGATGAATCGGTTGCAAGCGGATCACAAACTATAGCTTCCTGCTGTAGAAAAATAATAAAATGGTATCAGCGCAATTTGTGGGAAGTATGGAGTCAATCAAGCTGACTTAATTTTTCAAAAACTACTAAAGACCCATTCATTGCCTCTATAGACAGAACCAGCGTCGCTATGGCCGCATACAACATAGAGAGCGCAATCATGAGGAATGTTTATAGGTGGAAACGGTTGCGTTTAGAGAACGACGTCTAAAAATACGACGCCATGCGTCTGAGACGCCGTTGTGACGACGCCGACGCCGACGTCCGCTGCAAGTTGTGATACCGGGCGACGCCCGAACCCTGCTCCTGCGAGTAACGTCGGAAAACCTGTTGAAACAAAATTTTGCCAAAACTCAGTTTTATGTTTGTTGTTATGACTCCGACGACCTGTTGTTATTGTGCTCAGGAAATCGCGGATGTTGATCTGTATTATGTATTGGAAAGTGGGTGACTTGTTAAGAACACAGCCCTTTTACATCCTTCCAAGGATCCCTCACTGGGCACATTTTGCGAGAGCACCTACACACATACAAATAATTTCTTAGATGGAGCACAGATGCTCTAATTCAAGTATACCATAACTTCCTATACGCGCAAAGTTATGCTAATCTTAAAGTGAGAATACGATATGTTTTACCGTATAAGGGTTAGATTGAGAAAATATCTTCATTGCAAAACTGGGAAATTCTTGATAGTAAGAACACCAAAATCTTAAATCAAGCATATGGTAATCTTGACCGAAGTATTTCATATTCTTGACTGAAGCATGTCATAATCTTAACTGGGAGCATTTCATAAACTTGACGCAAGTATCTCAACTTTATTCTAAAATTGTGATATTCTTGGATGAGGAATCTAATAGTATTAATTTGAGCATTCAAACTCTTCTATGAGCATGTAGAAGTTTTTCTGGAGAAATAGTGCTGCAAAATTTCTTAAATCACATTTAATATACTTAGTACTTATCTAGGAACACCTGGCATCCCAATTTTTTTAATAGCTCATTCATGGTTGGATAGATCCAGTGATAGGGAAGCTGATGGGAACTGGGACGCGACTCAAATGGCGGTGCTATGTGCTATTATGCAGGATCCAGGATGCGTGTATTACGCTACGGTGCTCAAGATGGCGACGAATGCGACAATCCGAAAACCGATAATGCCGGCGCGGACGCGGACGGGCAACAGGCTGTTGAGTTGAGAGGGTGAAGAGGTTAGAGTTGACCCGTGACACGTTGCGCGCCTGCGTACTCCGACGTTGGTAGACGTCAAATAAATGATTTACTTGATACAAATATAGAGTGTGCTTGTAAAACAGCGTTCATTTTCAAACCAAGATTATCATATTGTAAACGAAGGTTCGCATTTGCAAGCTGTCTATATTTTTGATAGAAGTAAACTGGACACCGCTGGAAAAAATGACAAGCTTGATATAAAATTATGAAATATTTGTTATTAAATTATTATAGCCTTGGTTGCAAAGAAAACTATTTTTCTTTCGGAGCATATTTCTTTAAAATAAGTACATAAATCAAAAATTCTTGATAAAAATTTTCTATAATTTCCTCATCAAATATTCTTCCTTAGAGTGAGAACCGATATTCTTGTTGTGAGTATGTATTTACAAGAATATCACAATTCTTGACTTCTAGAATTTCTTTTTATGTGTGTATAGGGTAACACTTTTGCGCTGGGTTCTTCCAGAACCCCCCGTGTGAGGGCGGGTTAGAATATCTCCCATCGTATATCCTGGGTGTCGTAAAAGGCCACTAAAAGGAACCAAACTACTGTCGGTATAAACAGTAACCTCTTCTCAACCAACAGCTTTGGGTGGACGAGTTGAGAAGAGTCAGGACACCTTCTTGTCCTTGGGGTGAGGAATTGCCCCTAAAGGCGGATGAACCTGTAGATACCATCTGGTCAACGGCATGAGAATGCAGAAAGCAAATGGGAAACTACTGCATTAAAGATCTTAAAGATATCCCAAGAGAAACTCGTAAAATGAGTAAATGCATTTTACGAGTTCACAACATGTCTGTTAAGACATTGTGACTATGATGATCTTCCAGTGGAGTACATATCAAGAAACAACTTGTTTTGACATTTGATAAGTAGTCAGCACAGAGGATGGTAATTCCCTCCTCTGTGGTAGTCAGTCATGTTGGTTATGATCTTAGACAAGGAAAGAGAGAGGAAGGAATGCGCGACTGACATTTTTGTTACCAAATGGTACCAAAAAACTACCAAAATTTACCTGTGATAAGTGATTCCTGGCTCTTTCTTGCTGCTGTGGCTTTTACAACCGTAAGCTGCACACCCTACCATTATGCACCTCACTATATTTTACAATGATTGGTCTCAAAAACGCTAAATGTAAAAAATATTTTGGTAGATATTTATTTCAACAACTAATCACAGCTAATGACAGCTGTGATTTTCATTTTCGAGACCTCAAGTTCAGAGGTTATGAAATGGATAAATTCTACACCAAAGTTAATGGCATGGATCCGTTTGAGGTGGAAGTAGATAGCATAACATTATAAAATTACTCTAGACGCCTCATCCTAAAGTAATTGTGAATATTTTGTGATGCTTCTTCCTATGGTCAATGATTTTTATTATATTATCACTGCCAGTACTAGCCATTCTTATAAAGTTTTTGAAGCTAGACCGCATTTCTACATTAATACCGACACCATCACCTCATAAATCTTCAACATTTCCTCAATCTTAGCTTCTTTCTCAGGTTTTTAGTCAGGGTTTAACCTAAAAAAGTTGTTCATTTTTATGGGTTAATATAAAATCCAATTCGCAATTTCAAGCAAGCCACGCTTTCTATCGGTTACAACAAAGTTGAATAATTGTTTTCTAAACTTGCTATTTTGCTAAGTAGCTTCTTTTTTTTTGGAAATAAGGCAACGACTGCATGGTTATTAGCCATATATCTTTGATCAACTATTTTGTACTGAGCGATTTATATAATGTTAGGTAATGATTTTATGTTCGTTGGTTTATCGGAGGTCTTACAGTTTGAAAAAGAGTCCAGTTATTTTAAGGAAGGTGATTAATTTTCTTATTTCAGTCGGAACGGTGGTTAAAATGTTCAGATCATTCGGTAGTCGCATCATGTTCCTTAAGTTTGTGTATAACTGACAATCATAGAAGATGTGCCTTATTGTAAGGATGAGTTGACATTATTCACATATAGGAGGGTTTTGACCGAGAAGTAGGTATGATGAGGTAAGATGGGTGTGACCTATTCTGATTTGAGATACTATCACCTGCTCTCTGCGTTGGAGTGAGGTGCCTTTATGTTTGCTATTCTTAACCGAATTACATATCTGACGAAGTTTGTTATTGGTATCTCTGTACCATTCATCTTGCCAACAGTCTTGCATTTCGTTTTTAGGTCATCTGCTCTGACTACTCGATGTGTAGATGAACTCCTTGGTGCACTACGAGCTGCTATATCAGCTTGTTGGTTGCCAGCTATTCCAACACCCAGGCAGCACAATACATTCCTGGAATATTCTTATTTCATCCAAAATAGATTGAGAATATTCAGAACATTAACAGAATGTTCTATGGATGTTTTTATTGGTTTCATTCCCATGAGGACTGAGGATGTACGAGGAATATTACGTCATGATTATTCCATGAACGTGTCGATCAAAATATTCTGATAATATTCATAAATTAATATTATCTAAAGAATAATCTATTAATATGCCTTTTGGTATGATTCTTAATGTAGGCGTGGCACCGTTACAGGTTAGGTTAGGCTTGAGAACTTTGAGGTGAGCTTCATTCGGCACGGTGGCGGTGGTTGGTGGTGCCTGCTTGTGTTTGTGTATTTTTCTCCTGTGATAATAATTGGATAGTTATCGGTGTTCTGGGACGTGTTTTTCACTTGTTTTGTTATTTATTTTACAACCTCATCTAGGAGCGACTAGGGTGAGTGTAACTATTTTGTGTCTGTAAATTATCGACTTTGTAGCACCATGTGTTAGCAACTCTCTTGTTCAAAGTCTAATCTCTATATTCTAGTCTTACTTGTCGTAGGTACCCTAATTAATACATACCTAATAACAACACATTTGATATATTTGTGACTATGAATTTCCAGTGTTTATTCTACTAAAATTGACTAAAATACAACGACAACATTTTTGTGAAAATCTAGCATTGTAGTTAATGAAGTTTATTTGAATGTAGATCGTAAGCTTTAAAATAAAACATGTTTTTTTATTTTGCAGGATAATACATGAGGACGATTCCGTGCAACTAATTTGTTTTATATAATGATTACACTAAACTTATGCAATTATAAATACAGGTTCCGTGTTCTGTTTTATATATTTATTTTTCATCAGTCCCTATAATCAATGTGCGCCTAAATCAATGCTGCCCAAAACACTGTATGAAAGTTGGATACTAGGTTATATATGTATACTACTCGCGTCAAGTACCTAGGCAGACAACAAGACTTACAAATAAATGAAATGAAGTGATAAAAGGTATTAGCTTCTTTCAACATATGTTCTTCAAAGATATACCAGGAATCTTCCTACAATATTTGACACATCTTAATAACAATCGTAGAATATTCTGAGGGAATAACCTTTGTATGTTTCTTCAAAGATATACCAGGAATCTTCCTAAAATATTCCATACATCTTAATCATAATCGTAGAATATTCTGAGGGAATAACCTATGCACATTTTTTGGATTCCCATTTTCACATTCTTCGAATGTTCATCAGATATTATATTCATGGACTTTTCATGGAATGATACAATGTTCCAAAATGGTGATTCTTAGAATGTTCCTAGAATATATTGTGCTGTCTGGGCATGTCCCGGTGTCCAAATGAATATAACAAGCTTACCTTGCTGTCGCAGGCTGTGGTGGAGTTGTAGAGCTTTCTGCACCAAGGGGTCGGCGTTAAAAATATGTTTAAGGGATTTCAACGAACTCAGAGAGTCTGAACATATTGAGTGGGTCCTATTTCCCAATCTTCTATGCGCTGTAGCTTCTTGTTTATTTTGCAATTATTATAAAAGATTTCACGCTTGTTTATCAACCCCCCCCCCCCATGAAGGAAAATCCTGCGTATGCGCTGCTTTGTCCCTCAAATTCCCAGATTCAGATGACAAGCGGCTAGCCGTACCAAATGTTCTTTGGTTCCCTGACTTCCGCGTGCGCAGAGTACTTTGTCGTGTTATGATTTGAAAATTGTAGCGCCTTATATTTTTAAACTTGAAAATGAAAATGTAACGTAAATTGTATTATTTTATTATGTTCCTATATACACTGTGGTCATTTTAGTGTGCAACATGTGGGAAACTTTTTTATTATCGATACCTCAGAACATTTTATTCGTGATAAAAGCTGGTGCATAATGAAAAACTAGCTGAGTTGATCAAATCTGCCATTGTGTATACAGGGTATGTAAAAGATCGAAAAATCTGACCGGTTTTTTCTTATTTATTTCGGATTTTTTGCATTTTCCATGACAATTGACAATTTTCGCGGTAACCACAGCTGATACGCAAAAACTTTATAGTCCTTTTCTGCTCACAATTTTAGGATCTATAATTTGGTTATATATATCAAAGATTCAATTTTTTAGGTTAGTTTCATCAGATTTTTCCGAATTTTTACATACCTTGTATCCACAATGGTATGGCAGATTTGATCAACTCACTATTAGTTTTTCTCTATGCACTATCTTTTATCATGAATAGAATTTTCTGAGATATCGATAATAAAAAAGTTGTTAGTTAGTATTGTTAGTTGTAAAATTAATTAGTTTAATATGCTTAGGTACTCGAAAAGGAATCAGTTTTAAAATTATAAATCAAAATAAAAAATAATAATTCATTTATATTGAAATTCAATTAGTCTTATTCTGTTGGATATAAAAGGCTTAGCGCGATATTATTTTGCTTCTTGGGCGTCTAGTTTGGCAAGTATTTTAAATCTTTTGATGGCGGTTTGTTTTTTTGTTTTGTACAGACGTCTGTGTTGTGAACTTACTATTATAGGGTGAAATTTTTTCACATGCAGCCTTAAATTGCAATGCTTTTAAAATAATGTATTGCATATGTACATCTTGAAGCTATTTTTTAATTAATTCACAGTAAATAATAGACGTTAGTTCAATTCCAATATTATTAAAAACCTCAGACTCTCAGACGAAAAATATCAGCGATACATAAACCGCGAAAGCGGCGAAAATCCCAAAATAATGCGGGAGCGGGCCTTTTAGTTTTAGGTTATGTTCCATGTCAACGTCAACTGCCAAAGTCAGGGAGCCAAAGTACACTGGGTACGGCTAGCTGCTTGTATTCAGATCTGCTGTTCTAAACGTTCTGGTAATTCTTATCAGACTCCCGTTGGCAGAGGCAGTGTGCATCTGTCGTGTGGCTCCAGGAGGGCCAATTCGGAGCGGTGAGCCCCACTTGTTCTGGCCTCTCCTAAGGGAGCCACCAGTACGCGGCATCGCATCATCCCTACTACCTGAGATCTGTTGGCACGCGCCCGAGCCCGTAAATATAGAACAGCTCCCGATCCTCCGGGAGGCAGTGGGCGCTGTCGATCGTAGGTGGCTGTGGCGAGCTGTCAACGCGGCCGACGCCTCCTGCCTGTCGTTCCGAAATCGCGGCGATCGCGCGCGACTACGCACGCGCCCTAAATGTCATCCGGCTGCTGTCACACCTGTTGCGCCTGAGCAGTCTTGCTAGAAAGATGCCGAGGGCGTTTCTAATCTCCAACCGGAAGTACGGCTTTGATGATGAGGAGCGCACGGAGTTTGGTGAGTCTTTGTTTTCCTGCTAATTCGGTTGGAGGATGTGCCACAAAAGGAAATAGGTTTTTTATATTTCTCAAATAATACCAGTTTTTCAAAACAAATATATAATTTATAGACACCAGTTTAGGTAATTTAGTTGGTATTTAATAGACTGGTTTCTATGAATTATGTAGATACCATTCATTTGCTGATTTCCTGTTAGTTCGTTTTTTTATATTTTTCAAACTATAATAGATCTTTTGAATAAATATGTAGCTTAAACTACTAAGTCATAGCAACCATTTTTTTGTAAACCTATCATGCTGAGTGCTGCTTATTTCCTATTAATTTGATAGAACATTCCGGAATTCACAGTAAGTAATAGACGTTAGTTCAATTCCAATATTATTAAAAACCTCAGACTCTCAGACGAAAAATATCAGCGATACATAAACCGCGAAAGCGGCGAAAATCCCAAAATAATGCGGGAGCGGGCCTTTTAGTTTTAGGTTATGTTCCATGTCAACGTCAACTGTCAAAGTCAGGGAGCCAAAGTACACTGGGTACGGCTAGCTGCTTGTATTCAGATCTGCTGTTCTAAACGTTCTGGTAATTCTTATCAGACTCCCGTTGGCAGAGGCAGTGTGCATCTGTCGTGTGGCTCCAGGAGGGCCAATTCGGAGCGGTGAGCCCCACTTGTTCTGGCCTCTCCTAAGGGAGCCACCAGTACGCGGCATCGCATCATCCCTACTACCTGAGATCTGTTGGCACGCGCCCGAGCCCGTAAATATAGAACAGCTCCCGATCCTCCGGGAGGCAGTGGGCGCTGTCGATCGTAGGTGGCTGTGGCGAGCTGTCAACGCGGCCGACGCCTCCTGCCTGTCGTTCCGAAATCGCGGCGATCGCGCGCGACTACGCACGCGCCCTAAATGTCATCCGGCTGCTGTCACACCTGTTGCGCCTGAGCAGTCTTGCTAGAAAGATGCCGAGGGCGTTTCTAATCTCCAACCGGAAGTACGGCTCTGATGATGAGGAGCGCACGGAGTTTGGTGAGTCTTTGTTTTCCTGCTAATTCGGTTGGAGGATGTGCCACAAAAGGAAATAGGTTTTTTATATTTCTCAAATAATACCAGTTTTTCAAAACAAATATATAATTTATAGACACCAGTTTAGGTAATTTAGTTGGTATTTAATAGACTGGTTTCTATGAATTATGTAGATACCATTCATTTGCTGATTTCCTGTTAGTTCGTTTTTTTATATTTTTCAAACTATAATAGATCTTTTGAATAAATATGTAGCTTAAACTACTAAGTCATAGCAACCATTTTTTTGTAAACCTATCATGCTGAGTGCTGCTTATTTCCTATTAATTTGATAGAACATTCCGGAAATGAAAATAGTTTTTTGTTTTATTTTTCAAATTATATGAGATTCTCTAAATAAATAAATAATAAGCTGGTCAATTATAGAAACAACTTTTTGGTAGACCCATTCTGCTTATTTCCTGCTAATTCGGTAGTAGAACATTCCGGAAATGAAGATAGTACCTTGTTATAATTTCCAAATTATATAACATTTTCTGAATAAATGAAGAACGCGCGGCTGACATCTCTGTTACCAAAAAGTACCAAAGCGCTAGTCCCAGCAGCTAAAGGGATTAACATTATGGTTAAGCTATTTGGAGAAATAATCTATCTTCAAATAAAATTTATTAAAATATTGTTATTGTGTATCGCCAATTTTACCATCCATAGTTCAAATTTAAGTAATTAACATTAACTTAACTGTGAATTTCCATTCCACCGATATCTTGCCTTGCAAAATGTAAGCCATATTAGATACGTCACTGGAAAACTGATTGTATTTGAACAAAAAAATGCCTTAAAAAATATAATTTTTACACTTTACATGCTCAAAAATATTATGATTCGCATATATATCTCTGAACTCGATATCGGGATATTTGCATAAACTTCGAATGCACCAAAAGATATGAACATAAATTTACCTGTGAAAAGTGATTCCTGGCTCCTTCCTACAGCTATGGCTTTTACACGCATTACAATATTTTACAGTTATTGGTTCAGAAACACTAAACATCACAAAAAAATACTACCGTATCAAATTATTTGTTTCCACCAAAATTTTTACAGCTAATCGTTTTCTGTCACAGCTAATTCATATAGCAATAGACTGGCGCACGGTATCCCCGCTCTTTCCTTATCTAAGGTAAATGAAAATAGTTTTTTTTATTTTTCAAATAATATGAGATTTTCTAAATAAATAAATAAACTAAAACTCAAAATTTGATTTAACCAAAGATACCACTTTTTTCTACTAATTTGGTAGTAGGGCATTCCGGAAATGAAAATAGTTTTTGGTTTTATTTTCCAAATTGTATGAGATTCTTTAAATAAGTATATAAATTAAGCTATCAAAATGTAGATACCTTTTTCATCCTTAATTCATTTTGCTGAGTGCTGTTTATTCCCTGCTAACTTGATAGAACATTGCGGAAATGAAAATAGTTTTTGTTATAGTTTGTAAATTATATTAATTTTTTTCAAATAAATGAATAACTTACACTATTAGATCATAGAAACAATTTTTTGGTAAATCCATTCTGCTCATTTTCTGTTAATTCGGTTGAAGGAGATTCCGGAGATGGAAACTGTTTTTTTGTTATATTCAAATTATATGAAATTTTTTTAACAAATATATAAATTAAGCTATTACAATATGGAAAACGTTTTTCCGTTAATCTATTTCACTAAATGCTGCTTATTTCCAGCTAACTTGATAGAACGTTCCAGAATTAGAATTGGTTTTGGTTGTATTTTTCAAATTATGGAATTTTCTGAATAAATAAATAACTGGAACTATTAAATCATAGCACAAACCACTTTTTGGTGAATCCATTCAAATAAGTGCTACTTGTTTCCTGATAATTCGGTATAAGAAAACATTTCAGAAATGAAAATATTTTTTTTGTTATATTATTCAAATTAAATGAGAATTTCAAGTTAACATATGGATTAAACTATTAAATTTTAGAATCCTTTTTTTAGTAAATTCGTTTTTCTAAGTGCTCTTTGACTACTCATAGATGAGGATCCACCTATTATAGTGACAATTAATGATATAATTTAAACTATTTATCGCATTCATCGGCTTCAACTAGCTTACCGTTAGAATTTGATAATAATTATGTAATTATAATTTGATGAATGCTACAGAGGTATCCGAAGCATTAATAAACAGTTCATATTTTAACAGATGTGACTTTTATTTATTTCCGGTAAAGTGCAATATATCAGATAAGTTAAAAAAGTTACATAAAACCTCGCATAAAATGGTTAGAATACCGGCTTACACTACTTTTTTGGAGAAATAGGTTATTACCATACCATTGGTTTTGGTTTTAGTTTTTTTTTCATCCTAAGATACCTTCAATTCTTTTTATGACAATCTACTTCAGTTTCATCAACTATTTAGCTGTATCTATGACATATTTTTAACCTGAGGCAAATTTTCACAACTCTCGAAGGTTGAGTGGCAGTGTTATTGGGAGTACTTCCTGCCTCATTAAAAATGAGATGAATGCGTCTATCTCTTTTAAGGGAAGTTATCAGCCGTATATTTATATAGTACAAAAATAGTAATAAACTTTATAGCTCCCTATCTAAGCTAAGCATCAATTGTAATGAAACTCTCTTCGATATATTTTTTCCTTGATATCAAATTTTATTCTACATACAAGCCAGCGAAGCAACCGAAACGCCAGTAACATTTTTCATGTTTACTTTTGTGCTGCCCGAATCACAAGCATATTTGCTTTAGAGGTCAAGGATCTTATATTGTATGCCGCTGGGAGCTCAAAATAGGGTATAGCAAAACCACAGCATAGTAAACAACCAGCATAATATCTCTGAGGATTTCCCATATAAAAATGGTTCCCACAGAATTTCACCATGGGATGATTTTACGGATGTGAAGTTTGGGTAGAGATGCGAAAATGAAAATATCGATACCGGTCCCAACTCGATATTTTCAAGCCAAATAGGCGGGTTTGGTTCGTACAGAGCGTTTTGTGCAACTGATTACACCAATTAATTATATAATTTTCGATACCGATACAAAAGTATCGATACCAGCTTGGAATGCCTCAAAAAGTATCGATGACAAAAATACTCGATATTAGTGCAGTATTAGTGGATGCGCATGTAATTACCGCCAACCGGAGTTATTGTGCTGGTTATTTACTATGCTGTGGCAAAACTACACTGACATCGCAGTAGCCATGGCAACCTGTCAGACATTACTTAGAGTTAAACTGTCAAGCTGCTGTCAGACTGTAGTTAGTTAGTTTCCTTCACACCTGTTGAGTCCAATTACGGTCAAATTTGAGAGTTTGCATAGCCAAAAAGGGTAATTCAAGATGCCGAAGGTCTTTATGTTAACTAACCGAAGGTATTACTTCGAAGAAGAATTGCGGTTGAAGCTAGGTGAGTCTGAATAATTGGTCGTTTCCCGAAGCAGGTGGATGTGATGGTTCTAGATAGTCTTAAGGCATACTCTACGATATTTGAGGCTAGATTCCATTTAAATTTGTTAATAATTGGTATCTCGTTATGTTGGGACATAGATTTTGGGTTGCTGTAGTTTTACTATTTCTATCCATATTTCCACCTATGGAGTTGTTTGGTAGCTTATTGTAGCTCATGTGCTTAAGCTTTAAATAAGAGGCTTTTGAGATAAGAAATGCTTAAGTTGAACGTTACGTCATTTTTATTTTTTTGTTTTGTCTTTCCACGAAAACGAGTTTTTGAAATAATTATCCAAATGAAAAAAATGCAGAGGACTTTATTTCCCACAATTTCTTTCATTTGGTTATGGATATATAGGTACTTAATAAAATTGATTATGTTTTTGATCGCGAAAAAACTTTTTTATGATCGGAATGAAATAATAATAATAATAATAATAATGAACGTCTTTTTATTAGGGCGAAATTTAGCCACAGGCTATTCTTACATTTAACCCTTTACCTATAACCATAACATAGTGTATGTACCTATAATACTAACAAAAAAAATGTATATTCAAACATACAAAAAGTATTTGAGTTGTAACAGGCAAAAGTAATATAAAAAATAAAGAAAAATGTACTTTCTTATTCAACCAGTAGTAGAAGTCTCATCTTTTTTTTAAACATAAGAAGTGAATAACTCTTAAACTCATTATTTACTTGATTATACAGTTGCACAGCATTATACGAGAATGATCTCGTAAATAATGCTGTGAAGTAGCGTGGAATGGTAAAATTATCTCTGTGCCTTAGATTTAAGTCGTGCGCATGTCTACGAGGTATAAGCTTCTCAAACAAATAACAAGGGGTGGACGTAGCAACTAATTTATGTATAAAAATAATGTAGTGTAGCTTCACAGTTTTTTCTACAGTCAGCCAACCAATTTCCCTGATTTTAGCTGAGATATGATCAAACTTCCTCAAACCACAAACAAATCTGCAGCATGAGTTTTGGATTTTTTGTAGACGCAGCTTGGTTAAATTGTCTAGACAAGGGTAATATAGAATATCACAATAGCGAACCACTGACATAACTAAAGATTCACAGAGGGCCCTCTTAACATTAAAACTTAATATATACTTGCTGGAATATAAAATTTTCAGCCTGAAGTATGATTTTTTTAAAACATTACAAACATGCGATCTGAACCTCAAATTTTGATCAAGTGTGACTCCAAGTATTTTTAAGCTGTCTACAAAATGTAAATCGTTGTTTGTGATCTTTATATTTAAATTGGCTGTAAGGTTATCACACAACTTTTTCGAACAGAACAACATCGCACTGCATTTCGCTGGATTTAATGAAAGGTTATGGTTTTTAGTGTATGTGACCAAACTTTCAATATCTACGTGTTACAAAAATTGTGAATACTGTTTTCTGTAGGATATCATTTGGAAATTTTATCGAGACAGATAATGTAATGAAACTGTCCAACAAACGGCAACTTTCTAAATGTTGGCCGTTACAGTATATATACCAGATGACCTAGAATTTCCTTGACGCGTGATATTCCCGTAACAAAAAAGGTCCAATTGAAAACTGAGTGGTATTTTTGAAAGTACTATAGGGTCTATCGTACCATACTTTCAAAACATTATTTTTGTCTCGGTTTTTGTACTTCAACCTTTAAAACTTACAATTTTTTTTTAAACTGCACTCAATAGTTTTTCTTACATCAATTAAGCCCTTATTTTATTTAAAATCTTGAAGTACCTTGGACTTTATGCCTAACCTGTTTTCGTAACAAATACTGATAAAACAAATGACCTATCCTACCATGCTTTAGAAAAAAAATGCATTTCCACCTCTAAAACTCACATCTTTTTTGTCAAATAGCACCCTACAGCTTTTACTACATTGAGTCATTATTTCATTTAAAATTTTGTGGTGGTTTTGATTCCATACACCAACCAATTTTTTTGTAAAATCAAAAGCATATTAAATAAAACAAGGATTGGTTTGAGGCGTAAGAAGGATAAAAAAGACATTTTTACATTTTTTCCGAAGGTATGGTTTGATAGGTCATCCAGTATACTTAAAAATGCACTTAGTTTTCTTTTTATACATTTTTCCTTTTTGAGAAAATATTAAGGATCATATAAATTAGTATTTGATTGGATATAGAATACGCTTATCATTTTAGGAAAAAAATTAATTTAGTAATTATAATTTTAATGAAGGACTATAGAAATAGATATAATTATTTATGTAGGAAAATCTATGAGGTGCTATTTGAAAACAAAAGGTTTCAGGGATGACGTATAAAATTTCTTTTAATGTGTGGTACCCTTTAGTATCTTCAAAAGTATAACTCAGTTCTTGCTTGAACCGTTTCTCGTTACGAAAATACCATGTCACGTGTCAAGAAAACTCTGGGACACCTGGTATCCTACCAACATCACAACAAAAATACATCAGTTTTGTAGAACGTTTCGAGATTAACAACTTACAGTCATAATTCAGCGTGAAGAATCTTTTTCGCCCTCAAAAAGTGAGGAGATGCTTTTTTAATAGTTCAGTGCCACATATTCTTGGTATTTTTCAAAGGATATCGTTTGTGAGAAAAGTCAGATAAAAACCATATAAAAACATATTTTCCGTCTTCTAAAATCAGATCGGGCTTTTTTATACCTCCTAAATTATTGCAAACGTCCCTATTATTTTGTTTTTTCTACAAATTTCACAGATATATTTGAAATGTACTACTTACAGAAGCTGGGTGCCAATACACTTAGGTTTTTCTATCTCTTAACCCCTTTTGTCCAGAACGAAAAGCTGAACCTCAAAAAAATTAATTTATAATCGCCTCCATGAATTTGTATGGTCACTCATTACTCTATTGTCTCTCATGAACTATTCTTTGTTGTTCCATTTTTGTGTTTCTTAGACTAGGACACATAACTTCTTGCCACAACATTCTACAATATATATAAATATATGTGAATCACCAGTCAAAAGAATGATACTAGTAAATCACATAAAGCAACTGAGAAGCTTTCAAAATTATAACCATGTGCCATTATAAGCAATGACCAAAACTTTTAGATTCGGAGCTTGAATAGTTGACGACCAATCAGGGTCTATTATTCACGACCTTTTTTGTGACATATGAGTCAGTATTCCTGGAGCAAGCGACTTAAAGTGTGACTCATACGTTGAGGTACCCAGGCACTGAATCACATGCAAAATTTACTTTTGTTTTTAATTCTACCCTGTGTTGAAATCCGAAACTTAATCCAAAAGAAAAGACACGTGTTGCAGTCTCAGTCATCTATCTTTGTATCCAGAGGACGCCTGTTATTTAAAATCCCTGGAAGAGTATCTGTTTTTTTCAATAATAGTTATTTTTAAAACTTATCTATAGGACTGCAATTTCTGAAAACAATAAATACTTTAGATGTTGGTTAATTTTGGGTTAGTTATACAATAAATTTCTTGGGATCTTATGATTTTATAAATTAGTAATAACCCAAAAAAAAAATAAGTTTGTCAAGAGGAAGAAACAAAAAACGAAAAAGAACATAGAACTAGCACACTCAGGAGTTTTAGATTCTAGAAGAATTAAATAGTGGCGCAAATGGTCTATTAATACTCCTGTAATCTTGCTCAAGTGTTCTAATTAATTATATTCACGACGACGGTAAACGTATATACGTTTGAAATGAAAATCATGCTATCAAATATTTATAGAAATGAGATTTTGCGCCTCAATTCTAACAGGGTCATTGTTTTGGCTGGGTATTTTCGATCCTTCCTGTTTTAGTGTTGGATCTGGTTAGATAGAACCCCTTTACAATTAATACAGAAATTATGGTCGATCATTATTAGTTACACAGATATATAGAAGATATATAAAACGGTAATATGTTTTTAAGTAAACATTTTTAATAATCGAGCACGTCATATCAATAAATGACGAAACAATTTCGAAAGTGACACTAAAAATTTTAGTTCAACATTTTCGGAAAATAATGGAATAGAAAAGTTGGCAATTGTATTATAAATAATTTTGACAAGCAAGTTTCCTTAGTAATCCCACAAATTCGATAATAGGCGATATTGTCATTTCCTAAATCGCATTCAACAGGCACGTGTGGCCATGACAAAGCTTACTAAATATGGCGTGGCCATAACATCACTAAAGCTACCAAAATGTCGCTGGTTCAGTCTCTTGTGTTCTCCATATTTGTGTATGCCTCGGAAACTTGGACTGTTAAAAAGGCAGATCGAGCTTGCATAGATGCTTTTGAAATGTGGACGTGGAGGAGAATGCTGAGACTTCCTTATACCGCCCATCGAACTAATGTTTCCATACTGGATGGGCTCAGCAATCCAAAGAGGTATCCTCCATTGTGTCGACGAGAATGCTTACATTCTTAGGACATATTCACAGGAGCGATAATATGGAGAAACTTGTAGTTCAGGACCTTGCCCCGAGTAGGCGGCGCCGTGGGCGTTCCCCTACACGCTGGGTAGATACGACGAAACTGTTGCTGGATATGAGCATCAAGAACGCCACTGAACTGGCAGTAAATCGCGAAGGATGGCGAGCTACAGTTCTCAAAACTATTGATAATATTCGTGTCGGCGATACTCTAGCTCTGACTTTTACATTTCACAACATGCCTGTTAACACATTGTGACTATGATGATGATGATGATGAAATGAAACTAGTTATTATTCTTTTTTTTTTGGTTTATAATCTATTTTTGAACTTGCCACCGTTCATAATTTATATTTGATATAATATTGAATCGCCTAGAATACAGCAGTACCTAATACTGTTTGAGAGATCTTTAACTAATTTTGCAAAAACAATTGTTTATAATGAGTCTGCGGTCTGGCATGGTGTTTAAATATTATTTATGTTAAACTTCGGCTTGAAAATAATTATGTCCAAGACTATCTTGATCTGCAAGCTGCTCATAAAGATTGTTAATAATACTCAATAGGACTCAAATGCTGGTACTATAAACGTGTATAATTTCCACAATTTTTTATAAGGGAAACTAATACACAGTTTGCTTGAAAATATTGCATCCACTTTGGGGTATTATCTTTGCGATTAAAATACGTCAAATAAAAAAGTAAACGATATCAGAACCTTATCGCTTTATTCACGATTCGCTAAACTCCCACGTACTTTTGAACTGACTCTTTTGAATTAGAATTCTAATTTCCTAGTTTTTGAATTCATACCAAATAATAAAAATAATATTGTTCTAGGCATGCAACCGTTTGTTTTAGATTAAACGTAATGAAATCACATTTCTAAACTTTTTCTAATTCGTGGTTCAACAACAGCTAGTAAGCTGTGGCGAAACGCAATTTCAAAAACAGGTTCTTTCTTTAGATTTTTTGCAGACCTGAAAAGCTCCTATTACAACTTAATGTCCACAAGGAAAACTTCAGACCTCATAATATTTTTTTCGCTTTTATGTCTTTAACGACAGCGCGTATTTATTTTGTATCTGGTAATTGGAACATAAAGTTGTACTATGTGAGAAAGACATGTTTATCGTTAACAATAACTAAGGTACTTTTCTGTCTACTGCAATGATTAAAGTATCGTAAATGTGTCTAGCATAGGTTGTATAATAATTAGAGGTATTGCCATACCGTCACTGACTTTAAAATACGTGGTATTGCAAAAATTTTCGAATTTAAGATAATGTTTTTGGATAACATCTCGAAATCCCATATTTCTGTAAGGTTTGAAAGCAATAAATGAATAATATATCTACTTTAATTAGCACCTGGCTAGTTACACAAAAAAATTACATACCATTAAACGTACATGCATTAGTCCCGAATATAATTTTTGTTTAAAGTTCTTTAAATTACGTGCCTCTTTGACACTATTAGGAGGTAGCGGATCCCATTATAAAACAAGGTTCTTTGGAGGGCTGTAGTTTTTACACCTAAAATATTAAAATGTGTAGTGTAGTGTGTAGCTGACCTGTGGAGATTCTTTCGCTTCTCCAAGTTCAAGCATACAGAGAAGGTTATTTCCTATCCTGAATACTAAGAAGATTTTACCTATTTTAATAAACTGCCATATATTCAACCATACATTCAAGGATTGGAAGATGAACTTAATCGAGCTGTATCTATCATAGCCTACCAGGATACGCACAACCTCATTCTGCAAAATCTGCAACCTATGTATATCTACTTTATTGCAAGAAAGAAGGAATGAGCATGCATAAGTAAAATGCGGAAAAATTATTGTATTATATCTATCATCCTAGCCCATGAAGAAAGGATTTGAGGTATACATCCCAAAAAGCCTCTTTTTTCCCGATTTTCTTACACATATAATCTAAGAGGCTATCAAAATTCAGCTGGGGTTCTAAAATAACACTAGATATTTGATTCCCACAAAGAAAAATCAATATTATTACCATTTATATAAAAACATAAACCAGAATCTCGTAATATTTGATATGTTATCTTAGATCCTATTACCAGCATTTTATTTTCGACGTATTCTACTTAAGTTTATTCTGACATAACCACTCATACAATATTTCAAGTTAAAATCTCAATAATTTCTTCAAAATTTGTACGCGATACTGAAATAAGAGTGTCATTAGCAAACAAATTTACAAAAGAATTAGTTAAACGTAAATGTATTAAAATAACGGACCTAAAACACTGCCCTGAGGCAAACCCCATTCGCTGTATCTGGTACCAGAAAGACTACCACAAATATTAGTACTATTGCGCCTATCCACCAAAAAAGGCTACATAATTCAAAAAGTTATTTAAAAAAGCTTATTTTCGCAGGGTAAAAACTCAAATTGGGGACATCCTATAGAATAATATATATATTTTGACAGCTTGACAGGCTTGAAAATCTAATCTTGAGTCATGTCAAACGGCCTGCACATTCCTTGTCTCATAAGCTATCGATTACAACTAATTTCAGTTTAGAATCTGGAGTTAGAAAACCCCAGTAAATTGTAGTTGACACTGGATCTATCGATAGCTTAAGAAAAACTAATCAAGGAATGTGCAAAATATTTTCCTTCTAAGAATACCAAAATAACAATTTGCAAATATGTAAAAACTTACCGTCCTTTCAATTGTAAATTATCAGCTATGGTATCCCAAATCCGATTCGTCAACTGCGTCTTTATATTGTTCGCATATTTTGTATTATACAGATCTTTGTGTGCCCTTATTGCTTCTATAAATTCATCTTCTGCCATTTTCCTCGAAATAAACGAAAATCACTTGCAACGTTGTAACGTGATGTGATACGAGAGACTGTGTCTGGACTACTGAGAAGAACAAGAGTTTACTTCGCTGGCTTCCAATCATTAAATTTTTCCGTTGTACCGTTAGCTTCATATTTTTGTATTCTTTTTGACGCATTTTATTGTATTTTTGAGAAGAATGAACTTTATTAAAAAGCAAACTCGCGAGGCATCGAACTTATATCTGGCGCAGCCAGTAGGATCAAGAGGACGCGAACACGAAAGGAACTTTTTGAAAAACGTCGCGATCAGAGAATTCTTGGGACTATTTGTATGCGGTCATTGAATTTGGTGGCGTTTGTTAAATGGCAGCTGAGCAAAGATTCCAGCCTGGGGAAGACCAACATCGTGGAATCAGCTAGGATCTTTATACGAGTAAGAGATACTAAAGGTCGATTTGTTAGTGTTGTAAGTGTAATTATTTGATTTCTGCCATTTATTTGTTGTTTTTTTTTGTTGAGTATTGATATATCCGAAGGCCTTGAAAATTTGGACTTGAACAACGACCTTAACTCTCTAAATTTTCCAAGCTCCAATAGATCATCTCAAGTAACTTTGAGACCTCCTTTTCTTAATCGTATTCTTAATCATAATCGAAGTGAACTCTTGCTCTTCTCTGGAAACTGGTAGCATGGTCAGCACTATTCTTGCTGCATCAGCCTCCAGGCTGATGTAACTCACCTCACCTTTTGTGATCAATCTGCGCTGATCCGTTTCAATTCAGTAGTTACAAAAAGCGTGCTGTGCCACGTGCTCCAATTTACTCATACCTTATGCACAGCATAGTAAACAATCTGCACAATATCTTAGGTTGGCGGCAATTACCGCGCATCTCCCCTTTTGGATGATTTTTTTGTAGGGATGCTAACGATACTTCGATACTTGTACTTCTGCACTAATATCGAGTATTGTTATCTTCGATACCTTTTGAGCGATTTTAAGCTGGTATCGATACTTTTGTAGGGGTATCGGTATCGAAAATAACTATATAATAATTATTGAGGGGTGTAATCAATTGCACAAAATTCTGTCTACGAACCAAACGCGCCTATTTGTCTGAAAACTATCGAGTTGGTACCGGTATCGATATTTCCATTTTCGCATCTCTACCCAAACTTCACAGCCGTAAAATCATCCCAAGGTCAAATTTTGTGGGAACAATTTTTATACAGGAAATCCCCAGAGATATTAGGGACCTTTTGCACGTCCGTTGCCTGACGTTATTTGATGTTATCGGCTATTTGTGGCATGCGCAGTTCTCCCGAAATGACCGAATTGGCGAATACCCGATAAAGTTGTACGCTATCTACGAAAGATTACGATACGATATTATTACGTTCAGTATTGCCAGGTGTATGCGGCATGAGAACAGAACCGTGATGATTTTGATAGCAATAATACTTACTTTGTGGTTTATCATTGTAGAAAAGGATCAGGTTTTCTTCCATCAGTTTTTATTTGACACTATTTTTCAATGAAAGCTACAAGATTAGGCGTTTCCGCCTTTTCCAGCAACAGCGCGTTAACGGAACTGAACCATGAGAGCGAAATGTCATGCTTCGGTGGTCCTGCAAAACCTATGTCCAATATGCCGCCGGCGCCTATAAAAGAATATCTAAAGCTTGTTCCATTCTGAGCGTTTGCTATACAAAGTCTATAAAAATAATTAAAAAAAACACAGAAAGCCTAGAGCACGAACTTCACTTATTCTACGCTACGTTAAACAAAGGTGCATGCAAAAAGTCAAAATTGTATACTCTACATAGCGTAACGTTAGAATCGTTTGATGACGTCAATAACCGTTAACGTTTTGCTACTGACACTTTGGAAAGCGTCCTGCAAAAGGTCCCTATTGTGTTGGTTGTTTACTACGCTGTGCCTTATGCCACAGTATATCCAATTATACAGTAGCGCAACTCTCCAGAACTTTGGTGGTTCGCGCATAGCATCCCGCGCATCGTTCGCAGGATGTTTAGCACGGCGATCGCCTAAGTCGTGTTCAGTCTATGAGAGTGAAGGCAGTGTCCTTGACAGAACCGGATTAAGGAATTTGGTGATACGCTGCTATGGATATCGGGACGTGTGAAGTCAAATGTTGCGCCGCTGTAGGCTGTATTAACAATTCCAAAAACTGTGACTATAATTTTTTAAGCTTCCTCAAGATGCTGCCAAGTATGCGATTCCTCCAATGTTTAATATGCTCCTTTATTACCTAATAATATTAAAGTGTAATAGCATAGCTCCATTTGTCTCTAACAAAGTCTGTCGGGTATTAGGGTAGCCGTGTGTTTTTTTTTCAGTTTTTAGAAAAGTTAGACGTTACGGAAAGTCGTTCTTTAATTATGCGCCTAAAGTCAAAATAATAATTTCTCACTGTTTCCTCACAGCACCACAACGTTCAAAAGATCTTTCACGGTATATATCAAAATGAATGTGATTATGCATTCCAACATTATGAAATTTTAAGCAGGAAGTGAAGTCCATTTTAATGGATGCTCAACTAGAAAGTTCACAATGAAAAGAATCAACATGCTCGTTTCAAAAATATATCATTTTCCTCTATAACCATGGATTCTTTTCTTCAATATGCCTATTCATATGTAATATACAAATACAGTAGGAAAGGTAGTCTTAGTAAACTAGATAAAAAACAGTTTTGCAATTTTTTTATGAATAACGACCAGTTTAGTATATTTTATCGTTGTTATAGACATATTGAACATTATTTTTTATGTACACCGAACAAATTTTCATCGGTTTTGCTGTTTACCACGTTTTCGTACCTTAAAAGTTTTTCTATGATGATTGATGAAGATAAATTTAAAACAATAAAGCCTCCTATTTTCTCAAAGTTAACAATTTTCTTTCATACACCGACTATTTCTTGTTTTTCTTCTAAAAAAAAATGTTTATACCCCATTTATATGCAAAGAATCCATGATGAATTAGAAGAATCAGTAAAAAACATTTTCACGTACAGTAAATGCGAATGCATGGATATAACTTACAAATTGTAATTCACAATTCCAAAGACAACTGCCTAACCTCGATGAAGAATATCACGTTACCACACTACTCTCAAAATTTACTCTATTTACGAGACGTGTCCCGTCCACTAAACTTATTGCAACACAATAATTACGCTTCTTCACTCGATTATTGCTAAGCCGACCCTTTGCTCGAAACGTAAACGGCAATACTCGCGATCGTGCTGAGGAGCCGACGTGGGGTTATGAGAGGCCAGTTTTTCGGAGACAAATTGTCTGCATGATTTCTAGGGAGTTGCGCTACTGTATAGTTGGATATACTGTGCTTATCCAATACGCCCAGCGCAGCTCTGTCTGCGTCAACAAATCCATATCTTTATTGTCACTGTCCCCAAAATATTTATTCGTCCGAGTGCTTCCTGTACTGAGAAAGCAAAAATACGATTTTCCGTTCCAGATGGCATTGAACGACTCATCTTTCTGTCGATATACTGCGGAATGTAGGAAAGTTCAGCGTATCTGTGACGTGTGTTCACAGCGAACGTCTCAAAGTTTTCGGTGTTGGGGCCAAAAACGGAGGCGCTGTAAGGTGTCGATCGGCAGACTGCCAAATTGCAACAAGTCGTTATTATTAACAAGTAGTCCGTCCGGATATTTCAGAGTTCACAAGGATAGACAGTCGCTCACAACAGAATTATTGAACCCATTTCGCGTTAGTCACTCACAAAGCGTTCATAACCTGTGCCGGTTTTCAAGTCGCCATTGTTTGTGATCGGATAATGAAGCAAATGAAGCTCGAGCTGCTCAGTAAGTACTATACTCGCTCCCTTTCATATAGTTTTAACGTACGAGGGTAAATCAAATATGAATCAAGTATGAACGTTTTTGCAAATTTTATAGAAATCAACGTGCGAGGTATCATTTCCAAGATAGAATCACCTCCTCACACATTTTCTGAAAAGACGATGCTATATTATATCATTTTTTTCCAAGTAATCCGCACCACCCCCTCCTCCTCCTTAAATCATAGATTTGCACCAAAAGTGGGCTAAAAGGCAAAGTTTGATATTACTTGGATCATGTTTGTAACAGTTACTGCCATTCTAAAGTTCAAAAATTTGCTATACTTTTAATGAATTTTTATTAGGGCATTTTGAAAATTTTGTGGCATGCGCGGTAGCATTTTTGACAAAAAAATATGCTCTTTATTGTGGTAGCATTAGAATTTTACGTTACGACAATATTTTTTGAGTTACCTCCATCCCTACCCGTTTTTTATCATCGCAGCGGGGCCAAAAACTACACGTTTGATTCTAATGATAACCCTTGTATAGTGACCAAGCTTGAAGAAAGTCGGAAAACTTTGGTTTTTTGATGTCTGTCTGTCTCTGTGTGTGTCTGTACGTCCGCGGTTTCGTTCTCCAACGATTACTTAAAATCACTCCCAAATTTGGAGACCTTGAACAAACAAAGGTTCTTTCGAGTTGAAAAGGTTTTGGTGCCGATCGGACAATGGGGGGTGGAAGAGGTTGTGGGGTGCACAAAAAATAGGTCTGTTTTTACAGCAATCACAAACTAGTCAGCGTCAATTTGATTGGCCAGTACTAGTCAGAAATAGTTTGACAACTGCAATGGGGAATACTGATTGGCTCTGACTGGTTTGTGATTCTCTGTAAAAACAGACCTAATATGTAATACAAAATATAAATTTGATAGCACCACTTGGAACAGAATTTGTCTTTATATCTAAAACACTACTGAACTTAACTTAAAGATGTTTACCTTAAAATAATATTACTATTCGATTGAACTCTGAAGGGTCAAGCGGAGTGGGGGTTGCACAAAAAAATTATCATATAACAGATTGGTACATCTGATCCGACCACTCAATAGACGAAGTGTTTTTATGCTAGAAATGATAATCACATGTCATTTTTTTTCTTGAAATGCCGGCCAAGAAAATTAATTAGGGTGAATAAATGTACGAAAGTCAGTAACTGCTGTAACAAGATTATGGTTCGAGTGAGCTCTCCCAGATAATAACACCAAAGGCCGTCCGAACCAGGAAAACTAGAGAAGCTCTGCGAGCTCATCCTTACCAGGTCGAGGTCCTTACCCCCCGAACCAGTCTCCCTCAGCATTCCTTCATTTGGAGAACTTCGACGCTGTGGAATCAGCTGCCGGGGAATTTGTTTCCCGACGACTACTACCTGCAGCGTTTCAAGTCTAACGTGAACCGACACTTGTCCTCTCGCAGCGCTTCTATAGCGCCATAGGCTTTCGGCCTTTGCGGGAGGCTGATCATAAAAAAAAAAAAAAAAAATGGTGAAACAAGGATAGAGAATGGACAACAACCACTTGATCCGGGGAAGTTCCTAGAACGAGGTAGACCTCGTTTGACGTTCACATTTTTTTAAATCATATTTTTTACATAATATGTACCGAAACCATAACAACCTTTTTATAATAGGCTGAACTTTAGTTATCTCATAAATATAACTGTTTGTAGTGCTAACAGATCCCTCGGCTCTGTAATAAGAAATTGTAAATCTATATATGACGTAGTGGCATTGAAATCTTTGTATTTTGGTTATGTATGATGGAGTATGCATCATGGCGTTGCCGAAAAAGTAGCTTCAACAAGACATATTTGATTAAGTACTTTATTAAGTGGAATTTGTAATCTAAATTCAAACCTTTAAAAAGATATTTATTTCGATCGTAGATTTCGTCCCGAGCAGCAAGCTTCATTCATTGTCTATGGCGCAACAAATATACAGTTACACAAGTAACTATTTCCGCCATTAGCTGGGAATCTAGAAAAAATAATGGTAATAGGTATCGGAGTCGGACGTCGGTGGTGAAAGCATAACATTTTGACGTCACTGTCAAGCCTTAATCATCACAGAAGACGGTACGTCGGCGACAGCAACATGCTTCACAGATCAACGTAGATATCAAAACAATATTGTCGAGTGGGGATTAGTAAATAACTTACAGAAAACTCAGGCAACAACACTGACAAAGAAGTCGCACGTTGGCTTAGAAATAGACCGTCACCCAATAGTCGCGTCACCTTCCGTGAAGCTTTTGGGGATGAACATTCACAATAATAGATATTGGCACGACCACGTCGTCAGTACTGCTAAAATGGCATCCCAGAAGCTTGGAGTTTTTTTTCTCGCTGTAGAAAGTTGTATACACCAGAGCAACTACTGCTGCTCTACAAGACACAGATCCTGCAGCGTTTCAAATCTAATGTGCACCGATCTCATCTTCTCGCAGCACTTTTGCAGCGCCATAGGCTTTTAGATTTTGCGGGAGGCCGACCATAAGAAAAACGTCACACGAGTTCGGGAGCTGTCGGCGTGTCTTCGGTATTGGTTTCAAAAATCATCAGTCCATCGAGTTTTGTTTTGACATAGCTTTTGGATTATTGGAAAAAAATAAAAAAATGCTTTTTTTATAAAACTTATAATAATTATGATCCCTCCATTTAATACAAAAAAGTTTTTCATTCAAAACCCCAATTCAAACATTTCTACGATATCATGTAAGCGTTTTGGATCCACAATCTACAAAGCTGCCCACAACTGATGTGCACTAATTGATGATCTTTATTCCAGGATTGAGTCCAGAACATACGGTAAGCGTGGCTGAGCCAGATATGCCATCAGATAACAGCTCAGAATGTCCAGATGAGCTGTACAATCTGACAAAGTTGGCTGAGGTGGCTGTAGCCACTGGAGAAATACTCGAAAGGAGACGATTGGCTTCACCTAGTGCTCGGGGGGCTGACGAACCTCCGTCTTTCACCTACACTCACAAGCTGTTTGATAAGTCATCGAGAACTCCTAGGTCTCACGTTGTAAAGGTAAGGAAAATATTTACATTTACCTATTTACCTATATATACCTATATACCTGTTTCCATACTGGATGAGCTCGGTAACCCAAAAAGACTATCCTCCATTGTGACCATGAGAATGCTTACATTCTTCGGACATATTCACAGAAGCGATAATATGGAGAAACTTGTAGTTCAGGGTCATGCCCCGAGTGGGCGGCGCCGTGGCCGTTCCCCTACACGCTGGGTGAATACGACGAAACAGTTGCTAGATATGAGTATCAAGAGCGCCACTGAACTGACAGTAAATCGCGAACGATAGCGAGCTACAGTTCTCAAAACTATTGATAATATTCGTGTCGGCAATACTCTAGCTCCGACTTAATGCATTTTACGGGTTCACAACATGTCTGTTAAGACATTGTGGCTATGATGATGACATACCTATAAGAAGCGAAGGAAAAGAGGGGAGATTAATTTTCCCCACGAGGCTCCCGTCTATCTGGTGGACAGGCCCCACAAACAGGGATGTATGTGAAAAATCGAGGAATATCATGATATTTGAAGCAGAAGTATATTATACTCTCTGCTGCATGGAAAGAGGAGGTAAGGAAGGGCACGGAGCAGATCTGTTCTGACAGTCAGGCGGCACTAAACGCCATCTGCGGGCGCAGAACCAGGGCATCCCTAGTTCAGGAGGGCGCGGAGTGACTGGAAGAGCTGGCGAAGCTAAAGATTCTTACCTTGATGTAGGTCCCGGATCATACGAGGCTTCTTGATAATGAGGAAGCCGATTGGCTGGCCATACTCGGCACCTGGGGACAGTTTGTCGGCCCGGAGCCCGTTATAGGATTAAGTAGGCAACAGGTAATGTCAACCCTCAAAAAGTGGGTAAACGATAGATGAACAATCAAGGCAAAGTAAGGGATGCAATCAAGCCAAGGATTTTATAGTCGAGCAGAGATCTAGATCAGCATGGCTACTAAACCAAGACCAATGGGCAACCATAAATCTCGTGGATGTTCTGACGGGCCACTGCAGGCTCAGGAGACATATTTTAATATTAGGCATTCAAGAAGGCTCCCTACGTATGGGTTGCGGAGAGGCCGAGGAAATCACCACTTCCTTGCGGAAAGTGAGCTGCTAGGCGGGGTGGGATATAAGAACTTTGGATCCTATAGAGGATCTAGAGGAATCACCCTCCTTAAGCTGAACCGACACAGTGGCCTTTGTTAAAAGGTAGAGAAGGTTTGGCAGGGAGGGGGAGGCAGGCAGTGGTGGCTGAGGGGTGATATTTGGATATTGTTAAAAGGGCCTACTGGGGCTTACTTGCCAGGAGTGGCTGTCCCACAGCTGCTACTACTACTATAAGAAGCTATACTGATTCAATTGGATTCAAGTGTTTAAGATATTGCTTCAATAATCCCAGGCTGCATGCGCTTCTAGAATCATGGAAAAATCTAGCGCCCCACGAAAGTTCTCCATAAATGGAACTGTAGTTCAGTGTTCACCCCTTGGACCCTAAACAAGGTGATATATGCTGACATAATATTTCGAGCAGTATTATTAAAACTACAAAGCAGGCATCGATAGCATTATTTTGTTGTAAACAGTCATAGAACTCCAAAATTCGACCATCACAAAGCTCACAAAATCTTCTGAACTTTAAATTGTCTTCAAATTTTCATGACTGTTAAATTTTTTTAAATCTCCAAAATTTTCAAAACAGTGGATTTTTCTGAGTGGTAGTGCTTGAACTGTACAATTTTGTTCTCTCTTTAGTAGTGTCTTAGCGTTACCTGTACTAGTACTGGTACTAGTACTAACTAGTAGCCTCTAAGTTATAGTATTATGATGTATCAACAGTTTTTTGGGTTGGCTCCTCAGAGTCAATAGTCGGATAGGTCTTTGAAGTAGGTATAAGGCTTAGTACAGATGACAGACGTTAGACGCGCGTTTCAGAAAACGCGGAATTAGTAATTGTTGTTTATATATCAAGCGCGCCTATAGTGCATATAGATATTAGACATAACGTATTGCCTTTTAAGCTGAAACGCCTCTTTTTATGCCTTCTGTTGGCAAAATACAATATCTTATTACATTGGCATCAGCTGAAATCTCCTTCTTAGTGATTTATAGGGGGTTATTAAAAGATTTGATGGACATTCAAGGATAATAACAAAACTTCGCTTGATAGTTTGCGAGACATGGATATAGTGCTACGTTCCGTAGAAGCTTAAAGTAAGTCTGTTTCTCAAAATTGATAATGATGGTTACTGGGCAGTTTTTCTGAACAAAAACAAAATTAGGAGTTCCTCATTTGATATGTGAAAAGTGAAATGCTTACTTTTTTTTAAGATATGGTTATTGTGTCAGAATCATTTGACTAGCTAGAAGTAGGTAGCTCGAAGTTTTTGTTATACCTATGGCCTGAATGAGTATCTCAGAAGACAGAAAAATATTTGCAGACATCCTGTAGTAGTATAGTATACAGAAGTTCTCAAAATTTTCAAAATATTCGAATATATAAAATTTTTCAAAATTTAAAACATTATCAAAATTTTTGTATTCAAAATTTATAAAAATTACAAAATTTTCTAAATTTCCAAACTTTCCGTGGATTTTTCTGATTCGCAGTTCCAGAACTCGCTCTCCTTTTCTGCTTTGCATCTTTAAAGTCAATGTTCGGATAATTCTGTAAGGAAGGCTTAGCCCAGATGACGAACGTAAGACGTAGTTTTTTCTGAATACAAAAAGAACTAGGAATTCCCATTTACGGTGTGAGAAGTGAAATGCTTGGAAAGATTTTTAAGCCATTACGGTTCTTTTCTTTCAATCTATGCTCACATATGTCAGTATTATTTGACCAGCCAGAATCAGGTAATTTGAAGGTTTTCTTATACCCAGGGCCTCTATATGTGTATCTCAGAAGACAGAAACATATTTGCAGACATCCTATAAATTTGTGCGAAAGCCGTCTAAGCGCGAAGATGCTTTTTATTCAATTTAGACCGATTAGAGGTTGCCAACATTTACCTGTTCGGCCTTTTAATTCAGTAGCGTGTTTTCCTATAAGCACCTGTTCCTATAAAGTAACAGTTATTTATGCGTATATGTAGTTTGACGTACTGTTTTTACCTTCTTAAAAATAGGCTGCACTATAAACATTAGCACAATGTATCATCCCACGTGTTGACTGTTTATATGCATAATTATTCACATTTTGCTAGTCATTCGATGCATTTGGAATAAAGCTGACTAGTTATTATTACTATTACCGACTGCGACTATAAAAACAAGTTGGTGGTTACTACACACAATATGCTTTCAGAAACATCATACATACTATATTTTATAATTTTGTGGTTTTTCTTGGCCGATTTCTATACATTATACAGACGCATGAACATTAGATGAAGGAAATTCTGTTTACGGTACTGATTTGGTCATATAAAGCCTAGACTCTAAACCATCAACTCAATTTCTTAAGAATGTGGACTTGGCAACTTTTGGCACTGTCCCCTTCAGTTGCTTCAGTGATTGATGGTATTTCTCAACATACCCAAATAAATATCTCCATTAATAAACAATCACCCGATCACTTCGTTTCTTAAAATGTCTACCCATAGGTACATTAATTTTTTGGGGGTGCTGGGTATGCCCTTCTAAAAAACATCAGAATTTTCATTAATCCAATACTTGCAGTTATGGTTATCAATAAATCCAGTTAGATAAAATGTGCATTCATCAGAGAGGCAGATATTCTTTACATGAATGGTACTACCACTAATCTCTGCAACCATTTGTTCAGAAACCTCAACACGCCAATTGAAATCATCTTCGGTTAACCTTATATTATTTTCATTTTAAATGGACAACATTTATGGAGTTTAGTAACTGTGTGCATGTATAGAGACAGGTGGAAATATCAGACAGATCCACACATTTTGCGAGATGAAGTATTAGGGTTTATGCCAAAATGACCCAAAATTTCAACTTGAACGGCTTCATTTCGAAATCTCCTTTTTTTACTTGCAACATATCCGGTATTTATAAATTTCGTTAAGGTCCGAAATATACCCATGCGAAGTTATCCTGATTTTGAGCACCATAAACTAGAATCATTTCCCTGTTTTTGCAACTTGCCGTTAGAAATTTGAACATCGCCTATATCATTGTTTGGCCAATAACGGGCAACACTTTGAACACAATTGCAATAAAAAGTGATATTGTCGTATGTTTTTCTTTCCTGTCTGAACAAATTAAGATATGTAAAGATTTTTCGAATTTTCTCGAAAACTAGTTGACCAATTCGAAAAATCAGACGTCATAATAAAGGGATACATACCGACGTGCCTTTGAATCAAGCTATCACTTGATACCCCTTGATTTAATATTTACAAGGGGATGACTCTGGAGGCCAGAGGCTACAAGGGGGGAAGTTTTTGGTTAAAAGGTTGTCCCTCTTGACAAATCTCTTGAGGTGTATTTTATCCTTTAACACGTTAACTGCCATGAGCATCACAGGTGGTTCACGAAAAAAATGTTCATCCGATGCCGTGAGCATCACCGGTGATCTCAATCATGCTTCACTCTAATTTCGGATTACGAATACCGGCATTGTGGGAATCGCTTCAAATTTATACGAGGCACTCAGAGAAGTATTTGATAGATAGCATCCTGTCGCCATGTGTCAGTTAGTAGTAGAGGCTTAGTTTCTAAGGTCGGTATTCAACAGGTATTGTCCCTACTTTGTTTACTCATCTCAATGTTGTTTTCATTCGATTGAGTACGTTGACTGGTGCATTTTATAGCTAAATTAGCTAAGAGTTTAGGTTTATGGAATGCATAAAACTAGCAACCGGTCAGTGCAATATATTTTTGTGTTTTACTTGTTTTTGCTGTTTCACTGAGAGACATTAACATAAGCTAAATACTTACCTTCTGTAATATATACAGGGTCTCCAGTTAGTGGGTAATTCTTCGATATCTCGCAAAGTATACCTGATAGAAGAAAATGTCAAATATAAAAGTTATTTGGTTACTTAAGACGCATATTATAAAAATATTTCGAAATATACAGGGTATTGCGGAAAAGTAGGATAGTGACCAACTTAATTTTTTTATATGGAACTATAACTGTTTTTTAAATTCTTTTAGTTTCCATCATTGATCTCTATCTAACTCTAAAATATTTTTGGGATAGGTTGCGACGTTGCCAAGTTATAATTTATTTTCTATTAACTTCCGTATTTGCAAGGTCGCAAGTAATACGTACAAATTGATATATTCCTTCAACTTTTCTTAGTAATATTATACAGCGAGTTACTTGAATATTAAGTGGATAGTAGTTTCGATGTTACCAGCAATTTGTGTCTACAGGGTGTTTTTGACGGAATTTTAAGTTACTTGAGAGTCATTTTACTTTGTTTTTTTAAATGTAACACCATGTATTTTTTATTTTAATTCGAAATATCTACTAATACCCTATCTCGCCTTGCAATATTTTTTTTCGCGTTTGCGACGTTGCCAAGTTATAAATTATTTTTCCAAATTTTTAAACAAATATCCCCGATTTTAATTCATTCTAAATAGAATTCTCTACTTGTTTTTATTGCAATGAATTGCGCATATCGAATTTAGTAAAGTCTCACAATTTCAAAACTTTGTTTCAATTAATTACTGAGATACGGCAACACCGCTTTTTCGGTAAACGGTACCGGAACGCTTAAATATTTCCAAAACCACCACAGCTGGAGAGGTGAAATTCAATACTTGGGGGGTTTTGAACATGCAGAATTCAAAAATGCTAACATCAGTGTTGTCAGATTTACCACTTTTACCTTAGACTTCATAAATAGGGCATTCCATTCAAAATTATGACGTAAAATCGGTAAATCTGACAACACTGCTGTTAGCGTTTTTGAATTCTGTATGTTCAAAAACCCCCAAGTATTGAATTTCACCTCTCCAGCTGTGGCGGTTTTGGAAATATTTAAGCGTTACTGAAAAAGCGGTGTTGCCGTATCTCAGCAATAATTAGAAACACAATTTTGAAATTGTGAGATCTTACTAAGTTCGACATGTGCAATTTATTGCAATAAAGATAATTAGAGGATTCTATTGAAAATAAATTAGAATCGGGGATATTCGTTTAAAAATTTGGAAAAATAATTTATAACTTGGCAACGCCGCAAACACGATAAAAAAATACAAGACGAGATAGGGTATTAGTAGGTATTTCGATTTAAAATAAAACTTACAGGGTGTTACATTTAAAAAAACAAAGCAAAATGACCTTCAAATTGCCGTAATTTAAAATTCTGCCAAAAACACCCTGTCGATATGAATTGCTAGTAAGATCCAAAATAATATCCACTTGATATTCAGGCAACCCGTTGCTTAATATTATTGAGAAAAGTTAAAGGAATATATCAATTTGGACGTATTACTTGCGACCTTGCAAATCCGGACATTTAAGAAAATAAATTATAACTTGGCAACGTCACAACCGATCCCAAAAATATTTTAAGGTTGAATAGAAATCAATGATGGTAACTAAAAAAATGTAAGAAAAAGTTATAGTTCCGTATAAAAAATCAACTTGATCACTATTCTGCTTTCCCGCAACACCCTGTATATTTTAGAATATTTTTAGAATAAGTGTTTTAAGTAACCAAATAACTTTCGTATTTGACATTTTCAGGTACACCTTGCGAGATATCGAAGATTTACACACAAACTGGACACCCTGTAAATGCACTTCATTTGGTTTGAACAATAAATAAAAATTTATTAATGGTGAGACCACTGGTGATGCTCACGGCATCAAGGATATCTAATCATTACTGAGGTGTCATGAGCCGGGGGGCCTCAATTCTTTTTGAAAAAATTGCATTGAACACTTTCTATTTATCGTGTAATATATCCCAAAAACAAGCTTAAATGGCTTAAACCATGAATTTTTCACTATGGCCACTGAGGAATAACTTTAAGGTCCTTATGGCGGCAGTCAACGTGTTAATCAGTGGTTTTCGACAAATCCATGGTGGGAAGTTTTCATATGAACAGCCTTACATTTAATACTTCTGTTTCTTGATATAAATTACTTGTAGGGTACAATTTCGTTTTCTTAGTTATAATTTTTGAAACTGCGTTTTTGCACATTTGTAATACTTGAACATGGTGTCCTTTGGTTATAATTTTTGAAACTGCGTTTTTGAATTTTTGTAATATCTGTGTTGTTAAATGCTCCTCTCCACACTGTTATGCAATAGGGTAATCATTTTTAAACATATATTCTTCCTCTTACAGAGCGAAGACAACCAGCCGTCCTCGTTCCAACATCCCCCATCACCGGTGGACCAGAACCCCCTCCAGACGGTGTCCAGCACCACCGGTACCAACTGCGACCTCAACGAGCACACCTGCACAGAGTGCGGCAAGAAGTACAGCACTTCATCCAACCTGGCCAGGCATAGACAGACGCACCGCAGTCCAGCGGACAAGAAGGCCAGGCGGTGTCCGCACTGTGACAAGGTGTACGTCAGCATGCCCGCTTACTCTATGCATGTGCGGACCCACAACCAGGGCTGCAAGTGCCACTTCTGCGGGAAGTGCTTCTCCAGACCGTGGCTGTTGCAGGGACACATCCGGACCCATACAGGTAAGGAGAGAGAAAGGGACCATACACTTACAAAGAGCAAAGAAACCCTTTGAATATTTTTTTACCTGATCACCCACCTTAGGTTCAAAGACCTGGCATTTCCAATGTTTCTACTTATGGGATGAGCATTTACGTCAAAAGTACACGAAAAAAAATTCACATTCAATTCCATGACCTCAATCTACAGAGCCGAACCATTCGCCATAACATAAGTACTCATCTATATAGAAAATATATAACCAGGAACATACATCATCTGCAGTGACTCCGATAGAGTTCTTTAGTCTATAGCAATTATCACGATATTAGATTTAATGATTCAAGAACTCTTGAACAGATACTAATCACTCGCCTCGGAAAATAAACTGGTTACATTTGCCTGGTCTCCAGGACACATACAGGGTGTTAATTAAGTATGTTAACAAACTTTAACCACGAATAGTACTCCAAAAAATACAAAGAAAATGTCATATGAACATGGGTCAGGAAATGCTTCCTAAGGGAGGTACGCTCCTTTGCATGGGGCATCCTGAAGACGGTTTTCCCTCGATATTCTCGAAACCATTCATAACAAAATTACAAAATTAGGTACGATGGGTAAACTTTTGACGCTGAATCTGATTCTGAATTCAGAATTTCATAATTTTAATTAGAAGCCTATCATACGGGAGGAGTTAAGGGTAAAAATAACCCCATTTTCTAAATGGTATTTTTTTGACATTTTGATTTTAGAATAAGGTATTTCAGAGATTTTTACATAAAAATGGTCTCTTGGTACACCTCGATAGGGCTAACCGTTTTCGAGAAAAATGCAAATTATTGAATCGATGCAGGCTATTGTAAATAAATAAATGTTCATCTGTTTAGTAAGTGTGCTGTGAAAAACACGGAATAAGCCGAATATCAGTACACTTCTCCTTGACAACAAACTGTAAACTTAATAAACTGACAGTTTTCAAGTTGTTTATCAATTACTGCAATTGTTTTTCACAGCACACTTACTAAATAGATGAACATTTATTTATTTACAATAGCCTGCATCGATTCAATAATTTGCATTTTTCTCAAAAACGGCTAGCCCTATCGAGATGTATCAAGAGACCATTTTTACGTAGAAATCACTGAGATACCAAATTCTAAAATCAAAATGTCAAAAAAATTACCACTTAGAAAATGGGGTTATTTTTACCCTAAACTCCTCCCCTATGATACGCCTCTGATTAAAATTATTAAATTCTGAATTCAGAATCAGATTCAGCGTCAAAAGCTTACCCATCGTACCTAATTTCGTAATTTTGTTAAGAACGGTTTCGAGAATATCGAGGGAAAGGCGTCTTCAGGGTGCCCCATGCAAAGGAGCGTAGCTCCCTTAGGAAGCACTTCCGGACCCATGTATTCGTTGTTAAAGTTTGTTAACATACTTAATTAACACCCTGTATATATACCAGGCAATTAAAGTGCCGACGAATTGTCTCTCCAAGCGACATCTGGCCCCGCTGATGGATATGCCTTAGGCAACCCGAAACACCTAGTACTGGTAATAGTAGTGATGGAACGGCGAAGCCAGGCAAGTAGGCCACCTTTGGCCCTTTTTGTCAACCCCACTGAAACAATCACTGAAAACACTAAAATTCTGCACCCTAGAAAGCTCCTTGTGGAACCTACCAGACCTGACGACAGTCAGTATTGTCCGACCATCTCGCTGAATATAGTGACTCCTCGCTGAACTTTATCGTGCAATAAACTGCACATCTGCCCAGGAAGTGGAATGCTGTCTCGTTCTCCTCCCAGCATTTGGAGCAAATGGGGTCCCCTACCACTCTCATGAGTGACAAATGTCGTCTATTGAGCCTGCAATGGCCAGTGAGAACCCCAACAGAAGATTGAGCGTCTCTCTACCTTTATTCAAAAGCCATAGCATTTGGCCCTTATCAAGGCTTGCTATGAATCTTTTGGCTTGCCTGTAGTCGTCTCCCTCTAACTAGATTTTCGCCAGTTCCTTGTAGACCCAGTTTCCAGGGCTACATTGACCTGGCGCCTGCTAATTCTCAGCATACGTTCTGTTCCCATTATTCAAAATATGATTCAAAAATATGCCATGGGCTCAAAAAGCTACCTACGTATAGTTCTTCCGGTTTCTCCGTAGATTGAATCACAGAATTAGACGTGTAAAGGTTTTCCGAAAAAGAGCCTAGCCGGACTGTGAAAAATGGTGAAAGTATGGTCACCTAAAAATACGTACATCCGCCATTTTTAAAGAAACGTAAGCTCAAACACCAAAAATTGTCTATTGACTAACCTCATACAATCATTAACACTGATAACAGTACAAAAAATGCCAACATATTCTCAAGTCACATGCAAGATAATAATTAATGTTTAAGCGGTAAAAAAAATTTGAAGAATACTGCATGCTGCCAGCTGTAATCAATACCATCATGATTGATGCAAAGGACAAACGAAGCGAGTGCCCAAATTACGACGTTGTTGGACACAACGGCTATAGGGGAGTGATCGTGATACGGCACGACGGCTATATTACTCAAAAAGTTTTCTGCTTGTTGCGGCAGAACGGCGACGACAGTCAGAATGTCGGTATACTTACCTTGTTAAGCAATGTTTGTGCCATAACGTGGAGCTCTTCATTCCTGAAATTGCCAAATTCTGACCCACTATACGCTATGCCAACTATTCATGTTTTAAGGCGCATGGGTAAAACAGCACGACGGCTATAGCCGTCCACAACCTCCAATGTGATGCACTGAGATCTTGTATAGCTGCCATATTGCGAAAGTTTTTGTTTTTGATTGGTTTTTATGTGTTTAGTCTTTGTATCCAGACTGCTTTGAAGAGTGGCATCAAACATAAATTTGTGTCTGAATTCGGTTTTGTTCGGGGATACTTCTGTTTGCTGATAAATTTGATTATTTTCGTTTGATACCGACTATATTCTGAGATGCGTCTTTGTTTATAAATTTGATACAACAAAATCTTGTTTTTGTTTTAGTTTTTGTCTCGAAAATTATCCCCTTTTTCCCACAATATGTATTTTACGATTACACTGATCAGACGGCTATAGCCACGGTTGCCATTGTAGAACATAAAGTCAGCTGTAATATGACACGACGGATATAGCCGTCTTTTTTATTGTCGCCAAAAACCTCAAAAATGGAAAAAAGAGTTAAAAATAAATATACCCCTAAAATGTTTTGATAAGGCAAATCATGTTACAAACGCAGAAAAAATGGGAATGTTTTGAGGTGCCACATTACGAAGCCTCCCGGCCAGCAGAGTGTCCAACAATGTGTTACAATAATGCAAATATAATACAAAAGCAGCAGTAGGTTTAGATTAGTTAAATTGCATAGATCTACTTGCTAGCACCAATATCTTCCATAAGGTTAAGGTATAGCCCCCAAGGTGGCAGTATTTATATATTGTATTTTATTTCAGGGGTACGGAGTATTGGAAAAACACATCCAAATTCAGATGGCAACGTTCTTATCCAGGTCCCCTAACAGGCTTCAACAGACCCAATATTTTGGAAACTGTACAAAGGAGTCATTGAGGCTTTTCAAAAAAAAGCATTTACTATTTGCAAGTGCAATCCAACACCGAGAAAAATAAGGATGTCATAGTTAGTTTATAAAAAAAACAACAAACAAGTTAATAATCTGTGGGCCCTCGATGTTGACGAATGTACTCCTCTAGCCTACGCGGCATGCTCGTAATCTGGTTGTTAATAAACTCTACAGGTCCACGTCCAGCCTGGTCGGAGGATTGGGCAAATCGCCTATGTATCGACTCATCCAATCCCATAGTTTTTCAATTGGCGATAAATCGGATGATCGTGGAGGCCAGGGCAGTATCTTGACCTCAGCTTCCTGTAGGGACCTCATCGATACCCCTGCAATATGAGGTTATGCATTATCTTGCTGGAAGAGACCCACTTCAAGGCCTCAGACATATGGAACGAAAACTGGTTCTAACACTTCCTTCACATAACGATGGTCCGTCATTGTGCCAAGAATCACAAGCAAAAATGACTTGCTGCTAAATGCAATAGCACCCCAAAGCACCAAACGAATGGAACGGTGCTCAACAGCAAACTGGAGATCACATTGTTTACCCCGTCGTCTTTTAATGCTTTGGCATCCATCGAGTGTCCCCAGACAACACCTGGACTCGCGAGTAAAGGCCCTCTCATACTAGTCAGCTTGCTTTTGTCGGTGTTGTTGTTAGCGATCTTACTGTTGGCGACGATGATTTGCAGTGAGTGAAAACAGTAGATGTGGACGATATGATCTGAAGCCCATATCACGCAATCTGTGGTACAACGCCAGATTCGAAAGGCCATCCTTATAGCTGCATGTCAAACATCAGCAACAGCTTGAGTGGATCGCACTCTATCTGGACGGCCTAGTAGTCGAAGATAGCGGTCTTGCCTGTCTGTAACTCTCTTGCGTTTTCCTGAACTTGCTGCATTTGTCCCTCCTAGATCGATCCGCGCCATACTTTTACTGTAGCCACGCTTCCCCCCATGGTCTCAACAATTACTTTGAAAGAAGCACCATGTTCTTGTTGGGCCTACATTCGAACCCCGTTCAAACTGCGCAAACTTGAGCTGTCGTCTGCTAGAGAAATTATTCATACAACCAGCTAGTTTCTCGCCAAATTTGCAACAGCTTTGGATCGACAAAAAGCCACAATTTGTTTTTACACGTATTTGAGAAGGACATGTAGGTAAATAGCGACTAAATGAAGAACAAGTGTCAGATATGTACCACAGAGAGTACTGCCAAGATGTGCCACTTTTAATGCGAATATCCAAACTACCAAGTGGCTTAAGAACTGTCTTTTTTGTTTCCAGGTGAAAAGCCGTTCAAGTGCACTATCTGCAGCAAGGCATTCGCCGACAAGTCCAACCTCCGTGCCCACGTCCAAACACACTCCAACACCAAACCTCACGTATGCGGTCGTTGCGGCAAAGCCTTCGCCCTGAAATCCTACCTCTACAAGCACGAGGAGTCTTCCTGCATGAGGATGAACCCCAGAAGACCCTCCCGAGAAGCCACCCCTGACAAGAGTGTCGCGTCTCCCACTCCGGTCATCGTCTCCTTAGGATCAGCTCTAGGTGAATCGGTGATCAAAGGGCCTGACTCTATGATCAGGTCCCCCATGCTCTATAGGTCTACTGTCATTTCCCCTAACCCCGAGAGGATTCTCTATTCCACAATTAAGCACCCTTCGGTTATCTTCAATGGCCGGTTCAGGGACGTCCAAGAGCAGCCTGTGGATTTCTCTAATAGACAGGGAGGGGGTAGGGGGTATCCACACTTAGGGTTAGCTATAGCAGTGTAGCTACTTGAAGGGAATTGAATTCAGGGACCATTTGCAATACCTTGGAGGTTTGTCTGAAAGATTCAGTATTAAATTTGAGAGATGAGTATTTTCCTTGCTAATTCCGTATTCTGGACGAATGGCCAAAATGGTTACCAACAGACATCATGTGTAACAGGGTGTTGTATGACGAGTGGAAGATATTCTAGGAGATGACTACACAGCTCACTTCCAACAAAAAAAAGTCATACAAAGTAGGGTCCCATTTTCAACTGCTTCAGAGATATTTAATCTTCTTTCATTATTTCACTTCCAGTGACTTTGGCACATGCTTGGTAAGCTTACGACCACTTATCAAAATACTACATACGTGGTATGGAAAGGCATAATATTTGTCATCAAATGGTACTCCATAGCACTGTAGCGTCGTCTGAGGATAGTCTTACAAGAGTTGAAGTGACGAATAACTGTTTCTCGTAGATTGTACCTGATGATTTTTCTGAATGTGTGCCCATAAGTTTAAGGCCAAAACATTGTCAAAACACAGAAAAAAATATCTGAAACTACTCGTATTTATTCCTAAAGAACGGCGCTGTTATTTGTAGAAGCTACTTTTTGATTAAATAGATGCTTGAAATAGAAGAAAATCAATTCTCGTTTGTTGAATCGTTTTCAGTAAAAAGAGTAGCTGGCTTGTGAGATATGGCATTGCTATGATTAATTGTAATGACATACTCATGTTATTTGCTGTGGTTAACTTCACTTATTGTAAGTGGTATAATTTATTGAAGTAAAAGAACACAGTAACCAGTCATCAATAAGAAGCGCTTCTTGAAAATAAATAAATAAATATTAAATATCTCTGAAACACTTGAAAATCGGACTCTTCTTTATATAACTTTTTTTGTTGGAAACAGTCATCTCCTAAGGTGTTCCATCCGTCATAGAACAGGCTGTATACGAAATGTCAATAATACTAGGGTTGTGATTTAGAATGAGGAAAATCCAAGCAACAGGAGCTACACATTCCTCACGGAATTGATCATGATCGAATGTTCCAAAAATTTAATGTTTTGTCCATTATTTTTCCATTGACCCATTTATATAAAGCTCCAAATACAGTAAGTCATCTACCACGACACTTTTTCCCGATTAACTAAACAAAGTCCATCAGAACGTTTTTTATTAACTTCCGTTGTTGCCTAGTGATTTCATCGCCATCTAACATTGACCCTCGGTCAAAACAGTACCCAAATTTACAATAAAAAGTTAAACGCTTTCAGATTTAACAAGCGGCAAGAAATGGACAAAATTTTATAATTTTAGGAAACAACACCCTCAGGCCACATGTATACTTCAGAAAGCAGACCCCTCCTTATATTGTTTTCAATTTTTGAAAAGCTGTTAAGTTTAATTTCTGGTTGGTGTTCTCTAATGTATTTTTTTTTGTTTTTACTAGTTATTTTCTTTATTTCGCTGAAATTCTGGAAATTGGTAGAACTGGCCGACTTAATATAAGCATCTGGAAATCATTACATCTAGGGAAAAACGATAATTGAATAATCCTGGCAGATCATATTGTTCTGCCTATCCTTAAAAGCTACATAATACGTATGCACTCTGTTTTCTGTGATAGATTGCATTTCCTGTCATGTTTCAAACCTTAAATTGAACCTTCAGCCACTTATTAAATGTGATAACACACACACTGACACCAAAGACCTATTCACATGAAAAATGTACGATCGATGGAAAGTCTAGCTTCAATTAAAGTGAAAGTAATATCACAATACCGTTAAGTATACCATTCGTCCTCGTCCAGTGGCAATAAAAAAATGTGATGCAGCTTTTGGGAATGTGCAAAACGTGCCTTAAATAATATGTAACGTCTGTGAATTCTGATGTGCCATTCGTAGTCTTAAGAGTTTATTCCTTTGATATGGATATCAGTCATATAAAATTCTAAATACATTATATATTTCACAATAAATACTCATTTTTTTAGGAAAATGTTGAATCCTGAGGTTCACGAAGATAACGCTACTTCTGAAAAAACAAATAATGACCAGGCGCCAAGATTTTCGTAAACGTCATTGATAATAGCGCAGATGATAAATATGTAGCGAAACTGTAATTAACTCACTAATATATGCTAATATCTTACGAATACGAATATTAGGAATCACAGCTGCTAGAATATCGTGAAATTAAGTGACGTGATCTCAACGTCATGAGATCAGGATTTGGTCCATTTTCATTCTCCATTCTTGCGGATATTAAATTAGAAATCGCGAAGATTGACATAGGTAGTAAGGTGTGGCATATCATTACCGGATTCAGAAAGGTAGCAGATGATATTGTGCCTCACTGATTTCAACTACGCAGGTTGATGAGTATAGTTTCGAAAGGTATAGAAATTTGTATTTGTCTTTAGTCGGACTCAAGGTTAATCAACAATATATTAAAATCTAAAGGACTCAGCATATTTCCTAGATTGGAGTGGTGAATATATTTTGTATTTAGGAATATATTTTCCTTTTTTGTAAAAATACTTTGAATCAGAGCTGTTTTGATGGTGCTATAGGTATAAACGAATTGTCCTAGCGGCAGCTGTACTTAATATAATGTAATCATACCTGTACATACTATTGTTTGCATTTGCTTTTCATGGTATCTCAAAATGTGTATTTTATTTTACTTTAGTATGATTATTATCAAACAGGAAGTAATATTTGATCCAAATATCGTCAATGGTGCTAATATAAGTTACCGCATCATTTTCTATACCAGATTTATAAGGATTTTTTACACATCACAGACGAACGCCTTACACCAATAATAGTCAGCGGATTATAGCACCGTATAATTGTAGAGAAATTACTAAGGAAGTAACGAATAATACGTGTGGTGAAAATATGTAGGAAAAATCTACCCTTCGTTTGATGCGAAGTCTGAAAGTACTGTCACATTATTTTTTAGATATTGCTGCTTGACATTTAGTGAAGAAATAATATAAAATAACGGTCTAACAGCGATGTTCATAAAATCGACAAACAACTCTACATTTCACCTATCCATGTTTGAATCACAGGACCGTAATTAGGACTGCCATTTTTCCAACAGCAAATGTCCCTTCCTTTATAACGTCTTGTGGTAAAGATTATTATTTTTATGACTGTCAAATGAATGTGAAGAAAATCTCCAACTTCCTGCACGATATACATAATTATTATATGTTTGGAAGATTAATTTAACTACGCTATGAATATGTGGTAGATCTCTGCATTATTGGTGATCATGCTCAGTCTGGATCGTGTGAAAATATCTTTTCAGTCCGTACTATTAGCCGATAATGTTTTTATTTATTTTTTATCTATTTGATCGCCTGTAATAATCTGTTATAAACCAAAATTTTATGACATTTTTTACGAGATAGACGAGAGTGCAACTAGTCCTTTGAGCGTCTTTTAGAAACCCACAGGGTTTTTAAAGCGCGTATTTTCAGAGCTTAGGGGTAGACATTGAATCACAAAGTTTTGAATGAGATAACCAAAGGATCAGTACTCCATGATTTCAATAAATTGCATATTAGTTACATAATCGAGAAGTTAATATTATATATTAACTGATCCCAGGTACAGTTTATAACATATTGATATAGATAATTATGTCTGAAAAAATATATTTTATTTAGGTATGTGGACTTAATTCTATCATATTTTTTAAAGATAAACATTTCATTTCTTAGTATTCTAAATAGGGTTCTAGTAATTTGCGTTGAAATATTTTGAGATTTAGTTCTTCTCCCAAGCTCTTTTTTTAGTTTTTTAAGTTATTTATTTTAAACTAACGTTTTCTAACTTTAGACTTTAGTTTCAGATCTATATAATATATCGGCTAATGATATAAAACATGACTAGTCACTAATCCTAAGGGCAAAGATGTAACCTAAGAATCGTAAATTTTATGAATTTTTTGTTTTCTTTTTCTAGATTAAAGAGAGGCCGAAATGTGCAATATTTAGTCTTAGACATCGCATGAAGACGGAAGAACCGTGTGTGTTAGGTTTAGGAGAAGTGAATTTGTTTCATGTATATTTATGCGTGTTTTGGTGTTTTATTAATTTATTATTTAATTGTAATGTAGTCATTCCCTGGCAAACTACAGTTTCATTCCTTGTGCCATAAATTCTCTTATTGAAACTGTTCTTGTAGATTTACGTACTTTTTATACAATAAAGATTTCATAGAAAAATGGTAATACTGGTTTCTCTTAACCCTACACCGCTGTTACCTCCAAAATGTAACAGCAACTGTACCATACTCCTATGCTAGTGGTGAAAGAGTAAAAGGTACTATACCCTCCAGAAGACAACGTTTTCAGATTCTGGGCAGATGTGATGTGTATCCAGTGTCATTTACGGCGCGACGCGAATTTTATTTGTTTTTAAGCAGTTGAACGAGGTGCGTTGTCTAGTGAGGTACGATGAGCAGTTCATCAGAAGATGAACTCTTTGTATTGAGTTTAATTGCCACTATGAAAGAAGAAAAAAAGAAAAAAAAAACAAAAGAAAATGCTGGGTTCATGACATAATTAAATTACCTTTAGGTATAATTGATGTCTTTTTATCACGGCCAGAGACTGCAATTCAGCACCACTTCCTACCAAATATTGCTAAACACTGAAAATATGCGAGAGGCATCAATAAATATTTGGATCTTCTGGCTGCCTGGTACCGCCCATTCAGGCAAAGCGAAGCGAAGCGTCAAGAGAAACGACGCCTAGTTGGTCCAAAGAGAATTCGCGCGTCAAACGACGCGCCTCTTCGCTTCGCGCCGCCTGAGTGGGCTGGCTACCATATAACCTAATGTAAACTTCTCTGGCGTCAAACCCACAATGTTCTTCGCGCCGCTTCCGTTCGCGACGCTTCGTCTAAGTGGGCGAGCACCTTTAGGCTTCACCTCGACACGACATGGTTCAAAGAGGGACCACTATACCCCGTAAACTTATCAGATATATTAACTAGAATGAAACGTGCTTGCTTACTCCGCAACAGCTGTACGCTGCGTTTCCACCAGAGATGTGCTAGGAAAATGTGCGCAGCGAGGATGTGTAGCGGAGCTGTCAAACCTTGTGGGTGTTTCCACCAGAGATGTGCTGAAGCTGTAAAACGGTGTGCAGGGTCGGTATTCTTGACCCCTCGTGTGGAGCGATAACGCTGCCTTTAAATGCGAGAGGAGTGAAAATCACTACTGTATAGATTCTCACATCCTTTCCTTACAACTGAAGCGCTCGCGTCAAAGGGGAGTGCTTTCTGTCGCTCGTGTCACTGGTGTATCAATGTAAATGGGTTATCACCGACGATTAGGGTACCTTAAGTTGAGATGTGTGCTCTTAATTATAATTATTATGGTTTATAATGGACGATCCTGTATGTATTGGACTGTTAAACCAAGAAGAAGCATAAATACATGTTTCAGAGCTCCATCGAGTTGTTTTAAGAGGCCCTCTAACACAGTGTTATTCAACCTTTCCCATAACACGACGCCCCTAGTATTAAAAAATATTTCTTGATTCCCGACCCTTTTTTAATGTATGTTAAAAATATTTAAACCGTACAAAACTTTTAGGCGTTTGCGTTATTATAATCTGCTGGAATTATCTGCCAATGGGATGTTACGCTGGGAGTTGAAATCTCGAAATTTTGGTACTTTCTGGTTGAAAAGAGAAAATAAGTACACGGAATTAACAACTGAGGCTTTGAAGTATTTCATTCCATTTTCTACCTTGTACCTGTGCGAGTACGCAATTTCATCAATGGCCCAAATAAGAAGTAAACTAAAAATTGCCTAAATTTGGAAAACGATTTAATATTTAACATTGCAAATCGGATTCGTTACAGGAGAATTTGGTTGGACAAAGTCGAGCGCAACCTTCACATTAAAATGTACCTTTTTAAAATGTATAGATTTTTTACCGTTCCACTCAAAAAACACTAACAAAACTCGCTGAAAACTAGTTCAAAAGGTTATTTAGATTAACAAAACAAACCTTTTGATATGTCTTGTACACAATTAGCATTTATCTGGATGACCCTGTAAAAACTACAGATTTATATCCTCAACCAATAGTAAAAATTTTGGTTTACTATTTTTCAGTGATTTTATAAAAAAATTGTAAGCCTTTAAGGGCTTATAGTTTAATGTACTGATATGATTCGAAGTTGTAATATGAACTATAACGAAAGTATAATCGCTGTGATTATCATTATTTAATTTCAAACAAGAATATTGGTAGGTATCGAAATAGAAAACAACAGTTTTAAATGGGGGCCAAATTCGCGCTAATTAAATCAGATTTATCCTGAATGTTGCTTTTTGGTTGATACTAATCTTCATGTTTAGAATAGTTAGTTCAACCTCGATCGATGTATATCACCGACAATTATTATTTATCGTCAGTGATGTATACGGTACTTTATCAAACGAATATATTGGTTATGTTTTGACAACTTGACGTTTTGTTTGGACATTTTACATCAATACGCGATGTAGTCGTATCTCAATGCTCGCTTTCCAAATTTGCGAGAGGAGCGGTAGAAGAGAATCTAGAAATGCCATATCGCTGCAAATCATATCGCTCCTTTGACGGATCGCTCGCTTGCGAGGGGAGCGAGTGGGGAATACCGGCCCTGATGAGCGTTGCGGGAATGTGTAGTGGGCTCTTTTCAGAGTTTTCTTGTTGCTCGCCTACATCAACAGCACACGTCCCTCGCCCACATCCCTCGCAACACATTTCTAGCGCACATCTTTCGAAACACACTAATAGCACACATTCCTCGCCAACATGCCTTGTTTTGTACGTATAGAAACTTCGCTCCGCTAGCTAAGCCGTTCCAACAGAGCTGTGAGGCGAGGTAATTCTAGCGATTCTATTGGTTCGTTAGAAACACATTCCTCTTAACACATCCTCGCACATCGCAACGTTAGTGTTGGTACCGGTAGATCGGGAAAAAAGGCCTAAGAAGGCATACTTCCGTGACTTCTTGCGATCAAGCCGATTTCCTAAACCCTCTATAATAAAGAAAACATCCCTGACTTCACCTCCCCATTGCTACTACTACAGAAATGTCTACTACTAACTTCTATGCCCATGGAATCAAGTATACAGGGTGATTGGTAATTCGATACATTTGTTTGGGTAGGCGGTACCAGACGTGGTAAGTGGTCAAATCCTAATAGTTTTTGAGATCGAATTGTAATTTCCATTAAAATGCAGAGCTCCAAACGACAGCCCTAAGAAAACAAATTTTACTACCGGATTTATAATTTTTGGTATAGTCCTTATTACGTTATTATCGTCTGAAAGATAGTGATCATAAATTATATCAAACACTTCGCGAGATAGTCTCAACATCAGCATGTGTGGAAATGTGAGTTCAGGGAATGTTACACAAGAAAATTATCTAATTTATCTTAAAAAGTCACCAAGTAATTAACCGTGTACTTTCCAGTAAAAACATGACCATCTTTCTAGTTATCTATCGGTATCATAAACTTCTCGTAAATGTGGTGAACACAGGCAATAAGATTGCATTTTTAAGGTCTAAAGTCATGATGGATCTGCGAGAGTAGGTACAAAATTTCAACGGAGCGTTTGGCCAAAACTTGTCATCGGATTTCTAATTTTTGTTAGGGGTACTTGAATAATGATGGTTCGTGATCGACAACCAAAACTTCGGTATAGGGTCTCAAAATTGTATAATTTTAGAAGAACACTACATGTTTGTAATTTAAATTGGATTCATCTGCTCTCATGTTATCCTCGTATGTAGTCTAAAAATGACCCTTCCTTTATCAACATACAGGATAAGTCAAGCTCAACGCCTCGGACTCTTGTGGCCAAACGATACCACTTTTGGAAAAACAAACTTTGTGGGTGTATGTAGGGCGGGTTGGACTACATTTTAAAAATAATAACTTTTATAAAGGGTGTCTAATAAAAGTGTAACATATCAAAGTTATGTTTTTTTAAATGGAATACCTTGTATACTATTGCATATTTAGATTCCCGAGCGAATTTTAGTGACTTTATGTATCACACATAGGACTTAAATCAAGCCGTTTAGGTGCAAATCACAATTTTTGGTATAAGTAGATGTCAGAAAAGCATTGAATGTTGCAGCTATTATAAAACGTTGAAGGCTGTGACTTTGCCTTGTCACTAAGCATGACATGCGTGAGCTTATGTTAGACGGTCAAGTTTGAAGTATATTTGTACTTGGAGAAATCGGTAGGTAAATTAAAGAAACTTCAATCAGAGATAACTTGATTTTTTCAAATGGGAATGCCCAATTTTTTTATACAGTCAAATGTTAAATTAGACAGCCTTACTAATGATATGCGGTTGTAAATATCAATCTCTGGTAGTTTTGATTTAATTTCAAATTTTCAATCAAAACGGTGTTTTCTAATTTTCCTACCAATAAGCAACTTAGCAGGCCATGAAATATAAACAAAAACTGTTCAGACGGAACAAAACAACTAACTTAGCAGACAGATGCGGACGAACTAGAGTAAAGAGAAAAAATTATAAAAATGACTTACAACAAATCAACTCTAACCAGAAATAACAGAGGTAATACATCTAAGGTTTTTGTTTCTATTTCATGGCCTGATAGTTTGTCTTTCATAGAAACCTCGAAATTAAATGAAAACTGCCAGAGATTGATGTTTACAACTGTATATCATTAGAAAGGCTGTCAAATTTAATTTAAGTGTATAAAAAAAAATTAGGTACTCCCATTTGAAAAGGTGAAGTTATCTCTGATTGAAGTTTCCTTAATTGATCTACCGATTTCTCAAAGAGCAAATGTACTTCGAACTCGACCGTCTAACATAAGCTCGCGCATTTCATGCTTAGTGACACGGCAAAGTCACAGTCCTCGATGTTTTATAATAGCTGCGATATTCAATTTTTTTCTGACATCTACTTATACTAAAAATTGTGATTTGCACCTAAACGGTTCGCTTAAAGTCCCATGTGTGATACATAAAGTCACACTAAAATTCACCTGGGAATCTAAATATGTAATAACATACAGGGTGTACCATTTAAAAAAAACATAACTTTGATATGTCACGCTTTTATCAGACACCCTGTATAAACGTCATTATTTTTAAAATATAGTCCAGATCGACCTACATACACTCGCAAAGTTGGCTTTTCGAAAAGTTGTATCGTTTGGCCACAAGAGTCCGAGGCGTTGAGCTTGACTCACCCTGTATAAATGCTATGTAAAACGGTTAGGGAAGACAGCAATCCAATCACAATAATATCATTCTCAGCGCTCCGTGGAACCTAAATTATTTCGATGTCTTTTTTTTTGTTCATCTGATTGAGAAACAGCTGTTGCTAACAAACGAGGAGCGCGAGCAGCCCATAATAAATCTAAGACACCTCGACGATCGCGCAAGTGGCATGAAAACACATGTGACACACACGTGATTCAAGACAGAAGACAGTCACGTAAATGTGCCACTTAGGGAGGTGGTTCTACCTCCCTTCGAGATGACCGAAAATAAAATCAAAAATATCGATTTGTTTACTCATTAAAAAGGCATTTGACCTGTAATTTTAGGTATTTTCAAATAATAGTACCTGAGTGCTTTGATTAGCTCGTTTAGGGTGTACCTAGAATATCTGGATGAATGAGGATGTGAGCTTTGAACGTAGTTTTAAATTGATTGATCAAAATGAAGCTATGTGAGTTCCTAATACTATCATGCCTTAGCTACGCTGCTATAGTTTACTGGCCAGCCCTCTTGAATAGAGATAAATATACGTTACAGATCATACAGAATACTTGTATAAGGCTTTGCTATGGTTTGCGAAAATTTGATCGCTCGCTTTTATTCTGATGTTGTATGGCTAAAACTGCAACAAAGATTTAATTTGCAGATGGGTTGTTTATTGTTCAAGCTCAACTACTACAACGAGCTCAAATATCTGATCGAAAAGCTTTCGAGAGGCAGTGATATTCATGAAAGGTGAACACGATACTGCAATCTGTACAGCGTGCCTAGGCATTCTGCTGCCGCTTTTGAACGATCTTTTCAGTATAATCATTGATTAAAGTAGTATAAATGTGCTAATCAATGGTATAATGCTACCAAGCTATTCAATACCTTACCTCCCTCTATTAAAAATTCATCAAATTATTTTTCATTCAAGCAAAAACTTAAAGATCATTTACTATCGACCTAATCTATGTGTCGTATTATAATTATATGTAGTATCCAGATGGAATCTTATTTGGTTTTGTATTGTGAATTAACATTTTCATTGCTGGTTACGTGGAAGAGCGACATAGTCGAACGGCGCCAGCGTTTAAATTTCACCTTAATGTAATCTTTGCTTGCCAATAAAGACATTATTGATTGTTTTATTGACCAGATCAGCAAAGGTTGATTTTTGCTGGCAAACAGCTAGAAGATGGTAGAACTCTATCTGATTACAATATTCAGAAAGAATCCACTCTGCATTTAGTATTAAGACTTAGAGGAGGCATGCAAATATTCGTTAAAACCTTAACAGGAAAAACAATCACCTTAGAAGTTGAACCTTCTGATACTATTGAGAATGTAAAAGCTAAAATCCAAGACAAAGAAGGAATTCCTCCAGATCAGCAACGTTTGATCTTTGCTGGCAAACAACTAGAAGATGGATAGAACCTTGTCTGATTACAACATCCAAAAAGAATCCACGCTCCATTTGGTGTTGAGGCTTAGAGGAGGCATGCAGATTTTTGTTAAAACTTTGATTGGCAAAACCATCACGTTAGAAGTTGAGCCTTCTGAGACTATTGAAAATGTAAAAGCAAAAATTCAAGACAAGGAAGGCATTCCCCCAGATCAGCAGAGGTTGATCTTTGCAGGCAAACAGCTTGAAGATGGTAGGACTCTTTCTGATTACAACATCCAAAAAGAATTGAATTGAATTGAAGAAGAATTGTTATTATTATTATTCATCTTTCTAAGTTCCTCTCGCATAATTGCGGTAGCAACAAGTGTTGACGGGCTGAGCCAAGTCAACACATTATTATTATTATTTGATGAGCAACGAATATGTTCTTCTTGAAAGATTTTTAGTATGTAAAAGAACCATGAATAACACACGCGTAAAAATGTTAACAAGTCCTCTAACGAACTTTGATAGTAAGTAATAGTGTGTGGCGGTTGTTGATGCAACTGGCAATACTGATTTAATCACAGCCTACTTCAATAACAAATTTACATTTGGAAATTTGAATTTAAAAATACTTGGAGAAACATAAATAATCTTCAATATTTATACTAGTATACCGTGACATACCTACAATAATAACATCATTTTAAAGAGGCCAAATACACCTATAGTAAGCGATGCCTTCTACAAGTGGAATCCGAACTAAGAACGGATTTGAATTTCATTTGTTTTCATGGTCAGCCTCCCGCAAAGGCTGAATACCTATGGCGCTATAAAAGCGCTGCGTGAGGCTCAGACAGATTGATATGTCTTAAAGACGTCTTTTTTGAGTCTGAACGTCTTATAAGTTTGAATAAAAATATTTCGACTTGATGAGTTTCTGCTCCTGGCACATAAGAGTAGATACTCGCTATTTAATTTCCAAACTTGAGCCTGTCAGAAGTGTCAGATAATAAACGTTCGCGTTCGGCATATTTCTAGATATTTGATAATATTATCGAAGCAGTCAGTCAGCGAGTATTTATTGGTACAATAAGTGAAAGCAGTGAGGAAGAAAGTAATAAAAGTTGCGAATCCCAAATGGGATTTGTGCATACTACGTTACGTGGTTTTCCCGTACTTCTGTCTAAGTCACAAACACCAGCTGTTATAAGCATGCTCTTGGAGCATTAGGGCACCATTAGCCACGGCACAATGCCGTATCCCTCATCTCCTAAAAGTAGAGCATTCGATCTCTGAAACTCTCTCTCTTTGCAATTTTAAAAATTTCTGAGTTGCTCCATATCCGTGAATCATGGACAGATCCTGGCCATGATGCGTCTATGCTTGTAAACTACTCGTCTGCAGTGCAAGTGGTCTGAACATTGATGATATGATATCCTTTTGCGATTAATATATTCATCATCATGAAGAGGCGAATTTTTAATTTAATGTGGGTGCAATCAATCACACCCACGGCACATGGAAAAGTGTACTTCCCACGTACTTCCACGGCCATTTTCTTTTGTCTTTTGTTACATCCGCCGGAGTGCTAGGGAATTTTATCCACCGTCCACATTTTTCTATCATATGGTCAGCAACTTTTGTCACTACTTTAGAAACAGAAGTTTGGTGAACACCAATATCTTCTGCTACTCCTAATTGAAATCTCGGCTCACCTACGTATCTCAAAAACATTTTATTAGTGTTACATATAGCACCACCTCTTGTTTCTTCAGATTCTACATCCAAAAAATGCTTTAAAGTGACGATCACATACGTACTTCTCCTAGGTTTATATTTTTTTGAACGCAAATTAAACACGAACTCAGCCTTATTCTGCCGCGGTCAAACTGAAGTCTGGTGACTATCAGACTTCAAAATTCTGGAGTATATCCTCATCCTAAAGAGCATAAACACATTTTTATGTATATCAAAAATGAGAATATACCGGTGGAATATACTCATAGGAAATTGTATATAAGAGTACCTACTCAAATTTGCTTCTGGTTTTTATTCATACCACGTGGAGTATTTGCTCCAAATTTTTGAGTATAAACTTAATGCTCATTTTTATTCATAAGATCCAATGTCTAACGAAAGATGTCTCAAAGATGTTAGCAAATATGCCTAAAGATGTCAGTTTTTACCATCGTCCGATTTACGCATCCATCCTTGTATAGATAGCTGATTGGTTCATTGGTTGTATGATTTTGAAGTTATGTGTTTTCAGTTCAGGTTCAGACAAGTTGTGCAGCTAAGTTTCACGTTTAGGCACATTTTAATTTGAAACGGTTTACATTTACAATTATTCAGTTGATAAGTCGCCAAAAAGCTTGTTAGATTGTACGAGTGATATAGTTATATTGTAAACAGTTCTAGTTTGATCTTTGTTGGTGGCGAATTTTTGATTGTTGGACTGTTTATAGCTTATACTGTTATTTGCGTTGCAACATATTTGATCTCAATTTTTATGAATATCAAAAGTGCAATAGAAAACCTAGATACGCAAAGCTTCTGATAGGAGGACATCTATGCTGACGAAATACTGACTTACCAGATTTTGTATACTGTTTCGTTGTACTTTTTATTGTATGCGACATCATAATTATGTTTTTACGTTTTATTTAATTTATCTATGAAACATAGATGCATGATGTTTAATTACTAATTGAGAGTTAATTATTCCAACTACTTGTCAGCACCTTACTTCAATTAAGATTCGTTGAAATACTTATACCTACATCATAGCTAGAAAACATAACATCTCACTGAAGACATCTTGACGCCAATGTACTGAAGACATCTTGACGCCAATGTACTGAAGACATCTTAACGACATCTTTCTAAGGGCATCTTAATGACATCTCTTTGAAGACATCTTAAAGACATTGGGTTTTGTTACGTTAGATGTCTTAAAGATGTCTAATAGAAGACGTCTTAAGACATCTGTGAGACATCCTTAAGACGTCTTGAATATACGAGTCAGACATCTTTAAGACGTCCATAAAATGTCTTTGTGCTATCTGGGGGATCGGTGCACATTATGGTTTTGAACGCTGCAGGTTGTATCCGCCGGGAAATAAATTCCCTGGCAGCTCATTGCACAGCGTTGAAGAAGAAAGAATGCTGGAACAGACTGGTTCGTCCCTACTGGGATCTCGATCTGGTAAGGACGAGCTCGCACAGCCTCCTAGTGTTCCTCGTTCGGACGGACTTTGGTGTTATCATCTGGGAGAGCTCACTCGAAAATCTTCTATGATAGAATCTGTAAAATCTGTAAAACAGGAACAGGTTAGCTGCCCTTCTTCGATGTTCTAGGCTGTGGAGGTCGTTTGTGAGGTTAGGCGTATCCATTAGTCTAATTGCTCTCTTCTGGATAGTGTCCAGAAAGTCCAGAAGCTTTACAGTGAGCTTCGGAGCGCATCCGCTGGAGTATTCCAGCAATGGTCGGATCTGCGACTTGTAGAGCAGCAGTAGTTGCTCTGGTGTATACAGCTTCCTACAGCGGAACAAATCTCCAAGCTTCTGGGCTGCTGTTTTGGCAATACTGATGACGTGATCGTTCCAGGACATGTTATGGTGGATGTTGATCCCCAAAAGCTTGAGGAAGGTGGCCCGACTATTAGGTGACCCTCCATTTCCACAGTTGGTATACGCCAACGTGAGAGACACTTCTTTGTCAGTGTTGTTGCCTGAGTTTTCTGTAGGTTAAATTGTACCGGCGTTTATTGAAAATACGTCTGATGGAGGGATGCCTTTGACTAGAACAAACAGAGTTAGTTCGATCAAGAAGCTATTATTCAGCCACTGGCGCAGGCAGGTGGTAGTCCATAAACAGCAAGCTTGACCAGAAGTCCCTCGTGCCACACTCTATCGAAGGCTTTTGATATGTCAGGTGCAACAACACAGAACACAGGACTCAAAATCATTTTCAATTGCTCTGTTCCACAAGTGAGTAACTTAGGCCAGGAGCTCACCCGTAGACCTATGCTTACGGAAGCCATAGGTACTGGCGATGATTTATGATGTTATTATTGTCTACGTATTTATCAGGAGTTGATATGTGCATGTGTTAATAAAATGACAGTCTCCAAAACCTTATAGATATGATGCTGAGAAGAGCCATCACAGGTCTATAGTTGGTGGGATCTGTTTTTTGCTTTTCTTATTAGGAATGGGTTGTACGCAGCCAATGTTCCATGCAGTGGGAAACATGCCTCGCTGACACGATAGTTTAAAGAACTTGCAAAGAAGTTTCTATCTTGGTGCCATTATGCCATCCTGTTGATGAATTATTGATTGATCAAAAGCGAAATGATAATTGAGACTTTGACACCCTGCTGTATGCGGTTATTATATCAATAACTTTTGTACAGAGGGAAGTTTGGCTAAATCTCAACATTTTCACCCTAAGAATCCCTAGGGCGTCGTTATAGGTAAGTTTTTCTTGGTGGGGGTCACTTTTTTCTTCATCGATATATTTATAAACATTTAATTTAAGCCGCAACAAGTAATGGGGGGGGGTGCATTTTTGTGGATCAGAATCTTACGGCATTATATAGGTAACATTTATATGGATTACTATTTATTTTGGGGGGGGGGCGGTTATCCCCTTCCCCCTCCCCCCCCCCTTATCAAAGACGCCCTTAAGGGACTAAATAGAGTGCGGGAACACCCTGTAGTCACTGTACTGTATACTGTATCTAGTGACATCTGGTAAGCGGTAAGCTACTGCTGCATATTGCATCATTCAAGCTGTCGGTAGCTTTACACGCGACCCTGAGGTTCAACGAAAGCCTATTAGATGGCGACAACCAGTCGGCGAAAAGGACGCTTTAAAATTCCCATCTCGATGTATGCAGTATTTTATTATCCTCATAGATGCCACAGCGGATATAACTTCGCTACAATATAGGCAACACAGGTGACACCCGCTTTGAGCATTATTACGAGGGTACTTTGTAATTTACCATGTATAGATAATTTTTTAGTGGTTAACCTGACAGAAAACGTCCCAGTTGGATATTCAACTCTTGGACAGACTTTTTCTTTTCATATTATTACACTGTCTGCGAGTACTTTTAGATCAAACCCTAACGGATTCTCATTTGCGTAACTAAACTGATGCGCGGTTAGACAAACCTTACCTATTATGTATCATCGGACGCTTCACTCTATACCTTCATTTATATCACTGCATTTTTTCTATGCAGATTTTTTACGATTGAATGAACCAATCAATGAACTGTCAAAATGTGTTTGATTAATAAACATGCTACAGAAGTATTTTCAATGCACTTTTATTCTATTAAAATCACAATATACACAATAAAAATATAATTCACAATAGATTCACATAAAAAATGTGATGCTTAAATGAGATTCACTTAAGTACTATGTCTTGAACTTCACAAGATAAAATATCACCGTTTAGCACAAGTTTGTACAAATTGTACAATAAAAATATATTGTCAACTAAAGATATCGAATGTTATCTTAATTTTTCCAATGGGAGTCAAATCCAGCTGCCGAATCTGAATCAGATTCGTTTCCCACCAGAGAGTTAAAGCTCTTGTTTGGAGTTCTTGGAGTACTAGGAGTGCTATATCTGCCAGAGTCGTACTTCGTTTTTGACTTCTTTTTGGGCCCGCCACCTTTTGGAGCTCCCATGTTTTCCTGAAAACATACAAATAAAATCAAAGGATGTTGCAATAATCTATAGGGATAATGTGATTTGAATAACGACAGGGTGCCATTTTATTTGAAATATTGGAGACGCCCTTTATTTATGCTGCTAAACGCGTCCTGGAGATATAGTATATCATTACCCACATAGTACATTAGAATGTACATTAGATATTCCAGTTTGAACATGTATATTTTGAATATTCATGGGACGTTAAATGTACATATGAAAAATGATATACACTAGTGTAATATACTATGTATATTCACGTAGGTATATTCATATGTGAATATACATAAGATGTTGGACTATATATCATATATACCAATATACATTTAGTAGTTTACGCCTGCGCGAAGGACAGCTAGTGCCACCATTGCTGATTTCTTGCCATTCCGTCGTACGCGTCCTTCGTCGTAGATAGCGCGTGTGTGCTGGTGCTGATCTAGTGAAATATTGTGCAATATTACTTATATTCTGGCTACTGATAACACTCGCATCCAGCATTTGACGGTAAGTCGTAAGCGGAACAAACTACCTGCACAATTTTATAACCTTGATTTCTTTGTGATTTTAGACATGCCATTCAACATGAAAGAGATGACAATCACAGTAATCGATTTCGCCAAGTATTGTAATTGTAACTAGAAATTGAATTAATAGCAATACATAATGAACGTATAACGTTTGTTAATCTTCCTGCCTCTACATTGGACTTTCATACACTATGCATGTGCATAAAAAGTACATGAATGTACATTTAATGGATATACCATGTATGTGTGAATTCGCTACAAAAGTACATGAAATATAGATTTTTTATGTCCATTTTACATGCATTAGACGTTTATGCCCCATTTGTGGAAATACATATCAAATGTATGTACATTGTATATACTTTGGTATGTAAGTATATACATGGTATATGTTATGAATATGCATGTTCATACCTGGTCCATGTTACATATACTATGCATGTACATTAGACGTACATATGTACATTCTATGGATATGCCAAGGATGTGAAAGTTCGCGACAAACGTACATGAAATGTATATTTTTTTGATGTCTATTTGACATCCATTGGACATTCTTGCTCCATTTGTGGATATGCATATCCACTGATTCGATATCCATTGTATGTACACTGTATATACTTTTGTTATATGGGTACTTTATGGAATTAATTTGAAATAATCACAGCCACAGTCCGGCAGTGTTAGGGAATTAGCACAATAAAAATCAAAATAAGAGATTCTGAGAGTGCTTATGTAGAGGTTTTTACATCTACGGGAATTCAGCTTTGGTACATCGTCATATAACCAACCAGATTTGAGAACCCAACTATGCCTATGGAAATACCGTAGCCATTATGAAAAGGGTACATATTTATTTAATGGACACTCATCCGTAAAAGAAACACCATCTTCACATATAATCGTTGACAAAAAAACAGAGGTTTGTTTTAGCGTTTTCTCATATTGGTCGTACATAGGGTTGCCAGTTTTAGATTTGAAATTTACAGGACATAAATTTGAAAAGGGAAGGACAGATGTAAATAAAGCTGGGAATTTTTTTGTCACAATAAAACTGAATTTATATTATATAAAAAATAATTCAAAATAAACAAAACTTAGTTCCTGTAACATATTATTGTGTATTGTGCAGTGTAATGTAACAAATGAAGAATAACTTTAGAGATAGAGACAGTTGTCGAGTTGAAGCAAATATATTGAATATTGAATCAACCTGAAGCTAACCCTGAGACACCTGGATATTGAGAAACCGGCAGTAAAACAACGCCCAAGGTGATCAGTAAATCTTAACAAGCGATCTGTAATCGCTCGCTTGATTTGTATTACGGATTTACAGGTAGTGCTAAGTTAAGTAGCTTAAAATCGATTTTTATTCTGAGCTTTTATGAAATCCAGGACATATGGCGACCTTCCTCAGTTCTTCGAAGGACGCTTGAGGCCTCAAATCTAGGACGTCCTGCGAAATCCAGCACACCTGGCAAGACTGGTCGTACAGGAATTGTTTACAGTGCCATTCCTTCAAACCTCCTCAAAACTGGCGCGGATCCCCCATCCTCCCCCCAAATACTGAGAAAACACGGCACTGACAACTTTTTGCTATTAGTGCTGCTATAATATTCTATATGCAGGAAAAATCAATAACGGTTAGTTGGAACAGCAGGAAATGGTAGTCACATAACTGTGCTTTCGTGGGTCGACCATTGAAAAAAATACAATTTTTTTAATTTATAGTACATATTTTCTTTGCACGAATCTTAAGAACCATTATTTTAATGCTTCAGGCATTTTTTTGTTGTTGTCGAATAAATACTGAAAAACCACCTATTCTGTGTGCACCCCCCCCCCCGAGATTACCAGTATGAAAATTCATGTAACATTTATTTTGTGGTAGCAAGAGTAACACAGATGCAAACAAATATTCTTGAAAAGCAATTGCACGCCTTTCGATCTTTTTTTTACTTTTTTTTTCGTATCCATAAATCATGTTCCTGTATCTTACGTGGTTCATACACAGGTTAGATTGTTTCCATAAGCCACTAGATGTCAGGTTTCCAGAGGGGAAATTTCCAACATTTCACATTGCCTGTGATGCATTTGGTGTAGCTGTTATCATGGTATGGATATGAATATTTCGAATATAGAGCACCTCCCTCTTTTTGCACTTATTAGGGTCAATGTTAGTATCTAGAGTAAAAAACTCTTGAAATCTACGAACAGCAAAGCGATGAGGTCAGCTTTGGAGAGCAAATCACATAGTCTACGTCATTTTTGGGGGAATATTTATGCAATATTAATGAGGTTGCAGGATACTTGTTTTCCAACGAGGTAGGAACTTTTTATCTTCGAATTTTGCAACACCAAAAGCTCATGGTGAAAATTGAAATAAAAAAATAAAAAAAATTCTTTTGTTTAATAATTATCCATTTTTCAATTTTTATGAAGCAAATAATTAATTGATCGGCCGTCCCAATTTGTCAAAAAAAAAATGTATTTCACTACATTTTGGAATCACTAATGAAGGACGTTATTAACGTTTTTATTGAACTTGAGCTAACGTCGTATTTAGACTACAATTAAATTTTAGGAAGAATCATGTTACCTTGTTAACATTGTCTGCAGACCCCCATCCCTTCAGAACCTTTTCGTTACATTCTGATGGATTGACAGTACTGCCACCTCCAACACCCAAAAAGTTACTGAAGGCTTCTGTAGTTTTCTTCACTCTAACGTTCAAAGATCCTATCCTCAGAAACCCCAAATCCTTTTCTGCAATTTAAGAAATTTTATCAGTTATTGCAACGGCACTTGTTAGTTATTTTGCCCAACGAACAATTTTGAGGGCCAGTTTTACCACCTCCTGATAAGTGTCGTAGCCTAACTACTCGTATGTACTCTGTAACTTAAGAGATAGAAATGTGTTTCTATCACCATGACGACCATGACGATTGGGCAGTTTCGGGTGCCTACCACAAAGTGACTACTACGCTGACATATTTACGAAGCCACCCGATACCATAGTACATAGTGCATAGAAACACATTTCTAAGTTACAAAGTACCGGCGCTGACAACTTATCAGGAGGTGGTGAGATTGGCCCTTAACCTCTCGAACTCATATATTATAATTAATAATCAATATCACAACGTCCAATCAAATATAAGGACACAATATTTGACGACTAATTACTGCTGCTTTAGGATATTTTAATGCTGATCATACAGGGTGTCCCAAAAAATAGTGTCAAGCGGAAGTCCAGAGATAGAGCACACCTAGAAGTATCTGAATCACCCCCATATATGTAATGCAGTTTTTCGTAGTTTCCGACTTATGAATTTTTTTCTGAATTTTATAGAATTCTCTACCTCGACAACTTCAAACTGTTCAAAAAAGAAAACTGAAAGACTTTTCCAAATTCTCTTTTTTGCTAATTAATCTTCAAGAGTTTACTTCTTACACGTAAAGGAATCGTCTTAGTAAATCTAATGAAAATCATGAAAATTATAGTGTAAAGTGAAAATTTTACGTTCTGTTAATTATGACTTAAATTTTCGACTCGCAGTTAAAAATCTAAAGAGGTGATTTCATGATTTCTATGCAGCTCTAAAAACTTCTTCAGACTCTCAGCTATCATAATCATTAAAAAAAAGGAGTACTTAATGGGGCTACTTTGGCTCCAATCGACCTTCAACGACAAGAGGCGGAGATTTCTTGAAATTAGCGATGGAATTTTAAATGAAACAATAACTAATTTTAGGGCGCTAATAGCAGAATGATTATCAGTGCCGCAATAAAAAAACATTCAGTGCGATCAGAATATCGATAGATGACCACCCGTGTCACTTTGCTAAACTTTTTTTACAGGTACGACTTCTTTTTTGTAAGTCGGAAGAAATGAAACGAAATTATCAGATTTCTTCACTAAGTTTATAAAATTTCACAAGAAATTTCCAAAATGTCTAATTTCTTGTTCGATGCATAATTTACATCTTCTGAAAAAATTGTTTCTTCAATTAACAAAAGCTCTTCGATTGTTTTTTATTGTTTCTTCAGCCTGCGTTGACCTGTTACGCAATTCGCTGATGTTTCGACACTCTTTAGCATAAATAAACTGTAGTAGCCCCAAACAAAAAACTATCGGATTTTAGTCAAGTGACCGTGGCGGCCTTTCAGAGGGTCCACCATGACCTATCCATTTGTTGCATAGTCACAAGGTCCGTAGGAATAGCCAAGTAGTCAGACAACAGAAACAACACCAATCCAAATCGATAGCACTCAGAGTCCGTAGGGAAAGCCAAATTTCGAATCTGCGTGCACTCAATAGTCCGTAGAGAAAACCCAATTGCTAAAATAATTCACCAAACAAGAGCGTATCGTTTTAAAGCCGCAAAGGCTGACATACGACTGATTAAAGACAACGAAAGCAACGTATGCAATGACTCATTTTGAAAAGACAATATCATAGCTATCTCTCAGTGGCGGATCCAGGGAGGGGGCCATGGGGGCCATGGCCCCTCCCGAGAAAATAAATGCATGTTATGATATTACGTGCAATGACCAATTTAATGCTTCAGTACTCATAATAGCTAGCCAAACTCACACAAAATTCTACTTACAAAGAATTGACGTATAAATGTGACGATATAGTCAGTTTTCGTTGCTCGAAAGATAGCTCAAAATCTTTATTATTGCCCTATTTCTTCTTCACCAATGGCCCCCTCCGAAATCCAGCCCTGAAACCGCCCCTGCTATCTCTTTCTAACATCGTTTAGTGCGTTAGCGCTCTTTTTGTTGTCGCTCAGGTAAAACCGGTTTAGAAGAATGTGCTCCTTGTGGCTTTTTAGCAAGAAATCGGATCTTTTTTAACAAATGTTTAAATGTTTTTAACGTTTATTGTTGCGGTACTGAAAACCATTCTGCTATTAGCGCGTTAACATAAGGTATTAATGAATTGAAAATCACATCGCTAATTTCAAGGAATCTTCCCCTCTTGTTCTTGAAGGTCGATTGGAGCGAAAGTAGCCCCATTGAGTACTACTTTTTTTCAATGACTGTGATAGCTGAGTGTCTGAAGAAGTTTTTGGACCTACTTAGAAATCATGAAATCACCTCCTTGGATTTTTAATTGCGAGTCGAAGACTTAAGTCATAATTATCAGATCCTAAATTTTTCAATTTACACTAACATTTTCATGACTTTCGTCAAGGTTACGAAGCCGATTATTTTACGTATAAACAGCAAACTCTTGGAGATTAATTAGCAAAAAAGATAATTTAGAAAGTTCTTTTAATTTTTCTTTTGGAACAGTTTTAAGTTGTCGAGGTAGAGAATTCTATAAAATTCAGAAAAAAATTCGTAACTCGGAAACTACGAAAAATTGTTTAACATATATGGGGGTGATTCAGATACTTCTAGGTGTGCTCTATCTCTGGACTTTCGCTTGACACTATTTTTTGGGACACCCTGTATAAACTACCTATTGAAGCTATTACTCGTATATCTCTAAATTTAGAAGAAAGTTATAATGTGAAAGATAGTTGGACAATATAACTGAAAAAAGGATCAAAATATTTCGTAAGAAATGTCATTGAATATACTATACGATATACGTAAAGATTATAAAATTATTACCTGACTGCTTCTTTCTCCCTTTAATTTCTGCAAAAGAAAAATCAAAACACATGAATTTTGCTCAAATTTATTTTTATCAACTTTAGGTAACCAATAACATGCATAGAATAACTACATAATACTAGTAACAATTTACGAAAGTATAATGCTTGCAAACATCTAATGATAACAATGATAATATTTAAAGCTACAACCTCATGAATGAACTAAAAAGATTATAATTTTTTATGGAATACTTGACATATAACTGTGTAATGCATGTATATTTTGTGTTGTATTTGCTTCGAAGCAAAAAAGGCTATTTTTATAATTTGTAGTAGAATAATAATTGGTGGTCAAAATCATAATAATATATACAGTGCCCATTATGTATAGAATATAGTTTATATCTCAGTAAATAATTATATACTTTTTTCTGTATATTTTATATATTAATATTCTATTTCCCATAATACGACGGTATTCAGTTGTTTTGTTTCAGAAAACAAATGAGTTTCGAAAAAAATTGTTTTTCTAAATAACAATATACCCTTTCATAAGGCTCAATTGAGTTTTTTTCTCCTCTCAATAACGTAACAAGTTAGTACCCAAACACAAGAAAGTGTTTAAAAAAATAAAGACTTTATTCAGTTTGCTACTACTAAGATCAATGTTTTTCGTTACTCATTTGTTTTCTGGAACAAAACAACTGAATACTGCCGTATTATAAGGGAATATTAAACTTAACTTTTATATAAAATTATTTTTATATAATCGTTATTCACTGAGATAATGCTATACTCCATAGATAAGGGGAGCCCTGTATAATAATTACTACTCTTCGAAATATATATTTTTTCATTATGGCCACGCATAGATGCTGATCGCATAGAGATAGGTTGACTTAATCAATGACTTCATCCATGAGGTGAATACTGGAATACTGGTGAGGGTAATGTGATGTGTGGTGGTGTGAGTATGGTTTTTCAAAGATGGTCAATATTATTAACAACATGGAATGTTAGAAGAAACGAAAAAATAAAACAACAAAGTGAATATAGCAGCCACAGTATAGATTGACTAGCAAAGCATAATACTCAATAAAAACAACTTTATCTGGTTATTATAAATCAGTAATTAAAACCATAAGATTATATATATTTAAGTGTTTTGTAAGTACGAATAATAAAGTAATAAAGTATAGATAAGTGTAAGTTTAAATTAATAGAAGATATTGAAAGTGTATTTGCATAACTTCAAAAAAAGTGATTAGATATGTGTTCAAACAGTGATGTTAACAGTAGAAAGGTGAAGAAAATGAAAGTTCATCTGGTTTTCGTATACTAATTTTTGGTTCAAAAAATTATTTCTACTTCTAGTTAAGGAACGTTTCGTTTAAGATCAGTTTTCAAAATTGCTTTTCTTGTATAAGCTTAATAACTATGTCCTATATCCCAAACCAACTATAATAATCTAAGTACTTAAACATAAGGGTTTAAAAGAATACTTGGGGGCGATCTTTTCGAATACGTACGACAATAATGTCATTTTTATTTATGTAATCAATTCATAATAAATTTAGACGTTTGGTAGGATATTTAAAAATCTATAACACCCAAAATATAAAATACTCGATTTCTACAGTGTATTTGAAAAGGTCACCACCCTGAGGTCGACTTCAAACTGTGTTAAACTCTATTACATACTTTTTGTTAGTTAATACCTATCTTTAATTAATCTCTATAGCATTCACCATATTTCATAAAGCTACTTGCTGATTTGAAAATATGGTGGATGATGCACTCTAAATAAACTGCTTTTTACAATCGGGACTAGGGGTACCAGGGGTACCGAAACGTTATAAAATGCCGTCTAAAAAAATGGAATCCACAAATTTGCACCCCCCCCCCCCCGCAAATTTAAGGATTTAAGATGGCAACTCTAATCTGGACACCGCCCCCGAAAGGTCAACCAAATGACACCCATAATCTGGACCCCCCCCAAACCAAATCCTGGATACGTGCCTGAGGGGTACGAATCCGAAAGTTCTAATTTCAGTGAACATTGGGAGGTGTACCACAATCTTCCAACCAGATATGATAGCCATAGACAGGTACGTATCCAGAAGGGGGGGGGTTGCAGATTAGGTCTGCCAAAAATTGTTAGACGGGTGCATTTTTGTGCATTACATAAGGTTTTTCGGTGGGGGGGGGGGGTCCGGATCCCCGGGCCCCTCTAATTACGCGCATCGGGAGTCAGGGAGCCGAAGGATCGACCCCCGACAGACCTTTTCAGATAGTCAAGCTGCCCTCCAATCACTGAGCTACAAACGTATACATGTCCTCAAGGAAAAAAGTAACTTTGATTTGGATTCCAGGTCATAGCTGGGTTGAAGGCATTCAATTGGCCTACACACTCGCAAGAACAACAATATGACTTTGACTTGGCTCATAATGACAAAAATATGCGTATCTCAAACAGTCACGTTGTTAGGCATTACTTTTGATTCCCAGTTGCAGTCGACAAGTCATATTGACAAAATCTGTTCTAAGTTAGAGTTGCTGCAGAATTAAATGTATGTCAAGTCAATTTTCTTCCTATTACAAAAACATGGAGTCCGCATTTCAGCTGGGATTAATTGTATGACAAGTTGTAGACAGCATCTTAAAGACTTAAAATTTTTAACAGTTCCATCGATAAATGTCCTTGAGTGTCGTATATATATGCTTATAAAAAACGTGAAGGATATAGCACAAAATAAGCAGGATCATCAATATGACACACGTCTCAAAAACAGGCTTGATTGTGGTTTGCATAAAACTGCATTATTCCAAAAGAATTTTTATTACAACAGCTGTAAATTTTGTAACAAAATGAGTGAGGATGTAAGGTGTTCTCATAAGTTGTTTATTTTCAAGAGGAAAGACTTTTTTTTATAAAAGTGGGTTAACTGACGACCTGATCAAGATGTTTTTTAATCTTTTCAAATATTTTTCTCTGTATCGTTTCCATTGTGTTAGTGTACTTTTTATAGATATAGATTTTGCTAATTGAGGTTTTGAATAAATTTTTTTTGTCATAAACGGAAACATCATACATAAGTTTTATAACAAAACCGTTTTTGTTTTCCTTCTTTTCGCAATAATTCAAAAGTTATATCAAAATAAAAATGGGTTTTCGGATCGAGTACCGAAAACACGCCGACGGCTTCCGAACCCGTGTGACGTCATCATGGCGGTAAGGATGCTCCTTTGACCAACGACGTCCTACTCTGATACTAGATGCTAGATTCCCAGCCAATCGCGAAAATACGTACTGCTAAACTGGTAACTAGTGTATATTTGTTGCAATATAGACGATGAATGATGTTTGCAGGTCGAGACTAAGTCTACGATCGAAATAAATATATTTTTGAATGTTTGAAGATTCCAGGAAGTAAGTACCTAATCAGATATGTTTCGTTGAAAAGATCTCCTCAATGGAAGGATGGCCCAATGGTTAGAGAGTCCGATAGTGGATCTCAGGCTTCTCAGGGTCTTTGGATCGAAACCCAGGCCTTCCAACTTTTTTTTATTTTTTTTATCAAAAAATGTATTGATGTGCTTTTTGCACCTGTTACGCACATTTTTTTTACGATCAACATAAATATGTGTTTGAATCAAATTTTGTTAGACATATTACTTGCACTGCACAGTGCTTGTTAAAAAATGGAGTCAAGTTGATTGACTCAGTACTTCCCACACATTACGGTGATACCAGTTTATTATTTTCCCATAGCATAAAGATATAGTCTGAGATCCCCTTGCAACAAAATCATCGCCAGTACCCCCCCCCCCCCCCCGCCCCCCCAATTGTCATATGCCGCTAGGTCTGTCCTGCACAGGTCAATGAACAGCCTATTATCAATAATACAAACTTTTCAGTTTTACAACCCCCACCCAAAAAAGGTACAAAACGGTCAGGAACCCCTAAAACATCTAAAAACGAAGTTTGTGCTTTTTTCATATTTTTTGTTTTTTGATTATTGCTACGCTGCCACTGACACGATTTCTAACAAGCATACGCGTTTTCCATCCTCACCACAGTGATAATAATGTGTCAAAATTTCATTAGAATCAATTTAATAGTTTCCACGTTACAAAATACAAAACGATCTAAAGCAATAAATACTCGTATGTATACAGAAAATTCTAAGTCCCTTAGTTTCGGTAATAGGCAAGGCAATGTTCAGATGGACCTAAAAAGGTGATTTATGTCGCTAGGTCTTCCATCACAGGTCAGCGGACAGCCTATTATTAATACAGCAAATTTTTCAGTTTTTCAACCCCCCACCCTCCAACCACCCGAATTTTACCCCCACCCAAAAAAACTCCGTGAATGATCAGGAACCTCTAAAACACTTAAAAAAGAAGTTTGAGCTGTTTTTATATTTTTAGTTTTTTTATTGTTTCTGCGCCGCCACTGGCACGACTTATAAAATCCATACGCATTTTCCATCCTCGCCACGGTAGTAATACTGTGTCAAAATTTCATTAAAATCAATTCAACAGTTTCATCGTTACATAATATAGAACGATCTAAAGCAATACTCGTATGATTACACCAGAAAAAATTCTAAGTCCTTTGGTTTCTGTAATAGGCAAGGCAATGTTCAGATGGATCTAAAAAGGTGATTTATGTCGCTAGATCTTCCTTCACAGGTCAGTGGACAGCCTATTATGAATACAGCAGATTTTTCAATTTTTCAACCCCCCACCCCCCAACCACCCCAATTTCACCCCCACCCAAAAAAACTCAGAAAATGATCAGGAACTTCTAAAACACTTAAAAACGAAGTTTGAGCTGGTATTATATTTTTAGTTTTTTTATTATTTCTGCGCCGCTACTGGCACTATTTATAAAAACCATACGCATTTTCCATCCTCGACACGATAGTAATACTGTGTCAAAATTTCATTAAAATCAATTGAAGAGTTTCTTCGTTACATAATAAAGAACGATCTAAAGCAATACTCATTATGTTTACACCAGAAAAATTCTAAGTCCTTTAGTTTCTGTAATAGGCATAAGGCAATGTTCGGATAGACCTAAAAAAGTTATTTATGTCGCTAGGTCTTCCTTCACAGGTCATTGGGTAGTCTATTATGAATACAACAAATTTTTCAATTTTACAACCCCCCAACCCCCAACCACCCCAATTTCCACCCCCACCCAAAAAAAGTAGAAAATGGTCAGGAACACCTAAAACGCCTAAAAACGAAGTTTGGGGAATATTTGAAATTTTTCGTTTTTTGCTAATTACTCCGCCGCCAATGCACCGATTTTCAAAATTATAACAGCATTACCTACTACGACACCACAGCACATCGCTTCCCAAATTTCATCAAAATCCATGCAGCGGTTACTGAGATCACGAGGACAGAAAAACGCGTACAGACAGACCGACAGACAGACAGACCGACAGACAGACCGACGGAAATGAGTGACGTGGATTTTCGTTATGTAGACATCATGAAACGCCCAAAAAGTGTATTATCTCAAAATCGAAAATTTTCGCGATCACAATACTCCCCTCACCTATCGGTGTGGGAAGTAAAATGAATGAATTGAATGGATAAAGGGATTTTGTTTTTTTTAACCAACTATTACATTAAAAAAAATTAATGGCGATTGATATTGACGGACAAACCTCATTTCCACTGATTTTACTTCCCACACCGATAGGTGAGGGGAGTATTGTGATCGCGAAAATTTTCGATTTTGAGATAATACACTTTTTGGGCGTTTCATGATGTCTACATAACGAAAATCCACGTCACTCATTTCCGTCGGTCTGTCTGTCTGTCGGTCTGTCTGTACGCGTTTTTCTGTCCTCGTGATCTCAGTAACCGCTGCATGGATTTTGATGAAATTTAGGAAGCGATGTGCTGTGGTGTCGTAGTAGGTAATGCTGTTATAATTTTGAAAATCGGTGCATTGGCGGCGGAGTAATTAGCAAAAAACGAAAAATTTCAAATATTCCCCAAACTTCGTTTTTAGGCGTTTTAGGTGTTCCTGACCATTTTCTACTTTTTTTGGGTGGGGGTGGAAATTGGGGTGGTTGGGGGTTGGGGGGCTGTAAAATTGAAAAATTTGTTGTATTCATAATAGACTACCCAATGACCTGTGAAGGAAGACCTAGCGACATAAATAACTTTTTTAGGTCTATCCGAACATTGCCTTATGCCTATTACAGAAACTAAAGGACTTAGAATTTTTCTGGTGTAAACATATGAGTATTGCTTTAGATCGTTCTTTATTATGTAACGAAGAAACTCTTCAATTGATTTTAATGAAATTTTGACACAGTATTACTACCGTGGCGAGGATGGAAAATGCGTATGGATTTTATAAATCGTGCCAGTGGCGGCGCAGAAACAATAAAAAAACTAAAAATATAAAAATAGCTCAAACTTCTTTTTTAAGTGTTTTAGAGGTTCCTGATCATTCACGGAGTTTTTTTGGGTGGGGGTAAAATTCGGGTGGTTGGAGGGTGGGGGGTTGAAAAACTGAAAAATTTGCTGTATTAATAATAGGCTGTCCGCTGACCTGTGATGGAAGACCTAGCGACATAAATCACCTTTTTAGGTCCATCTGAACATTGCCTTGCCTATTACCGAAACTAAGGGACTTAGAATTTTCTGTATACATACGAGTATTTATTGCTTTAGATCGTTTTGTATTTTGTAACGTGGAAACTATTAAATAACTTCGTTTTTAGATGTTTTTGAGGTTCCTGACCGTTTTGTACCTTTTTTGGGTGGGGGTTGTAAAACTGAAAAGTTTGTATTATTGATAATAGGCTGTTCATTGACCTGTGCAGGACAGACCTAGCGGCATATGACAATTGGGGGGGCGGGGGGGGGGGGGGGGGTACTGGCGATGATTTTGTTGCAAGGGGATCTCAGACTATATCTTTATGCTATGGGAAAATAATAAACTGGTATCACCGTAATGTGTGGGAAGTACTGAGTCAATCAACTTGACTCCATTTTTTTGAATTGTCCACCGCCTCCTGTACTTAGTTTTTGCACTGTGTAGTGCAAGTAATATGTTTAACAAAATTTGATTCAAACACATATTTATGTTGATCGTAGAAAAAATTTGCGTAACAAGTGCAAAAAGCACATCAATAAAATTTTTGATAAAAAAAAATTAAAAAAAAGTTGGAAGGCCTGGGTTTCGATCCAATGACCCTGAGAGGCCTGAGATCCACTATCGAACTCTCTAACCACTGGCCATCCTTCGACTGAGATCTTTTCAACGAAACATATTTCATTAGGTACTTACTGGAATCTGTAATCTGACTTCAACTTCAAACATTCAAAAACATATTTATTTCGATCGTAGACTTCGTCTTGAGCTGCAAACTTCATTCATCGACTGTGTTGCAACAAATATACACTAGCTACCAGTTTAGCAGTACGTATTTTCGCGATTGGCTGGGAGTCTAGCATCTAGTATCGGACTGGGACGTCGTTGGTCAAAGGAGCATCCTTACCGCCATGGTGACGTCACACGGGTTCGGGAACCGTCGGGGTGTTTTCGGTACTCGATTCAAAAACCCATTTTTATTTTGATATGACTTTTGAATTATTGCGAAAAAAAAAAGAAAACAAAAACAGTTTTGTTATAAAAATTATATATGAACTTTCCATTTATCACAAAAAAGTAGTTTTTTTCTTAATTCAAAACCTCAATTGTATGTCTATTCGAGATGATAATTGTGCGAGATTTTTTCGCTTGACATGACATTGATACACACCACGTTTTTGGTACAGTTTGAAGTCGACCCGAGCCAAAATCACACCAGATGCAACAGGCTACACCAAAGTAGAGGGTGATCCATCAAACTACAGCTGCCGTTCTCTATCTAAGTAGTGTTCGACGGGTTAGAGACGGCAGCCAGCGGAGCGGAGATGTGCTTGCTGCGAAAGCTTTTGCTCTTTGCCTTGCCATGCCGCAACGATCTGGATTTTGAGGGGTACTCACTGCGCAAAGTCACGTGGTGACCCGTGGTCCCCTTCTGCTGTTTGGCCATCAAGTAGTAGTCGGCTGTCCGGCCGCTGTAGTCGCGGACGTTCGGGTCTGCTTCTAGAATGGGAAAAGAACAACGCGTGGAAATGGCAAATGCTTCACAAGCACCGTTGACAGAATAACATAAGGGGTTGTCCACTGAAGGCGCAGGAAAGAAGGTAAACGTCATTGTCAAGAAGATGGGATGTTTGTTTGCTATTATCGATTGGTTGCGTTCAGCAAACTGAGCGCTCTTTCGGAGCGTTTCACCTAGAAGGCTCTGTTACAGCAGAATACTGAACGGTCCACGTCTAATGTCGCAACTGCCAAATTAACAGTTTTTTTGATTGATGCCTCAAAACTGTAAATACCGGTGTGTGCTGAAAATGAATCAAGAAATCATGGCGAATAAAGACCTATTATTATTATTATTATTCGGATTTTCCAAGTTTCTCTCGTATGACTGCGGTAACAACAAGTGTTGACGGGCTGTGCCAAGTCAACACCCAGACTATTATTGATCTGAATTTAGGACGGATCGTACAATATTGCAGGTCTTCAGGATTACAGACTTTTGAAATATTTTGTGTAACCTTTCGTCCAAGCCTAATTATTGTAGGTGTGGTGTAAATGTGTTTGGTGTAAGGCCTGAGACCGACATAATGCGGGGAACAATAGTAACTTTGTTCTGCTTCCAAAATCGTTTTATTTCCATGGCAAGGTCCATGTACTTAGATATTTTCCAGCGTAGGTGTTTTGAATATTCACATCATTGGGAATAGCAATGTCTATGAAGTATGTAACTTTGTCGAGCTGTGACTGGAAAACTGTATCTGATCTATTGGCTGGGATAGTCTTGTCTGTATGTATTTCAACGTCCCAGTATAGTTTGTATTGATTGTTTTCAAGTACTGATGTCGGAGTGTAATTATAATATGGATATGTCTTTTCTATTGGTTTGTTCGTTGTGGCTAGCGCTTGGTGTTTGACCTTGGCTGCAGAGTTAAGTCTGGCTGTGTACTTGGTACCGGCAAGAGTTTTGCACCCGCTTGTTATGCGACCTATTGTTTCTTTCTGTTGGTGAAATTTTCTGCAGTTAGTGTGACACCTCGGTATACCGATTCCTTTGTAATCTATGTTTCGGTCGTAACATTACAAAGTAAAAGCTTGGATTTTCTTTTTTTCGGTAAAGCCGGTGACGCTTACTGCCGTTTGACAAGTCAGAAAGCAGATGGGTTTACGGTGGGTTTACGTTATGTTCCCCATTGAATTGTCGCTACCCAAATCGAGGGTAAGATAATTCTGCTACATAACATGGCGTCCGCTCAAGACGTAGCGAGGTGTTTAGTAACTCTGCTACCTGAGCGCTCAGGAGCGCTCGAGAGCACTCAGGTTTCCTGAACGCAATCAATGTGTCACTCTGTTAGACGAATGTGTCATGTATCGTTTTGGAGTCGTACTCGATAGAAGACCGCAATAAAGTTATTCAGCTTTACGAATAAAGCGGACTCTAAGATTAGAATGGAAGTAAAAGTCGTTGCTTTTGAATGCAGTACAGTAGCTCACAAAAGGATTCAGGATTAATCGAATTATTCTTTTTTGGAGATAAACAATTATACTTACTGTAAACTTCGATCAGTAACTTGAAGACTTCTTTGTGGCCAAACTGAGCTGATATATGCAGTGGTGTATAACCCTGAAAAGTAGAACGAAAATACATGTCATATTTGCTCATCAAAACAGTATTTAAGGAAGGTCAAACATGTATGAGGCCTTGTTACTGCTTTTACTAATTAACGTCCGATTAAACAATATTGTAGTAACATATCTACTTTTAAACATTTACACTTTTTGACGCGTAGTAAAAATTGCTATATGTCAGACATCTGTTTTTTAGAAAATACTATACATAAGTCACTAATATGTTTGCAGCTATAATGTGTGCACTACACGAATGACAGCTATAGAACACATCATTGTATTTCTGAAAAAATCAGGAAAATACTTTTTTCACATAACCCAAAAGATAAATCTTTTTGTATAGGCACTCCGCGGCTAGATGTGTATGAAATGGTTTTATCCTGAGCTACACACTTGGCTACACTAGCCAAAAGAATTAACGGATAATTTAGTAAAACGTAAATAAAAACAGGAGGAGGAGATTTGACTTTTTTTTAATCAAGTTACCTATTGATTGACGAGCTTGAACTAGTTTGTACAAGTTCTAATGCGACAGTCGCTACAGTACTTTTACAAATTTTATAAATACGAGAAAATTAGACACTTTATTTCGAAATTGTTAGAAAAATATATTAATAGAGAGTATGATCTCCTCAGACAGTTACAATGGCTTGTGTAGGCATATAATGGACTAAAATGCTAAATAATGCTTGTACAATCGCATCCCATTCCTATTATAGAGTAGTTTGAAGGTCTGGAATTGTACGTAGTGGTATATGACGTGCAGCAACATGTCTGCCCGATGTATCTCAAGCATGCTCCATTGGATTGGCATCAGGAGAATAATGTGGCCAGTTCATAGTGTCGATTCCAGTTATATCTAACCAATTTTCAACGATATTCGTTCGATGTGGACTTGCATTAAAATCCGTCAATATGAACTATTCTCCTATGCTGCATGAGAGAGAACAGTGGGCCGTAGAATATCATCCAGACACCGTTGGGCGGTTAAAGAACCATTCTGAATGAAATGAAGATCCGTATTACCGCTGATACTTATCCCGGCCCATACGATCAAACTGCCGCCTCCATATTGTGGTCTTTCTCTGACAAATTTTGGACTATTTCTGGTTCCTCCTTCACGTCTAGCATACAAGCCCACCATATAAAGACGTGTCCTTATCGTTTTTGTGATCGATCACTTGTTGGGGTTGTTGAAGCTGACCGACCTTGTCTTCGCGAACATGCCCTGCTTCCAGAAATATATTCCAAAATCTAGAAGTCACACTACATGACTCACTCCTAGCAGTTCAGCAATGACTTGCTGTGTTCGGTCAGCCTCTGATTCAGCCGATCAAATAAGGAACCACTACAGTGACGATCACAACTTGTGCTAACAAGTTCAGACACGACAAACCACTAAGTATCTTGTTGAAAAATGTTGCGTTTACAATATAGAAAAAAACTCGAATTGTGATTGTAACTTTATTTCATTTTATTTGTTTTACTCAATTATCCGTTAATTGTTTGACCAGTGTATAATGAATGTAAAGTGTACCCAAGACCATGCAAATCAGCAACATCATAACCATACGCTACTTTACATGAATAAAGACCATCCCGACATAAAAACAAAATCAGTAACACAGTAAATAATCGACCACACATTTTGGGTAATTACTTTTTTTGAAGCTAGCAAAACAAAATTTCAACAGATCAGACAACGTATTAAACCGCGATTATCATAAGCAATAAACTTTTGTTTTATAACGATTATCATAATACGATTAATTTACTTTTTATAGATGGATATAATCATTACTATACCTAGATTACTCTACCTAAATGAAGACTTTATATCAGCTAAACATGCACTCTACCACACGATCATTCGATAATACGAGGGTCGATCAACCTGATCTTAGAACAAAGTAGAAAATCCCTGTTTTTGATTATGGTCTTTTATTTTCCAGTCTAACTTCTTTTCAGGTCTATACATTTTCTATAAGTTCTGCTTTTCATTTTTTATGTTGTTCGAAAAGTAGGATTCTGAAGATAATCGACCCCAGGAACCAAATCTGGTGAATATGGTGGATTTTGAAATCAATTTGAATTCGTAATTTTGGCCGTCGGTACTGCTTTGTCCTGATTGGAAAGGGAGGTATTTGCTTTTCAGATCAAGACGCTTTGCCTTGATTTTTTCTTTCAGACGACCCATTTATGTCACATATTCTGTTATAGTGTTTTCGTTCTTCAAGTTTTGATATGGATGTATAGATATTAAAACTCGATTTAGACAGGCTTGTCTTGCAGATCAGGACACGTTTTCAATATCTTTAACTCCAAATACACCACTTAGAAGTTCAAAATGTTGCGAGGAGATGAAGCTGCAAGCCTTCTCCTGGATTAGATGAAGTTCCTGGCAGTATTGTTGTTTCTGAACTCATTGTTGATCCATTTTATAACATTATAATTACATCTTTTTCATGCGGAAAATACCCGCAGGATATCAAATGTGAAAAATCAAGGTCTGTTTATAAGCACAGAGGTCCTAAGAATTATATAAATTATTATCGATATAGATGTCTCCCAAGTCAATTTGCAAAAACAATAGATACATGCTTTAACGACCGGTTGAATAGTTTCATCAATTCAAATAACATATTATCAAGCTGCGAATATGGATTTATAAAACAAGTCCACTATAACTACAACCAGTGAATGACAGAATGTGATATATTCAATGTTAAACAGTAAAGGAATTCCTGTAACATTATTTTTTTGACTTAATACGTGCTTTTGACAGTGTTAATAATAATGTTTATAAATGATTTATCAAGATATTGTAATTCTGCTAACGTAAAAATATTGTATGCAAACGATAAAAATGTTTGCATCAACGAAATAAGATCAGCATCATGGACATGTTCGAGATAATTTTTTAATTACGGTTCAAATAATGGCTTGACGGTTAGTGCTTGAAAATTATATCTTACTGACTACCTGACGCGAAACATCTGGTCAGATAGTTCTGTACTTGTGAGAGCAAATGGAAAATTTTTGGGAATTACCACTGATAGTGAATTGGCATGGGAGAAACATATTGATAACATCTACAAGTAGGCTTAGGATAAATTATAAACAGTCTGTAAGTCAACCAATAAGGCAGTGACTTTTACCATAATTGTAACACTCGTTATAGGAATAGAAGGGTTTTTCTCATAAACAACCAATGTCAAAAAACAAGAATTTTCAGGAGGCACAAAAACGTTTATAAACTCCACATCATTCGACTATTCCCATTTTTAAATTTATTATATGTGAATATAGGTCTGTTTTTACAGAGAATCACAAACCAGTCGGAGCCAATCAGTATTCCCCATTGGAGTTGTCAAACTATTTCTGACTAGTACTGGCCAATCAAATTGACGCTGACTAGTTTGTGATTGCTGTAAAAACAGACCTTATATATCCCTCTGACTTGGATCTGGATTAGAAAAAAAAACCCTGTGACATTGGTTGTTTTTGCACATAATTGCAATTTATGTAGAGGTATTGGTGAATGATTTATATCAAATTTATTAACAATAATTAAATACAGTGCAATTTACTTCACTCGCATCCATCGCCGTTATCATCTTCAGTCCCAAATATCAGAACAACGTTCTACTAACAACAGTAACAGAAGCGAAACTGACTAGAGTTTACTGGCATAAACTACCAATGTCTAATGACCTTGGTTATTCTTGATATAAACGCCTATGACATCGGCTGCTCTTGCTAAAACCCTGTAACTTTGGATTCGATTTATTCACTGATGGTGGTAGTTTATGCCTTAATAATATTTTCGGCTGATACATATAACGTTTCTGGTAACAGTGCAAGTTATATAGATATATTGAAGTATTTGGAGAGCCCCCGCACAAAAATAGATTGAATATATGGTAGACAAAGTTTTTCATTCTACGTGACAGTTTTTATTTTTTTTATAAGATTTTTTAACGTGTTAGTATTTTGTTTTGTCTTTGGCTAATCTTATAGATCGCTATATTTGTTGTATCTGAATGATAAATAAAAATAAAGGTGTTGTAAAGTAAATGATTCCGTGAATATCACAAAAATCATAATCTTTACATTATGTTCATGCTAATTTATCATTTAGTTATTAAAAAAATACGTTGTTGACTTACTTTAGCGTATATATCATTGAAATAAGATATAACCTAAAACAATCGTAGCTTTCGTTTATGGAAATTATTTTTATTGTTTACATTATTTTGAGCAATTAATTTATTTTGGTCAGAAAGGTAGTGAAGCACCCTAGAGCCATCCACATCAATGCGTTTAGTCTCCACTGTGAGCACACTCGATATCCTATTACGGGATATTTTTACGCCTAATTATCCATGAACAGCTGAATTGAAGCACTACCCAGGGGTAATGCTTCGATACAATTCCTTCATAGGATGATATCTCAGGAGGTATCAACTATTTCGCGCACTTTGATTTGTCAAAGGGAGCCATCTCTTTCTTTTCTAAAAAAATATTGACCCACCCTCGTACAATTTCGAAATTAACCACACCTCTTTGGCAAATTAAGACATAAAACAAAAGACAACTCCAGCATATCAGACATCTTGTGCGTAATTTCGTATTAAGCCGCCTTTATCATAGTCGATAAACTTATGTTTTTACAACGATAACCATAATACGACGTATTTTATAAGACATCTTATTTGAGCCGGCCACAAATTGGTAGTAATTTATTTGTACGCAAAGGAAATTGGTGACCGCCGCCGGGCCCGTCCTTTAAACGATCGTTAAGGAATACAGTGGCAGGTGGATTTTTTCCAAACGCCCGTCGGCTATCTTGATTTTAATTAGCCCGCGTTAAGATGGAGGAAATATCATTTTCATTTATCGTTTATTATGCAACATTATGCCAGCGGGATTGGGTATTATCGTTTGTTAAGTAAATGATGCTCGTTTTTCAATTTTGTACGGGTCGTGTCCAGGAAGTATATTTGCGTATGTAGATGAGGTTAATAGGGGTACCAGATCAGCTTTTGGCAAGATAAGTACTTTTGGATGAGTGCCAAAGACACTGAAACCGCTAAAAGAGTAAAAGCATCAGGAATAGGTAGGAGAATGCAGTAACTTTAATGAGTAAGCTGCGTCATTTAGTTTATGTTTAACATAAAGCAGCTTAATTTACACAATAATGGAAAGATGGCGTCAAGTGTCTTGGCTCAGTACCTCCCACACATTATCGGTGCTTACAACAAATTTAGACTTCCTCTATCCCCACACGATCCTCATCAAAAAAGTAAACAATTGTCAAGGAACTTTGAAACATCTAAAACCGAGCGATTTTGAAAATGTTTGCTTTTTGTTGACTTTAGGACTTCATCACGATAAATTTCGCAGTAATATGTATGTATCAAATGATTCTAAAAAGCAGATGATACCACCAAAGTTAATTTTTTCAGCGCAAAGAATGTTATAAATACAAAAAAATGATGAGCTTCCAAACCCCCCACTTCCCACACCACTCTGACTTCAACCCCTCCAAACAAAAAAATGGAAAAATATCACGAACCCCTGAAATGTCTGAAAACGAAGTTCGGAGGAGTTCTGAAATTTTTTGTTTCTTACAGATTTCCCACCAATGAACCAATTTTCAAAATCAGCATTACCTACTACGCCCCCACTACGCATCGCTACCCAAATCTCATCACAATCCAAGAAGCGGTTTCTGAGATTACGCTGTTTTTTTCTAAAAACGCCAATAGACAGACCGATAGACAGACAGAACAACGGAAATCAGTGACGTGGATTCTCGTTATGTAGATATCATAAAACGCCCAAAAAGCATATTATCTCAAAATCTAGATTTGTCGCGATCACAATAATCCTTTTATTCCCGGTGTGGGAAATAAAATGTGGAAAACGATCAAGAACCTCCAAATCGCCTAAAAATTAAGTTTGAGCTGTTTTTATATTTATAGCTTTCAGATTATTGCTGCGCTGCCACTGACACGATTTTTAAAACCCATGCGCGTTTGCCATCTTATCACTTTGTCAAAATTTTATTAAAATTATTTCAATAATTTCGAGGTGGCGTCAAATTTCACCGGACCACTATACAGAGGCTGGATTTTTTTCGTGTAGGCTTTCTTGATTCTGATGAGAAAAAATGTTTATGTTAGACGGTTCAGATTCGTAACCTCAGATTTTTACATCCCGCGTAAATAAAAAAAATTTCGGGGTGTTTAACCGAGATTGAAAATTTGCAGATAGCTGATGAAATTTTCATCACGAAAAAATACGGGAAAAAATATGTTAGTGGCAAAATTTCTGTGACTAAGGGCCAGTTTCCCAATGTCCAGTTAAAAGTGTCAGATAGGTAGCTGCCAGTTGGCGTTTCTATGGATACAACTGTCAATAAGATTTACGTGAATTCGTAAGTTTAACCTTTAATTGTTTAAACAATTTATCTGACAGATAACCTTTTACTCCCAGATAAATATTTAACTGGATATTGAGAAATAACATGTTAGCTTCGCTCATGATCAAGTAGAGGGTGTATGAACCTTTATGTGGGTGGATGATAGCTACTTCCCCATTTGAGATAGGAAAAAATACCTCAAATAAAAAATCTAGAGGGCAATAAAATATGTAAAATTCCTGTGGGTACTATCACATACCGGAATCTCGGGCAATAAGCTAGACAGAGCAGCATCGATAGCAGCGACCGAATCAAACAGATCAGCAGTTCATACAACTTGTGAAGATATTAAACGAATAATAAAAGTCCACCTAACTTGTTTATGGCAAGAAGAATGAAACAGCAGCACTAACAAATTACATGAAATTGTGCCGGATGTTAGAACAAAGTTAACCCTACCTTCGAATCGAAGTGGCACTTATGTCACTGTGGATAGGTCACACTCTGCAGACACTTAAGCATATCTTCGAAAATTGTTAAGCATCTATATGTAATGAAAGCATTACAGTAGCACGGATCCGCAAAGACGACCTAAATGCGAGAAGATCCAACAACCTATCCAGATACATAAGATAAGATCCTATACCAAACCAATTTGGCAAAGACAAATCAAACGGCTATAATAATGTTAATCATTCGATGCAACTTCCTGCATCCCTAAGGTTCTTTATAACAAAAAAAAAGTTCTAGGGTTTACATTTAGTACGAGTACTAATATGTCCGTACCACCAGAAAAATCGTAAAAAATCAATAAGAAACAAAAATAATACAAAAATTAAGAGATTTTGCCATCTGGTTCCTCGTCATCCTATTGTCAGCACTCCCAGCCATTTCATACAGGTGGGCTCACATTAAAAAGCTTGAACACCAAAATTAATAGTGCTATTGCGGTCATAAATTTGCATTCTAAAAATGATGACTTGCATTAAACTAGGTGCAGTGTTTCACATGAAATCGTCATAACCAAGTTAAATACCAATAGAATTATTAGAATACAACATTCACCAAACCACTTTTCAAAAAAAAAAAAAAAAATTGGTTTTGGCACTATCTAATCGATTCACTTGCTTTCATCAGAGCCAGAAATGGTCCAGTGTTTGTCGCTTGACACCTTGATCCTCAATCTTCCGCTATAGATGTGTTAACTGGGAAGAAATGTTTTTCAAAGCATTCCCACATTTCTCGCTTCTACCAATATTTTATATTATGTCCTCTATACCCTAACAACCCTATGTGAAGCGGTTTTAAATGTTAAATAATGAAAAGAAAGGCAATGCCAAATTGTCAAACGGAATTGGATACTCTAACGAGAAAACGAGATATAGGTCCAGAACCAATTCAAACACAAACCCGCGAATACACCAATCCTAAAACTCAAACTTTCTTCTATTTCAAAAAGAAACTAATTTAACCCATGAAACTGTCGGCGCCATTCTCTAGAATCTCAAAAACTCGATGTTCCTAGAAGACCCGCCGTGGTTTCCTAACGCATACAAAGCACGGAATGTCATAACCTAAAAATTATGCCTAATATTCCGAGCTTCAAAGCCGCTAATGCCCTATTTCACGTTTATATGGAACGGGCCCATTATCTCATAGCTCCGCATAAAAAGAATACATGCGCTACCGGTGTTCTTCCTCCAGTAAAATTTGTCCTACACCAGATCTCTGTCGTTGATAGTATACAGAGCGATACATAAATCAGGGCCACCGCAGCCGTTTTCCACCGAAAAAAAGACGCCCGGTTCTGGCAAGTCAAAAAAAAACGTCATAAATACGTTATCTCTGCACCGGTTGCTTTTTTCGACCCTAATCGCGGTAGGCATGTAACGCACGGAATGCTCATAGCGCGATCTTCTTTTGTCGAGGTTGTCTAGGATAGTACAGGGCCTCATTCAGACCGATGGTTGTCACTAAATAAAATATGGAAATAAGGTTTTGCAGAGACATAAGCATAGTAAAGCAAATAACCGTTAAAATTAGGACTGTGTCAGAGTTATATCATTTGATCAGGAATTTGAAAAGATAAAGTTTTGCATTGCGGTATAACCTCCGTTACAGGACGTGCTACAAGCTTTGTTTTTAGTTGTATCAAAGGTTCCTGAACATGTCTCACATTTTTGCGGAGGGAGTGACATTGGGGTGGTAGTAAGGATGAGTCACTACTCCCACTCAATATTTTCGTGCTCCTAAGGACTCTCAATTTAAAAAAGGAGACCTTAGTGATATTGTACATTATATCCAAACGTTACCTTTCAGGTATCTGGTGTTTTTCTTACCATGTCATAAGTGATATTAGTACTGCGTATTTTAAAATTTGGGGAGTGACATTGTGCAAAACTTTTGGAAATTGCCGGCGGAGTAATTAACAAAAAAATCCTCAGAGCCGCTCCATATTTCGTTTTTAGATGATTATTTAGGGGTTACTGATCACTTTAGTTTTGGTGAAATTGGGACGATGGGGACGGTGGGGATGTACCGAGTCAATACACTTATACATTTTTGGTTTTTAAGACACCTCCAATATTATTTCGTCGACTTCCAAAATTTGAAAAAGTTTTTCATCTTCATGGATAGTGCACCTAAAATGAAGGAACTATCGTCTACAGACTTATTGATATTGATTCGTCAAAATTACATACTGTTCAGAGAATATTCAATAAATTCGATAGTGTTGAATTGCCAATAACTTACAAAAAATATTAAACATCGAATAGGGCCATTCCACATCTCGCCATATTTATTTTAAATAATCATAGATTCATGAACTCATTATACTTTGTCTTTTAGCTGTAAGTCTGAGATGGAAGAAAGGATGTACTTGCTTTTCATCTAATAGAATTTAAAGAAAAATAGGATAAAAAAATAAATACGAAAATGGGCATTCTGCATCTCTTCACAAAAATTGCCAAAATGTGCAAAACTTTGGTGGATAGTACAGTTTCCCAGTATTTATAACTGATTTTTTCTAGAACCTGTTTTTTTGGCGCGAGTAAAAAAAGAGCATGTGCTTTGTCCAAAAGTCCAATTAAACTATTCCCGGTTAGAGCCAACCCTGTTCTCGCTTCGGGCCCTTTCAAATGGCAAAGCGTAGCAGGAATTTAAAAGGAACGAAACTCAAGGAAGATGAAGATGTTTAACTGATAAATAGAGTTATTTAAAAACTGGGCATGTATATTTTTACTTAAAAAATTAGGAGTATGCCGGGTATTTAGAAAATTCCGTTTTCGTCGGTATGGTAAAAACGTAACATTTATACCTGGACAATTTTTATATTTTGATGGTCAAAGACTCATTTTAGCTAGATTTGAGCTATCTAACGCAGTATTTTCATCTGAAAATAGATAATTATTGATATGTTCACAGTCTTCATTTCAAACAGATTATTACATGGATTGATACTTCTTGATAATGACAGTATCAGTACCTAGCTAGCTAGCTACTGTTAAACTTATTTTGGGATAGCTGTATTCCACATATTATTCTTGATTGCGTATTTCCGTACCATTCCACTTTCATCTGAACATTCGTGACAGTCGCTAAAAATTTAAAGCTTCTTCTTTCGAAAAAATAAGGTCTCCAACCTTTCCCACTTTAAATTTGGCATCTACCAAAATGTCTGAAAATTGGTTGGCGCCTAAAACAAAGCTTAGAATTTTTCGTCCAAATACTTCTTCGCCACCACTGGGTCCATTTCCAAAGGCAGTATTAAACTATCATAAACGTTGATATCACATCATTTCCTTAAGTTTTAAGTTTTGCTTCGCCTCCGATTTCTGAAAGTTCAAAACCGCATTTGAAAATAACTGAGTCACTAGTCTGATACTGACAATTTTGAAATTCAGGGCAATATATGATTGCTGAAAACTATTACCGAGTATCCAACCTTACACTGCATTTGCCAGTTTAAAAATATAACGCATAGAAGCAGGTGCGTCACTGTTAGAGTTGTCTTTATTTATTTTTTTAGAGTGATAAAATTTAAGGCAAAGTGGATCCAAGTGATCCCTTGGACCTGTTTTTTAACAGTTTCGGTGAGTAAATATTTAAAACAATTCCTTTTCATCAATTCACTAAAATCGGATAACCTGAGCTGGATAGCTGCCACCATAAATGCATAGGAGGCATATTTTCGTTGTTAAAAAGATCTTAGTGGGTGAATTCTGTAACTTTGAGCGAAGCGATAGCGATATTCTTCCAAAGCTTTCGCTCGTTTCGGTATTCCATAAATATCTTCGTTCCGACTCGGACATAACGAACGGTATAAGCGATAGCGAAAGATTTTGGGTCTCACTTGTCAAGTTTTGACGTTATTATTGCTGTGTGTCAAAGTGACAATTTGCTTTAATTTATTTGTCACAGATCACAGAAACAAAGTTTAGATTTGTCACTTTGCCGTTCCCGCCAAAAATTGTTCTGTATCCAATCGCAAACACCAACGGCGCGCTCGGCGCGTATCCGTATTTTATATTTACTAATCAAGTCTGCCTCTGTCTTAAGTCACAAGCTTGTAGCTTGGGCTTTGACATTACTTTGACAGATTTAAAATTTTTTGAACGGTGCGTTTGAATTTGAAAGTGTGCAACGTATATGAATGGTGATATTTTTATATTCTTGATATCGGTAGTACCTATCTATTATATTGATCATTCCTGATGGAAAATTTTGAAACGTTGAAGCCCGAAAAGAAGTGTTGTGTGCCGGGTTGTATTGAAAGCCGGGTCAACGAGATCGGCTTCCAAAACCAATTCAAGAATTATTTGACTTGTGGCTGGAGAGGATCAAACCTCATAATTATGAACAACTCTCAAGGGAACAAATTTATAATAGGTTTTATGTGTGCGACCAACATATTACCCCTAATTGCTTTTTACCTGGAAGCCGGAAAGGGCTGATGTAGAATGCTGTGCCATCGCTGCTGATTCCAAGTAAGTGTAATTTTTGTTTAAGAATTTCACATTATTCTTCGTGTTCTCTTCTGCAATGTTTGATGACCTACTCTACATATATGTATAATATGCATATAGCACGTGTAAATGAGTGGCCCTAGCTAGGATGGGGCATATATGTAGTTTAAGAGGCAATGCCCTACCGGGTCTATTGCGCAACGGCGCCCCACGCGATTTGAGAAAATTTTGTTATCAAGGTAAAGAGGATGGTCTGTTATGTGATTTAAAGCAATAAAAATTGCGAAAGAAGCACGTTTTTTGGAAAAAAATGAAAAAAACTGTATTTTCAACATATTTCAGTAAGGCATGCACACAGAACTATACAATTTTAGAAGTGAGGTACTGCTTGACAGATGATAATAAGATGCGGTGTTGCCAACATTTGCTCGATATTTAACGTCGCTTCGAAAGCGACTATACTAAGATTGAAACGTTACAGAGAAAATTAGCACGGCTCCTGCACAAGGATAACAAAAAATCGTGAATCGTTTTACATTTTTAACTATCTAAATTTAAAGATATCTTATTTCAAATGTTCCTTTCTTTCTAGCTGATGTTTATGTTTAAGTAGGTATTATGTACTATTGTTTGTTTTATTTAGTTTGTATATTAGCTTTTTATGTAAAATTGGTGGCTTTAATATTGTTTGTGATTAAGCTTTATTGTTATATTTGGCCGATATCAGCTCCAATAAATCATTGAAACGTGCGACTGACGTTGGACCGTTGCCATTAAAAGCCGAACAGGTGACAATCTTACCTGAGGTGAGGTTGGTTAGATTTTTCAACATGTTTGATATCAGTAACCTCTGGGGGGGCCGAGCCCCCCCAGGCCCCCCCGTAACCACCTGGTACAAACCTAATTAAACCTAAAATAGCCTAAATTTAGATATCTTTTATATTTCACCCAACCTAGTAAGTATAACGGCACCACCTTCAACCTCCATTTCAGTTTCTGCTAAAACAAAATCAGGTCAAACTTAATCCCTTTTGAACATTTGTGTATGAAAGTCCCAAAATGATTTATTTTCATCTTTCCCAAAACACATTGAATGCATTTTCCATGTCTTTCACTAACCTAAAAAAGTGCAATTGCACAATTTCGTGAAGTACATTAACTGATAACTACTGCTTGCTGGCAACACTGCATCTTTGTGACACTTAGATGACTTACGAATCTGTCAAGTGGGTTCTCGTGTATTGTTCTGTGTAGATATATTTGTGAAAAGTATGGTAAAAATAACAGTTTTTTTTATTATTTTTTTCAAAAAACATGCTTCTCTCGCTATTTTTCTTTTTTAAAATTACATAATAGACCATCCCCTTTAATTCAAATATGAATTTTTCCGAAATTACGTGGGGCGTTGTTGCGTTGTAGCACCTGCCCTACCTATGTGGATAGGGCAGAAAACCGCGTTTTATCAGATGCTTATTTAAAATAAAGTTTCAACCGTATAGTGCCAAATTGTATAACGAACCCCTAAAACTGCAACCCACAATACCATGAATTATTATATGTTACAGCCTGTAATAAAAATTTTATGATATCCTACTAGATATCCTCTTTCCAATTTGATACAACTTATCATAATATAATTTTATTATACCACGTATATAGATATATGTAGTTATATTTATTTTCATTTTTAGAATTACAAGATAGTCATTCTCATGGGTTTCCAGTCCTACCAGGAACATCAAGAGGTAAGGTGAAAATTGTGTATTTTATATCCAACCTGACAAAGATGCCTCACATTAAAGTACTTCTGATTTAAAAAAAAACTGATAACAGTTCTTGAAAAATTAAATTTTTATTAACAGAGTATATCAGTCAATAGGCGGATATATTTGACAAAGTGGTTTTTTTTAACTTAACAGTAAGAGTAAGATATGGAAATGATGAACTTTGCATGTAAATGAAATCATAATCATTATTAATGCTTTAGGAATCTACAATAATACTAATATCTGAGAAAAGTGCTTTATGAGTTGTATCAGTTTTGTTAAAAAAAAGCTGTACATGGCATTAAATTTTGTAAGCATTTTTGAAATACATATAGATTTTGCTGTGATTTTTGTTTGGGCAAAAATTAAAAAATCCTGTCGTCAATTGTTTGCGACATTACATCATAATTGCAAGTTGTAACATTGTGCAAACATTTTTCTGTATACCGTGTCCCAGGACGAATCCCGAAAACTTTAAGGATGATTTCTGGCACCGGCTTATGTATTAATATGTTTGAGTTATATATTTATTCTTAAAACCTAAAAAGTTCAGTTGACCTTAATTAGATCGCGAAATGATTAGTATGTGGCTGCTCGTATCACATTTGTACGCAGGTACGTATGTAGGGGGGTCCAGGGGGTCCGGACCGCCCCCCGAAATGTTATAAAATGCCGCCTAAAAAATGGAATCCACAAATTCCCCCCCCCCCCCGCAAATTTAAGGATTTAAGGTGGCAACTCTAATCTGGACCCCCCCCCGAAAGGTCAACTAAGTGACACCCATAATCTGGACCCCCCCAAACCAAATCCTGGATATGTGCCTGTTTGTACGGTACGAAAACTACAAAAATCTGATCATTGAGGTGAACAATCGACAAGAACATTAAAGTGTAATCCTTCTAAATGATCTCCGATTTTTGCTGTAAAATAGATAAGAAAATCTGGAAAGTGGAAGTGAGATAAGGTGGGCCAGACACGTTTTAGTTATCTTTAAAACCAAACTTCAAACGTTGATTTCTCTGTAACAAATGCGAATTTCAGAATAATTCCTTTGATATCGTCTTCACCTTCCGAAACCTAAGTACGATTTCTTTTTTGGTTTTCGTCTTGACATACGGTGTATATTACAGTCATAAAAAACTAACTATATTTACTTATCTTTCAGGTGATAATTCTGTACTCCAGCCTATGTCTAGTGAAGACGCTACACCCAAGCGACCACCACACACTGTACCTACAGTTGCAAGACTTAATAGAGGTAAATATTGTTGCATGTATGGTGTGGATACCAGTGGCGTAACTAAGGGCCCGCCTTTGTGCAACAAGAAAGTAGATACTAAGTTAAAAGGTCTGTTTCCTAGTTATTAATATTCTTTACAAAAAATACCTATTAACCCCATGATTCATACCTATCATTGAAAAAGTGGGACAGTAGCGAGTAAACCTCAATGTTAAAGCCCCGAAGATGGCAATAAACATTGCCGAAAGCTTGGCAGTTTCCTTTATGCAGTGACCTGTGTTTCTAATCAAAATTTTGGCCACAACAGATGATACTTTTCTTAACTGTGTACTGAAGTCGTTGAATAAAGCTAGCTCTTCATGTAATTTTATTTAGAAAAACTGAAAAATATGCGAGCTCCAAAATAAAAAATGTAAATCTCGGCTTGTGTATCAAGACGGACCTACCCTAATCTGTTCAGTTTTTTGTTCGGATTTTTGTCTTATCTATTAGGCACTGCACCTGTCAGCTAGTGCAATAGTCACTTTCTGTTTAAATTTGTTAATTTTAAATTGGTAATTCCTAAAAGTGACGCATTATTATAAACGCAAAAAAAGATTTTCCAATTTAAAAAGTAACTACGATAAACTGAAAGTCACTAGTTATTATTGACAGATACAATGCCTGGCGATAAGACAAAAATTCCAGAAAAAGACTAAACATATAGAGACTAGGTGCGTCTTAATACCAGATCAGGGTTTAGACTTACTTTTTTTCTGTATCTCGCTTATTTGGCAGTTTTTGGATAAAAGTTATTTGAAAACGTAGTTTATTTTAATGAATTCTATATACACAGTTTAAAGAAAAATCAACTTAGGATTCACCCTGTATATATATACTGGGTGTCCCAGAATTTCCTTGACACGTGATATTTTCGTAACGAAAAACGGTTCAAGCAAGAACTGAGTGGTACTTTTGAAGGTACTATAGGATCTATCATACCATGCATTCAAAACATTTTTGTTTTGTACGTCAACCCTTAAAACTCACCCCCAACTTTTTTTTCCAAATAGCACCCCATAGGCTTTCCTACATAAATGATATCCTCATTTAATTTAAAATCTTGTGGTACCTTTAATTTTATATGCAAACTTATTTTTTCCGTAAAATCATAAGCATAAAACAAATGAAATGATAATTTATTTGACGCCTGATATTTTTGTAACAAAAACGGAAAAAAAGAAAAGTAAGTGGGTTTTTCAAGGGTAGTGAATGACCTATCATTCCTTGCTTATGAATCATTTTTTTCTTACTTAAACCCCTGGAATCCACCCCTAGCTTGTTCTTTCAAATTTCAATCCACAATTTTGCCTGGAAAAATAAATTCCTTACTTGAATTTAATTATCGTAGTGCCTCACTTTTTATGCCCCTACTGCAAACATCGGGGTTGGCGCGGCCCGATGTAGCCATAAAACTTTTTCACGTGTTTGTTGTCACATTTTTTTATTAGTTGATGCATGATAATAAAAACATATTTTCCACACATGTGTTTTAATTCATTCATGCTTACGATTTCATGGATTAAACGAAAAAAATTAAAGATAAATTGCAATAGGGGCATAAAAAGTAAGGCACTACGATAATTAAATTCAAGTAAGGAATTTATTTTTCCAGGCAAAATTGTGGATTGAAATTTGAAAGAACAAGCTAGGGGTGGACTCCAGGGGTTTAAGTAAGAAAAAAATGGTTTATAAGCAAGGAATGATAGGTCATTCACTACCCTTGAAAAACCCACTTAATTTTCTTTTTTATCCGTTTTTGTTACAAAAATATCAGGCGTCAAGCAAATTATCATTTCATTTGTCTCATGCTTAAGATTTTACGGAAAAAATAAGCTTTCGCATAAAACTAAAGGTACCACAAGATTTTAAATAAAATGGGGATATCATTTGTGTAGGAAAACTTATCGGGTGCTATTTGAAAAAAAAAGGTTGGGAGTGAGTTTTAGTGGTTGACGTACAAAAAAAATGTTTTGAATGCATAGTATGATAGACCCTATAGTGCCTTCAAAAGGACCACTTAGTTCTTGCTTGAACTGTTTTTCGTTACGAAAATATCACGTGTCAAGGAAATTCTGGGACATCCGGTATATATACGTAAAATATTATTAAGAAAAAGAGGCCACGCAAAATTTCTTGCCACTGCCACTGATGGATACATTATGTTTCAAGTTTTCTTTTGTGCTAACATATCAGTCAGAATATTTAGATTAATTATAATGATTTTTACTGGGAAAATGCTGTTATCCTCAAAAATATATATTTTTGGTGGCAACCCATGTCTTTTTCTAATTAGTTTATATTTTTTTGCAGGTGTCTCTAGGCGGAATTCTGTTTTGGGGTTGGCCAATGTCAATCGAAGTAGTCAACTCAGTCCACAAGCTAAACAGTTTTACACAACTATTAGAAAATGGAGCGTAAAGATGGGAAAGATGCAGAAAAACATGATCAAGTATAAAGAGCGCTTCAAAGTTGCTGAAAAAATATTATCACTCTTTGCCCAACAGTTTTTTTGTAGCGTAAAAGTAAATATTTGAAATTTATTTGTTTCTTAGTATTTGTAAAATCTTCTTGTTACAACATTATGCATTAACTTAATCTTAAAAGTAAATAGTGGGCCACTTATATCTTTTGATTTATATTATAAATCTACATAAATATATGGATACAAGTAATTATTTGGTTTTTATCTCCTAGAGTTTGTCTCAGAAAGTAGATACTTATATGTTTTTGGTTTTTTTCACTAATTTGAGAGAAGGATCATAGTATTTATTTTATTGTACAATAGCACCTATATTGTTTATACGTGAGGAATATTGAATGACGGCTTATGAATTGAATAGAAATAAAAAGTCATAAATATACTGTTAGACTCAAAAAGATCAACTTTTGCACATTATTTCCACCAAGGACGTTAAAACAATAATTTCTACATACAGCTCACGTTTATTTTGTTTGTGCATTATGCATTTTTTTATATTTGCTCAAATTGGTAAACAAATTAATATTAAATTGGTTACAAAAGTAAATCAAGGATCAATTTTACAATGTTGTACATAGTTTTGTTTTTAAGTTAGGATAAGTAATTGTTTATAATTTTTCATTGTATTAATATTGGCAAGGGCTGAGTGGAAGAACACCATCAAGGTGAACTCCTCCTTGAGGTTGTTCTGATTGCATATTCATTTTTTTATGTTATCATTAAAGTTTACTATTATGTTGCTTTTGGTAGAATAAAGACACTATTACTAATTATTATTATTACAGGTTTTCACGGATCACGTGCTAAACTGATTTGGGTGAAATGTGAAAAGCGCATGAGCAGTATGATTACGGGCGTTCGCGGTATGTAAATTCATGTAAACTGATTCTGTGATGTGAATCGAGTCAGCTTACGTGCAATATTTATATAGTACGAACGTCCTTAATCATAATGCGGATGCGCTTTTCATTCGATCAGTCCCGAACCAGTCCGAGGCGTGATCCGCGTAAACATCTATTATTATTCATTCATACAAGTATAAACAAATGCCACCTTTGAAGGTAGCACCCTGTATAAGCTTTAGTTACAATCGCAAACGCCAGGGGGTGTGATACGAACAGTTTTTGACAATTGGCTATATCAGTTTCATATCTATAAGTGTTTCTGTGATCTGTGTTATTTGTGTACTTAATTACCAATCAATGAATCGAAGAAAAAAAGTAATCCTTCGGAATGGTCGGCATTGCTGGATTTTGTAGGGTCTCATCCAGAGATATTTAAGCCAACTCGTGAATGCTCGTGAGTCATCGAGCTCCATGTCAAAAGAGTAACGAAGCATTAAACTTTGGTTATCGAATGCCGTCAAAAACCATTTTCGTAAATGATTAGCTTCGCTTTCGCCTGCTTTCGTTACTATAGCGAAAGTTACAGAATCTACCCAGTGATGTAATAAAGTTAAGGTTTCAAATGATCTGTACTTACCCCATTCTGTTGGAAGGTCATCAATCCATGCCAGATTGAGGTGAACCCATCGAGAAAAAAGAAACACATTAACAGATCCTTATTAAAATGTTAGAAATATCCTTAGGTTAACACGATATTTGCTGTGCGTGCGATTTTGTATCTACTAATGCCTGAATAGTTCCGATTATATTTCGCAGTCTCGTCTCATATTACAAAACACCCCAGTAGTAGCAGTTTGCTGTACGAAACAATACGACGTTTAAAGAGCTGAAACAAAAAACATAAACACCACATTTCTTACCTAGGCGAACGGCGCTATTTCGATTCTCACTGTGGTTTGTCGTATGAAGCGGTATAGACGTAGAATTCTCGCCTTTTGGTTTCGGGTGTGCGTGCGCGTGAAAAGATGGGAAAACATAGTAAAAAAACACAGAAGGGCTAGAAAAGTGAAGAAGCTGTTAAGTGCCATGCTAAGAGAATGTGAGGATAGCAGTAGTAGTTCGAGTAAGTGTTCATTTTTAATTCCGTTACAATAAAATGTGGTTGTGGAAAGAATAATACTACCTGGTATAACAAATTTATTACATTTATTGGTAGAATTTGTCTGTCTATTATCAAGTGCAAGAATTAGCCACTTATTGTGTGCAAAGCTAACTAGCTACTCATTGTGTGCACTATGTAGCCACTTATTGTGGATGTTTCAAGTTATTCAATTTCTTTTATTTTTTGACAAATTCTGTCATTGGACAGCCACTTATTGCGTGCATATTCTAAAAACTTATTGTGTTCATGTTATTTGCTTGTTCTTCAGTAGCCTGTGTGTTATGCATATGTTTTAACATTTATCACTCATTAATACTACTTGGTATAACAAATTTATTACACTTATTGGGTATTAGAATTTGTTTGCCTATTATCAAGTGCAAGATTTAGCCACTTATTGTGTGCAAAGCTAACTAGTTACTCATTGTGTGCACTATGTAGCCACTTATTGTGGATGTTTCAAGTTATTCTATTGCTTTTATTTTAGACAAGTTTTCAGTCATTGGGCAGCCACTTACTGTGTGCATCTTCTAAACACTCATTGTGGTCATGTTATTTGCTTGTTCTTCAGTAGCCTGTGTGTTATGCATATGTTTTAACATTTATCACTCATTAATACTACCTGGTATAACAAATTTTCAAGTGCAAGAATTAGCCACTTATTGTGTGCAAAGCTAACTAGTTACTCATTGTGTGCACTATGTAGCCACTTGTTGTGGATGTTTCAAGTTATTCTATCGCTTTTATTTTAGACAAGTTTTCAGTCATTGGGCAGCCACTTAATTGTGTGCATCTTCTAAACACTCATTGTGGTCATGCTATTTGCTTGTTCTTCAGTAGCCTGTGTGTTATGCATATGTTTTAACATTTCTCACTCATTGTGATGAAAGTTCTTTGCATATAATTATGAATAATGTAATGATACTGTAAAGGAAAGAGACATGTCACATAAAATTTCTCTATATTAGGTTCGGCTACTGAGTCAGACTCATTGTCAGACCAAGAGTGTAGGGAAATTGAAGACCAGCAAGACTAATTAAGATGATCTCATAAATGATAGAGTCATTCTCAAAGAAATTCTAGGAGAAGACCCTATGAACCCTGCTAAAACAGGTCCGGCAGTAAATAATGATACGGCCTCACATTGGACATCAATTTTAAAGAATGGCCTAAATAAGGATTTGAGAAGGGAACTTCCGGGAATTTCCGACAATAGAAAATTGCCTGGCTTTATGTCCACCGAAACTCAATAAGGAGATATCAGTCGGGTTACAGGACTTCACGATTAGACAAGATAATTTCTTCTGTCATATTCAACAACAAATCAGGGCTAGTGTAGGCGCTGTCGTTGCCCCAATTGAGCGTTTTATAGCTCATGGAGGCACCTCGAAAGAACTGTTGCAGCGAATGATAGATTTGATCAAATTAATCACAGACTTGCATCATATGATATCGTTGCACCGAAAATTCGTATTGTCAAATTCTTTATCTCCCTCAATTAAAAAGGTGTCTGAGAATTGTGCAATTGATACACATCTGTTTGGAGAAAATTTCTCCCAGTCAGTGAAAAATTCACAAGAATTGCACAAGTTGGGAATGCAGCTTAAAAAGCCGGCATTCAGGAACTTGCCACAGACAAATAATCAACAGCCTGGTACAAGCTATGTAAGGCAAGGCCAAGCGGTTGCAAGACAGGCTAGCTCGTGCCATTTAAACTGGAAGCGCCAGGCCAACAAGAAGAAGGAAAAGGAGGAAGGGGTGAGGAGCAGGAGCGGAGCAGCGCAATGGAAGAACAAATACCAACGGGGCCCCAGATAGACACTGAGGTAGGCTTGGCTGGTAGGCTGGCTAGATTTGTTGACCTAACCAGATTATTATTAATTGGCTGAAAGGCGTCAAACTTCATTTCAAGAAGGTTCCCTTTCAGAAACATCCTACAAAGGTTAACGTTGATCATAAAGACAAAATTGAGATGCATATCAAAATTAAGGAAATGTTAAGTGAAGGAGTTATTTCAAAATGTAAACATACCAGACGTGGTTCTTGTCAACTTATTTTTTAATCAAAAGAAGTAGTGGTTCGAAACGATTCATCATTAATCAAAAAAAAAAAAATTAAATAAATATTTAACTCCATACATTTTAAGTTAGAGGATTATAGAAGTGTAAAAAATCTATTATTTGACAACTATTATATGGCAAAAATTGATTTAAAGGATGCATATTTTTTGATAAATATAGAGAGTAGCTCAAGGAAATTTCTAAGATTTCAATATAACAAAACTTTTTATGAGTTGCCAATGAGCCTATGCACAGCGCCTTATATTTTCACAAAAATATTCAAGCCAGTAATTAGGAAATTGAGATCAGAAGGAGCTATAGTGGTAATGTATTTAGATGATTTACTGGTTATTAGCAAAAGGAAAAGTAGAGTGTCAAGAGTAGGTGAATAGAGTCTTGAAAATGTTAAAATTTTTAGGTTGTGTGATAAATTATGAAAAAAGCGTGTTGTGCCCTTCGCGTTTGTGTAAATATTTAGGATTCAATTTCAATACTGTTGATATGGTTATATCCTTGCCTCAAGAGACAATTCTTAGGATAAAGAATGCATGCTTAAAAAATTTTAAAAGAAGCGTTGTAAGATAAAATTATTTGCCCAAGTCTCAGGAATGTTGGTGGCGGCATGTCCAGCAATAAAGTATGACTGGGCTCATACAAAGTACTAGAACGAGCGAAATTTCTAGCCCTCCTAAATTCGAAGGGCAACTATAATAAGGAAATGGTAGTTACAGCTGAAGTAATTTTGAAAATTAATTGGTAGCTCTCTCATTTGGAAAATTGTAGTTTTTCCCTAAGACAATTTGTATCCTGGAAGCCAGATTCACATGCAGAGTTGGTGGATGCATTTACCTTTTCTTGGGAGAACCTGTCGTTTTATGCATTGCCGCCCTTTTCCTTAATATCAAAAGTGTTGAAAAAAGTTAAAGACGACAACGCAGAAGGAATTTTGATTGTGCCAGACTAGCCAGGCCAAGTGTGGTATCCGGCATACCAGCAAATGCTAATTTTTGATACTTTTACTATGGGGCCAGATGAAAATCTGTTAACTTCTCCTTTTAGGCAACCCCATCGCCTATGGAAATCCCTTACCCTGGTTGCAGGGATTATATCAGGAAGACCTACGCAAGAAGGTCATTTCCAAAGGAGAGACTAGCAGGCATTCTCCCCTCAGTAAGTGAACAAACTCTCAAACAATGTTATTGTGCCTATAAGGCTTGGGGGTATTTTTACTTAAATAAACAGGTGGATCCGTATATGGGTGTATTAGAGAATATTATATGTTTCTTAAAATTAAAATTTGAAAAAGGTTGTTCATTTTCAGTAGTTAATAGTTATAAGTCAGCATTGGCCTTAGTATTACAAATGTCGAAAGATGATGAAGGAGTGAAAAAATGGTTAACAGGTTTTTGAAAGGACTTAGGAATATCCGGCCTCCAAAAACTAGGTACTCTAGTACATGGGACCTGCACCCAGTGCTAAATTACTTGAAGACCTTGAATCCTCTATATTCACTGAGTCTAGGGGATATAACTTTAAAATTGCTAGTATTGTTAGCACTAACCACCGCTCATAGAATGCAGACATTGACTAAAATCAAAATTAGTAATATTGTTAAATGTGCGGAATAAGTAGAGTTTTTTATAGAAGATAAAATCAAGACATCAGGTAGGAACAGCCTACAGCCAGTTTTATATGTTCCATACTTTTCAGAAAAACCGGCCTTATATCTTGCATCTACGATAGAATTGTATATATAGGAAAAACTAAAGCTATCCGACCAGTCGGCTTAAACGCACTTATCATAACGATTAAAAAGCCTTTTCGGGCTGCATCCTCTCAAACAATCAGCCGTTGGATTAAGTCGGTTTTAAGACAATGTGGTATACATACAAATCTATATTCAGGATATAGTATTAAACATGCGGCTGTATCTTCAGCAGATAGACCTTTGCTAAAGCAGTTTTTAAGGGTGCAGGAGTGAATGTGGAGTAGAATAATTTGAATTAGTTTAAGTGTTGATAAATATATAAATTGTTCATAAAAATAGTTATCTAAAACAATATAAAGAGAGTTGGGGTACCTGTCTCGATTATTTAGTTTCACACCTTCCAGAGAATCAGCTCCAGGTTGACCCTAAATGTTCTTTAAACATCTACAGGGTGTTTTGTAATATGAGACGAGACTGCGAAATATAATTAATTGATCAATCGACTTACCTGGAAGGAAGGTTGATCATAATTATATGAGCAGTCTCGTCGAAATATTACAAAACCCCACCCTCGTGCATAATCTTTCATAATGCATTTTGCCCGACCCTATTGGGTCAACCTGACGATACTTTCAACCAGTGAGAATCGAAATAGCGCCGTTCGCCTAGGTAAGAAATGTGGTGTTTATGTTTTTTGTTTCAGCTCTTTAAACGTCGTATTGTTTCGTACAGCAAACTGCTACTACTGGGGTGTTTTGTAATATTTCGACGAGACTGCTCATATAATTATGATCAACCTTCCTTCCAGGTAAGTCGATTGATCAATTAATTAAGTCGTCCTGCGCGCCTAATGTGATCCGACTGATACGGATATTGGTACCGCATCGCATGCACCTCACATATCGCATTTACCTAGGACGAGACGAACGCTTGAAAGTTCAATTTTGATGATAGTGGCAAATATATATGTATATGAAAAGGACTCAGTATATCATAAACGATCTATTAAATCGAAAGTAGAAAGTAAAAAGCACATCATGTAGGAATGAGTGACCATTAGATACACAGTTCAACTGAAACGTTTGTTTTATACTGTGCCTTACACTTTCGATAAAATACATTTGCAATATTTCGATTTTTCATCGCCGCCTTATTTAGTTGACCAAATTCTAATAAATACTAGACTACATAATTATTCACAATATCTTTCCGTATACATTACCGTTTTTCCATTGACGTCCACATGATATCGTCCAGCGAAAATCTTGATTATTTCAGCATTGCCATACTTTGCCCCCCAGTGTAGTACCGTCTATTTGGAAACAAATAAACATTTAATGTTCATGATAACTAAGAACGAAACCGAAAAAAGACGTTAATTAGTAAATCTAACTTCAAAACTACAGTTCAAAACAACTAAATTAGAAATTCAGTCATGATTCAACTTTACATAGACAGATAAAAGTTATGGAGCAAAAACATAAAGGAATTTGTCTATATCTTCCCATATCTTCGAATTCATCACTGGATGCTGACAAAGTATGATTGGATATGCTTCAGGGAAAAGTCTGACTGAAGTTCGTCAAACCAAAGGCTATGCGTTTTCCAGGTTTTCTTATGCTCTGAAGTTAGATCCCAAATGAAAAGAGGTATTGCTCTCTCTTAGACTTTCGGGCTGCGCATCACATTATCTGCCAATTGGACAGCAATAACCGTGATCCTAACACAATGATGTATTCGTCCTCTTTTGGTACCTCCTCCACAGCGGAGGTTGACGACCATTAATTGGAATTCTTCTCTATCCTGTGCTAACGAATGATGGTGCAGTCTTCTGTTATATTAAGCCACTGACGTAAGTTCCAGGGCCAGGAGAATCTTATCGTAAATGCTGTTTCAAAAATATGGCCAAAATAAACTTATTTTCTTCGTTTTATTGTGGCTAAAGGGCCCTGTTATTTATTTATTCTTTCTAGTATCCTACCGTTTGTCGCTCGCTTGGTCCATGACGTCCTTAATATGCGTCTGTATAGCCATATATCAAAAGAATCCAAACGTAACATGGTCCATCCCTCAAATCCGTATAATGATGTGGACCGTACATTTTTTTGCTCGGTTTATGCATATTCACTTTATAAAAAGTAATTAAAGCACTGTATCCTTAGTGCTTCAGAATGACCGACGAAATAGGAGTTAGTTGGGAAAAAACGTGTCTCTTGCTCCAAGTTGATTTTCTGCTAAATATTTCATACTATTATAAGGGCCACAGAAGTGGCCGAAACGTAAGTAAAAAGTTCATCTTTCAGCATATGTGGTTTTACCAATGCGCAAGTAGAGTACTCTGCATATAAGTGTTATACACACATATTGTACTATCGTTCTTTGATAAATTTACGGACAACGTAAACTCGCAAACCACCATCGCTGTATTTGGCGCGGGTACTTAAAATTCCGAAAAAATTGACGCCTGAAAACAAACTGTTGTCCAGCTTATCTGATACAAGGCGTATCAGTCGAGATCGTGTCCCCACATATTTTGCATTCTTCTTCATTTTTCTACGAGGAAGAGCTGTGAGTCACGACTGTACTATTCGCATTCCTCCTCACTATTCGCTTGGTTCTTTATGAATTTAAGCATTTAACAAAAGGTAGGTAAGGTGTTGCTGATGATACCTCGGTAATAGCCCAGAGTAACGCGGGCCTACGAAGAATGCCAAAGAATGCTGGACAAAATCGTGAATAGCAGTGAAGAAGCTGGTCTCACACTTAATATCAAAAAGACAAAATTAATGATCAACAACAAAGCAAATGGCTAAAGAAGATCGTATATTCATAATAAGGTGCAATAAGAGAGCGAGAGGGTCTGGAGATCTGAACATCGGACTTAAGATCAGGTTGACCAGATGTTACATTTTCTCAATCCCTCTATGGGATGGAGTCGTGATCAAGGAACAAAGTTGGTTTGAAAAGACATACTTTTGCAATGCATACTCAGAGGTACTAAGATAGAGTCACAAATGTGGTCCATGAGGATGGTCCATGAGGAGGAAGGTACATGAATAAAGAAATAGATATAAAATTCGGGAAACATTCTTACCCGTGTTATGTTATGCGTGGCGAATGGTACGACATTCTACAACTAATAATACATCGTCCATCGTGGATGCCCAGACACCACCTTCAGCTGGCACCAAGCAAAACTGAGGCAGCATTCTCCGGGGTTCTAGGATCACTAGGAACCAAGTGGGTGAGGGGTGCAAATAGTACCCAGCAAATCGATAGTGTACTTGGGGATTACCGTAGACAACGAACGATGTTTCAACGAACACATAAAGAGAACTGCGGTGAAAGCAGAAAGAAAGGTGGCATTATTGTCACGTATACTGCCAAACGTAGGCGGCCCAAGTATGCGAAAAAGACAGATCTTGAACGGAGTTATCCACTCAGTTATGCTATATGGAGCTCCAATATGGTGTAAAGCGATGGAGAGGAAAAAGCACCAGCAAACCGTAGACAGGGTGCAAAGGAAGTCTCTGCTGAGGGTGGCCAGTGCGTATCGTACTGTATCTACCAAAGCGCTGCAGGTTATAACAGCGATACCGCCACTGCAATTGTTGGCCAAGGAGAGGAGATATATGTATATCGCGCAAGGTGCTCTGCCAGAGCGGCGGAGGACCGCCAGGCAGAAAACCATGGACGAGTGGCAGGGGATCTGGTCCAGTACAACGGAGGTGGCGCAGTGGACTAATCGTCTGATTCCAAATATACAAGAGTGGGCAGAGTGTAAACACATGACAACCTGCTATTACCTAACACAGCCGTTGTCGGGCCACGATCCCTTTCGGGTGTATAGATACAAAATAGGACGAGCGACGGACGATTGTTGTCGTCATTGTGGCCAAAGCGACACAGTCGAGCACGTCCTGTTTGAGTGCGGGTGCGAGTTCTATTACAAGCAGGAAGCGAGAGCGAACCTGCCTGAGGACCTGACCCCAGAGAACATGGTGCCCATCATGATATCGAGCGAGCAGGAGGAGAAGAAAAAACATATTGAACTCATCTTGCACCGTGAAGAATATCATTCACGATGATGCCCGGTGCAGATAGAGATCGAGCAGAGGTAAGGAAAGAGGGAATGGGTTTCAGCCCGTCGGGCCATGGTGACATGTCGGATGAACGTGTTTGCGTCGGTTGGACATGACATTAGATGACACAAGCTGGTTCAACGTCGGGCGGGCAGACTCTCTCTCATACCTCCAGGTGTGTCACTGTTTCTGTCATTGCGATGAAGCAGATTTCCTAAATCCTCTATAATACAAAAAAAAAACAACTAATAATACAAGGTATAATGTAAGGAAAAACAAGTGCGGGGAGAAGACACACTTCATTGCTAAAAAACTTGCGAGAGGGGTATCAGTGTACACCAATAAAACTATCAAAAAGGAATCAAGGAAGCTCGTATCCAATGAAATTAATATTTTCGAAATACAGGGTGGGTCAACAGTGTTTGCGTAAGTTCTATTTTTACTATGGGATTTGTTGGTTTTTAAGATATTATATGGAAAATGAGAAAATGTTACGAAATTTTGCAGTTATTCCGATGTTTAGTTTTTGGAAAACCTTCAACTCCTGACAGACTATCTCATACTGATTTTTTAGCAAGGTTATGCTGTGTAACTGGTTTGACTCATATCAGAATATAGTAATGAACATAGATTTTTGAACCTGAATATTGAACGATCAGCTAACCTCCATATCTATTGCATAATAGTTCTTCTATTTATACTTCATTTTTCCTTTTTCATGTTCTTCCTTATCTTAATATATTTACGATCTATAAATACGCATTATGCATATTTATGCGAGAAGCATATCATTCACATAATTGAAAAATAATTGTTACACTGCTAACATGGCGATTGATAATAATCATCGGGTTGCATATTGCCGGTGCTCTTGCAGAAAGTACATATTGCAAAGTGGCTGTCATAAACAGCACATTACATAAGTGATACCCTTGAGGTATGGAGCTCTTATTAGCATCAGGGATACGTGCATCGTAGCAAAATTATTGGTAAACATGAGAGGTTGTTAATAATACTATGCTGTTTTGCATTTCAAAGTAACATGAGACCACCTTTATACCACAGCATGCTACACGATCAGCAGAATTCTCTGAGGATTTCGTATATGTATAAAAATGGTTCCTACAGAAGTTGACCTTGACTATGACCTTGAGAAAAATTTAGGTCGATTTATTTTATTGGTTGTTATATTTGTTTTGTCAGGCGCCATTATGGATTAGAAATTCTGGGTAGGGATGCGAAAATAACAAAAAATGTCGACAGTTTGCATATTAAAAAAAAAGAAACTGCTTTTAAATGCTTTTTGAAGACTGTTGGAGTTTTTAAACTCTTAAGATATTTTTTACGTAGCTGTAGTGGAATTGGACCTTTTAAAATAGAACCAATAATTACTTTTTATTACTGGCATACTTAGACGCAATCGAGTATCATGGGAGTACCAGAAAGAAGTCTAGTTTCATTAGGCACCGAACCACGGCTTAAACTAGCTAAGGAAATAAAACAATGAAAGAGTGACCTCAAGGGCTCAAGATTCCCACAAAAAATGGAAACACAACCTTTATCCAATGCATAATAGATAACGCTAGTAGTTCGAAATGTGAACGTGGAGGAGAATGGTGAGAGTTCCTTATACCGCTCATCGAACTAATGTTTCCATACTGGATGAGCTCGGTAATCCAAAGAGACTATTCTCCATTGTGTCGACGAGAATGCTTACATTCTTCGGACATATTCACAGAAGCGATAATATGGAGAAACTTGTAGTTCAGGGTCACGCCCCGAGCGGGCGGCGCCGTGGCCGTTCCCCTACACGCTGGGTGATACGACGAAACAGTTGTTGGATATGAGTATCAAGAGCGCCACTGAACTGACAGTAAATCGCCAACGATGGCGAGCTACAGTTCTCAAAACCATTAATAATATTCGCGTCGGCAATACTCTAGCTCCGACTTAATGCATTTTATGAGTCCACAACATGCCTGTGAAGACATTGTGACTATGAAGATGATGAGTAGTATAAAGAAAGTTGAAGTAGTAAAACGATTCCTAATAATACTACATTTTTGCCAAATACTGAAAGTTTCTCCAAGTTGGCCATGGCTACTGTGTTTGTTATACTTTTGACCTTTCTTATGACAGAACTAAGTCAAGGATGGAAGGACTTAAAGGACGGGAATGAAATAACTAACTAACAGAGTTTATAAGACCAGAGTCAATCACTTTTGCATGCTTAGCCAAAATCTATTTTCTCGTTTTCGATACGTTCATACATAAACCTTCTTGTAATAACTAATATTGTCTTGATAATTTAAAGTGTAGATCTTAGCTTTACACACAACTTCTATTCGAAAGTTTTTTTGTACCTCTATTTATAACAGAGATATCAAACATCGGCTAAGTTCATCATCCTGTATATAAGAGGGGCCTGCACCATCGTCCGTTTAGCACAAGATAGAGAAAAATCCTAAATGATGATCGCATACCTACACTGAGGAGAAGGTACTGAAAGAGAAGAAATGAAGACAAACCCTTTCATACATAATAATTGTAAAGTACGTTAAAGACATATTCTGCCGTAACTGCTACTAATAGGATATATTCATAAAGAAAAGCATTTGCTTTTATTTTTAGAAATTGAAGAATTTACTTCATAAGCAAAAAGAACAAAATGACTCGGATTTGGATCGAAAAGGTGTTGCTCTAAAGGAAAAGGTTTCACTTTTTTGGTACTCATGAATTTGCATTTGCTTCAAAATTGATGTATCTTGTCCGGAGCAGCTTCATTCATGAGCGTGCACTTGAAGTATTAGGGTATTTTTAGTTGGAGAGTGAGCGCGAGATTTTTTTAAATTAAATTTACCAAGTGTACAGAAACCAAAAAATTCCAAGTGAGTGCGATTTTCGAACCCTCTTTCTGTTTGAGGAAATAAACGTGCAGTGATTAGCCAGAAACCAGGGGAGGGACGCTTTTGCCAGTACACACGATTAAAGTGTTTTTACGGTAACTAGATGATCCGAGTTTACATCAGGTGAGGAACTGGGATGTACACAACCTTCAGTCCCCAGTCTCCGTCACACTGTGGACAAGGTACCTGATTGGGTCAAGATCCCATCGACTGAAAATGAAGTGATGGAAGCCAAAGTGAAATGGTCAGCAAACAAAATTTTCTGCTTTGCTCTTTTCGCTGGTAGTTGAGACTTTTTCAATATTTCAGGATATTGTTGCAGCGCTTACAGCAATGAACTTGCACCCAGATTACTCCTCGGCTGCATTTTGTACCTATACTTGGTAGTCTGATAGTTCTTCGTCATTTCCCAATATTATCACAGCTATCAAATATAATTTCAAAGCTCACAGTAAAACTTAGCAGTACCAGCAGGCACTGTGTGCTTAACCTAACAAATATTGCTTTGGGCATTTGCCACTGTAACTGCAAGTTGAAATCTGTCAGCGGCAACATACCCGTGATAGCGCGTGTCTACCTTATCCTTTTTTCTGCGAGAATTTGCTTGCAAGAAAACCATAAATAATACCACCCCAAGAAGGCTGAGCCTTGTGGCAGGGTATAGGCGTACATTGGATTGGATCATATTACTTAAAAAAATTTTGAATAGTTCATCTTCTAAAGCCAGTGACAATCCTAACCAGCACTCTTTCGTATCTAAACTGGATCGTACCTGCTGGCAGCTCCTTTGGCTTAACAACTTGTTAGTGTTCGACCGTACATTCAGTTTCGGCCTAGATTTAGCAAAAAAAAAGAGGTTTCGGTTGCCATCCAGCCGAAACTACGGTCGAAGTGTCATTTTACTGTGTAGATGATGACAATACCTTATAAGAAGTTAACAAGCCTACTTATAGGAGGCAAGGTTGCAAAGAAATGCAGATGTTTATTCTTGCTGGAATTCTAGTTCATTTCTGTCTCTGAGAAAGGTTCTCCTAAAATTCATGTTGACCTTACCGACGACTGTTTCCATTCAGTAACTATCTAGTGCTGCTAGTAAAACTTATTCACACTAAAGAAGCAATTTTCTGAGCGACAAGGTTCATAAATGTTTCTCCGTTACAATATTAGATTGTGCAATTACGAAAATATCTAGTTGTGCTTAGTACGTAGGTACTTCTGAAATTTAGTTTTAACGCAGCTAATTGAGTGAGTGTCATAAAGAATGATCAAAGCTTAGAAAGTTATTATTTCTTAAGGGTACGCGCACATAAATCGGCATCGGACGGACGGTACGGATGAAACGGCCGGTACGGTACGGATTTTTCATCGGGGTATCGCACATATCTGATCGGAATCGTCGGAAGTATAGGAAATCAGCTGCAAATATGCAAATGGTCTGCAGGCAGTTTTGCCAGGCAGATCAGATTGAAATACGCTACTGAGCCACCTAGAATGTCGCTACGCCACACAAGAATAACGTATATTTCAGCATATGTATAATTTTATCGTGGGGGGGGGGGGGGGGTGCAATTGATGTTAGGTATATGTATAATATAACATAACCTTTCATTCAAAAATAGTGGATTACCCGATACATAGTCTCGACACAGCATAGTAAACAACCAGCAGAATATCTCTGAGGATTTCCTATATAAGAATGGTTCCCACAGAATTTATTTGTCAGGTGTGAAGTCTGGGTAGAGATGCGGAAATAAAAATATCGATACCGGTACCAATTCGATATTTTGCAGCCAAGTATACAGCTGTACACGCCAATGGAGGCGCGTTTGGTTCGTAATTATTTTCAATACCAATACCGCTACAAAAGTAGCGATACCAGCTTGGAATCGCTCAAAAAGTATCTAAGACATCTAAGACAAAAATACTCGATATTGGTGCAGAATTATTGATATTGATCCGTACCGTCCGTCCGATGCCGATTTATGTGCGCGTAAGATAAGATAGAAAATATACTATAAATATAAAAGAGATGATATTCGGTTCAGATCTTCTTATTTCAAAAATTACGTATAATGTATTTGAAATAAGGTCTGATAATACTGACGATGTGTTATTCATTTTTATTCACACGAAAAAATGAGTGACGTTATGTTGATGTTTCGGCCGAAACTGAGACTGAGACAAGCTGAAATTCGGTTTCGGTTTCCGGAAAAAGTAGTTTCAGTCGGATACTACAACTTGTCTTTCAATACAAAGAACATGAAAAGATTATAAATACGAAATAAAGTAAAACCTTTTCCTCCTACCTTTACCTTTGAAAGAGATACTCATTTTTTACAAAAACGGACGAATAACTCGGTAAAAAAGTGAGTAGTTTTCTAGACCAGTCTTTTTTTGCCCTATTCACAATAAAATACCCATTTCTTAAATATTTTTTTTGTTTAATAACAAAGAGATCCATTCCATGAAGCACCCGCAAGCACCCTCGGGCGTCGAAATAACGATCGATACGATCTAGTTGGCACCTGACACGGCCAACTTCGATCGATAGGGAGACGTAAGGCGCGCGCCGCTCATTTGACTTGGAAATGGCGGGCATTAAGGACAGCTCCGAGTATACGAGTGCAATTAAACCCACGGCGATGAGAAATTGGTCGGTCGGCGGGTAATGAGGGGAGATTGATACTTACGTACTGATGGTGGTCCACGTAGTACGACCCGCACGGATCCAGAGGAACGGTACATGAAACAAAAAGTCAATAAATTAATACGTATTTATATGGAACCACAGGACAAGTATTGGAAGTGACACTAACCTAGTCTCATCATCATCATAGTCACAATGTCTTAACAGACATGTTGTGAACTCGTAAAATGCATCAAGTCGGAGCCAGAGTATTGCCGACCCGAATATTATCAATAGTTTTGAGAACTGTAGCTCGCCATTATTCTCGATTTACTGTCAGTTCAGTGGCGCTCTTGATACTCATATCTAGCAACTGTTTCGTCGTATCCATCCAGCGTGTAGGAGAACGGCCACGGCGCCACCCACTCGGGGCGTGACCCTGAACTACAAATTTCTCCATATTATCGCTTCTGTGAATATGTCCGAAGAATGTAAGCATTCTCATCGATACAATGGAGGATAGTCTCTTTGGGTTACCGAGCTCATCCAGTATGGAAACATTAGTTCGATGGGCGGTATAATAAATTATCAGCATTCTCCTCCATATACACATTTCAAAAGCATCTATGCGAGCTCGATCTGCCTTTTTAACAGTCCAAGTTTCCGAGGCATACAAAAATATGGAGAACACAAGAGACTGAACCAGTGACATTTTGGTAGCTTTAGTGATGTGTTATGGTCATGCCATATTTTAGTAAGCTTTGTCATGGCCACCCGTGCCTGTTGAATGCGCCGTCGAATCTCATTCTCACAGCTACCTTAATTGTCGATCAAAGAACCAAGGTACACAAAACTTTGAACTAGCTCGCAACGGCCTATTGACTTTACTTCTCGATGATTGTCATGCTCTCTATCTATGATAACACCCTTGGTCTTGTTGTAGTTAATACCAAGACCATATGCTGCACTGTGTTCTTCTAAAACGTTCAATAGAGCTACTAGTTCTTCCTGAGAAGCAGCAATAAGGGTTGTATCGTCAGCAAATCTTAAGTTAGATATTTTGCTTCCGCCAATAGTTATACCGCCATTCCAGTTGTCCAATACCTGTCTCATCACAAATTCAGGGTAAATGTTAAATAACATCGGAGATAATACGCATCCCTGACGAACTCCTTTTCTGGTTGCTGTCTATATGAGAAATACTAAGTGGTATGGGACTCCCATGGAGATAAGGATTTCCCACAGTTTAGGCGACTTTACGTTATCAAACGCCTTAGAATAGTCCACAAAGCAGATAAAAACGGGAAAATAATGCTCTCTGGCTTTTTCAATAATCTGTCTTAAGTTTAATATCTGTTTACGCGTACCGCGTCCTTTTACGAAACCTGCCTGCGCCTGAGAAATTTACCAGCCAATAAAACCCTCCAAACGAGACTGTTAAATATATAGTAGAACCTTGCTTGTATGAGAGATTAACGAAACCTAGTCTAGTAGAGAAGAATTTGTAGCATATTGAAATACTAGCATATGGAAAGAAGAAGACACATATTATATTATGGACTAGAAAGAAAACAAACCCATATGTTTTTTCTGGTTATATGGTTCTTTTTTAGAGGAAGGGTACATTTTAGAGGAAGGGTACATGGAGAGAAAAAGTCAATAAATTAATAAATTAATACTCAACCAATCCTGAACTAAATTATAAATAACAAAATAGATAAATACTAGATTATTTCAAATACATCGTATACATAAATAACAAATTAATTATTTTTGTTTAACAGATGCTGTTTAATATCAAATGAGATTTTCTTTTAATTTTCTTTATTTTTAAAATTGCTCAGCTGTATAATTTAATGTTATTAATTTTACTACTTGATATGAATAAGACTTGTGAAGCATAGCTGTACAAGTGTACAATATTTTAGAATTGATAATTTATTCAAAAATCTCAAGTTTCTGTCATGATCATTTGACCTGCATGCATGATATTTATCATGAAATTTAAAAATAAGTACGTATATAGGTTATTCATTGTGAACTAAACTAGTTTGTTAATGAATTATGTTTATATCACATTTTCTAAACTTTCTAAGCTAAACTTCAAATACCTTTCAATTTATTAAGAATTTGCAGTTGTCAGTAGCGCATTCACCAAATATTGCAATACCGATCTGCTTGCGAATTGGATTTAAATCATGTTAATACACTTTCATTAAAAATCATTAACTATGCTCTTACAATCATGCTAAATTGCAGTTATTAAAGGTATTTTCAGATTACATTTTGAACCTAGATAGCTATACAATTAGGATATTATTATTGTATTAAAGTACAAAAAATGGTGGATGCACGTACACACTACATCTTTAGCGTAATTTTTCTATAGATACGTTGACTATTTTCGTATTGTATAACGTAGAGCTAGTTGCACCAGTAACACAAGTAACACTTAAGGTCACCTTGTGGCTTATGTGGACCTAGGTTGACTGTGTTGCTTTGTGCTGCTCCAAACTTTTCTTACTTGTCTATCACATTCTGCAGATGTGACTAAACAATTTTCAATGATTTTTTTCAAGCAAGTCAGCAACTGATTCTATTTCTGATTCTATCTGCTCTTAATACGCCTTTGATCCTCCGGAGAAATTTCATTTCCATGGCTTGTAGCTTTTGCTTCATTCATAGGACCATAATAATAGTCATTTTTAACTTTGTTTCAATTGAGGTCACTCTCTTACCGAAGCGTGATCTATTTTGTGCCCAATATAGTTTCCCAGCACCGCTATCCTTTCAGCCAAATTTTGATCTCTTCTTCCAGTAGAGTAGAATCAACCACTGTTCCCAGCTATTTGAATATATCTTCTAACTTCTTTCCATCAATACTGATATTTGAAGTCGCATGATGTCTAGTTACTGTCATTGTTTTACTTTTATCTGCGTTAACTTTCACGTTAAACTATTTTAGGACATTATTCAGTATATCTAGATTTCTCTGTAGGTCTGATTTCATTACTTCGTCTAGGACTATGATAAACAGAATCGGGCAAAAAACATTACTTTGGTATATACCCTGCTCCTGTTTCAATTTAATTTACTCGTACATAATTTCAGTTGACCTGGTGGTACAAACCTTGGATAGTCCGGATAAGTTTCCCACCCACTTTTCTTCTTGTTTCCAATTCAACACTTTGTTTTTCTCTACCCTGTCGGAAGCCTTTTCAAGATGTAAAATATGCTATATATACTTTCATGCTTTGTTCGAGAGTTTTAGTTATTATTTCTTTATTGTATTCTAAACACGTACGAGTTGTACCTGGCTGTAATTTTATGACCCTAATTTCTCAAAAAGTTAATCTACTTTAAAGGACACAAGTATTAACTGTACAATGCCAAGTGTCGCATGCCAGATATTGAGGTGATAACCATCGATTATGTAGTAAATACTTCTGGCCATTAAAGGGGGTTAACTTTTTGAGATATTGGAGTCATAAAATCTACCGCTGGGTATATCTCAAAAGCGATTACTACAAAAGTGTGATCCTGTGTGCTCAAACCCTTCCTAAATTCACTTTGCGAGTCTAGTAATTCATGCTAGAATTTGCTACACAATTTCCTTTGAAAGATATTATACGAGTATATATTGTCCTTAACCCTATCTACCATATTATATGGTGTAAGGCGTATACAGTCCGTTCGCACCATACACCAAATTCTGCCACTGTTTTCTGTCCATAGCCAGTTTCCTTGCATTTCTAACCGTTTGCACTACAACTTCTTCCACAACTTGGTTCCATGATGTAGCTGGACGTCCTCTTCCTCTCCTAGGTAAAGTTTTGCTGCCCCAACTTTTCTGACTTGCCTATCACTATCCATTCTACACAAGTGGCGACCATTTTAATTGGTTTCTCTCAAGCACATGATTCTATGCCAAGCTCCTTCCTAATGTCCTCATTTCTGATTCTATCTGCTCATGTCACACCTTTAATCTTCCGAAGAAATTTCATTTCCATCGCCTGTAATTGTTGCTTCATTCTTTTCGATAGTACCCAAGACTCAGAGCCCCATAATAATACCGGCAGCACCAAAGCCTTGTACACTTTTAACTTAGCTTGACTGAAAGCTCCCTCTTACTAAAGCATGATCTATTTAGCGCCTAATATAGCTTCCCAGCACGGCTGATCCTTTCACTCAAATTTTGGTCCTCTTTTCCCGTAGAGTCAATCACCGTCCCCAGATATTTGAATGTATCGACGTCCTCTAGCTTCTTTCCATTAATGCTGACATTTGTAGCTACATGGTATCTTGTTACTGTCATTATTTTATTTTTATCTACCCTTTGAAAGATATTCTATTTATTTATTTATTTACCACCAACCAGCAGTACAACAGTATATTGGTGGGTCTAACGCAGAGAAAATAAACAAAAACATGCATGAGATATAAAATTCAGAGATGTCTAAGCCAAAACAATGTTTTTAAGGCGCGATATACATAGATGTGTCGAAAATGTCAACACGCTGTTGCATAATGTTATTAACACTTGCACATTGAATACATTGGAGAATGTAGCAGAAGGTTGGTTCTGGAAATATTTAAATAAAATGTGTATGCGTCTAGCAGTTTTTCTAAGGTCTTCAGTACGAAGGACATCAGACTTATTGGTCGAAGTGACTTTGCATTTCCCTGTCCTCTTCCAGGTTTGGGTACAAATATCACCTTTATGAGTCTCCATGGCTTCGGCACATGACCTAGCGCTAAGCTAGCTCTTAAAATTGTGCTGAGTCTTCTAACAAGGAGGTCTGAGGCCTCCTGCAGAAGAACCGGATATATGCCGTCTGGTCCTGGAGATTTGTATGGGTCAAAAGAATTTATGGCCCATTTTGTTTTCTCCAGATCAACCACGGATTTCGCTAGCCTCCAATCATCCCTCCCCGCCCTCCTTAGAGGGTCAAGTGGTTCTGTCATGTAGTCCTCAGGTTTTAAATCCGTTATTGTTGACTCTGGAAAGTGTACCTTAAGCAGCTCTTTGAGTGTTTCTTCTGCGGTTGTTGTAAATACACCAGTACAACAACCGCAGAAGAAACACTCAAAGAGCTGCTTAAGGTACACTTTCCAGAGTCAACAATAACGGATTTAAAACCTGAGGACTACATGACAGAACCACTTGACCCTCTAAGGAGGGCGGGGAGGGATGATTGGAGGCTAGCGAAATCCGTGGTTGATCTGGAGAAAACAAAATGGGCCATAAATTCTTTTGACCCATACAAATCTCCAGGACCAGACGGCATATATCCGGTTCTTCTGCAGGAGGCCTCAGACCTCCTTGTTAGAAGACTCAGCACAATTTTAAGAGCTAGCTTAGCGCTAGGTCATGTGCCGAAGCCATGGAGACTCATAAAGGTGATATTTGTACCCAAACCTGGAAGAATTGGACAGGGAAATGCAAAGTCACTTCGACCAATAAGTCTGATGTCCTTCGTACTGAAGACCTTAGAAAAACTGCTAGACAGACATATTAGGGATAATGTTCTGGTTGACAGACCACTACATTTAGACCAGTATGCATACATAGCAGTAAAATCAACAGAAACAGCGCTACATCAGCTAGTACAGGCGGCTGAATATGCACTGGAAAACAAAGAGGTGCTACTCTGCACCTTCTTAGATATACAAGGAGCCTTTGACAACACGGCCCTAAACTCCATCTCCAGAGCCTCGAGGAGAATAGGCCTCGAAGACACTATATGCAGGTGGATTGACTGCATGCTAAAAGGGAGACTGGTATACACAACTATCATGGAAGAGACTATGATGGCTCGAGTCACGAGGGGATGCCCTCAAGGCGGCGTACTATCGCCATTACTCTGGAACCTCGTTGTTGACGAGCTAATCAGTCTTCTAGACAAGGATGGACACAGAACTCTAGGTTATGCGGACGATCTGGTAATTCTAGAGCAAGGAAAATTCAACAGCACGGTTAGAGACAAAATGCAAAGGGCTCTAAATGCTGTCACAAGCTGGACCCATAAGGAGGGACTGAACGTCAGCCCCTCCAAAACGTCCATAATTGCCTTCACCAGAAGGAAAAAAGTCGAGGGACTAGGACCTCTACAACTTCTGGGTAGCCAAATACAGCTGTCAGGGGAGGTTAAATACTTAGGGGTAGTACTAGACTCTAAGCTAACCTGGAACCCTCAGCTTAAAAGAGTCAAAAGAAGAGCCGAGATGGCATTAGTGCTATCGAGGCGCTCGCATAGTAAGACATGGGGTCTAAGTCCAGCCATGGTGCATTGGACATACACAATGGTGGTGAGACCCATGATTACATATGCGTCTTTGGTCTGGTGGCCAAAGATGAAACAGCGAGCTGCTATAGCAGAACTAAGCAAGGTGCAAAGACTTGCTTGTCTTTCCATAACAGGGGCAATGAAAAGCGCACCCACTGCAGTCTTAGAGACCATCCTGGACCTCCCTCCGTTGCAAATTGTAATAATGGGTGAGGCGAGAATGGGCTACTCTAGACTACAAACCCTACCAAGAGGAATTTACAAGGATCTTGGACACAACCAAATCGCAGAATATGTGGGGCACACCATAATGGATGCTAGAAAGGACCACATAACTCCGAAATACATCTTCAACAAGAAATTCGAAACTATAATAAGAGATCGAGAACTCTGTGAAGTAAACAACCTGCATCGGGAAATAGTCTGGTACACAGATGGATCAAAGACCGAGCAAGGCACAGGATCGGGAATCGTTGGAAGAGGAACTAGACAGAGCATTCCGCTAGGAAAATACGCCTCGGTATTTCAGTCAGAGGTGTACGCCATCCTGCAATGTGCAAGGATCAATAACGAACGATCCTACAGAAACAAGAGGATCGCAATACTTACGGACAGTCAGGCTACACTTAGGGCACTAGAAGCGCCCAAAGTTACGTCTGCTCTAGTCTGGGAATGCTTACAGGAACTGGGAAGACTGGCAGAACACAACAAAGTAACTTTGGAGTGGGTGCCTGGACACTCAGGTATAAGAGGCAATGAAAGAGCGGACGAGCTAGCAAGACTAGGCTCGTCTGCCCTATACATTGGAGCAGAACCTGCCCTGGGGGTGCCTAAAAGCACAATCAGACACCAGGTGGGAGAATGGGTGAAACATCAGCACAAGGAGCAGTGGAACTTGTTGCCAGGATGTGTTCATGGAAAAACATTCATTAAAGCTCCATGCAAGAAGATAGCTGAAACACTGCTCTCCTTGAGTAGAAATCAGCTCCGAATAACGACGGGTCTCCTCACAGGACATTGTGGCCTGAAGGAACACCTGAATAAAATGGGACTCTACAATGGAGACCTCAACTGCAGATTGTGTGGAAGAGGAACCGAGTCAGCCCTACATGTGCTCTGTGAGTGCGAAGCGCTAGATCACAAGAGACAACAGCTCTTTGGGAAGACCAAACTAGAACCAATGGAGTACGGCTCAGCACCAGGACCAGTAGGTAAACTGCATAAACTTATGCAGGGATCCAGATTGCTGGAGTGGATACTGTAAAAGAGAGGAGCAATAATACAATAGGCCTTAAGGCTTAAGTATTGACGGGGACAGCAATGTCGGACGGCTCCTGGAAAAAAAAAAAGCCAAAACAATGTTTTTAAGGCGCGATATACATAGATGTGTCGAAAATGTCAACACGCTGTTGCATAATGTTATTAACACTTGCACATTGAATACATTGGAGAATGTAGCAGAAGGTTGGTTCTGGAAATATTTAAATAAAATGTGTATGCGTTTCTTGTGCTGAACTTTGAGGAATTCAGCTGGAGACTCTCTAAGGTCCGATCTTATCAGCATGCATATTTAACAAAGAATTTGACAAAGCTTTTCTATTGGATGTTATTTAGCAAAAGCTTTCTGTTGGGTATTTCGGGCTAGGTTAATAAATATCGTCCAATAGTATTTTATCAATATTGAAAACAAAACGTCAAAGTTGGGTGACACTTTTCATCATATCGTATATAAGTTTTATAACAAAACTATTGTTGTAACAAGTGTGTATTTGTTGCAACATAGTCGATGAATGAAGTTTGCAGCTCGAGACGAAGTCAACGATCGAAACAAATATCTTTTTGAATGGTTGAAATCCCAGTAAAAAAGTACCTGATCCCAAATCAAATATGTACCGTTGAGGCGATCCCTTCAGCGAGATGGCGGGTGGCCGAGTGGTATGATGTTCGACAACGGTTTCCTGTTTTCGTGGGTGGTGTTGGTGGGCGTTGGTTCGAGACCCAGCCCGTGCACCTACTTTTTTTTATTTTTATTTTTAACCAGAATACTCATTGATATACGTTTTACTCATATTACACACATTTTTTTGTACAATCGACATAAATATGTTTTTGAATCAAATTTTATTAGACATTTTGCTTGACATATTGCAAATGCTAAGTACCGGAGGTGGTGGAGAATTCTGTCAGTCGAAGTGAAGTTTATCCATCAATATCAATCGCCAATTGCTCTGATAGCGGTATCGAAATGAAATTATTCCAAAAAAGTAAAATTATTCGCAGTTCTTGTTGTACTAGTAAAACATTTAATAAAATTTGATTCAAAAACACATTTATGTCGATGGTACAAAAAAATTTGGGTAACATGAGTAAAAAGCATATCAATGAATAATTTGGACAAAAAAATAAAAAAAAAGAAGTTGCACGGGCTGGGTCTCAAACCAACACCTACCAACATCACCCACGAAAACAGGGAAGCATTGTCTAACATCATACCACTCGGCCACCCGCCATCTTGTCATAATTGATTTGGGATTAGCTACTTTTTTACTGGGATCTGTGATCTAATTTCAACCATTCAAAAAGATATTTATTTCGATCGTTGACTTCGTCTTGAGCTGCAAACTTCATTCATCGCCTATGTTGCAACAAATATACATTTTAGTTACAACTGTTGCAAGTATTTTCACGAAGTACATCACACGGGTTCGGGAGCCGTCGGCGTGTTTTCGGTTCTGGATTCAAAAACCCATTTTTATTTTGATATAACTTTTGAATTATTGCGAAAAAAAGAAAACAAAAACAGTTTTGTTGTAAAACTTATATTTGATCTCTCCACTTATCGCAAAAAAAAAATTATTCAAAACCCTAATTTTTTGTCATCATTATATCATTTAGCAAAAAAAAAACCAGCGATCAAATGTATAGTTTTTGCGGAATCTGATTGGTTGAAATTAGCAATTGCTAAACTTTTTGTTAAACAAGAAAATGCAATTTTTCATCCATATAGGATGGAAAATCAGACTGGAAAAGATACTAGATGGTTCATAATGGTCGATTGTATATAAAGCATGTCATTTTTAACCTTTTTGAGGTAAACTTCAAGAGAAATCAATAGTTTTCGGAGTACTTTGACAGCTGCATGTTCTTGAACGGGCTGCTCTGATTGGTCAAAGCCTTTGTTAAAATGCGCCTGTTGATAAAATCGGCCCTAAAAGTTCTGGGCTGTCGAAAATGTTGAGCAGTTTGAATCCGAATACCAGTGATTGTGATTTTCGCCCGTCGTCTAAGCTGAATAAGGTTGTGCCTAAGTAATAGTGCCTTATAAGGTGTACTAACTACAGGATAGATACCGTTTTCACGGTCTTCACGAAATGACAGATATTTGAGAAATCTGTTCTGAAGTTTTTATATCGATTCACAAGTTGTGACATACCACCGATTCCATACTCAACTTCCATATTCAAGTTTGGATAGAACATATGCACTGAACATAGTTTTAAAAACTTTTAGATCTGTAGAATCCCGAGAATTTGTTACGATGAAGCAAAGCTATCTAGAGGTTACTGTGAGCAGTTCGTTTATGGGTCGAGACTCAGTGATCTGTGAAAATAACTCCACGAAACGCGGTTTAATACTAATAAATAAATTAACTTCCTTTATCTTCGAAGCATACGAAAAAAAAAAAAACCGAAAGTATAGATGATAGCTGACTAGGCGTCCAGTACCGCAGCTACCGGTGGTGTTTGTTGGATGGCATGCGTGTTACGTGATGAACGTCGTTTGCATAATGACATCTCGTCACCTGTTGGCCCGCGGGCTAGCCACCGTCATCGGCGGCCGCCTGATCGTGCCGATACGATGCCGGTGGACCGTCCGTCCGTCCGTCCGTCCGTACGTACGTCAGACGGGTCTAGAGGGAATCGCGGTCGACGGACCTACACTGTCACCTGGACCCGCCGACACCTGTTCGACGCGTATGATGGTTATGCGAGGTGACGGAATTCGTGGACATGTGTCTGGATATATCGAAGATACCATCGGATGTACGGGTATGCCGAGGAAATGGTAGCTGTCAATGTGAATTTGTATCACAGCATGAACTATTTGTTAAGCGGGTTAACAGGTGATATCGCACTGCCTAGTTTGTCAAAGCTAAAAAAGGTCCATTCACAGGATAACATTTGAGTTGCTGCATTTACCACACACATAAAAATAAATTCTTGAACGACTTTAATTCAAGTCAATCAGCCACAGATGTTAAACCTAGGCCACAAGTACATGCTTTGCCTCGAACTTACTTGTGGAAACGAGTTCACATCGGGAAGCCCGTGCGTGTGGACGGTAAGACTGTAGCTCGCGCAAACAGAAAAGAGCAGGTTGTGTACGTTTGAGTTTTGGTTCGAGCAAACTGGTCTTCACGGTAAATCCTGTGTGTGTGGACAGAAGCATAGGGTGCAGTTTTGAATATCAGCACATATATAAAATAGTCAGCTTCAGAATTACTAAATAATGGCAGACGTACGAAGTTACCCTAAAGAATTCATCACGGAATTTATTGTTTTGTACCCTTCATTATCATGTCTATGGAAAATTAAATCAACCAGTTTAAAAAAAAATAATACCGCCAATCGTTCGGCTCTTTCCTTATTAAATTCACATAAGAGTATATTTCAAGTATTAAGAACCATTTTTTACCCCATTTTGATCTGAACTGTTTACTGCTTCTTTCTGTCCGTTTGTCTTTTTTTACTGCACAATGAAGATTTCTGCAACGATTTGTGTATAATTAGTTTTTAAGTTTGAATTAAGTTTTCGATTTTCCTAATAGGAGCAAAATCGGTAATGGTAGATACTTTTTTACCCGATATATTATCTTCCTATATACGCAAAGCTATAATAATCTTAAGCCAAGATTATGATATTTTTTATCACACAGGGTTATATTGAGTAAATATTTTCCATTTAAAAGTGGGAAAGTCTTCAAAGATAGGTTAGCGAAATTTTAAATCAATGATATGATAATCTTGAAAACAAAACGACTATCATAATATCATATCTATCATATATTGACTGAAGCACTTCATAATCCTGCCGAAAACGGCTCAAGATTTTGTTCTTCTTCGTAGAAGCATCTAAGGGCATCTGTATTCAAACATTCATCGATATTACGTAAGATACAATTTTTCAAAATTCATGTTAAGAAATATCAACTACCGTAGAACATTATGTGATACATGTACCTATACTTTTGAACTAGAAGAATCTTACGCTCTTCGGTCCGTCATTGTTCATATCCCATTAACAAATACATTTGGAAGATATCATATTCTTACTAAAACTTTATGATATACTTTTTCGAAGAGTATTGAAATCAAAATTATACTTTTCTTGGTAAAAATATACCATAATGTCTTCAACAAAAATTTTTTCTCAGAGTGAGAGTTCTTCTTGCAAGCATATCTTTACAAGATTATCAGAATTCTTGAATTGAGGATACATTTTTATCTGTGCAGTTGGGCAGATAATCCGCAACCTTAGACCGCTTGGGGCATTCTACCTTTATTTAAGTTAGCAATCGATTATCAAACCAAAAGGTCTTCCCATGTTTCGGCGTCATCCACCTCTGCAGTATCACCCGCATAGGCATAGCTAATCATATCTCAGAATTTGTAAAGATCATCAGCCAAGTGTATACATATATCAAATAAATCTGGGCCCAGAACGGTACCTTTCCACTATTTTTCCCATCCACTCTAACGCACTGTACCCTTCCAACTAAGTAGGCTTTCATCAAACTATACGTGTTTCCTCTAAATCCAATACCTATATGAGTTTCTGATGGCAGACAGTGTCAAACAGTTTCGCCAACTCTACTAAAATGCAAAGAATTGGTGATTCTTTATCTATTTTGTTAGAATCGAATTTACTAAATAATTAAATCAAGATTTTTTTAAGAGATGGAGAGGAATTATTTCCATCAACCCAGAGAACTTATTTTACGACCGGTGGCGAAGGTGTTCCTCGAGTCGTCTAAGATTACTTGTGGGCCTGCTATCTGGCCATAACACGTTCAGACGTCACTTGTATGTGACCCGACGTATACACGCTGTGGCGAGGAGGACGAGGAGGAATCCTCGGCACACATTCTACGTTGCTGGGTTCAAGGGTCCTTGATACTGAAGACATAAGATAGGCCTTGGATCATCCTCACCTTTGCGATGAGGACTGGACTTGGGATACAGAGTAAGGAGAGGTGAAGAAGGGCCCGCGATAGTTTTTTTGTATTATAGAAGGTTTAGGAAAATCCACTTGATCGCAAGGACACAAGCACCTACACATCCGGAAGTATGAGAACGAGGTTCGACGTCGAACCAGCTTGAGTCCTTTAATGTTATGTCCAATGGACGCAAACACGTCCATCTTACACGCCACCGGCTAAAACCAATTCGCTTTTTTCTTACCTCCATACCCTCCTACACCACCCACGGAACCTTCCTTGAACGACATAACAACCGGGAGTGTAGGCTCGGTCTGAGCTCGTTGATCTTGTGGTTTAATTTCCGCTTCTAGGTACCTCGCTTTCTTTGGCGCTCAGAATTTTCCTCACCATGCAGTGGATGGTCTTCCAATAAACTTTATGAGAGATCATCAGTCTCCGCATGTTATCTGTCCTGAGATCTTCAGGTAGGTTTGCTCAGGGCTCTTCTTAATATGTGAGCCACCTCTCTCACTCGAAGAGCATATAGCCATCGGTATCTCTATCTACCCTTTTCCGATAGACGCGGAAGGGCCCATGTGTCGTTAGGGTCTGTTTCAGGAAATAGCAGGTAGTCCTGCGCTCGCAGTTTACCCGTTCTACTACTGATATTATCAGTCTTGTTCATTGCGCAACCTCCGAAGTTTGAGTCTATATCTGCCGCCATTTCTATATCGGCCCTTGTAGGCAGTCTTTCTGCCTCGTTGTCTGTGTCCCCTTGTGAGACGTAGATATCTCTTCTTTCTTCAGCCAGCAGATGCAAGGGTGGAGCTCTTGTCAGCACTTACAAGGCTTACTGTGTCAAACTGACGCTTCGTAATGGATATACAGGGTTACTGGTAACTCGACCACTTTCCTGCAAGAGGTGATAGAGGGACTCAAATGCAATAGATTTAACCCCCCATATGTAATTCCGAAAGCCGATAGTTTTCGAGATAATTAACATTTAATGTTTTTCAACGATATGACCAAATTTCCACACTACGTCCCAAATTTATAAAAAGCCCTGCTGTCGATTTTAGTAATTTTCAATTTAGTTTTTTACTGACACATACGCAAATCTAATTATTTAAATGTGTAAAAATACTAAACGGTTTCAAACTACATACAATTATTAAAAAAATAAAGAACAACATTTTTACATTCACCGCGAAATAATAGCTAGCTCAAAAAAAGATACACAACCAGTCAAACAAATTATTTTAAATTAGTCAACATAATACAGAATCATCAACAACAGGATATTCCAGCATGACGGTTGTCCAGCACATTACCGTATCACAATTCGGTAGTTGTTGGACAACACATACCCGAACAAATGGATAGGGAGGGGTGAACGCATCCCATCACCTGCGCGAAGCCCAGATCTGACACCTCTTGATTTTTACGTCTGGGGTCACATGAAGGGATTGGTTGACGAAACTCCAGTTAATGCTGCTGACGAACTAAGGCAAAAATTATCAATGCGGCGGAGGAGATGAAACGAACTTCTTACACGAGTTACAGAAACCGAGGTGAGGAAGCGGATCCGTACTTGTATCCGAAGTCAAGGGCGACACATTGAGCAAGATCTCTAGAAACTTTGAGTGGATTTAATCAAAAAGTTATTAGGCGGGAAAGATTTTTGAGCGATTTATTCAACCGTTTGTATAATTTTTTTGAGCTAGATAATTTTCTTTCACGGTGAAAGTAAAAATTTTGTTCATTATTTTTTAAACATTTGTATTTAGTTTGGAACTGTTTAGTATTTTGAAACATTTTAATACTAAGTTAGCTTTGTGTATGTGTCAGTTAAATACTAAAATACAAATTACCAGAATCAACAACAGGTTTTCTTCTTAGTTTAGGATCTAGTGTGGAAATTTGGACATTTGGTTGAAAAACATTAAATGTTAATTATCTCGAAAACTATCGGTTTTCGGAATTACATATGTGGGGTTAAATCTATTACGTTTGAGTCCCTCTATCACCTCTTGCAGGAAAGTGGTCGAGTTACCAGTAACCCTGTATAATGTCCGCATGTATGGGGAAAGAAAAGAATTTCGCAGTTCCAAAATTTTTCTACGTGTGGGAAGTACCGAGTCAAGCCATTTGACGTCATTTTTTTGCCACATCTATTCAGCAGTGAAACGCGGTGTATGAATAATGTGCAAAGGTCTCGTCGGGGGTCTCGTACAGTGGCAACGTGGCGGAAATATAATTATCATGCAGTACAGCCGGGCTGGAAATGATTATGAAGGCGCGATGCCGTTGCAGGAGGGCCGCTAGGACGCAGAATGTGCATACAGGCCAAATTAACAGCCCCTGAATGGTAATTTACATGGCCAGAAAAGAGAATTATCACATCGTAGACGCGGGCGTCATACACATACACTCGTTACCGTCCTGGGAAAATGGCCGGGCGATGACTGGGTTTTTTCTGCGGTCACAAGATTAATTTATGTGTATTATGTGGAACAGTCACGTCAAAGCTGAGGTAGTCAAAATGAAAAACTGACGTCAAGTAGCTTGAGAGCTTCCCTTGAACTTTCAAGTTACTTGCGTAAGGAACCCTGCATTCCAACAGATAGATTAAATTGAAAGCCCCAGTGCTGTATAAAAATTTACCTGGTGGGGTATATAATAATTACAAGCTTTTCTTTTAAAAAACCCCTTCATGGTAAGAATGACCCAAAAAGTATTTCTCTTCCCGAGAACTAATAGTTAACTACCATAATGTTGCTTTCAAAGCCAGCGGCTTCAAGGTTAATATATTTGATTGTTAACACATACGTATTCTCGATAAACGCCGGTGTTCCTCAGAGATCTGTCCTATCCCCTACACTGTTTCTGCTGTACATCAACAAGCTGCTGGAAATAACATCCAATCCAATCTACGACTTCGCAGATGACAGTACATTAGTGTCGTGCATGGAACCAGGCAAGCCACTATCATCCCAGGAGACGGTACGTCGGCGACAGCAGCATGTCTGACAGATCAACGCAGATATCAAAACAATTGTTGCGTGGGAATTAGCAAATAAAGTACACTTCAACGTACAAAAAACTTAGGCAACAACACTTACGAAGAAGTCTCACGATGGCCTACCAACCGTGGAAATGGAGGGTCACCCCATAGTCAAGCCTTCGGTCAAGCTTTTGGGAATCAACATCAACAATAACATGTCCTGGCACGACCATGCCGTCAGTACTGCTAAAACGACATCCCAGAAGCCTAGAGTTTTGTTCCGCTGTCGGAAGTTGTATACACCAGAGCAACTGCTGCTGCTCTACAAGGCACAGATCCGACCATCGCTGGAGTATTGCTCCCATGTGTGGGGATGCGCTCCGAAGCATTCTCTAAAGCTTCTGGACACTATCCAGAAAAGAGCGATTAGACTAATCGATACGCCTAACCTCACAAAGGACCTCCACAGCCTGCAACATCGAGGGAGGGTGGCTGACCTATCCCTGTTTTACAGATTCTATCACGGAAGATGTTCGAGTGAGCTCTCTCAGATAATAACACCACAGGCTGTCCGCACTAGGAAAACTAGAGAAGCTCTGTGAGCTCATCCTTACCAGGTCGAGGTCCTTACTCCCCGAACCAGTCTCCTCCAGCATTCCTTCTTTTGGAGAACTTCGATGCTGTGGAATCAGCTGCTGGGGAATTTTTTCCCCGACGGCTACAACCTGCAGCGTTTCAAATCTAACGTGAACCGATACTTATCCTCACGCAGCGCTTCTACAGCGCCATAGGCTTTCAGCCTTTGCGGGAGGCCGACCATAAAAAAAAGTTATGACCTGATTTATGAACAAATAAACAATTGGGAATGTTTTTTTGTTTGTTTTTATAACCGAGCAGATCGCGTAGGCAGAACCTAAATACCAGAAGCGCGGTTGCTGTGAAAAGGTTGTATTAGGAGAAGTTTGCTAACGCAGGACCTGAATAGGCCAACACCCGCAGGTCCAATAAATACATATCTTGGTAGTCCCTTCCAAGCTTTGAACACCCTGGGAATGAATGTACAGTAGTAATTCTCGGTTCTTGATGTATGAAGAGCGACCGCCTTATAATGAGAAACAGCAGTCGCGCTGGTGCACCTCATAGGATCGGTGAACGGCAGAACAATAGGAATAGGATAGGTCAGAGGAACATACTCCGTTTGAATATCGGTAGAAGACTGAGAGGTCACCAACACACGCCGGTGACAAAGTGGCTGAAGGTGGTGCGTTAGGCCGGGTTACCAATTAGTCGAGGCAGCTGCTCCCCAGACATGAGAGCAATGCTCCAGGCCAGGTCTTATTTGAGCTCTATTCAGCGCGTGAGTATTAAATTAGATGGCGAGAAGTATTTTCTGGCTTTGAATACGCCCTATATATTGGGACAAAGTAAAACACCATCATAATTGAGGCATTTTACAGTTTTTTTATTTTGTCAATAGTTTTATTAATAAATCTGGATTAGCGATGGTTTAGATAATACAGAATCTCAAAGGACGAATGGTCAAAATCTGTGAAAGTTAGTGACAACTAAATAATGGGACAGTATAAACTTACTGCCAAAACTAAAAAAGATAACACAAGTAGGCTGTAAAAACAATGTACGGGGATGACAAGTAATGTCAGTTTATTCTGCAGTTAATTTCTTATCATTTGGGTGAATCGCTGCATTTATTTTCGAAAATGGTACGTGGTGTCTCCACAAATTCAAAAATTCTAGAGCTAATTATTAAAAATTATTGCCGCGGCAAGACAATACGCGAAGTGGCGGATAAACTTGATATTCTGAAAAGTAGGGTGGGGAATAGGATTAAACATTATGGCTGTATCTTGGACAGAAAAGGGAAAAGCCCAGGACATCCAAAACTAGCTTCTGATAGAACCCCCCGTAGCAGATGTAAGACCTTGTCGTTGGTCGGGGGGCTTCCGGATGAGGTGACTTCGGGGAAAGCCATTGCAAAGCCCCGAAGTCACCTCAGATGGATCTAAGAAGCATCTCAAACCCAATCCAAGATGTCGCGCGACCCGTGTCGAAGGATGCATGGCGGTAGGGGGTACCGTCACAAACGGGGCCTTTGAGAAACCAGGCGTCATCCCAAAGTAAGAAGCCTTAGCTCTGTGCAGGGGGCACCGCAGAGCCGGACCACCCTTTCCCCCATACTCGTGGGACAAATATGGAAAATGTAAAAGAAACCATCAAGTCAAATAACCCAGAGACGGTTGTAGAGGTCAGTCCAGATGACTTAACCTCGAATAACCCCATCTCTACGGTCCGAAAGGAACCAGAGGCCACCAACAACCTCATGGAACCAGGTAATTCATCAATGGGGAATAACTCGACCCAGGATGAAGATACAAGGAACCTTGGGTCTAACCTTAACAGGCTGCACCTAAACAAGGAAAAACTCTCTGGTGCTCAGAAGCGCAAGAGAGCAAGAGAGCGGGCCATAGCTAAAGGAGAACCTATTTTACCTCGCAAACAGCGAACAAATAGGAAACCCCGGGCAGCTAAAGATCCCAAGCCTGATAAGTCTGGAGTGGACGGAGCTATGGGGCCACCAACCGCAACTCCGCCCCCTTCAGACCAGCGGGACAAGGGAAAGAAGAGAGTGCTCTCTTCTGGATCAACACCATCCCCTTCCCAGAACCCCAAAGAGATTGCGAAGCGTGACCCAGCTGCAGCACAACCCAGCAAAACGTCTGGGGCCAGCTATAGCGGGGTCACGTCAGCAATCAAAATGTCCGTCTTCGTAGGGCCCGAACCCGAAACGAAGATGACCCCAGAACAGGGTGCCTTGGTACAGGAAGCTATCCTCCAGGAGATCTGGAAATGCCAACCTGGAAAAGGACCCAAATTCAACCACTGCCAAGTGGAACATGGCATGGCCCACTTACGCTGCACTGATAACCATGCAGTGGAGTGGTTGAAAACGATCATACCGCAACTTAAACCCTGGGAAGGTGCAGTTCTGAGGACACTCCCGTCCAAAGAAATTGCTCCAAGGGTAAGGGTGTCGGTGTGGATTCCCAAGGAACATCTCAATGTTGATGACCCGACACAAACCCTCCGGCGGCTAAAAACCCAAAATGAGGGCATCGACGCCGATAACTGGAAGGTCTTCAACATTAAGAAAAAACCAAAAGGCGCCATTCTGATTGTGGGAATGGACGAGTCATCTCTGAGGGAGCTGGCCAGGAAGGAGTATAAACTCCATCTTGGCTTTACTATAGTAACCTTCAGGGTCCTCGAGCCAAAACCCAAAAATGCTGAGGGTAATGCAAATAAACCTTCAGTATAAGAAGGCTGCAACAGCTGCCCTCTGCAAAATCTTTGAAGCAGAGGCAATAGACGTGGCTCTAATACAGGAACCTTGGATATCCGGGAAAAGAGTCATGGGACTGGGCAACATCCGAGGTAAGTTAATATATCACTCAAACTCAGAGAACGTTAGAAGTTGCATTCTTATTAGAAATAATATTGATGCAATAAAACTGACACACTTCTGTTTCAGGGACCAAACAGCTGTAAAGCTGGAATATCTAGAGGCAGGTAACACAAAGGAGCTGATCATAACTTCTGTGTACATGCCCTATGATTCCCCTAACCCACCTCCATCCGAAGAACTGGAGAGGCTAGTGACGTACTGTGGGCAAAACAACCTACAGATCATCATTGGTGCAGATGCCAACGCTCATCACACCGCGTGGAATAGCAGCAACATAAACCAACGTGGTGAGAACTTACTTGACTTTATTATTTCTAACAACTTGGAAATTTTAAATCGGGGACCTAAACCTACTTTTATAATTAAAAATAGGCAAGAGCGTATAGATGTAACTTTGGCGTCACTTGAAATAAGCTCTCAAATATGCAGTTGGAGGGTTTCTGATGAGCCGAGCCTCTCGGATCATAGATATATTCAAATGGAAGTCAAACATATCGACAAACCAGAGCGAATATTCAGAAACCCACGGAATACTGACTGGGAGAAATACCGAGTAGTCCTCCAGCTTAACCTTAGAAACATCAAAACAGTAATAAAAACAACATCTGACATAGAGGAGGTAAACTTGCAACTGCAAGAAGCCATTCAAACCTCATACCATTCAAATTGCGTAGAGAGGAGGCAAACCACGAACAATCACAACAAGTGGTGGAACGCGAACCTTGAAATGCTCAGAAGAAATACTCGCAAACTCTTCAATAAAGCGAAGAAAACCGGTAACTGGGAAACATGTCTGCAAACCCTAACCGAATACGACAAAGAAATCCGGAAAGCAAAACAGGAATCGTGGAGAAGGTTCTGCAGTGAAGTTGAAAACGCTTCGGAGGGAACCCGAATCCACAAAATTCTGGCTAAGAATCCGGTTCAACCGATTGGAACAATTGAAAAAGCAGACGGCGAATTTACGGAAAATGGGGAAGAAACACTAAGTTTACTTCTTCAAACCCACTTTCCACATTCCACTGTAGTTACCCCAAACAGCAGTAACCCATCAAACCTTAACACGCTCTGCTATAGAGCGAGTAAGGAAGACTGGGAGCTAGCCAAGAAAGTGGTTACCTACAACGGCATAAAATGGGCCATCAGCTCATTTGACAGTTTTAAATCACCAGGACCAGATGGAATAATACCAGCACTCCTACAAGAGGGTGTGGAGATCATAACTCCACTCCTCTGTAGACTGTGCAGGACCAGCCTAGCAACAGGCTATATTCCAGAGTCTTGGAGGGAAGTGAAAGCGGTCTTTATCCCTAAACCTGCCAGAGACCTATCTCAAGCCAGGTCCTACAGACCGATTAGCCTTTCATCCTTTATGCTAAAGGTGATAGAAAAGCTGGTTGAGATGCACATCAGGGAAACCTCTCTCAAAGAGAGGCCAATTCACCAAAACCAGCACGCCTTTCAACCAGGAAAATCATGTGAATCTGCTCTACACCAGCTGGTTACAAGAGTAGAGCACTCACTTGATAACAAGGAAATTGCACTAGCAGCATTCCTTGACATAGGAGGAGCTTTTGACCATACCTCCTTCAACTCCATATTAAGAGCAGCAAGGCAACACGCGATAAATGATACCATCTGCAGATGGATCAAATCCATGTTAAACCTTAGGAACATAAACTCGACTATGGCAGAAACTTCCCTGAGGGTGGTAGCGGCCAGGGGTTGCCCGCAGGGAGGCGTTCTTTCACCTCTCCTGTGGAATCTTGTCATTGACGAACTCCTAAAGAAGTTAAACGAACTGGGATACTTCGCCCAGGGCTACGCAGACGACATAGTCGTTGTCCATTCTAATGCAGGATGCATTGAAAGTTGTTGAGGACTGGTGCAAGGAGGAGCAACTACGCGTAAACCCCTCCAAAACAACACTCGTCCCCTTCACAAAGAAAAGAAAACTGGAGGAACTCATACCCCCCAGACTTTTCCAACAAACCTTGAGTTTTGGTAAGGAAGCTAAGTACCTAGGAATCATCCTCGATACGAAGCTAACCTGGAACCAACACATTCAAAAGGTAATCACCAAGAGCAAAATGACACTAATGTCACTAAAAAGAGCTATTGGAAACTCATGGGGACTAAAACCGACAGTTGTACACTGGCTGTACACTACCGTTATAAGACCCATGATAACATATGGCGCACTTGTCTGGTGGCCGAAGGTGAACCAGAAGCAAGCAACCCTGGAGCCAACCAAAATCCAGAGATTAGCATGCATATGTGTGACCGGAGCACTAAAAAGCACACCGACGGCAGCAATGGAAACAATTCTGAACCTCCCACCAATTGACTTAATTATCAAAGCAGAGGCTAGGATTGGGGCATACCGCCTCCAGTTAAACAATAACTGGTACCCGTACCGAAACGGACACGCGGCAATCACTGATTTAATTACACACCCTATATTAACCATGGGAAGTGATCACAGGATGCCAACAACATCACTTGAGAAACCCTTTAGCGTCGAAATCGAATGGAAAGGAGAACTCGAGGAAACACCCAAACAAGAAATAGTTTGGTTTACTGACGGTTCCAAAACAGACAATGGAACAGGAGCAGGAATTCGCGGTCAATCTCCCAGATGTGACATCAGTCAACCTCTGGGAGTTTACGCCACTGTATTCCAAGCAGAAATATATGCAATCGACTCTTGTCTGAGAGAAAACATAAGAAGGGGATACAAAAGTAAAAACATTCTTATCTGCTCGGATAGCCAAGCGTCGATTAAAGCTCTTAACGGCTGCCAAATCAAATCCAAACTCGTCTGGGAATGCTTAGAAAACCTCAAACAACTTAGTGCCATGAACAAGGTAACCCTGAAATGGATGCCAGGTCACAAGGGAATTGAAGGGAACGAAAAAGCAGACACCTTAGCACGAAACGGATCGGCATCCAGCTTTACCGGCCCCGAACCGGCGCGGCGATAGGCATTTCAAGGTGTTTGGTAAAAACTACGATAAACCAGTGGGTGCATTCACAGCACCTAAAATACTGGCAGTCACATCCAAAGCTCAGACACAGCAAGCTGATGGTGAAACAACCCACACCAAAACTAGCTGAAGAGATCCAAAAACTAAATAGGAAAGAAACTAGGCTAATAACCGGCCTCCTAACCGGACACTGCGGCCTAAGAAAACATCTACACACATTAGGGATCTTCAAAGAAAACCCAATATGCAGACTATGTGACGAGGACGACGAAACAGCCTCTCACATAATCTTTGAATGTGAGGCTCTACGCTGGTGGAGATTCAGACTGATAGGGCCTAACAACCCCAAATCACTCCCCAATCGAGATATCGTGAAGAGACTCTTGGATATTATCAAGGTCACAAAACTTTTCACGGATTAACAAACGCACAGGACAATACAATAAGCCAATGGCTGCAGTGTTGGGGCTACCTAACCCGGCCTGTACGTTTGACCCCCCTAACCTAACCTAACCTTCTGATAGAAATAAGAGAATCCTAGTAAAATATGCAAGACCGTAATACTGTTAGGCAAATTACGGCCACATGGATTCACGAAACCGGTCTAAGTTTATCAAGGGAATGCTGTCGCAAATATGGATTAAAATTTTATAAGGTAGAATTACAGATATCAAGTTCAAAGGGTATTTTAAAATTTCATATTCTCTTGTGGGCAAAGTAAAAGCCACTGTTAAAGGCAAAACAAAAGCAAGCCAGGCTCACATGGGCAAAATCTAAGCTATCTAGGTCCGTCGAAGATTGGTCGCGAGTAATTTTTAGCGACGAATCAAAGTTCGGCGTATGTGTTGGTGATTACCGCAAGCGCGTAGTTCGCACCACGCATGAGGCTCTCCACAAGGATAGTTTAAAACGAACCGTAAAGTTTCCTGGGGTGGTGATTTGGGGTTGTGTGACAGTTTCATGATTAGGATATTTTGAGTTTATTCATGGTACCGTGAATGCAATAAAATATCAACACATACTTCAAAACAGCCTACTACCAAGTATAGTGAAGTTAGATGTTGGCGAAAATTTTGTATCTCAGCAGGATGGGGCGGCCTGTCATACGGCCAAAACCTCAAAACAGTGGTTTGGAAATCACAATATAGATGTTCTTTCTTGGACTTCCAACAGTCCTGACCTTAATGTGATTGGAACAGTAGTAGTAGTAGTAGTAGTAGTAGTAGTAGTAGTAGTAGTAGTAGTAGTAGTAGATCTTTATTACTAGCATAATGCTATTTATAACTTTAGAATTAATTAATTTAAATATCCATCTATGCTTAAATATCAGGGCCGGTATTCCCAACTCGCTCCCCTCGCAAGCGAGCGATCCGTCAAAGGAGCGATATGATTTGCAGCGATATGGCATTTCTAGATTCTCACCTACCGCTCCCCTCGCAAATTTGGAAAGCGAGCATTGAGATACGACAACATCGCGTATTGATGTAAAATGTCCGGACAAAACGTCAAGTTGTCAAAACATAACCAATATGTTCGTTTGATAAAGTACCGTATACATCACAGACGATAAATAATAATTGTCGGTGATATACATCAATCGAGGTTGAACTAACTATTCTAAACATGAAGATTAGTCTCAACCAAAAAGGAAGATTCAGGATAAATCTGATTTAATTAGCGGCGAATTTGGTCCCCATTTAATGTGAAAGAACTGTTGTTTTCTATTTCGATACCAATATTCTTTTTTGAAATTAAATAATGATAGTCACAGCGACTATACTTTAGTTATAGTTCTTATTATAACTTCGAATCATATATCAGTACATTAAGCTATAAGCTTTTAAAAGCTTACAATCTTTTTATAAAATCACTGAAAAATAGTAAACCAAAATTTTTGCTATTGGTTGAGGATATAAATGTGTAATTTTTACGAGGTCATCCAGATAAATGCTAATTGTGTCCAAGACATATCAAAAGGTTTGTTTTGTTAATCTAAATAACCTTTTGAACTAGTTTTCAGCGAGTTTTGTTAGTGTTTTTTGAGTGGGAACTCGGTAAAGAAATCTATACATTTTAAAAAGGTACATTTTAATGTGAAGGTTGCGCTTGACTTTGTCTAATCAATTTCTCCCATAACGGATCCGATTTGCAATATTAAATACTAAATCGTTTTCCAAATTTAGGCGATTTTTAGTTTACTTCTTATTTAGGCCATGAAATTGCGCACTCGCACAAGTACGAGGTAGAAAATGGAATGAAATACTTCAAAGCCTCGATTGTTAATTCCGTGTACTTATTTTCTCTTTTGAAGGTATCAAAATTTCCAGATTTGAACTCCCAGCGTAACATCCCATTGGCAGATAATTCTAGCAGATTATAATAACGCAAACGCCTAAAAGTTTTGTACGGTTTAAATATTTTTAACATACATGAAAAGAGGGGTCGGGAATCAAGAAATATTTTTTAATACTAAGGGGGTCGTGTTATGGAACAGGTTGAAAAACATTGCTAGAGGGCCTCTTAAAACAACTCGATGGAGCTCTGAAACATGATTTTATACTTCTTCTTGGTTTAACAGTCCAATACATACAGGATCGTCCACTATAAAGCATAATAATTATAAATAAGAGCACATATCTCAACTTAAGATACCCTAATCGTCGGTGATAACCTATTTACATTGATAAACCAGTGACACGAGCGACAGAAAGCACTCCCCTTTGACGCGAGCGCTTCAATTGTGAGGAGAGGATGTGAGAATCTAAACAGCAGTGATTTTCGCTCCACTCGCGTTTAAAGGCAGCGTTATCGCTCCACGCGAGCGGTCAAGAATACCGGCCCAGGCCTCATTATGATACTGTTTAAAAACAAACACAACTTATGTATGTAAACAATACCGCTACTTATACATAAAATATAAATTATATCTGGACATTAAAAAAAACGATATACAAACATAAGATCAAACACGTTGAAGTATCCTGATTTATATTAATTACTATTGATTAAGTAACTCAAATAATCGCTCCTTAAATACCCTTAAACTTAGTGCTCTTTTCACATAATCTGACAATTTGTTATATTCATTGATTCCATGGTCAAATATAGTAGAGTTTTTACTGCTCATTAGGTTGCTGGGATGTATGTGTACATGTTCTTTTTGCCGTGTGTTATGGCCATGTATATTATAACGATATTGTAAGTTGGTGGTTAAATATTGTGGTAACATGTTGTGTAAAATTTTATAGATAAACAGCATTGTTCTATATTTAATGTAAAACTTAATAGGCTTCCACTGCAATACCTGCTGCATACGCACTACACTGGTATATATACTGCAGTTCAACAAAAATCTCATACACCTGTTCTGTAGTAATTGTAGTATGACATAAAATGGAAAAGGCATTAAGGAACAACCCATAACGTACATTACCATAACTTAAGGCGAAAATGGAGCAGAGAATGGATTTACCCCTGAACAATTCAGATCCTTACTAGATTCAATGCCCAATCGAATGCGAGCGGTCATAAAGCCTAAGGGTGTTGTTACTCCATTTTAAAAATAAAAAATTGTACTTTGTTCCAATACTTAGTTGTCACACAAAATTAACTCTTTTCTTGTAAATTAGTGATGGTAGAATGACTTTCGTGTTGTCGATTGGCTCCCATTCATTGTTAGTTAAGTAGTTGCATAGTATTAAATAAAAAAAAATCGAAGAAATAAATGAACAGTTTAACACCTAAATTATGCATTTATTTTATTTTGTTCCAATATATATATATATATATATATATATATATATATATATATATATATATATATTTTTGGCCCGTGGTACAAGTGAGGCTAGCCCGTGCAAAATCTGCATAACAAGTGAGGACCGCGACCAAGTGAGGACCAATATACGGACCTCACAAGGACTTCGCTTGAAATTTTTGTGGTGAGTTGCGGATATGGTCTTGAGTCAAATTTGAAAATTTCAGCTGGTCCTCATTTTTTTCGTTTTATGGTAAATGTATACATTTTAGTTCACCGCTTTGGCACCAGATGGTTTCTCGAGTTTGTATACCGCCACCCCATATACGTTACATACCAGTGCATGCGACAAGTGAGGTCCTGAAATTCGGCAACGATGAAATACCGGCAGACTAATGCCTCCCACGATATTTCGCCTTTTCTTTGTGTACTTGATTGTTTAGCTTCCCATATTACACGTTGCTGTCTTTGAGAAGAAAATTAGGTGTTGCGAGTCATAATTTTGTTCACAAGTGCCCCATCATGAGGAACTTTTGGAATGAGATCTGAGCGGCTTTTATGGCAGAAAAGTTTTAGATTGCAGGTCATCGCTCTATGCATGAAGGGTTTAGGAGTAGGATCTTCGGTATAGCGATTACTAGACAGTTCTGAAATCATGAACCATGCCCTTATGCGTGAGAACCAGCAGGCGTTTCAATTAGTTTAATATCGAGTGATACAATTTTCGTTTGGAATCTAAGATGGTCAATTCAACTGACGTTTTAGATACCGTGTGATATGCCTTTTGAAATTATTAAAGCTCATTTTTGTACAACTGAGAAGCATATTTTAGACTTAGGTAAAAAATGGGAGAGAGTGTCTGAGAGAGTAGAGTGCTATCCGAGTCAAATCGTTCCAAGTTCGTCAGATTTTAGCTGCTCCGATAAGCATCTTAAGAGTTTTTGGTCTGGCTTGACCCGATTTCACTCGTTTCATGTCAATCCAGCTTCAGCTTTAAAAGTTCGATAAGTTATAAAATACTTTTCTTTTCAAACATTCCAACAAAATATGTGAATTCCTCTCAGAGTACATATTATTATGTGATAGATGCAATACAGGGTGGGCCAATAGTGAGTAGACGGAGGATTGTTGACTTAGAAGGATATTTCAAAAATCTGTTACTTGATCATGGTAGGGCCCCTGAAGGTTATAACGTTAAAATACTTTCACTCAAACTTTAACGTTTATATAGGCTGATTATCAAACTAACATTTTTTTAATAGAACCGCCTATATATTATTGCATATTTGAATTGCTTAGTGAATTCTAGTGTGACTTCATGTATCTTATATGGAACTTTAAACGGACCGTTTAGGCGCAAATCACTTTTTTTTTATATAAGTGGGTATAAGAGAAAAATTGAATATCGCAGCGATCATAAAACTTAGAAGGCCGTGACCTTACGGTGTGACTAAGCATAAAACGTGTCATACTTGGAGAAATCAGTAGAATAATTAAGGAAACTTCAATCACATGTACCTTGATTATTTCAAATGGGAATGCCTAATTTTTCTTATACCATCGAATCTAAAACTTGATAACCTTTCCAACAATGTAGGATTGTTGGAATCAATCTTTTTTAATTTTCATTTTATTCCAAATTTTGAGTCAAATCGGTGTTTTACACTTTCCCAGCTTCTAAGTAATCTAGCAGTCCATGAAAAATAAACAAAAACCTGTTCAGATGGAAGAAACCAACTAACTTGGCATAAAAACGCAAACAAACTAGATTAGTGAGGTAAGATTATAAAAATGTCTTACAAGATATCAGCTCTAACCAGAAACGACAGCGGCAACAAGAAGGCTTACTTTTCACAGTCTATTAGCTATACGCAGATATCCAAAATCAGTACAAAAAAAATTAAATAAAAGACAAAATACCAGCGATCGTTACTGGCAGGGGAGTATCTATATTTTCAGAATAAATTTTCACATTTAGTTCCATAAAATAGCCGTAAGTCAAAAGCCTGGAGCCCTTCAAATTCTTCACTGGTACGTCTACTTATTAGCAAAATCGCAAAAAATGAAAACTGAATTGCAGTATGTTATATGATAAAACATTATTTACTTGGTAGGAACATACATGAAATAAACACAGTTACAACATGGAGTAATAAAAAAATCTAACAATCACATCAATAGATGCTCAGAGTGCTCCAGTTAGAGGTATCTTTACTTTTGACTTAACAGAGATGACTACTTTTCTATCCCATTAAATGTGAAATTTCATTCTGACGATGCTAAACTGTCAGCAGCAATCATTGGTAGTTTTTTTTTGTTTCAATATTTTTAATCGTTTTTTGTTATCAAGCTCTAGTAGATCTCAATAGCTGGTAGGCTGTGGAAAAATAACACTTCTGTCATACGCCAGCTGGTCATTGTCATTAGATTTCTTACCGCTGTTGTTAGAGATTATGTGTTGTAAGGAATTTCCGTTTGTTTCCCTTTCAAAAATTCAGGAACCGCTGCTGTTCCACAGTTTAAAAAACATTCTCTGTCCACCTTTAAAGCTGAACTCCAGTAGTATTTAGCTGTTACATCGATTTTGCTAGTAGAAACGGCAGTTCTACGTGAGCAGCAGATGTGTAGTCACCGAGGTATCAAGCCTTCAGATTACGTTACTGAGGACAAATTTTCATTTGATTTTATTTGTCAAGGAATAGGTAGGCACAGAAAAGGTCTCAAAGTAACAGATTTATTTGGAACGTGTCGGCAGATGTTTCATAACATCTGTTTCAGATGTCATTGCCTATACATTTCAAGAAGATAATTGAAGACAACGAATCAATCGACACATCATGATACTTGAAAATCTTATAGTAAATAGAAGTCTATAATCGACCTTATGGATCGATTTACCTGGAGACACGTTTTAGGACGCTGTGCAGATAAATAACAAAGTTCATTGACCGCAACGGTAGTATTTCATCTAAACTAATCGAACAGGAGGACCAATGAATGGTAGCTTAGACGGAATAAGCAATCAGCAAGCATATCCAGGGCCGGTTCAAACCCCCGCATGAGTATTCCCATGAATGAAATAACTACTAAAATAATACAAAATAAAGATAATCAAGGATGCTTTCTCCAAGCTTAGTGATTTATTCTACTACCAACCAATCCCTCGGTGCTCATGACACATAAGCAGCAATACAATCTATACAGATGTTTAACAAATTAAGACATTACATATTCTTTTATACATGAACCCCTCCTAAGGTCACCATGAACCCCCTCCATGGTCAACGCCTAGCTACGGCCCTGAGTATATCTCTGTACTAATAGGAGAGAACAAGTGATCACCGGTACAAAACGATCTGACAGTCTTAGTATTTAAAAAATAGTTGCACTTTTTCCACATTCTCTGTATATCTCTACGATTAGAACAAATATGAGAGGACCGGTAATGTATCAGGCAATAACCGAGGTCCACATGCATATTAATTAATCGATACCACCCTACCATCTGAAATGCCTTTCGCGCCTTTTTATGACCTCTGCTTCTTTTTAGTTAATTTTATTTCCCACACCGATAGGAAATTGTGATAGGTATTGTGATCGCGAAAATTTTCGATTTTGAGATAATACGCTTTTTTGGGCGTTTTATGATGTCTATATAACGTCGGTCTGTCTGTCTTTGCGTGCTTTTCTAGGCTAGTCACATCAGTAACCATGGATTGTGATAAAATTTGGGTACCGGTATCCTATGGGGTCCTAGTAGGTATTGCTCCTATAATTTTAAAAATCGGTGCATTGGCAGCGGAGTAATTTGCAAAAAACAAAAACCTCGTTTTTGGGCGTTTTAGGATTTGATGATAATTTTCTACTTTTTTGGGTGAGAGTGAGATTGGGGTCGTTGGGGGGGCGGAGGGTTGTAAAACTCAAAAATTTGTTGTATTCATTATAGAGATTTTCATTAAAATGCAGGCCTCCAAACTAAAACCCTAATAAAACAAAATTGTATTGTCGGATTTCGAAATTTTTGGTATTAGTCCTTAGAAAATATGCTATCACGTCATTACCAATTAAAAAAAGGGATCAGGTATAACACTCTTGATAGTGTCAAGATTAGCATGCTTTGAAAAGTGACTTCAAAAACGTTACAAAAAGAGGAATCTTTAAAATATCACCAAATAATTAACCGTGCACTTTAAGGTAAACACATGCCTTTCTAGTTGTTCATTGGTACCATAAGCTTGTTGTAAATGTGTACATATGCAGTAAGAGATTTAAACTCTAAAGGCATATTGGATCGCTAAGAGTGCAAAATTTCAACAGACGGTTTGGCAAAAGCTTGTCATCAGATTTTTAATTTTTGTTATGGTTACTTGAATAATGTGCTATCACATCACGATTAGTCATAAAAAGTGATCAGTTGACCAAAACTTCGGTATATGGTCTCAAAACTATAATTTTAGATAACTTCAAGTTGCGATTTAAAATAGATTCGTCTTAAGAAGTTAGGCAAGCAAACAGAACATGCAGACCACGTTATAAAGTGTCTTGTAACCGTAGATTTTTAGTTATGTATGAATTCATCCGTCCAAAGAATCCTACTTAAAAAAGTTGCATCTCCGGCATCCACATGAAGCATAAGTCGACAAAAATCCATTCTTCTGACAGGATCGCCTTCCTCCAAAATGTGTACTGGCATGTAATGGTACGGATGTACGGATACATACCAGTTGTTTTCGCAGTGATCCACATCTTCCGCTAAGAAATACCAGCAACAGCGTAGGTGGAGCTGTAGGATGATTTCCGTGTATGCGTGAACACCAACGCCGTTGCCCGCTCTAAAAGTAGAGACGCAGCTGTCACAACCCACTGTATCTTAATTTGCGCAGGCGTGCGTTCATTACTGTTGATCCACAGCACAAAATCTACAGTTTCAGCTTTAGCGTATGTATGTTCATGACTGATCCATAATACGAGGTTGTTCCCTAAAGATATCATGCTTAATTTTCTACTACTTCGTTCTGGATTATTTACAACCTCTCATTTATACACCAGTGAAAATCTATGGATACACGATACTTTATAAAGTGGCTTGCATGTTCTGCTTGATTATCTACCATCTTTTAAGAAATTACCTAGCGACTTTTTAAGACGATTCGATTTTAAGTTAAAACTTGAAGTTTTCTTCTAATATCATACAATTTGTAGACCCTATACTGAAGTTTTAGTTGATAGATCTCTTTTTTATGATGTAATAGAACATTATTAAAGTACATAAAAATTAGAAATCCGATGACACGTTTTTGCATACGGTTGTTGAAATTTTGCGGTCCCCGAGATCCAATACACCTCTAGAGCTTAAATGCAATTTTGTTGCCTATGTTTACCACATTTATAAGAAGTTTGTGGTACCAATGGATAACTAGAAAGATGGGCATGTATTTACCGTAAAGTACGTGGTTAACTATTTGGCGATCTTTTAAGATAAATTCCTTTTACTTCCCACACCGATAGGTGAGGGGAGTATTGTGATCGCGAAAATTTTCGATTTTGAGATAATACACTTTTTGGGCGTTTCATGATGTCTACATAACGAAAATCCACGTCACTCATTTCCGTCGGTCTGTCTGTCTGTCGGTCTGTCGGTCTGTCGGTCTGTCTGTACGCGTTTTTCTGTCCTCGTAATCTCAGTAACCGCTAGATGGATTGTGATGAAATTTGGGCAGCGTTATGCTGTGGGGTCGTAGTAGGTAATGTTCCTATAATTTTGAAAATCGTTATACGGGGGGCGGAGTAATTAGCAAAAAACGAAAAATTTCAAATACGCCTCAAACTTCGTTTTTAGGCGTTTTAGGGGTTCCTGGTCATTTTCTACTTTTTTTTGGGTGGGGGTGGAAATTGGGGTGGTTGGGGGTTGGGGGGTTGTAATACTGAAAAATTTGTTGTATTCATAATAGACTACCTACTGACCTATGAAGGAAGACCTAGCGACATAAATAACTTTTTTAGGTCTATCCGAACATTGGCTTATGCCTATTGCAGAAACTAAAGGACTTAGAATTTTTTCCGATGTATACAGGCTGTCCATTTAGTGTGTAATTCTTCGATATCTCGCAAGGTATAGCTGATAGAAGAAAATCTCAAATACAAAAGTTATTTGGTTACTTGAGATGCATATCCTAAATATATTTTGAAATATACAGGGTGTTGCGGGAAAGTAGGATAGAGATCAACTTGATTTTTTTATATGGAACTATAACTTTCTCTCAAGTTCTTCTAGTGTCCACCATTGATCTCTATTCAACCCTAAAATATTTTTGGAATCGGTTGCGACGTTGCCAAGTAATAATTTATTTTCTATTAATTTCCGCATTTGCAAGGTCGCAAGTAATACGTTCAAATTGATACATTCCTTTAACTTTTCTCAATAATATTATAGAGCGAGTTACTTGAATATTAAGCGGATATTATTCTGGATGCTACCAGTAATTTGTATCTACAGGGTGTTTTTGGAAGAATTTTAAATTCCGGCAACTTAAAGGTCGTTTTACTTTGTTTTACTTCCCACACCGATAGGTGAGGGGAGTATTGTGATCGCGAAAATTTTCGATTTTGAGATAATACACTTTTTGGGCGTTTCATGATGTCTACATAACGAAAATCCACGTCACTCATTTCCGTCGGTCTGTCTGTCTGTCGGTCTGTCGGTCTGTCTGTCTGTCGGTCTGTCTGTACGCGTTTTTCTGTCCTCGTAATCTCAGTAACCGCTGCATGGATTGTGATGAAATTTGGGCAGCGATATGCTGGGGGGTCGTAGTAGGTAATGTTCTTATAATTTTGAAAATCGGTGCAGGGGCGGCGGAGTAATTAGCAAAAAACGAAAAAAATTAAATGTTCCTCAAACTTCGTTTTTAGGCGTTTTAGAGGTTCCTGATCATTTTTTACTTTTTTTTTGGGTGGGGGTGAAATTGGGGTGGTTGGGGGGTGGGGGGTTGTAAAATTGAAAAATTTGTTGCTTTCATAATAGACTGCCCACTGACCCATGAAGGAAGACCTAGCAACATAAATAACTTTTTTAGGTCCATCCGAACATTGCCATGCCTATTACAGAAACCAAAGGACTTAGAATTTTTTCTGGTGTAAACATACGAGAGTATTGCTTTAGATCCTTCTATATTGTGTTACAAGGAAACTGTTGAATTGATGTTAATGAAATTTTGACACAGTATTACTACCGTGGCGAGGATGGAAAACGCGTATGGTTTTTATAAATCGTGCCAGTGGCGGCGCAGAAATAATAAAAAAAAGTAAGAATATAAAAACAGCTCAAACTTCGTTTTTAAGCGTTTTAGAGGTTCCTGATCATTTTCTGCGTTTTTTTTGGGTGGGGTGAAATTGGGGTGGTTAGGGGGTGGGGGGTTGAAAAACTGAGAAATTTCTTGTATTCATAATAGGGTGTAGGGTAGGGGCTCTGAAGGAAGACCTAGCGACATAAATCAACTTTTTAGGTCCATCCGAACATTGCCTAGCGTATTACGGAAACTAAGGGACTTAGAATTTTCTGTATACATACATACGAGTATTTATTGCTTTAGATCTTTTTGTATTTTGTAACGTGGACACTATTACACTGATTCTAATTAAATTTTGACACAGTATTATTACCGTGGTGAGGATGGAAAACGCGTGTGTTTGTTAAATATCGTGTCAGTGGCAGCGTATATAGCAATAATCAAAAAACTAAAAGTATGAAAACAACTCAAACTTCGTTTTTAGATGTTTTAGGCTGTCCATTGACCTCTGAAGGAAATACTTAGCGGCATAAGACAATTTTAGGGGAGGGAAGGCTGCCGATGATTTGGTTGCAAGGAGATCTCAGACTAAAGCTTCATGCTATGGGAAAATAATAAACTGATATCACAGTAATGTGTGGGAAGTACTGAGTCAATCAACTTGACTCCATTTTTTTGTAATGTTTCTTGATGTCACTTTTCAAAACATGCTGATTTTGATACTATCTCGAGTTTGAGTGTTTGATACATGATCACTTTCTTTTAGTAAACAATGACGTGACATCGTCTTTTCTAATCACTAATACTAAAAATTCCAAAATCCGACGATAAAATTTTGTTTGATTATGGTTTTCGTTTGGAGGTCTGCATTTCAATGAAAATCAAATTTAGGTATCTCTGAAACAGTTGAAAATCGGACTCTACTTTATATGACTTTTTTGTTGGAAATAAGACTTCTCCTAAAGTATTTTGCATTCGTCCATTGACCTGTGAAAGAGTGCTAGCGGCGCGGCGGCCCTATAGGTCCATCCGATCATTACCTTGCCTACTACAGAAACCAATGGCCTTGGAATTTTCGGATATATGCATACATACGAAAATTGTTTTAGATCGTTAATGAAACTTTGCCACAGTATTATTACCATGCCAAGCATGGAAAATGGGTATGCTTTTTAGAAATCGTGCCGTCACTACGGCGCAGCGACAATAAAAAAGCTAAAAATATAAAAACAACTCAAACCAGTTTTTAGGCCTTTTGGGGGTTCCTGATCATTTTCTGTTTTTTGAGTGAGGGTGAAATTGAGGTGGTTGGGTTGGAGGGTTGCAAAACTAATAAAGGTTTTGTATGCATTACACGCTCTCCATTGACCTACAAAAAAAGGACCTAGCGACATAATACACTTTTTAGGTTTATCATAACGTTGCCTTGATTGTTACAGAAACTGAGGGATTTTCTCTGACGTATGTCGTATACGAGTATTGCTTTACATAGTTCTGTATTATGTAACCTGAAATTGATTTTAATTACATTTAGACACATTATTACCGTGACGATGATGGAAAATGCGTATGGTCTTTAAAAATCGTGTCAGAACTAAAAATATAAAAATAACTCAAACTTCGTTTTTAGGCGATTTGGGTGTTCCTGGTCGTTTCGTTTCATCCAATTAAAGCTCGCAGAATAAAACCAGTGTCGATCTAGTTCCTATGGAGAGGAGTATCAAGAAACTATTTACTAGAGTTTTTGTGTTGGATGTTTTTTGAGGGCAGGAGGGTGATGATTTGGTTGCAAGGGGATCTCAGACTATAGCTTAATGCAAAGGGAAAATAATAAACTGATATCACTTTAATGTGTGGGAAGTACTAAGTTAGTCAATTATCGTTCATATTGATTGAACCTCATGTATAACTGTACAGTACAAATTTCTGAATTCATAAATGTTGTACCCCTGTCAAGCATATCTACCCTTATCTAACAGTATATTCTCGTTACAGATTTGTTGCCTTTCTAGCTAACTTTATTGTATCACAGGCATAGACACGTTTTATGACGCCAAATGCCAACCGAAAGTGCAGTCAACTGATTCACGCGTTAGATTAAATCAATTTTCGAATTACGCGTCTACAAATATTGAATAATTCCCAAAACATGGTCAGATATTAAAAAAATAGAAGTCAAGTTTATTGATTCAGTTCTTCTCAGGAATACTTGTTTTTAATAACGAAGGGCGATACCATTTTCAACATCAGCGATTTAGCAAGTGAGTCATGTCCTATTTCAGTTGGTCTGATTGAAAAAGTCTTGCTCCTGTAGTCGCAGTGCCTAGACTAGTCAATAAACGTTCAAAATAGATCCGTTGAGCTAAGTTACCTGAATTCGCCGTTATTGACATGTTCAGATTATTAGCAAAATTTTGGTAATTAGAGGGGTCGAATTTTTCGCTATATGTGCCACGCGGTATCTACATCCCTGTAGTCGAATTTTAACAAAGGAAAAGGTTAATTTTACATTTAGTTGCATTTATTTTCACTTAGTTGAAATCCGTAGTAGCACATGTTAATGAATGTTATTTTACTCCATGAAAGCTGAATTAGTATATCTCTTTACGAATAGGAGGAATAAGTGAGGACCGCTGGCGGTGGTGACTCACTCGTAGATATTAGTATTGTTAAGCTAATTTCGACTTTTCTGCATGTCATGTTTCCAGTGTTTACGTGATTATGCTATTAGAACTGATAAACGAGGACCGGCTGACATGCACGACAAACTGAGAACCACCTGAGTATTTTTTGTAAACGTCTTTCCTGCTCTTCTCATGTAAACGACAACTGCATTAAAACCAAATCGGCCGCACAACGAATACATCACATGAAAGTCTCCTGTGTGCATGCCGAAAGTTGCGTTTTTAAGAGGACGATATTTTTATACATAGCAGCATGGTGCTGGGTAGTAATAGGTAAAAATGGAGTCAAGTTGATTGACTCAGTACTTCCCACACATAATGATGATACCATTTTATTATTTCCCATTGCATGAAGCTATAGCCTAAAATTCCCTTGCAACTGAATTATCGCCCATCCGCCTCCAAAAACAACATCCAACACAAAAACCCTCGTAAATAGTTTCTTGCGTCTCCCTTCTTAGGAACTAGGGCGCCATAGTTTTTTTCTACATGCTTGAACTGGACAATGCGAAACGATCAAGAGCCTCCAACCCGTCTAAAAACGAAGTTTGAGCTGATTTTATGTTTTTGGTTTTTTGATTATTGCTGCGCCGCCTCTGACATGGTTTTTCAAAAACAGAGTCGTTTTCCATTCTCGCAGCGGTAATTCTGTGTCAAAATTTTATTAAAATCAATTCAATAATTTTCGCTTTACGCAATATACATAGAACGAAATAAAGCAAAACTCGTATGTGCAGATCACAAAATTGGTTTCTGTAATAGGCAAGCCAAAGTTCGGACGGACATAAAAAAGTGCAATATGCCGCTAGGTATTTCTTCTTCAGGTCAATAGACGGACTATTATGAATACAATAAATTTTTCAGTTTTACTACCCCCCACCCCCCAACCGCCCCGATTTCACCCCACCCAAAAAAAATTGAAAATGATCAGGAACCCGTAAAACGCCTAAAAACAATGTTTGAGCTGTTTTTATATTTTTAGTTTTTTTATTATTGCTGCGCCGCCACTGACACTATTTTTCCAAAACATACGCGTTTTTCATCCTCGGCTTGGGAGTAATACTATGTCAAAATTTCATTGAAATCAATTGAACAATTTTCGCGTTACGCGATATCGAACGATCTAAAACAATACCCGTATGTGTACATCATAAATTCTGATGAACATCAATTCAGTAATTTCAACGTTATAAAATACAAAACTATCTAATATGTATACATCGGAAAATTCTCAAAGTCCCGTGGTTTCTATAATAAGCATGCAACGTTCGGATGAACCTAAAAAAGTGTATCATGCCGCTAGGCTTTTCATTCACATATTAATGGACAGCCCATTGCGAATAAAACAAATTGAAAAAAACTGAAAATCAGTATTACAACCCCCCACCCCCCAACCATCCCAAATTCACCCCCCCCCCCCAAGAAAAAGTGGAAAATGATCAGGAACCCCTAAAACGCTTAAAAACGAAGTTTGAGGCATATTTGACATTTTTCGTTTTTTGCTAATTACTCCGCCCCCCGTATAACGATTTTCAAAATTATAGGAACATTACCTACTACGACCCCACAGCATAACGCTGCCCAAATTTCATCACAATCCATGCAGCGGTTATTGAGATTACGAGGGTAGAAAAACGCGACAGACAGACAGACAGACCGACAGACCGACAGACCGACAGACCGACAGACCGACAGACCGACAGACCGACAGACCGACAGACCGACAGACCGACAGACCGACAGACCGACAGACCGACAGACCGACAGACCGACAGACCGACAGACCGACAGACCGACAGACCGACAGACCGACAGACCGACAGACCGACAGACCGACAGACCGACAGACCGACAGACCGACAGACAGACAGACCGACAGACAGATCGACGGAAATGAGTGACGTGGATTTTCGTTATGTACACATCATAAAACGCCCAAGAAGCGTATTATCTCAAAATCGAAAATTTTCGCGATCGCAATACTCCCCTCACCTATCGTGTGGGAAGTAAAAATTCATTTTATAAAAAGCTTCGCGTTGGTGTAGTGAGAGACAAAACCCCTCAGAATTATTTTTATAAGTCACCAATCATCTACCGTTTTTGGGAGGGGATGAAATTGGGAAGGTGGGGATGGGGGAGTCGAAATCCCGAAAATTTCTTGTAAACATAAAATACCCTCGATTTCCCTAAAAAATATGAAATTCTAGACTTTTCAGACTTATCCGAATACTGACCTAGGAGACATTTGATACGTTTATTTACCTATACAGGGTGGGCCAACACTGGGCGGACGGAGGATTGTTGACTTACTAACACATATTTAAAAAGTCTGTCACTTGGTGGGGGGTGGGAGCCCTTGACTGCTATAACGTTAAAATATTTTCACTTGAATTTTTAAGTTTATACAGGGTGATTCATAATAAAATTACATTTTTAAATGAATGGAGTGGAATATATTATTGCGTATTTAGATTGCTTGGTAAATTCTAGTTTGACCCCATGTATTTTATATGGAACCTTAAACGAACTGTTTAGGTGCAAATCACCATTCTTGGTATAAGTAGGTATCAGAAAAAAATTGAGTATCACAGTGACTACTAATCTTAGAAGGCCACGACTTTTCGGTACGGCTGAGCATAAGGTGCGTCAGACGGTTAAATTTGAAATCTTTTTGAACTTGGAAAAATCAGTAGATTAATTAAAGAAACCTCGGTCACAGATAATTTGATTTTTTTCCCTATAATGGTCAAATTTTAACAGAGTTCTTATCTAAGATACCAAATTACCTACATCCCTGCAAAGGTTAATTTTACATTAAGTTGTATTTATTTTCACTCAACTGAAATTCGTACTAGCACATATTAATGAATGTTATTTTACTGCATGAACGTTGAATTAGTATACCTCTATACGAATAGGTGGAATAAGTGAGGACCGGTAGGCGGTGGTGAAGCACTCGAAGATATTAGGATTGTTAAGCAAATTTCGCATTTTGTACCTGTTATGTATAATATACAGTGTTTACGTGTTTATACTATTAGAAGTGATAAACGAGGACCGGGTGATATAGACGACAGAGGACCACCTGAGTATTTTTTGTAAGCGTCCTTCTTGCCCTTTTACTATTATTGATCTTCAAGTAGGTATATTTTCGAATCGATCTGAAATTCATGTAACCGTCAACCGTACTGAACCCGAATCGGCCGCACAACGCATATACAGGGTGAGTCAAGCTCAACGCTTCGGACTCTTGTGACCAAACGATACCACTTTTCGAAAAATCGACTTTGCGAGTGTATGTAGGTCGAGTTGGACTACATTTAAAAAATAATGACCTTTCTACAGGGCGTCTAATAAAAGCGTGACATATCAAAGCTGTTTTTTTTAATGGAATACCCTGTACATTATTGCATATTTAGACTCCAGTGCATTTTAGTGTGACTTTATGTATCACACATGGGACTTTAAGCGAACCGTTTAGGTACAAATCACAATTTTGGGTAAATGTAGATGTCAGAAAAAAATTGAATATCGCAGCTATTATAAATCTTAGAGGGCTGTGACTTTGCCGTGTTACTAAGCATGAAATGTGTCAGCTTACGTTAGACGGTCGAGTTCGAATTACATTTGTACTTGGAGAAATCGGTAGATCAATTAAGTAAACTCCAATCAAAGGTAACTTGATTTTTTCAAATGGAAATGCATAATTTTTTTTATACCATCGAATGTGCAATTTGATAAGCTTTCTAATGATATGCGGTTGTAAATATAAATCTCTGGTAGTTTTGATTTAATTTCAAACTTTCAGTAAAACCGGTGTTTTTCAATTCTCCTACCTATAAGCAAGTTAGCAGGCCATGAAATATGAGCAAAAAACTGTTCAGATGGAACAAAACAACTAACTTAGCAGATAGTTATGGACGAACTAAAGTAAAAGGACAAAATTATAAACATGACTTACAACAAATCAATTCTAACCAGAAATAGCAGACATAACACATCTAAGGTCAAAAAGCAGCTGGAGTATGACAGAAATAGGTATTTTTTACAGCATACCGGCTACTACAATATTCTAAAGATTGAAGAGTCACTGAACCATTGTGAATTTTGAAATGTTGCTGGCAGCTTAATAGCTTCAGAATACAATCTCACATTTCATGATTTAAAAAAATAGTAACCGATACCTCTGACTGGAGTTATGCGAATTTTTCAATACTCATAAGCAAGATCGCCGAAAATGAAGAATAAATTAAAAATCTGCTCTAATTATTAAACATAATTTATCTGACAGAAAATTAAAATATGATTTGTCAGTATTCTTTTTTTGTGATCTTGCTAATAGATACTGAAAAGTTCAAAGGACGACAGTGAGAGGTATCATTACTTTTGCCTTTGACGGAAATGACTACTGATTTATGCCATTAAATGTGAAATTGCGCTCTGAAGATATTAGACTGACGGCAACGATCGCTGAAAGTTTTGCTTTCATTTCAAAGTGTTTAGTGATTTTGGAAATTTTTAATCTGTAGTACATTGCAGTCGCTAGTAGGCTGTAAAAATTATCCATTTCTGTCATACTTCAGCTTCTCTTTAACCTTAGACATGTTACCGCCATTGTTTCTGGTTAGAGTTGATTTGTTGTAGAGAATTTTTATAATCTTGTTCTTTTACTCTAGTTCTGCTGGATCTTTTTGCTAAGTTAGTTGTTTTCTTCCATCTGAATACGATTTTGCTTATATTTCATGGCCTGCTAGTTTGTTTATAGGTAGGGAAATTGAAAGACACTAATTTGAGTGAAATCTCGAAATTTAATAAAAACTACCATGGACTGATATTCACAACCTGATATAACTAGAAAGCCTATCAAATTGCACATTTGATCGTATAAAAAAATTATGCATTCCCTTTGAAAAAGTCAAGTTACCTTTGATTGAAGTTTCCTTAATTGATCTACCGCTTTGTCCAAGTACAAATGTAATTCGAACTCGACCGTCTAACGTAAGCTGATACATTTCATGCTTAGTAACATGGCAACGTCACAGCCCTCTAAGATTTATAATAGCTGCGATATTCAATTTTTTTCTGACATCCACCTATACCCTATATACTAAACGGTTCGCTTAAAGTCCCATGTGTGATACATAAAGTCCCACTAACATTCACCCAGGAATCTAAATATGCAATAATATACAGGGTGTTCCATTTGAAAAAAACATAAGTTTGATATGTCACGCTTATATTAGACACCCTGTATGAAAGTCATTATTTTTGAAATGTAGCCCAACTCGACCTACATACACTTGCAAAGTCGATTTTCCGAAAAGTAGTATCATTTGGTCACAAGAGTCCGAGGCGTTGAGCTTGAGTCACCCTGTATAACCTTAAAATGGCCTGTGCGCATGCTGAACGTTGGAAATAATGTAAAAACGAAATGAGTTCTCGATCTAAAGGAATAGTGAAAATTTTAATTAGACAGAGCTGGTCGTATAGCTTAGGTGCACCTACGTTGCATTTTGCATTTTTTAAATGGATGAAATTTGGATAGCAGTATGTTGCTGGGTAGTAGTAGGTAAAGGTGCACTTTATGAAAAGCTGGGCGTAGGCGTAGTGAAAGATAAAACCCCTCGGCCTTTTTTTCAAGCTTTTTATGAGTTTTCAATTATCTGTTATTTTTTAGGAGGGGATGAAATAGGGAAGGTGGGGAGAGAGGGAGATGAAATCTCGAAAAATTGTTGTTAACATAAAGTACCCTCCATTGCCCTAAAAAATATTAAATTCTATGCTTTTTAGACCTACACGAAAACTGTCCTTGAAGACTTACCTACATTCTTTTTTGATACCCATTCATTACACTTAGGGCCAGTTTCACTCGTCTCTGATAAGTTTCGGATAGCGTATCTGTCACATAGGCCCATATCATTTATATGACAGATAGGCTTTCGGTCTGTCGGTTTGTCTGTCTGTTACACTTAGAACCGGTTTCACCGGTCTCTGATAAGTTTCAGATAGCGTGTCTGTCAGATAGGCCCGTAATATTTATATGGCATTATCGGACATGTAGGCTATCGGTCTGTCGGTTTATCTGCCTGTTGGCGTTTTTCTATCCTCATAATCTCAGTAACCTTTGCACGGAGCGATATACTGTGGGGTCGTAATAGGTAGTATACTGCTATAATTTTGAAAATCCGTGCATGGGCGATGAAGGAATTAGCAAAAACAAAAAAAGTCAAATATTCCTCAAACTTCGTTTTTAGGATTTTTGGGGGTTCCTAATCATTTTGTACTACAGGATGGATGGTGGAGTGGAGGGCTATGAATAGAGATGGGCATATCGGGTCATTTTTAAGATGCGGATCACCGGATCTAGAACACCTCAAAGATCCGGAACAGTGATCCGGTTCACGGGTCAGTCGGATCCCGACTAGCGAATGCAATCGTTCACCTTCGATCTCAAGATCTCAAGATCGAAGGTGAACGATTGATCAACCGAAGCACGAAGGAACCGCCCAATCTGGGTACTCGGTGCAGACAGAAATGAGCCAGTACAGTACAGTACACTTCATGTATAATTTATTAATTTGTTTTATCTTTATATCAGATGATATTTATTTTTTTATAAATATGTACCTAGAAGATGTATATGTATTAATACTATTCTTTATAAATTTCGATTTGAGTAAATAATTATTCAGTTTTGAGTTTCTCGTATTTGTTAAAATACACTCCTAGCACGTAAAAGGAATTTTTTGTCTCTACTATAAACAGCCACAACTCATCATACAAGAAAAATATTCATTTATTATTCGCCCTAAAATATCTATCCAAATATTCTTTTAAATTCAGATCCCAGAACATTGAGCATTATGGCTATCCTGTAGCTTAAGCAGAACACTGAACCGAAAACTGAACATCGCCAATCGTCAGATCGACTGACCGACATATATCGCCGTGGCACGCACCATCCTGCTTTGTGATTCTGATGAACAAGCCGCCGAATTTGTGACCCGACTGACCCGTTGAGATTAAATTTAGGATTCGGTTCAGTTAGGTCACCTTAAAGATCCGGATCAATGAACCGGATCAGAACCGTTCTACACATCTCTAGCTATGAAAATGAAAAAACTGTTGTATTCATAATAGGCTGTCTAAAGCTTATCAAAAAATGGCCAAATATATGAAACTTGTCAATCTTGGGTTAATTCCGCATAATGATGTAACATTTAATAATGTAATGTAAAATCTAAATGCTAAAAGTAAAGCCATTACACACACACACATACAGACTACACGCAAACACACTGACCTGTGAGAGAAAGACCCAGCGGCATAATACACTTTTTTAGGTCCATCCTAACAGTGCCTTGCGTATTGCAGAAAACAAGGGACTTCGAATACGAGTTTTGCTTTAGGTCGTTCTGTATTTGGTGGAAACTTTTGTTCGATTTTAATGAAATTTTGACATAGTATTATTACTGTGTCGAGAATGGAAATGCGTATGGTTTTTAGAAATCGTATCAGTGGCGGCGCAGCAATAATGAAAAAAACTAAAAATATAAAAACATCTCAAACATCGTTTTTAGGCGTTTGAGACGTGACTGATCATTTTCTACTTTTTTGGTAAGGGAGAAATTGGGATCGTTGGGGGGTGATGGGTTGTAAAACTGAAAAGCTTATTGTATTCATAATAGGCTGTCCATTGACCTGTGACACTTTTTTAGATCCATCCGAACACTGTCTAGCCTATTGCAGAAACCAAGAATTTCCTGATGTATACGTAATAATGGCATTGCTCTAGATTGTTCTGTAGCGTGGAAAATATTGAACTGATTTTGATGAAATCTCGACACAGTGCGAGTAGACAGAAGGAATTCTGCCTGTGCGCCATCTAGTACCCGAAGGTGACGGCAGCCAAAGAGGAACGCTACTAGCAGCAGTAAACTCTCCTTGGTGGAACGACAAGGCTCGTTCGCTTTTTGCTACTAGAGGCACGGATTTTGACGCAAGCAGCGTAAAGCCGATATACGAGGGTTGCTCTATACCTCCGTCAATCCACCAGTACGCAGACAGCTGTTTCACGCTTATTAGCGATCATCAGTGCGCCATAGGTCGATTGACGGAAATAGAGAGCATCAATTTTTCCATGTTTAATAAACATGTGAAAGATGTGCGAGTAGACAGAAGGAATTCTGCCTGTGCGCCATCTAGTACCCGAAGGTAACGGCAACCAAAGAGGAACGCTACTAGCAGCAGTAAACTCTCCTTGGTGGAACGACAAGGCTCGTTCGCTTTTTGCCACTAGAGGCACGGATTCTGACGCAAGCAGCGTAAAGCTCCTTACTAAAAGGAAAAATATTAATCAGATATTCTTAAAATTCACACAAAAATAACAAAAGCAAAGTCTATTCGCCTATAAATGGAAAAACAATGTAGTTACAAAGATCTATATAACACTGATTCTAAATCAATTATTTGGAGGATTCATGACCATATGTCTATGGGAGCAGAACATGATGTCAAAGCATTTGTGAATTCACACATCATTGAAGTCCATCAGGTTACACGTTACAACAACAGGGTAGTTGTTGTAAAGTGTAATTTAAAAAACACCTATTCAGTAAAAGTCGTAGAACGGCTTATATTGCGGTGTCATTTTGGCAACACAGCTATGACCTCGCTTGGTGCGTTGTATACCGATTTCGGACCTCCGTTGTTCTCTGGGATAAAAAGCGGGTATATCGTGGCTCACTTAATTCTTTCATTGAAAGGTCCTCACTTGTCTCGATATACACGTATCAATTTTCTCATCGGTAAAATAGCTTTCATGTGTATATTTGAATGTTTCTTATCAAATGGCACATCTTCGTAATATCTATCATAAAATGATGCCATTATCTCGTTGTCCTCACTTGGTCACTAATATGTACTGTCCTCACTTGGTGCGCCAGCCAAGTATATATATATATATATATATATATATATATATATATATATATATATTGCATTTAGGCTTAAATATGTCACATAATAAAGAAAAAATCCATAGTGCTGGCCTAGCACTCATAGACCACTCGGTAGGACACGAAATCCGTTGGCGCGGCGGCCGCTGTGGGGACAAGCTGTTTGTTTTAGGACCCCCCGCTATGGGCGGAGGGCCCCCGGGGGGTCAGTGGGGCCCAAAGCCTCCCGCCGGCGCCGCCGCTCCTGCCTTATCTGATTCGGCCGACGCTGCATGATGACAATTCCGATTTCGACGTCGCGGAACCACGCAGTGGTGGAGGTGCTCAACTAGTAATGCGAACTATCGAATAAAAACTATCGAATCATTCGATGGTTACTATTCATTCGAATTTTTTTTACTTCTGTGTCATCGGCATCGACTACTTTGGTCATTAGCCTCGTGTTCTGTGTAGGCTTTGTTACTGTTTCCCGGCGCCACTTAGGAACAGCACTGTTAATTAGAAGCCAACAGTGAATGCTCGGGTGGGGATTCTCGCTGAGCTTTTTTTTATGGATATTTATTTTTGGTCAACCCACCCCCTTATTCATTCGAATTATTCGATAGTTCTGGAGTATTCATTCGTTAGACAGCTGAATGAATGAATTATCATTCGGTTCCTTTTACAATCGGTGTTGAAGTCTGCGCGGTAGAAAGTATATGAATGAATGCAAAGTTAGGCATCAGCTATCGAACGAAAGGTCTGTTCCGCGTTGCATATACCCATCATGTATGAATTCACATTACCTAAATACAATTATTCATGTTTCTAGGTATCAGTAAGTTTTGGGAGATAAATAATAGTATCCTTTTGTGCTGTCGAATAATACATGCTAAGAATATGTAATCACAGTTGAGACCTTATTTTTATTGATGTTTTTCAAAAATATAGATCTTCAAAATCCATAATTATCTCTTTTCCCATGCTATACGAATACTTTTCGATAATATTCAATAAAGAAGTGACGTGACGTCTGGCAAACTGGCATTCGTTCATTCATTCGCTCTCACAGCGGACAGCGCAAGTTGGTTGGTTCAGCTGGTAGTCTAGCGAATGATTTTATTCGAATGAATTCATTCGATAGTTTCCATCACTACTCTCAACTGGGTATTCAGGCTTTGTAGCCAGGAGCCTTAAGACCTCAGGTCTGGATTCACATACAAAGCAAAACACATATAGACAGCTCTCACGCGAGATACAGAGACTATCCCGAAGAGATAAGCACTCTTATATACAGCAATTGTGCCAGGAAATAGAGATTCATGCCAATACTAACCATACTAAAGAGATGTTTAAGGTCAAATGCCTCAGTCGGGATTTTAATCCCAAATCTTGGGCTGTTAAAAATCCCGAGGGACAGCTAATTATCAACTTGCATGAGGTTATTGAGGTATGGCGAAATTATTGCGAAAATCTGTACCATGAGGATGGTCCTCAGGCCCCCTAATTGGATTCTGAATATGAACAGGATATTCTTTTGTCTGAAGTGGAACATGCCCTCAACAAGTTAAAAACTAATAGAGCTACAGGCATTGATGCTATTTCTGCCGAAACATTAAAATGTTTGGGTGAAGACGACATCTCTCTTTTATATAATATTTGTAGGACGGTCTGGTCCTCCGGTGTTTGGCCAGATTAATGGTGCACATCCATTTTTGTTTCACTTCATAAAAAAGGATCTCGAACAAATCCAGACAATTATCGCCTACTTTCGTTGATCTCTCATGCAAGGAAGGTTCTACTACATATTTTACAGTCTCGTTTGGAGGGTTTTATTGGCTGGCAAATTTCTCAGGTGCAGGCAAGGTTTCGTAAAAGGACGCGGTACGCGTGAACTTAAACTTAAGACAGATTATTGAAAAAGCCAGAGAGCATTACTTTCCAGTTTTTATCTGCTTTGTGGACTATTCTAAGGCGTTTGATAACGTAAAGTGGCCTAAACTGTGGGAAATCCTTATCTCTATGGGAGTCCCTTACCACTTAGTTTTTCTCATACAGCAACTCTATAAGTCTAGCTCGGCTCGTGTAAGAATTGATGGTAACCTGTCTGGTCAAACAGCAACTAGAAAAGGAGTTCGTCAGGGATGTGTATTATCACCGATGTTATTTAACAGCTACTCTGAATTTGTGATGACACAGGTATTGGACAACTGGAACGGCGGTATAACTACAACAAGACCAAGGTTATGATCGTAGATAGCATGACAATCATCGAGAAATAAAGTCAATAGGCCGTTGTGAGGTTAGTTCAAAGTTTTGTGTACCTCGGTTCTTTGATAGAAAATTCGGGTAGTTGTGAGAATTAAGATTCGGCGGCGCATCCTACAGGGACGGGTGGCCATGACAAAGCTTACTAAAATATGGCGGGACCACAACATCACTAAAGCTACCAAAATGTCGCTGGTTCAGTCTCTTGTGTCCTCCATATTTTTGTATGCCTCGGAGACTTGAACTGTTAAGAAGGCAGATCGAGGTCGCATAGATGCTTTTGAAACGTGGACGTAGAGGAGAATGCTGAGAATTCCTTATACCGCCCATCGAATTGATGTTTTCATACTGGATGAGCTCGGTAATCCAAAGAGACTATTCTCCATTGTGTCGACAAGAATGCTTACATTCTTCGGACATATTCACAGAAGCGACAATATGGAGAAACTTGTAGTTCGGGGTCACGCCCCGAGTAGGCGGCGCCGTCGCCGTTCCCCTACACCCTGGGTGGATACGACGAAACAGTTGCTAGATATGAGTATCAATAGCGCCACTGAACTGACAGAAAATCGCGAGCGATGGCGAGCTACAGTTCTCAAAACTATTGATAATTTTCGTGTCGTGTCGGCAATACTCTAGCTCCGACTTAATGCATTTTGCGAGATCACAACATGTCTGTTAAGACATTGTGACTATGATGAAGTCCGACTATTTATAGAATCGGTCATAGATAAAGTATGGTATTCAACTCAGGTAATGGTAATAACTCACTTGTTGATTTACAGCACTCGACTACGGCTCATGCGGCAAACTTCAACTGCAAGAGTTATTACCGTCATTACCGCTCATTGAATGATATACTATTATTCAGAAAAAAGCACAATCGGTAGCTTTAACGTTAGTAAACGTTTCAGCTTCAAAGGAAGTGTATTTATTTTCTCAATATATGGGATAAGTTTCAGCAGCTACATTAACATTGAAACATTTTTTTATACATAAACTCGTAAAGAATAAGTATACATGAATGTCACTTACCGCCTTTAGTGGATTCATTTATGGGCAGCATTGAAGGAAACATGAAAAAGAAAACACAAGAATTAATTATATGCTATTAATTTAAAACTTGTAAATGATATAGCGTCATAATACGCTTTTTTAGGTCCATTCGAACATTACCTTGCCTATTACAGAAACCAAGGGACTTAGAATTTTGTGATGTATATGTACATGCGAGTATTGCCTCCGATCGTTCTGTATTGTGTAACTAGGAAATCTATTGGATTGATATTATTAATGAAATTTTTACACAGTATTATTACCACTCCTAGGATGGAAAATGTTTATAATTTTTTGAAATCGTGTCAGTGGCGGCGCAGCAATAATAAAAAAACTAAAAATATAAAAACAGCTTAAACTTCGTTTTTAGGGTTTTAGGGGTTCCTGATCATTTTCAACTTTTTTTTTTAGTGGGGGTGAAATTGGGGTGGTTGGGGGGGGGGGGGTGGAGGGTCGTGCAACGCAAAAATTTGTTGTATTTATAATAGCCTACCCACTGACCTGTGAAAGAAAGACCTAGCGTCATATAATAGACTTTTTAGGTCCATCCGAACATCGACTATTACAGAAACCAAGGGACTTTTCCGATGTATACATACGAGTATTGCTTTAGATTAGGGATTCATCAAGCCAAGTAGCTTGAGTTTTTTCTTAAAGACTTGACTTGAAAGTTCAAGCTTTTGAAAATTGGATATTTGACTTGACTTTCGATCTGAACTACTTGACTAGATATCAAGTGAAATCAAACAACTTGATATTACTCGATATCGATCTGTAAAATGCGAATCGGAGCGTTAAAACAGGGGATTCATCGACGTTACGACAGCAAGCAGGCACCCGAGGACTTTAAAACTTTAAAGCCAACCGACACAGATTGGTTGTTAATTGAACGAATTTACCTTAACAGTACCTTGATGTTTTAAGAGTATTTCCATCATTTTTGTATTAATATGCTGCTCGATAGACTAGATTCGTGAGCTATGGAACTTGAAAATAAACCTGATCGAGATGAAACCGATGAACAGATTATAAATAGTATTCAAGCGGCAAGGGACAGTACTGAAGATATTTTAGAATGGTGGAAAAGACAGGAATGTATTTTTCCAAACCTTGCCGCAATGGCCAAAGACTTTTTGGCAACGCCAGCTTCTTCAGCTCCAGTTGAAAGGCAGTTTTCTAGAGCTGCCTTAACTCTTACCAAAAAAAGAAATGGATTAGCTGATAACTCCGTTAGAGGTCTTATGTGTCGCAAATCATGGATGGCAAATGAAGATATTATTTTTTTTACTTCTGTGTCATCGGCATCGATTGCTCTGGTCATTAGCTTCGTGTTCTGTGTAGGCTTTGTTACTGTTTCCCGGCACCACTCTAGGAACAGCACTGTTAATTAGAAGCCAATAGTGAAGGCTCAGGTGGGGATTCTTCGCCGAGCTTTTTTTATAGATATCATTATATTTATTTTTGATTGAAAAAAACAGAAATAAATTTCCGCCTCTAACGAAAATCAAACCCGGGCCTTCCGATCACGAGCCCTCGACTCTTACCACTGAGCCAACTCACCCCCATTTGAGTTTGTTGTTTTTCTATGTATTATTCTCAGAATTCAGAATATTTCGTATATTTATTTCATATTAATACATTAATTATTTAACTAAGTTACATCTTTATATACATAGATTTTTATTGCTAAGAATTATTGTTTCAAGAAAAATCAAGTATTTAGCCTGAAAAACTTGATTTTCAAGTTGCTTGGTGTGTAATTACTTGACTTGACTTGAATTTCGAAAACAAATACTTGACTTGATCTTGACTTGATATCAAGTCAAGTCAAGTCAAGTAGCTTGAAAATCAAGTCAAGTCGTGAATCTCTACTTTAGATCGATCTGTATTGTGTAATATGGAAACTATTTCATTGATTTTAATTGAATTTTGACACAGTATTACTATCGTGGCGAGGATGGAAAACGGATATGGTTTTTAGAAATCGTATCAGTGGCGCCGCAGCAACAACAAAAAAAAACGAAGAATATAAAACCAGCTCAAACTTCGTTTTTAGGCATTTTAGGAGTTCTTAATCATTTTCTACTTTTTCTAAAACTGCAAAGTTTGTTGTACTCATAAGAAGCTATCGATTGACCTGTAAAAGAAAGACCAAGCGCCTAGCGGCATAATACTCTTTTTTTTATGAGCAGGTGGGCAATGATTTGGTAGAAAGGGGATACCAGACTATAGCTTGATTCATTCTAGGACAAAATAATAAACTGGCATCACCGTAATGTGTGGGAAGTACTGAGTCAATCGACTTGATTTCATTTTTAATATATATAATTCACGTAGAAGTCTTGAATCCAATACATGCAGAAACAATAATGCAACTATAATGATACCAGAAGACTGAATATCATTTGTTGACATATACCCACTTAATTAACTCTAGATGTTTATCTTGTGACCGTTCGGTGTCTAACAACCATCGGCGACGGCGACAAGCTACCATTTTTGAAATTTAAAAATGAATAAGGAAAACAAACAAAATAGGGCTATCGCCACACCCTATCTTTTTGCCCACTGCTACCTGAAATTACCGTATCCGTCAATATCTTGTTAATGACCAATGTCATTAGGACCATCCATCATACAGTCAGACGAAAAAGTTTGCCGAATCAGTTTAGAATGACATTAGCTATGCTCGTATCTACGTTGTTGGTACTATTTCAGCTGAAGAAAGGCATTTTAAGATGATACAGGGTTACTTCGTCACTCACTTACAAATGTGCACTAAACATAGGGTAAACCAACAGTGAAGGATGCAAAAATTCGGGCTTCAACACATACTCAAAATAGCAGCATGTAAATTGCATTTAAGTAATAATCTGTACCGAAGACCAATAAAGACAATGTGCATACCAAATTCTCGTTTATTTCAAAATTAGTCATAATAAAAAAAGCCTATTCCGTCGATGATTTTAGTGCTACATAAACGAATTGCGTGTCGTTAGACAGGAAACATTAAACTGTCTTCATAAATAGGCACTAATACGGCTTTGTGTCAAATTATTTGAAATTAACCGAAACAAGCACATTACAATTTTTTTTTTAGTTTGGTGAATTTTTTTAGCCTTAGAAATTGTCAGATATTGTTTTTTGGCCTTAGCTGATATGCTGAAGTCATTCCTCTATAAAATGAGTCCAAAAAGTCGTGAATTGGACCAGAAATAATCAAGCTATGGCATTACAACTGCGCGGACCCACGGAGTCGTGATACAGAAATAGAAAATATAATAAAAAATTAAATAAAAGGTTGATCCCTTTTTTCGCATTTTTTCTCGATAACTTTAATTGTATTTTCATGCCTCAAAGTTTGTCGACATGATGGCGGAACACATTGTATATGTAAGTAACCAGACTTGCACGGCAGGTCTGAAATAGGAATTTATGAGTGCCACACCTTAAACTAATAAGAGGAATAAGTCTGAGCACGATTTGCCCTCAGAAGAAGAGCTGAAACACTTCTACAGAAGCAAGCTGACTATAAGAACACCAACAAAAGCCGCAAACAGAACCTCGGGAAAATCAAAAAATGGATTCTATTGCAGAAATGTTGCGAAAGATGAAGGGAGGACTGAAATCGGAAATCTCGGCAATAAAAACGGATATCAAAGAACACATAAAGGACATGAGGAATGAAATGAAGGCAATGAAAGCCGAAATAATGCTAAATAGGGAGAAAATGACAGAACTCGGAGTAGAAGTTCAAGCGGGGAAGAAAAACCTCAGATACACAATAGACAAACTAACTGAAAAAGCAAAATTAGAAACAACTTAGTTATATCTGGTGTTGATATGGAAACAGATGATAGTGAATTATTGACCCCAAAAGATTAAACATATAATAGAACGCGAGATAGGGGGTGACAGCAGAGTCATCCAGAAAAAATACTCAGTAGTGCTGCCACATGGGCAAAAAACAAATTGAAAGGTAAAAACATTTTCACTGACAGCGAACTCACAAAACAAGAGTTACTTATGCAAAAGAAGATCAGGGATACTGCACTGGAAGAAAAAGCTAAAGGAGGGGACGTCAAAGTCAGATTTCATAAAGTAATACTGGATGGACATACCAGAACAGACTTATGCCAAAGTCAGATTCCAAACTGAATGGAAATATCATGGTATGAAAGCAAGAACAGAATAGAAAAACTAAACCCAGATTATAACGAAGAAGGAGTAGGCTAACGACAAGGCTGTCAACAGTACTAATGATAAGGATCAAGGAGAATATCTCGAGATGGGTGAGATTAAGGGAAAACTCTCGGATGCAGAAAACTGATGACCTCCTCACCTTAAACCAAGTCACCAAAAACCCTCTACACACGAGAACGATACGAGACAAACCAAAATTATACATACCCTCAATAAGAACTTCACACAAAGGAAGGCCAAAAGTGACGTGGAGTAAAACGGTTACAGACGAGGCAAGGAGAATGGGCAAAACGTGGAGACAGATAAAAGCGCTGGGAAGAGAAGATCAAACTGGCGTCAGTTTTTAGAGGTCATATGTTCCTTGATGAACTTATGATATCATATAAACACAGACTGCTTGTCGTAACTCAGTCGACAATGCATTTTACAGCACAAAATCTAAGGTTAGGTCCAATATGTGATAAAAAAAAGAAAGAGTGGCCTTCTTCTCGCCAACTCGCAACGACAGATAGACTACATGGATCCGACAAGATCAACTGCAAATCTCTCGGCTCACGTCATACACGGGTGAAGCAAACTCGTCCATTCGTTTGGCGAAACCCACGTCATTGCTTTAGATATTTCAAAGGCATTCGATCAACCGTGGATGCGGCTCTCCTAAACAAGCTCCCGTCCCACGGCTCTCCTGTTAAACTTTGAGGTTAGTAAACTGCTTATCGTGACTACTACTACTCGTTGTTAGCTGCCAAGGCGACCCGCAGCCTTATCACGTATCTTGCAGACGACAAACGACGGGCGAAAATCGCGCAATATCTGCTGTCAAACGTAAATTTGGCATTATGCAACGACCTTATCGTGACGGACAACATACAACCTACAATTTTGACGGTACTCTTGCTGACATGTCGCTGTAGCTCGGCATCTGCTCAGCGACCGCTGTCGCGAATTTTTACATAATAAGGCTGCGGAGGACCTTTACCTTTATGTCACATCCAAATTTTAAGCTTCAAATGCTGAAATCATCAAAAAAATTATAGAAGAATGCATGCTTCTGCTGAGGATGGATCTATAGAAGTAGAAGCAAACCATAGAAAGGCATGCGGATATAGCAGTCCAAACGAGAGGCAGCAGTAAAGTTAGGTTAGCAAAATTTTAGTGTATATTTTCTATATGTCAGTGCAAATACCTTATACAAGGTGTAGCCTTCGAGGTGGCATTATTTGTATTTTGCAGTACAAATAAACAGATATATAAAAATAAAAAAAAGTCACAGTTCGTCAGTCAATCTGTCATTCTCTCAAGGTTATTCGTGATGTAGACGTCATAGAACCCCAACTCTTATTTCAATTACTATTTGTTGCGACAATACCACTTTTATCAATTGATGGTACTACAGTAGTGTAGTCATAAAAATTAAATTTGGAGCCGGATAGCTTAAACATGTCAAAAGTTATCAAAATCTACCCATCTACTCTGTAGCCATAGCGGCCATTAATTGACGCACACCCTGTATCGTACCAAAAAAGCATCATTTGACACATCAGCTAGGTGAAATGACAGCTGGATACACTTTGACGTCATTTGCTGAAAGTATCAAGATAGACGCTATAATTCTGCTGTATTTTAAATAAGTTATAAGAACAATGCCGGTGAGTACACATTTATACAAATTAGAAATCAATCTGTAGCATTTGTTATCTGACTAAAGGCAGATTTTGTAAAAGTGTTTCAAGATTGTTCTTCACAAAAAATTGAAACTTGATCCACATTCAATCTTCACCAATCTAGCGTTACATTGATGAGGTTTTTTTTTGAAGATCAAGCCCCAGTTTAAAACATATCAAAGGTGCTACAACGCAACAACACGTAATTTGGTAAAATTTCATATTTGAGTTAAAGGGGATGGTCTATTATGTACTTATAAAGAAGAAAATTGGTGAAAGAAGCATTGTTTGAAAAAAAAAGTTAAAAAATATAATAGACCTAAAAAAATTATAAAGGCTAATTAAGGCTATTAATATAGGAAAACAGATTCTGTACCGCGTTGTTTCTTTTAGGCCCGGTTGTACAATGCGAGCTTAAGCTTCGGCTTAAGGTAAGCCGACGTTAAACCACGTCAGTTGCAAAGGCCCGGTTGTACAGTCTCAGTTCAAGCAACAGTTCTATTAAACTATGCTCAATGATGAACTTGGTTCAAAACTTCATTTCCGTTGTACGACCTATTTATAATCCCAGCTCTACAAAACCAGGTTCAAGAAAGAAGTAGTTAAACAATAGTTTTTCAGGTAAAGATACGTATAAAACGATTTAAAGAAAGTTTTCAGTCGCATAATACCTCAATGTGACAAGAACCATTTGTTTAGCAGTTACAGCACAGTTCCTGAAAAACAATAGGATTACAAAATACTTTTGATTCATTACATAAACAAAAAAGTACTCACCATTCTGATGGAGACTTTATTAATTTGTGCTTTAACCTGGTTTATAACAAATCGAACACCTTGTTTAGAAAGTCGAAACTTTTGAATGAATTCATCGTCATTCCACACCAAAAAATGATCAAATCTATCTCTGTATTTCTTTTGACGTCTTCTTGCGTTTCTTAATATTTCTACTGCTTCATCGAAGTCTTCATCATTTGTTAGTTCCAGGAGATTTTCTGAGCTGCTGAGCCACTATGTACTCTAATTTACAACAAATGACTTTGCAAAATTTTATCTAAATCAAATTATTAAATTAGGTTACGACCAGGATGACCATCCGTCCGGAAAATCCCGGACATGTCCGGAATTTGAGCCATAATCGGAAATAGTTGGCACAACATACAGCAAAATGAACAAATACACCTAATGGGCAGGCAAAAAATTACAAAAATTGGTAAAATGTCCGAAATTTGAACCCCAATCGAGAATAGTTGACACAACATACAGCAAAATAAACAAGTACAGTTAACGGACAGGCTGGTTACGACACATTAGGTCCTAGAACTCGGTTTAAGCGCCCAAATTCGAGCGCTCAGCTGAACCTTAAAAATACAAATTAGTGAACCGAGCTTAGAGTTGAACTGACCTTGTACAACTGGATTTCCATATTTGAACTGAGTTCAGCGTTGAACTGTGCTTGAACTGAGATTGTACAACCGGGCCAAAATGTTCGTTGTACAATGCTGGCTTAACCCCCCACTCCAAGCTTAACACGAGCTTACGTAAGCCGAAGCTCAACGCGAGCTTAGCTGAGGTTTAAACCTAACCTGATACAAGTGACATGATATGTCAAGGAGGAACCTTCAAATTTTCTTGTCACTTTATTAGGTCATATTTTTTAAAAGATTTTTGTATGATTTAACAAAGAGAGCAAATGAAAGAACAGAGACAGATTCGGTCGTTGCCGAAATTTGACACAAACTGTCATAGCTGCCTAACCAAAAAAGGTAATTTTTCAGATGACTATGTCAGTGCGTATTGCTTCATTGATGCCAACTGTAGTGAATTTCATTATCAACCAGGTTCAACTAAGCCGACGATTGTACAACGGATGTCGACTTTAAGCCTGAGCTTAGCTAAGCTTAGGCTTAACAAAGCTCGTGTTAAACCCGCATTTGTACAACCGGCCCTTAGGAATATAGCTTAAACACCATGTCTTTAACCTTTCATTTTCAGACTGGAAGAGAATGCAACGTTGTCTCTGGCATGCCAAAAACTCCTATGAGCAACGGAAGGATGCTAGGTCATATGCTTATCCAGACAATCCTTTACCTATCCTTACCATTTGCTACCATATACTCGATTCCGTACATGCGTGAGAGAAGCAAGAATAAGTAAGACATTGAGATGCAAATATGTTCATCAACGTTATTGTCGTATTATATAATAGTTCTTTGATATTCTCTTAAGTTAGTTGCTTAATCCAACAAAAATAAAGGTGAATTCTATAACGTTCGAACTTAATTTCACTTCATGGCTATCGTTTTTTCACAAATATGTTAAACAAATAAAGTAGTATATGAAATGCTTTTAGACTAACTTGTTATATGGGCAATAATCACAGTTAAAAAACTCATCACATCAAGTTTTGTTAAAGTGGTCAAAACGGAAATAGATTTGTCGAATTGATCTGTAACAAGATCAATAAACTTCCAATTTAGAACTCAGAATAGTCAACTTTAAGTATAAAAATGTATAAGAGTAAATAAAAAAAATTGCAACATTCCAGATTTTGAGATAATACGTTCTTTGGACTCATTTCCGTCTATGTCCGTCTGCGAGTTTGTCTGTCTGGTGTCATTCTTCTAACAGTGCAATCCCCCCTCTGGGAAGTTATAGTACAATAGGCCTTAAAGGCGTATGTACTGACGGCTCCCAGAGGAAAAGAAACAGTGCAATCTCAGTAATCGTCATAATTATGTTGTGGGTTCATAGCAGACAATTCTGCTCTATTTTTGAAAACCGCTGCAGTGGACTGGGAGTAATTATCTTCCTTCTTTAGTCCTAGCGATTCGCCTGCTTCTTTTCTTCGTATATCCCTCCCTGTACTGCTAGGTTGTCGCTTCATCGTTTTCAGGGACGTCCTAGACTTCTGCAACCTAATGAGACTTGCTGACTGCTCTTCTTTTATCCATTCTACTGATGCGTTCGTTCTCTCTATCCAAAATCGTCTTCCCAGTCATTCTACGAAGTACTCTCATTTCGGTTGTCTCTAATAGTTGTTTAGTTTTCGTTATGTCCCGTCGAATTTCAACGATGTATGTCATAGTCGGCCTGACTAATGCCATGTAAATTATTGATTTGGTTTCTATCATATTTTTGTTTTGCCATTCGTTGTCATTTAAATATCTCGCTGTTCTTACCGCCTTTGCAGTTAGTTGTCTTAGCTCCCCGTCAACACCACCATAACTTGAGATTTCTATGCCTAGGTACTTAAATTTCATTTCCTAATAGGCAATTTTACCTTAGATCTACATTTTAATGGCGTTTTTGATGTTGTCTTGCATTTAGTTGTCTGGGGCGATATTGTCATATTAATTGATGTGGCTGTCAGTTAAATTGATGTAATAGGCGATGTACACCGTCCCCACTCTCGGACACCAGTACGGCACCATAGACATAACATAGACTTCACAGTCGCCCTTTCAGTACACGTACTTTTTAATCACGTCGTAAATGATGATGTTGAAGAGAAGAGGACGTAATTATCAAAAACCGAATGTTTTTAGAACTACCCCAAACATCGTTTATTATAAGACAAGGTAAAATTGAAGCGATATAAGTGTGAAGTATCGGAAAACATGAAAATAGTTGTGTTTCAAACAGTCTGGTTTTGCTTACGTCTGATGCAGATGTTGGCTACTTTCTTAAAGATTCAGCAATGAAAATTTTGCATGAACTTCAGTCAGTCCAGCGTTGTTCTTGAAACGGTATCTTTTTGTCCTCAATTAAAGAATAAAATGGATACTTCAAATCTCATTTACACACAGAAAAATCTGTCGTTTTGTCAAACCCTTACGCTTGGATTCAATGGGAGGTTACACTCAGCATTCCTCAAATACAGCCACGTTTCCTTCAATGGGAAGTGTATAGTTGGTAGCGAATTATATCGTATTGTCGATTCAACTACAAGATGTCATTGGATTCCAATGAATGATTCAATCGCAGCCTGTCGTTGAATCGAATCTATGTTTGGTAATTGATTCTAAACTACTTTCTTTTCCTTGGACCAAAAGATTTTATTGCGAGGACAGCTGATTGATTCGTTTGGATGTTTAATGGTGTGATTTTGTGTGAAGTTATATATGAATTAGACATAAGCCTGCAACAGTTGTTGCATTATTACCTGAAATATAAATGTCTGATTAATCTAAATACCTACATTCAAATGTGGGTGTCAGCTCTTCCAAGTCCCAATTTCTCAGTAGGTCCTCCATTTAATATATAACTGGACACATTTAAATCACACAATTGCTGATGCAATACGCAAAATCACGAGATGATACAACACGGCTAACACCGAAACAACACAACGGAACAACTTCGTCCATGTTGACGAGTTCGCGGCGATAGTAGCACTGAGATCATCCCCCTGTTTTTTATTCTTACCTTCATTGAATTGCGACATCAGTCCCGCCAAATACTGATTATTATAGTTCAGCGAACGACAAGGGCCATTGAAACAAAATTAATTTTTATCAGATGAATTATCACGAACTGCTGTTGCAGTAATGATTTTTGTACATTTAATAGATTGTATGCTTGCTTAAATGAAACATAAATTTCGAAAACAAAAGGATGTTTTGATTGCATTATATGTCAATACTGGTACTAGAACATATACATACATATCGTTATAATGAATATAAAATTATTTTGAATTTATTGGCGTACCTGTGATTACGTCGAATATAAGGATTAAATCCTTTCAATGGCATGGATTTGAAACCACACAAATATATTTAAAGCGATGGAAAAACATCCAAATACTAACAATTAATTGGAATCGCAACAGTATTTTTTTCTGTGTAGCAATCCTCCGCTGGAGGAGAAACTTTAAAGAACAAAAGGCCAAAACCTGATTGGAGAATAAAAAAGAAATAAACAGTTGTAGTAGACTAAACTCGCACTGTTGTAAATTTAACATAAATTCATTCTGGCACAACCTTTCTAAATTAGCACAAGCAGCCACTGACCCACCGTGTATAATACAGCCATATCCGTAATCGCGATGGCGTTTGAATAGCCTTAATTACCCGTTATTCTATTTGCTAATCGGTCTCGCTCCGACAAGCTCGCATTGTTTTTCAACACAAAATGGTTGCCGCAAGACGGACGCTGGTGAATTAGCACCTACTCTACCTACTAATGCAATACGTTTCCATAATAAGAATAACAATAAGCAATTTGTTCCACAGAAGCGCCATTCTGTTGAACTCGATCAGTATGCAAACTGGTTGGCGCTACAATAGAATAATTTGCAGTTTCATGTTCATACAAATGGATAAATTAGTTGGTTTGTTAAGTGTAAAAGTAGACATTTGCATAGGAAAACAAACAGCTAATTGATGTTACGATCTATTGAGTCCTTTATGGTATTGGCACGAAGGCTGCTTCTTCTTTACTCCAGGGAATCAAACTCCACGTACTGTCCATCTTTTTACTTCTTAACTGAACACTAAAACACTTAATCTTATCTCAATCTATTCGACGATTCAGTACATCTATACCATTTCTAACAGTAGTTTCAAAAGGATCAAATTACATTTCTAAACCATCAATTGTAAATTAAAATTCTCAGGTGTAGATTAGAACTGACAGATTGAAACTACAGTGAATGCTTTAAGAAATGTAATTTGATCTTTTCGAAACTACTGCTGCAAATGGTATAGGTATCATATATATGAGATCTTGTCGATTCTGTTTCTCAGCTGATAGTCTCAGATGACTCGATGACGTTTACACATCCAAAATCTAACCTACGATTGTGACAGTAACGTCACACGTGAAAACATCAACATATAAAGCTTAATTCAGTTGCACACGACATCTGACGATACAACGGTACGAACACAGCATAGTAAACAAACAGCACAATAACTCAAGATGGCGGAAATTACACGCGCATCCCCACTTTTGGAGGGTTTTGTATAGGGATGCTAACGATACTTCGCGATATTTTCATTTTCGCATCTCCACAGCCGTAAAATCGTCTATAAACCCTCCCAAGGTCAAATTTTTTGGGAACCATTTTTATATAGGAAATCCTCAGAGATATTATGCTGGTTGTTTATTATGCTGTGGGTACGAAACTGATCCTATTGGTTAAAATATTTAGATTTGACATCATTTTGAATATTTCAACCAATTGGAACAGTTTCGTACTGTCGTAAAGTCGGATGTCGTGTGCATCTGAATTAAGCTTAAATGTTGCAATATTATGGGCCGGTTGTACAAATGCAGCTTTAACACAAGCTTTGTTAAGCCTAAGCTTAGCTAAGCTCAGGCTTAAAGTCGGCATCCGTTGTACACCCGTCGGCTTAGTTAAACCTGGTTGATAATGAAATTCACTACGGTTGGCACCAATGAAGCAATACGTACTGACATAATCATCTGAAAATTTACCTTTTTAGGTTAGTCACTTGTGACAGTTTGTGCCAAATTCGGGCAATGGCCGTTTCTGTCTCTGTTCTTTTATTTGCTCTCTGTTAAACTAGACACAAAATCTTTCAAAAAATATAACCTAATAGGGTGAAAAGCAATTTGAAGGTTCCTCCTTGACACATCATGTCATTTGTATCAGGTTAGGTTTAAACCTCCGCTAAGCTCGGGCTGAGCTTCGGCTTACGTAAGCTCGTGTTAAGCTTGGAGTGGGGGGCTAAGCCAGCATCGTACAACGGGCGTTTTGCAACTGACGTGGTTTAACGTCAGCTTGCCTTAAGCCGAAGCTTAAGCTTGCATTTTACAACCCTATGTTAGATATTGTATTCTTAGGCCCGGCTGTACAATGCGAGCTTAAGCTTCGGCTTGAGGTAAGCCGACGTTAAACCACGTCAGTTGCAAAACGTCCGTTGTACAATGCTGGCATAGCCCCCCATTCCAAGCTTAACACGAGCTTACGAAAGCCGAAGCTTAACGCGAGCTTAGCTGAGGTTTAAACCTAACCTGATACAAGTAACATGATAATAATATTTCAAGGAGAAACCTTCAAATCGCTTTTCACATTATTAGGTCATATTTTTCGAAATATTTGTGTCTAATTTAACAAAGAGAGCAAATGAAAGAACAGAGACAGAAACGGTCGTTGCCGAAATTTGACACACACTGTCATAAGTGCCTAACCAAAAAAGGTAATATTTCTGATGATTATGTCAGTACGTTTTCCTTCATTGATGCCAACTGTAGTGAATTTCATCATCAACCAGGTTTAACTAAGCCGACGATTGTACAACGGGTGTCGACTTTAAGCCTGAGCTTAGCTAGGCTTAGCCTTAACAAACCTCGTGCTAAACCCGCATTTGTACAACCGGCTCTTAAGGTGCCATTCTCAATAAACTGGATTATTAGTTAACTCAGTTTTTAAGCAGTTTAATTATATAACACTGATATTTTTTCTAGCCTTTTTTTGGATTCAGTCTTCTGCTAGTGGTCAAACTAAATTTTGAATTCTCTTATTGCAAATCGAAATAAAAAATTATCGTGGTTTACTTCTACGGCAACTGATAATTATTAAAGTCAGCTAAGAAGGGGACATGAATGTGGTTCGTTAACATACTTCACAGGTATCCGGGGCTGGGTTGACCATATTTGCTAATTTATGAAAGAATGCACCTGTTTCGCGCTACAGAAATGTGTCAGTGGCGCAATTAGAAAATTAATTGGGGTGGGGGGCCACACTTCTTTGGAGGGTTCCAAGATATTAAATGCGGTATAATCTTTCATTGTTTGATGTGTCTTCCGATTTTTTTTCGAAATCGTCCAAAAATAATGAAGTGTAGTGAGACAAAAGATTTATTAAAAAAACAAGCTTGATTAGATACTAGATTAATCTGATCAGGTTTACGTCTTGAAAAACAAACAAAATAAACATATACATGGTCGCTTGCTAGTGAATAAATTTAAAGCTCTGTTTATTTTTTAAAATATTGTAGAAAAAATTATAAAATTGGGGTTTAAATTTATCCACCGTTCAAAAACAGCCACGTCTTTTAAACCAACATAATTCTTCTACCCGACTACGCCATTTTATCAAATACTTCTTCTAGTTAAAGGAATATTATGGTTAATGTAAAGTTTAGCAGTTTCTTCTATTAAAGTAATAGCTTCGCATAAGTTTAAGTTGACTGACTGCAGCACTTTGCTCAAGGATAGCGTGTATGTATATACATGTTTCAAACAATGTAACCCTATAACAAACTTTGCAATTTTTAATGATGCAAGTAACCCAAAAGTTTCGGATGATGCTTTGCTATCTGGCCATTGCCCAATTTCCTCTAAAGCAGTAAAAAGAGGTTCTTCTACAGAGTCGAACAAAATGGCTTGGGGGGCCCGGGCCCCCGCTTCCCCCCCCTATCCAAATCCGTAATCTATGAATGGCTTGCCTAGTCAACGGGGTAAGACGGCAATGATTCCATCCGTTATAACTGGAGTTTTTTGTCTATGACTGAAGTTATTCTCATGACCATAATAGTGAGCATGATAAGGTAACTAAAACCACTTGCGTCTAGCCAGACCAAGCGACTTTCCAACCCGCAGGCCCGAAGACCTCCGAAGGTTTCCGATTATTATCCGATTATGCCGTAATGGCGCCACATTTATAAATCTAACGTACCATTGCTCTATACTTGTCAACATTTGAATAGTCGGTGGTTTCAATACACTTGTGGATCTATTGTCACTATTGTCAGTGATACTCTTTACTCTGAATTGGCAGAGAGTGAATCAGTGGAAGGGAAATGTAGAATTTATTACAGGTGCCCAAATTCGTGGAAGACTCCAGAAACCAAAAGTCTGGATGTCATTATAACAAAGTACCTAGATGAGGGTAACACGCAGAAGACAAGAAGACAGTAACTGAATTGAAGGATGTAGAGAGGCGAGTGTGTGGAGTGGTGTTAGAGTCAAGTGTCAACATTTTATATGATATACAGTTCAGACAAGAGAAAAGATGCTTTAACGGTAACATTTTTTAAAACAACAAACACTATTAAACATTGCTGGATGGTGGATACATGAGATTAATGGCAGTTTTATCCATAACACAATAATATACCTAGGTACTCACCTGGATGAAATTTTTGTGCATGTCTCCTTAAAGTGCTTGTGTCGTAAAACGACTTTTCGCACATATTGCACCAAACCATGCTTTCTCATACAATGAAAACGCAAAATAAGACAATGTTAAGACAAAATGATGGCACCGGGAAAACAGAGAAATTCTTCCAATACAGCACTTTTTGAATCGTGGCATTCGTGGCTGACGTAAAACTAACGGCTATTTTGAATTTGAATTCTAGAACTGTCAATGTCAATCCCAGCTGTCATGACAAATGCGCATACGGGCCTGCGGGTTGGAAAGTTGCATGGTCCGGCTAGACGCAAGTACTAAAACCCAGGACACGGAGGTCCCACCTACGGCCATAACTGACCGGTTCATTTGGCCGTGATTTTCGAAAGATCGCGGGGTCCGTAAATATCATTTATTAATGATACACGTCAGCATAAATGAACCCGCACAATCCATTCTGGGTCCACGCGAGTCGTCGGAGCGGTGAAGCGACAGGCTAGATGTGCTAACAGCGCTGGGTGATGGATGGTGGACGGTGACAGTTGCTGGGACGTGAAGACCGGACCGTATGGGGAGGCTGGCACCGTCCTGACGCCATCAAGGATATTCGACCAGGAATACACCTACGTGCGCTTAAGCGCACATATTTTTCTAAATATCTGGCAATTAATAATAATATTCAATAGTAATAACCCAAAAAACACAACTCCAAAAGATGCAACGAGTACCGACTGATAAGCCTTATGTGCCATTCCTTAAAAGCTTTTTTACGTATCCTGCACTCCAGATTATGGAGAAAGATTGAGGAAAGTATCGGTGAAACCCAGTTCGGATTCAGAAATTGTTTGGGAATTAGGGTCGCATTGTTCTCGATGCAAGTCTTAATCCAGAAATGCAGCAAAGAAATGTCTTCGCATGTTTTGTAGAGTACGAGAAGGCATTTGATAACGTGAGACATGATAAATTGATATATTTGCTCAAACGACTCGGGGTAGATGGCAAGGACATAAAGGTTATCAAAAACTTATATTGGAATCAATCAGCTCATATACAAATCGGAGGTATGTCCACACCGGATATACAAATTCTCAAAGGCGTCAGACAGGGATGCATATTGTCGCTATCGCTATCCAACTTATACTCGTGAGTTCATATTCCAAGAACCTTTGGAAGATATGGAAATGGGAATAAAAGTGAATGGCAAATACATTAACAACATCCGGTATGCTGACGATACGGTACTCCTAGCTAGCGATGAAAAGGAAGCACAGCACATAGTGAACAGAGTCAATAATGTTAGCAATCTTATGGTCTCAAAATAAACATAAAGAAAACAAAATTTATGGTCATTACTAGATTAAATATTAATAATGTAGGAATAGAAATATACAATCAGGACGTAGAAAGAGTAAACAGATTCAAATATTTGGGATGCTAGCTAAATGATAAATGGGATCCTGATGAAGAGATCAAAAGCAGAATCGAAATAGCCAGAAATACTTTTTTCAAAATGAAAACGATACTCTGCAGCCGAGATTTAAGTTTGACTACTCGATGGCGAGCAACAAAATGCTATGTACTGTCCACATTATTATACGGAGTTGAGGGATAGACAGTAAAAGCTCGGACCATGTCACGTTTGGACTCTTCTGAGATGTGGCTATACAGACTCATATTAAAGATATCATGGACCGAGCGGGTAACAAACACTAGGGTACTATAGAGAGAACGAATAAAGAACAGGAACTTTTAACCACAATAAACCGAAGAAAAGCAGCATATTTTGGCCAAATAGTAAGTACGAGTTGTTACAACTGATCGTTGAAGGAAGATCGAAGGACGACGAGGGATCGGGCGAAAAAAGTTCTCCTGGGTTCGGAGTGGTTTAATATCAGAGAGGCCTGCACAATCGTCGTTTAGCCCAAGACAGAGAAGAGTTTCAAATGGTGGTCGCCAACCTCCGCTGAGGAGATGGTACTGAAAGAAGAAGAAGTAATTACACATCTTTAACAAGAGACAGCATTTTAGTGTCGAGAAAGAAACCGGATGACGATATTTGAGTACTAGAGATAGTTTTGAAACTTTTTTGCACCTAAAACGTGGAAAAAAAATCGTTAAGTATCGCGACGAAACCGGCCGAAGCTTGATGCACAATTCTTTATTTTTTTTAAATACCACAAAAAATAATGTCATCCGTTTCTCTGCTGGGCAGTTTATGAGAAAATTGAGCTTAAAGTTCGATTTCTCACGTCGTGTTCGTTAAAAATCGTTAAAAAACTGTTAATATTTGTTTAAAACGGATGTCGTTTTTCATACATGTTTGGAGGCTCAACTATGACATATTATCCATTTTTATTGTTTGACGGCATTTTTCAACCCCTATAGGGGATCACATTATTCAACCCTTCCGTATCTTTTCAGTATTTTTTATTAATCGTATAAAAAAAAATTAGGTATTACCTTTTGAAAAAATCAAGATGTCTCTGATTAAAGTTTCTTTAATTTCTTCATGCTTAGTAATACGACAAAGTCACGACCTTCTAAATTTTATAATCTCTGTGAAAATCAATTTTTTTCTGACATCGGCTTATACCGAAAAAGGTGATTTACACCTTAACGATTCGCTTTAAGTCCCATGTGTGATATATAATGTCACACTAAAATTCAACAAGGAATCTGAATATGCATGATATATAGGGTTTTCTATTTAAAAAAACATAACTGTGATATATTCTGTGTTTTGGGGACACCCTGTATAACATGAAAATATTTTTTAAATGTAGTCTTAATGGGTCCCTATCCATCAGAAATTATTATTTTCTTTTTCAACAAACAATTTAGCCATAATGCTCCGTGTCGAATAACGTGAATAACCCTGTATACGCAAATGCAAAGAATCTTCTACAAATACGTCAAGTAGGTAATCGACCCTCTCTTTCCTAGGGTATACTGGGTCGGAGACTGAAGGCTTCATAATGGCTGACGGTGTCTTAAATTTAGTGGAACTATAGTCAGGTTGTGAAAAGTCTAGTATTTTATAAATTTTAACCATAGAGTACTAACACATTCCTCAGAAATATTCAGGCTTTTACTGTAAAGTTTAGATAAATGACAATATCAAGCAGCCAATGACTTAGTAGTCGCAGCCGTCTACCCACAAAGAACAAAAAAAAAAAAAATTAACCATGATGACATGAGAATAGAAAAATATTGCTAGTTTTACAAGATAACTGTAATACAGAAAATACTTGAAACATGATATCTAATACTAAATCTATTAATGAAAAGAGATTAATCCATTGTTTGAATTGAGAGTAATAAGATTTAATGAATCGCATCAGGGCGTGACGATAAAGAGTGTAACGCAGGAAATTGCATATTGTTCTTAAATATCAACAAAGGTAAACAGATGTTAACTGTTTTATGACTTACCAATTAATGCACGCAATGATTAATGTATTTTCAACTCACCGTGAACGGATCCTGAAACAATAAATATGAAATATGAGAGGCTGTCGAATAAATATTTTGAAATATATATATATACATAAATAAATTATCAGACCCAGTTTTCAGACCAAGAATGATAAAAAAATGGAGTCAAGTTGATTGACTCAGTACTTCACACACATAACAGTTGCAATGTTCGAATGGACCTAACAAACGTCCATTATGGCGCTAGGTCTTTTTTCACAGGTCAATGGACAGCCTATTATGAACGGAATACATTTTTGAGTTTATAACCCTACCACCCCCTAACCACCCCAATTTCACCCCCACCCAAAAAAGTAAAAAATGATCAGGTACCACTAAAACGCTTAAAAACAAAGTTTGAGCTATTTTTATATTTTTAGTTTTTTTATTATTGCTGCGCCGCCACTGACACGATTTTACCAAAACATACGCGTTTTCCATCCTCGCCGCGGCAGTAATACCGTGTCAAAATTTCATTGAAATCAATTCGATCATTTTCGCGTTACGCAATATAGAACGATCTAAAACAACACCCGGATGTAAACATCACAAATTCTAAGTCCCTTGGTTTCTATTATAAGCAAGGCAATATTCGGATGGACCTAGAAAAGTGTATTCTGCCGCTAGGTCTTTTATTCACAGGTCAGTAGACAGTCCATTATAAATACAACAAATTTTTGTCAGTTTTACAACCCCCCACCCTCCAAACACCACAAATTCACCACCACCCAAAAAAAGTAGAAAATGATTAGGAACCCCTAAAACGCCTAAAAACGAAGTTTGAGGAATATTTGGAATTTTTCGTTTTTTGCTAATTACCCCATCCCCCGTACAACGATTTCCAAAATTATCGGAACATTACCTACTACGACACCACAACATATCGCTGTCCAAATTTCATCACAATCCATGCAGCGGTTACTAAGATTGCAACGTTAGAAAAACGACAACAGACAGACAGACCGACAGACAGACAGACCGACAGACCGACAGACCCACAGACCGACAGATCGACAGACCGACAGACCGACAGACCGACAGACCGACAGACCGACAGACCGACAGACTGACCGACGGAAGTGAGTGACGTGGATTTTCGTTATGTAGACATCATAACACGCCCAAAAAGCGTATTATCTCAAAATCTAAAATTTTCGCGATCACAATACTCCCCTCACCTATCGGTGTGGAAAGTAAAAGCAAAAGATACCCTACAATTCAACAACTACCCCAGTAAATTAATTGATAAAATAACCCAAAAGCGAATATATAAGTTTTACAACAACAATCCAAAAGCCAAGACCAATAAAGCTAATATACTACTATACCCTACATATATTCCAACCCTACCAGAGAAATTACAAAAAAACCTTTGATTCTTTGAACATACAAATAGCACACAAAAACAAAAACACTCTAAAACAACAGTTATACTCCAAACTTAAAAGTAAAACACCTAAAAATAAAAAAGCACCATGTCATAATATAAGGTCTGTTTTTACAGCAATCACAAACTAGTCAGCGTCAATTTGATTGGCCAGTACTGGTCAGAAATAGTTTGACAACTGCAATGGGGAATACTGATTGGCTCTGACTGGTTTGTGATTCTCTGTAAAAACAGACCTAATGATATCAAATACCCTGCATGAACTGCGATAAAGTATACGTTGGACTAACTGCACAGCACCTATAGAAAACAGAATTAAAACACATAAATATAACAAAATCTGTTCCACCGCTCTTAACAAACATAGAACTAATACAAACCACACTTTTAATTTTGAATACACAACCATACTCAAAACAAAATGTGAATTCAAAGAAATGGTATATATTAAAAGCGAAAAAAAATCATTAAATGACATAACTGAAATTAAAAGTCTTAGTGCGACTTATTACAACTTTACAACTTAATTAACTGCAATTGATATTTTCTTCAAATATTAATATTAATAATTTAAAATAATAAATATTTTCATATTGAAAAAACAAAAACTAGCAAACTCCTTTTGCAAAAAAACCCTTTTATATTCAAGCGCTTTTCATATACCTGAAACATGCCAAAAATTAATAAAACGTCTCTTACTAAAAAAACCCGAAATTCAATAACTAACACCCATCCAATTTTGATTAAAAAAAATGTCACAGACCTGCAATGAGTAATAATGAATTCTTTACCCCTTTAAAATTTCAGTTAGTCCCCAATTTTAGAGAACAAACGCTTTCTATTCCAATCGCTAGTTTAAGGCATAAAACATCAAAAATAATTAAACCGTCTCTCACATAAAACTGGATTATACCTAAGTTTTGACACCCTTTAAAGTATCCTTTGGTGGTGATCATATTTTTCAGGGATTTGTTGATGTTCTATTGGATGTAATATTGTAATCGTTACCAAAACTCGAGCTTCCACAAAAAATGTGTAGATTACAAAGTGTGTATAGCTAGCACATGTTCGAGCTCTCTACCGGTTCCCAGAATGCGAATAAAGAACAACAGGCTGCTTAAGTAGCTCTTAAACACCCTCGAATATTAATCATTTGTCTCCAATATGCCAAAAGATATTAATACCAGACGTCACATTTTTTGTCTAACAAGAGAATGACAAAAACACCATCTGTTTCCAATCGGAATAACTAGCGTCTCGTTCTATTATACTTATACGACATTAACGTCACTATTTCACTCTTGGTATTTACGACCCTTCAGCAGAGACGTACTGATATTTTTGTGAAGGGAAATGTCAGATACGTAGAGCCCCAAGAAAAACGTTCTACTTTACCGTTTCACTTTTATTGCAGCTGGTTAGTATGACTTAGATTTCAAATGAATAAATGAAATCACGGTTAGTACCTATTTGCAAAACATCTACCTAAAATAACCTCAAGGATATCACAATCCTTGTCCGAAGCATGTCCTGAATCCCATCGGGCACGATGTCCCTAGTCCACGACACCGATGTTTCGATCTTTTGGATCTCATCAAGTGGACGAGAGTAGAGCTCGGTATCAGGCTCATATGAAAGCAGTGAACCAACATTAGAGCTGTTCCAAATTACGGTTCTATCACCGTACCAGAACTGTTTTCATCATGCACCGCCCATTTTACAGTTCTAAACCAATCATCGATTCTAGAATCACGAAATGGGCGGGGCATGATGAAAACAGTTCTGGGACGGTGATAGAACAGTAATTTGGAACAGCCCTAGAAACAACTACTCTCAGGGCTAATACCCCAACCGGCATTGATCTGCACCATTTATTTATTTATTTTTTTTTTTGGTAGTGAGGGGATTAGCGTTCAGTTAAAATAGAGTCCCATCACCTGTTCTTTACATGCTATGAGATGCATTGGACTGACCAAGAAACAATTAAGCAGCCTATTAGCTTCATGGAAGATTTAAATAGATTTTAAGGCGGCATTTGATAAGAGTTGTGTCTTACGACTGCATTGACTAAGGCCACTCAAGATCAAATTATCCTATCAACAGGTTATAAGGAGTATCCATAAAACCAATTCATACGGCCAATAGTCAATTTAAATTGTACAGTTTTAAGGAAGATTTAAGGTGGTCTCATCCAACTCCTGTTAAAGCTATTTTGTCCTCACAGTTGTCTCAAGATTCAATGACTTTAAGAAAGCTTCCAGGAAAGGCTAATGGTTTTAAACTGCTGAAGTACAATACTCAATAAACCCGCTTAAAAACTACTAAATAGGCACAACTAAAATCTTCCTTCAAACTTGTTGGATGCTTATGATGAGGCTTTAACTAAGTACACGTTACCGATAAAGCCATTTTAAAGTATGTTTTTGTTAGATAGGCTTCGATAAAATTAAAACTTAACAACAGATCCAAACTTAGTAGGTTAGTAGGAAAAATAAATAAAACTGCAATTATCTTATAATATACGTAACTATATTGGATAATAATACAATTCCTAGCGTATATATCGGCTGAATATATTTTGCAAGTCATGCGACTTTAAATTTTAACCTAAAAAGAATTAACGTTTTTTATCAATATTTTTATCAGGATTGTAATATATTTGGAGGGCTCTCATTTTTTAGGGCCATCTTATAAAGTTTTATCAATAAAGTGTAACTCGTTTTATTTTTTCATTGTAGTAATCAAAAAAATTCAGGATTTATGATTATAAAATAGTAAGAAATGGTACATATACCTACAATTTTAGATGTTGTGAATGTCTAGATAAAAAGACTCGTTTTCGTGATACAGCACTAATAAAATATGCTTAAAACTAACTTACCTTTATACGTCATTTGTCTACCAAAATGTCTACATAAAAGCAATCTTAATATAGAATAGTTAATAGAAGAATGGTCGTTTATCGGAGATTTAACAGACTTGCTCAAGTACTTGTGGTTTTAAGACTAGCTTTAACAAAAGCCGTGACAGCTCTCTTAAGTGTGGGCCCTCCCGGCTGTGACATTGCCTTAATGAAGTTATTAAGGCAAGATTGCTTTAAAAGGGCAAGCAATACTGAGTCGTATCAGTCTCCTGTAAGCACTGATGAAACTAAAAATATTTCTTGAGAATGCTCTCTTGTCTTGCCGCATGGCCTACATTCATTTCCTACACTTTCGCTCAGGGCAGGACAGTCGAAGATAGGTTAGGTTAGGTTGAACGTGAGCGAGGCAATTATGCCTCGTTCCACTGTGACCCCATTGTGTCAATTGTGGCTCATAGAGTTCGACATACAATCCACACAAATTGACGAAGGCGATGGTGCTGATGGGTGAAACTTTCTGAAGGTCAGTAGGCTCCAGGTTCCAGGTGAGTGAGGCGAGTCCAAAAGTCTGAAACCTAGCTTTTTTCAGTAATTGACGACAGCACCAAATGTGCTCCGCTGTTTCGTCCTCCACATCCGTCCTCCACGTTACTCCGTTGTTTGTTCTATACCTATCTTCCGCAAGTGTATATCACCGTTAGTTCAATTAAGCTATTCTTTTGTACTTACAAACAATATAGTCGCTAAGGTTATTTCACGAGAGCCACCACATGACATTATAAATTAATCCAACCTCACTGACACCGATAGCACCCTATGGAAAAATTTACCCCCATATCGCAAACAACCGCCCGTCATTCCGCTAGTAACAAGCACCTATACATCCCGTTTGGCATGTACCTCTCTAATTAAGCCTCTTAAAATTTTTACACACACACACACACATTGGGGATGGCCATCCATCATTTTGTCGTGGACAACCTGACGTGATGGTTTGCCATCATTGACTGATAATTCGGCTACGGCTTTTCCTTTTCCTATTTAAGGTAGAACTTGTGCAACTTCTGAATTTCATCTCGTGATTGTCCCTATGATTCATCAAGCCTTACTGACCTACCATGAAAATTACATGAAGATAAAGTTTTTATTGACGTATCAGCTATATCTGTAGCATTTGTTAAAGTACAAGAAGTGGAATGATTTTTTAGACATCAGACTTTTGGCGTGAAACTGAAGTGGATTTATTCTTATGTAAGTAATAGGAAAATGGCTATACCGTGCAATGATAAGTCACTCGGCAGTCATGTACAATTAGGTGTACCACAAGGTTCTATCCTAGAACCAATACTGTGTCCGTGTTATACTAATCATCTACCTCACAACATGAAAGGTAGCTGTGTAACTATGTTTGTTGATGACACTGCATTTGAAACACCTTCTGAGACCATAAAACAACTGTAAGCAAAGATTATCTACAGTATATTCGATCCCAAGATCGACTCCAAATAAACAATCGCATGAAACATTCGCGTGGTTACTGCCCGCTAACGTCTGCGAACGCGCCAGCTATAGTCCAGTGCATTTATGAAATTTTATATGACTATTTAAAAGAGTTGCCCTATGAGCCCGTTGCAACTCAAAAGTAGCCAGTTGCCAGTTCGAAATGATCATTAGGCAATGAACACTTGACATTGCATATTTTGATCTACTTTCCAGTCAGCCTTGGAGATTTTGACCTGTCAGATTATAACACACAGTTTACACATAATGTACTGGATTATTAGGGACCCCACCGACACGAGCCGATCACGCACGCGGGCTTGTTTTCATTTGATCTAGCTTGGCTGTGAATACAGTATAGACACGAATGAATGCCGGGTGCTGTAGAAACAGATGAATTGTTAACAATTCAAAGAAAGTTTCAATAAAACACCACATGCGTACTACATTTACTCTAAACCCAGAATTTGCAGTCCAAATAAATCTCTCTGATGATGTTAAATACTTAGGATGTCTGGGACTATTATTTGAGCTGAAGCAAGCATGTTGACGCTGTTTGTAAAAAACTAAAAAAAAAAAACAGTGCCTTCTAGGCACTCAGCTAGCTTAAAGGCTGCCTCAATATAAATGGGCTAAAATATGTTTACTAGGCCTTTAGCGTTTCCGCGTATTTGCACACATGCAGGTCTGCATATATTAGAGGGCTAAACGACTAAACTTGCCCTGCATTTACATCCTTCACTGCATTGTGTTTATAAAACTGCATTGGGAATATTTTGAAAACCATTATACGCACCACAATCGCAATACTAGACACCGCAATCTTATACAGATCTCAAAACACAAGCAGAGTTTTTAAAAAAAATCACCACTTCACAACTGCATCACTGTCTATAACAAATTACTATCTATCAACAATAAAATCATCTTCTGCGATTAAGACATAGACGAATCAGATTACCAAACTGCTATGACTAAAGCTCTTTACAGCATCAAAGAATTTTGGAAGATAATCTATAGTGTGTAATACCTGTTTTTTTACTTCCACACCGATAATTTTGAAATGTGCATGGACGCTAGACAAATTATCAGAAAACAAAAAATGTAATTCTTCAAACTTCTTTTTTAGCGTTTTAGGGGTTCCTGATCATTTTCTTGTATTCATAATAAAGTGTCCATTGACCTCGAAAGAAAGACCTAGCGGCATAACTTTCTTAGGTCCATCCGAAAATCGTCTTGCCTATTACAGAAAACAAGGGACTTGTATTATTTTACAATAGATCGTTTTGTATTGTGTAACGCGGAAACTATTGAATCTATAATAATGAAATTTTGAAGCAATATTATTATTACCGTGGCGAGGACAGAAAACGTGTATAGTTGTCAGAAATCGTGTCAGTGGCGGCGCAGCAATAATCAAAAAACAAAAAATATAAAAATAGCTCAAACTTTGTTTATGGTTGTTTTTCATGGATATCGGTCAACGATTGAAACTATAACTTTCCTTCATTACGTTTCGGTTTATTTTATTCTAAACCATCTTCAGGTGTCTATAAATGAATAGGAAATGATCTGTATATAATAAAAATAAGACCAAACATACAAAAAAAACACAAAAAGAACTATTAAATAAATAAACATCAAACTTCGTTTTTAGGCATTTTAGGGATTTCTGATTATTTTCTACTTTTTTTTGGGTGGGCGTGAAATTGGGTTGGCTGGGAGGTGGGAGGATATAAAGCTAAACATTTTGTTGGATTCATAATATGCTATCCATTGACCTGTGAAAGAAATACCTAGTGGCATAATACACTTTTTTGCGGGCGGGTGGGTGATGATTTGGTTGACAAGAGATCTGAGACTTCATGCTATGGGAAAATAATAAACTGGTATCATCGTAGTATGTGGGAAGTACTGCTGTTTTCATTTTTTTAACTAAGGAATTAAATTATTCAAAACAGTTTTACACATTTCATCACATATCATTTCCGTTTTTTGTATGGTAAATTTCAGTGTGTTTAAAATAAGTTTACTCTCTAATACTGGACACATCACAAACTTGACTCAGGCCTCCTACATGTTTGTAAAAGGAGTTGTAAATTATTTTCAACAAACGAATAATAATAGATAACAATTATGCATAGTGTATAATCTAGATGACAACATGAAAATGTATAGATTTTAAGTACACTTGACAAATAAAACAGATAAATTCACTTCTTAAGCTTCTCTACCAACGAAACATCTTATTTCAAGTATGTTAGAAATGCTACGTTCCTTGAAAATTGCATTTCAGAAATTCGATCCTGTCACAACTTCACATTCCTTGTCCCTCTTTCTGGGTTTTGCTTAATCCAGAATTAGAAGATGGGCGTATCCCAAAGCCCAACATCTACGCATAATTTATCGGCTTTCGACCACCGGTTTTGGGCTGTTTGACCGTAGAATTCCAGCCAAATTACCACGGTGGCGCCACAGTCACCGAAGGGGTCACATCTCCACCGTTCCTTCAAACCATCGATGACAAAATGATGGATGTCTGTCTGAACATGTGTGAAATAGTTGGTAAATGGTAGTCAGAGACGTAGCGAAATGATGCGATACTCGTCAAATTGTCTGGAAGTTGGTAAATTTTACAGAACAAGCTCCTTCACAGGTGCGCTGATTTTTACGCTACACTGAATATTTTGTGTTTCTTCTAGGCAACAATTCTGACATTATATTCGAGGAAATAGTAAAAACAAGTAAAAATCTGAATAAATTAAGTCACATACCAGGATAATCCATTGAAAAAAAATATCATACATATTGCAATCAAGAATTGAAAAGGAAAAATCAATAACAGCCAAACCTAAATGATTACTCTCAAAATTTACTTCAAGATGCGTACGGTTCGTTAAAATTAATGAAAATAACTTTAAATAGTCTTCTTCATTTGATTATTTATCAATATTGCTAACCTGACCTTGTGAATGTTGATGAATAAAAGAAGGCTTTCTGATGATAATATCCTCCAGGGCATAGGCACAGCTCAACAAACAATCTTACTCATGGTCGGTCCCTTTGTGATGACATGTTGCAAATATCTGATGTTAGCGATGCCATTTTGGGATGGTTCCATTAAAAATGAGAGGACAAATAATAATCCTCAACAGACGGTGTAAAGAGGGAGGCAAACATTAAGGACAACATCAAGAATACAGTTTAAACGACTGCAAATCTAGATGGTAATTCGTTAAACCATCACTTCAGAGTATATTCTACGACAGTTTCTTATAACAAAACTCTTAAAGAATAACAGCTTTTTATTTATTTTTTTATTAATATTTTGTATACTAATCAGTACACAAAATACTACGAATAAGCAGATGGAGGTTCCCTTAGGTAACGATCGCCATTATTATGTCGAGTCTCAAAAGGGATAGAGAAAATAGGTAAAACAAGGATCTTAAATGTTGTCTGCAGCGATTATACAATCGCGATGCTGCACCGTCTTTAAGGTGAGGAAGAAAATCTGCTGTTTCCGGTTGTAGTTATAAGTTTTTGAGTTAGATAAATCGGATATTCAATGATATAAATGAATCGCCGTTTCCTTTACAAGTAAGATAAAACAAGATAAGAAATTAGTAGTAAATCTAAGTATATACAGGGTGTCCCACGCCGATTAAGACAAGCAATATATCGAAACTGGGCAGTAGTAGAGAATTATAATTTTGGGCAAATGTTGTATATTTTCTTACTACTGTGTTATCAATGAGGTATTTGTCTTTGGTCACGTGACGTCTGACTCAAAATTATTAATGGGACACCTTGTATACTTGTGACCTTCTGTGTTCCTCCAGACAAAAAAATTCCAACATACTAGCACACTTGGGGTCTAAAGTGAGTAGTTCAAGAGCTACAGGTACTTAAAGAATTGTACGACTACCATTATGAAATCCTAGCAAAATAATTTAACTGTAGGGGAAATTGTTACAATCAATGGTAGTGTTACAATCGTTTTCGTACTTGTAGCTTTTGAATGAATCACATTAGACCCAAGGTGTAATAGTTTGTTGGAATTGTTTTAGCAGGAGGAACACAGAGACGTACAAATATACAGGGTGTCCCATTAGTCATTTTGAATCGACGTCGCGTGGCCAAAAACAAATGTCTCATTGGATAACACAATAATAAGAAAAGATAAACATTCGCTCTAATTTACATCCCCAAAATTTCAATTCTCTACTACTACCCAGTTCCAATATATTGCTTGTCTTAATCGTTGTGGGACACCCCGTATATCATCGGAACATTTTAATTTGACAATCGACAGCATATAATTTTTAATTTCTGATATCTAAAATAAATTTAGAGCTATGGCAACGTCCTACTTCTTTCACTGAACTCTTTTCGCTGGCCACACAGTAGAGGTCACGAAATACAGATGCGGGATACGACATACGACCAAATAACATCTCAAATTTGAGATTTCTTCGAGGCGATAACACCTGGCCACCTGATGACGCGTATCCCAGTCGAGTATGATTTCCGGTACAATGATGTAGAGCACATAGTGCAAGTGTGAATATTTCACCGATTTAAATATTCAGACGCGACAACTATGCACACTGTTAACTATTGACAGTATGGAATTAGAGAACAACTAATCAAATCTGCATGAAGTACACGATTAATTGATGCCTCTTAACGAATAATGCATATTACCTACAAGAACTGTCAATACCATACGTGAATAATGAATAGAGGTGATATGTTGGTCATATAATCGATGCAGGGATTCTTATGTTGGCGGCCAGGTCTCTCCAGGAATGCACGTCCAATGTCCATCTGGTCGTAGCGGCATCGGATCTCCCTGTGGATGTTTGCTGTGAAAATCTGTGGCTAAATGCGGCATGGTGTTCTCTAAAGGATCAGTCAAATTAATTTGTATTTGATAAAGAGGCTCGGTTAGTCGATTTCAGACCATTTCCGCTAATATTAATGACGTCCAAACACGGAACTTAAATAAATAAATATAGTTTAAAGAAACCAAAAAACATTGTTTTGAAGCACATCGGACTCAAAAGTTAAAAATGAGCACTTTACGACATACACAGGGTGAGTTTTAATACCAGCTCGGTCGATGACTCCACTCCTACTACTACAAATCGCTGCCAAATGAACGTACTGTATATTGAAAATCAATGAATCAAAACTTATTTTTTTGACACGGATGGATAAAAAATATCCTCTAGGTTTAAAATGGGCTATAAAAGAAGCCCGCGACGCATATTCGTATACAGGATGATGTAGAATGCAAAATCTAGATTTTCTGTCTTTTTTTAAATGTAACCTCCGTTATTTTATTATACTAAAGAATTGCTTTTAATATGCTCTTTCATCTTTGTATAGTATTTGTTATGGCTGCATTCATTAGTTTCTGAGATATTTCATTTTTTCTACAAATTTTAAATATACCTCCTATTTATTTGCTAAAATTTATTTATTTTGAGAAAATACTAAGAAATTTTATTTTTGCAACAAACAACTAAAATATAAGGCCATAATAGTACTAGCACTAGTCAAAACTCTGAATTAACGAGATACTATAGGTCAAGTGTGCTAAGGAAACAATTTTATAGACGTCATGCATAATGGGCCTATACCGTGATCTCAGATTGATCAATTTATCTACTACGGTATCATTTTTGATGATACATAGGGCCGCAAAAAATTAGCAGAAAACTTGATCCAAATGAAAATAACACGAAAAAGAAAATTTTACTGTAATTTGAAATAGCTGCTGATGACGTCACCTGTAGGGAACCAATGAGAAACGTCCTTCCATGTTCCTTTCCCGGTAAATGATTTGCGACAATGTGTCACTCTGAACAGTCTTCTTTTCTTTGCTAAGAATATAAAGTACACTCGATGTAGCACACATTTTTTTTGACAGTTTACATGCTTGAAACGTCATACTGACTGAACGTTGTGCTGTACCCATAAGGGCTGTTCCAAATTACGGTTCTATTACCGTCGCAAAACTGTTCTCATCATGCTCCGCCCATTTTGTGATTCTAGAATCGATGATTGGTTGGTACGCTGGCGGACCACCGTTTTTAGAACTGTAAAATGGGATGGTGATAGAACCATAATTTGGAACAGCCCTATAGATATCATAACCTAATAGTTAGAATGTCAACGTCGGTGGTCGTAGGCGAGGAAAGAGAGAAAATTCTATTGTTTTGTGCCACTGAGCTCCTATTGGTTCCCTACACGTGACGTCACGACCTGGGCGGGAAGTGTATGGATTCAAAAAATTCAATATTTAGAGCAATTTTTTTCGATTATCAATACGATAGAAAAATTTTGTAAAATTATTTATGGCATCTACGTGGTGTCAGGGTTCGTTTAAGCCAATAAACCAAAAATGTGGTATAGGCCCATTATCAAGCAGATCTATTAGGTAGGCTATGAAATATTAAACGACACAGTCCAAATAAAACGATTCTTCAATCTTTCAAAGGCATTAGTTTTAGAGTGCCTTCGTTCTGTTCACAGTTGATATTATCTAGAGGCAAGTAGGCAATTTTTCAATGATTCTCCTAAATACCCTCAATGGAAAAATTAATTTTTAAAGCTGTTTTTTTCCGAAAAATCGAAATATCTCGGAAACTGATGGACGTAGGTACAACAAGTGCTATACAAAGATGAAAGAGCATATTGAAAGCAATTCTTTGGTATAATAAAATATTGGGGGTACAAAAAGAGTAAATCTGGATTCTGCATTCTACATCACCCTGTATACGAATATACGTCGCAGGTTTTTTATAGCCGATTTTAAAACTAGAGTACATTTTTAACATTTCCATGTAAAAAAAATAATTTTTGATTCATTACTTTTTGATATACAGTACGTTCGTTTGACAGCGATTTGGATATAAAAATGGTAGTAATTTTTGAAATACCCTGTATAATGTAACAATACCCTATATTGGAAGAACGGAAATCATTAGTAGAATTTGAATAAGGAATAGTATATTGTGTGTCTCATTTAAAAAAATACATGATTGCATCACCACGTAGCTATGAATCACCCTGTATAAATGTAAATATTCTCTGAGCAAGAAGTATATCCGTGGATACAACTTTTATATACAACTTTTTTCGCTATCTTCTACAGTAGGTAGTGGGGTTATCGACCGAGCCGGTACTAAAAACTCACTCTGCATATTATTCCTAAATCGAACTTATTTAAAAAAATATTTTTAGCTGTTTATTCTGATGTTCTTTAAAAGCTTGTTGTTTGGTTGTGGTTGTCAAACTATATTTTTTTTAGTTAACTTCATCATTAATGCGTATTTTTTTAGTTTTTTTGAATTGTATTTGTGTAATGTAGATGAACAATTGTTTTTGATCAAATTCATAGCATAATCATTACCATTACTGCATAAAGGATAATTAAAACTGTCAATTTTCCTGAATAAACTGAACAAAAACACCAACTCCATAACAGTTGCATGTCACGCCTTTTAAGCTCATCGCTACGCCTCTGTGTAATATTAAGGTGTCTGCCCAATCTCTTAGTCAATGGATACAACCGCTGGTCTGATGGATTTAAAACCTTCAAAATCGTTTTCGCGGCAAAGTTGAAGCGTTCAATGTTCGGTCCGACCTCTTAATCCAAAGGAGAGTTACCAACAAACATACAGGTGAAGGTAAAAAGCGTGTTAAATAAAAATATTAATTTTGCGCCGGTGACTTTAGTGGTTAACACAATGAAAGGCAGTACATCAATTTCCATGCTATACATTGATTCAATGCCTATTGCGGATCCTTGGTTGCTGTTTATACGATTAATTGAATAAGTATTGACAATAAATCTATGTATGTCGTTCATTAAAGTTATGAACGACAACAGCTATTCACAATAAAGATGGTAGCGGTGATTGATTTGTGTCCTACTACTATAAATTTTAGCAGTCTTCAGTAAGTTAATGACTGAATTCACAAAATTAATACGTTTGTGTTCACTGAATTAAAGTCTGTCACTGATAATTTTTTATTTGCTATTCTTAGATCAATCATAAAAAAGCATTGATTCTTTTTTTTTTCGGCCTCCCGCAAAGCTGAAAGCCTATGGCACTGTAGAAGTTCTGCGAGAGGATAAGTGTCGGTGCACGTTAGATTTGAAACGCTGCAGGTTGTAGCCAGCGGGAAGCAAATTCCCCGGCAGCTCATTCCACAGCGTCGAAGTTCTCCAAATGAAGGAATGCTGGGGGAGACTGGTTCGGGAGTAGGGTCTTCGACCTGGTGAGGATGAGCTCTCTAGTGTTCCTCGTTCGGACGGTCTTTGAACAGAGCAGCTACTCTTCTTCGATGTTCCAGGCTGTGGAGGTCCTTTGTGAGCATGAACATTAGCATCATGTTGATGGAGTGAAATTACTTCATGTTTAGTGGTTGGTTTGTTGCTGCATATCTCATTTTCACAATCACCGAATTGAAGAAGAAATGAAGACCACTACGCATTGTCCCTATGTGCAGAACGTTTCAAAACCCAGGGTGAAAAGTAGGTATAAAGAATTGTATTTTGATTTGTCAATATAAAAAAAACAACTGAAAAATGACCATTGTAGCAGCTGTAAATATTTTTGTTATCTTTTGTTATGTTGTGGGTGCCATGAACAGGTGGGATCGAATAAAGCTGCTCTTATCAGGTTTTGGTACCACAGCGGCATTTCCGCAACCGCGCGTTAGATATGCGTAAGATGAGGTTGAGAAAGTACAGCTGTCTGATGTCATGCACACCGCTCTTCTCAAAGAGCGTATCAGTAGGGTACAAGGTAGGCCTTTTGTATATTCTTTTCAAGATTGTTTCTACTTCCCACACCGCTGGGTGTAGGTGAAGGGAGTATTGTGATCGCGAAAATTTTCGATATTGAGATAACACGTTTTTTGGGCGTTTTATGTTGTCTATATAACGAAAATCCATGTCACTTATTTCCGTCGGTCTGTCTGTCGGTCTGTCTGTCTGTCTCTCGGTCTGTGCGCGTTTTTCTAGCCTCGTAATCTTAGTAACCGCTGCATGGATTGTGATGAAATTTGGGCAGCGATATGCTGGGGGGTCGTAGTAGGTAATGTTCTTATGATTTTGAAAATCGGTGCATGGGCGGAGGAGTAATTAGCACAAAACAAAAAAAAAGTATTCCTCAAACTTCGTTTTTAGGTGTTTTAGGGGTTCCTGGTCATTTTCTACATTTTTTGGGTGGGGGTGAAATTGGGGTGGTTGGGGGGTGGGGGTTATCAATCTCAAAAATGTGTTGTATTCATAATAGGCTATCCATTGACCTGTAAAAGAAAGACCTAGCGGCATAATACTCTTTTTTTAGGCCCATCCGAACATTGCCTTGCCTATATTCCAGAAACTAAGTTTTGTGATGTTTTGTGATAGTATTGTACGAGTATTGCTTAATTTCGTTCTATGTATATTGCGTAAAGCAAAAATTATAAAATTGATTTCAATGAAATTTCGACATAGAATTTACTATCGCGGCGAGAGTGAAAAACGCGCCAGTGTCTGAAAAATCGTGTCAGTGGCGGCGCAACAATAATTAAGAAACTAAAAATATAAAAACAGCTGATACTTCGATTTTATACGTTTAGCATCGTTCAGTTGAAGCATGCAGAATGAAAACTGTGGCGTCCTGGCTTCTAAGGAGGGAGACGCAGGAAACTATTTACGAGAGTTGTTGTGTTGGATATTTTTTTCGGGAGGGTGGGCGATGATTTGGTTGCAAGGGGATTTCAGACTATAGCTTCATGCAATGGAAAAACGATAAAATGAAATCATTATTATGTGTGGGCAGTACTGGGTCAATCAACTTGACTCCATTTTTTATATCTGCTCCAGACGATGAACGGGAATGAATTACATAAAAGAATATAAATAGAACGAACAAAAAATAATAAAATTAAAATTAGAACAGGATATCAGTCTGTAGAGAAACTAACTAAGATTATTGGTAATTTAAAATGTTTTATACATTTTCGTAGGTGGTTGTTGCTTTCCTTCACTATATACTGGAGACAAAGCCTCATTGCAGCAGCAGCAGCCATACCGAAGGTCGAACGCCATATATCACGCAATGACCGCCGCCGCCGCCGCCGCCGGTCGCTTTGGCATCGGCTCTCGATTGACGCTTTGGCGGCCGCGCATCGCCGTACCGAGCAGAAATCGTTTATTATCGGATCATTGATTGCCAATAATGGTTCAATTTGCGTTGATTACAAGGCAGAGCGGCGGAAGCTGCGATCGTACGGCTCTGCCGTTCGCCGGATGACGCCCGCCCGCCGCCCGCCCGCCGGCGACAGCGTCGGCGTCGGCGTCCGTGCCGCTACGTCCATCTCGCTATTAACTCCCGGACGGACTATGGGGTTTAATTGACGGCGATAGAACGGCAAATACCGTCAGAGGCGGGCGCTGCTGATCTAGGACGATCCCCACAGCGATCCTTTAACTAGGAAAACTTCGACAGAAATTTAATGCACGGGACATAAAACGAACGTTCTACCACAACACTACCACCATTGGCCCCAGTTATCTTTGAAATTCTAGAATACACACTAAATCCAGATCTTTCAATCCTGGAATCATACTTCAGCAGGTGGTAGCTAAAACCAAGTATGAGCAAAACAATAACATCGTATTTTCACCTTAACAAAAAAAAAAAAATGAAGTCAGGTTGATTGTCTCAATACTTTCCAGACATAATAATGATTTGATTTCATTCTTTTCCCATTGCATGAATCTATAGTCTGAAATCCCCTTGCAACCAAATCATCGCCAACCCTCCCGCAAAAAACGTCCAACACAAAAACTCTCGTAAATAGTTTCTTGCGTCTCCCTCCTTAGAAATTAGGACGTCTCAGTTTTCATTCTGCATGCTTCAACTGAACGATGCAAAACGATCAGGAGCCCCTAAACCGTCTAAAAGCGAAGTATGAGCTGTTTTTATATTTTTAGTTTTTTAATTATTGTTGCGCCGCCAGTGACACGATTTTTCAGACACTGGCGCGTTTTCAACTCTCGCCGCGATAGTCAATTCTGTGTCGAAATTTCATTAAAATCAATTTAATAATTTTTGCTTTACGCAATATAGGTACATAGAACGAAATTAAGCAATACTCGTATATGTATACATCACAAAACTCTAAGTCCCTTGGTTTCTGTAATAGGCAAGCCAATGTTCAGATGGACTTAAAAAAAATATGCCGGTACGTATTTCCTCCATAGGTCAATGGACAAACTATTATGAATACAACAAATCTTTCAGTTTTACAACCCCCCACCCCCAACCACCCTAATTTTACCCCCACCCAAAAAAACGTAGAAAATGATCAGGAACCCCTAAAACACCTAAATACGAAGTTTGAGGAATATTTAATTTTTTTTAGTTTTTTGCTAATTACTCCGCCGCCCATGTACCGATTTTCAAAATTATAAGAACATTACCTACTACGACCTCCCAGCATATCGCTGCCCAAATTTCATCACAATCCATGCAGCGGTTACTGAGATTACGAGGCCAGAAAAACGCGCACAGACAGACAGGCCGACAGACAGACAGACAGACAGACCGACGGAAATGAGTGACATGGATTTTCGTTATGTAGACATCATAAAACGCCCAAAAAACGTATTATCTCAAAATCGAAAATTTTCGCGATCACAATACTCCCCTCACTTATAAGTGTGGGAAGTAAAATGGCAAAAAGGAAGCAAAAGTTTTACCTTAACGTCACCTTATTACCTCATAATCCCACACTCAAATACCTAAGTGTCAAACTGGACAGGACACTATCGTTTAAAAAACACAATCAGTCCATGACAGCCAAAGCAGACACAAGAAATAATATCCTGCACAAATTATGTGGAACCTCTTGGGGCGCTACCGCTTCTACGCTCCGTACTTCGGCCCTGAGCCTTTGTTTCTCTGCGGCTGAATTTTGCTCGTCAGTGTGGCTAAACAGCCTACATACTAGACTGATAGACGCCCAGTTAAACACTTCTATGAGAACTTATTGTAGGATGCATCAAATCAACCCCAACTTACAGGCTACCAACACGTAGCCAAATAGCTCCACAACCCATTCGTCGAGAAAATGCCCTTCTCTGGAAGAATATAACAAAACCGAAACAAATCTCTCACTCTAATCCACGAAGATTCACCTGCAGCTTTAATAGCTCTCCAACTTGAGTCTGATGGTTTAACCCTGCAGTTAAATGGGTAGAAACTTGACCGACCCAAACACCAGAAGAATACATCAATACAATAATCTAACTGTCAAGAACTCCCTGGTTTTGAGCTTCACCTAAAGGATGTTGTGCGCGCTGATTTGTTGTTTAAATGGAACAAGCGCGAATCCCCACGATGCAGCTGTAGAGCGAAACGCCAAACTGTAAGGCATATAGTGCAAGAATGTGGCATTAGAGCATATCTACAAAACCTTCCTTCAAGCCAAACCATCAGCCGTAGAATGGATTTCCAGGCTCCATATTAACCTATACAGGGTGGGCCAATAGTGCGTGGACGGAGGATTGTGGGCTTAATAAAAAATATTTCAAAAATCTGTCACTTGATCATAGTAGGGACCCTTGAGGGCTATAACGTAAAAATACTTTCACTCAAATTTTGACGATCATACAGGGTGACTCATACCAAACTTACATTTTTTTAAATGGAACTCCCTATATATTATTGCATATTTGGATTCCTTGGTCAATTTTAGTGTGACTTTATGTATCACACATGGCACTTTAAACGAACCGTTTAGGCGCAATTCACCATTTTTGGTATAAGTAGGTATCAGAAAAAAATTGAATATCGCAGCGACTATAAAATTTAGAAGGCCGTGACTTTGCGGTACAGCTAAGCATGAAATGCGCCACCTTAGGTCAGACGGCTAAAATTGAATTCTTTTTGTACTTGGAGAAATCAGTAGATTAATTAAGGAAACTTCAATCACAGATAACTTGATTTTTTCAAATGGCAATGCCTATTTTGGTTTAAAAAATCGAATGTAAAATTTGATTACCTTTCTAACGATATAGCATTCTCGATATCAATCTTTTTTGGTTTTCATTTTATTTCAAATTTTCAGTCAAATCGGTGTTTTTCAACTTTCCTGCGTGCAAGCAACCTAGCAGGCCATGAAAAATAAACAGAAGCTCGTTAATATGGAAGAAACCAAGGACGTTAAAACAATAGGGGGACGCAGCATGTCACAGTCTATCCTGTATTAATGGTGAAGCCAAAATATTTACGTCTGCGCTTTCTTTTGTTTTCTGTGAAATTGTTGAAGTTGTCAAAATGCAGTGCAGTGCATTTTTCTGGGGTATCACAACAAAAAATAATAAATCACCATAAGTGGAATTGTATCTGTATACCGGGTGTCCCAGAATTTCCTTGACACGTGATATTTTCGCTTAATCCATGAAATCGTAAACATAAATTAATTAAAACACATGTGTGGAAAATATTTTTTTTATTTTCATGAATCAACTAATAAAAAAAATGTGACAACAAAACTAAGTGCAAAAACGTGGAAAAGTTTTATGGCTACATCGAGCCGCGCCAACCCCGTGTGCAGGGTGTGCCCCGCACACGAGCGCCAAAATTAACGATAAATTGCAGTAGGGGCATAAAAAGTAAGGCACTACGATAATTAAATTCAAGTAAAGAATTTATTTTTCCAGGCAAAATTGTGGATTGAAATATGAAAAAACAAGCTAGGGGTGGATTCCAGGGGTTTAAGTAAGAAAAAAATGGTTCATAAGCAAGGAATGATAGGTCATTCACTACCATTGAAACACCCACTTACTTTTCTTTTTTATCCGTTTTTGTTACAAAAATATCAGGCGTCAAACAAATCATCATTTCGTTTGTCTTATACTTATGATTTTACGGAAAAAATAAGTTTGCATATAAAATTAAAGGTACCACAATATTTTAAATAAAATGGGGATATCATTTAGGTAGGAAAACCTATGGGGTGCTATTTGAAAAAAAAATCTGGGGGTGAGTTTTAGGGGTTGATGTACAAAAAAAAATGTTTTGAATGCAAGGTATGATAGACCCTATAGTACCTTCAAAAGTACCACTCAGTACAGTTTTGTACTTATACCTTCGAATATTTACTTATGACATCAGGAGTATACTGTTTTGGTATTTTTTGAGGTTATAAAGACATCAGAAATCAAATTTATCATTGTAATTCGAAAAAGAATAATTTAATAAGTCACACAACCATTAGTAGCATCCGAAATATGTTAGCTAGGTACGCTTGAGTCGTACTTCCATTTAAAATAATAAAAAAATATATAGTACTAAATCACGTTTACAGATAAAAGTTTTATAAAGCCATACTCTGTCATGCTCAAAAGTAAAGACTATCATGAAATAATTTTTATTGTAACAAACTGTATTGATAGAAATACATAAGTACCTAAGCATTGCATGTGCTCCGTTTGCAGTGGTTTAACCATTATTTTTGGCAAAGAAAATGATTACAACTTATTTCAAAGAAAAATATTAGTGGCTCGAAAATCAGTAGGTAAATTGGAAGTTACTACCCCACCTTATTAAATCATGTCAAATTAAGTGTATACATTTTTAAGGTAGCAGACAGGCAGTGAACAATTACGTGTTTTTCCTATAAACTTTAAAATTTTCATTAATATCAGTCTTCCCAATCATCGATATATCGACAGCCTTCACATAAAAAAATAGTAACTGTGGCAACAATTATTTTATTCATATTTGTACACCAATTAATATTCGTTTACACACATGTCATGTAACCAATAGTAATAAAAAATGTTTCTCTTATTTAAAAACAACTATTTAAGTATTTTTAATGTACATGTATATTTTAAATTTCATTTTAATTTTCGCAACATATAACGTATGTATATTAATTTAAATTACATAATGAGCTTGTGCCCCATTCTTTGTCATCCTACCATTATTTATTCAACAAAGCATATATTCTTCTAGTGGTCACAGTCACAGTAGGATTTATGTTGGGAAGCGTATAGCTTACATAGCTCTTACACTCGACTGCTTGGATCACTAAAAACAAAACAAAAAAGAAATATAAAAATTCAACATCAAATACATCATACGTCGATGTACTGCAAAAAGTGATAGGCCAAAAATCGACGATTTGACGTTTTTGGTACTAAACGACGATAAATGATTTTGTCCAAGTCAATACTCGAAAATTTTGCCAGTTTGGTTAACAGCTCGTTTTGACTAAGTCTAATATGTCCAATAAAGTAGCAGGTAAAATGATCAACTTCACTACATTGTGAGACATATCACGTAAAAGTAACCATCTTGACTATCACAGCTGGAATAAATCCCTCCCTGTAGATAAGAACAAGAAAAGCAATGCCCTGGAACCAAAATAGATCTGATTCAGTATTCTAGATTTAAATGTGATTGATTATGTTTATGTTTCTTATTTCAAGAAAATTGAAGTTTATTTGGACCAAGTCAGTATTAATATATTTTCCAACATCAAGTGTGACCAAGTCAGAAATATAGTCTAATTTCTTCAAGCTCTCTTTATAACTCGCAGTGAACATTTTTATGAGTTCTATGTTTTCTAAAAAACACGTTGAGTGATTTGTTACTTAAATTATGATTACTTTCAACAGCCATTTACGAGGAACTAGTTTTCTGACTTGGTCACCTTTTTGCAGTGTACCACCATTATCAACGATTATTATAAACAATGGTACAGTATTATGGGAATAATTAGAAATATCAGTATAAATCATCGAATCTATTAAGTGTTGTTGAACGGCGAAAAATTGCAAATGTGCCGGATATGATGATTTACTAAATAAAACTGCTTCTACTGGTAGTACTGGTACTACTTAGTTCACATAGCTTTTACACTCAACCCCTTGGATTCCTAGAAGCACAGCAAAAAATTAAACATCAAATACGGGACATAAATAATGGCACACTATAGTAATAATACAGGTAGGTCATCAGAGTTTGAAATAAAATTTTAGATTATTAATATTTTTAAAAAACACGAATTTGATATATTCTGGGATTTATCCCATAATGAATGAACGTATAATTTCATAAACTTTATATTTGTTAAAGAAGTTTTTTGACAGCTGCCACAGCATGACAGAAAACTGACTCAGTGGATGTAGAACTTTTATATTTCTTATCTAACTTATCTAACTCAATGAATATATAGCAAATAAGTGGTTGTAAAGTCAAATTGTATCTGTATATGACTATTATATTGAGCGTCTCTGTAAGGATTTTTGAAAAATTTCAGCATGGATGCCTTCAGTTGTGAAAGTCTTTCAACATTAATTTTTTTGTATGATCTTATGTTTTTACAAAAAAATACCCCAGCCCAATATTACATGTTCTGAAAAACTCTTTATGCTCAGTAGTATTTATTATCATATAATAATCATGGACTTCAGAGATAATGAACCTCGTTATTTTTTTATCACATTATTAAGCCAAAAATCAGAATGAATAAAAGCACACAAAAAGACAAAGTAACGGAAAATGGACTTTCCTGTTGTATACAATGTAACACCAAAAAACCCTCAAAAAGCCATATTGTGCTGACAACTTATATGTTTAATACAACTATAATTAAAAAAAAATACCTCTTAGGAGCTGGTTCACCACAGATCGCTTCTTGAGAAGCACCAATAGCAGATAAGAAAGCTTCCTTCAAGGGGTAGTGGTACCTAAAAATTTAAAGCATAATAAAATTATAATATTAACTACATAATTATAACTTGATAAAACAATTATAGATAAAACATTCTATTTGTGATAGTAACCATTTTGACCATGGAGACGCGACAGAAGAATTAAAAGTAAAAATATTTCCAAAAATAAAGATACTAGTGGTGAACAACAAAATACTGTTTAGCAATATGTTCAAAAAACAATTTTAGATAAAATATTCTATTTGTGATAGTATCCATTTGACCATGGAGACAGAAGAATTTGAAAGTAAAAATATTTCCAAAAATAAAGATATCAGTGATGAACAACAAAACAATATGTTCAAAAAATACTACACAGTAAAGTAATTTAGTGATAAAAATTAGAACATTATCATAAATAGACAGTGTAAGGCGCTATTAATTGTATGTAACTGACTTTGTAGATTTTTTCACATTGTTTTCAAAATATAATTGCATACTTTATGCTCCGAAAAAATGTATCTCTGCAAGCTGTTTACTGAGCAAATCTATGAATGACATGCAAGTATATATATCTCTAATAAAAAATATATTGTATGTATATTAAATATATAAATAACAGTTAAAAATCAGATCAAATACAGGCACACAGCAAAGAATCCTTGGAAAAGCAGTATATTTCATATATTTTTACTAAATAAAAAAGGTACCTCTTTGCAGCTGGTTCATTACCACTACCTTCTTGAGAAGCACCAGTATTACATTTGTGTGCTACCTTCACAGGATGGTCTCTATATAAGAATTGGAATTATGATTATCATTATGACTATATAATTATAACATTATAAAACAATAGATAAAACAGTCTATTTGTGATATTGCCCATTTAGACAGTGGTCAGAATAATTTACGAGCAACAAAGTTTCAAAAAATTGAGATAGGTACAAGTGATGAAACACAAAATACTGTTCTGGGAAATGATTAAAAAACTATACACATTAAAATAATTTTGTGATGAAAATTTAGAACAAAATAAATGATATTACTGTTAAACAGTAAAAAATTATTAATTGTATGTAATTATTTTTGTACATTTTTTTATTTATTTATTTTATATTCAAAAAATAAATTGCTCACTTTATGCTCTGAAAAAAATTATCTGAAAGCTGTTTCCTGAGCAAAAACTGTTGAGGATTGAGAACATTGAAGTATTTATATGTAACACAAAATATATTGCATATATATATATATTTCCCTTGAAAATAAAACAGCCTATAATTTATACTTAGTATATGATACTAAAAACTAAAGATCACCTTAAAATAACTAGTAAGAGTAACAGTTAAGGTCTTTCAACAGTTTATCAATTTAGGGTTACTATTACTTTTTACTAAACACTTGTACCTATTTTATCTTTTGCTCTAAAATAATTACACCTCATTATTCAATTCACCAACTAGATTTTTTACTCACTATTCCTTCAAACCTCAAAGAAAAATTACATTACAAGTTTTACAACTTGTCTCAGCAAAAGTATACCCTTGACACTAAAAAAAGTTTCACATGCACCTAGATGGCATATCGTAGCATTTCATAACTGCAATTAATTTTCCTGCATTAGAACCATAAAGTCTACAGTTCAGCAGCCTATCCACTTTGACACCATTATTTAGAATAATCAGACTAAAGACTGTGCTCACAGATATAATGGATTTTCTTGGCTTATTTCCAACATAACAAAGATGTAGGAAAAACATGCTTCTTAGAATGTAATAAATGAAATGAAATATCAGATTCTAAATCCTACCTATAATGTTAAAGTCTAATTATTTATACATAGCTACTTACACTTTAAGCTGTTTTCTATCTTCTTCCTTGGTATACAAAGTAGGCACCACATTCTTTTTCAAACGCTTCTTTCCGGATAGTGTGGTTTCAAAGTCATCGTTAGTAAAATGTTCTGAGCAGACTTCTTTTAATTGTGGTAGGTCTGTGTCAGTCACTCCCATTACATCAAACCACTTCCTCCTCAGAACAATATCTTTGGTAATACTGAAAAATATGATTAATTATAGAAAAGCTCAAAAAAATGATACTTTAATTTATTTTATTTTGTTAAATATGAAAGTAACACTCAAGCTAGGTTTATTTATATGTAAGTATATATACAGATATGTAGGTAAAATAATATGACATAAATATATATATAAAGCAGTACCAGTCCAATAAATTTAAACATGCATAGATTAAAAATATTCTATACCTATGGCAACAGTAGCAAACTGGATGAGGTGTTTAAGAATATGAAAGTAACACTCATCAGGCTAGGTGTGTTTATATGTAGGTACAGTTGTGTATAATATGTGATATAGATATCACTTTCAAATTATCTAGGTAAAATAATATGACATTATAATTATATAATGCAGTACCAGCCCAATAAATGTAAACATACCAAAGTATTCCTACATGACAATAGGAGCAAACTGGAGGTGTTTAAAATAATTTCTAAAAATATGAAGCCCAACTTTACTGTTTATAGACACCTTATTTGAAAGATCCCATATGTACTGTATACTGTTATTTTCAAATGTACCCAAGCAGGTAGCACATAGGAATGAAATTAGAGGTTTTACAATACCATCAATTTTGCTGCTGATGAATGTACGAATACACTTACCTGTAAAAGGTCAAGTTAGGGTGCCGATAATCCCATTTTTTGCATATGTAGCAGCGTCTACCCATGACTATTTTCGGATCGTCAGCCTGTTTTTGGGGCCTATCAGGTAATTAAGCACTGAAACACACTCAACACTACTCGAACACAAAACAGATACCTACGAATGTACGGTCTGTGTTACGATTATCTAGAATTTGAAATGTTGGAATTCACAACAGAACAATTTATACTCGAACACAAAATAGATTCGAATAAGGTTTAACGGTTCTCAGGAATTTCAAATATAATTGAAATTTCACACCCGTTGACGTTCCCTCCTGCGCCGCCCCGTCGCTAATGCGCAGTACAGGGTTGCCGGTGGAATAGCAAGAATTTCTCGCACCTTTGTCGAGTGGGTGGATCAACACAACCTCTTCGTTTAATGACGCGATGTTTGGGGCGAATTTGACCGTAAATCTACTTAGAAATTTGCCCAGTTTGGCAACCGTAGAAATCCAATGGCAACTAGCAATGAGAGCCAAGCGGCGTTGCCGGGTTGACATATGAAAATTTCTTCATACTATCAAATATTGCAAAAGAGCGAAATTAGACTCTGATCCTAACGTTTTGCATATATAAAAATCATTACATCAATTCACTGTTCATAAATATATTATATTATTATATTAAATATGATATTTTGTGTTCATAAGCTTGCTTGTTTCGCTGATGTTTTGTGTTCATAAGCTTGCTTGTTTTCTTAGTTTTACTTAGAAAAATGCCTAGTTTGGCAACTTTGCAATGCGCTTAGAATGCGACTATGCGGCTTCAACGCGAAAAGTAAATAGCTGCGTCCCCCTATTGTTTTAACGTCCTTGGAAGAAACCAACTAACTTAGTAGAAAGATGCAAACTAACTGGAGCAACGAGGCAAGATTATGAAAATTCCTTGCAGCATATTAGCTCTAACCGGATACAACAGCCCCAAGATATCTAATGCAAATGAGTAGCTGGGCTATGACAGAAGTATTTGTTTTTCACAGCCTACTAGCTATTGAGCTCTACTAGAGCTTGACAACTTTCCAAAACGATTAGAAATTTTGAAACAAAAGGAAAACTACCAGCGATTTTTGCTTACAGTCTAACATGTTTACAATTTCACATCTAATGGGATAAAAAGATTAGTCACTTCCGTCTAGTTAAGTCAAAAGTGAAATCTCCAACTGGAGCATTCTGAACATCTATTGAAATAATTGCTAGAATTTTTTAATTACGCTATGTTGTAATTGTGTTTATTTCATGTAGTTTTCTGCAAACTAAATTATGTTTTACAATTCAAACAGACTGCAATTTAAGTTTCATTTTCCGCGATTTTGCTTATAAGTAGAAGTACCTACTGAAGAATTTCAAGGGTTCCAGTCAAAGGTATCATTACTTTTGACTTACGGAAATGGCTACTTTTTTATAGCATTAAATGTGGAAATTTATTCAGAAGACATAGATATTATACTGCCAGCAACAATTACTAGTAGTTTTCCTTTGATTAAATATTTTTTTACTGACTTTGGAAATTGACTAATAGCTAGTAGGCTGTGAAAAATGAGCGTTCTTGTTACAGCTATTATTTCTGGTTAGAGCTAATATGTTGTAAGAAATTTTCATAATCTTGCCTCGTTGCTCTAGTTAGTTTGCATCTTTCTACTAAGTTAGTTGGTTTCTTCCATATTAACGCGATTTTGTTTATTTTTCATGGCCTGCTAGGTTGCTTGCATGCAGGAAAATTGAAAAACACCGATTTGACTGAAAATTTGAAATAAAATGATAACTTAAAAAGATTGGTATCGAGTATGCTATATCGTTAGAAAGGTAATCAAATATTACATTCGATTTTTTAAACCAAAATAGGCATTGCCATTTGAAAAAATCAAGTTATCTGTGATTGAAGTTTCCTTAATTGATCTACTGATTTCTCCGAGTACAAAAAGAATTCAATTTAAGCAGTCTGACCTAAGGTGACGCATTTCATGCTTAGTTGTACCGCAAAGTCACGGCCTTCTAAGTTTTATAATCGCTGCGATATTCAATTTTTTTCTGATACCTACTTATACCAAAAATGGTGAATTGCGCCTAAACGGTTTGTTTAAAGTTCCATGTGTTATACATAAGGTCACACTAAAATTGACCAAGGAATCCAAATATGCAATAATATATAGGGGGTTCCATTTAAAAAAATGTAAGTTTGATATGAATCACCCTGTATAAACGTCAAAATTTAAGTGAAAATATTTTTACGTTATAGCCCTCAAGGGTCCCTACCATCATGATCAAGTGGCAGGATTTTGAAATATTTTTTGGTAAGCCCACAATCCTCCGCCCACGCACTATTGGCCCACCCTGTAGAGCCTAGTAACTATTTAGATCGCAAAAAAATAAAAAAAAAGTTTTACTTTTTATGACTTTTTTTCATCTGGACTATATCCATACGATAAGTAAACCATTGGCCACAAGAATCCCTTAGAACTGACAGTTCAGACATCTGAACCTAGTAAGAAAGTTTAGTGGGATTCCCCTTAACCTAACCTTGGAAGGCGTTTCCTTAGCTGACGATGTCCAGTAACAGTCGCTATATGGAGGTATTGCCTGGGTTACATCCTCACTAGGGTAGCTAAGGAGCCCTTTAGCTGTTGAGTAGCCTGAAGTATCATCCTACGATGTCTTAAAAGCTTTGTGGGGGCGGTCTCTCAATTGCTCTGGCTACAAGATACAAAAGGCAGCTCTTTCTGCCTGCCGGCCCGCCAAAATATTGCCTTTAGACTATGATCGTTGCAAGGCTCACTTCTTTCAGTTATAGTCGTAGTAGTGGCACGCCGAAGACTTTTGACCAAAATCCGGAGAAATGAAAAAGCATTATGGTACGGTGTCCGAAAATGAGGTGGAATCGCTATAATTGAATAATTAGATATGACCTCACATAGTGCATTTAAACTGCTTGCAAGTGAAATCCGAACACAGAAAAAAAGGATATTCGCATTAAAAATGTGTGCACGGCTTGGCAATGCTCACTCTAGTATACAACACTTGTTGTTCATTCAAACGATATTAACCTACAGGGCACCTCCAAAAAAACCTATACGTGTGAAAACATAGCATGACTTTTTGTCGACCCAAAACCATGCTGGAATATGCTGTGGGGGCAGATTAGGAGGCTGTACCTCTAGAGCTTATTAAGGGGCCTGGATACACACATTTATACATACGTATTTGCCGTGTAAAACACGGACTCACAATTTCTCGCATAACTCACTCTATTTTCAAACTCCATATATAATATTTCAGAAGGCGATAGTTAAGACCTTAATGAATGACAACTATTTTCGATTTTTTTAAAAAAGTTTTTTAATGTGCAAAAAAATACGCAATGCAAAATCATACATTCTATAAATGCCTGTAATTTAACAACCAAACACGATATCAAAAAAAAGGCTAAATAATTGCACAAGCGCAAGCTTTCTTCTTCAATTTGCTCTGTGAGTCATTACTGTAAGTTTAAAGGTAACGTCAGGAGCTTGGAAATGCGAAATTCATTTTTATGGTGACCTTTGGACCTTTTGACCTTACCTTTGGATTTTTGGACTTATCTCCCCTAATCTTAGACACACACACTGGAGAAAGGGAACAGGCGGCCACGCCTCCTCGCTAACACGGGAATACGCCTTTTTCTTATTCTCAATTTCGCGCGCTATACCCTATAGACCCTTAACCACCAGATTACGAGCATGCTGCGTAGTCTAAAGGATTGCATTCATCAATATGGAGGGCCCACCCATTAATAATCTGTTGCACTTTTTTATAATCTAATTATGGAAAATGGATACATTTGTTATTGTCTTTAGTCTTACTATTTCGGATTTCGATTTATGAACCAATCAATATATTTGTTTAAGTATACAAATAAATATCAGCCCTAGGTCGCAAAAAGCTAGGCTTTGTGTGCAAGCACTGACTAGTAGATACAGACTAAAATATTCCATAACCTTCCTGAGCTCCGAAGCTCGATTATTCCCTTCTGCACCGTATTTTTGCGCCTTCTTGCAGGCAGAGCCTAAATACCAGGGTACCGCGGCTGCGCGAAAGGGTTATGTTAGGGGAAGTTTGTTAACGCGATATTTGAATGGGCCAATACCCGCAGGCCCAATAAATACGTCTTCTGGCAGTCCATTCCAAGCCTTGGATACTCTGGGAATAAATGTGTGGTTATACCGCTCAGTTCTTGATGTATGAAGAACTACCGTCTTAGGATGAGATGCAGCGGTCGCACGGGTACATCTGATAGGAGCAGTGAGCGGCGGAATGACAGAGGATAGCTCAGAGGAGCAGATTCCGTTGGGATATCGGTAGAAGAGTAAGAGGTCACCAACAACACGCCGGTGAGAAAGTGACTGAAGGTGGCGCGTTAAGGCCGGATCGCCAATTAGTCGAACTGCTCTTCTCTGGACGGCACTTAGTATAGACAGGGTAGTAGGGGCAGCAGCTCCCCAGACATGAGAGCAATACTCCAGGCAAGGTCTTATCTGGGCTTTATATAGCGTGAGGAGGTTACATGGTGAGAAATACTTTCTGGCTCTAAATAGGTACCCAAGCTTTTTACCAGCAGCTGTTGCAATTGACGCGACGTGTTCGTGCCAGATCATATTTTCTGTAATGTTGACTCCTAACAGCTTGAATGAGTGACTTCTTGGCAGAGCCTGGTTGTTCATTAGAACCTGGTGTTGGCTTGGACACTTCTTGTTTGATAGCGTACAATACTGGATCTTGGAGGCATTAAATATAACCATATTCTTAAGCCCCCAAGCGGTAATGGTATCGAGATCCTTTGAAAGTGAATCTGCCACCACCAGTCTTCTGCGTTCCAGCTCGACCACAGAGATTGGTCTATTGCTCATGATGCCTGCATGCAGCGTACTGTCATCCGCAAAACTGTGGATTGGGTTTGTAGTGCTAGAGAGTAGATCATTAATGTGAAACAGAAACAATGTCGGAGCCAATACCGATCCCTGCGGAACCCCGGCGTTGATGCTATGGAAAGAAGAGGAAAAGCCGTCTACCACCACAGGGATTTTCCGACCTGAGAGGAAGTCTGCGAGACAACCGCAAAGCTTAACAGGGAGCCCATAAGACGGGAGCTTGTTTAGGAAAGCTGCATGCCATAGTTGATCGAATGCCTTTGAAATATCGAATGCAACGACGTGAGCCTCGCCAAATGACTGGATGGCTTTGCTCCACACATGTGTGGCGCAAGCCAGGAGATCTCCAGTTGATCTTTGTTGTCGGAATCCATATTGTCTGTCGCTGATTAAGTGATGGAGCTCTACGTATTTAATGAGCTCTTGGTTGACGCATCTCTCCATCACTTTACTGATTACAGAAAGCAGAGCTATAGGTCTGTAGTTGATCGGTGTTAGCTGCATTTTGGATCTCCTAGCACGACATACCACCACCAAACAATTAAATTACGTTATTTGACTATTGCTATTTACCATACGTTCTAACTATTATTTCCTTTTCTCAAAACACACGTCAACACCCTCCGTTTACTCTTCCATTCTCCACTCTCTCGCCTTCTTGTGTCCCCCTCTTTCTTCTGCTGCTAAATCGTCGGTACGTGCAAATTCATTTACCGCGCTATTACCGCGCGACTGTATCGAAGGCGCATTAACTTTATGGGCAGCAATCTCGGGTTTCTTTGTTCTTTTCGGCTAATGATACGCTTCCGTGTGCAATTTATCAGGGAATTACCGACGCGACGGTTAATATAGAGCTCTCTCCGGCAACATTACACCCGGTAACTGAGACCGCGAGGTGAACGACGCGACGTTCCGTCCAGCTTTCGTCGTTTGCCTTTTTGAGACGGCTAAAGTTTCTTTCATATTGAACGGTAAATACATTTCATTCGATCATCCTTTATAAATTAGTAATGTTTGCATTAAAGTAGCTTGACTCAAACAGCCTGCACATATTTAATAATAATAAAAACTTTCCACCACCCCTAACTGCTATATACAGGGTGTCCCAGAAAGACGGTCCCATAGAAGAACCCCCATCTCACTGAGTCAAAATATTGCGAATAAACACAACATACCTATATACCAAGTTGCACCGTTTGACCGTGAGAGGGCTTCAAAGTCAAGAATAATTTTTCAATTTTTGTTGATAACTTCACAACGACATTTGCGATTTGAATGAAATTTGGTAAACGTGTAACACCATAAAAATGCCACATTTTAATACTTTTAACCCTAACACTATGGTGTTTTGGAATGGTGAACCGATGTCTTCGCCACTTACATTAACCACTATTTTTCTTATTTTTAGTGCTTTCGGTTTGAAATTTTTCCACAACAAAGATACATCATTGACAAAAATTTTTTGACTCTTAGTAAATTTTCGTATCTGTCACGGTTTAACAGTTAAAAATAATTCTGTGATACTTTAGTAAAAGCGCACTTCAAAAAATACCGGGAGTCTATTTTACCCGGAAATCAATTGATCGCATTTTGTTAGTCTTTTGCTTGAAAAATTATTGTTATCAGAGTGATGTGTGTGACAATGATGTAGGTGGTGTAAATCTTTTTGTTGGCTTTAATGGTAAAAACAATATTGTTTTTCGTCAGATACAGTTGCGAGCAATAATTTTTGGACGTCATTGGCCGCATTCAGCAGAGCAAGCTGCTACCGTTTGCGCTATGTAGCGGTAGCGTGAATCTGCTGGATGTAACGCTACAAGTTGAGAAATATGACAGTAACTGACAGTTGTTGTCATAATTTGTGTTAATAAATACCCACTTAATAACTACCGGTTATTCAAATTTAAACGGGTTTGCGGTCAGTTGTGACGTACAGCTGTCAGCTACCAAAAGTGAGCGTAAAAATTTTTCGCTACAAATAATCGCTACCGATCCGCAACATGTTGAGACGTAGCGTAGAGAAGAGCAGAAAGATCGGAAACTGTTACGTCCCACTGGAGTTACGAAGGAATATGTGGTTCATGCAAGACGGTGCACCTGCACATTTCACACGTGCAGTACGAAATCACTTACTTGCACGAGCATTATCCTGGAAAATGGATTGGAAGAGGTGCAGATGCTCCAATTCAGTGGCCACCGCGCTCGCCAGATCTTACTCCATGCCACTTTTTCCTTTGGGGGGCCATAGCTGACAAGGTTTATAAGGAGCGAATAGACACAGAAGAACAGCTATGGAACAGAATTGTAACCGCCGCGCGCCAACTTCAAAATGTCGATTCTCTAAGAAGATTGCAGTTCAATTTTTTAAGGAGAATAAATTTATGCAGAGAAGTGAATGGTGATCATTTTGAACAACTGATGACATAAATAAATAATATGAATCTGCTCTAGTCCTACATTTGTTTGGTCAATACATTTAACGGTTTTACACGATCTCATAACCCGATCACAAAAATTGTTACTCTTCATCTGCGATTTGCTTGTAGATTGATTTGGTATAGTTTGACATTAATGAATTTACTATCCGTTCAATTTTTGATATCTAATGTTTGTTGAAATTGCGAAATATCAATAACATTTTTTCAATTTATTTACTGTCAATTTGTGCGAAAAAGTACCGAACCGACACATTTAGAAGCATAACTGATTTACCCTGATAACGATAATTTTACAAGCGAAAGACTAACATTATGCAATCAATTAAATTCCGGATAAAATAGACCAGTGCGCTACTACTGAAGTATCACAGAACTATTTTTAACTGTTAAACCGTGACAGATACGAAAATTTACTAAAAGTCAAAAAATATTTGTCAATGATGTATCTTTGTTGTGGAAAAATTTCAAACCGAAAGCACTAAAAATAAGAAAAATAGTGGTGAATGTAAGTGGCGAAGACATCGGTTCACCATGCTAAAACATCATAGTGTTAGAGTTAAAAGTATTAAAATGTGGCATTTTTATGGTGTTACACGTTTACCAAATTTCATTCAAATCGCAAATGTCGTTGTGAAGTTATCAACAAAAACTGAAAAATTATTCTTGACTTTGAAGCCCTCTCACGGTCAAACGGTGCAACTTGGTATATAGGTATGTTGTGTTTATTCGCAATATTTTGACTCAGTGAGATGGGGGTTCGTCTATGGGACCGTCTTTCTGGGACACCCTGTATAATAAGACTGTATATTAGGGTGGAGCGAGATTTTTTTTCAAAAAATTTGCACGCCTGATAACCAGAAAGTGGTACAAGGCAAAAATAATAAATTTCCCAAAAATTTAATGTTTTAGGTCAAGTTGTTCCACCGCCCCACCACTTTTTTTCTAATTCCTCGAATATGGCCCTTGAGGCGGTGGAAAGACTGATGTAATAATTTATGCTTATTACAAAAAAATATTTTTGTTAATTTAATAGAACATTTGCACAGTCAGCTTTTTGTTAAAAAAATATATTTTTTTTTATTTTAACACTAGTGATATATTGCTGCCAGAAGGTGAATCTGATTCTGAAAATGAGTCAGGTAAGTAATGGTAAAGATGACCTTGCTCCCAAAATAACACTCTCTTCTGATAAACCAAGTACTTCAAACTTAATCAATCGTAATGTTAGCAACCTCAACATGTTGGCAAATATGTTAGACAGATACGCGGTTTCAGACAGAGCAGGTGCTCCGATAGCTTCAGCCGTTGTCCAAGATTATGGAATTGGTACCAGCAAAGACTCCCAAGACATCATTGACCGTCATAAAGTCAGACGTGCAAGGAAAAAAAAGACAAGAACTACAAAAATCGCCAAAGGTATCACTGTTACTTGGTTTGTACTTCGATGGCCGTATAGACAAGACATTGACATTTACTGATAATAGAAAAAAACAATAGTCGGAGAACATATCACTTTATTACTTATCAGAAGAACGAGGTTCAAACTATATTGGTCATCTGTCCCCTCCTTCTGGAACTGTATTTTGGATTCTCTAATTGAATTTTTAGACAGCTTTTTAATTTCGCTCGACAGTTTAGAAGTGGTTGGTTGTGACGGAACGAACACTAATATAGGAACCATTAATAGGATAAGATAGATCTATGTTGTGGGATGAGCGCAGGTATATGAGCCAACTAGCTTATTGCAGAACTTTAAAGGCAAGGGCTGAAACCGACTACAGCTTCGAAATTTTGCCGTTCCGATTTTTAATTTTGAAGCTCAAGAATACTACGAGCTGATAGATTGCCAAAATGTAGTTTGGACCGAACCACTAATAACACTCTCACTGAAGGAAGTTGAGCTTCAAGAAATCATAGACGATCCAGAACATTCAGCAATTTCATACTTAAAAGACTACCCCTGCCACACACAGGCAGCGGAATGAGCTGTCAAAATGGTGACAGCGGCATCTGCTAGTTTGTTGTTATGAAAGAAGAGATGGAATAATAAAAAGTAAATTAGAGTCACGGTCTATAACGCCAAAATTTGAAACTAAAAACATACATTATCCTTCCAAGTAGCGTAATATGTTGCAAAATTACTATATTTTTTTAGTTTAGGCTACATATTGTATCGCTTTTTTTCAAAGAGAAATAAATGTTTGTTTTAAAAACATATATTCTGAGTTATTTATGAAGCTTTTTGTTTTTTTTTTTGGTGACTCCGTAGCGGTGTATATCATGCCAGTAAAATTTCCTATTTCCAAGCATATCTTTCCCAAAGTTCGGCATCTTGTGTTAAAAAAAATTAGACTATGGCGGTGGAAGGGATGCTCGTAAAAAAATTAAAAGAGCAAACAAACTTCGTATTCCTAAGTAAATGTCTCCAAAAAGTCAGGTATTTTATTTTTTCAATAAACAAAAATTAGATTTGGTTTTAGACTCAGTGGCGGTGAAGGGGATGCTAGTGAAACAAAAATAAAAAGAGCAAATATTCCCAGGCACATCTTTCCCAAGCTCAGGCATCTTGATTTAAAAAAATAAAATAAAATCCTTCTATAGCGTCGCTCCACCCTACTGTATATTCAACAAACATCACTGAACATTGTTTTCCGAAATCGTAAATACGTTCGAGAGCCACAAACATCGCCTGGAAGAAAATCATGCAGGACTACAGCGCAAAGCTTCGCTGCACTGCTTTACCATACAAACAGAAGCCCGAATTTTGAGCACTAGTTCAAGAAGAAAAAGAACACGCCTCCTAGAAAACTCCTTCTTTTCGAATCTACCCGACTTCTTGACGAACCGATCCGCCCGATCACTTCCCTGAGTATAGTGACTTCCAAAACTCCGTCATGCCAAATATCTGAAGCCTCAGACATACAGCACATCTGTCCAGGAAGTGAAACGTTATTTCGTCTTCTTTCAAGCATCTGGGCATCTGGAGCAGATGGGTTCCTTTACCACTCAGAAAGGAGAACCAAATGGATTGTGGAATAGTTTATAATTAAGTTATTGTAATCTCAACTTTACATCCCAATGCCCCGCACAAGGTGCGAGGCGGTAGTATTTGTACTTTAAGGGGCCTGGATACACATATCTGTACATACGTATTTGCCAAGTAAACACGGACTCACAATTTCTCGCATAACTCACTCTATTTTCAAACTACATATATAATATTTCAGAAGGAGATAGTTAAGACCTTAATGAATGACAGCTATTTTCTATTTTCTCAAAAAAGTTTTTTAGTTAGCAAAAAAACTCGCAATGCAAAATCATACATTCTATAAATGCCTGTAATTTAACAACCAAACACCATATCAAAAAAAGCTAAATAGTTGCGCAAGCGCAAGCTTTCTTATCTAATTATTTGCTCTTTGAGTCATTACTGTAAGTTTAAAGGTTTCGTGAGGAGGTTGGAAATGCGAAATTCATTTTTGTGGTGACTTTTGGACCTTATCTTTGGACCTTTTGACCTTACCTTTGGATTTTCGGACTTATCTCTCCTCATCTTAGACACTCACACTGGAGAAAGGGAACAGGCGGCCACGCCTCCTCGCTAACACGGGAATACGTCTTTTCTTGAATTCTCAATTTCGCGCGCTATACCCTAGACCCTTAGGTGGTACAAACAAATGAAATGATATGATCCATGGTTACGGAATTCTGGGATCTTCAACAAAGTACAATTTAGAATCATCCCAAATCCATAATGATCACCGCAGTCGATGCCATATTTGAAAAAAATGTCATTACTAGATAGCAGCAATTGGAGTAATTACAATCATATAATTAGTAAGATAGTCAGATAGACGACTACAACTCTGGTTTGCAAACATGTTTGTAGCTCCTACAACAACAAAAATTTGTTGTATTCATAACAGTCTGCCTAGCGGCATACTACACTTTTTTAGATCCATCTGAACATTGGCTTGCCTATTACAGAAACTTTGTGATGTGTACATATGAGTTTTACTTTATTTCGTTCTATGTATATTGCGTAAAGCAAAAATTATTAAATTGATTTTAATGAAATATTGACATAGAATTTACTACCGCGGCGAGAATGGAAAACGAATTTGTTTTTGAAAAAACATGTCAGTGGCGGCCCAGCAATAATCAGAAAACCAAAAATATAAAATCAGCTCAAACTTCGTTGTTAGACGGGTTGGAGGTCCTTGATCGTTTCACATCGTCCAGTTGCATACAGAAAAAAAACTGTGGCATCCTAGTCCCTAAGGAGGGAGACGCAAGAAACTATTTACGAGGGTTTTTGTGTTGGAGGTTTTTTGCGGGCGGGTGGGCGATAATTTAGTTGCACGTGGATTTCAGACTATAGCTTCATGCAATGGGAAGTAATAAAATGGTATCATCATTATGTGTAGGAAGTACTGAGTCAATCAACGTGACTCCATTTTTTATAATTAAGCAGACCGGGTAGGCAGAGCCTAAATACCAGAGTACCGCGGCTGCTGTGAAAGGGTTATGTTAGGGGAAGTTTGTTAACGCGGGATTTGAATGAGCCAATAGCCGCAGGCCCAAAAATTACATCTTCTGGGAATGAATGTGCGGTTGTACCGCTTGGTTCTTGATGTATGAAGAACGACCGCCTTAGGATGAGATGTAGCGGTTACACGGGTGGGTGAGCGGCGGAACGATAGAGGATAGCTCAGAGAAGCAGATTTCGTTTGAATATCGGTAGAAGAGCGAGGGGTCACTAACTACACGCCGGTGAAAAAGTGGCTGGAGGTGGCGCGTTAAGGCCGGGTCGCCAATTAGTCGAACTGTCCTGTATAGACAGGGTAGTAGGGGCAGCAGCTCCCCAGATATGAGAGCAACACTCCAGGCTAGGTTTTATCTGGACCTTGCATCAGAAGCCGAGTAGACGTGCGTCGGAAATCGCGTCGACCACATAGCCAATAGGTACGTGTACGGAGGCGCTAACATATCCCAAAATAGGTGTGCCAGCTCACTATACACGTGTTCTTGTGGAGCTGATAACACCTAGACACGTTGTGATTGATTCACGGTTTGCGCTGGGAATTAGAGCGTTTTTCGTCGGAACATCTTTCCAAACCGATTACGCAATGACAGTCGGTGAAGGATTAGGCGTTAATAAACGTCCTCATTGGGTACTTTTAGCTATCTGGAGAAGATAAGGAATATTGATGGTGTCTCATTAGAGCTTGGTGCATATATTTAACTTGGATAGTGTTCGAATGGATCTTCTTCTCCCTGGTCAGTGTCCGTCAGTCAGAGCTCATTCAGAGATTTGTTTAGATTTAATACTTATTAGATGAATTATCTAAATTGTTATCTGCAATTAATTTTCATTAACTGTAACGTGACAATTTTTCAATACGCAATGTAGTCTGAGAGAAATAAAGATATTATTACTTCCATTAGATAGTTTGCCTGTTGATGCTGAGCATACCAAAGTTGTCGAAGGTCACAATGAGAACGAAAAACGACCCTTTGTCATTTCCCCAATATTTCTTACATAAGGCGTTAACGTCAGTGTTCAGCAGTGAGAGGTAGGTTTAATTGTGGACGGTATGATCTCGGACCAAATGAGCGTATGCTTTGATAAACTGAAAGCATTAATATTGGTGTACCTACATCCACAAACCATTGACTTACAATTGTTCTGGTTGTTGAGAAACGATCTTTTAGAGCCAGAACTCGGAGGCGAGGCTTCTGACGTTCGCTGGTAAATCTGTGACATCCAGATCCTGCAGATCTACTTGTCTCGCTACTTAGTTCTTCATTCCATGCCCGCCAACATCTGAGTACTGTGGCCTCTCTTTCTCCCTAGAAAGGACATGTCTTGCTCTCCAAGTCCAACAAATCTACGCCTTTCAAATTATAAGCTGACTAAATTGTGCGCGTCTTCGTACTAGTGGTATGTGGGATCAATGATTGAAGAATGTATCTAAGCCCAAATGACTGACTAAATTGTATGGGAACATGTTAACTGTTATGATGAAATTTGTATAGAACAAAAAACAGTTTTCCTTTTTTAAGTTTAATTTGTAACTGCTCCGCCAAAGTAGGGGTAAGTTATTAGAATCGGCTCGTTTTCGTAAATTTTACCGAAATCAACGTGCTAAGTGTCATTTCCAATGTAAAATCACCTCCTGACTAATTTTCTGGAAAGAAAAAATGCTATGCAATATTATCATTTTTCCGAATAACCCCTACCAGCCCTTACCATTAAATTATAGATTTTCACCAAAAGGGGACCAAAAGATAGGGAAGAAGCTTTATGGTAGTAAAGATTTAAATTATTTTGATAACTTTTGTGACAGTTACTGCCATTTCAAATGTTGCGGACACGTGATGTGCCTGGCGGTGGCGTAGCCCTTTTGGGGGAAATATAGGCGGCCTTTGGAATTAAGGGATGATGGCGCGAAGCACTAAAAAATGGTTAGTTACCCGTTGCTTCTTCTGACCCTGCAGGGTCCTGCTGGTCACAAGGGTAGCGGAGGTGCGGCGAATAAAGGCGTATATATGCACATGTATATATAAATGGCGGTACGAGCTGCGCGACTTGTAGCGAGTCGAGAGTTCTTGGCGGTAGTTCTTGCGATAGTTCCGGCGATAGTTCTAGCGAGAGTGGTTCTTCTGCTTGGAGGTTTCCACTCAGCGCATGTCCTTTTTCGGACAACCAAAGGCGTCACCATCTCTTAGTGCCAAGGGTGTTTAAGCGATATGGTTCAAAATAGACAAAAAACAATTATAAAGCGAAAAAGGTCACAACATCAAATTTGAAAATTTTGCGGCATGCGTGGTAGCGTTTTCGATATAAAAAAATATGTTTTTTATTGAGGTAGCAGTAAAATTTCACGTTATGACATTATTTTTTGAGTAGCCACACATCCACCCCTTTGTTGTCGTCGCAGCGGGACCAAAAACTGAATATTTTTTTCTGATAAACTGTTTTTTTTATATTCGCCTGTGTATCTTCCTGTTCGTCCGGGATTTTGTTCTCCAACGATTACTCAAAAACGCCATAAGCGATTACTCCCAAATTTGGTCAACTTCAATTATCAAAGGTCTTTCCGAGTTGAGAAGGTTTTGGTGCCGATCGGACAATGGGGGAGATGGGGGTTATTGGAAAGGGGGGGGGGGGGGTGTGCACAAAAAAATGTAATGCAACATATAAATTTGATAGCACCAGTTGAAAGAGAGTGAGTCTCTATGCTTAAAACGATATATCACATGTTTTTTTTTTCTAATATGACAGCTAAAAAAATTAAACAAACTGAAATACTTAAGTGTCATCAACTGCTGGTTTTGTGCACTGAATTGTTTGATTAATATCACTGCGTAATGGCAGTCGTAAATAAGTTAAAGATATCTACCTTAAAATAATATTACTATTCAACTGGCCATAGGCCATTCTACTTAACCGTGTCTAAATAATTTAAACCTAAATTAACTTATCTAACTTAACTAGTCAGGAGATAATAAATGTTTTTTTAATAAAAGCTTGAAATTATTTTCCAAAAGAGACAATTTAAGTACGGGGGCTAGAGAATTTGTCGTCTCTACGGCGTTGTATGTAAAACTCCTTCGGAACAAAGCTAGAGTGTGGTGGGGCACCGTTAATAAATGCACATGTCTAACATTCGCAGTATGAACAGATTTACGACAGACGAGTTTGACATTCAAGAACTAGGGCTTGAGGTTCTTAAAATTTTGGAGGCGCAGGATAACAGTTGCAGTTTAAAAAGATTATCCATCTTTAGCCATCTGGTGTTAATGAATGCCTGCGTAAATCTAATCCCACCACTCAAAAGACGACGTGTTTTTATGCTAGAAACGATAATCACATGTCGCTTTTTTCTCAAAATAGGGTGAAATGTACAAATGTCGTCTATCATTCATAGTAATGGTTCAAAAATTGTACTGAATTCTACTAGATAATATTATCACAAGGTTATGGTAAAACAAGGACAGGGGACGAACAACAACCACTTGAGTCGGGGAAGATCCTAGAAAGAGGTCTACCTCGTTCAACATCCACATTTTTTATCAAATAATAAAATAATTCAACAAATAACGTTCTGATATTTTCTTTTGCACTGCAGATTATAGAAAGATGTTCCTCTTTCAAAGATCTTGGAGTCATATTTGATAGTAAATTGTACATTTAACGAGCACATAAATCATATTACATCTGCTGCATCAAGATTGCTTGGATTTTGTATTAGAAATTGGAAGGGATTCTCTAATGTCAATAGCTTGAAGATACTATATTTTTCTTTTGTTAGAAGCAAGCAAGAATACGGAACCCTAATCTGGTCTCCTATTTACCAAAACTCAATTGATATATTTGAAACCATTCAGCGTAAAGCTTTAAAATATTTTTTCCTGAAATGTACTGGTGTTTACCCGCCCAGAGGATTCTGTCATAGTACACTGCTGGAAATGTTTAGCATTGATAGGTTATCCACAAGACGGAATGCTTTTGCGTTATCATTTTTATATGGACTAATAAATGGCATAACTGATTGTCCTTGTCTTTTGGGACAAGTTAACATTTGTGTTCCAAGGTTAGGTAACCGCCATCCACCTCTTTTTTATTATAACCCCTATCATACAAACATTATGTTAAAATCTCCTTTAAATGTTATGTGCTCGTTATTCAACTCCATTTGTAAACATTGTGATATTTATAATGATCCGAGCTGAAGAATACTGAGCACCTTTAGATATACATCTAATCATCTTTTGATACATCTTTTTCTATATTTTATGTTATTTCACACTTTTATATTTGATTGTTTTGTTTTTGCATTTCCTGTAATTGGGTTCAACCTGTTGGGAATAAACGATGAATAAATAAGAGTGTACACATAGAGTTTGAACCCTAGACAGAAACCGACTTTGAAAATTAACTACATTCGTCCAGACACAATCACGTTTTCATTATTTGTAGGCCTTAATTATAGTTAATGTTTTCTCGTCGTCAGCCGATGTGAATAAATAAACATACACAGACAACCGAAAGTACCAATGTAGCCACACCTTCGTCGGTACCGTCTGGTCCGCGGGTTCCGTCCGAACGCTGTGGCGCCACGAGGACCGGGCACCCTCCGGACGGCACCCAATTAGGACGTGCCCTGATTTATGGCACCCCCTTTAGGACCTCGGACGGACTCTGCTTCCTGTTCACACCAGCGCGACCAGATACCACAAAACGCCATTTAGTTAGGGATATTTATTGCTGCCGTCCGTCCGGAAGCATGAAAAATTTATCTGCTACAAAACCAACTTTATGTATCTACTGAGAAAGGTTGTTGTATTAATGACCTGGGTGTAGTACATGCAGTGTGCGGTGAGTTTCGCACACCACATTTGAAGTCGTTTCTAGGTTTCCGGTGGTGATGTCCAGAAGATCCACTTAGTTGTATGATTTACTGCCCCTTGCTACTTATAATATATAATATAGGCATAGACGAAGGATTTGAATGCGAAAGAAACAAAATACGTTACAAACAAAAAAAAGCCGCACACATTGTTTCATTAAGGACCGGTTTTTCAAACTGTAATTAACTATTAATTAATCTCGAACTTCAGAAGTGTATTTCATAGCACATATAAATAAATTGATAATTTGCTATTTTTTTGATTACGTAATGCTGGCTACACTGGGGATCACCATGCTAATAAATTGTGTGTTGTAAGTTGGGCGATATTTGTCTAATTTTGTTGTTCGGTGATATTTTGGCCTTTGGTATGTGTCACAAGTTATCATAACCTCACTTTTGAAAATACTATTTCGCTAATTTAAACTTAAGATCCTCTTAAGATCGCGTTTAGTTTTACAGCTATTTTGTGATTTACGCTTCCGGAAAAACAAATTAAATTTTCATGAAAACATAATTTGATCATGGACTCTGACAATAGGTAAGCATGATATTTTGAACCATCATTCTTGTCTTTCAATAATTCCTCAGAGAATGTAGCTCTGTAAATTTTAAATACAATTGCAGAGGTAAGAATGCACATCGCAAGAGGTTACCAGACTTCACAAGTCAAGAAGAAGTCCTTGTAAAATAGGGAATAAATGCAAATGTGCTATTGGTCTATTGAATGTAAAAAGAGCGGAACCACTACATGGAAGGAAAAAGACAAGTGTTGGAGAAAAATTGAGCAAGAGTTTAATGTGAATGAAAATGAATTTAAAGATTGGAGAAGTCTAAAAGTCAAATTTAAAAGAAAAACCAGCTTAAGTTTGTTCTTCATCACTTGGATGAGCATTTATGTGGCATCTATGGCATAATCCATATTGAAATCGAAACATGACAGCCATTATAGGTTAGCATACTATCGTATCTTCTGACATGTTTGTCAAATCTATTCTAATTAAAGATTATTCCTGGTAATCATAACTCAAACCTCTGATTAGCTTAATTTGTAATTAATCCCCAGTTGCGAGCAAATTATGAATTAACTGTCAATTGACAAACGCGCATTTTGCGCTAATTTCAAGATTAACTTTAATTTATACTTAATTACACTTTGAAAAACCGGGCCTAAGGAGATGATTTTACCAACCTAATTAACTATCAGAAAACTCACCTAAGAGTTGCAGTTTTTATTATCAATGGAATTTTCTTTGTTGTACAAAAGTAACCATTAAGCTAAACCAATAATTCATTTTTTGGTCTGCCTTCGCTGACTGTTGTCACATAGTTGCCAGGGATATTTTGATTCTTGCACTTTAGCATTAGTCTTTTAGAAATATCTTGTTATTGGGTGCATACCTCTTGTGATAACCCAATGCACAGTAATCGTAGCCTAATGATTTATTGACTTCACTTCCTACACCGATAGGTGTGGGAAGTTGTAATGGCGAAAATGTTCGATCTTGAGATAATACGCTTTTTTGGCGTTTTATCATATTATCTACACAACGAAAACTTACGTCACTCATTTCGATCGGTCTGTCTGTTGGCCTCGTATCTCAGTAACCGCTGCATCGATTGTGACGAAATATGGGTAGGGATATGCTGTGGGGGTAAGCTGCTATAATGTTGAAAATCGGTGAATGGGCGGCAAAGTAATTAGCAAAAACAAAACATTTCAAATATTCCGCAAGTGGTCGGGTCGGGATGAAATTGAGGCGCTTGGGAGGTGGGGGATTGGAAAACTTAAAAATCTGTTCTATACATAATACTGTCCATAGACCTGTGAAAAAAAGGCCTAGCGGCATAATACACATTTTTAAGTCCATCCGAACATTGCCTTGTCTATTACAGAAACCAAGGGACTTATATACCTAGTATTGCTTTAGATCGTTCTGTATTATATAAGCTGGAAATATTCTATTGATTTCAACGGAATTTTGACACAGTACCACCTATTACTGCCATACCGAAGATGAACCACGCGTGTAATTTTTAAAAATCGTGTCAGCGCAAGAATAATAATAAAAAAACTAAAATATGAAAATCAGGACCTCCACAGCCTGGAACATCGAAGGAGGGTGGATGACTTAACCCTGTTTTACAGATTCTATCACTGAAGATGTTCGAGTGAGCTCTCCCAGATAATAACCCCAAAGGCCGTCCCAACGAGGAGCACTAGAGAGGCTATGCGAGCTCATCCTTACCAGGTCCAGGTCCCTACTCCCCGAACCAGTCTGCTCCAGCATTCCTTCTGTTGAAGAACTTCGACGCTGTGGAATCAGCTACCGGGGAATTTGTTTCCCGGCGGCTACGACCTGCAGCGTTTCAAATCTAACGTGAATCGATACTTATCCTCTCGCAGCGCTTCTACATAGACTTTCAGCCTTTGCGGGAGGGTGACGATAAAAAAAATTGTTCCTCATGAAACTTTTGACACCGTATCCGTGGAGGAAATGGTAACAGTCTATCTTGCCAGTGACGGAAGAATAATAACAAAAAACCAAAAATTTCAGAATCGTTTAACCTTGCTTTTTAGATGTTTCAAAAGTAGGTACCTATCAATGTCTCCTTTTTTCCATGAGGATGGTAGAAGAACCCCAAATTTTTTGTTAGAACCGATAATGTGTGGGAAGTAATGAGTAAAGACACCTAACCCCATTTTTTAATCAGGATTATGCATCTTTTTCATTCAGGGTAGTAGAGCATATACATACATACTCAGCTTTGCCAAAATGAGCTACCCAAGATGCCAGCTGGCTCCTAGTCGAGTATCTTAAAGAGTCGCTTCCCTGGAAAACAAGTCCTTTAACGATTTTGCAAAAATGTCGTAGAGAGCAGCACCTTTCCCTTTTCCATATTTTTCCTAATTTGACCACGACGTTGATTACGCCGGCGATATCGAAATAAAGTTTTGTTTGCGGAAATTGAACAGAGCACGGCCGCAAATTGCGGGCTTTCTAGTTAATAGCGTCGTGCGATTTAATCTGAACACCACTACCTAATTTGCAGTCATAAAATCCAAGTAATCGGCAGCGTGCCATTTCCAGCAGAACATTGCCTCCTCTATATGATGTTCTGCTCACGTTTTCCATTTTCTACATCGGTCATATAGTATAACATACTGAGCTATACCATGAAAAAAGGGTCTAGTGGCTTGACTCAGTACTTGCCTCACATTTTGGGCAATAACAAACATTCTCCACCCCCCTAACCATCCCAATTTTCACGCCCATAGGGGCGAGCGCTACTTATCTGTGATAAATAATCAAATGTTAGCGAACAAGTCTGCATAATTGAAGGAACACCACTAAACATTTTTCAAAATTGAAAATACGTTTGAGTTCATAAAACTAAAAGAAGAAAGCGTTCAGGTACAGGTTTTTATGCGGCAGAAGTTTGTAAGTTCTCTGCGCCACCATATATCCGCTTCCTTGTGGAAAAAATGGAAAATGATCAGGAACCCCCGCCTATTTGTAACGAGGGGGTTGGAAATCTTCAAAAGCACTCTGAGCTGGCTATAACTGCATCTAGTGCTCAGAGGTATCCGATTCGCCTACGGACTAAAACTCTTCCCCCTTCTGCTCTCTCAAGGCACAGGAACTGCGTCAGCATTACTTCTATGGAACCCCCACCCGAAAAAGATGTTTTGGGCGGTTTTGAGAATTTGCTTTTTTTGCTACAAATGCCAAAAAAAAATGTAGTAACAGCATTACGTACTATATAATCCTACAGCATATGAATAAGTCCCGGGCTATGTTTTCAGACGCACTCCTCTATGCATGCAAACAATTTTGGAGTTACACCTCAATCATTCCCCCTACCATCCCAACCTACCCTTGACAGAAAACGATCAGCATCCCTTAAAATCTTTAAAGGCGGAGTTGGAACAGTTCTTAAAATTCCTATCTTTGGCAGATACTCGACGGCATTGCATCGATTTACTCGACTCGACTCGAGACAGAAGAGCGGACAGACAGCAATGAGTGAGTGTAGGTGATTTTTCGTTTTCATAAAACGTACACTTCACCTAAGGTGTGAGAAGAAAATATAACTTTTACTGTTTGTTACTACTTAACCTAATGCTGTATGTCACGATCCAAATGTTTATCCTAAATAATGGTCAAGAAAGTTGGCTATAATTGTTTTAAACATGACAATGGTTTAGTTATTTTCTTTGTATGAAATCAAATATTTTGTTACAAATATTGGAAAAGGGCATGAGCATTAATAGGTATGCTGTATTTGTTGACATTTATCATTTCTATCAAAAGCACTGTCGTGCTGTCAATATACCACGACGACCCATGATTCTCGTTTCAACATACTATCCTGCCAATTTTGTAGTCTTATTCTAATCTAATACTTGTTATTGGGTTGTTTGATTTCCGGATTTTCTCCAGGGCTTATATGAACTTTGGAGTTATGTATATGAAATAATACATGATGAAGGATGCCCGAGTCCGACCATCGCTGGAGTATTGCTCCCATGTATGGGGATGCGCTCCGAAGCACTCTCTAAAGCTTCTGGACACTGTCCAGAAAAGAGCGATTAGACTAATCGATACGCCTAACCCCACAAAGGATCTCCACAGCCTGGAACATCGAAGGAGGGTGGCTGACCTATCCCTGTTTTACAGATTCTATCACGGAAGATGTTCGAGTGAGCTCTCTCAGATAATAACACCACAGGCCGTCCAAACTAGGAACACTAGAGAAGCTCTACGAGCTCATCCTTACCAGGTCGAGGTCCTTACTCCTCGAACTAGTCTCCTCCAGCATTCCTTCTATTGGAGAACTTCGACGCTGTGGAATCAGCTGCCGGGGAATTTGTTTCCCGGCGGCTACAACCTGCAGCGTTTCAAATCTAACGTGAACCGATACTTATCCGCTCGCAGCGCTTCTACAGCGCCATAGGCTTTCAGCCTTTGCGGGAGGCCGACCATAAAAAAAAAGTGGTGTCTAAGGGCCATACTCATAGTTATGTCTCAAATGTCCACTTGAATAATACTCAAGTGTGTCCTTCAGCATCGGTTTCCTAGAAAACACGAGAGGAAGCGATCGCATTTGGCGACGTTGTCCTACGTCAAATGTAGGTCAATTTTTATGCTTATGCTTACGCATTTTGATGTTTTCTGTTGTCTGCTCTTGTTTTGTGCCAGTATTTCGTGTTTTTTGCCGAGCATTTTTCAGGTTGTGACAGAAACTGACAACATCTTACTTCAAAATTAACCTACAAATAACTACAATGAAATGTCATGTTGACATTTTGTTACTTGAGTATCAAACGATTGTGAAATACAAAGCAGTACTTGAGGGACACTCAAATATTAAGAACATTCAAGTGGTAACTATGAATATGGCTCTAAGTCATCTGAGAGACGGCATGAGTAAAATATAATAAGTCTATACTTCTAGAGATTTAAATTAGATGTATGCGCTTTATTACTACGACGCCACTATACCAGAAAAAATCGTTTTTGCTGTTGCAGTTCTGCGATATTTTGTATGTTTGTGCTTTATTCAGCGTATGGTTATATAGTACACATGAGAAAATTCATAAAAGAGTAAAACAGTTTTTTTGCGATCTAAGTGTAACTAGGCTTATAGGTTAATATCGAGCTTAGAAATCCATTCTATGGCTAATGCTTTGGCTTGGAGAGAGTCCTTGTTGTTGCCGCTTTGGCTTGGAGGGAGTCCTTGTTGTTTACGGTTGACCATTCTTTTCACACGAGCTCAAAATCTGGGGGACTTTGACCAACAGTTAGATTACTGTTCACTTCTTATGGTATTTGGGTCGCCCAAATTTCTGCCCATTTGGCTGGACGGTTAAAACCATCAGACTCGAGTTGGAGAGCCGTTATAATTGGCGGTTTTCTGGACCGCAATCTGCGCAAGGAGAGATTAGGTATATTTTTCTGGATTGGCAGTGAGGGGTTTGTTTTGATTTTGTTATATTATTTCAGAAGGGCATTTTCTCAACGGATGGATGGTGGAACTATTTGGCTGAGTATTGGTAGCCAGTAAGTTGGGGTTGATTTGATGCATCCCGTGATAATTTTAATAGGAGTGTTTAACTGGGCGTCTATCAGTCTAGTATGTGAGCTGTTTAGCCACACTAGCGAGCAAAATTTAACCTCAGAGAAACAGAGGCTCAGGGCCGAAGTACGGAGCGTAGAAGCGAAGGCGCCCCAAAAGGTTCCACATAATTTGTTATTTCTGCTGTTTACTTTGGCTGGCACCTAGGTATTTGGGTGTACGATTATAAGGTAGCAAGGTGCCGTTAACGTAAATCTTTAGCTCTCTTTTTGCAATTTTATTGTTAAGGTGAAAACACGATGTTATTGCTTTGCTCATACTTGGCTTTAGCGTCCACCTGCTGAAGTATGATCCCAGGATTGAAAGATCGGCAGTTGATGTGGACTCTAGAATGTCAAAGTTGGTATTTATGTACGCTATAGAGCCAGATCATCTGCATTATGTGAGTTTCCGGGAGGATAACTGAGGAAGGATGTTGTGATTCTTTTGCGCGTTTCCAAGCTGTTCTGCTGTTAAATATGGTGTATTGCTTTTATTTCTGTAAATTATCTACCGCCAGCCCCAGTCGCAGTCTTTTCATTTCATCAGTAAGGAAAGATCTTGTGAAAATGAATGATTTCAAATTTGGGGTTCTAACTCAAAGTCCGTCTAATGCGGTCATCATTTTCCGGCAAGCGGATATCTAAGTGGTTTGGACACTAGATGAAGGATTAGAGACCCATTCCTCAGATTATGCATGCAACAACGTTGCTTTTGCGCAGCTTGCAATTGAAGTTTTGAATTAAGAAAAAAATCGTTTTTTTTTGTGATAAATCGAAAGATCATATATAAGTTTTATAGCAAAACTGTATAGCAAAACAGTTTTTGTTTTCTTTTTTTTCACAATAATTCAAAAGTTATATCAAAATAAAAATGGGTTTTTGAATCGAGTACCGAAAACACGGCGACGGCTCCCGAACCCGTGTGACGTAACGATAGCGGTAAAGATGCTGCTTTGACCAACGACATCCTACATCGATACTAGATTCTAGATTCCCAGCCAATCGTGAAAATACTTGCCAGTAACTAGTGTATATTTCTTGCAATATAGCCGATGAATGAAGTTTGCAGCTCGAGACGACCTCTACGATCGAAATAAATATCTTTTTGAATGTTTGAAATCAGATTACGGATTCCAGTAAGTAAGTACCTAATCAAATATGTCTTGTTGAAACTATCTGGTGCATATTCGGCTGGCCTAGTGGTCAGAGTGTTGGGTAATGGATGGGTATTTTTCTACGATCAACATAAATATGTTTTTGAAACAAATTCTATCAGACATATTACTTGCACTACATAGTGCAAAAACTAAGTACAGGACGCGGCGAACAATTCAAAAAATCAGTGCAAATGGTATTTGTCTGTCAATATCAATCGCCGATATTTTTGTAAATGTAATAGTTTGTTAATAAAACAAAATCCATTCATTTTTTAAGTTTTTAACATAAAGTAACTCAAACTCGTAATTACAACAGTCTTCTGTTTATCACTTGGTATCTTTATTTATTTAGCTTTGAGCAAGGAAGCTTAATAATTAAATTTTCATAAAATTGAAAACCTCAATTCTTTGCTGCCATCAATTGTGATTTTGCGAATGTATCTTTATGAATGGACGGCAGTGTCTATATTATTTATCTTCGGTGGATGGGTCCGAGGTTGAGGCGCCATCCACCCACCATTAATATCCATCAGTCCATCAGCGATGGAGCTGCTCCTCCTCAGCACATCACAGTCTTCATATCTCTGAACAGATCGGATGTCGACGTCCTGGGGTGTTAACTCTCACGATTAACGCTCTTATTTCTTTCTCTCTTGTTTCTTTTTTGTTTTCTTTAACGGACGCGCACCAGCACCATCACGGTCATTAAAAAAGTCGAAGGAGGAGAAAGAGAAATTCGACACCTTGTCGAGATCATTCATTGTCTCTTCCGGCGCCTTGCTGGAATGTCCCTAATTGTATGTCGTAATAAAAAACAGCATCGAGGAGGTGGATTAGGTGCTTTCCATTATCACAAAAATAGTACAAAACTTATCTGTGACTGTCTTCTGTCTGTTCAAAACAACACGTTCGACAATAAATTTCAGCACACGTGTGTATCCTCATCATCAAAGCCCCAAATATTGCTTTGGCCGGCACAACTTAATAATACAGCCAAGTCTCGTTACCTGTTACGATGTTGTTTACATACCGAGACCATCCCTTGTCAAACGAATTTAGCATCTTCCATCGCAGGTTATGTGATCTGCTCTTTAGTCAGTTGATGCGGCACCCATAGAGAATAATGTCTTCTCATGTACAAATGACCATGGTCGAAAGAATCAAAAGATGAAAGAATCGTACAAATTGCTGGTACACTTAGACATAAAGTACCCTCTATCTGTTAGTAGGTCACTATCAAGCAAGTGTCAAGTATTTTCCTCGCAATAGTAACATGCTCATCCATAGCTGAAATTCATGGCTATTCCGGCCGCACAGCATCTTCCAAAGTGAAATTTTTCCTTTGGAATTCTCTATACCACCTCGATGCCATCTAAGTGCTTTACACTCTCACTGCTAATGAATAACTGAGCTCATCGAATTGGCGCAGCGGATACTTACGCACGTCTAAACATGTCTCAACATGCAGCAACACGCAGCTTCCTGTGACTAACTGTTGCGTCACATTGCCAAACTATACTAGTAGGTACCCTTTATATACTACTTGAAACACCAGCTTGTATGAGCTACTCCGCGACAGGCTGTAACATACGGTGGAAGAATATTGGAGTGGGCGAATCGGTGGCTGATTAAAATTAACCATTCTAATACGAAGGCAATTTATTGTACGAAAAAACGTCACAGTGCCCCTACTGCGGTCTCAGCGGATGGAACTGGTCGTCGGTCTCCGCACGTAGTGGCGTATCTAGCATTTTGCAAATTTTACAGGAGAAGGAAAAAACGGAATTAAGCATCAAATGGAGCTTAAAATGATATCGAAGTAATTGAGAGAGCTTCTTGTAATTTTTTGCTAAGACGGCAATGCTGGGAATCTAAATGTTGAGATGTTTGGAGTTTCTCCAAAAATATTAGTTTCTGAGAAAAAAAAATTTAATGCAGTTACGCCACTTCGTGAGATCTATGTTTCTCTTCAGTATATAGATACGCCATTATGTGGCTTTTCAAAATATAAGTAATGCAACCTTCTTGTCAATAATAACTTTATTCGATGATAGATAAATACAAATTATTGATAGTAAATAATTAGAGAAATAGTAAACAAAATAGGAAAATGATGTTTTTCTGGAAAATATCCATAAGTGTTATCTCATCTATCGTCTCTTTCAATCCTCATCCTCATGAGGCAGAGAGTAATAGAATTGTTGCATTTCGGGTAATCAAACTACTGGAGTTTTTCCTTTACATAGGGAAGTTAGGTCATCATATTTTTTTTTTGATATCTTGATATATCCAACGTTTAGTGGCTTCAACGGTAAAGTGGAAAGACTGCCTTTAATGCGCTGCTTTAGCTTGAAACTGTCATATTCATGGTCCTGGTGACTTATATTGTTGTAGGTTCTTGTTTTTTAATCATTATTTCCATCATGTCCGTCCATTTTACACTTTTCCCTGAAGCACTTTCTCTTATTGATAAAATACGTAATGTCCGAATGTTTTGAAATCCAGAAAGTCCTTATAGTGCATGGGATTGACAAGATACGGTTGTTTACATTGAGCAAAACGTATTACTGGGTACAGTTGACCAGGTGTGAAAAGGTCACCGGCATGAGAAACAGCATGACTGATGGCACTATGGGCCGAATCTCCCTCATTCTGACCATGATTCGTCTAAAAAATCTGAGACAAACTTCTTCAATTGTTGGAAACTTATTCAAGGCATAAAATAACATCGATACTACGATTGAATTTTTATTTTGCCCCTAGCATCCATCACAATACAGATGAATAGTTTTAATCCCTCTTTGACTGTATTCCTCTATTGCTTTAAAAACACAAGTGGAAATTTCTGCCGAACCACGCTTGCTTTTAGTTTCATCCCAAGCGAAACAAAAGCAGTCTCTAGTCGCCAAGTCATAGAAGGTGAAATTGAGCGTAGATAATCTTGACTTATAAAATAAGCCACTTTCTTGTGACATTGGCAAATATATAACTTGCTGGAGGTCAAAAACCGCACACAAGAAACTTGAGTCCTTCTGAGCATTTGCTTTGCTCAGATCTTTTTTTTCTCTGACAATTTTTTTCTAAAACACGTTTCTCGTATCTGTTTCTCAAATTTTCTTTTATTGTTTCGTCTCCGTCTCTATAAGTTATACAGAGAGAACATTGATCTTTTTTAGGACGTAAAAAGGAAAGATTTTTGGATTTGAATACTTTTCTGTAAGTCGAAAATCTAGGAAAATTATTGCAACTCTTGGTCATCTCGTGTTCTATGAACATCATGTACATTTTTCTTAAAGACAAGTCAGGATGCAGATACAATCTATTCGTGCTTGCTCAGCAATAGTGTGATTCAACTTTTGGGTATCGGTCTATGTGATTTTCTATATTGACTCTATCTTGTTTTTCTTTGTTTAAGCACTCAAGTGATCTCTTCCTGCCACCTCTTTTTTCACCTTCCATGACACCCATCTCATTAATTTTTTCAAGTGCTGTACGTAGCGATCGCTCGGGTATCCCTAATGTATTTAGGAAAAAAATTTTGCACACACTAAGTTTTCGGTTGTTCACAGTGAATTTGTAAATCCTGGAAAATTCTTTACGGGATCTCTCTGTTTTAGTAGTGTTTCTCTTTTTTGAGATAACATCGACATGTCTAACCAGGAACAGCCTCTGCCTGGTTAGGTCTCCTAAGCCATGATACTGGTCAAATATTATCTGTCTTTGCTCATCCGAAATCTCTTCACACGCTTTGCCTTTTATTCTACATTTTTCGCCACTACAGCGTCCTTTTATTTTTTTTGCTGCAACGATTTTTTTAGTTTTCGTACTAACATATTCTTGCCCTCTCTGTCTTAATTGTTTGGACAGTTTTGCCTTATTAATTTTTTTCTGTTTATGAACTTCAGTTTCTTTTCCTGCGCCTTCAACAGAAAATATTTCTGGCTGAGCATTTCTAGTGTCAACATCATGTCTGCCACTCACAGTAACTAAAACAAGAAAAAAAGCATTTTCTTAAACTTACCTGCACTACGGTGGTTTTGATGAAACACTGATAAACAATACACTCGTTTTATAATATTTTGAACTAACTGTTGTCAAAAAGTCCTCAATTTTAACCCGTCTGATAAAGTTCTGCAGGATTAAAATCAAACGATGCTTTTGCGAGCATGTGGATACAAAGTAAACACTTTTATAGGCTATGTTCACCTGACACGTGCTTCATTGTTATCAGATACGCCAGTACGTGCTGTACGTCAAAATTGAAATGTGAATAAAGTTAGTTTTGACGTAGAGGCGTAAGTCACATACGCCACTATGAGACGAATTTTTTTTTACTTCTGTCACTTACGCCACTTTTTTGTAATGAAATTATGGGCTAACGGATTGAAGTACACTTACGCCGCTTCGTGAGGTGAAAAAGCAGACAAAGTTACATATAAATTCGGCGTAAATGAAATTTTGAATTTTTGTCAGTTACGCCTCTACGTGCGGAGACCGACGTGGTGTACCATGGGAAAATTCAGTCAACTATTTCGATGTTATTCTTGACAAGAGATGGTCTAGCGGTATTACACTGATGCATTAAAAGCCAAATTCCAAATTACGTTCCAGCAACTGTATCCCTGTCAGTCAGTCTGTTGCCTAACAGCATACTATCAGAAACACTGATGGTGGTGGAGGAAGATGAAACCAACATTTTTTGTAATTATAAAAAACTGTCTAATACCCGGAAAAAATAACCTTTCAGATCTGAATGCGTAGAGCAAAATGCCGAAAAAAAGTCGCTTGCGGCGGGGATTTGAGCTCGCGACCTAGAATGGTACTCCGGTACTCTTGACAGTTGAGCTACGGAAAAGCGTAGGCTTTTAAAAAAATAAAGTTGATAATGACACCGAACGAAACGTCGGATAGACGTCCTGCTTACGGCAAATTAGTTTATAGAAAATATTCTTGGATTGGATGTATTGCGTAAAATAAAGCAGAAGAAATCAGGTCGATAATATAGAACTCTCATTTTTCTGAAATATCTCAAAAACAAAAATGATTACGAATATTTGTTAACCAGCTCTTCAGTGAGCTTTGAAATAGAAAACTTTTTCCCCATTGAATCATATTTGCATTCCTCTTCCTTCATACTGGCCCTCCTTATCTTGGCACAGTGTATTTTCGATCTTTCCCGAAATATTTCACAAATACTTCATAGAGAAAAAAGATAATCGGCACAACAGACACCCAAAGAAAAGTAGAAAATGATCAGGAACCCCTAAAACGCCCAAAAACGAAGTTTGAGGCATATTTGAAATTTTTCGTTTTTTGCTAATTACTTCGCCGCCCATGCACCAATTTTCAAAATTGTAGCAACATTATCTACTACGACCCTACACCACATCGCTGACCAAATTTCATCAAAATCTATGCAGCGGTTACTGAGATTAGGAGGCTAGAAAAACGCCAACAGACAGACAGACCGAGAGACAGGCCGACGGAAATGAGTGACGTGGATTTTCGTTATGTAGACATCATAAAACGTCACCAAATAGCCTGGTAATAATCAGCCCTTTATCATTTTAGTTCAAAAAACAATAGTAGCCGCAACCATTTTAAGTCAACTATGTTAATTCGTAATGCTTTCTTGGAATAAAACTTATTTTTCATACTGAAACGTAAATAAGGTTTTATGCAGAGAGCGCTAGATACTGAGCCTTTTACTTGGTCTAGCCCAGTCCGCAATTTTTCAATACGATTCTTATTCCGAATATATGTACTAAGTTCAGAAAAATTGAATATCGGAAATTCCAGACCTGTAAGCAATGAATTAAAATCAGCTAGCGTAGAGGCTTCAGGAAGTATTTAAGAGCACACCCTTATCCTTACTTATCAAGTCAGCATTCTAAGGATCACCTGACCTCAGTTCTGTAGGCATTTTTTTTTGTTTATTTATTGTGGTTTCTAAGCTGTACAACACGCGGAATGAGTATTTTACTTAATTTAGAGAATGACATTGTGTCAAAACTAGACACTACTACCTAGGTACTAAGCCTAGGGAATTTTCTTACAAAGTGTACTTGTATATACAAATAGATCTGCCATCTTCAGCTATAATAGAGATATGTTCATTTCTTAGGACACATATAGACTATGCGACAAGCTTGATAAACTATTGTTTTAAAACAAGTTTAATGAAACATATTATTTTAAAACATTAAGGCGGCAATAAAAACATGGTTATAAGAAACGAAAATTGTTTTAAAACAGATCAGTAGGAACAGTGCTTTGAAACACGTTGATTTAACTTATGTATAAGGTTCCTCAGTCGCTTGTTAACATGTGCAATATGAGGCGACCATCTAAAATGTTTTTCCAGTACATACTTTCTCGATAGGAGTATGTATAATGTTCATTAATACGACGACGTGCAGGGTGTAATTTTATGGAAATTTCAGGAATTTTAGCAGTTGTGAGGTGGTGTAAAAGTAATTAGCTTTGTTTTTGCCACATTTAAGGACATTCTATTGCAATATGCCATTTACAGATCGTGTTTTTCCTTTTCTGCAACTCACCGAATATCTTCCAAATTTTTTCCCTTTACAACGAAGACACTGTCATCAGGAACAGCGTTTTGAAACACTGATTTAACTTATGTATATGGCTCCTCAGGCGCTTGTTAACATGTGCAATGTGAGGCGACCATCTAAAATGTTGATCCAGTACATACCTCCTCTATAGGAGTATGTATAATCTTCATTAATACCACGACGTGCAAGGTGTAATTTTAAGGAAATTTCAGGAATTTTAGCAGTTGTGAGGTGGTGTAAAAGTAATTGACTTTGTTTCTGCAACATTTAAGGACAGTCTATTGCAACATGCCATTTACAGATCGTGTTTTACTTTTTCTGCAACTCACCGAATGACTTCCAAATTTTTTTCCTTTAAAACTAAGACACTCTCATCTGCGTAAGTTACTAATGACTTTAAATTTCGTTCATATGTATCATATTCTTTGTATGTAGGTACAAGAAATAATATTGGACCCAAAACTGTTCCCTGTAGTACACCAGACTGCACTACTCTTCCCGAGCTTATCTTGTTCGATTTTTACTCTCTGAATGCTTTGTGATAGATAAAAATCAGTAATAGGTGTAATACGCACCAAGTTATTTAACGTGGGAAATAATATTTAACATCGAAACGAAAAAGTGGGCGAAAGTCTACCCTGCTTGGTCCCTGCCTCACTAAACGCCTAATTAACGACATGTGTTTTGTATTTCGTTACAAGTCATCTATTTTTCATTAGAAGCTGAGCGATCCGTTATACGAGACGTCTCGGATTGTTACATGTGTAATTTTTTTTAATTATTCGTGCACTTGAGCGGTTTTCTCATGTTTCTTGGTTTTTTGCCGTGTTGGCTTGTTTGTTGGTTTCTTAAATCGCGCTACATGTGGGCCAGACCATATCAGTTTCTAAAAATGTGTCAGGATGTCGGGTGCTTCAGGCTGATTCTCGCTCTTAGTTGTTTTTGTTCCAAGCTGAGTCATAATATAGACTATTAGCGAAAATGTATACTTAATGTAATTTTCGATGTCATAACTAAGTAGTAATGTGTATGATAAAGTATGCTATACTAGATAAAATTACTACTTACGTTCTCCCTAAAGCATATACAGTAACATGGGAGTAGTAAAGTACTTCAAGGACCCTTAAAGGTAAAATTGAAATGAAAACGGTCGCTTTATAAAGATTAGCTGAACGCTGCATTAAGACACAGATTAGCGAGTTGCCAATACAGATTTCAGAATTAGAGGTGAAACTTATCTTTTGCCTACCCCATACTTCCCGACCTTGCTCCTTGGGACATCAGTTTGTTTCTTAAAGTCAAAAAAGCATTGCGAGGTTGAAGATTTTAGTCAAATTTAGTGCTCAACAACGCAGCGATAGCACTAGTTTAGAAATTTATAAAAACAACTAGACTATACTCCGAATGAACTGAGAAAATGGAGTCAAGTTGATTGACTCGGTATTTCCCACACATAATAATGATACCATTTTATTGTTTTCCCATTGCATGAAGCTATAATAAGCAAGGCAATGTTCGGATGAACCCAAAAAAGTGTATTATGCCGCTAGGTTTTTCATTCACTGGTCAGTGGACAGCCCATTATGGATACAACAAATTGTTTAGTTTTACAACCCCCACCCCTAATTCACCCCTACCCAAAAAAAGTAAGAAATGATCAGGAACCCCTAAAAAGTTTGAGCTGTTTTATGTTTTTGGTTTTTTTATTATTGCTGCGTCGCCACAAAATTTCATTAAAATCAATTCCACAGTTCTCGTGTTACGTAATATAGAACGATCAATAATCAATACTCGTATGTATACATCAAAAACTCTAGGTCCTTTGGTTTCTATAATAAGCAAGGCAATGTTCAGATTGACCTAAAAAAGTGTATTAAGCCACTAGGTTTTTCATTCACAGGACAATGGACAGCCCATTATTATACAACCATTTTTTCAGTTTCACAACCCCCCGTCCCCCAACCACCACAAATTCACCCCCACCCAAAAAAAAGTACAAAATGATCAGGAACTCCTAAAACACCTAAAAACGAAGTTTGCGGAATATTTAATTTTTTTGTTTTTTGCTAATTAGTCCGCCGCCAATGCACCGATTTTCAAAATTTTAGCAGCATTACCTACTAGGACCCCACAGCATATCGGTACTCAAGTTTCATCACAATCCAAGCAGCGGTAACTGAGATTACGAGGGTAGAAAAACGCGACAGACAGACAGACAGACAGACAGACCGACGGAAATGAGTGACGTGGATTGTCGTTATGTAGACATCATAAAACGCCCAAAAAGCGTATTATCTCAAAATCGAAAATATTCGCGATCGCAATACTCCCGTCACCGATTGGTGTGGGAAGTAAAATCAACCTTGAAAGTAAATTGGCAAAATTGAATCTACTTCTAGAATAAAAAATCAATAATGCGATGAGAAATTAGCAAGAAGCCATCTTTGCTTTAACGATATAAGTGATCCATTATTGAACTTATTAGACTCATACTTGAAAGACCATTGACAATAACTATATGCATAACAGTGGATTTGAATCTGAAAAATACTTGAGCACGTCAGGTGTTCCCTTGGAATCTAATATCGGGCCTCTGCTATTTCTAATTTTCATCAATGACAGCTTCGATTTTGTGGTAAGCTATTATTTGCGAAAGATTTGAGGATTTATGATACGATAAATTGCCAGTATTTGCAGAAGCAACTGAACACCATGGTGGTATGGTGCGAAAGAAATAAATTGTGTATGTATTAATTTACGTTGGACCATAATCGTATATCTTTTGATTACACATTCCTTACACTATAGAAGCACAGATAAAGGATTCAGGGATACTACTCATAGTATACCCTGTAATTCACTAATAATATAGATGTAGTATTTAATACATCCTCAAAATTATTATGTTTTATTATAAGGCACTGCCGATTATTTAATCATTTGGTATCTTATTATAATTTACATATTCACAAACTCGAGAAGGTCCGACGACGATTTGACAAGTTTTAAAACATTTGTCATATAGACCTCAAATAGAAGATCACAATATAATGCTAATGTCTTGATAACTTCACCTGTTCATGTAATTTGAGCTAATTTTAATCTTTCCTTTTCGCATTGTGATGTCAATTACCTTATATTAAATCAACTAATTTATTCAATCAACTACCAGTTGAACTATTCCATTTTCTCAAATTAGTTTTATTTGTGAGCTAGGGCACCATCTAAACATGATTGTGTTTGGAGCTAACAGAATAGTATTTTAAATTAAGTTGAATGAGTTGGTTCTTGATATTAGTTTGAAGCAATTTTGTCCTCCAATTGGACCTCGTGTCAGTTGGACAATAAAATATTCTTTTATTTATTTTATAATTTTCACAGAAATTCGTACCAATCACGACAAGTATTAAATATCTTGTGACTAACTGACATACGTTGGTCCATTATTTTATTTCCAAATGACCACATCTCTCAACATGTTGAGAAACAAATATTTGTAGTTAAGGTGTAACCAGAAGTGCCGCTTTTCTGGTGGGGGGGGGGGGGAGTAATGTTTCTTTGGGGGTGGTAAAGGCTTCTTAGGTCGCACATTTTTTTGACTTGGAATAGTTGCAAAGGTTAAAGGTTAGTGTGAAATATAATGACAAAAAATTAAATTCAAATAACATCCATAGGGAATGAAACTACAAAATACTTCTTTGGTCAAACAAAGCAGGCCGTCGATAATCAAATAAATTACTATTGAACATGTTAAATATCACGCTTAATTGAAAAATGGTGGATTACTATTATTTACTAATTATTTTGGGGAGGCTGGCAGGTAATTACTCCCATTCCCTTATCGGAGTCCTTGGATGTAACTCGATCTTGTTAATAATAATCTAGACTTTATTTTTTCTTTCCACGATTAGGTAAAGAAGAAAACACTTGCAACCTTACAGCCTTACGGATCCAATAAGACGCTTTTAAGTGTCGTTGTGTCGGTAAATTGGTTTATTTGTAAAATCTTGTGCCACAAAAACACATTTTTGATGTCAAGGATTCGATGAAGGTAAGAAAAATCTATAATTCTTGTTCCCATTCACCGACTTGATATATTTTATGCATATACTGGTGAGTAGGAAAATTCATATAACTGTGTTTTACACATATCTAACAATTTATCATCGCAAAACGGAATGTTTGTCATTCTTACAAATATAAAGTGAAATATTACATGCCACTTTCCCTGGAAAAAACATTAAATGAGAACTCCCTGGTTCGTGATTAAGACCGTAACATTAGATAAACACGAACGATAAGGTGAAAATATAAGAGCTACGTCAGTCATAAAAACGAATGAAATATATTTCAGGGTTGATTTTACACGCTTGTCGATGTAAATGTGAAAGGGTGGCTTGTGCATTTTTCGTGTCCGAAGAAAATAATGGGAAATTTTTGCTTCCGTACTACTTTCCATCCCTGGTCAAGTTAACATACCTGCCATTCTTCAAATACTGAGCAAAACCTGAATGCCTCTTAGATCTAGTCTAGTTGCAGGCTGCTACTGACTCTGGCAGACATATGGAGCAACGTCAACCTCTTGCTATAACACTGTTACACAGATCTGAATCTCCTAACTTTCTGTCAGTTGTACCATGACAAGTATCATACGGAGGACTCCTAAGAAGTATGCTTGTTATAAATGACTAGGGTGCAGAAACAGAAAGCAATGCTTTGAATAAGATTCTAACGCAGTCCTTCTAGTGCATGAAATTGCACAGGTGGTTGGTGAACGATGTGGCAGAGCGGTAAGATGTTTCTATATTGGAAAACGTTATTTTATCACCATTGCATAGTTTAGTTTAGTGAATACGAAAATAATATTGTGACTAAATAGTCTCTCTTTGCGAATCATCAAAGCATACGGTGATATAACAGGAAATCATCTGGTAATACTACTCAGAATAAATATCTAATTAGTACTACGTACAAAATTAGAGTTGTGCATCGGATGATAAAACATGATCAGGTACCTTTAAAAAATCTAAAAAGAAAGTCTGACACTGTTTTTTGCTAGCTACTTCGCAACGAATGTATCGATTTAAAAAAACTGTGCACCTCTCCTGTTCCTACTTCAATAGCAAGACGGTGCCAGGCTTTCATTACAACCAAGTTAGTAGCTTTCAAGTTGTAGTTTGTGGGATAAACATATCAACATCAAACGACTTCTAGTCCAAAACTGTGTATTTGAAGACGACTTGAGATGCCAGCTGACAGAATGCCAAGAATCGTGGACATCGGGATCCCATATAAAGTCAACCTGAGTGACAGATCGAAATGGGCTCTAGGAGAACCTCGACATAATTATGTTTAATGGTATCATCTGGTACACTGATGGCTCAAAAAACTCATCAGGTACAGAGGAGAAGACGATGGTAGGCCTGGTCGAAACGTAAGTATCCGCCTAGGTAAACTGGCTACAGCTTCAGGCAGAAATAGCCGCAATTTTGGAATGCGGCAGAATATGCGTAGATAAAGGAGACTTGGCTATACTTGAAAAATAGCGTGGAAGTTCCATAATATCCTCAAGACTAAGTTCATTCCTATTGTACAAATTGCTGTATGAATGGCTTTGCTGTTGGTCGTTACATATTATTTGCTATTTATTATTAGTATTATTATAAGACACTGGCGAAGACCAACAAGGTAACAGTATCTTGGGTGACTGGTGACATAGGAGTGGATGGTAATGAGAGGGCCGACGGGTGTGCCAAGGAAGGTGCAGAACTCTGTCTCATCGGGCCAGAACCACCATGCAGGATCCTTTGTGTTCCAACATCGCAGACACTCTCAGATTGAGTAGAAAGGAACTACGAAAAATGTGTTTGGCCACTGGATCCTCAGTAGATACCGGGGGCACACCAAAGCTGGGGATTAAAGTGAGAAACCCATTATGAAGGAAGTGCGGTGAGGAAATAACTAAGCATGTTATCTTCGATGGTCCTGCCCTGAGGAAAAGCTGGGATCCCTATCTGAAAGTAGGCCAGAAGGGAAGACAGGAGAGCATAATGTATAATGCATCCCAAGGTTCGCAAATACTTAGAATGATCCCTTTGACTGGGGGTGCACCACAAAACTTAATGCTGATCTGTTAGGCCAACTAAACTCTAACCCCTCACTACTAAAAAAGTAGACATAAAATAGATCGACAAACCGACATAGACCTACAAACAGAGTGACCGACGGAAATGGGGGACATACATTTTCGCGATGAATAGACAAAACGAACACAAAACACAAAATCGAAAATTTTCGCGATAACAATATTCACTCTACACTCACAATGTGGGACTTCAAACTAATATTCCTACAGATTACGTACTTTCCTAAAAAATAGATATTTTGTGTGAAATAGGTCATAAAAATTAACCTGAAAAATAAATTTCTATGGCACAGAAATAGCAAGTTTTGAAGAAACTTCCAATTGCACAGACTGGGTTATAGAGAGACTTAGCTAGACTGCTGGATCCTGCCCTGTGTTACAGAGCTATAAAAAGTGTCCGAAAAAATCGTACGTCATCGTTTTGACGCCATACCGGCAGGTGGCCGTTTGGAGCAGCTTCGTCTTCGAGAGCGTCAATTTACAGAACGTTTAGAAACATCCGCTAGGGAGACTCAAGGCGCTAGAGATAATTGGTAGGAATTTGGTGGAAAAACGGCATGTAAGTGACACCGTTCAACCCACTTAGGGAGTGACAGTACATAAGTCAGAACGGAGGTTTGACTTGACTGATTCTGGCAGTGCTTCTCCATAAACATGTTACCATAATAACGTAAGAGCATTAAATTTGGTAAAATTGCTCGACTTGGGGATAATAAAGGGTAAGCAGTTAGGCGTAGGGTGTGCATACAGCTTTTAAATCAATCGACTGTTTCTAATATTATGCTAATAACGACCAAATAGTATATTCTGGACTGTCTTTTTTTTTGAGAAAAATTGAGCGTCATAATTACAAGGCTGTAGCTTCTTTCAGAGGTAGAATGTTATAACATATAAAATTTGACATGAAAGTTTTAACTTTAATGTGATTTCGCGCAAGTGTCCGATGGAACATTCGGTTTCTGTTTAGTTTCGGTTTCGGCTGCCATTCAACCGAAAGTACGGCCGAAACAGAAACTGAATTCGATTGATTTCGCGCTGCGATTGGACGCTCTCGGAGCACTGATCTGCAAGCGACGAAGTGTCATTTTGCTGTGTAGATGATGGCAATACCTTATCACAAGTAAAAAGGCCTACTTATCCGGAGTAAAGATTGCAAATAAACGCAGATATTTAATCCAACTGGAATTCTAGTCCATTTCTGTCTTTGAGAAAAGTTCCCCTAAGATTCATGTCGGCGTTACCGACGACTGTTTCCCTTGGGCAACTATTTAGTGCTGCTAGTCAAATTTATTCACACCGAAGAAGCAATTTTCTGAGCGAGAAGGTATAAATTATTGTTTCTCGCCTACAATATTAGATTGTTCAATTATGATTACTGATAATCAACAATATTTAAAGGTCAATGAAGCTCATAACAGTAACTTAAATTCAGAGAAAACTCCTTACTTTCATAAACATTTAATTGTTGTACTTAGTACGTAGGTTCTTCTGAAATTTAATTTTAAGGCAGCTAATTGGTGAGAGTGTCATAAAGAATAACCAAAGTTTAGAACGTTATTTAGTTCTTAAGATAGAAAATATAATACAAAATAGTTGATATTTGGTTGAGATTAACTTCTTATTTCAAAAAGTACAAATAATTTATTTGAAATAAGGTGTGATAATACTGATGATATGTTACTCATTTTTATTCCCACGTAAAAATGACAGAAGTTATATTGATGTTTCGGTTTCGGTTTCGACCGAAACTGAGACGGAACCCGAAATTCGGTTTCGGTTTCGGCCGCAAAAAGTAGTTTCGGTTGGACACTAAAGTTTTGATTTAACTTTTGACCTTTGTTAGAAATTGATCAATCATATGTCGGCGCTTTATGTGTCGAAAAAATTGACGTGGATCAAATACGTGCGATAAAAATTTTGCGTTTTGGTTGGTTAAAATACCAACAGAAACTTTGGAGATGATTAAAGATACACATACAGGTTAAGCCGTTTAAGGATGATTGTGAATCAGTTGGAGATGAATCTCGTCCCGGTCGATCACAAACTGTCAACTGCGCAAACTGACACAAAAATTGCAATAAATGAATGATCGCCAGATTTAGACCTGGATTCTGTAAGTGATGACCGTTGGACAAAAGTGAACAGAGTAACAATTTGTCAGCACTGCTAAAGGCGACTTCAACGTAAGTTTTTGAATAATGTGGTTACACGGGACGACTGTTGGATTTGTTATTACGACCCTGACTTGAAATCTCAAAATATGCAATGACAGCCCAAGGCCGCATCAGAAGGCCTATACTGTTAAAAGTGCTGGTAACAAGTATTGGGAACAAATATTTTCTTGTGGTGGAATTTTCTTGTGGTATTACTTCAAAACAAAAATATCAAAATGCATCACTGATTCAATTTTGGCTACATACTAAATGAATATATTTTTGTCAAATAAAGCTTTAAAAGTATTGGTGCTATTCGCAGCATTTTATTTATGCGAAACAGGATTTTCTGCATTAGCTGTAATAAAATCGAAATATCGTTTTGTTGTAGAAAATCAGCTTCATGTAGGCATAGGTAAACACATCCATCTCATTTTTTTCTTTTGTGTAAGTGTTTATTTTAATGAATTGGTGCGACATATCTGATATGCCACCTGACAGAATGCCAAAAGTCGTGGACACTGCGATCCCATATAAAGTAAACTTGAGTGACAGATTAGAATGGGATCTCGGAGAACATCGACACATGTCAAATGGTATGGTATCATAAGGTACACTGATACCTCCAAAAATTCATCAGGTACAGGTGGAAGGCCTAGGCGAACATACGCCTAGGTAACCAGACTACCGTTTTCAAAGCAGAAACAGGCGCAACTATGGATTGCATATGCATAGATAAAGGATAAGGAAGAAAATACTATATATGTAAACCCAGGCAGCCAAGCAGGTCTTCTGACCTTGGCAAGTAACCACTATACTCAAAAAATAGTGTGGGACTGGCGCAATACCTTAAAGACAGTGGTGAAGATCAACAAGGCAACATGATCTTGGATGTCTAGTCACATAGGAGTTGGTGGGAATGAGAGGATCGACTGGTGTGCCAAAGAAGGTGCAGAACTCCCTCTCACCGGGCCAGAGCCACCATATGGTTATATTATACAACACGGTACGGCCTGCGGTCACCAGCTGGGTGTCAAATAAACACCAGAAGCGCTGAGACAGAGTTCTGAGGAATACCCAGTCTAATAGATTCTGAGGGGATCCTCGTGTTCTAATACCGCAGACGCTCTCAGAATGGGCAGCAAGCAACTACGAAAGTAAATCCTTTATGCAGGAAGCGCAATGAGGTAGATGGAGCAGCTAAGCACTTTATATTCGACTGTTCTGTTTGGAGTGAAAGCATGGAAGAGAAGCAACACTTTTAAGGGAGCCGTGATAAAATAATGTTTGGAACCGCTAGTATAAATGAAGGTGAAGCTACTAAAAGCTGGGACTTTCTTTTTCAGAAACAACTGCCTTTAAAATGACAAAGCTACTGGGCGGTGAATCAGCAGCAGAAGAATAAAAAAGGTAAGAAAATACTTGCCATTCGTTCGAAGTTTTCTGTGCAGTCCTATCACATGAGTCTTACAGATATGGTTCGAAGTTCGCACAGTAACTAACAAGCCAAATATTTCTTCTTCATTTTGGACCATTCGAGGTTGTCTAGGTCGTCCAGAGTATCTACTAAGATGTGAATACAAATATCGTCTGGGCATCTAGCTCTTTGCGCGACATACACAAATCGACGGGGTTTGAACTGCTATCTGGCCATAACACCTTCAAACATCAATTGAATGTGACAGGGGTGGCAAGCAATCCAAGGTCTCCGCGCTACGGTGAGGAGTAGGAATCCTCGACACACATTCTAAGTTCAAGAGTCCTTGAACCTGAAGACATACAATCGGCAGAACCCAAGGCCATCCTCACCTTTGCGATGAGTGCTGGACATGGAAACTACAGTAAGGAGAGGTGGAGGAGGGTCAGCTTGTAGGCCAATGCACTGATGGTTCTTGCCACCAGAAAGCCTCTGTTCTTTTATTAAGACGGCTGCTACGGAGAGCATAAACGGTCATTTTCAAGTGATTTAATCCCAACTCCTGACGCTCAAGTTTTCAATATTTTTGCATGAAATTTTTACATGAAGTTTAAAAGAAAATTATACAGGGGGCTGTCGAAGCATTTTTTGAAAAAAATTGATTGAACATGAAATACGATCGCTTGAAGTTGCCTATTTTCTTCGTCAACTTTGTAATTTTTTAAAAAAAAGCCCAGAAGCAAAAATGAAAAAGTGCTTCGATATCACTCTGCGCAATTTCCTTCTAAACATCACGTGAAAATTTCATGTAAAAATATTGGAAAATGAAGCGTCAGTATTTGGGATAAAAAACATCTGCAAATCGCCTTCCTCTTCAATTTTACAAATTTCGGGCGACGCGCTAACCTGTTTCTTTCTAATGTAGCACGCACCTGTTTATTTATCACGCCCATCGTCGGTTCCTTTTCAGCTCCCCGCAACATCCGGAGAAACTATTTCGGATTGTAGGAGCAGTGTTAATTCATTCATTCATTCGAGGGTGGAGCTTATAATATAGCCCTTCTTGTTATCTCTATGTTTCGGTGCCAACATCTACCGCGCCTGGGAATGGCTCATGCAGTGGTAAAGAAACTTTCCGCTCTAACAAGGCAACTTTTCGCCGGTGACAACGTTTTTCCGGGTAAGCGGCAGCGCAGAGAAAAAAACTCCGGACGAACCGGAAACGGGTCGACTTTCCGGCCAATTAGGGCGACATCCGGCGGTGAGGCCCGCGGCCTCCCGAAACAATGGAACGTCGACGGCGACACGGCCCCGGCCTCCTTTGATGCCGGAATGTCGGCGGATGTCGCCCTCGGGCCGCCGATGCCGATGCGCCATTGTCATTATTTTCCACCAATGATTCGCGATGTTTGCTTTTTGCGCTGCGGTATTGTGTCGTTCGATGCTGCGGATGAAACTTCTCGAAATGAGCCGAGTGCGGCTGAATTTTTTAAAATCAGGTATTCATCCCTGCTCGTAAGCGGCCTACAGACGTTGATCCATGCTGGGATTCCTGAATCGACTCAAGGTTTCATGAAACTTACACCAGTTACATAAGTTCCTGCTTAAGCGGGCTACAGACGTTGACGCATGCTGCGATGCAGGCATCGACTCCTACGTTTCATGATGCAAGTAGCAGCGTGCGTAGTACTGATTCACGTATTTGGCATCAATTGCGGTTTGCAGCGATGCAGAGTCTGGTACCCCATTTTTGTCGGTGAGCTATGACGCTGAGTTGGTGACGCTGATGCAGTGATACAGGTTTTAACGCGTATAGTATTGCGCGGTGCAAGAAAATAACTCCACCCTACTATTCTTGTGTTGCATGAAACGTGCATGAAATATCAAGTCGATTCAGACATCGCAACAAGTTTCGATTTGAGTAGGAACTTATGCAACTGATGCAGGTTTCATGAACCCTTGAGTCGATTCAGGAATCGCAGCATGCATCAACGTCTATAGGCCGCTTTAAATCGAAACCTGTTGCGATGCCTGAATCGGCTTGATAATGTACGTTTCATGCAACACAAGAATAGTGAAGTTATTTTTAAAACTAGTGCGTTATTATTTTTTAACTACAAAGTCTTTATTTGCATCTGCAAATTTTTCCTTGCATTTTTTTACAAGTGCTTCATATGCTCGGTTTCTTATGTTTTTATCTGAATAGGCTTTAGCCTTTGTATTCCAAAGGTGATAAGTGTTTATGAAATCTTCCGAAAATTGTCGATCACCTCCCATCATGTAATTTACGCACACACAAATAAATAAATAAAATCACGCGAGGAAATAGATATCGCCTTTGCATCAACGCAATGCTATACACGTTAAAACCTGCAACAGCGTCACTTACTCGGAGTCATGGCTCACCGACCAAAATGGGATTCCGGACTACATCGCTGCAAGCCGCAACTGATGTCAAATACGTGATTCAGTACTACGCAGGCTGCTACTTGTATAATGAAACGTCGTCAAATCGACAACCTCACCCAGTCGGTACAGTGGATCTGCCGAAACTGTTAGTTACATACTGGAAAACTCTATCAAATAAGTCTAATGGAAGGATATATTGCAATTCAAAAAAATACAATTGTTTTTCGTTACTCATTTGTTTTCTGAATCGCTTAAAGCAGCCTACAGACATTCTGCGATGCAGGCATCGACTCCTACGTTTCATGATGCAAGCACAGCATAAAGAGTAAACTTCACTCTTTATACTGTGATGCACGTAGTAGCATGTATTTTGCATTAGTTGCGGTTTGCAGCGATGCAGATTCTGGAATCCCATTTCGGTCGGTGAGCCATGACGCCGAGTCGGTGACGGAGATTCAGGTTTCAACGTGTATAGTATTGCGTCGATGCAAAGACGATATCAAAACATTCTTCATTCATCCGAAGGTAGTTTTAGCTCTTCCAACAAATTTGCATTTGAATAATGTTTCCTTTCTATAAATCTGCTTTTGGAACATTTCGTTTTCGATATTCTTGTTCGTTTATGGAGCGCCTCAACTACTGCTAAGAAAACTGGTGTTGACAAAATATACCTCATTTTATTCGTCAAGCAAATAATAACGCACTAGTTTTTAAAAATAACTCCACTCTATTATTCTTGTGTATACGCGCATAAAATATCAAGTCGATTCAGATATTGCAACAGGTTTTGATTTGAGCAGGAACTTATGCAACTGATACAAGTTTAATGAAACCTTGAGTCGATTAGGAATCGCAGCATGCATCAACGTCTGCAGGCTGCTTTAGAACCACCAAAAGCTGTCTTGCAAGACGTTGAGTAGATCTACCACATCAGGGAGAGTCCACTTCCTGTAATTTTTTTATTAACAACAATATCTACATGCGATACTTCATGACTACTTATCGTTTTAATTATGAAGGAACTGAAAAATTGATCCCTTAATGTAATATGTAATACCTACATGGTATTAAATGGGATATCTGAAGTGAATCTACATGTTAGTATACTCCAGTCAGCATAGCGTTGAATAATGGATTAGCATGAAACTGCAATGATTGCTATCTCAAAAGTAGCTTATAATAAGAGCTAGTAGTCATAGGGTTATCTACGTAACTTACGTCATAATAATAAGACAACCAGAATAGAGTCAAAAAATTAGGGGTATAAGAGCAAAAAGTATAGATGTAGAACATAAACGAATTTGAACGTATGGAACATAAATATAAAAGGCAAACTGAAAATAAGGCGATAAACGTCCGTGATACATGAAGTTGCCATTTTTAATTTAAAGAAGTTCTCAAATTACAGATTATATCGCATCTCCAACTATAATAAAAATAGTCTTACCTTAAGTCCCACGTCCTCTTTCCATGCCAATTTGACCACTCACAAATTAAAATAATTAAGAACTTCAAAAAACCCTAAACTGTAAGTTTGATTGGGAGTCACAGGTTTTAGTATCATCAAGGGTAATATGTATAAAAATCCTATGTAGATGGCTTTGCAAACAACGTTTGATTATGAAAAGTGCACGACAACACCAGAATTATGTTGTTTTCCATGAACAAAATGAACCAACCACTCAGCTCCACAACACGACAATTTCACCTACTTCCAGAGAAATGAAAAATGAATGGAGGAGTGCTGAAATGACGCCAAGGCAGCGATTTTCAAAGACATAACACTATTACCTGTTGCAACCCCATAGCATTCCAGATCCCAAATTTCATCAAAATCCGTGAAGCGGCTACTATGCTGTAAAAAAATTGCAACAAACAAACCGACAGGTAGACCGACAAAAAAAAAATTAGTATCTCAAAATAGAAAACTTTCGCCATTGCAATACTCCTGCAGTGTGGGAATTGAAAGTGTGCTTCGCGGAGGTTTTTGTTTTTATTTTCCATCACTGGTTCACTTATAAATGACAATAGGAAAGGGTTGGAATCCATCTTTATTTCTGTTATTCCTTCAAAGTAATTTCCTCTACATTCAATACACCTCCCCAACATCCCAAATCACTCTTTTGAAAAGACTTGTAGTCTCAAGCCCGCAGAAGGTCCTCATGACTAGAAAATCGCTTCCCTCTCTTTCAGCTTCATTTCCACATGCAAAAACAGCGAAAAGTCGAAGGAAGCCAAAATCTGAACTTTAGGGAGGGTACGAGAGAAGTTTCAGTCTTGGCGTGGTTAAATAATCGGTGCAAGCTTTGGCGCAGTAAGCTTTGCCATAATGGAGGGACTATGTGTCCATTCTTTAATTTGACTGCAAGTTATTCATAGATCCAACACCTTTAGGCAGACACTGTTTAGTATCTTTCCTGTCCGTGACTGTCTTCTGTGTATTCAAAACATCACGATCTACATTCCCCCTTGAACTAAAAAGACGGCTATCAAAAAACGAAGGTTTGTTTTGAGCTTTGGCTGGCACATCGTAATAATACAGCCAAGCCTCGTCACCTGTCTCGATGTTGTCCACATGTCAAATGTACTACGTATGTATGTACTATTCTAATTCTTCTCGACTTTAGCAAAGTTTTTGATACTATCGACCATGACATCTTATTAGACATATTACAGTTTTGCGGACTTTGTATTGAGTCACTGACACCACTTAAATCATATTATCAGGCCAAAGTCAAGCTGTCTAACAAAGAGCTGTAGAATTTGGAGTACATCTTAAGGCTCAGTACTTGGTCCGTTACTTTTCACTGTTTACATCAACCGATTTATCAATTTTGTGAAACATTCTTCTATGCATATGTATGCTGATGATACGCAGCTTACTAGGTCGTTCCATATAAGCCTCTGGAAAAAAGCGAATTACGAAATCACTTATGACTTAGCTCAACTTAGTAATATTTCAGCTGAAATCTACAACTTTAGTTTTTGCTAAGAAAAGTGATAAACTCTTTTTGGAATCTAACATAAATAATATAAATGTGGTCAGCCTTTAAAAATTGCAAAGCCGAGAACCTAGGTTTGATAGTTGATACTAATTTAAGGTTTAGGGAACACGTTTCGCGAAATATATAGAGAGCATATGCCTCGTTGAGGCTATTGTATCCTCACAAAAACTGTTTGTCAGTCCACATAAAGAAGATTTTTCTAGTGTTATCACAATTTACATATTGTTTAGCAGTGTATGGTCCTAGTATATATAATGACTGCGAGAAAAGGATACAAGGGTACAAAATGCTTGCATACGTTATATTTTTAGAATAAAGATTTGAAATGGCTGCGCATGGTTGAAAGATTCAAGGTAGATGCACTCTGTCTATTTCACGAAATTTTAGTTTTCAAAAATCCTTCGTGCCTCTCATTTCGAACTGATATTCATAATGTTAACATAACCTCACCGATCAACTCTTTTCGAAAGAGGTTTTAAATTCAACATATATGTTTTATACAATGCTCTGACACCTGCGCTTAAAAGCCACGACCTGAATGAATTTAACAGTTTTAATTGAGAATTTATTAATATAATCATAACCAGCCTTTCGATGACTCAACCTAGAAAACTTAGAAATCCTAGTCGTAGTTTAGATTTAAGTTTATGCCTTTACCACAAAAAAGGTGCAAGGACTGAGTGGAACAGCACTTCGTGTTAACTACCCCTTGATATTTCCGTTGGTATTTACTGTCCTGTATGTTTCTAGCATTAGTTGTCATTTAAACTAATGGGAAATAAAGTTATTATTATTATTATTATAAATGATCATGCAGAGTCGAACGCAATGCTCCCTTTGGATTTCTCTATACTACCTGAATATCGTGGTTGATGTTTAAGCCACGTACAAAATTATAACGCAAAACTGCCCTTATCTCATCTTGTGACCTCGTCGCCACTACAAGTTCTTTACAGTCGCCGCTAATAAAAAGCTGATCCTATCGACTTAGTACGGCGGCTACTATGCACCTATTATCCTACTTACTTCATAAAACTTGTAACTACAACCGGCAACAGCAGATTTTATTCCCCACCTTAAAGACGGCTTCGGGATTGGATAATCGCAGCAGACGATATTTAATGTCTCTGTTATACTTACGTTTTCTATCCCTTTTTAGACTCGACATGATAATGACGATCACTAACTGAGGAAACCTCCCGCTCCACTTCCTCATGCCGCGCTGGTCATTTACGATGGTCACACAGTATTATTTTTGGCTTCTACTCGTCTACAGTGTGAAAAGTAAAAGTAATGTTTGTCCTAAGTGCCTGGAGTATACAGTATACGCATAGTATGTCGGGATATCTGACCAAAATCTGCACGCTGCTTCGGCTGTTTAGCAATTCATGAGAGGTGCTCACATGACGAATTGACAATACGTATCCACTTTTTAATTTGAATACGCGTCGGTCTGGATACCGGCAATTACAGGCACGTAAGCCCTGTTTGATATCGAAGGAAAATGAATTATTTATGCCAGAATATGCCAGCTAAACGATCTTGTTAGTGTATAAAGAGTAAAGCAGGCGCGGAATATGAATAAGTAGTTATTGTTATGGTGGCGGTATGCTTATCTTTATTCGTGCTGCATTGAATTTAGTCAATAATTGATACATTTACTATATGTGACTAGGGTTGCTAAGATTTCCACGACTAGGAAACAAAATACATGTGGGTATACCATATATATCTCTGTTATTTGCACAGATACAAATAAATGTTAAACAGAAATGTTGTAAAACAATTTTTTTTCTTCCCGAATGTTGTCATAACCAAAGTCTGGAACAGTTAAATCGGGACACCTTGGCGGATATGCAATATCGGCGTTTTTCGAGATGATGCATCCAGGAAAAATTATGTTCAAAATGGCTAATATCTTACGGGCCGAGTGTGGTGTGGCACTATCTTTTTGATACCAAATATGTTCCTGTGTAAGCTCTTCCATTTCCGGAATTAAAAAATCCCACAGCATGCTCCAGTAACGATCCTCATTTACTGTAGTAGTTCTTCCCCCATGGTCCTCAAAAAAATAAGGTTTTAAGATGTTTATACCACTAACGCCATTGAAAAATTTGTTGCTTTCATAATAGACTGTCCACCGACCCATGAAGGAATACCTAGCAACATAAATAACTTTTTAGGTCCATCCGAACATTGCCTTGCCTATTATAGAAACCAAAGGACTTAGAAATTTTTTCTGGTGTAAACATACGAGAGTAATGCTTTAGCTCCTTCTATATTTTGTTACAAGGAAACTGTTGAATTGATGCTAATGAAATTTTGACACAGTATTACTACCGTGGCGAGGATGGAAAACGCGTATGGTTTTTATAAATCGTGCCAGTGGCAGAAATAATAAAAAAAGTAAAAATATAAAAACAGCTCAAACTTCGTTTTTAAGTGTTTTAGAGGTTCCTGATCATTTTCTGCGTTTTTTTTTTTTTTGGTGGGGTGAAATTGGGGCGGTTAGGGGGTAGGAGGTTGGAAAACTGAGAAATTTCTTGTATTCATAATAGGCTGTCCACTAACCTGTGAAGGAAGACCTAGCGACATAAATCAACTTTTTAGGTCCATCCGAACATTGCCTAGCGTATTACTGAAACTGAGGGACTTAGAATTTTCTGTATACATACATACGAGTATTTATTGCTCTAGATCTTTTTGTATTTTGTAACGTGGACACTATTGGATTGATTCTAATTAAATTTTGACACAGTATTATTACTGTGGTGATGATGGAAAACGCGTATGTTTGTTAAATATCGTGTCAGTGACAGCGTATGTAGCAAGAATAAAAAAACTAAAAGTATGAAAACAACTCAAACTTCGTTTTTAGATGTTTTAGGCTGTCCGTTGACCTCTGAAGGAAAGACTTAGCGGCATAAGACAATTTTAGGGGAGGGAAGGCTGCCGATGATTTGGTTGCAAGGGGATCTAGACTAAAGCTTCATGCTATGGGAAAATAATAAACTGATATCACAGTAATGTGTGGGAAGTACTGAGTCAATCAACTTGACTCCATTTTTTTGATATCGTATTTGGTTGTTAAATTACAGGAATTTATAGAATGTATGATTTTGCACTGCGGGTTTTTTTGCACATTAAAAAACTTTTTTGAGAAAATCGAAAATAGTTGTCATTCATTAAGGTCTTAACTATCGCCTTCTGAAATATTAAATATATAGTTTGAAAATAAAGTGAGTTGTGCGGAAAATTGTGAGTTCGTGTATTACATGGCAAATACATACGTATAAAGGTGTCTACCCAGGCCCCTTAACCAAGCTAGAAAATTGGAGCGATTTCCATTGAACCCATTATTTTGATCTGAGTATTAACGGATCATGTGAATGAATAGAAGAACGAGCCCAGGCCCGGGAAAAGAATCACTGACAGCGTTCGGGTTTATAAATGTGAAACTTTGTTCGTCCTCTTTACCACCGTGTCGCGCGGAGTTGAGAGTAAAGGGAACCGAGAGGGAGTGAGACGTCGACCAATTTGTCTACGGCTTCCTCCGAATCGTAAACAAGCTAAAAGCACTCTTTAAAGCCATCTAGATTTAGAAACCCATTAATATCCCCATCAGCAAGACTCGTATTTTCTGGCCGATGCAACAATATTTTGAATGCTCCCGCACACCAGCGAAATTCATTGAGGAATACACGTTGTAGATCTTTCTCGTGGGACAAAAGACGTCTGTCTGAATATCTAGAAATCACAGTGCACGAGAGAAAGTATGTCAAACATGCTTAAATATAGTGCTTCTTATTAGCTATTTAATGAGCCTACAACTTTTGTTTAAAACTTTACTCGATACCTTATAACATTTTTATCCATTAATTGGCCATACCCAAACTTTTGTGAAATTATGAATACATATACACATCACTGCGAAAGAAGTACACACATAAAAAGAAATTCTCAAGTCAAGAATTATGATATTCTTGTAAATACATACTGACAACAAGAATATCTGTTCTCACTATTAGAAAAAATATTTGATGAGAAAATTATAGAAAATTTGTATCAAGAACAATATATCTTTGATTTATATACTTATTTTAAAGAAATATCAGTTTCCTTACCACTGGATCTATCCAACCATGAATGAGCTATTAAAAAAATGGGGATGCGAAGACCTGACCAGCACGTATGTTAAATGTGATTTAAGAAACTTTCTTGCAGATAATGACATAGACGAGAAAAATTTCTACATGCTCATAGAAGAGTTTGAATGCTCAAATCAATACTACTAGATTCCTCATCCAAAATATCACAATTTTAGAATAAAGTTGAGATACTTGCGTCAAGTTTACGAAATGCTCCAGTTAAGATTATGAAATGCTTCAGTCAAGATTATGAAATGCTTTGGTCAAGATTACCATATGCTTGATATAAGATTTTGGTATTCTTACTTTCAAGAATTTCCCAGTTTTGCATTGAAGATATTCTCTCAATCTAACCCTTATATGGTCCAAGATGTCGAATTCTCACTTTAAGATTAGCATAACCTTCCGCGTATAGGAAGTTATGGTATACTTGAAGTAAAACATCTGTACTTCATCTAAGAAATTATTTTTATGTAGCACTGCGTCGCGTATAGAGTTGATAGTAACATTGCTACCAAGAAATTTTAATTTTGTTAACACAATCTCTAAATAGTTTCCAACAACCTACCCCCAATATTCAGCGGCACTAAGGAAGTGAAAAAACTAACCCCTCTTCGAAAATTGAAATGGGAAATAACAAGCCAAGCCTATCGCCAGAAGAAAGAAGGCATCTTTTTAAAATGCCCAAGCGAAAACCTCCAGCGGTATCTAAGTGTGCTTGGAGTTCAGTCAAGCAGCTAAGATAAGGGATGGGAGCCTCATATCGTATCCCACCAAACGTAGACAGCCCTACACAGAAAAAAAAAACTGTTCCGTTTCCAATTAATTGTTAGTATTTGGATGTTTTCTATCGCTTTAAATATATATTTACAGTTGTTTCAAATTCATGTCATTGAAAGAATTCAATCGAAGTAATCACAGGTACGCCAATAAATTCAAAATAATTTTATATTCGTTCTAACGATATGTATAATCCTTCTAATACCAGTATTGACATATAACGCAATCAAGACATCCTTTTGTTTTAGAAATTTACCCTATGTTTCATTTAAGTAAAGCATACAATATATTCAACGTACAAAAATTATTACTGCAACAGCAGTTCGTGATAATTCATCTGATAAAAATTAATTTTGTTTCAATGGCCCTTGTCGTTCGCTGAAGTATAATCAGTATTCGGCGGGACTGATGTCCCGATTCAAGGAACGTAAAAATAGAGAACAGGGGGATTATCTCAGTATTACTATCGCCGCGAACCCGCCAACATGGACGAGGTTGTTCCGTTGTGTTGTTTCGGTGTTAGCCGTGTTGTGTCACCTCGTGGTTTTGCGTATTGCGTCAGCAATTGTGTGATTAAATGTGTCCAGTTATATATTAAATGGAGGACCTACTGAGAAATTGGGACTTAGAAGAGCTAACGCCCACATTAGAATGTAGGTATTTAGATTAGTCAGACAGTTATATTTCAGGTAATAATGCAACAACTGGTGCAGGCTTATGTCTAATTCTTGTATCATGCTCCTTATAACTTCATACAAAATCACACAAAAAAACATCAAAATAAATCAATCAGCTGTCCTCGCAATAAAATCTGTTGGTCCAAGGAAAAGAAAGTAGTTTATAATCAATTACCAAACACAGATTCGATTCAACGACAGGCTGCGATTGAATTATTCATTGGGATCCAATGACATCTTGTAGTTGAATGGACAATGCGATATAATTCATTACCAACTATACACTTCCCATTGGATAAAACATCGCTGTATTTGAGAAATGCTGAGTGTAACGTCCCATTGAATCCAAGCGTAAGTCTTTGACAGAACGACAGATTTTTCTGTGTGTAGTAGTATCAAAAGTGGTGTGGTTAGTGGAGTAATCCTCTCAATGAATCTATATGTAGCTTCCATATGGTTAAGAGCGATGAGCGCTCATCGGTTCGTCGATAAACCGACTCTATATAGAACCTGCGAGGAATTTATCCAAAAAGCCAGAGAGAGGGAGGGGGAGATGACGCTAAATATGTGGCAAGACACCTGAAAAAAACATACCCACTCGGCAGCGTGGACAAGAACACTTATACCTGACATCATGACCCTTGTTCTTGAAATACGCGGAGTAGAACAACGAAGAGAAAGTGGGCGTGTCCATTGGGGTGTTACGTGAAACTGTATTCTTGAAATGAATGACAGGTGAACAGTGGTCCCCAAGGAGTCAGTAATACATCTCTTACAATTTGCAATAGAACGAAATGAGGAAGGCATATGATTGGCTCCCTTCCCCTTATTTTTAGTAAAATGACATAACAGGTCTGTTGGTCTGTTATTTCCAATTCTAAGTGATGTTTTGTAAAGCATTAGCCTCGCAAAGTCGCAAATAGTTGAACGTTAAATGTATTTGTATTTTCTTATTTTTAAACCTCGACATGGCAAATGCAAAAGTTGAGGACCAAATAAATGAAGACATTCTCGATGCTGAAGAACGACTGAATGTTGGTATGGATGTGCTAAATAAAGAAGACCCGTGTGAGTTGTCTGATAGAAAATTAATTAAAATGTTTCGACTAAGAAAATACTTGACAAGACAACTCATTGTTTCATTAACATAAACATACCACTTCAACCATAACGAAAGAAGAAGCTCGCATACACAAAACACACGTTATTCCAAGCTAGGGTATTCTGTGTTTCAAGTATCAAATAATAATCGTTTCTAATGGGCTGTTACATTTGGGAACCCCGCATAACGAGGAGATATCATTTTGCTCCTTCCTTTCTGCTTAAGAGTATGGTCGTCTCATTTTGAAACGAGGGAGGAGATACAAATGAGAGAACGCTCCCTAGGGAGCGTTCTACTCTATAGAACTCAAGAATCGAGGGCCTGAAGTTGTGTCAAATGCGAACGCCGGACACTGAACTACTTCCTGACGTAGCTCTTGACTGGCCACGGTTAGTTTGGAACATAGAAGAATGAACATCACATTGACCAGCTTGTTTGGTTATTTCGGGGTTAAAGATACCCCAGAGCATACCATTATGATATGCGAAAGGTGGGCGACATGAAGTGCTGAACAACATAATCATTTTGAAAACAACATAAATGTGCCAAACCTGGTCGGAGCAATGGTCAATAAGAGACACATACGGACTAGAGTGAAATCCTTGTGCGCCAAGTCATGAGCAGAAAAAAAAACGAAGAAAGGTGGAAGTAGGTGGCGTCCAACTAATAAGACGAAGAACCTAGGAAAATAAGTTATTGAACTCTCGCGACGAAAGAAGAAAGAAGACATGGATAGGGAGGGAAGATAACCCGTTGCTTCGAAGATGTGTCAACCCTTTGACAGTTCCTAGGTAATGAGAGGCGGAGAAGAAAGGAGGTAAGGAGAGAGGGAACGGGTTTTAACCGGTCGGGCTGTGGTGGCATATCGGATGGATGCAATTGCGTCTGTTGGACATGACATCAGATGACTCAAGTCGAGACAAGAAGATTCTCTCTCACACTTCTGGGTGTGGAAGTGCCTCTATCTTGCAATCACGCCGATTTCTTAAACTCCCTATAATAAAAAAAACCTTCTTTGAACCTTTGAACCTATTTGACGACTGAGTTGGCTTTGAATGAAGTGAGAAAACGGGTAAAAGGAATGCAACTCTAGTTATCACTTTTACCTTCGCTGGCCACTTATTTATCCCGAATAGCATTAACTCCTGGCGATGTGCCACTACGGCTTTAAGGAGCAACTAATTTATCGAGCGTGACAAAAATCCCGGTTAAGCGGCATGCCCATTCTTCTCCCAGGATCGCGATTTTTTCTCGATTCGACTCTGACGTTTGTTGTTGGTTCTTCTTCTCCCCTGTTCCGCGTGGACCCACCTATCAGCTATAAATCTAACAGGATGATTTCTCAGTTTATCAAATCTTGAGCAGTGTATAATTGTCGGGCCGCATATGGGCGCGTAAATCATGGACTCTTCGCATAGGCGTACGGTTCGGTATTAACATGTAGACCAATGTGCAAATTTTTATGTAAATCAAGTTATTGTTGATATAAGTATATGCCAAAAATATGGTCAGACATGTAAGTGAATGACACGCGGTGTACATGCGAACATTCAGTTCATGATAAAAGTAAATGAAAATAAAAAACTGGATTTTCCTGATGTACTATGAACTAGAAAAGGATCAACCCTGGGACACACCAGCGATGAAAATCAAATAACAAGGGTCTCCGGATTTCACGGACCATGTTGTAAATACAATACTGGCAATGTTGATCCGAAACTTTCTCCCATCGAGGAAAGATTGGGACACACTTTTAAATTAGTTTAGTAGTTTAGCTTTTAAGTCAGTAGCGAGGTCAGTAGGGAGTAACAAAATATGCTCAAAATTGACCATAAGTAACTTGATCAGTAATATTGAGTTAATACAATACAATGCAATACAAAAATGTATTTATTCAGTATATGCATATAAATACATTGGACAGCCACATAAGGGTCACAGCCCTTGTTTGTGGGAAAAAAACATGATTATGACAGAAAAATAATAGAGAAGAAAAAGTATAAATACTGATACGAACTACTACAGCACCACTGAACCCATATACACTATAAATATACCATAAATTCAATATATACAATCCTATAAACAAAACATCTAAAGAAACATACATTGATCCCATCAGGAGCACTCCAGTGCCAAACTAAAAGCATTGCTTGTCTTGTTAACACTGTAACGTGATGTCTGACGAAACCAATGTGAGACTGCTATCTCAGATTTAATAATTACGAAAAAATATAATAAGCTGAACCAACGAACATAAGCTCATTACCTAATATTACAAATCGCACAGTACACAACAGTATATGGCTAATGACCATCTGGTCGATACCTCAAATGAATAAAAAAAGCTGAAAACTATTACATTATTCAAGCATCGGACATGGTGAAGACGGTGTTAATACCTAAGAGCATGTGTATTTCTTTCCTAGTTTTTGTTTTTATCCATTTTTTTGAGGTACTTTTATACATTGATTTTGAATTCAATTGTTTAATTTCATCTGGCAGGAGATTATACAGCCTAGGCCCTAGAAAGTAATAACTCCTTTGGGTAACAGTTTTTCCTACTCTGGGTGTCTTATATTTTAAGGGATTACGAGAGGCTGGTCAATGCCGATGAACTCCGGTCTATTACAATGCTGTCTTATTAATACTGAGTGGCAGAATAATTGACGAATATGAAATACCTCACACTCCTCATATAAGGCTTCTGTAGGATATGTGGAGTCTTTACAAATCATAATTTTTAATAGACACCTTTGGGTCCTCTCTAGCTGCAACATATGATTATTTGCAGTCCCCCCTCCAAGCTACAATGCCATATAATAAATGTGGTTCAATCAGAGCATAGTAGAGTGTTTTCAAATGATGAATGGTGAGTATTTGTTTAAGATAGGTATCTGAATTTATAAAAATATGAACGTACTTTTTTAATAACATAATTTATGTGGATACCCCAATCTCAGATGAGAATCAAGCATTATGCAGAGATATTTTAAATTGTATGCCACACTTATTGGTCGTTTTTTGACAATCGCAGTTTCTTTCGATCATAATGTTTTCAAATTTTGGTAAATATGAACTAAGGGATGTGAACGGGACGAAAAATGTTTTTTGGGAGTTAACTGTCAGGCACTTGTTTTGAAAATAATGGAGTATCAAGTCAAGGTCGGCTTGAACTTTACTTCTTAACTCTTTCCAGTCTTTGTCTTCATATAAAATAGCTGTGTCGTCTGCAAATGTCACAATATGTCCTTGTGTGTGGAGTTGAAAAAGGTCACTTATGTATAGATTGAATAATATTGGCCCTAAAACTGTCCCTTGCGGGACTTCACATATTATACTTTCAGATTTGCTGAAAGTATCTCCAATCTTTACCCTTTGCATCCTTCCTGTTAAGTAGCTTTTAAACAACTTGTATGATAATCCTCTAAACCCATGGTATTCCATCATTTCCAAAAGCTTTTCGTGGTTTACGGTATCAAATGCTTTTGCAAGATCGACAAAGATAGCCATTGCTGGTCTTTTTACATCAAGTGCTTTATAAATATGTGTTGTCAAATCTAAAATTGCGTCTTGTGTGGATCTTGCTTGTCTGAAACCGTATTGCTTAGGCGAGAGAAAGTTCATTTTTTTCAAGGAAATTAGTCAACTGATCATGTAATATTTTTTCAAATATTTTAGCGAAATTAGTTATCAGTGATATAGGCCTGTAGTTTGATAAGTTGATCTTACTTCCTGTTTTAAAAATTGGTTTCACTATACTTGATTTGAATGTTTCGGGAAATATTCCTTGCTCAATACAATTATTGAAAAGATATGTCAATGGTTTTGCAATTTCCATTACTATTTCCTTTATGTGCTCTGCCTTAATGTCGTCATGACCTGGGGACTTGTAGTTTTTAATGTTAATTACTTTTTCAATAACATGGTTTTCGCAGGTAGGTTTTAAAAATATTGATTTGGATATCTATTGCTTATTTCCAAAAGTATATTTCTCGCATTTTTCTATTTTACTACTAAGATCTGTACCAACATTGGTGTAAAATTCAGCAATTAATGAAAAATATCAGAGTGAATAATTTGTAGTGTGGATCGTGTGTATTTGGGAATACACGTCGTCTACGCCACTGGACTCGTAAATAACTTAAAGGACTAGCTGGTATTTATTGCATTTCCTCAAGCTGTGTTAGGTTTTAGGTACTAATGAACTTCCACTTAAACGGTAGGAGAGGCAAAACTAAGGGGCGTATATATTGAAAAAAATGATTCAGAGTTAAACTAGGCAGTTAATTATCCTTGGAGTTCCAGGTTGTGCAATCTGAATCTAGCTAAAAACGGGCTTAGAAATTACATGGCAAGTAATTGAAATTTGCGAAATGCAAAAAATATGATGCTTTTTAAAAATGTTCGATTCCTCCAAACTACACGTATTTCTTTATAACACGCAAAACGGATTGCAAACTAGGAAATTATTATGAGGCGCTTTTGTTTGTAAATTGATTGAATTACTGAACAAGATTTTGGGAAGAGTCGAAGATTTTTTAAACTTCGAATATTCCGAAAACATAAATAACGAAATGTTTCACGTTTAGGAAAATTTTCATACTTTTGAATTTTTTGGAAAATGCCGAAAATTTCGAAAAAATTTCAAGATTTCAAAAATTTTTGTAAAGGCCCAGACCTTTAGGAAATTCTGAACCTTGAAAATATTGGATGCACTCTGAAACTTTCCTAACCCCTTCGCAAACTCAAAAAAATCGAATAATGAAGTCAAGTTGATCGACTCAACACTTCCCACACATTACGGTGATACCACTTTATTATTTTCCCATAACATGCAGCTTACAGTCGGAGAACCCCAAATCATCGCCACCCGCCCACAAAAAAAGTGTGTTATGCCGCTAGGTTTTTCTTTCACATTCCTATTATGTATACAACAAATTTTTAAATTTTCCAACCTCCCACCCCCAACAGCCCGAATTTCATCAACACCTAAAAAAAGTAGAAAATGATCAGGAACCCCCAAAACTGCCTAAAAACGAAGTCTAAGCTGTTTTTATATTTTTAGTTTTTTTATTATTGCTGCACCGCCACTGACACGATTTCTATAGATCATACGCGTTTCATGCCTGCCACGCTAATAATACTATGTCAATATTTCATTAAAATCGATTCGATAATGTCCACGTTACACAATACAGAACGATCTAAAGTAATACTTGGTATATGTATACAATGTATTATGGCGCTGGACTTTCACAGGTCAAAGGGCACCCTATTATGAATAAAACAAATTTTTAAATTTTACAATCCCCCACCCTCCAACCACATCAATTTCACCCCCACCCAAAAGAAAGTAGAGGATGATCAGGAACCATTAAAGTACATAAAAATGAAGATTGAGGGATATTTAAATTTTTTTGTTATTTTCCAATTACTCCGCCGCCCATGCACCAATTTTCACAATTATAGCAGAATTACCAACTACGACCCCACAGCATATTGCTAACCAAATTTAATCGAGATCTATGCAGCGGTCATTGCCAAAACGCCAACAGAAAGACAGACAGACCGATATACCGGCAGACAGACTGGCGAAAATGAGTGACGTGGATTTTCGTTATGTAGATATCATAAAACGCTCAAAAAGCGTATTATCTCAAATCGAACCTATCGGTGTGGGAATTAAAAAAAATAATTCTAAGGCACATTTTTTTATACAATCGATCGAAAGCTAACAAATGCATTTCATTTCACCCAAGCACTAATTTTTGACATTTCCAAAACTGAAAAATGTGAAATTTGAATCTCGAAAACAGTTTAGGATTTCTAGAATTTTCATAAAGGCCTAAAACTTTTGGAAATTTCAATCCCTTCGAAAATGTTGGAAACATTCTAAAATTTTGAAAGGGGGTTAAAACGTTTTACCTTTCCTAACCCTTCACAAACTTTGATCAAAAACCATGTCAAAGCAATAGGACTAACGGATGTAGAGTCCATATCTTAATACTTCTTGTCACAAATTGATCCAAAAAGCAACGACGTGTGGTGGCGGAAGTGTGACAGACAAAGCACGCTCTCCTTTCAATCAAAGCGCTTAAGCCGGCGTAAAGACAAATTCTCTAGTGCGTCTATTCTGAACTGGAATGCATCTGTAAGTCGACTCATTTGTCCTGCACGGTGAGCTATCTATTTAGGTTTCTAATTCAGTTGCAACGTCGCTATTCGACCTCTCAATGTCTCCATCAACGTTCGGAGAGCATTCGAAGTGCAACGCCGTGTTTAACAGACAATTAGTTCGGGACTTGAATGATACTGTTTATTGTTCCATAAACTACGAGAAACTGAGCGCAAAAATTTAGATGAATGAAGATCATCAGGCTAAAAACGGACGTGGCGATGACTTGGCGACTAATACGAATCTTGAAATACCTTTATAGAAAAATATGATGTTTTAAAAATGTTTGACTCCTCCATATACTTTATAAAATCACAGATTGGAAACTTGAAAATAAAACTTATTATAAATGTATGTTATGAAGCTCTATTTTTTCCAAATAATCCAAAGCAAAAAATGTTGTTAAAGTTCGAGCTCTTCAATTCGCCAGAGCACTAATTGTTCAAATTTGAAAAACTGCGATCATTTTGAAAAACATCCAGAATTTTGGAAGGTATTAAACATTTTGAATACCTTGGAAAAAGATTTTAGAAGATTTTGAGAAATTTAGAAAATGTTAAAACTCTGCAAAAATTTAAAAATCTATATTTTGTAAAATTTCTGTTACTTGGAAGATTTTGAGAAATTTTGAACATATAACTTTCAGCCTTAATATTTTAGAAGACATACTTTCCAAGGTTGTCCCGTTTGTTTATTTGTTAATGGGTTAATTGAGATGATGGGTGGAAGATTAGACAGGTATCTTCTGAACTAAAAGTACAGGTACATCTTTCCATGTTTAGTTTTTATCGGGGTATCATCTTTTGAACCGGAATTTCGGAGAATAGAAAGAAGGATAAATAACCCTTTATAAAATGGCTTAAAGTTCCAGCTTCAATATTCTATTTGTAGTAACAAACAGAAGCTTTGGTAACAGATCATAAGTCATAAAAAATAACAAATTCTCAAGTATGCAAATGTTCCTAGAATCTTCTTATAATAAGCGAAAAGCAATAAAAGAATGCTCAACTATTTGCGCCAAGACAACGGAATGTAAACATTACAGTATCCTTATATATATAAGATATTCATTGCTTGTATCACGGAGTCCAAATGATTGATTTGAGATCCTAGTATTACCCACAAGACTATTCCAGCATTGAACTGAAAATATTTATTTAACTTTTTTTGGAATGAGGTTATTATAATGTTGGTGCATATGGGAAGATAACTATTTCAATCCTTTCAGACTCACAGGCTGTCTTGAAGTCCTTGGATTCTGGAGAAATTGTATAGGACTGTTTGAACAGTCTCAGCTTACCAGGTTCTAATTAATATAAGTTCTTTGTTTCATATCAAACTTACGAAAAAGCATATCGTGTATAATTTCGAAGATAAACAAACATTTACAACTTTGTGCTGAAAAGGATTCAGGACAATCAATTCCTAAATACACTTGGTAAATTTTAGTTCAAATGTAGTATGTTAATTTATTCTCAACCACAAAGGGCCTTAGATTTCGAGAAAATGACATCAAAACTGGCATGGGACTGTTTCAGCATTCTCAGCTTACTAGCTCCACGCAACTCTGTTCATCTCGGTTGGGTACCAGGCCAGGCAGGTACTGGTGGCAATGAGTATGCAAAAGAGATGGTAAGAAGAAGCGCAAGCATGCAACGGCATTCCGAAGGATGCTTCAGTCCAGAACCCAGATGGCTACCGGCCACAAGGTTATCAACCAGTGGTCCAACGAGGATCATGGAAGAAGCGATGGCGAGTCTACTCTGGACAAGCACTAGGCAAAACGATGCTTACAGGCCCAAATCAGTAATTCACTGACTGGCTAGTGCAGCTCAAGAGGAATGATGTTAGGCAGGTTATTGGATGTAGCCACTTCAGACAGCATCCATACACTCGTGGAATCGCCTAACAAGAATACGGGTGTAGAGATTGCTCGACCATTCATTTTGCACTCGGAACGAGGAGAAGGGCTGTTTGGTGTGATGCAGCCAGTTGATGGAATTGGAGAAAAGCTCCTGGATCTCCTCAAGGGCACAGGAATTGGCTGACCCGCCTAATATGCACACAATAAGCCTTGGTTGCCGTGTGAGGACCTGAGTCCACTCCAAACAGCTAAATCAAATCGTATCCAATATAGGAAGATATGGTATGATTGAATGAAACATCCGCAACCCTCCATCTTCTAAAATAACCGAGATACCCCGTAAAAGTGCCCAAAATGGGACACCCTGTACGGCACATTATTACTCTACTAGTATGGAAACCCTTGATGAACCCACATATTCCTCTTTTGAGAACTTGTTTCCATATGTGGCCTTTCTATGGAGGCACTATACCGTGTTACTACAACTGGAGGGGTCACTGCAAAAAGCTGCTAAGTCACACGTGAACTCAGCAACTTTCTGACACTTAGATACTTCTTACGCCGAAATGACGATCAACTGTAAAATCTACTTACAGGTTTAAACGTAGTACGACGCTTCTTCTCATAAATCTTATACATAAAGCTGCGTACCTACACATCTGAACGGACATGCTTTGAGTACGCACGAATATGCAAATGTGGATGCCCCATTCGTCGTGTCTCAGGGCATGCAGGCTATCTCACGCGCGACTTTTAGCGCGCATGGGTCGAGCCAAATGTTGTGGATTTTTGGTAACCGCAAAGAACACGTTCGGCGTATGCATGCTCAGTAGGACATGTATGCGTTGCCCGTGGTACCTGCTTATACCCGACTGTGAACATGAAGTGAGTTGAGACCGCACGCATGCCACATAAAACTAAATCCAACACATGACTTGAGCACCCACGCATATGTGTGTGTTCTCAAGTCATGTGCGCTCAGATGTGTACGCAGCTTAACACTTAGGCGTCTGTGTTGTACGGGTAAATTCATATAGATGGAAACACTTAACTCAATTTCTTAAGAATGTGTACTTTGCCCCATTTTGCACTGACTGCTTCAATTGTACACAGATATATAAATGGCTTCGGCATCCGATGGAGGATAAGGGACACCCATTCTTACCTTATTGATCTTAACACAATTCACGTACCTGTAGTCGATTTGTTAGAAGGGCACGTAACAACATTGCTTTTGCTAAGTTTGCATTCCTTTGCTACCATTCATTGTGATAACAAGGTATAGCAACTAGACAATGTCAGCACTAAACCTATTGCATGTCTATGAAACGACACGTGTCTGATACTGATAAGCGTCCTTGGTAAGGCCTGCGGTATCACCCAACTGCTTGATATTTCCATATATGTGTACCGCGTATCGAGGTATGGCTTTTACAAAGTATTATCAACTGAAGTTTCCCTTTGTCTGATCATTGGGAGAACACAGAAGCAACTTGATGAGAATCTTAGTGTTGAGAAATTGGCTTATTACCCTTCCATCAATATTTATTTATTCAATTACTTCTCAACATATACATGATCCAATTACACAGAAATGTTATACATGAGTAAAAGAACACACATTCAAAAAGAAAGTTAGTATTAGTAAATACATACCTACAGTAATAATACAAAAAAAAAACATGTGTATATATCTAGAACATACCATCTCATCCCATCAGTGCAGTAGCACAAGAAAATGAATAAACTATTTATTACAAGTAATCAACACTTATCACAATGGTACAATACTTTTAGACATAATTTGATTTGTTGTCAAATATTTAGTCACTGGGCTTCCTTGAGATATGTCACTCTTCTTTGAAGTGACTAACATCACTGAAGCTTTTAGATGTACGATATAACGAAGATGCTAACTTTATGTTTTTATAAGCTCTAGGTAAATAATAGGTAAAGCTGCACCTACTATTATGCCTGGGTACATTAAAATCTAAACTAGCTAGAATTTCACTACAATCAATCCTATTACGAAAATTATTACATCAAATTGAAATACGAGATCTTTTTTGGATAGTTGGAAGGTGGATAATGACAATTAGCCTTTAAATAAAGACCCTTCAGAAATTTAACCTGAATTATTTTGACTTTAGAAATGTATGTAGCTATAATTATATGGGAGACCCCACATCAATACACCCATACTCCACAACACTTCTAACTAAAGTATACAGTGTTTTAAGTGCTTGGATGTTTGAGAATAACTTGCAGTTTCTAATAATGGATCCGAGGTAAACCGAAGCTGTCTTAACCATTTGATCTATGTATTTATAAATCGATAGGTCTGAGGTCGATATAATTCCCAAGTCCTTAACCTTCTGGGCCCTTGCTAGTTTGTGATCTTGAATTTTACAGTCATATAGCATAGTAGCCTGTTTGCTTCTGATTGACATTTTATTTTAATTTAATTAGAATACAGAATATAGTCACGGGCGTCCCATATATGGAGAAAGGTTATATTAAAAATTATATTGACTTCATTTTTTTTAAACTGTAGGTACCGATGATCGCAGACTAATTATTCCATGGCAATAAAATGTAGTAATATGATCGCGGGGACATTTTATTCGAATATCAAGCATTGGAATTAATAGCCGTTCGAGATTTTAGTGCATCGTTTAAAAATTTACGACTAATTATAGCAAAAAAATGCTGCAGAAAGCACGCTAATAACGCTTTCTTGCTGCTACTAAACAGATTTAATACGGTCGTAAAGCGAACCGTATATCAGGCAGTATGTGTACCGGCGTATCTTATTGCGTAATAAACAGGTATCAAAATCGTCATTCCGAGTGTTGTCTTTCGTATACCGAGTGACAATCATACCGCCTTCGTCAGAGTTTTTGTGTAAGGTTAAAGTTTGAAGGTTTGAGAAAAGGTGACATACGCGATACAAGAGTTTCTGGTCGGTTTACATTTTACCTCACTTAGCTCTCATCTTCCATGTAGTGTTAATAAGTTTGCTGGCTACTCACTTTTGTACAGGTTCAGTCAAATTGCATGCTTACCTGCAAAAAAAAACAGGATTAGAAACATACTCGTACATTTTACTCCCCACACCGATAGGTTAGGGGAGTATTATGATCGCGAAAACTTTCGATTTTGAGGTAATACGCTTTTTGGGCGTTTTATGATGTCAATCAAATAATCAAAAATGTCAAAATTTCGATGTGCTAATAAGGTCTAATTTCATGTGGTCTACGTTCGAACCAAAATTCTACGTGTATTTTTTTGTAAATATGAAAGGGTCCTGAAGAAATGGGAGCGGCTCCACCACCGGCGCAGCCGCGGGGCAAGATTGACCTGGACTTCTACATCAGGTTTGCTAGGCTGCTCATCTTCGACCTGCCAGATGCTCAAGGTACATCCAGGTATTGCCAAGTTCGATGTCGTGCGAGGGTAGTCCTAGAAGTACCCAATCCAACAAAGAAGACACAAACATTTTGGAAAAAGCCTCAATTTATTTTTCAACATAAGATTATGGTTGAGTGGAAGAGCACTATTTTAGTGAACTCCGCCATTTGGAGTGTATCTCTGTCTACTTCAATAAAGTCTATATTATTATTATTAAAAATCCCCGTCACTCATTTCCGTCGGCCTGTCTGCCTGTCTGTTGTTTTAGGCGTTTTAGAGGTTTCTGATCATTTTCTACTTTTTCTTTGGTTGGGGGTGAAATTGCGGTAGTTGGGGGGTTGTAAAACTCAAAAATGTGTTGTATTCGTAATGGGCGATCCACATCTGTGAAAAGGAGACCTAGCGTCTAATACACCTTTTTCGGTCCATCCGAACATTGTCTCGCCTATGACAGAAACTAAGGGAATTTTCTGATGTATACATACGAATGTTGCTTTAGATCTTTCTGTATTGTGTAACGTGGAGAGGATGGAAAACGTTTATGGTTTTTTAAAATAATAAAAAAACCAAAAATATAAACAGCAGTTTCGTTTTTAGGCGTTCTAGGGGTTCTTGATCATTTTCTACTTTTTTTGGGGAGGGGGTGAAATTGGAGAAGTTGGAGGTCATTCAATTTTTTTTGTATTCAATAGGCTATCGATTGGTATGTGAAAGAAAGACCTAGCGGCATAATACACTTTTTTTGGTGGGGCGGGCGATAATTTGGTTGCAAGGTGGTCTCAGCATATAGCTTCATGCAATGGGAAAATCATAAAATGATATCACCGTATAATGTGTCAATAACTTACTTCACTTTTTATGATATTCGGGAAAAACTACATTAATGATTTAGCTGAGAATTCGCAATTCATTGCAACTGATTCGTGTATATGTTGTGAAGAAAAAACTTATAATTCCTAGGAGTTTTTTGTGGTAAATTGGTGAGTTGCATAAAAACGTGATTTTGAAACAGTGTTTGGCTAGATCCTCATATGCGAATCCACATGTGGGAGCCTTCCGTAGACTATTTAGAAAAATGTAAGAAATAGCCAGTGGTCGCAAAAAGCGTAACTGAAACGTAAATTTACGTTTCACTCGTGTTAGTATTTTCATTTAAATCCGTTTTCTTACTTCCCTGTAAAGTTCAGTTAAACAGAGATACGTACTATGAGAGTTACGTTGAAAAATGTATCACATTAATCATTAGTGTGCAATCCAAATCTATAAGGCCGCAAAATTATCTAAAGTAAACAATTAATGGATTAGCAAGATATTTTTGGTGTGAGGACGAGTTACCACAAATCTGAAGATGTCACCTTATTTATTATTTGTTTGACAGCCATCAATAGAAAACGTTTTCAGTGAATTGTGGAAATGGAAAGAATTTGTCATCATTATGTGATAAAATACTTTTCTACCCCCATTAAGTTATACAGCGATTACCAAACTACTTATTAACAGGTTATTGTACCTATACACATACGTACAGCGTGTGTTATGATTCATAACTAACGCTCCAGCCGTGTGTAATGACCAACGCCTACTAGATACAGCAGTACCGATCTCTTGGAAACGCATATGAAAAAAATACACGCTATCACAACTGCAAAGGTGGCCATGCCATGAGACGTCAAATGCTAATTTCGACAGTGTACATGAGTATTCATTTTACAGAAGTGAGGTTAAAGGCCGGTTTCTCAATGTCCAGTTAAAGTGTCAGATAGGTATCTGCCAGATAGCGTTGCTATGGATAAAACTGTCAGATAAGGTTTACGTGACTTCGTAAGTTTAGCCTTCAATTGTTTAAACAAGGTATCTAACAGTTGTTGTTATCTTGCAGATAAATATTTTACTGGACATTGAGAAACCGGTCCTAAGTCGTCAATAATTGGTAAGTATTATGTACTTAAATCATACTATTGATTGCTTCGGTCGTAGATAAAGTATAGTATTCAACTCGTGGTAATGGTAATAACTCACTTGTTGATTTACAGCACTCGCTTCCGGCTCGTGCTGCAAACTTCAACGCATGAGTTACTACTGTCATTACCGCATCGTTGAACAATATACTATCATTTTACAGATACCCAACCAATATAAAATTTGAACTAGATTCTATAGGGTGCCCCAATAGAAGTTATAGGTTTTCTAATAGGGATATCTAGACAGCTGTCAAAGGTACAACGTCATCCAGCTGTCAAAATATTCAGTAAGGTTTGACAATTCATCATGGATCGTTACATGCTTGCCGATCGTTTGGAAATTATTAAAAAGTACTACGGAAATTCCCGCTCAATTATTGTAAATACGCAATGCGCATTTCATCGTGAACTCGGCGCTCATCATGGCTTCAGTGAGCAGACAATTCGTCGCACTGTAGAAAAGTTTAACTGTGAGTACACTCTATTGGACCTAAAGAAACTAACCCGAATGCGAACTAGTCGACGTGAAGAAAATATCGCCGCCGTAGCGGCCAGTCGCGGAATTGGGCCTCTCCCAAGAGACAACCCGGCAAGATTTGCGTTTGGATTTGAGACTGTACTTGTATAAGATCGTGCTGGCGCAACAATTGAAGCCGGACGACCATATACCGTCGCCGAGAGTTCGCAAATTGGGCGCTACAAATGTTGGACGAAGATCCTCATTTTGGCCAAAAAATTATCTTCTCAGACGAAGCCAATTTTTACCTCAGTGGCTGGGTCAACAAGGATAATTGTCATAACAGGACTGTGAACAATCCACAAATGACCGAAGAAGTGGTCCAGTACCCGAAAAATTGAATGTGTGGTGCGGATTGTGGCATGGCGGCATCCTCGGTCCTTATTTCTTTTGAAATGAGGAAGGAGACACCGTTACAACCACGCTACCGAGCGATGTTGGAAGAATTTTTGTGGCCAGAGCTCGACAACATCGATACCACCGACATGTGGTTCCAACAGGATGGAGCCACGAGCCACACAAGCGACGCAATGCTCGAAGTTGTTCGACAGAAGTTTGGCGACTGGATCATCACCAGACGACCGTTCATTGCTGGCCACCGTGATGGTATGATTTGACACCTCTCGATTATTTTTTTGGGGGGTATGTCAAATCATTGTTCTACTGCAACAAACCAGCCACTTTGGATGCCGTCGAAAACAATATTCGAGTAGCCATTAACGCCATAACGCCGCAAATGCTCGAAAATGTCATCCGAAATGGGACCGACCTCTTGAAGCACTGCCAGCGAGCCCGAGCCGGACATTTGAATAATGTTCTAGCCCATATATAATGTCATGGATGTAGCTTCAAAATAAAGCCAAAACCAATTTGATATCTCAAACTCTTGCTGTTTTATTTAATTTTTCTTTCCTATCGTTCTTATTGGGACACCCTATACTCTGAGTAGTCGACCAAATTTAATTATGTGGCGATTCCAGAATCGTTGCATAAAATCTACAAACCGGTAGTGAATCATCATCAACTGTAAGTGCGCGAGCTAGTAGACCAAGAAGACAGTTCATAAAGTGCAGAAATCGCATAGAATCTTGAAATTTTGACGTAAGAAAGCTGTGTGCAAGATGGGTGCCGTGTTTGTTCAGAGTTGATCAGAAACAGCTATTTCAATCGAATGTTTCGTGAAGTTTCATCTCAACAAAGCAGAAACTTTGAGCCGTTGTCAAATACGGGAGAAACAAGGATCCATCACTTTATACATAAGGTAAAATAATAATAAACACAATGAGCTGAAGAGGAACAACCGACTCCAAAGAAGGCGAAGATCCTTCCATCTACGGGCAAGGTCAAGGCGTCGGTTTTTTGGATATGAGTCAGACAATTTCCATTGATTATCCTGAAAAAGGAAAAACTATCAACGAAGGGTATTTTGCGAACCTACTGAAATGCTTAAGCGAAGAAATCGGCCAAAACCTGTCGCATTTGGCTAAGAAAGGGTTGTTCCTATAGCAACTGTTTTTACCACCCCGCCGTGAAACCACGATACTTGAGAACCTGCGATGTGACGTACTTGAGATGCCACCCGATAGAATGCCAAGAGTTGTGGACACTGAGACCCAACACAAGGTCAACTTGAGTGACACAATGGAATGGCCTCTAGGAGAACCTCGGCATAAGTTGAATGGTATGACCTGGTATAGTGTGGTAGGCCTGAGCAGAACATAAGTATCCGCCTAGGTAAACTGGCTACCGTTTTCCAAGCATAAATAATAGCCGCGTATATTTTACTATCTTTGTAAACGTAGGCAGCCGGGCGGTTGTGATAGCCTTGATAGTCTTGGAAATTAACCACCATACTTCAAAAATAGTGTGGGACTGCCATAATACTCTAAAGACACCGGCGAAGACCAACAAGGTAGAATTATCTTGGGTGCCTAGTACCATAGGAGTAGGTGGCAATGAGAGGGCCGGCAGATGTGACAAGATGTGGAAGGTGCAGAGCTCCCTCTCATCGGGCCAAAACCAGCGTGTGGTATACAATATGATACGGACAGCTGTCACCAGGTGGATGCCAAATGAGTATCAAAAGCGTTGGGACAGATTGGTTGGGAATATTCAGTCTAAGAGGATGTTGAGGGGACCCTTGTGTTTCGATACCACAGACGCTCTCAGATTGAGCAGAAAGGAACTACGAGTGGTGATTGGATTTATAAATGGTCATTGGACGTTGGACGTGAAATAAAAAAATAGGAAATTAATACTCACGAAACTTCAGAGTAGGAAAAGGCGTAAGGCAGGGATCATTCTCTCCCCGACACTCTTCTCAATATTTGTGGAGAATGGATAATGAGGAAGGCGCTGGAGAACTGCGTTTGTGGAGTATCTATTGGAGGGAATAGGGTTTCGAATCTTCGATATGCTAATGACACTATTGCAGTGGCTAAAAATGAACAAGAAATGCATAAACTCCTACAACGAATAGAGAAAGTCAGTCTGGAATGCGGACTGCGTCTTAATAGATCTAAATGCCACTTGCTTATTATAGAGGTACGATCCCTTTGCCTTTGCGCCAAATCCAGGACATTGAAATTAAAGACGAGGTTATTTATTTGGGTACAAAGATCGCAAATATGGGTGGCTCGGAGCAAGAGATTAGAAGAAGAATTGGGATGGAAAAAGAGGCGTTGGGAAGACTTGTGAAAATCTGGAAAGATCACCGTATCCGTAAGGAAACTAAAACAAGACTAGTCAAGTCGCTAGTGTTCTCAATTGCGGAGTCTGGCTCGGAATACTGGATCATAAATGCTGCATGCAAACGAAGAATCGAAGCGTTTGAAATGATATGCTACCGAAGAATGCTAAGAATACCCTGGACAGCGCACCGCACCAACGCGTACATCTTAAGAGACTTAAAAATACCCGACAATGAAAGATTACTACCAACAATCCAGAGACGCATGCTTAAATACTTCGGACATGTAATACGGAAGGACGGCATGGAAAAACTAATGATCCAGGGGAAGGTGGATGGCAAAAGGTCAAGAGGAAGGTCACCGGTGAGATATATCGACCAAGTAAAAGATCTCACACACATCTCGGTTTCTCGGGTGATGCGCGCTGTAGAAGATAGAGAAGCATGGCGCAGGGTCAGTATGCAGCTATGAATGGGGCAACCACGTTATCTTTGACAGTCCTGCTTGAGTGAAAACAGGAAATCCTACCTGAATGTGGATCAGGAGTGAAGACAGGAGAGCATAGCCCAATGCATCTCAAAATTCGCAAAGAACTTAGGATGGGGCTCCGTCTGATACCTTGACAGAGAGTGCACAATGAGCCTTAAGGGTTAAGGCGGCAACTATTAGGATAACTGAACCCTAACCCTCACACTACTCAAAAAAAAAAACTCAGCCCTGATCTAAACAGTTGGTTAAATCCTTTGTACATTCAAAGCAGTATGGACTTGCAAGTAAGCTCTTGGTAGCATAGAAAACGAAAATAGTTCAGTTACACTATAGATAACTGAACCCTAACCTTTTTTTTATGGTCAGCTTCTCGCAAAGGCTATGACGCTGTAGAAGCGCTGCGAGAAGTAAGTGTCGGTTCACGTTAGATTTGAAACGCTGCAGGTTGTAGCCGTCGGGAAACAAATTCCCCGGCGGCTGATTCCACAGCGTCGAAGTTCTCCAAAAGAAGGAATGCTGGAGGAGACTGGTTCGGGGAGTAATCACCTCGACCTGGTAAGGATGAGCTCGCAGAGCTTCTCTAGTGTTCCTGATTCGGACGGCCTTTGGTGTTATCATCTAGGAGAGCTCACTCGAACATCTTCCATGATAGAATCTGTAAAACAGGGTTAGCCAACCTCCTTCGATGTTCCAGGCTGTGGAGGTCCTTTGTGAGGTTAGGCATATCGATTAACCTAATTCCTCCCACTACTAGAAAAAAGAAACGGTTTTTCCATCAAGACATTGCAACAGCTCACAAATCCCTTACTTCAATGACCAAAATGAACGAATTAAAGTTTGAATTGCTACCTCATGCACGATATTCGCCAGATTTAGTCATCTCGGATTATTTTGTTCTCAAACTTGAAATATTCATGTACTTGTTGGTCAAAGATTTTCCAACGATGATTTCGCTAGTTAACCTCTATTCTGAGCAGCAAAACAGTGTTATGAAAAGGGTATCAAACTTATCGCTGGGAGAAGTAAATAGAGCTAAAATGAGATTATGTTGGACAATACGTTTTTCCAAAAATGTTGTGTTTCCTCTGTTGGATCGGGTACTTCTGCGACCAGCCTTGTATAGCGTTCTGATTCTCATTTAGCTAATAAACCAGCAACTCCTTAATTAAATATTATTTCTATTGACAGAGCCCACATCGGGATTGGCCAAGACTTCACCCGGTAGAGCCAAGCCCATCGCGCGACAGGTGATACATTCGACCTAATTGAATTTTTTAATTGCCTCTGTTTAACAAAGTAGTAATTTGTAGCGGTTTTAAATGACCTGCTGATTATATACCACGATGTATCGGACGACGAGCTTCATCCACCCATCAGGATATTGGATTATTAAATGTATGTACGCATGCACACCAAGAACTGTCGACCATTTTATGGTAATAAAGTGAGTAACGTTTGTGGGAAGTGGTAGCTTAGCATTTAAAACGCTTCATACTTTCCAGTCATTCTAAGCAGACTTCGCAACGGTTTTTACATTATCGTGATGGAAAATGGTATAAAATTGGTACCTTCAAGATTATTCCACGACATCTGTCGGCAAAAAGGTACTACTACTCCATCTATAGGATACATTCCATTTTAGATGGTACACAAAATGCTTTTCCAGACAGTATGTGTCCAGATATCACCATTCAATGTTCAGTTCTATACCTACGAATGGACGAGTCGCAAAAAATTTAGGAAAACTTTAAAAAATCGCGAAAAATATCGCGACGGGTTATTTGTATTTTGAATATACAGTGTGTCCCAGGTAAAATTTGCCACCCATTTTATCTCTGAAAGTATTAAAAAAATTGCCGTGATGCATAGATTTTTATTTAGATGGGGAACTCTTCCACCGAATACGTCACCATTGTGACCACGGCGATTTTTATAGTTTTTTATCGTCTTAGAGATAACATCATCATCATCATCATCATCATAGTCTCAATGTCTTAACGGACATGTTGTGAACTCGTAAAATGCATCAAGTCGGAGCTAGAGTATTGCCGACACGAATATTATCAGTAGTTTTGAGAATTGTAGCTCGCCATCGTTCGCGATTTACTGTCAGTTTAGTGGCGCTCTTGATACTCATATCCAGCAACTGTTTGGTCGTATCCACCCTCTGCGTAGTAGGACGGTCACGGCGCCGCCCACTCGGAGCATGACCCTGAACTACAAGTTTCTCCATATTATCGCTTCTGTGTATATGTCCGAAGAATGTAAGCATTCTCGTCGACACAATGGAGGATAGTCTCTTTGGATTACCGAGCTCATCCAGTATGAAAACGTTAGTTCGATGGGCGGTGTAAGGAACTGTCAGCATTCTCCTTCATGTCCACGTTTCAAAAGCATCTATGCGAGCTCGATCTGCCTTTTTAACAGTTCAAGTTTCCGAGGCATACAAAAATATAGAGAACATGCACACGAGAGTGAACCAGCGACATTTTTGTAGCTTTAGTGATGTTATGGTCACGCCATCTTTTAGTGAGCTTTGTCATGGCCACACGTGCCTGTTGAATGCGCCGTCGAATCTCATTTGCACAGCTACCCGAATTGTAGATCAAAGAACCGAGGTACACAAAACTTTGAACTACTTCACAACGGCCTATTAAAGATAAAGTGAACGGCAAATTTTAGCTGCGACACACTGTATGTATTCAGTTCTTGTAAAATCAACAAAATGAGTTGTGCAACTCAGAGGTCACGCAAAAATCAAAAAAAAACTTCTGGAAAATTTCGAAAAATGATAAATCTAGCATAATCGTAGCAGTGAGTTTTTTCTGACATCTATCAAGTGTTGATGTATATTTATGACGAAACAAGCTTCCTTATAAATTTTCAAAAGGTTCTCCTAAAAACTCTCAGGAATGATAAGAGCCATTATTTCGAAAACTTGGTTGAACAAAATAATAAAGTGCAAAAAACTGAAACTCGGCGAAAGATTGCAAAGCTTGAAAAAGCGCACCAACATTTGATCTGCCTGAGATAAAAATATCAAAATTTTATTTCACTCGCTCATATTATTATGATTTAAGAATTTAGTACAAGTTTTTTAGCTAGCTTGCCTAATTGAAAAAAAAAAATTGAAAATTACCGCATTCGTTGCCCTAAAAGAAAGACGATCTGGTGTCAATGCTTTCAAATAAATAAATATTGGCGGATCTGATCGGCGTATTTGTAGATTCGTACCTAATTTTTTTAAACTCAATGAAAATGTTCGTGAAAATACCAGAGTTATACCGCCAGTGATTCCAGCGAATAAAGACAATCTGGAAGACGCGGTTTAAAAAATGTCGCCTCGTAATTGCACCTAGTACATGTAAACAAGGTAATATAACGTTACCAAAATTTCATCACCGTATATCGTGAGAACGTAGGCAGGTTTATAAAAACTAATATTTACTACAATAGTTCTGTCATAACATCCAAATTGTCCAGTCCTTAATACTCTAGGCCATCTTGGGTAGATCATCCAAATGTTTGGTCGAGGTGCTGGATGTACAGGTTTTTTTTTATAGGATATCAAAATAGCATTTTTGTTTTTATGTTTAACGATTTCTCGAAAACACTGGAAAATCTCTAAATTTTCCAAAAATAAATCATAACTCGAAAACTATCAATAATCGCGAGACATACATGGGGGTGTTTTGGATAGGTCTCGGTACGGGCTATCTAAAAAATTTTTATTAACGTCACCCGATTCGCCAGCCTGTATAACGATATAAAAAACTATAGTTATGGATGGTTTTTCCATAAGAATCGAAATCTCATGAACCAGAAGTTTCTAACAAATATTTTTTTGAAGCTCAATGACTGCATTTGATGGCAGGTTTTCATAATTTGCGAAATTTTGTTTGTATTTTAACGAAATGCACCGAGTGGTATTAAAATTGTTATTATATTATTACCAAAAAAGGCAAAAAACGGTCAACATAGAATAAAACCTTTTCTTACATCACTATATAAACGGTTTTTAGTTGATAAATTGAATAAGTTCTATTTCCAACCAGTTTATATTGTGCAGATCATTCCGAGATATCCTAACAATGTACCAGTTATGGCCGAACAGATTGTATACCAGGGTGTTCATTTAAAAACTTCTCAATCCGAATTTCTCGAAAACTGCTGATTAAAAGAAAAAAAAAACACGGAGACACGTCAAAAGATTTGTCAAGGGGCAGTTCGGATGGCCATAGGACACTAGCGCGCCGCGGTCAAATTGGTCCTAATCCCACCGGTCAGAAGCGCGCAAAATATTTCGATCACCAGATGGGCCATACAACACTAGCGCGCCGTGGTCAGATTTGTCCTAATCCCACCGGTCAGAAGCCTCCAAAATATTTTGGATAATAGACAGGTATGTGGACACCAGCGCGCGGGGCGGCGAGGTAAACTTATGTCTTTTAACCGACTTTAATTCATTCGTCATTTTTTGCGATCGTGCTAATAGTTACTGAAGAATTTTCAGAACTCCAGTCAGAGGTATCGTTAGTTTTGACTTGACAAAAATGAACTTTTTTATATTATTAAATGCGAAATTTTGTTCTGAACATAATAAGTTAACCTGATCACTATAATAGATGCAAATAAAGCAGTTGATATTGTCAGCAGACCGAAATCTCTTTATAATACCCTAAAAAAATTTAATTAATCAGAACGTGTTCTAATTTGTCACAAATTTGATCGATTTCTTGACGATGTAAAAAAAAGTCAGAGAAATTTACCTTCACAGCTTGTTTTGTGGGAGCATCATGGTTGTGCACATTATTTCTTTTAAGAACAATCTCTTCCGATTGATCCATCAGCAAAGATGCTATGCACCCTCTTCTAGAGTATCTGTAGGCTACACCACGAGTGGTATCTTTATCTCTTCCGAACGTATACTCTTCAAGGACTATTAATTTCTTCCCTTTCACACTTAACATAGTCTCCATGATGAAAAAGTAGAACACAAACAATATTCACAAACAGCAATTAAGGATTGCAAACTACTGAAATATTTTCATTAAGGGTAGTTTTGTATACCTACAGAAGCCGAATAATCATTTAAATAATCTAAGAAGTAACTGTAAGCTACCTGAAGCCGTAAAAAGGCAGATGAAAGTTCGTAAGAATAAAAGGGATGTGGTCATTAGGAATAACCAATCTTAATTTTCTTCCGGCGCGCAAGTGACCGGTGCCGATGAAGGCACCCTTTTTGTAAACAGGTAAAAATCAAACCACGCGCGCTCGTGACCGATCACCGTTTGGATGATGTTCGTCAACGCATTATCGAAAGCTTTTTGCGACTGCCCCTCAGGAATTTGAAAATTGCCTATATCATTGTTTGGCCAATATCTGGCAACATTAAATTTGAACACATTTGAATATTGCCAGAAGTGATATTTTTGTACGTTTTTGTGTTCTATTTGAACAAGTGAAGATACATAAAGATGGGGGTACAAGGGGATGAAGTAGTTTTTGGTTAAAAAGTTGTCCTGTTGTTGACAAATCTTTTGACATGTCTCGGCGTTTTCTCATTTAGTCGGCGGTTTTCGAGAAATCCGGGGTGGGGAGTTTTCAAACGAACAAACACCCTGTATATTGACTACAGCGAAAGATCTTTATCTTTATTAAGAGACTTCCTTCAAGTGGTAATGATCCAGACTGGTTCATCGACGCTGCTAATTACAAAATGAATATTATCTAGATATTTATGTAAAGCCGAATACCGCAGGGAACACGACTGCATGGCAAAGATTGTATGCAAATTTCTGCGGGTTACGCAAATTAAGATATAAATGGCGGTAATTTTTTGCAGCACGCATGACTACGCAACAAAATTTTACGCGGTATTGTCTTGGTAATGGTTCGACTATTTCTGGTAGCTCGGTGTGAAATTATTTATCGCTAGGTTTCAGAACAATCGCTTACTTGTTTATTTATGTATTTATTCAGCACGATGATCTGCTGCGAGAAGTACACCGCAAGTTTGATAAAATCTGGACCATTACTATGCCGAGGAAAAGTCTTATACAGGTTCGGCGGTTACTGAGGTTCCATTGGGACATCCATGTGTAAGAGAAAGACAAAAGTATGAATCGTGAATGTTACAAAGAGTACGCGAATGACTCAACGCGATCAACAGGATTTTCCGTTTTGAACCAGTATTTCAAAAACCAGAAACAGTTCAGCTTGGGTTTGTTGTCAAATCAATTGTACTTCCTACGCCGATAGGTGAGGGGAGTATTGTGATCGCGAAAATTTTCGATTTTGAAATAATATTATTTTTGGGCATTTTATGATGTCTACATAATGAAAATTCACGTCACTTATTTTCGTTGGTCTGTCTATCTGTCTGTCGGTCTGTCGGTCTGTCTGTTCGCGTTTTTCTACCCTCGTAATCTCAGCAACCACTGTATGGATTATGAAGAAATTTGGCTACCGATATGCTGTGACGTCCTAGTAGGTAATGCTGCTACAATTTTGAAAATCGGTGTAGGGGCGGCGGAGTAATTAGCAAAAAACGAAAGAAATTAAATATCCCTCAAATTCGTTTTTAGGCGTTTTAGGGGTTCCTGATCATTTTTTTCTTTTTTTTTTTGGGCGGGGGTGAAATTGGGGTGGTTAGGGGGTGGGGTTGTAAATCTCAAAAATTTGTTCTATTCATAATAGGCTGTCCATTGACCTGTGAAATAAAGACGTAGCGACATAATGCCCTTTTTTAGGTCCATCCGAACATTGTCTTGGCTATTACAGAAATCAAGGGACCTAGAAGTTTCTGATGTATAGATACGAGTATTGCTGAAGGTCGTTCTGAATTTAATAACATGGAAACTATGACATTGATTTCAATGAAATTTAGACACAGTATTATTACCATGGCAAGGATGAAAAATGCGTATGGTTTTCAAAAATCGTGTCAGTGGTGGCGCAGCAATAATAAAAAACTAAAAATATAGAAATAGCTCAAACTTCATTTTTAAGCAATTTGAGGGCTCCTGATTGTTTCGTTTCGTCCAAGTGAAGTTCGCAGAATAAAAATTGTGTCGTCTTCGTTTCTACGGAAAGGTTTAGGAAACTATTTACTAGTTTTTGTGTTGGATGTTTTTTGAGGACAGGCGGGCGATGATTTGGTTACAAGGGCTCGCAGACCATAGCTTCATACAAAGGAAAAATAATAAAATGATATCACTGTTATGTGTGGGAAGTACTGAGTCAATCAACTTGACTCCATTTTTTCTGTTCGAGCGAAAATCTTGGTCTTATATTATTAAGGCAATGACGCATAATTTTAGTGTGGTATTTGAGTTCTACACCTTTTCCAAATGCATTTCAGACAGTATCAATTGTATTTCAGATTAGACAATTGAGGTTTTGAATCAATTTTTTTTTTGTCATAAATCGAGAGATCATATATAAGTTTTATAATAAAACTGTTTTTGTTTTCTTTTTTTTCGCAATAATTCAAAAGTTATATCAAAATAAAAATGGGTTTTTGAATCGAGTACCGAAAACACGCCGACGGCTCCCGAACCCGTGTGACGTAATGATGGCGGTTAAGATGCTCCTTTGACCAACGACATCCTACATCGATACTAGATTCTAGATTCCCAACCAAACGTGAAAATACTTGCTAGTAACTAGTGTATATAAGTTGCAATATAGCAGATGAATGAAGTTTGCAGCTCAGGACGACCTCTACGATCGAAATAAATATCTTTTTGAATGTTTGAAATCAGATTACAGATACCAGTAAGTAAGTACCTAATCAAATATGTCTTATTGAAACTATCTGGTGCATGTTCGGCTGGCCTAGTGGTTAGAGTGTTTGCTAATGGATCCGTTGGTCCGGGTTCAAAGCTCAACCTGTCCAATTTTTTTTTATTTTTTTTTATCAAATAATTCATTCATGTGCTTTTTGCACTTGTTATGTACATTTTTTTCTACGATCAACATAAATATGTTTTTGAAACAAATTCTATCAGACATATTACTTGCACTGCATACCAAGTGATAAACAGAAGACTGTTGTGATTACGAGTCTTATTTTATGTTTATATTAAAAACTTAAAGAATGAATGGATTTTGTTTTATTAACCAACTATTACATTTAAAAAAAATATTGGCGGTTGATATTGACGGACAAACACCGTTTGAACTGATTTTTTGAATTGTCCACCGCGTCCTGTACTTAGTTTTTGCACTATGCAGTGCAAGTAATATGTCTGATAGAATTTGTTTCAAAAACATATTTATGTTGATCGTAGAAAAAAATGTACATAACAAGTGCAAAAAGCACATGAATGAATTATTTGATAAAAAAAAAATAAAAAAAATTGGACAGGCTGAGCTTTGAACCCAGACCAACGGATCCATTAGCCAATACTCTAACCACTAGGCCAGCCGAACATGCACCAGATAGTTTCAATAAGACATATTTGATTAGGTACTTACTTACTTACTGGAATCTGTAATCTGATTTCAAACATTCATAAAGATATTTATTTCGATCGTAGAGGTCGTCCTGAGCTGCAAACTTCATTCATCGGCTATATTGCAACAAATATACACTAGTTACTAGCAAGTATTTTCACGTTTGGCTGGGAATCTAGAATCTAGCATCTATAGGATGTCGTTGGTCAAAGGAGCATCTTAACCGCCATCATTACGTCACACGGGTTCGGGAGCCGTCGGCGTGTTTTCGGTACTCGATTCAAGAACCCATTTTTATTTTGATATAACTTTTGAATTATTGCGAAAAAAAAGAAAACAAAAACGGTTTTGTTATAAAACTTATATATGATCTTTCGATTTATCACAAAAAAAATATATTTTTTTCTTTATTCAAAACCTCAATTGTATTTCAGAAATCGTCAATTGTATTTTAGATTAGTCAATTGTATTTCAGAAAACGTCAATAGTATTTCAGATTAGTCAATTGTATTTCAGAAAACATCAACTGTATTTCAGATTAGTCAAATGTATTTCAGAAAACATCATATGAAATTCAGAAAATGTTATTTGTAAATCAGAAAGTATCACTTGTATTTCAGAAAGCATAATGATTGTGTATTATCCAGAAAAATGTATTAAACAAATAATAACATCTAACATAATTATTGAAAAGTTGAGTATATACATAGATCATACATAATTTTTAAGCCCAAAAAGTATTTTGAGGTACTAACACTAACGCCCTACTTGCATATCTTGCAGTAATAAAGAAGCAGCACGAAAAATTGTTGTATGTTGTACTGCCCTGGCACAGTCTCCTCCAATAATCGTTTCTTTTGCCGAATCTATGATTTCTTCCAGATAAAGCAGTCTTTGTTCTACAATGCCAATTCCTCCAACTTGTGGTGTTTAACACATGTCTTAATTTTCGACCATATATTTTCGATGGGGTTGAGCATCGGATAATACGGTCCCAAACGCAATAAAGTAGCTTCTGTATCATTTATGACACCTTCAAATCTTGCATGGCAAGGCGTGTTATCACATACAATCACCAAGTCGCCTACTTCATTTCCCATATCCTGCCATCGTTGCAGTAAATTTGTTATCCAAATATTAGCAGAATCCAATGAAAAAGAGCCTCTGCGACGTTCCAATGTCACAACCCCTGCTGGAGATATTGCACCTATTATGTGTACATTGGGACCCCTTGTAGCTGGTAAGTGTTGAACAGCTCGCACACCAACTCGAGACCGACCTCGTGTTCGACGGCAAAACAAATTGAAATTTGTTTCATCAACCCATACAATTTGTTTGCCCAGTTCAATATATCTATTTAAGGCTGTAACATACTCCGCCCGCTTTCTCTTATTTTCTTCAGAATTCATCGAAATTGGTTGTTTATGAACTTGCTTTATTGTGAATAACCTATCTTCTAAATAATTTCCAATGGTAGATGTTGATACATTTTTACGAAAATTCGCAAGAACTTTCATTTTCACTTGCTTCAGTGTTAGACCACAATCACCTTCAATCCATTCAACAATGGTACTTATTTCGTCCTCAACAAGTGCTTTAGGTTTTATACCTCTTTCTTTAACATTACGTCCCGACCGGAACGGACCCAATGGAACGCAGTTTTATATTTAATTCCCAGAGTGGCAGCGAAAAGCACCCAGTCTTCCCCTCTATTAGCACACGCTACAATTCTTTCACTGTCTTGATTTGAATATTTCTTATATTTTTGCCGTTCTACCGTTTCTCTCTCATTCACGTCACATTCTGCACTCAACCAATTTATTTAAATATGCGACACATTTTGTATGAAATAGGTGCCTGCATGGTAGTAACCGAAGAACTACCTTTCTGAACATGGACACTCTACAGATTCCACAATTATCAGATAAATTCATGATTTATTACAACAAAATCGTGACATTTGTACTATTCAACTACCTGCGCTTGTTGATGTTGCTAGGGTAGCGTAAGAATTGTTTACTATGGTATACTGATAAAAGTTATTTTCTGAAATACGAATAATATTTTCTGAACTACATTTGACGCTTTCTGAAATACATCTTACTAGTCTGAACTACATTTGACGCTTTCTGAAATACATCTCACTAGTCTGAACTACATTTGACGCTTTCTGAAATACATTTTACTAATCTGAACTACATTTGACGCTTTCTGAAATACATCTTACTAATCTGAACTACATTTAACGGTTTCTGAAATTAATCTGTTACTTTCTGAACTACAATTGGAAAAGGTGTAGACGCAGTCTGGAGACGTTTTTGTCATTGCAATCTCAAAATGGGTGGGATCAGAGATAGAGTTAAAACGTCAAAAATAATGCCGTAGCATTTTAATACACCTACTAGCTAGTGTTCTAAAAAATCGTCATCCGAAATCTACGGGCGGTTTGCGCGTACAGTTTCTTTTTAAATGAAAATAAAAAAATCACGATGACACTGGTCGGAGCTTGATGGAAAATTATTTGTTTTTTTCGTAAATAACACAAAAAAATGTTGTTTTTCCAAGGGAAGTGCCATGAAAATCACATGGAAATAATGATGTGTATGCCATGAGTCATGATATATGTTTTTCGTAACATCAATCTTTGATTTTCGAGGTAATATAGTCGATGTTTATCTATGTCTAAACATCGGTATTTTTTTTAAATTTCCATCCGTACACGTAACGCATTTTTAACCGCCGTACTCATAGTCGACACTTAAAGGTCACTTGACACTGGAGGGTCCCTTGAGTATGGGTTTGTGTTTCGGCAGCTACTTGAGGATCCCTTACGCATTGAGTAATACTTAAGTAACGAAATGTCACCACGACATTTCGTTGCAGTCAAGGCGATTTTGAAGGTTAATTTTCGGGTGAAGTGTTGTCAATTTCTATCACATCCGGAAAAGTGTCTGGCTCAAAATACGAAATACTAGCGCAAAACAAAAAGAGATAACAGAAAACATCAGAATGCTTAGGCATAGGCATAACAAATTGAATTATATTTGAAATATGACAGCGTCGCCAAATGTTTGCCCGCCATCTCGTAGATGTTGTCTAGGGAACAGATACACAAGAAAGGACACACTTGAGGTCCCCTTAAGTATGACTCAAGGAAGCCTTAAGTATTACTCAAGAGACGACTATGAATACGGCCCTTAGCCGCTTGACATGAAACATGGAGCTGACATTTCAATACTTAACTAAAGAAACTGTATTGAGCAATTAGGCGATCCAAACCACGTGATATTTTATGATGGCGTCGTTGGGCAAACAGTCAGTTTGAGGTTACCTATGAGTTTGATGCCATCAGGCCCGTAAAGTTTTGATTCCAATTTTACTTTTCCTGGATTTTGCACTATTTTTGTGTCTTTATCAGTGTTTTACCTCTAATTTAGTGTTTTAAAATGGATCTAAACAGATGATCATTAGAAAACCCTGACGCTTGTCGAAGGAAAACCCTGACGGTTCTCGAAGGTGAAAATTATATTATTTTACTGTCCATTTTGCCTATGAGTTGGAAGCTTTTTTGAGTCTGAGATCATCAAGTTTCATTGCAACTATCCACAAACTACTGCATCTTCGAGATTATTCATTGTTAGACACAAACCGATGAAATGTATAGAATCCAAGTTTTTTCGATTAGATCGAGATCCACAACTAACGCCAAGGCATGTACAGGGGTGGCCATATTAGATGGACCGATTTGTTTCAAAAAAATAATAACAAATTAAAACAATGTTTGCTGTTCAAGTGAAAAATCATGTAATTTAAGCCTAGGAGATATGTTTACATCACTTTTTGAATACGATATCACGCAAGTGGTCGCCATGAGCTCGAATGACCGTTTTTCAGCGTTTTTCATTGTAGCTGCCAATGTTTCGGTATATATGGCAGCTATCTTTTGGCGGATGGTCGCCTTAAGTTCTTCTAGGGTGTTTGGCTTATTCATCTAAACATTTGCCTTCAAATAGTCCCACAGGAGAAAGTCCAGCGGCGTCAAATCTGGCGAACGCGGAGGCCAGTCGAAATCACTATTTTTTGATGTCAAGCGACCAGGGAACAATGGCTTCAAAAAATCGATTGTGGCACGAGCAGTGTGAAGTGGCGCTCCATCTTGTTGAAACCATGGTCCATTTCATTTTCACGAATGACTGGCATTTTCGAAAAAAAAATGGTCCGATGGTCCTATCAGCACAAATTCCACACCATACTGTCACTTTTGGGTCGTGAGGAGGCAGTTCTTCAATGATTTGAGGGTTTTCGGTGGCGTAGAATCGACAATTTTGTTTGTTGACATTTCCATTCAACGTGAAATGCGCCTCATCACTCATTATGATTTTTCCAAAAACATGACTGGGTTTGAGCCATTTGAATGACGAAATTCGCATATTCGAGGCGACGAGGCTTATCGGTTGGCAACAATCGGTGAGTCACTTGAATTTTATATGGAAATAACTTCAAATCGTCTCGGAGTATGCGGCGTAGACTGGTTCGAGGGATTCCTAATTCTGCAGAACGACGCACACTGGATGTGCGTGGCAACGCCTCGACACTGACTTGTACGGTTGCGATAGTTTCGTCGGATCGCCTCGGTCGCTTCTCATTTGGACGCCTGGGATTAGCGACAGTACCAGAAGACAAAAATCTTTCATGCAAACGCTTGATAGTGTTCTTTGATGGTGCACTTTTCACCTTATTGTTCTTTCTCCACGCACGTTTTCACTATTGAAAATTTACTCTGAATGTAAAGCTGCACGATTGCCGTGCGCTCGATTGGCGTGTACTGCTCCATAGCACACTTCTCCTATTACTGACGGTTCAAACGTGTGATGTGACGTGACGCATCTTGTCGAAATTACAGGGTTGCCCAATGGGTCCATCTAATATGGCCACCCCTGTATACAGCATTCTGTTTTTTTAACCAAAACTATTGTCACGAAATCACTCTAAATGAAGATATTTTCAAAAATAAGCATAAACCAACACAGTCTCAAATGGTAGCAGAAAGATGTTTGCCCAACGGTAGCCATATTGAATTAATTTGACAGGTCGTTGCATTGCCTATTCCCTGCGAATTACAAAAGCAATCCACTTGACTCCGATGTTTTCTTCAGCAGGATTCTTTGTCACCCTCTCGCTGGTGGTCTGTGCCTCTGTCCGAAGCTGTTCAGCGCATAATAGAGATTTTCCTTCGGCGCTAAAAAACACGATCTCATCGGTCTGTGTTATTTATTTATCGCGAATACTAATGAGACCGTATCTGTTGGTGGATCGCCGTTGCGGCCACAACTCGACCCATTGTTTGAGGTTTCCGTCGAATTCCTCCGCATTGGTGGAGACCTTCGAACATTAAAGGTGGACCGAATCAAAAATAAACACGTAATCGTATACCTTGCGATTAAGGATGAGGACAGAATCATGTCAATACCTCAGTTCAATATACAATACAAACTACATCTTTTCCAGTTGTTCATCGGAAAGCGTTAGTTGTAATTCACAAAGCCTCAAATGTAAATCAGAATAATCAAATGAAAATTAGAACGTATCAAATGTAAATCAGAACAGTCAGTTGAAGATCAGAATGCGTCACATGCAAATCAGAATGATCAAATGAAAATCAGAACAGTCAGTTGAGAGTCAGAAAGGGTCATATTACTCTCAGAAGGTATCAATTGTATATGAGAAGCCATCAGTTGCAATTCAGACGGGGTCAAATGTAAATCAGAAATAAAACTACATACATGTATTAATAGAGAGATTACACATGCATGGATTTAGTGGCGCCAATGAAATGTGGCGCGCCAGTAAATTAATAGCGTTTTTCACTGGGCTCATTTTAGTGCACTCCGTGCGAGTGCAGAATACCGAAAAATTTCACCTAGGGTAACACTTTTGCACGGGGTTCTGCCAGAGAAATACACATCAAGAAACAACAGCTTGTTTTGAAAACAATCTTTGCATATACTACTTAATCGTTTGTCTGAAAACTGTTCAACAGTTTCCAGGTAATTACTAATTCTGATAATTTTTCTCCCGAATTTATTCCTAAACATCCTCAGAAGATGAGCTGGATTTGAAGTAAAATGCAAGGAAATGTCAAAGCCTTAATTCTGAATCGTCGCTTCAGTTTGGCCAATTTCAAGATCAGCATTTTTCCTAAAATAATTCTACCTCTAACCAGGATAAAGTAACACTACCTTCAAGACCGTTGAAATGTTCCTGAAAACGCTGTATGTAGTTGAGCCATCTAACCTCAATAAATCATATTTTGAGCCTCCAAGCAAGCACACGACGTCCGCCGTCTCAGCACGACATAAAGCTTATCAGCAACCTCAACATATCAACACCGACGACACAATAATAATTCCAGAATTAATTATCAACATAATCATATCTGACTGAATATGATTTATGGAATATCTCGAAACGTAAGCATTCCATAATTCTTCTGGGGTTCGAACAAGTCGAGCCCATGAAAAAAGACAAATATGAATAAAAAAAGGACGAAATATCATACGAGAAGAAGAGAGATAGCGATCTCGCATTCGCTTGTTTGTTTACACACGGTGGTATCATGATCGCAGTAGGCTGGGCCGAAAAACCGCCGACGATATACACACACATATCGATATATTGACGCAGTCGTATTAGATCAGGAATACTGAAAAGACATGTGTTAGTACCCAAAAATTGTTCGAAATTCATTGAGTTTTACTAGTTAATACATTTTATATCTCGTCTTTGCGCGTTAAGTTGGGACTTTTCTTCATAAGGCTTTATAGTACTCTCCAGATTTTATCCAAGATATTGACCGTTTTTCAAACCCTCATTTCTAATTCCACCCCTGTGCGATTAGATCAAAACAAAGACAAAAACGCATCTTTTGGAGCGCAGATGTACGTAGCAGCGCGCGTTTGAGGTCTCTCAAATCGTTGACGTGCTAAATCGGAGTTTAAAAACAACAAAAATATATAATGAACTTGTGGTCATGGTTTTAGTTTACGTTGAATGTCTAAATGCCTCTCAGGCTTCGCGAGTGTATGCTGATCGTTTTCCTAACCGTATTCGTCCTACACTCCTTTGAGTTGTCCATCTCGTGCAAAGTAAGCTAGAGACACAGGATGTTTGTCTTTACATCATAATGGACACACTGGAAGACCTAGAAAACCACAAATGGTCCAAATTGAAGAAATACAGTGGCTTTTCAGTCTCGCGGCGCGAACTTCGATTATCAACATGGTGTTTACGATCTTAATGCCGTTATGTACAGTGGTGTGGTACAAGCAATACACATCATTGTATTGCTTGTACCACAAATTTAATACGAAAATTTCAAATTGGAAGTTTCAAAAAAATCGCAACACAGAATATGCGGCAACAAGTTTAGAGATAATAGCATTTGTTTACGTGAAGTTCTCCAAAAACACCTGACAGAAACCAGGGCGAATACTGGGCGATGTCGTCGGATTTTGATTTTGCAGTGATACTTTTTTAATTTTTTTCTGTTTAACTATGCGTTAACTAGTGAAATGGAACTGGGGTTTCAGGTTCGAAATATCATGATCTATCGTTCCTCCAAATTAATGCACTAAGATCGTAAACACCCTCAATAAGACCCATGTGGCAGGACCGCGCTTAAAATTTCGCAGCAAACGAATAGTATGTACCTTTTTATCACTTTTTTAAATCTTGTCTTGAACTACATCTCGAGCTGCAAACTTCATGCACCGTGCAACAAATATTCACTGTTTGCACTAGTTAGACAAATAACTATAGAAATTATGTAATCGGTTATGGTATAGGTACTACTAGTACGTGTAAACTAAATTATACGAAAAACCAATTTTAATAAGCAGAACATGTTTGGGATCAGATTACTAGAACCTAGTTAAGTTATAAATAATAAGTTGATGATGATGTGATAAAACGAATCACAGTAGCCACCTCCAACATGGAACCACATTTAAAGAAATTGTGGGCCATAAAACAAGCTCCCGTTAGTCTTTGGGGCGGTTGTACAAACGTTGGTTTAACTAAAGTTTTTATTAAACCTTAGCTTAGCTAAGCTTAGGCATAACGTTGACACCTGTTGTACAATCGTGGGTTTCCTTAAACCTGGTTGATACTGAAATCACTACTGTTGGCATTATTAGGCAGTTTTCGTCACTTCCAAAGTGATGTTCCATTTAACGCTATTTGACAACTTTGACATTTGCATTTCGTTTTACGTATATCGTAACCGTTAAATGCCGGTATTGTACGGACGAAGGCCATAGCGATTAACGAAGCGAGACGCATGCGCAGCACGAATAAAAATTAGAGCATAACCTGTTTTGGTTTTGACAGTGACACTGGTTTTGACTTTTAAGTAGATCTGCAACAATTATTATCCGTCGTTTTACAAAAATGCTTCCAAATTCGTCAAGCTCAAGACTGTCATACAAATAATAAAAAGAGTCAGAGTTCGTTTTACCGAGGAAGACGACCAAATTTTACTAACAGAAATAAGAATAAAGTCAACTCCTCCATCATTTTAGGGCAAACTACAGCGAACACTATTGAATTATGATTTTCTTTCAAACAACAACCTTTACAATACTCATCTGCTATTTTGACGTTATGGCGTCAAAGTTGTAGCTCAAAATAAGGTTAGGGGACATCTTACAGTGATGTTTTGCTCCGAAAACTATTTATTTATCTGTCAAATAGCGGTTCTGACAACGTATTTGTTAACCGCAGCGGTAAGATTAATTAAGAACGACGAAAACTACCTAATGTGGCAATGCGTCCTGTCGTTAATTATCTATCACAATAACCTCTTCTGGTTTGTCACTGTGACGGTTTGTGTCAAATTCGAGCAACACCCCTTTCTGTCTCTATATTTAATTTGCTCTCTTTGCTAAATTAGACTTTAGAGGTTTCCAAAATATAACTTAGTAAAGTGACAAGCAATTTGAAGGTTCCTACTTGACATATCATGTCCTAAACCCACAAGGGGGGTCGTTTAAGGACCCCTTGTTAAAAAATCGTAGCCTAAATACTTTATTTAGAAACAGTGATAACGTTGCCGCTTGATATGTTCTTTGGAACCGTACTTCAGTATGCGGCCACATTTCGCAGCGAGTTTGACAGAGTGATATGTGATTTCGTTTAGTGGGGTCTCGCTGGTACCCCGGACGGACATTTTTGCTTTTTAATTATTGAAAATTGTAAAAATGAGGGACAGGAACAGAAAGCGACCTCAAAAACAACATCAGTTAGTTGAGATAGCCGAAAACAGGGATTTTTATGCTGAAACTGTCCATGACAGTGATACTTCTACAGAAAACTACAGAAAGTGTTTCGGAGACCGAGGATAATTTGGAAATATGGATTTAATGTTTTTTTTCTTTTGCAATGTATTTAGTAAACTTATCTAAAGTGTAGTTTTGTTATTCCCTTGGCCTAATTGATGTAAATTTAATAGCACTAAATCAATATCACATATTTCGCTGGGGTCTCTAGATGACCCCACATGGGTATTTACGTTGATTTTCATATTGTGGGAATTTAAGTGTTAAACGTCGGCTTACCTTAAACCGAAGCCTAAGCTTGCATTGTACAGCCGGCCCTAAGTCTTTAGAGTATTTCTTTGCACTGCTGAACAAATTTTCAATAAACAGTTTCTTACATCTGTTTGGTATTTTACCACCCTCCAATCATCTAAATGCACACCCTTTAGGGGACGCGCCCCACAGTTTGAGAAACGCCGTGTTAGGGTATAAAGGTAGGTTTTAAACTAAATTATACGAAAACCAATTTTGATAAGACGAACATGTCAGATTATCAGAAACATAGTTGAGTTACAAAAAACAATTCATAATACTTTTTAATCATTGTATATACTCGTATAAACGAAGCGGTCCGAGAGACCAGCGAGCTGTTGTTGAATCAACACATGACAAGTATTTTCCCATTTAAGATGACTGGTCTATATCGATAAATCGGACATAAATCATTGAGCCGTTTAAACTCGTCGTTAGATTTTTAATTACTGGCTGAAATGCAATTACCAAATGGGTAATTTATATTTGATGGGATGTTCAGGCCTATACGCAGACCAAATTGAACTTTTCAGCGAATAAAATGGATTTATCAGTTCAGATTCATTAGTAGTTTTCGGTACACATAGTTGCAGCATTCACAGATTCGAAACTTCGGAAATAACTCAGCCAGGGCAAAGCGTTTAGAAAGGTTGTTATATGTCTAAAAAATGATGCTTTTTTAGGTAAAAGACTTTATATTACAATGCGTTTAAAATAAAAATGGATTTTTTTTATTCTGAGGTTCAAGTCAAAATATATACTATATCCACCTCTTTACCAAATTTAACATTATGGTACAACAGTTTTCATACACGTTCAATCTGTCGGCCTGGACATGAGAATTATTGTTTCCTTTATTATGGCAAGCACTAACGTAATATAGCAATACCTTTTGCAGTTTGAATCCATGCTTCAGATGCATTTTTTAATATATATATATATATATTCCCCCCCCAAAATGAGGGAAACGTCTTATAGGAAATATAAAAAGCATTCATTAATTTTTTCATGATTGCTAATGTACTCAACGATTTTTGAGATATATAAATGATGTTACAAAAATACATAATTTTTAATTTTAATTTTTTTAATTAATTTAATTATATGATGCTGATGATATGGCGCTAATGGTTATATTATAGATAAATCTTAAGGTCAAAGCGGAAAATGGGCTCCAAAAGATTCATGTATGGTTATGTCAAAACATATTAAAACTAAATGTGAAAAAAACAAAGATTGTAGAATTTTCACCAACAATAATACTTCACCCCCAGGAATATAGTATCAAGTTGCAAATTAAAAATTGTCGCACACTGATGAGAGCTTTTGTTCTATAATCTGTAAAGTATTTTCTGAGAAGTATCTTGGAATAATCATTGATCAACATATAAGATGTATATATATTTTGTATGTCAGTAAGCGTTTGAGAATCTTATTGCACACATTTTATGTCCATCCTTTCCAAAAAGTATGATGATAATTTATAAATAATTCGCGGAGTCTATATTACACTATTTCATAACAATGTGGGGAGGAGCGTTTAAGATATTAGAAACATCATAAAACGCAGTTTTGAAAATTATGACTAAAAAACGGAATTATACCATACAATTAATTTATATAAGAAAAGAACTATTAGATATGAGGCTGCTTTATATGTATATTTCAAAGTCTGGTTAAAATATATACAGTACTCTTAAATTTAACGCAATAAAATATCGGATGACAAGATTGGTAGTGAATCTAAACATACATATCAAAAAGACAATAGGTATTTCTTGTATGTTGTATGTATTTCATAGGACTCAAGTAATACAATAAAAATTCCCAAATAATTGAAACTAAACCTCATAATAAAATAATTAATAAGGAAATAGAAGACTACATTATGAAGCATTCCAATACTGATTGTATTTATTATACTGAACTTATTTACTACTTTCTTATGATCAACTCTCAGTTGCCTTGCCAGCGTAAGGATACATTATTATAGAAAATAGTATACACCAGTAGCGTAACTTCAAATTCGGACCCCCCCGCAAGATATCCCCCCCCCCGCATGAAGTTTTCTGCGGCTTCTTTTTTCTGTTGCTCTAACATATTAATAAATACTTTTTTGGCCCAATATATTGAAAAGTATCAAATCCTATCAGTTTCTGAGAACTTGAAGACGTTTTGCCTGAAATTTTAGGTCAGGGCAGTCAATTCCCAAACAAACCACCAAACACATGTACCCAAACACATGGCCCAAATGTTTCAGTAGACACCCTCTTTAGTAACATCCGATTTTAACAGCGAAGAGGGCAAATTTTGGCATGTTATACAACTGCAGTACACAGGAAACGCATAAAAACCGGGCACAGTATCACTCACAGGATGCAACTACTTGAAAATGACAAACTACTAGGGTCAAAGTATAATGTTAGCAAACTTGTAAAAATTTACCAAATATCTCCGCGACATGCCTTGTTAATGCAATATGCAGATATAACTGCATGGAACAGCTGGAATACTGAAAGTTCTTCCAAATTAGAGGTTAGAGTTTCGAGTGGACTTGGGTTTATAAATCATTATAATATCGGCTGTATTTTAGTGACGATATTCTTAAATTTGGTAAACAGTCTTATGGGTGGGTAGGCCCACATTACTTCATTTTTAACTACGTTATGTTCCACTACCCTCGACAACAGGCGGCGGATATATTTTAAATGCTAAAGGTGGTGTGGTCCTTTAAATACATGTAGAAGCTCTTGATTTAATCACTTTAGACCCCAAGTGTGCTAGTTTGTTGGAATTGTCACACATATACAGGGTGTCCCATTAAAAATTTTGAATCGGACGTCATGTGACCAAAAACAAATACCTCATTGGGTGACACAATAATAAGAAAAGATACAATATTTGCTCTAATTAACACCCCCAAAATTATATTTCGTTACTACTGCTCAATTGCGATATATTGCTTGTCTTAATCGTCGTGGGACACCATGTATAAAACCTGCACAAACTGTGCCGAAATGCCCGATGAAATAAACATCCTGGTGGAACTAAACTGATTCTGAACGCATCCACATAACTCTTTAGTACCTATTTCAAGTGATCTAAGCCAGCTAATTCCTCTAACCGCAAATAAATCAGAAAGACGCAAGCGACACGTTTACTTTACCATCAAAAAATATTTATGAGTGTCGTCAATAATCCGACTAATCCGGAATCCTTGTACGTGCCCCGTCCAAAAAATATATCTCGGAACAGCTGGCCGAAGATCTCCAGACGTTCGAACAGAAATAAAACGTGGCCGAACGCCGAACCAGCCAGGGCCGCAAAAACAGCCGCTAATCCCCTAAGTCGTGTTATCAAGCTCGGATGTGACAGCTACACCGACAGAAATATCCCTTCACCGGTGCATCCGATGGCGATGTGCGCTGCCATGGGAAAGGGTTGAAATAGAGGTTGCCCAACAAAATTAGCTATAGCTGGGAAGCGGCAAAAATATATTAAAGCGAAGTGTACTCTTTAAACTGAATTCCAAGCTTTCGGAGAACTATGCCTCCATCATCAGAGCTAAACTATTAAATTAACATAAGCAACAGGTAAGCAAAAATGGAGTTTATACTTACAAAGTTTGTTGAGATTGTTGCTTAGGTTAGAAAATACGAAATGGAACATATTGGTTAGACTCGCACAGAATTTTTTTAAAATCGATTCACAATATAAAATTAGATACCTGTTACGTTCAAAGACAGGTACCACAATTAAGAGTTTTCCAACGCAAGACAGGAAGCGAGGTTATGAAATACCTGTAGTGGGGGATGTTAATCAAATGTCACTTCAGAAGTATCAATTATAATTCGAAACAGGTGTCGATGTTTCTTTAATAGTTCAGGAAACATAATACCAACCACATGTTGATGATGGAGGCATAGTCCCGAAAGCTTGGAATTCAGTTTAAGAGTACACTTCGCTTTAATATATTTTTGTCGCTTCCCAGCTATAGCTAATTTTGTTTCCTTACAAAGTCGGCAAACAATTTAGGCTTGCCTATAATGTCTACGGTTGCACAACATTTACTGTGATATTGAGGTTGTATTGTAACATGTTTTCAGTAATAGTATCCCTAGGACATTGAAAATAGATGAGATAATTTTATGAAAATCTGAAGCTCGTTCAGTCGTTACCAAGTAACACACACTCTTGACAAATTTCATTTCCTAGATTTCTAACCTATTTTGTTTGTTATCATAAGTTTCAAATTTCGAATAACAGCATAGTGAACAACCAGCAGAATATCTCTGAGGATTTCCTATATAAAGATGGTTCCCACAGAATTTGATCTTGGGATGATTTTACGGGTGTGAAGTCTGGGTAGAGATGCGAAAATGAAAATATTGATACCGGTACCAATTCGATATTTTTTAGCCAAGTAGGCACGTTTGGTCCGTACAGAGGATTTTGTGCAATTGATTACACCCCTTAATAATTATATAATTATTTTCGATACCGATACCGCTACAAAAGTAGCGATACCAGATTGGAATCGCTCAAAAAGTATCTAAGATATCGTATTAGTGCAGAAGCACAAGTATCGACCCCCGTGTGGGGGCGGGTTAAAATATCTCCCATCGTATATCCTGAATGTCGTAAAAGGCGACTAAAAGGAACCGAACTACTGTCGGTATAAGCAGTAACCTCTTCTCAACCAACAGCTTTGGGTGGACGAGTTGAGCAGTCAGGACACCTTCTTGTCCTTGGGGGTGAGGAATTGCCCCTAAAGGCGGATGAACCAGTAGATACCATCTCGTCAACGGCCTGCTACCTTGCTTATAGGTAGAAAAATTAAAAAACGCCGATTTGTTTGAAAATTTAAAATTAAATGAAAACTACCAGAGATTGATATTCACAACCTCATATCATTAGAAAGGCTATCAAATTCTACGTTTCACCGTATAAAAAAATTGAGCATTCCCATTTGAAAAAATCAAGTTATCGCTGATCGAAGTTTCCTTGATTAATCGACCGATTTCTCCAAGCATAAACGGAATTTAAATTTGACAATCTCATCAGAGCTGACGCATTTTATGCTTAGTAATACGGCAAAGTCACAACCTTCCAAACTTTATAATCTCTGCGATATTCAATTTTTTCCTGATATCTACTTATACCGAAAATGGTGATTTACACCTAAACGGTTCGCTTTAAGTCCCATGTATGATACACAAAGTCACACTAGAATTCACCAAGGAATCTGAATATGCAATAATATACGGGACGTTCCATTTAAAAAAACATACCTTTGATACATTTCGTGTTTTTGGGACACCCTGTATAACATGAAAATATTTTTAAAATGTAGCCTTTATGGGTCCCTATCCATGTGAAATTATTATTTTCTTTTTTGTCAAATACTTTAGCCATAATGCTGCGTGTCGAATAACGTAAATAACCCTGTCTAGAAAAATAGCCTAGATTTGAACACAGTCTTGACCGCAACTCTGTGTGCTTAAAAACTTATTCGTCCGCTGTTTCTATTAGATTTGGTGTCGGGATATAGTTTATATGAACACTGGTGATCCCAATCATCACCTAAAATCACAGCGATTTTCATTGCTTCACCGGTTCTTCGATTATTTCAATATATTACTAAATTATCGCTCAATACTCGCCAAATGTCGCAGATCTGGTGTCATCTTTAGACGAATAGTAACAGAGCCAAAGTTAGGAGCCCACTTGCGAAGTCGGTCTTACTTGATCACTATGTACTCGATTACTCAATTTCATAGGTGCTGTCTATAAAGATTAAGTCAGGATATATTTTATGGGTTAAAAATAGGCAGGCCACATCCTTGACTTATTTTAAATGCATTTATAAATTTCCAGCGGTTATTTTTCAGTTACAAACATCTCTCCAAGTAAATCACCCGGACAATACGTCCGCCTGATTCTTGTGCGCTTTCTCTATTTTTATCGACCACGTCTGGTTGTCGTTGAGACAATAGGCCACCAATGGCCGAGATAACATCTAAAGCAGACCATGCACTGGCTGGGGGAAGATACAGATCGAAACTGTTCTAATTGCAAAATGGCAGAGAACGTGAAGGCCAAAGAATGACAATCCTTTTTTTAAACTTTATTTTATAGTTGAAAAAATGTCCATAGTAAATATATGCTTTTACAGAAATTGTAACATACGGATATAGCACGATAAATACGCCAATGTGTTTCCCGGTCTGTCTGTCGCTTTTTTGGGCCCCTCGTAATTTAAGCGCTTCCCGGGTTTTATCGAAATTTTAGCGCAATAACTTGTTGCAGATAATGTTTATATTCATATTTTTTAAGTTACGCCGCGTTCTAGAATGCCCTCTGTTTGACCGGACCTTGAGTTCATCTATGTTTGAACCACTAGGCATCTTGACAAAAATTGGTGTAACGCTTTTGTTTAACCCGTCAAACAGGTCAAACAACGGAATGCTGTAACGCGGCGTTAGAGAACGCTGGAACGCCGCGTTCTAGAACGCCCTCTGTTTGACCGGGCCTTTATGTTGTCATTATTTTGTAAACAAGGTTTGAAGGGTTGCTTCAAGTAAATATCCCCAGTATTACTTCCCACACCGATAGGTGGGCGGTTTATTATATATGAAAATCCGCGGCACTAATTTCCGTCGGTCTGTCTGTTGGTGTTTTTCTAGCCTGGTAATCTCAGTAACCGCTGCTTGGATTATGATGAGAGTTGGGTAGCGATAATCCATGGGGCCGTAGTAGGTAGTACTATAATTTTGAAAATCGGTGCAATGGCGGCAGAGTAATTAGCAAAGCAAGAAACTTTCATGCGTTTTGGGGGTTCCTGATCATTTTCTACCATTTTTTCTTCGGTGAGGGTGAAATTGGGGTGGTTGGGTGGTGAGAGATTGTAAGACTAAAAAATTTGTTGTATTCATAATAGGTTGTCCATTGACCTGTAATAATATCACATTTTTTAGGTCCAAAAATGGCCTTGCTTATTACCGAAACTGAGGATCTTCTCTGACGTATGCATGCGAGTACTGTATTGTGTAACGTGGAAATTATAAAATTGATTTCACTGAAATTTGGACACAGTATTATTACCGTTGCGAATATGGCGTATGATTTTTAGAAATCGTACCAGTGATTAAGTGGTGAAGCTAAAGGTTCAAGGCTAACATAATACCTTGATTGATGCAAGCTGATCCACTCCTGCGCCTATATTACTTTTGGAACAGTCCATATGCATTGACTTGGCTTTAAAAGGTCAGTCTTTCGCTCCTATTCCTTACTTTGGCTTTAGTTAGTACTGAGTAAGACATCGCATTCGTTGTTTTTTGGTATTATAACAGTGTGCATTCCCAGATAACTGTCACTTTCACGATCTATAGCTAGGAACTGCACATTATTACCTTTTGGTAGAACATTTCAGTGCTTATCAAATAGTTAAGGTACAACAACAAATAAACCTTTAGAAAGGCACAACCGCCTTTTATTTATTTGAAAAATCATTGTAGGATACTTGGGTACAGGGAGTAGTTCCTTAACAATCTGGGAAGATTCGTGTTTTAATAATAGCTATAGTCTATTGGGAAGTCAATGGTCTAACTTATGCTAATGGTCAACCTGCCACCTTCTAGCCTTAGCCTCTGCCTATAGCATACAGTTCTGCATGAAAAATAGATATAGAGGTTCTCAAGCTTTTTTATCATTCAGCAAACCACGATAGGGGAGCCTATGGTGAGGTTTGTTTGTTGATTTATGGTTTCAATGGGATGATACTCGTAGGGACAAAAATGGCCCTCTGTTCCAAACGCTATACAACCTGGCAACAACAAATGTGTGGTCGTACTGCTCGGTTCTTGATGTACGAAAAACGATCGCACTGGGATGAGATGCAGCACTCCCGCGGGTGCCTAATAGGCTCAGCAGCGGCAGAATTCGAGGCAAGCTCAAAAGAACAGACTCCGTATGAATACTGACAGGTTACCAACCGCATGCCGGCGAGAAAGCGTCTGGAGGTGGGGTGTTAAAGCCGGATCAGCGACTAGTCGAAATGCTCTTCTCTCGATTGCAAGTATAGACTGATGGTTAGTAGGGACAGTATAGCTAGCTAGCAAGCGAGTCTCTGAATAAGTGGTCTATAGCTAGGTACTGCACGCTATGACGTTATTTTTTGACTTTCCAGTCGTTATCAGATACAGTAATGTTCGGTTATAACGAACTTCATGGGACCGTCGAAAACGGTTTGTTATAAGCGAAGTTCGCCATAAACGGTTAATAAAAAAGATGAGGTATTTTTATTAATACATTCATTAATACATAGATATGAGGGTACATAAAATAGATTTTGTAATATTGCAGATACATTAACAACTGTCCCTAAGTCTAATTTAAAAAATATTTTATTTTAGTTTGTTTAATTTTTGTGAAATGATTATCATTAATATGTAATTCTACGTTGGATAGTTGATTAAAAACACTTTGCGGACTGAAGAAAATAACGAACGTTATCAATACGTTCAAGTGCCTCTGATGTGGTTGGAACTGGTCCCAATTCTGTACTCACAGGTTCTTCATCTTCTGCCTCCTCATCGTTATCAATATAAGCTGAAGAAGACACAGAAGCGACAATGGCATCATCATCCAAGTATTCAACACTTACAACATTATCATCAATACGGACAAATTCATTGAACTCATTTTCAGAACAAGGAATATTGTCTAGAACATTGTTATCATCTTCCTCTCCAACTTTTTTCAGCCATTCGGCTAATGTCAAGTCATCGTCTGAATCCAAATCATTTTCCACTTTCAGGAAACCACCATGTTGAAAACAATTAAAAATTGTTTGTTTTGATACCCTCCGCCCTGCCCTCTGCCATACCATATAAAGGAAGTTTATTCCATCTAAGATGGATTATTTTAGAATTCGGGGAATCACCTGCGGTGAAATATCGTTTCAGGTGCCTGGCGATCGAGATAATTCGGTAAATCCCCAGCGATAAAATCCCGTTTTAGGGTCGTTATAAAAGATAGATATTACGACAATATCAAAGTTTAAGGTTCGTTTTATCCGAAAGTTCGTTATAAAAGGGTTCGTTATTTGCGAAAAAATTAACACACGTTTAGTAATGCCGAAGTTCGTACCTCTAGATTTGGTTCCTTATAAACGAAAGTTCGCAAAAAGCGGGTTCGTTATAGGCGGACATTACTGTATTTCACATATAACAACAGTCAACTTTTTAAAACACACAACCCCCCTTTATTTTCCTTTGTAGGATGTAGGATACGTCGATGATACGACGTAAATTCTTAGGCCTAGTTGTGTGCGGCAACCTTAACAGACGGCTGTTTAGGTCCAAAGATAATTTTCGCGACTTTGACATATTCATGTTTGGGTTCGGCACCACATAAACTAATTAAGACACGCATATCCAAATGTAAAATCTGTGTTCTGGCCCCGCCAATTAGAACTGCTCGCACGGCCGTGTTACTTGTAAAAAGCCACTATTTGTCACTGTAAAACACACTGTAGCAGCGTATACGCACTCACAAAAATATTCTAATGTCTGGTTTGTCGAAACACGTGCTTTTTAAGCCCGTTCGCCTATGGCACCGTAGTGCTACGAGCAGTGGCGTTACTTCTTAGACCCGCTTTATATGGACGATTTATTGATCAATTTATTTCTGGTAATCAAAAAAGAAGCAATTTTATTTATTCATTATTGTCAGGGTGAGAAAATTTTATAATTCAAAAAATACTATTATCCAAGAGTGTAGTTAAAAATACAACGTAATAACGATGCCTTAAAGTGTTAGAACAGATAATTTCAATCCTACACGGAAAAAAGCAGACTTGAGTATTTTTAAACAATATTGTGTGGTATGATTGTTGGTAATTTTTCTACATATTGTAAGATATTTCCAAAAGGTTGTTGAATAAAGTTTCATTGGGTCTAGCAACATATTCCACCAAATTGCGTTGGCTTGCTATGGACTTTTTCACAATCGGAGTATGTAGCTTTTCTACACAAACTATTCAGCTTCCCTTTCCGCAATCATGCGATAGAAAAGTTCACATAGTGTTGAGCATTTTTCCACAATGTATTGTTAAAAAATCCACAAAACTGTTGTTGAAGAAATCTGAAAGAGTCTGCGCAAGACCGTGTCTTTCTAGTTCTTTTCTTGTTGAGTTCCCATTTGGTTTGTGCCTGTGTATGAACAACCGACGGCGACGTGTGAAGCATATAATTTATACCTATACCTATAGAAGATACCAGATACCATATTTTAAGGAATGGAGGGTTCGAGTGCATTCCTATTTTTCTGGGTAAGTACTAGTTTATTTATTTGTGTCATTGTGATAAGACAGGCAGTCATAGGAGTTTGTAATTAAATGTGGAAGCAACGACTTATAAGTGTAAATGATTACATAATAGCTACGTTTTAATGCTGTCGTTTGTTTAAAAGTAATACCAATATGGACGCTGCACCTACATCGCAGAAATAGATATAGGGCTGTTTTCGTTCAGTGGAATTACCATGTTTTTCACATTTCTATGGAGGATTATTATTATAGCGCATAAAATTATCTAAACATAATAGGCTCAAAATAGAAAAAGCTACGCATCTTTATTTTATGCGGCGAAAGCTCACCGCTGTATATCGCCATAACGTCTTTCAAGTCCAGGCAGGGTTACAGGGGCATTTTCATTTGTATGGATGTGAGGTAGTATTTATCTATACAGCAAATAGCAGCAGAATAGCAAAATATTGATTTATGCGAATGTTTCTATGTTAGACTGTTTTAGAATTTACTAATTTGAAATTAACTATACGGGTTGGAACTCTGTGGCTTGAATGATATGTATTATTTATGCTACGTTATGATATTTTTATTTTTCAGTGCCATTGGACATCCAAACTATCCAGTCAATGATGATTATTAGGAAGTTAATATCATTGTGGTCATACATATATACCAGTGTGATTATTTTTTGAATTCTTCTTATGAACACCTTTTTTGTATGAAAATAAACAATTGTATACACGCCTCATTTTACTTTTGCCTCCACAACTACCTCACTCATCACATTTATTATGGATTATTAAACCCCAATTTTGTAGTGTAATAGACTTCACAATATTGTTCAAAATTTTACTACAACAATGTGTTAAATTATTTTATACATTTTGTGAAATATTAGTACATTGACTGAGTCGCCTATTAGTCTACAAATCGTGGCTATCCAGTTGTTACAATATTTGTATAAAAAATCCACAGTGGTCGTAAATAAACTCTTTCGGTGGTAGTAATATGGAACACAATTGTTGGGTCCACAGCTCCACAACTTAGTGTTACAAATATACACAGGTTGTTATTGTCCCTATATCATCCACAATTTGTAGTGAAAATACCTACAATTGTGGAAAAATTTACAATAGTCTTTTTTCCGTGTATGTAAGATAAACAAGTAAATATCCGGCCGATATTATTTTCTAAACAATCTGATGAGCTTCACAATAATTTAGGCAGTCCGTGACGTTGAAATACGGTCCGAAGTTGTATAACGTTTACTTAACGCCTGCCTGAGAATACGTCCGTTCCTTCAGACTAGTCGACCACAAGTATCATTTCATATACATAGAACCTAGTTATACTTCCTACAATAAAGTGGTCCTGTGAATTTTTGGTGATTGTGCAACAGCTTGTGTGAGTTACTCTCACAAAGTACCCAATTCTACTGATTGTCTCTTTATTTATTGGTATATTGATTTATTTCATTAATTCATTTGAGAACTTGTTATTAGACAATTGACAAACTTTCATACACACATGTATATCATCAATGGTTCGATAAGTCAACTACTGAATGTCTGCGATATGAAAACAGATAACACTCTCGAAGTACGTCGCGAGTTGACCCTTCATGCTGAACTAGTACAAAGGAGTGGATACTTTGCGAGTTGACCCTAGTATCTTAGTGAGTTGGCCTCACAGTGATCATGATCATTCTCCGCCCTAGTGATTTGAGCTCTTGGAGAGGTATTTCGCGAGATGACCCTTAATACCAAAGACCCAAGTGCTGCTCATGTTTTGTTTTATAGGTTTTGTATAATTACACAGTATATTATTTCATGTATTCTTTTGGATGAGTTATTCCGCGAGTTGACCCTTAATACCCCTGACCTGAGAGATGTTTGATTTATGCTCTGTGTGATTTGTATGACTGCAGAAGTTATATGTTATTCTGCATATTATCAGTATATTATTTCATCTACCTATTTGGTGTTTAAAGAGTTATTTGGTGTGTATCTATGTTTATTTGTTTAAACTATAACAATTGCTAACCTGTAGGTTATGCGAATCACAGCAATATAAAATAACGTCATGTTCTTTAACTAAACCTATGGTAACCAACTTTTCAAATTTATTCTTCTTCACTGAATTTTTTACTCAGGTATCTTTTTATTTAATTTCCAGATGTGTCATCTCGAGCGCTTTTCCTGATACAGGCCCAACCTTTTATCAATGTTAAATAAGGTAGTTTTAGTAAGTTATCGTTTAAATATTTAATTGTGATCTTACTCAATTTATTTTGGTCATTTGTTTATTGATTGAATTACTTTATAAAATGTTTTTTAAGACGCCCAGAATGATCATTCATTTTTTCATCCCCTACATTATCATTTAGTTGTAGCTGGCTCCGTTTCGCTTTCAGTGTCAGGTAGAGACGAAAACAAATTTAGAAATTATTTGAGCTACCTTCCTCTCTCAGCTTGTTAAGGCCTTCTTCCATATAGGTAATTATCCATTCTATTTTATAATTATTAGTTTTATTTCCAATATTTGCTCATTTTTGCAAGACATGTAAACAAAACTCAACTTACTCGTAGACTGTGCCAAAACATGTTAAAATAACAATGTTGATATAATCCATGGGCACCCTTATTGGACTGTGGACTAGTTATTGTCAAATCGTCTATCAAGTCTGTGTCTAATGTATTTATCTCTTGTGTAAACTTGGGATTTATTATAGTCAAAATTGAAAGCTATTGGGACGCAAACTTCGAAACAGCTGTTTCATTAGCCAGTTACTACTCCTCATGCCGAGAGGGCAACAATCACTGGGTCCGCGAATCGTGCGCCTTAAGGAAAGGTACCCAAAGATGACTGCCTCGTGCATTCTGGCGGCTAGGATGTGCGCCGCCACTCGGCACACGGGTATTTTGCGCAGTGCAGAGAGCAGATTATTCCTCATTCCACCTAGGGATCCAATGAACATAACCAGCAGACCTACAGTGTAGTCTGGCCAGAGCCTACGATGTTCTCCGAGCAACTCCTTATATTTGGTCGGCTTTTCCTCCTCCTTAAACTCTATAACGAACATCGTCTTCTGTTGGTGATTGAGGAGGACAATATCGGTCTTATTTGCCGTACAAGCGCGGGCGTGGGGAACGAGTAGTTCCAGTAAATCCAGCACATATCTCGTTCTCCACAACGAACTTTATATTACCTGGAGCATATGGCGGCAACGGTGTCTCATCGATAGCGTATGTGTGCCTTAAACTATAGTAGAGCATTCGTAGAACCGCGTTGTGTCGATGGACGTAAACCGTCGTGTTACACGCCGACAAGAGATGCATAAGCGTATCTGGCGCCTGTCTATAGGCTCTTCAACGAGTACATCAATACCCATAACCCTATCACGATATATCAAAGTGTTAAAGACACTTAGACATATTTGCCTCTTGCGTCATTCCAAGGTAGGTATAAGTGTCTCCGGCATGCAGTTATGCTCTCATCAGTTATGTTCCTCAGCTTCATTATCGCCGCCTCGTCCTTTCTTGAGATGAACTAATGCACATTTGTCTGTTCCGGTCTCCACTCCACTGCACTACCCTCAGCGATTGTTGTAGGTTACGTTGGCCGGAGCCATAAAGTTTTAGGTCATCCATATAAAATACAATCGGTGACCTTGTATCTCCAGTGATTGGGCGTGCCTCAGCTGTATCCTTTTGTATTTCTCAGCGCTATACAGAGAGGCAAAAGTGAGGTGCAAAAGACTCAAGGAGTCTCCTGGGAAGACGCCTCTTTTGAATGACACCAACTCTGTCTGAATCCGACTTTCACCTGAAGTTATAGTGAACCGGGTCTTCCAGAGTGGCATCAGTTGTTTGAGGCATCGCACTATTTGAGGAACCAAGCAGTACGACCGCACTGTTCCAGGACTGGGAACGGCCTGCCACGTGATGCTTCCGTTGAGATTTACTCTAACCTAACATCTAGCAACCGCGGTACTCTGGTACAAGGTTTGCAAAAAAACCTCTTCGCTTTGCCGGCACAACGTACCTTCTCCTCCCCTTCGGTAACTTCACTGGTGGCATGTTATTAATGTTCAGATCGGAGGTAGCGTGTTTGTAAATAGTCGAATTCCAGGGCGATTTATATATTTAGCAGCAGATTAATCTCTTGTCGCATCGGGTATTTTAATCATCCGGGAGCTTCCTTGTCACGTCCCAACGTATTACAAAAAAATATCAGCTCGGAAACAGTGACACGACGCTTGCGATGTGTCTCTTCTGTGTGTATATATACATCAAGGCAGATACAATTTATTCCTTCGCACCGCCCAACCAGAAGCTTTGGCGATGGGGCGATGAAAATTGTTCTGAGCGAAATAACTTAGATGTGTTCATTACTGTTAGCGGTTTATTTTTTCTTTCCTGGGTACACAGTTTTATGGGTAGTTCTCAGAAAATCCAGAAATTCGTTACCTTTCAGTGTCAGCAGAAATTTTACAAAGATACAACGCCAAATATTGCTTCTGTGCAATCTATATTACTCTTTCTAAAAGTACTGGTTATAATTTCCAAACCATGCGTACGAATAAAAAAAATATGATCCCTACGATAACCTTCATTCATATTTCCTCACTATGTCGCAAACCTCAGATTAAGTCGCATTTATAAGTGGTAGCCAATACGAAAATCGAATAAATAATGCAGATTTAACCAATATATTATGAGATATCAGAGAAAGACCACTGTGTTGCCCTATAGCACAAACTTCCTTCTTCAATTTGCTTTTTCAAGCATTACCTAAAGTTTGAAGGTCCAACCAGAAGCTTTGGCGATGGGGCGACGAAAATTGTTCTGAGCGAAATAACTTAGATGTGTTCATTACTGTTAGCGGTTTGTTTTTTCTTTCCTTAAGGGTCCTGGGTACACAATTTCATGGGTAGTTCTCAGGAAATCCAGAAATTCGTGTCCTTTCAGTTTCAGCAGAAATTTTACAAAGATACAACGCCACATATTGCTTCTGTGCAATCTATATTACTCTTTCTAAAAGTACTGGTTATAATTTCCAAACCGTGCGTGCGAATAAAAAAATATGATTCCTACGATAACCTTCATTCATATTCCCTCGCAAACCTCAGATTAAGTCGCATTTATAAGTGGTAGCCAATACGAAAATCAAATAAATAATGCAGATTTAACCAATATATTCAATATGTTATGGGTTTATGAAAAAAAAGTTCAGTTTGATTAAAAAAAGGGTTATAAACAGACTTGAACAGAAATGATATGGCGTGTCCCGGAGAAACAAATCACTCTCTTACATCTTTTTGACAGATGAATTTTGAACGCATTTATAACTGATAAAGTACCCTACTACTAGTATATAATAGGTAGCAGTACTATCGATGTACCAGTATGCCGAATGTGTTCTAGGAGTTTCAGATTTTCTGTGACAAAAGCGTTTATCAAATAATAGTTCAAGCTCACATTTGTGACCGTCATTTTCTTAAATCTTACACAGACAAAAGGTAAGTAACTTTAAAGATGTTTGATTACTTGATTGATTGATTATGCCCAATAAGTCTCTCTTAAAGCGAAGTTATGTCACGCGCCATTCATGATTTTGCTGTATAACTACATACATAAAATTTTCGGTGATAGTTAAGGCTGTAATGAAAGACAACGCGGAGCGACTTTTCAAAAAAGTCTTTTTTAGTTAGTTTAAAAAACTCGCAATGCAAAATCATACAAATGTCTGTAATTTAATAACCAAACACGGTAGGTATCAGAAAAAGGCCACTGTGTTGCCCTATAGCACAAGCTTCCTTCTTCAATTTGCTTTTTGAAGCATTACCTAAAGTTTAAAGGTAACTTCAGGATCTGGAAATACGAAATGCATTTTTATGCGGTTTTTCATTCGACATCCAAGCCCTGGTCAGCCGACCGGAAGATTCCGCACCACTATTTATTTCTACGTCCGAATCACATAGACTCAGATCCTGTAGAAAGGGAACAGGCGGCCACACCAGCCTCCTCGCTAACAAGAGAATCGGTATTTTCTTGGATTCTCAAAATCGCGCGCTATATCCTAGTAGTAGTAGTAGTAGTTTATTGTGATAAAAGGTAAACAATATACACAAATTTACATTAAATGGAATATCTGCACAACAAACTTGGAGAAGCCCAAAAAGTAAAAACTTGTGCTGGGCATAAGCCAATGATTGAATAGCATAATAGTTGTAAAAAGAATCTTAAACTTACGATAGGTACAGACTAAAACAAAGTAAATACAAAAAACAAATTACAGATGAGTAAAAATCTTAATTGATAATTTGATATGATGCGCTACATAAAACTGAAAAAAAAAAACTGCGAGATATCAGGGGACAATAGAATAAACATGGTGTCCGACTATTACAACTTCAATAAAAGACCCTGTGTATTGGAAAAAAAGAATAAGAGAGAGTAGTTTCTAAACATACACATAATAATATTAAATACAAACCTCTGTCCGTGATAATGACCTCCATCTATTTTGTTATTTTAATTTTGTTATTATAATAAGTACATTAGTAGTAAATTATGAAAAAAACACCAACTTAAATGTTTTTTGTTCTAGGTACTCATGAAGAGTTGTTCTAGGGATTTTATATATCCATTGTTCGACTTTTACTTTCAATAAATTCAAAGAGTTCAAGGACCTGTATTCTAAAGGCAAATTGTTGTACAGTTTGGGTCCAAGGAACATCCACGATCTCAACAGCACTGATTTTTCCGGTTTCGGTACCGAAATATGCGATTGTGCCTTCTGACGGAATGCATATGTATGGTCAACTTTAGTTTGAATACTTCTGTTTTTGTACTGAAATATAAATAGTTGAAAGGTATATAGTTGTCTTATGTCAAATACTTTAGTTTGTAGATATAAATCATTGGTAGGGTAGGTCTTTGGTTTATTATGAATTATTTTAATGATACGCTTCTGAGCAATTTCAAGGTGTCTCATATGGGTGACTGTTGCTCCTCCCCAGCCTAAAATACCGTAGGTGAGATGTGACTGTACAAGAGCAAGACAAAGGGTATTAAGTGACTTTAAGTCAAGAAAAGTTGAATACTTTGACCCTTAAGAAGGCGTTATAGTACGTACCTAAGAGCTCTTTCCAACGGTTCAGATGTAACCACTTTTTGAACTTTTTGACTATTACTTTTGAGATTTCTGAACTGAAAAAAATATGAGCATGGAGAAAAAGAACAGTACTAAAGAAAAGCGGACGTATATTTCGAAATTTTCTAGTAGACAATTATTAAAAAATTGCTAAATGTGAGTTTTTTTGACTATATTCACGGTCTCGTTATTCCAAAATCTGAATCGACATTATTGATCTACATTGGAGTTTTAAGAAAACGTAAACCATGTTTTCGTGCGAAAATTATTACACAGATATAAAGGATTACGGCCAGACCCTTGCATCAAAGTATCCAGCGCCTATTGGGAACCTGATAAAAGAGCCACCAATACAATAATATTCAAACTACAGTTTATGAACGTGATGAGGTTTCTGGAATGAGATAGATATTGTTTTGGGCACTAAATAAATTTATATTCGGTGGTTTTGGGAGTTATTCATATACATGGTGGAAAAAAAGGTTGGGTACGGTGAGTTATAAGGGTTGAAGCACAAAAAACATGTTTTGTACGCATGGTATGATAGACCGGATAGGACTTTCAAAAATTCCACTCAGTTTTCGATTGAATTTTTTTTTTGCTACGAGAATATCACGTGTCAAGGCAATCCAGGGACACGCTGTATACACGGCAGGCTAAAAACTATGAATTCAAAAGTGTAAATATAACGCGCTAATTGGTTTTTTTTTCATTAAAATAAATAATGGTAAATAATAAGGAATCTCCAAAAAGCCTGAGGATGGAGTTGGGAGGAGTTCTCATAATCTTCTGTTTTTGATGTCACAGATGCAGCTAGTTTAAAAAATCCAGCATTGCTATGACCTCACAGCATTGTGTACTGTTCCCATAATCAAAATCGGTGTAGCGGTTGTGGAAATCACGGGCTGTCTTAGCCATTACATGCTCCCAAGCCTATGATGTGGAAGGAAATGGTGAAAATCGTATTAAACAGCTATGATCTTAGAATCTTTATGCAAATTATATTTGATAAATTTGATAAATAAATAGCATTATAACTGGCGAGCTAGAATTTTCAAAACTATTGGTAATATTCGTGTCGGCAGTACTCTGGCTCCGACTTAAGGGTCTAGGGTATAGCGCGCGAAATTGAGAACCAAGAAACGACGTATTCCCACATTAGCGAGGAGGCGTGGCCGCCTGTTCCCTTTCTCCGGTGTGTGTGTCTAAGATGAGGGGCGATAAGTCCAAAAATCCAAAGGTAAGGCCAAAAGGTCCAAAGGTAAGGTCCAAAGGTCACCCTAAAAATGAATTTCGCATTTCCAAGCTCCTGACGTTACGTTTAAACTTACAGTAATGACTCAAAGAGCAAACCGAAGAAGAAAGCTTGCGCTTGTGCAACTATTTAGCCTTTTTTTGATATCGTGTTTGCATTGCGAGTTTTTTTTGCACATTAAAAAACTTTTTTGAGAAAATCGAAAATAGTTGTCATTCATTAAGGTCTTAACTATCGCCTCCTAAAATATTATATATAGGGCCGATTTTATCAACAGGCGCATTTTAACAAAGGCTTTGACGAATCAGAGCAGCCCGTTCAAGAACATGCATCTGTCAAAGTTCTCTGAAAACTATTGATTTCTCTTGAAGTTTACCTCAAAAAGTTTAAAAATGACATGCTTTATATACAAATCGACCATTATGAACCGTCTAGTATCTTTTCCAGTCTGATTTTCCATCCTAAATGGGTGAAAAATTGCATTTTCTTATTTAATCAAAAGTTTAGCAATTGCTAATTTCAACCAATCAGATTCCGCAAAAACTGTACATTTGATCGCTGGTTTTTTCCTCTGCTAAATGATGATGGCAAAAAATTAGGGTTTTGAATAATCTTTTTGTGATAAATGGAGAGAGATCAAATATAAGTTTTACAACAAAACTGTTTTTGTTTTGTTTTTTTTTTCGCAACAATCCAACAGTTATATCAAAATAGAAATGAGTTTTTGAATCCCGAAAACACGCCGACGACTCCTGACCCGTGTGACGTACTTGATGAAAATACTTGTAACAGCTGTAGCTAAAATGTATATTTGTTGCAACATAGGCGATGAATGAAGTTTGCAGCTCGAGACGAAGTCAACGATCGAAATAAATATCTTTTTGAATGTTTAAAATTAGATCACAGATCCCAGTAATAAAGTACCTAAACAAATATCTTCTGAGGCGATTTTACTGCAGCATGCTGGGTGGCCGAGTGGCAGAGTAGCCGACTCGTATGACTTGGTATCGCTGGTGGTGTTGGTTCGAGACCCAGCCCGTGCAAGTACTTTTTTTATCCAAAATATTCATTGGAATGCTTTTTACTCATGTTATATCATTTTTTTGTACCATCGACATAAATGTGTTTTTGAATGAAATGTTATTAGATGTTTCACTAGTACAACAAAAATTAGGAATTTTACTTTTTTGGAATAATTTCATTTTGATAGGTACTGCTATCAGAGCAATTGGCGATTAATTTTGATGGATAAACTTCACTTCCACTGACTGAATTCTCCACCGCCTCCGGTACTTAGCTTTTGCAATATGTCAAGTAAATTGTCTAATAAAATTTGATTCAAAAACATTTTTATGTCGATGATACAAAAAAATGTGTGTAACATGAGTAAAACACATCGATGAATATTTTGGATAAAAAAATAATAAAAAAAATAGTTGCACCGGCTGGGTCTCGAACCAACACCACCAGCAATACCAAGTCATACGAGTCGGCTACTCTGCCACTCGACCACCCAGCATGTAACAGTAAAATGGTCTCAGAAGATATTAAATTTGTTTAGGTACTTTATTACTGGGATCTGTGATCTAATTTCAAACATTCAAAAAGATATTTATTTCGATCGTTGGCTTCGTCTCGAGCTGCAAATTTCATTCATCGCCTATGTTGCAACAAATATACACTTGTTACAACAATAGTTTTGTTACAAAGCTTATATACGATATCATGAAAAGTGTCATCCAGCTTTGACGTTTTGTTTTCAATATTGATGATACTATTGGACGATATTTATTAACCTAGCCCGCTATACCCAATAGAAAGCTTTTGCTAAATAACAACCATTAGGCCCTCAAGGGCATCTTTACTTTGTCACCTTCCACGGAAGCGGATAAAGTAAAATGTGGGTGTGGCAATCCCAAGGTCCCTCGCCAGTCTGCTCGGGGTGACGTCGGAGTATGGTGGTGGAGACGAAGTGAGGGCGTTATACGCCAACTCCTTTGTCGCTGCCTCTATCCCACGTCAATTTGAGTAGACCCCAGGAGTAAACCTGGCAAAAAAAATCCGCAACCCAAGGTGTCATTCGAACCGTGCTGAGGGGTGAATGGCTCTGCGATAGTGAGTCGAGAACGGTGTACTCCGGATACCTGGCGCCCTCCGGTTTTACATAGCCTTCTGGCAGCACGCGGGGCTCTGCTGTTAGTGCCTAATGTTTCCCTAGCTACTCGTGGGACTTGAATGAAACGCAATCCTAATAAACCTTCGGAGGATTCCGTCCTCCAAAAAACCAATAGTGCTGAGGGAGCACTTACCATTCCCTCAGTAAGCCTGGAGACGGTGGGAGATTTCCCCCGGTTCCTGCTTATTAAAAGAGACCAAGATGATGAGAATTTTGATAAGACTAATCCATTTCTAATATCAAAAACGTTGTATGGACTGGTAGGAGAAGTTAAATCAGTGAGAAAAATTAGAGAAGGACTTCTGGTTGAAACAAAATCCACCAATCAATCTAAACGTTTACTTCAAGTTAAACTTTTCAATATACATAATGTCACCGTTTCTCCACACCAAACACTTAATCTGTGTAGAGGCGTAGTGTATTGCAGAGATCTTCTCAATTCAAGCGTCGATCAAATATGTGAAGAGTTGAAAGAGCAAGGAGTCGTAGCTGTGAGACGTTTAAAAACCAAAAAGGACGGTGAGCTCATAGAAACTCCTAATCACGTGTTTACGTTCAACAAGATGAAACTCCCAAATGATATAAAAGTTGCATATCACCTTCTTAAAGTACGACCTTATATTCCCGCACCAACTAGATGCTTTAATTGTCAAGCATTTGGACATTCTGCAGCTAACTGTAAAAAAGACAAACTTTGTCCATGTGGTGTACCTCCTCATGAAGATTCCCCATGTCCAGAACCAAAAAAGTGCGTCAACTGCGGGGGTGAACATTCTGCGGCATATAAAAATTGTCCTAAATATAAAATAGAAGCAGCCGTACAAAGAGTGAAAGCAAATGAAAATATATCATATAATGAAGCTAAAAGACAAGTATCCTTAAATACACCTACAACCAATGTATCTTATGCTAGTGCAGCTGCAACACCCCGAGAATCTATTGTTAAAGATGTCATAACTACCTTGTTGCCAGAAATAGAGAAAATAATAAAAAGCTCTTTACTTAGTGGACCTCCCAAACATGATTACTTTAAAAGCCCACTTGTGGTTGGTAATCCTTCCGGACGATACCGTTCCGATTCGGTATCGACCAATATTTCGATGTCTTCCGAAAAACGGAAAAAGCAGGGAGACTCAACAACAGAGGAAGAAGCCTCTGAAGGAACTTCCTCAACAACCAAAAAGAAAAAAGGTTGGCCGAAGGGCCAATCTCGGAAGTAATCTTACCTGTGATATTCCAACTGTGATACTCATTTTTGTTAATATTTGTATTTTTACTAATTTATTTATTTACTTATTTGTTTACTTATTTATTTATTTATTTATTTATTTATATATTTATTTATTTATTTATGTAATTATTTATTTATTTACTTATCTATTTATTTATTTATTGATTTATACATTCATATAGTTATATATTTGTATTTTTAATTGTCGTATATTATTAAATCAAAAAATGGTAACGAAGACAGTATTGACGTTATGAATACTATAAAGAGCAATATCAATCCGTCTTCAGAGAATATAATGATAGAACGCACTAAGCTAGTTAAAAATGGCATGCTCGTTACTTGTTGCGATGGTGAATCTTTAGATAAATTAAAAACTATTGTAGACAAGCAGTTTAGCAATAAATTTGATTCGTTTGTCCCTAAGCGCTTCAAACCGCGTCTGCTTGTTTCTGATGTAGACAAATCCGTAGAAAGTAAAGAGGCATTCTTGAATATGTTAGTGCAAAACAATCAGTACTTGTCTGACAAGGATATCAAAGTGGTTTCAATGATAAAACTAAAATTTAGTCTTAACGTCATTTTAGAGGTAGACCCTGAAGTTAGAAAACGTATATTATCAACAGGTTATATCCTCACGTCTTGGCAAAGATGCTATGTACGCGACTATGTTGTAGTTGTGAGATGTTTTAATTGCTGCCGCTTTGGACATTTCAAAAAAGACTGTAAAAGTAAAACTGTTTGCTCTATCTGTTCTGGTGATCACGATTTCAGGCAATGTCAGTCGAGGAGAAATCTATGTATAAATTGTTCGGCGTCTAACAACTTTATGAAAAAAACTTTTAAAAAATTTACCTTGCTAGATACAAATCACGCAGCATTTGATCTCAAATGTCCTAGTTTTCTCAAGCGTTGTGAACAATTGAAATCAAGAATTGATTATGGTTAGTACTGTAAGGAACTTAAAGATGTATAACCTTATTTTAGTTTATATCGATTCTCAGTTTCAGCTTGCTTTGTTGTCATGTCTCTGCTTATTGTTATCGTTTATTCGCCCTGCTATAAATCATTACTAACATTTCTTTGTCTCTATCTGAATTTGACACTATTGAAACTGAAAATCATAATCTATTAATAGCACATTTGAATTGCAGATCTATTGTAAATACTTTTGAAGACTTGAGGTCGTATATACTTATGCAAAATTTTGACATAATAGGTGTAACAGAAACTTGGCTTAAACCAGACATACTTTCTAGTGTTGTGGAGATTCCAGGCTACAATTTTGTTAGACAAGACAGACTAGAAAATAGAGGTGGTGGTGTCGGGATTTTTTTGAGGAAGGGTATGAAATTTATAAATCTTATGGATAATCTTCCCGATGTCGCAGGGAGCGGTATTGAGCAGGTATGGATACAAATTTCATCAAATTCACTGAAGTTTACTGTAGGTGTTTTATATAAGCCTCCCAATGTAAGTCATGGTTCCCTTGAGAAATTAGGTGATGCCTTATCCATAGTATACCCAATGTCATCTGAAACTATTGTGATGGGAGATCTGAATATTAATCTGCTTAATGAAAACGCTGTTGATGTAAAGTGTTTAAAACGTTTGGCAGACAGTTTCAATCTGACACAGATAGTACAAGAAGCGACTAGAATCTCTGATAATTCTTACTCTTTGTTAGACATTATACTGGTCAGTAATGCTAATGCTGTATCCAGGACTGGAACTGTGCTACTTCCTGCCGTGAGTGATCATTTACTTACATTTTGTTGTTTGGAACTCTCTTCTAATTGCCACAGTCCCAAAACAGTTACATATAGAGACTTAAAAAACATGGATTTGGATCTGATGAATGATATCTGTAGTAATGTCAACTGGTCGTATATTGAGCAACTCAATGATATTGATACAAAGGTATTATGGCTAAATAATGTTATTAATTATGTGCTGGATATTTGTGCCCCTTATAAAACCAGAGTCTTCAATAAAAGAAAATCTCCTCCATGGATCACTTCGAATATTAAATTTATGATGAAATTGCGAAATCGGTCCTACTCAGCTTATAAGTGTCTAATGAAGAAAAATAATGTTGACCCAGCTTTACTAACTAGCAAATGGATATATTACAAACAGTTGCGTAACTTGGTAACATTTTCCATCAGGATGGAGAAAAAAGCATATATTGAATCCAAGATGAAAAATATCAGAGATTCTAAGGGGTGGTGGAGAACTGTGAATGATCTTGGCATACACAAAAAGAGCCAGATATCCCTGCCTCTTGAATTAAACGATCCAAATGAATTTAATAACGTTTTCATCAGTTCCATACCCAGTTGTAAACCCTCAGTTGATTATATTACAAAATATAGAGAATCGCGATCAAGTCAGGCTCGTACAGAACTCAATTTATCAACGATTACAGATAAAGATATATTAAATGCAATTTCTTTAATTAAATCCAATACAGCGGGCGGTGATGGATTCTCACTTGATATAATTGAACTTTTTTTACCTCACTGCATTTGTTCCTTGAAACATTTGTTCAATTATTCCATTATTAACGGTGTTTTTCCATCTTCTTGGAAAATAGCTATTGTGCTACCTCTACCGAAAAAACAGAATATTTCCTCATATGGTGATTGCCGACCAATAAGTCTTTTAAACGTAATGTCCAAAATTTTAGAGCGTATTATTCAAAATCAGCTAGTCGAGCATATAAATAATAATCACTTGCTTCCGCATAATCAGTCTGGTTTCAGGAAAGGTCACAGTACAGTAACTACAGTTTTAGATGTAGCAGACGACATACTCAAAGGTTTTGACGAGGGTAAAATAACAACAGCACTTTTCTTGGATTACACCAAGGCCTTTGATTCGATAAATCACCAGTTATTATTAAATAAACTTTGGCATTTTGGACTATCAGAACGATCTATAAAATGGTTTGAAAACTATCTCTGTGGCCGTAAACAGAAGGTTAAATTGGTGATGGAAAATGGCAATTCAAGTATGTCCGACTGTCGAGACGTTAGTTGTGGAGTACCGCAGGGATCTATTTTAGGCCCAACTCTATTTGCTCTGTACATTTCTGACTTACCTTCAGTTCTGAATTATTGCAAATGTCACTACTACGCTGACGATGGTCAGATATATTACACATACTATCTTCAAGATGTCAATCAAGCTTCAGATTATATCAATTCAGACCTAAGTAGGATAGTCAGCTTCTCTGAAGGTCACTGCTTAAGATTAAATCCAACCAAATCGGCCGTCATCCACTTTCAAACTAGAACTATGGTTAATTTTGATGTTTTTATGGGTGATCAAGCTCTTCCGGTAGTGGACAAGGTCAAAAACCTTGGTATAGTTTTTGACAATAAGTTATCGTTCAAAGATCATGTTACACAGATAATGAAGTCATCCTACTCTAAGCTTAAACATCTCTATAGCTATAAACTAATACTGTCAACTGAAACTAAACTGAAGCTAATTGAATCCTTAGTTATGTCAGCAGTGCAATATGGAGATGTTGTTTTTGGTCCTTGCTTAAATACCATTGAGATGAATAAGCTACAAAAACTACATAATTCATGTATAAGATTTGCTACGAACACACCGCGTAGACAGCATATAACCCCGATTTACGTGCATCACAAAATTTTGAAGTTTAAATTACTGTGGATATTACACCTTATCTGCTTGGTACATCGTATCATAGTGAAACAATTACCGTCATACCTTAATAGCCGATTAGTTTTTAGAAACTCCTTGCATCAAACTTCGTTGCGCTTTGTTCAAAACACCTTGGATATACCACAACACAGAACAGAAATGTATAAAAATTCGTTCACTTATAATGCTGCTCATTATTACAATAAAATACCACCTGTCTTAAAAACATACAGTCCACAAGTCTTCAAAGATAAGGTAAAACAACTGTTTCTGTCAAACGAAATCAACCTAAGCTAGGTCGTATATTATTTGTTTTAATTTACCTTCTTGTTTATGTAATTTGTTTGTTCTTTTGTATACTTCACTGGTTGGGATTAATACCTGCCTGTCAGACACCCCGCCAGGATAAATAAAGTTCTATATTATTTTTTTATTTTCAAAAAACAGAAAGTGCAGCCCGGGCTCCGACACACCGAGCTGCTGTTCCATTACCCAATGAGTACTCCTCACACCGTGAGGTGAGCAATCATTGGGTCCGCGAATCGTGCGCCCTAAGTAGACGAAGGGACCCAAGGATGACTGCCTTCTGCATTCTGGCGGCTAAGATGTGCGCCGCCGCACGGCACACCGGTATTTTGCGCAGTGCAGAGAGGAGCGTATTCCTCATTCCACCTAGGGATCCAATGACCATAACCAGCAGACTTACAGTGTAGTCTGGCCAGAGCCTGCGAAGTTGTCCGAGCAACTCCTGATATTTGGTCCGCTTTTCCTCCTCCTTAGAGACGATGTTCACTTCGGCAGGCGCCGAAAACTCAATAACGAACATCGTCTTCTGTTGGTGGTCGAGAAGGACGATGTCGGGCTTGTTTGCCTGTACAAGCTCGAGCGTGGGGAACGAGTAGTTCCAGTAAATCCGGCATCTCTCGTTCTGCACAACGGACTCTATATCCCCTGGAGCGTATGGCAGCACCGGTGTGTCATCGATACCGTATGAGTGCCTTATTATTATGCATGTCTTATTTTTTCTCGCATGGTTGCGGTAGTAACAAGTATTGACGGGCTGTGCCAAGTCAATACCTGACTATTATTATTCTGAATTCAGGAAGGACCGTACAATGCTACAGGTCTTGAGGATTACAGACTTTTGGAAGGTTTTATGTAACTTTTCATCCAGGCCCAATTGTTGCAGGTGTGGTGTAAATGTATTTGGAGTAAGGCCTGAGACCGACATAATGAGGGGGACAATGACAACTTTGTTTTGTTTCCATAGTCGTTTTATTTCTATGGCGAGATCGGTGTATTTAGATATCTTCCCAGCGTAGGTGTTTTGGATGTTCATATCATTGGGAATCGCAATATCTATTAAGTAGGTCACTTTGTCTGTCTTTGACTGGAAAACTATATCTGGCCTGTTTGCTGGGATGGTTTTATCTGTATGAATTTCAATGTCCCAGTATAGTTTGAATTGATTGTTCTCCAGTACTGAGGTCGGTGTGTAGTTATAATATGGATCTGTGTTTTCAATTAGCTTGTTTGTTGTGGCTAGTGCTTGGTGGATGACTTTGGCTGCAGAGTTATGTCTGGCTGTATACTCAGTTCCAGCGAGAGTTTTGCATCCACTAGTTATGTGTTCTATTGTTTCCTTCTGTTGGTGGCATTTTCTGCAATTGTCATCAGAGATGGATGGATCTTTCATTATGTACTTCCTGTAATTTCGTGTCGCAATCACTTGGTCCTGGATAGCAAGCATAAAACCTTCCGTTTCCGGAAAAAGCTGGCCATCCTGCAGCCAGGTGTATGACTGCTTTTCATTAATGTGGTCTTGTGTAACACGGTATCTATGTTTGCCGTGGAGTGCCTTCTGCGACCAGGTGTTTATTTTTTCTTGTTGTGCTTGTATGTGGTTGTGTGCGTCTGCTGCGTGGTCTGGACAAGAAAGGGAGAGTGGTGTGTAGTTTTTGTCTGCTTTTACTATTGCTTTATGCAAGTTTGTTTGTTTACTGTGGAAAAAATGTCTGAGTGATTTTATTTGTTTTGCATGAAGTGACTGTATATCTATAATTCCTCTGAGTGCCTTATTATTATTATTATTATTATTATTATATTCCTGTGCACACATACTTGTAAATATTACGTGTGTATATTTATGTATGATCAATAACAATGGATTCAATAATCCAATGGAATATTAACGGCTGTAAGACACACTATCCGGAATTAAAGACAATTATGTCCGACAACGCCCCTTTCTGCATCTGCCTGCAAGAAACGCACTTTCGTGATACAGACACTCTTAATTTGCGGGGTTACAATGTAATAAGAAAGGACGCAACAGTCCAAGTCAGAGCTAAAGGCGGCGTAGCTACATTAAGGACCATATACCTTTCACTGAAGTACCTCTGCAAACAGAGCTGCAGTCCGTCGCTGTGCAAGTACACTCACCCTTCAAATTTACCATATGCAATGTATACTTACCAGACTTCAGCTGGAACAAAAATCAAATAAGAGCTTTGCTAAACCAGCTTACCCCACCTTTTCTTCTTGTAGGCGATTTTAACTCCCATAATCCCCTGTGGGGATCCCTTAAAATCGACCTTCGGGGCAGAATAATTGAGGAAATAGTTGAGGAATTTAACCTCATAATACTAAATACAGGTGAAGGTACGTACCTGAATACTCGTTCTTGTACTTTAAGTGCAATTGATTTGACCATCTCTAGTCCACAAATTGCACACCTTTTTCAATGGCAGGTACTAGATGATCGCTTCTCTGATCATTTACCTGTACTCATCAAAACAATATCTAAATGTCCCTTACCCGTTCACCATAGTACATGGAACACCAAAAGAGCAGACTGGTATAAGTATAGAAATGCTATTAATCCTTTCAACATAAATGGAAATATAGAAGAAATAGTGACTAATATCTATAGCAACATCGTCGGTGCAGCAGAAGGCAGTATTCCAAAAAAGGGTACCACGAGAGGGCAATACAATAGGTTACCTTGGTGGAATTTAGAACAACAGAACGCAATCCAGGAGAAGAAACAGGCTTTCAATCAATTCAAACGACACCCAACATTAAATAACTTAATAAGATTTAAAAAATGCCGGGCAAAAGCACGACAACTGATATTAAATAGTAAAAGCAAATCCTGGAAAGAATTTGTCTCAGGTATATCTACAGAGACCCCAGATTCCGTAGTCTGGAAAAAAATTGGGATCATATCAGGAAAAAGGTTCTCCGCACCATCACCTATTCTGTTAATCAATAATAGAGAGATAACGGACAAAAAAGAGATAGTTGACATTCTGGCACTAGAATTTCAGAAGAACTCTGATTCCACTAATTATACTCCTGAATTTTGTACCAGAAAAGCTCAAGAGGAGGCCACCAGAATCGACTTCTCTGAAAACGAAGTATCTGTTTACAACCTGCCTTTTTCCTTTGAAGAAATGGAAAGAGTTTTCAGTGAAGTCCACGGGACAGCCCCAGGTCCAGATTCAATTAACTATGAGATGATCTGTAATCTACCTAAATCAGAGAAACTAAATTTACTATCTCTTTATAACAGAATATGGTTGGAAGGCGCATACCCCCAACAATGGCATGAAGCTGTAATCATTCCTATTCCAAAACCCAAAAAAGATCCTAAATTCCCAAACAGTTACCGTCCCATATCGCTAACGTGTTGCCTGAGCAAAATTCTTGAGAAAATGATTAACAAAAGACTAGTCTGGTTTTTAGAAACCAAAACTGTAATTTCAAACTATCAAATGGGTTACCGCCAATTTCGATCTACTATTGATCAACTGGTTCACTTTGAATCAGCCATTCAATCAAACTTTGCAAACCGAAACCACTTAGTAGCTGTATTTTTTGATTTAGAAAAAGCATACGATCGGACTTGGCGGCACGGAATTATTAAAACTATACTTTCCTGGGGAATCAGGGGAAACATGCTAAACTTCATAACCAATTTCATGAAAGATCGAAGCTTTAAAGTGCGAATCGGAAACGAATTGTCGTCCACACATACACAGGAAAATGGCATCCCCCAAGGATCGACACTGAGTGTAACGCTTTTTCTAATAGCCATCAATCCACTCATCGATTCCATTGAGCCCCATATTGGCAAATGTTTATATGTGGACGACCTTACCATATTTTTTTCGGGCAAAGAGCTATTTGATATAGAAGAGACGCTACAAGCTGCAATTAATCGTCTAACTACTACTGCAGAAAATCTCGGTTTTTGCTTTTCTCCTACCAAAACAGCGTGCATCGACTTTTGCAGGCTGAGAACGCCACATAACAATCCCCGACTGACTTTGAACGGGCACCTAATACAGTATAAGGAGGAGATCGAACTTCTAGGACTAACCTTCGACCAAAAGCTAAACTGGGCCCCTCAAATTGAAAAGCTGCTAACCAAATGTAAACGGTCCTTGAACATCATCAAATGTATATCCAATATACACTGGGGAAGCGACCGAGAAGTTCTGCTCAAATTATACCAGACCCTAGTCCTTTCAAAAATAGAATATGGATTAGTGGTCTTCGCGTCTGCAAGGAAAACTCACATTGAAAAATTAGAAAAGCTCCATCGAGATGGCTTGAGACGATGCATCGGTGCCTTCAGAACAAGTCCGTCCGTTTCAATATACTGTGAAACTGGCATACCACCCCTAAAATATAAAATACAGTATCTCAGCCTGAACTATGCAGTTAAGATTTTAGCGCAACCCCAACACATCAACAACACAATTATTTTCAGCGAGGGAATAGACGAGCTTTTCCAAGACAAACCAACCGCCAGTCGCCCACTTGGCGTTCGTATAAATGAAACCCTGACACACCTAAACATCGATCTGCCAGGCGTAGGGAATCTAAAATTTTCCGAAGTAGCACCATGGACAATGGCCACACCAACAATCGAGACTGGCACAACTACGTATAAAAAAGGAACTGTTTGCAAACACGTTATGCAGCAATCCTTTTTTAATACTGTAGCAAAACATCAACCATGTGAAATTATTTATACTGATGGATCTAAGACCACTGAGGGTGTGGGTTGCGCTATCGCTACCGATGAATCATGTCGAAGATGGGGTTTGAACCCTATAAGTTCTATATATTTCGCTGAACTGTTTGCTATCTTTCAAGCGCTTTGTTACATTCAAGAACAACATGTAGGGAAATATCTGGTTTGTAGCGATTCTCTCAGCGCTTTATCGGCAATTCAGGACAAACTTACTTCAGATCCGCTCATTATAAAAATAATTTTTTTACATAACCAATTGCACCAGGAAAATAAACAAATAATCTTTATTTGGTGCCCGGGACATACTGGAATACGTGGGAATGAAATAGCTGATCAAGCGGCTCGCCAAGCAATTTTGTCGGACATCACGGATATACCCCTTCGTCTCGAAGATGCGAAAGCAGCCTTAAAGCAAAACGTTTTCCAATTATGGCAGGAGGAATGGAGCATGTCGGATCAAAACTTGAAATTATTCAAGCCCACTATTAAAAAATGGAGCCTACCATCGCTCACACTTAGGGAACAGGTAGCACTCACTAGAATGAGAATAGGTCACACTTACCTTACGCACTCACACCTATTACTTGGAAACCCTCCACCAATGTGTGAACGGTGCAACCTTATACTTACGTTGAAACATATATTGCTCGATTGTCCCTTATTTTCAGCTGCCAGACTTGCTCATAACATACCGAATGATTTTAAAAGTTGTTTACTCAATACTAGCAACATTACAGCCACCTTACAATTTCTTAAAGCTATTAAAATCTTCCGTAAAATTTAAACACTGATTGAAGTCTAATCTCAATAGGTTTTTCCCGTTTTCCTTTTTCCTTTTTAAAGTATAAGAACAAGCTTTTGGATGGATAAGCAGCGGCTAATAACCAAAGCAGTTGATGCCGCTATACAAAAAAAAAACATCCAATAGAAAAGCTTTGTTAAATTCTTTGTTAAATATGCATGTTGATAAAGTCGGCCCATATAGTTTCAAAATAGAGTCAGTTATGCGAGAAATTGTGAGTCCGTGTTTTACATAGCAAATACGTATGTATAAATGTGTGTATCCAGGCCCCTTAGTGCATTTTACGGGCTCACAAACATTGTTAATATGACGATGATGATCCAAATACTAACAATTAATTGAATACCCAACAACATTTTTTTCTGTGCACTAGTCTCGTCATTTTCTGACATATCATCCTTACACCTTTTCCAGCTTTATACCTGTCAGTTTGAAATTACAGGTGACGAGTTGGAAAATTAACTTGACCGTTTCGAATTATCACTTGACGCTTTATAAACCACAGCTGGAAAAGGCATTGAATCGTCTTGCACACATGGCGGCCAAGATCGCAGCAAGACGCAAGAAACAGCAAGCATAGAACAACAACAACAACATCAGAAACAGAAGCGGATGAAGAAGAAGAGTGATTCGGTGCGGTCTCTGCGTCCCTCGGGAGCCCTTCGTAGCCTCCGTATTAATTAGTGGGTGCACGTCGGTATACGTCCGCTAATTGTAAATTTAATTAAACCAACGGCGGCGGCGGCAGCAGCGGCATCTCTCTATCTCTCTATCAATATCTCTATCTGCGTCTCTCTTTTGCGCGTATGTGTACGCGAAGCGGCGGCCGGCTAAGCTAGACCGCCGCGCCACCGCGCAGGCCGCGGGACTTTCCTTATCAGATCCCGGCGAAAAATGTACCATCGCTCTTGTTGTAAGCCGGACGACTGGCCGCACCGCACGGCGCTATACGGCGCTTCGGAAACCGCAAGCCCGCATAGTACAGATAATATAAGGAATATGATCTAACTGCAAAGAAAAAAATACTGTTGCGTTTTCAATTAATTGTTAGTATTTGGATGCTTTTCCATCGCTTTAAATATATTTACAGTTGTTTCAAATCCATGTCATTGAAAGAATTTATCCTTATATTCGAAGTAATCACAGGTACGCCAATAAATTCAAAATAGTTTTATATTTGTTCTAATGATATGTATAATCCTTCTAGTGCTAGTATTGATATATAATGCAATCAAACCATCCTTTTGTTTTCGAAATTTACCCTATGTTTCATTTAAGCAAAGCATCTAATCTATTCGAGGTACAAAAAATATTCCTGCAACTGCAGTGATAACTCATCTGATAGAAATTAATTCTGTTTCAAAAGTAACTATTATATGAACAATATCCCATGCTTTCGAAACATTGTCTATGCTGTTAGAGAAATATATCGAATTCAATGGCCCTCGCTGAACTATAATCAGTATTCGGCGGGACTAATGTCCCGATTCAATGAGCGTAAAAAGAAAGACGAGGAGGGTCATCTCAGTATCATCTGCGCCAACATGGACGAGGTTGTTTCTTTGTGTTAATTCGTTGTTTGCCGTACTGTGTCATCCTGCGGTTTTGCATATTGCAGCAGCAATTGTGTGGTTTAAATGTGTCCAGTTATGTATTAAGGCTGTATTAGACTACCATATTTTTGAAATCAGATTTGATTTCATTTCTTGAACTGCTCAAATAGGCTAGTGTAATACACGAAATTGTTTCAAATTGACAGATTGAACCAAAATTGAGATGGAATTTAGAACATGTTCTATTTCCAAATCATTTTTAGGCTGGGGGCATGCGCATTTGAAACATAAATGTCATTGCGTCGGGAAAAAGGTAAACAAAAATAAGGACAGTAACCTTACTTTTTAATTTCGGTCGGCTTCTACAGAATGCTCTCTGGTACTAATATAAATTGAGAAATCCACATTCGGATGAAAGTACACCAATAAAAACAAGTAACATGTTAATCCTACGGCCCCAGCTAGTAAATCTCCACCGGACCGGAATGCACCGCGAACTTTGAGATTTGAAGGATTTTGAACTGGTTATGGAGTATGAAAACCCCCAGCCCCAAGATAGGTGCTTTTGTTACCTTTGTGGCGAGTTTACCAACATTCTTGCGAGTTGTGTGGAAGCAATTGGCAATTTGAAGACAATATAACAGGTAAGATGTTAGTATCTTTGCAATTATGTTTCATATCAATTTCATATACAATAATAGCCCTGATTATATTAAAAGTAAGGTATAGTCCAAATTGCACTATAAAAAATTTGTTTTTACTCAGCAGATTCGGTAGATTTAGTTTGTAATATTGTATTAAGTCCTACTTCACATTTTGGATGTATTAACTATTAGTTATGTACAATGTATTAAGTGTATCTAATATTTTGCCTCAGTGTATGGCAACATTGTCACTTTTTATTATGGTGTTTTCCTATGTTTTGTTGTTTTTTCATATTGCAAAGGTCCTCGATTAAGTAGCCACACTTGACTGCACTGAGGATAACAGAAAGGCATTCCATATTAAGAGTAACATATTTCTTTTGATTTAAGGATGACTGGTCTACTGAACATATATTTCTGCTGATAGAGATATACGAACAACATCCCTGCTTGTATGTGGTCAAGTATGTGTACTACCACAGTAAAATGAAATGGAGTGCTGCTATCACTGCCATAGTAAAGGCTCTGAAACCACTAAGATCTACTGTAACTGAACAAGAGGTACAGAAGAAGTTTATGGGCTTAAGGTCAACATATGCACAAGAACAGAGGAAAGTTTTAGTCACTTCGCACTAGAATGGGAGAATACGAGGTAAGAGTCTCAGCTTATCATAAATGAAGTGGTGCAGTATTGATATAACAGTGCCAAATTTCTACTAATAACTATTGAATTGCACTTTAAGCCAAAGGAATAACCTAACATGTACTTGAATATATTGTTAAATTTTTTTGCCTTAACTTCCCTATAACTCGAACCTACCTGTAAAAATTGTATGTGCATATATTAGGAAGGCTAAACTTTCAATGCAGTATTTTGCTTTCAGACAAGTCAACAAGGAATATGAGGTTAGTCATGCTGGGATTCTATCACCCTACAAGCGAACTATCAGATATACCTCAAATTGACTCGCTTGGCTCACAGATACCAAGTACAGGTGGTGTTCAAAAAAGAGGGGGAACAGACTGCATTAGTAACTCACCCAAGTGTATAAAAAACAACAAGTACCAGCAGATGCGGAAATAAAGGTGCTGAAGAATGCTGCTGATGAAACATTGAAAACTTCTCCTCGCTCTACAGTCCACAAAGGGACAACCATTTTGCAACTGCGGATGACCATATGGCGGAGTTTATTGCATCTCAATTGAAATAAATAAAAAATTAAAATACCAAACAGAATGTATATTTTGAATTTCATATAATATTACAAGATACAAGAAAGAAAGAAAAAGTATAATGTTTCCATTTTTAATTCAATTCCTTTAGCCTTATTTTGCCAAGATTTACTAAAGCTCCAAATGTATTCTCAACTGCTGTTCTAGTTCTAAACAACAAATATTTGATTACAATAATTGGTTCACACAGTTCTGGAACTATCAGACTTATTGTACTCTCATGGCTTTGAGCCGCTGGATGGTTTCACTGGCTAAACATCGAAGAATTATTGCTAGCCTGAAAACGGAAATGTTTATTACTTTTTATTCATAAGGTTTACTGCTAATATTACCTATTTTCTCCTGTTATGCATTCTCATAGATGGTTATCTAGCTTGTCAAATTATGCTAAGTAGCTTACTGAAGATTTTATTATTCATTCGTAAAAAGTCCTTCTAATGATCTAGATCTTCTAGTAATAACTCTTCTCTCAACATATGTAGCATACCTGTGCCTTCATCTCTTCTTCTCAGCCGCTTCTTTTGTCAATTTTTTCCTTTAGTAGTTAGCCTCTTAATTCGCCTGTCTACGAGTTTTTTGCAACGTAGATGGATAAATACATGTTCTAGCATTATCTTTTTCCATTGCCGAGGGAGTCAAGTCAAGTGTAAGAATGAGAATTTCAATAAACAGTAGTCGATAAACTACAAACAATTTACAATACCCAAAAAAGCTAGGTTATGATTTTATTTTGACCAATGACATTTTGACACTGACTTCACACAATCACAAAACATGTAATTGCAAAATACGTCATGTCAGATCTGACAACTTTGACTGTAGAGGACATCTGTGTTCGGACAGTTGACAGATAAGATGTATGTAACCCATGATTCAACGAATGTAATGCGCAGAATCGCAAATCAATTCTTGAACCAAATTTGGTGTAGTGTCAAACAGACAAAATGCTGGGCCACAATTTTTGAGATCATTTTTCATTTCAAATTTGGTTCAAGAAATGAAATCAAATCTGATTTCAAAAATATGGTAGTCTAATACAGCCTTTAAACGGGGGATCTACTCAGAAACTAAGGCTTACAAGTGCTAATACGCACATTTGAATGTAGGTATTTATGCAGATTAGTCAGACAGTTATATTACAGGTAAAAATGCAACAACTGGTGCATGCTCATGCCTAATTCTTATATAATGCTCCTTAGAAGATCATACAAAATCACACCATTAAAGATCCAAACGAATCGATCAGCTATCCTCGCAATAAAATGTGTTGGTCCAAGGAAAACAAAGTAGTTATTAGATAGTAGAATGAATTATAAAACACAAGTTCGATTCAACGACAGGCTGCGATTGAATCATTCATTGGAATCCAATGATATTTTGTAGTGGAATCGACAATACGATATAATTCGTTACCGACTATACACTTCCCATTGGATAAAACATCGCTGTGTTTTAGGAATACTGAGTGCAACCTCCCATTGAATTAAAGCGTATGTCTTTGACAAAACGACAGATTTGTGAGTGTATAGAGTAAGAATAGCACTGTTGCTAAACCTCGGCCCTAGAAAAATTGCGTTAATTGTCCCAATAATGAATACTTGCCGTGAGGTGAGCAATGACTGGGTCCACGAATGGTGCACCCTAAGTAGAACATTCTGCATTCTGGCGGCTCAGATATGCACCGCTGCACGACATAGATGTATACTGATGCAATGCAGATATCAGCGTAATTCCACCTAGGGATCCAATGATCATTACCAGCATATTGTCACGACGGCCTCTTTTTCTTTACCCAGGGAATCAAACTCGACGTAACTTTCACCGTTTTACTTCACAACTCGATACAATATCTCTTAACCTTATCTCAAGTACAACTCAACTCGACTGACTACTGCCACGCTACTCGTGGTGCCTTATATACCACTGACAATATATCCACTGAAAGACTGGACACTCTGTGTATGAAAATTTGGCATGGCATTTTTGACTGACATCCGCGCCATCTATTCGGGTTGCGTGTGTCACTACAATGCATTCACGAATCGATTACAGGAAACTGTAGATATTCACGACCTAGGTCAATCTAAAAAGTTTGGTGTAGGTGACCGACGATAGGTGGGGTAGGTTACGAAAGGAGCGGGCTTTTTGAAATACCATATAAGCTTATTCAGCCTCCAGACAACGTGGTAACTTGTCATAACAATTTACCTTACGCATTCATTACCTGTTTTGAAAATTGACCTGATTAAAAAAGTTAAGGCGTTAATTAAAAAAAATGGAATTGTCAAGTGGCATAATAATAAATAAAACTATAACTATGGCATTGTCCACCGCACATACTCCATTTTTTAAATTAGTGTTTTAATCTTTTTTAATCAGTTCAGTTTTGAAAATAGGTAATCAAAGAGTTAGGTAAATTTTTGTGACAAGCTACCACGTTATACAGGACATTCAACTGATTGTGCAGGAATGGGAATATATTAGATATGGATTACTGTAATAAAGCAAAACAAACCCTTTTGTAATTTATTTCAATACGACAATTGCTTAAATAAAGTCAGCTACACAAGGTACAAGAACAATTCATATAAAAGTAAAGCATGATTTATTCACTAGAATCACTATTTCATGATAATTACAATCTTTTGATGGCATATAATTTGAAGAGTAAACAGGTAATATTCCTTAACTATTCATATTGATGCAGGCAAGATGTTTGTATATTTGTAGGTTTGGGTTGCCAATCCGTTCTAACTAGCGTCTCTGTATACGCTGAGCAGATGGGATTATAATATCTGAAATAAAAAAAATGTATTTTTAGACCATCGGACCTCACCTTCAATGCAACGGTTTGCCAAAGAGAGGGAATGCTGCACACCTTTATGGCAGCGTATGTGATTGTGAACAGTAATACAAGTTATATGAGTATGAGTAGTAGTGTTTAGTAATGCATTCAAATGATATATGTATATTTCATGTAGAAATGATCAATCTTGTATTAATTTTGCATCAAAATTCACAATACAAAAATGAGGTGAGCGGTATAAATCAGGCAAATCACTTACCTTCGCGCATCCGCATTCTTGCAATTTGGCGCCGGACAACGGCGTAAATACTTAGAACCCATTCCTAAATACATGACAACAATAGGCAGACAAAAATCTCAAAAGTAGTGCAAAATTGCAAAAAGACGCCAATCGACATAAGCGAGCAACGACAATGTCAGTTACGACAATGGCTGTCAAAATGACGTTAGGCGTCACAATTGGGCCACTTCTATTGATGCATCTAGGAATCTGTTTGAAACAGAGTTGGCTGATCAATAATTCACGCAACCCCGCTAGGTGTGCCAGGTGGCTAGCGCTAACCCCGCTACACAGGGTCCTCATTTGAGTTTCACACCCCTGCTTATATACTTCATCGAACCATCTAGAAGATTCCAGACACCCAGATGACATTCGAGAATGCCGATCTGTCAGTCTAGAAAATTCCAGATGATTCGATGACGTTTACACATCAAAAAAATCTAACCTAATCATTGTGAAAGAAACATTAACAAATCCAAATAAGCAATGTAATATACAGGATGTTACACTCTTCCCTCCTTAGCGTTCGGCGTCCTCGACGAACAGTTCGCTTCGATCCTTGTATGGCCACAGGCGATCGCTATGGACGACCTTCGGTTTTCCACTACCCATACGTATCCTGTAGACTACGTCGTTGAGGCGCTTCATCACCACGTAGGGTCCCTCCCAATGGCGTTGTAGCTTCGGACATCTACCCCTTCTCCGTCGTGGATTGTAGAACCATACCAGATCACCTTCGACGAACTTTGGGCTATTTGCTTTGAGATCGTATCTGGCTTTCATTCTGTCGCTGGCAGACTGGATGTTTCCTCTAGCAGACTCATGGATATCCCAGAGCGTTTCCTGAAGCTCGCTCACCCATTCGCATGGAAGACGGCGTTCCGTTTCTGGGGGTGGACCAAGAGCTAAGTCCAGAGGCAGCCGCAGTTCTCGACCAAAAATTATCTTCGCTGGGCTCAACCGAGTTGACTCGTTCACCGCTGATCTGTAGGCCAACATTCCCAGAGGAATCTTCGTATCCCAATCAGACTGATGTTCGTTAATGGATTTTGATAGGTAATCCAGGATTGTCTTGTTGAAGCGTTCCACCATACCGTCGGACTGCGGACGAAGAGCAGTTGTTCTAGTCTTCCGAATTCCGAGTTTTCTCATCAGCTGTATGAAGACTTCCGATTCAAAGCTTCGTCCCTGGTCTGAATGTAGTTCATTAGGAACTCCGAATCTGGACACCACGTGTTCTAAAAGAGCCTGTGCCACTGTGCCTGCTTCTTGATTGGGCACAGGAATTGCTTCTGGCCATTTAGAGAAATAATCCATTACAACAAGCAGATACTTGTTCCCAAGGCTGGTTTCCGGCAAAGGACCCAAAATGTCTATGGCGATTCTCTCAAACGGCGCTCCAACGTTGTACTGCTGCATGCGTGATCGTTGACGAATACTTGGACCTTTTCTTGAGTTGCAGACATCGCACGTGGAACAGTAATTTTCAGCATCTTCGCGACAGCCAACCCAGTAAAATCTCTCCTTGATTCTTTCCAGGGTCTTCCTGATGCCAAAGTGACCCCCACTGCTACTATCATGTAGTTGTTCCATAATTGCTTTCCGTAATTTCCTTGGTACTACAAGTTTTTCTTTAGCATGTCTGCCATCAGTATCCTCCCAGATTCGATACAGGAGGTTACCCCTTTTTTTTTTTTTTTATGGTCGGCCTCCCACAAAGGCTTAAAGCCTATGGCGCTGTAGAAGCGCTGCGAGAGGATAAGTATCGGTTCACGTTAGATTTGAAACGCTGTAGGTTGTAGCCGTCGGGAAACAAATTCCCCGGCAGCTGATTCCACAGCGTCGAAGTTCTCCAAAAGAAGGAATGCTGGAGGAGACTAGTTCGGGGAGTAAGGACCTCGACCTGGTAAGGATGAGCTCGCAGAGCTTCTCTAGTTTTCCTGGTTCGGACGTACTGTGGTGTTATTATCTGAGTCCCATTGTGCTAGGTAGGCTTTAGTGATGGGACTCATAGCACTTATTTCCTGTTGATTAGGCTTGTTTCCATTTAATAGCGAATGAATAACTAACCCTAGCTCAGCGTCTTGTGACTGAGCTTGCTTGAAGGTTTCTAGTGAAATCTTGGTTCCTTCCAATTCAAATTCGTCTATTCTTAATGTGTTTATGTCGAATTCTCGTTGTTTCTCTTCTTTCGAGCAGTGCTTACAGCCTTCATCACAGGGCCTGCGTGACATAGAATCGGCATTTCCGTGTTGCTTTCCTGGACGATGACGAATTTCAAAGTCATAGCTTTGGAGGTATTCAATCCATCGAGCAAGCTGGCCTTCTGGATTCTTGAACTTCATTAACCACTGCAAAGCTGAATGATCGGTTCTCACGACAAATCTTCTTCCGTACAATAAATGGTGGAAATTTCCGATCCCTTTCACCACACTGTACAACTCTTTTCGTGTCACACACCAGTTTTTCTGCGCTTTGTGCAAAGTTTTACTGTAGTATCCAATTACCTTTTCGATGCCATCTTGTTCTTGAGATAAGACAGCTCCAACAGCATATTGGCTAGCGTCTGTGTCCAAGTAGAAAGTTCCTTCCCTTGTAGGATGAGCTAGTATCGGTGAGGAGGTCAAAGCCGTTTTCAATGCGTCGAAGGCTTCTTGGCAGATGGAGTCCCAATAAAACTTATTACCATTTTCAGTTAAGGCAAATAATGGTTTGGCGATGGTAGAGAAATCTTTCACAAATCTGCGATAATAACTGCACAGTCCCAAAAAGCTTCGTACCTCATGACTGTTGGACGGTACTTTCCATTCCTTCACAGCCCGCACCTTCTCTGGATCCGTCCGGATTCCGTCTTTGGTTAACAGATGTCCGAGGTATTTTACTTCCCTTTTGAAAAGATGGCATTTCTTAGGGTTTAGCTTCAAGTTCGCTTCCTTAAGCCGCTGGAAAACTTGTCTTAGTCGGAGTAGCTCTTCTTCAAAATCCTTTCCAAACACAATAACGTCATCGCGATATATCAGTGCTGTCTTCCAAGATAAACCTTGTAGTACAACATCCATTAATCTTTCGAAGGTACTGGGTGCATTGCATAGACCGAAAGGCATTACTGTAAACTGCCATAGCCCAGCACACGATGTAAATGCCGTTTTCTCTTTATCTTTTTCATCCATTTCAACCTGCCAGTACCCACTTTGCAGGTCCAAGGTGGAGAACCATGAAGAATTTCCAACTGCATCCAAAGTGTCGTCAATTCTTGGTAAAGGGTATGAATCCTTTTTGGTCAAATCGCTGAGCCGCCTGTAATCCACACAAAACCTCGTTGATCTGTCCTTCTTCCTAACAAGGACTATCGGAGAGGCCCAAGGGCTAGATGATGGCTCGATTACTCCTCGTTTCTGCATATCTTTTACCATATTCTGTACTTCATCAATCCTAGATAATGGAGTTCTTCTTGGGGGCTGCTTGACTGGCTGGGCATCTCCTACATTAATTTTATGACGTACCAGATGGGTTCGCCCTAGGTCATCATTATTTTTAGCGAAAATCGAATGAAATTCTCTTAGTAGCTTCAGGACCTTCCGCTGTTGTTCGGGTCGCAAATGCTCACAGCTTCTATCATACAAATCTTGAAGACTATCTGAGATTTGGGTGAAGTCACTATCATCTTCTTCTTCCGCGCCATCTAGCCTTCGTATCCATGCTACTGGTTCTAGTCTACCCAGTGGCGTACCTTTCTTGATTTGTATTGAATTCCTGGATACATTCACGGCCCTTATTAACATATTTGAAGAATCCGTTATTGTTCTGGCTAATAAAATAGGTTTATTCCAACCTAGCGTAGGATCTGGTTCAAAAACGCATGGGGTAAGGTTATGTTCAAGTGCCTTATGTGCATATATGGGTATAACAATCTCTTTCTGTGGTGGTATTGTAAAATTCCTTGGTGCCATAACGTTCATTTCCTCTAGCTGAACAGCTCGGCAGCTAAATGAAATCTCTTCTGAATCCCCAATGCTTAAGGTATTACCAGTGAAGTTTATTACGCAGCCAGAACTCTGCAGAAACTCAGCACCAAGGATGCAATCATTTGTGACTGAAGCTACTAAAATGGGATGCTTCTTACCGAAACTGCCAATGCGAATCTCTAATTCTTCAACACCCAGTACTGGTATACGGTCTCCATTAGCGGTCCTCAGCAACATTCTATCCGTTTGCGTGGCTTTGCTTGGCAACTTCCTTCGAATTTCTTGGTATATGTTAGGGCTTATTATAGTCACATTTGCTCCGGTATCGACTAACATGGTATATTTTCTATGTAACCTTCAACTACTGGACTCTTCTCAATTTTATTAACTTCAATTTCGATGACCATGGGGCTTTCGTCATGATGGCCAGCCAGTTTTTGCCCCCTAAAACTGGCCGGCTCTAGTTTTCCGACTCATTATCAGTATTAGTACTAGCCTCCCTTGACTTCTCTGCCACCTGCATGCGACAACCTACTCGAAGGTGCCCCTTCTGCCCACATCTCCAGCACGTAAACTTCTCAGGTCCTTCTAGATTTGTGCGAACTGGGTTTCTTTGGAAGGTACCACCTCTTCTTCTTGGAGTGAACGCTGTCGCCCTGACTTCTACTTCATCCTCTTGTTCTAAAGAGCGCACTCTCCGTGTCATTCGCGTAGCTTTTGTGGCAGCCTCAACTTCTAGAGCCTTGACCAAAGCGTCTTGTAAGGTTCTGGGACTAGATAGTCTTACGATTCTCTGGACGTCTAGGTCTGCGATTCCTTCGACAAACTGACGAGCAGCGACGTATTCCTGTGTCTCGATGGGACTGCTGACGAATGCTCGTTTAGCTAAGCTTTGGACTTCGTATGCAAATGTGGTTAAATCTTCCTTAGCTTGTTGTGTCCGGTTATGCAACTGGCCATGCAACAGCTCTGTTAAGTGTGCATCTCCAAAGCGTAACTTTAGTGCAGACGTTATCTTATCGTAGTCACGTAGATCTGATGAGCAGAGATTTTCCAAGATAGCTGCGGCAGAGTCTCTAAGCATGGATGTCAGCACACAAGCTTTTTCTTCATTTGATCAGTTATTCATACGTGCGATGTTTTCAAATTGCATATAATAAATGTCCCATGATGTTTTGCCATTATATGGATAGGGCTTTGCTACTACGCCACTGTGTGTATCAGGAAAAACGGGTGGTTCAGCTGTTAAATTACGCTGCACTAAACTCTCGCAGCTCCTCTCTGACCATTTCTTTGACCTGATCTTTCATCTGCTGTAGCTGTTCCTCCACATGCTTCTGTGATGTCACTAGCTCTTCCACCTGCTTTTGTGATGTCGCGAACTGTGTCTCTATTGCACTAATGCGTTGGTCTTGAGTTTCTAGTGCCTGGCTTACCGCTTGCTTCTGCTCCTCTAGCCTAGTCATCACAAGTTCCTGTCCACTCTTCAAATCTGCGACTGCCTCGTCCTGGTGTTGCTTTAGCTTTTCTTCTAGGTTTACGACTGCCTCGTCCTGGTGGTGCTTTAGCTTTTCTTCTAGGTTTACGACTGCCTCGTCCTGGTGGTGCTTTAGTTTTTCTTCCAGGTTCACGACTGTTGCTTGCATATCTGTTCTCGTTTCGGCTGCACTTCGTTCTAAGCTAGCTCTCGTTTCCGCTGCACTCTGTTCTAATCTGTTTCCCATTTCTTGTAGCATAGCCATCAATGCATTCATTTCGGATGCCATAGCTCTGGTTACCGGCATTAATGGACACTGTACTCACTTCTTCTTTCCTTTTCCTGGCTTGATTCGATGAATAATCCCACACTTCTGGCATCAATTGTCACGACGGCCTCTTTTTCTTTACCCAGGGAATCAAACTCGACGTAACTTTCACCGTTTTACTTCAAAACTCGATACAATATCTCTTAACCTTATTTCAAGTACAACTCAACTCGACTGACTTCTGCCACGCTACTCGTGGTGCCTTATATACTTCATCGAACCATCTAGAAGATTCCAGACACCCAGATGACATTCGAGAATGCCGATCTGTCAGTCTAGAAAATTCCAGATGATTCGATGACGTTTACACATCAAAAAAATCTAACCTAATCATTGTGAAAGAAACATTAACAAATCCAAATAAGCAATGTAATATACAGGATGTTACAATATTAACAGTATTGTTTGTTTGTTTCGTCAAAGTCTGCGAGCTCCTCATATTTGGTCCGTTTGTCCGCTTTTTCTCGGCAAGCGTCCAAAATTCAATAACAAACATCGCCTTCTATTCGAAATCAAGGCAGACTATGTTGGGCTTATTTTAAAGTGCAAACTCGAGCGTGGGGAACGAGCAGTTCCGATAAATTTCGGCATCTTCCGTTCTCCACAACGAACTATATATCCCCTGGAGCGCGTAGCAGCACCGGCGTCTCATCTATACGTATGAGTGCCTTAGATGATAGTAGAGCACTCGTGGAGCCGAATTGCGCCGATGGGAGTAAGCCAACCTGGCGTATGTCTTACACTCCGACAAAAGATGTATGATTTTCTCTGGCGCCTACTGGCAGGCTCTACAATGGATATCGGGCACATCTAGCCTCACCACCCTACTGCGGTATAACAAGGTGTTGAAGACACCCTCTTGGCAAGCCATTATAAAGCCTTCAGTCTCCGACTTCAACCCACTAGACCTTAAGAAAAAGAAGGACAACTGCTCAGACAAGCCATGCTCTTGCAGATAAAGATCTCAAGCATCGGCTTATGTTTATGAAGTTCTAAAAGAAAGGCAACTTCGGTAACTTTCTTGCGGGCTTCAAATTCCGCGGGAACAAGTTCACTAGTGGACTGCTGACACCTCTGCGTGTAATTGTTATTATTATAATATTAGCTAAAACCCCCCTAACACACACACCCTAACATATTTAGGTTCGAAGAAATTTACGTTCAACCCAAATTCGAGCCAAGCAAGCATGGTCCTCACAAACCCGCGTACTATACTGCCACCAATTGAAATTACGAGCCTCACTCTGCAGTGATGAATTTAGAAACTACAACTTAACCCTTCCACCTAAATTCCATCAGTGCGCCATAGGTCGATTGACGGAGATAGAGAGCATCAGTATTTTCATATCTACCAGACATGTGAAGCATGTGAGAACAGGTGACAGATGAGATGAGATGTAGAGCAACCCTCGTATATCGTCCTATTTTGTTGGCGAGGAGCGACATAGTTTCTCCTACGCATCGCTTCTATCGCAAATTTACGGTGGTGTTTCCTTCAAGAAAAGAGTGGGAGTCTAGGGAAAGACAGCTCATCGAAGGAGGAGGACAGGTCTGGTACAAAGACGGTTTACTCGCTAGATCGGGCTCGGGCTCGGGAGTCTACGGACCCCATACAAGACTTTCACTCCCTCTTGGGGGGCACACCACAGTATTCCAGGCTGAGGTCTATGCGATACTTGCTTATGTAAATCGTATTCGAGAAATTGACGGGTCTAGGGGGCAGATTACTATCTGCTCTGACAGTCAGGCAGCCATCAAAGCACTGACTGCTTGGAAAATAACGTCGGGACTGGTCCTGGAGTGCAGGAGGGCTCTTGACGACATCTCAGCTAAACACAAGGTATCACTGATGTGGGTACTTGGGCACGCTGGGGTAAAGGGTAACTAAATGGCGGATCATCTGGCTAGGATGGGATCCGGCAACAGTTTTGTGGGCCCGGAACCAGCCTTAGGACTATCTGCAAACTTGATTAGGAAAACAACTGAAGAGTGGATCCCGAATCAACACTCTCTGAGATGGAACAACATCTCTGGTCATCTCCGTCATGCCCGGGAACTGTTAGCAGGGCCTGCAGAGAGAATAGGACGATTTTGTCTCTCTCTGGATAGGATTAACTTGAGATTGCTAGTAGGCCTATTAACGGGTCACACTACCTTCAGGCGTCACTTGTTCGCGATGTGGGTGGTCAACGACTCAACGTGCACGTGGTGTGGCGAAGAGGAAGAATCCTCGGCACACATCTTGTGTCGATGTGAAACCCTGGGTTATCATAAGCAGACCATGCTGGGCTCAAGAACCTTGGAACCAATAGTGATAAAACGGATAGGACCTAAGAATGTACTTGCCTTTGCCAAAAGGGCAGGTCTTAGGAACTAGCGCGGATAGAGGCGCAAAAGGGCCCATCGTATGGCCTATGCACCAGCCACATTCCGTGCTGGATAGCCTCTGGTCCTTGTTCATTCATTCAACCCTCGTATATCGGCTCTCATATGCAGCAGCATATAGAACCGCGCTTCTGGTCGGCCAAGCGGATGCGCCGTGGCGTTCCACCAAGAAATCTGCTGCTGTTTAGCAGCGATTTTTCTTGGTTTGCCGGTACCTTCGGGTACCAGATGGCGCACAAGGCAGATCTTTTCTGTCGCCTGCTCTCATTTAATTTGTGATTGTGTTGTGATTGATCAGAAGATAGGTTAGATACGATATGCATACATGGGATAAATAGAGAAAAGTTTATGAAACATGGAGAGGGGATATATCGTAGATAATATATTTATGAGATATATATAACTAAATTTGAATGTTTATTTTCAAAATGTCAATGCCAACACCTCATACAAGGCGTAGCCTTCTAGGTGGCAATATTTGTATTGCCTGTAAAATACATGATGATGATGATGTGTAGTTAATAAGTTTCAGTTAATATGTGAAGACCAGAGTCTTTACCAATCAACTAAATCCAATCAAATCTGCATTAATCCGCGAACTTTGCCTACAGGAACCATTCTATAGGAGCAACACCGTGTCGGCGAGCTGCTTCATCCTCATCCTGACGGTATACGGCGCCGTCGCCATTGCCGCAGCAGCTTTTTGCTCTCGAACAGAAGAGAGAGCAGATCCGCCGCCGCCGGTGCGGTGGTGTAGTTGTGGCCGAGGACGGTATTGTTTGGGCAGCGAGCCACACACGAATCGGTTTTTTGTCCGCCTTCGGAAAGAGACCGAGCCGAGCGCGCACACCGTCCCGGATATTTATTGCCAGATATATTTGAGGCGCGCGGCGCGCGTCGAGGAAGACATCGCGACCAGACACTCGACGGGCATTCCTGGAATCCTTCATCTTCGTTCCGTTCCGCTATGATTTATATGGTTCATTCCGATTAAGTATCTTCAGGATGGCGCCCGGCGAGATCAGCTTCATAACATTCCTCGGCGAGGCCTCTTGCACGTTAGAGATGGTCCGTATTTAAGGCAACAATTAAATTAACACCGTTCCAAACGCGCAACCTATTGACGAAGTAATAAGTACACCAATGGTTCCTACATCCAAAATAAAACGCGGCGGCAGATCGTACTACTGTGTTTTTAGCGTCCTCTAACAACTGTCGCTGCTCGCTGCACCTTGGAGATGCTCGGTATTTAACGTAACAGTTAAATTATGGTTGTTTTTCATGGGTTTCGGTCAACGATTGAAACTATAACTTTCCTTCACTACGTTTCGGTTTATTTTAATCTAAACCATCTTCAGGTGTCTATAAATGAATAGGAAATAATCTGTATATAATAATATTAAGAATAAAGGTACAAAAAAAACACAAAAAAACAATTAAATAAAATAATTATAAATTGTATGTCTATAGTAGAAATATAACTAACTATAAATGTATACACAGGGTTATTCACGTTATTCGACACGGAGCATTATGGCTAAAGTCTTTGATAAACAAGAAAATAATAATTTGGGATGGATAGAGACCCATAAAGGCTACATTTTAAAAATATTTTCATGTTATAAAGGGTGTCCCAAAAGCACGAAATGTATCAAAGCTATGTTTTTTTAAATGGAATACCCCATATATGATTACATATTTAGATTCCTTGGTGAATTCTAGTGTGACTTTATGTACCATATATGGGACCTACAGCGAACCGTTTAGGTGTAAATCACCATTTTCGGTATAAGTAGATATCAGGAAAAAATTGAATATCGCAGAGATTATAAAATATGGAAGGCTGTGACTTTGCCGTATTATTAAGCATAAAATGCGTCAGCTTTGATGAGACTGTCAAATTTTAATTACGTTTATGCTTGGAGTAATCGGTCGATTAATTAAGGGAACTTCGATCAGCGATAACTTGATTTTTTCAAATAGGAATGCCTATTTTTTTTTTCTAATAATATAAGCTTGTGAATATCAGTCTCTTGTAGTTTTCATGTAATTTTAAATTTTCAAACAAATCGGCGTTTTTCAATTTGCCTACCTATAAGCAATGTAGCAGGCCATGAAATATGAACAAAAACCTGTTCAAGTAGAAGAAAACAACTAACTTCGCTAAAAAATACACACGAACTAGACTAAAGGGACAAGATTATAAAAATTACTCACAACAAACAAAGTCTAACCAGAAACTACGGATGTAACATATCTTTGGTCAAAGAGAAGCTGGAGTATGGCAGAAAAGGATTTTTTCACGGCCTACTAGCTACTGCAATGTACTAGAGATTGGCAATTTCCAAGACAATTAAAAGTTTTGAAATAAAATAAAAACTACTAGAGAATGTTGTAAGCAGTTTATTATTTTCATAATAAAACTTCACATTTAATGACATAAAAAGGTATGCAATTCTGTCAAAACTCAAGTCAAAAGTACCTCTGACTGGAGTTCTGAAAATTCTTCAGAACCTATTAGCAAGGTCGCAGAAAATGAAGAATGAATTAAAATTTGTTCAAATTATAAAACATAACTTAAATGGCAGAAAATTTAAATCTGATTTGTCAGTATTCCTTTTTTGCGATATTGCTAATAGATATTGAAAAATATAAGGGCTCCTGTCAGAGGTATCGACTTCGACGCAAATTAGTACTTTTTTACACCATTACATATGATTGATAATTGCCTGCTGGAGCAACAGTCGCTGGTTGTTTCTATTTCATATCAGGGTTTTTAATTGTCTTGGAAATTTTCAACATCTAGTAAATTGCGGTAGCCAGTAGACTGTAAAAGATATCTATTACTGCCATACTCCAGCTCCTCTTTGACCTTAGAGATGTTATCGCAATTGTTTCTGGGAGAGTTGATTTGTTGTAAGGAATTTTTATAATCTTGTCCCTTTAGTCTAGTTAGTGTGTATTTGTCAGCTAAGTTAGTTGTTTTCTTTTACTTGAACAGGTTTTTGTTTATATTTCATGGCCTGCTACATTGCTTATAGGTAGGCAGATTGAAAAACGCCGACTTGTTTGAAAATTTAAAATTACATGAAAACTACAAGAGACTGATATTCACAAGCTTATATCATTAGAAAGGTTATCAAATTATACGTTTAACCGTATAAAAAAAATTAGGCATTTCTATTTGAAAAAATCAAGTTATCGCTGATCGAAGTTTCCTTAATTAATCGACCGACTTCTCCAAGCATAAACGTAATTTAAATTTGAAAGTCTCATCAAAGCTGACGCATTTGATGCTTAGTAATACGGCAAAGTCACAGCCTTCCATATTTTATAATCAGTGCGATATTCAATTTTTTCCTGATATCTACTTATACCAAAAATGGTGATTTACACCTAAACGGTTCACCTTAGGTCCCATGTATGATACATAAAGTCACACTAGAATTCACCAAGGAATCTGAATGTGCAATAATATATGGGGTGCTCCATTTAAAAAAAAACACAACTTTGATACATTTCGTGTTTTTGGGACACCCTGTATAACATGAAAATATTTTTAAAATGTAGCCTTTATGGGTCTCTATCCATCCCAAATTATTATTTTCTTGTTTATCAAATACTTTAGCCATAATGCTCCGTGTCGAGTAACGTGAATAACCCTGTATAAAACTTTTAAACATAAACTTAGTGATTTTATTTTCGTTTACTGAAAATAAAAATAAAAGAAGTAAATTTACCAAGACAAAGAAAATAATACTAACAAACCTACTTACGTTAATTTCAGATGTCGGTTACATTTCTGTAAAATCGTTTTGTTTGTGAAACAGCCTCTACGGGTTGAGAGAGCTGAATGACCAGTACGGTGTTTTTAGGATATTGTAAAATACATAGACGTTCTTAAAGTGGTGGGAAAAGATTGAGGAACAATAGGGGTGAAAGCTTTTGTATCCTATCTATGTATACATAAATATGGTTTGTTAGATTATTCCAAGATGAAATAAGAAAATAAGCATAAAGTAACAGTTAAATTAACACCGTCCAAAGCGCGCAACCTACTGACGAAATAATAAGTACTCCAACGATTCCTAAATCCAAAATAAAACGCTGCGACGTTTTTAGCGTCCTCTATACAACTTTCGCTGGTCATAGTTTCAATTAAGGGTAACGTAAGTTTACGTTACCCCTCGTAGACATATTTATATCTGTTTTGCAGCTTTATAATAGGTTATTTATTCGGTATTAACTATCATTTTTTTTCCTTTGGATTGGCGATAATCGATCAGCGCACTGAAACATTATTATCTAATTCCATGATAACTGACTGTTAAATATTTACTAGTTTTATTCGTTTTAACTTGTCACTTTAGATCACTGCTTGTTTTATCCGTTGAATCTGGTATAGTTCATTTAGGTTAACATTATTCTCGGATAAAACTGTGGTAATTAAGCTGTGGTTTATTTATTGCTCTATTCTAGTACAACAAATTATTGGTTTTACAATTGAAATTAATGAAAAGGCAAAAACGAGTTACTTTGGGGATATTCACAATAAAGGACTAAAGCATTAAAATTTGCTAAATTTGCTAGTGCGATCTTTGCGACTAAAAACTGTGCTTCAAGTCTAGTCTATTTTGAAGAAACACCTGTAATAAACCTCAGAAACCTCAGCTTCAGAATAAAAGTTTGGTCTTTGACAGCGCTTTTGTATACCAACAGCAGATTTAGTAGTTACTTTTTCAATCTATTGTATTGTATAAGACTTAGTGGTCCTATGAACTGTGGGTTCTTGGGCTATTCGGCATCGGCGCGCTTCACTGCTTGACGTTTCTCCAACACGAGTGGTCGGCATCCTCAGAAGCTGATATCATCTGTTCGGCGTGTTCCGAGAGACTGACATTTTCATTCTGTTATTGGAATCTATTACCAGTATGGAACTGGAACGATGTAACCTAATTCGTAAAAGTAACCGCTTATCCCAAGCCTAGTGCACTTGCTACCAGTCGTTCAAGAAAGAAAGTAAACTGAAACGTTTCCCCGTATATTGAACGTGATTGGAAGTCTTGCCCATGATAACAATAACAATAGTAATTATTATTTTAACCTCCATTATGTGGGCCGCATGTCTCACATCAAACATATTCACACCACAACTGCAGCAGCTGGACCTGGATGAAAATCATACAAAGTACTCTAGCAGTCTGTAACCCTGGAGACCTATAATATTACATGGTCCTTTCAAAATTCAGAACAATAACAGTTCAAGTATTTGGCTTGCCACAGCCCGTCAATACTTGCTGCTACCGCAACCATATAAGAGAAGTTTAGAAAAGCAGCATAATAATGTTATGTAAGGAGGCGCCACGAGGGCATGATAATGTAGCAAAGAAGCCTTCATTTTCTTTTAGAACAGCAACGCAAGCGGCCGAGGAACCTCACGCTCGACTTCACTCAGAGGAGTCAGCAGTTCATTGCAGGACCTGGTCCCACACAAGTAAAAATCTACATTAGATGTGCTTCAGTCGAATTTCTTTTAAGACTTTACAAGTATTGACTGATCAGCTGACCGCTTTCCTAAGGTCTGGTGGGTTGAAGTTGGAGACTGAGAGTTTTATAATGGCTTGCCAAGATGGTGCTTTTTTTACCTTGGTATAGTATAATTAAGGGTTATGGGTTCATGTACCCGGTGCCCTTTGAAGAGCCTGCCGGCAGGCGCCAGAGACGCTCTCTTGTTAGCGTGAACGTCAAAACGTTTTCTTAGACTGAAATACTCATGTTTGGTTTTAAGACGGCGTAAAGACGGTCGAATCCCTCAAATCAGGTAAACGCAACAACTGGAATTGGATTAATGTACACGGTGGAGTATTTAGAAACTCCGAAATATGTGTTATTGATGATAAACTGTGGAAAGTGTTAAGTCAAGCCATTTAATTTATTAAATTTTTTCCATCCAACGTTATAAACGCCTGAAATACAGGACGTGCTCCTCAGCATTCATCGTGGGATTCGTTCATATTATATATCTTAGGGGAGCTTTACAATATTACTGCCGCATAAAAACCGATACTTGAATGCTCATTTATCTCTCCGGCCCCGTACGTCGCTTTTTGCCATTATGAAGGTTGTCGCTCATTTGCTCGTCACGGCACGACCCGATGCTCTCCGTCATCCGACTGCAATGGAAAAGTTATCGCTCATTTGTCCGTCACTTTGCGGCTGACGAAATCAACATACCGTTGTGATTTTAGTACCGTGTAGCAGTCAGAGATGCACAATTTTTAAATGTGTAACAAAGAAACAGACGTAGTAGTGGCTGCAGTATTGACAGAAAATGAAAATAGCAAAAGGCGAAACAGGAGCATGTGGATCCACCCCATTATTCAAATAGATCGGAATTTGGGGAACTCGAACATCTGTTTAATGACCTGAAAGAGGACGATAAGAATTTTTTTCAATATTCTATATTGATAAACAAATTATTGGCCCTGTGGGTTGCGACAAGATGATGTCAATGCCGGAAGGCCGGGGCTAGCTCCATCAGGGTGAGTACCGTTGTTTACCGGAGAGGATCGGACACCGGAAATTGTTTCCGTTACCTTTCTCGTTATGACGTTACATGTCGGGCTAACGGGCGGCACCCTTTAGACGTATTGAAAATCCTGGAAAACTGTTTTCGGTGGAGTTTTTCGAATAGTCGTCCTACATCGAGGCACCGTATGCAGATTTGCGCACTAATAATGGTTTATTTATCACATGCTTTATCCGCATCTAAGAGGGTGATAGCCATAGAGTTGGGAGTCAGGGAGCTGAACAAACGACCCCTGATAAGCATATCTATAAAAATATTTTCAGATAGCCAGACAGCAACGGGGTTCAAACGGGCTGACCCAAGACTCATATGGAACTGTATACATCTCAATGGATTTGGAACAAAGAACAAAGTAACTTTGGTTTGGGTTCCAGGTCATAGTGGAGTGGAAGGCAATTGTATTGACAACACACAGGGGGTGAAATTGGGAAGGCAGGGAGGGAGGAGAATTTAAAAATATTACCGACAAACCTATGGGAAGAGCTGAGTCAATCCAGTTACTCCCATTTTCTGTTTTTCTATTTTCACCGAACCACGATAACGTTATAAATGCCTGGAATTCGATCTGCCCAGCAGCATTCATCGTCGGGATTCATTCATATTATGTATCTTAAAAGAGACGTCGTCGGCTCGACCGCACCGTCCGTCGTCCCGCAAGCCCGCGGTGGTATCTTTGCATCGTCAGTCGGCGACCACGGCCTACTTATTTGGTCATTTGTCCGCCGTTATCAACGACCGCAACAGCTCAGCTTTGTCTCAGCCGAACGAATAGGCCAAGCGGTGGATCATGGAAACCCGATCATTATATTGCAAAGGTAATAAAGAACCTCCAAAAGATTTTTGGTTGGTTGATATTTCCTTGGCTAGCTTACAAAATACGGCAATGGATGTTTTGGGTATTCAGAAGAAATAGGTTCATTTGATACAGATAAATAAAAAAAATCTGTTAACTGTTCTATTTTCGTGAACATGGGGTGTCGAGGCCAGGCAAGTAGGCCACCTTTAGCCCTTTTTGCCAACCCCACCAAACCAACGCTGAAAACACTAAAATCCTACGTCCTAGAAAGCTCCTTGATGAACCTACTAGACCTCTTGACGACAGTCAGTATGTCCGACCATGTCGCTGAATAAAAGTGATGACGTCGCGTCGTGCCAAATATCTAAACCCCGAGATCGCGATACACAGCATATCTGCCCAGTGGAACGTTGTCTCTTCCTCCCAGCATCTGTAACAGATAGGGTCCCCTACTCTCATGAGTGACAAAAAATATCCATTCAGCAGGGCATGGCCAGGGAGAACCCCCACCAAAAGTTGAGCGTCTCTCTGGCTTCGCATTCAGAAGCCATAGCTTTCGGCTCTTATCTGAGCCCGTTATGAATCTTTTAGCTTGTCTGCAGTCCTCCATCACTAAGGGTGTGTCCACATCTCCACGTCACGACGACATCAACGTGGAACGGTGCAGTATCGTCTCATGGTGCGTTGTCACAACGTACCAGTTCACGTTACCGTGTCCTAAAAATGCACGTCACCACACCTCATTGTTCACGTCACCGTATATATACTATATAAAAGCGGTCTAGTTACAGCCTTGACCGTCTACCGCATCCCAACCTCCATGCGTCTCGATCTCTATACATATCCTCCGTGAGACCTCTCTTTTCCATAGCGTCGATAATCTCTGCCTTCCAGCTTCTCCGGGGTCTGCCTCTTTTTTTCTTTGTGGTGGCTTTCATTTCCAAATTTTTTGGGGTATTCTTTCTTCGCCCATTCGACTCATATGTCCAAACCAGATTAGCTGGTTTTCTTCAACAGTATCTAATAGTATATTTTCTACATTCATTCTGTTCAAAATTTCTTCATTTTTAATTTTACCCATTTTACCCAAGTTTCTTTTCCGATTTTTATTGAGCTTTTCGTGTTTTGATAGAACTGTTTTACTGCGTTTATATAAATCACTGGTACTTCTTTAGATCCAAAAAAACTTTTGAAATAAAAGTTATAGGTAAATCTAAGGTCTACCATTTTGAAAATGTTGTTATAATATAACAATTTTATAATATAAATCCATAACTGTAACATTTAGGTATAATACGGAATGCTTATAAAGGTGCAACTATTTTCTAATAACTTTCTGACGATGCTATAAAATACAGGGTGTTCCATTTAAAATCACAAAGAAAATTATGGTCGAGAGTTTTGGTTCACCCTGTATAAAAAATCAGAGATAGCAGAAACTTGACAATTTTGAACAAAATTAGACAACCACAAAATTATTCTAGCATTGAGAACCAAGCTACAGGGTGATAAATCCATTAAAATTTTCAAATAAAAGTGGCCATATCCCTAAAATACCCTGTTTAACCCTATATATTCGGAATAGGGAAATCGAGCACAATTCAAATTCGGGATAATATATAAATGTTACATTTGAAAAAACACAACTTTGACTTTAATAATGACCCTGTATATGATGAAATAACTTTAAAAATGTAGACCTTAGCATTACCTATAACCTTTATTCGAAAGTTTTTTTTGTGCCTCTCATAATAACGGAGGTTGCAAACGTCGGAGTAAAGGTTGTTTGTTCTGAACACTGCTCGACTTCCGTCGAGTGTGCCACCATCAATGTCGCAGCTTTTCTTGTAAACAGGGCTCAATTTTAGTGATTTTGCAGGAGAGCGAAAAGAAGTTTTTGCAAATATTTGAGATGCTACTACAGCCAAAACATAGACAATTGTAGAATTTGAATACAGTGGAGGAATTAGGGAGTAACTGAATTAGACTGTTAAATATATATGTTTCATATTTTTGAGCCACTTTTTCAGGTTCTTTACGTGTCAAATCTGAGATATAATACTGAATACGTTATATCTTCGAGACTATCCATATTTGAGATACGCCATTAAGAGGGTAACTGCAGGTCACCGTTTTGATCCAACACAAGGGTCTCATTTCAACGATTTTTTTAGATAAGCTCTTATGGAAGGGAGGAGAGGAAATGGCGTATACACCTCCACCTGAAAGACTGTCGAGGAAGTCCCCAGCGCGAAGTTTTTTTTTCTGTTTGGTCACTGGCACTAGGAACTAGTCCCATTAGGCAGAAACAATATGTCTATATTTTGTTTTTCCTGTTAATGAAATGCTTCAAGGCGAAAATTCACCTCCCCTACTCAGGACTGCTTCATAAACAACAGGCTCTGCGTTTTTTTTAATACTAAATTTATACACATCTACGCACACGCAAAAATATTCCTGCAGCTAATGAAACCGTCTTAATTCATAATACCTATCGAGTAGTGAGTAACCTATAGAGGACAACCATACAAAACCCTACATAGGAGGGATGTGGGATAGGATTAAACAAGGTCACAAGCTTTTCTCGCCTAAGGACCCTTCAAGGCATTTAGATTCATACAAACAACATATAGGCCACGGTTAGGATGGGTTATAATAGACAGAGGTTGGTCACAAAGAAAAGCTATAAACATCAGCTAAATTTTTTGTTGCGAATTTTTCAAAAACAGTATTAAACATGAGATGACTATCTAGAGATAATAGATGAGCTGTGTTAAGGGGAGCAGCTAACCCACAATTTATGAGGTTTTGCTACAGTATGTTGCTGTGTTCAATATTCCTAGAGCGATTAAAGTAGATATGGTCCAGGTCCCCTTCAACACCACAGGGCTCACAAATTCCAGAAGGTATTAAGTGCAGTCTTGCTAGATGAGCTGGGAATGATCCATGACCAATTTTTGTTATAATCGACGATATATATTTCCTGGGTATTTTAAAATTATTGTGCCAGGGTCTCGTTGGTAAGGTGGGATGGATATGTGTGTATTTCGTCGTATTCATGTGAGCGTATTCTAGCCATTCGGCGGACCATTTGTTACGAATCTTTTTTCCCAGGACCAGTTGTTTGTCTTGGATACTGAGGAAGCTGTTTGTTACCCTTCCAGATATTACAGCATTTTTGGCCAGTGTGTCAACTATTTCATTGGGATCTATTCCGCAGTGTGCCTCCACCTCCACCTGAAAGACAGTCGAGGAAGTCCCCAGCGCAAAACTTCGCTGCACTCTTTTACCCTCCACGCAGAATGCACATTATTGATACCGTTTTTGTTGTTTTGCTACTGTGCCAAGCAATAACAGCGTCATCGCCTAGACTATAGCAGCGCAATCGTCGTGGCGTGCCCCATCCATGTTTTATTAATCAATTTGTTCGCTATGCGATGCGATGCGGCGACCTGTCGCTTGCTTTGTAAGCTGTTTTTTTTCATAAAGTCTCTCCAGAGGATTATCCAATTCAACGATTTAGAATTCGTGATAGAATTTGCCGATTGCCGCTCCATAAGTTCTGTTATGGCACTCATATTTGCAAGTTCGTACGGATACGTACAGGAAACTAGTTTCTTACTTATCCTGAGTCGGCAGATGCTATAAGTGACTTTTTAACATGGATTAATTAATATGTGCCTTGTAGGATGGACAATGGACTAGTATCATGAAGTTGAAAGTAGCATTTTCGCATGCAGGACGTTGTATGGTATACAAAAATAGTCGCAAAGGAGCGTTCAGTTACTTTTTTCGATCCTTAGTACCAGTAGCTAAATTTTTTTATTTTCCTCAAACGATACTAAAGGGCCGGTTTTTCAAACTGTAGTTAACTATTAATTAATCTCGAATCATGAAATTACGAATTACGTCCTAATTACCAATTGAACTCCAGAAGTGCATTTCATAGCACATATAAATTGATAATTTGCTAATTTTTGATCACGTAATGTTGGCTACACTGGGGATCGCCATTGTATTAAATTGTGTATTGTAAGTTGGGCGGTATTTGTCTAATTTTGTTGTTCGGTGGTATTTTGGCCTTTGCAATGGTGATATATGTCACAATTAGTCATCATAACGTCACTTTTGGAGATACTATTGCGCTAATTTCACTTGAAATCTCGTTTAGTTTTACGGCTATTTTTTTTATTTACGCTTCCGGAAAAACAAACTAAATTTTGATGAAAACATAACTTGGTCATGGACTCTGACAATAGGTAAGCATGATATTCTAAATCATATATTCTTGTATTTCAATAAGTTTTCAGAGAATATAGCTATGTAAATTTTAAATACAATTGCAGAGGTAAGAATGTACATCGAAAGAGGTTACCAAGCTTCACAAATCAAGAAGAAGCCCTTGTAAAATTAGTGAATAAATATGAATGCACTATTGGACTATTGAATGTAAAAAGAGCAGAACCACTACATGGAAGGAAAAAGACGTGTGTTGGAGAAAAGTTGAGCAAGAGTTTAATGTGAATGAAAATGAATTTAAAGATTGGAGAAGTTATAAAAATCAAATATAACAATTTTAAACGAAAAACCAAGCTAAAGTTTGTTCTTCATCACTTGAATGGGCATTTATGTCATAATCCATATCGAAATCGAAAGATAACAGCGATTATAGGTTATCAGAATATCGTAACTTCTGACATGTGTAACTGTCAAATCTATTATAATTAATAATTATTCCTGGTAATCATAACTAAAACCACTGATCACCTTAATTTGTAATTAATCCCCAGTTGCGAGCAAATTATGAATTGACTGCCAATTGAAAAACGCATATTTTGCGCTAATTTCAAGACTAACTTTAATTTATACTTAATTACACTTTGAAAAACCGGGCCTAAAACTCAAAACTGTGACCCCATTTGTAATCAGCACCCTCAAATTATCCAAAACACAAGGTTTCATCTTCATAGAAAACTAAATGAAGATTTCTGATTTTTAAAACAAACCTGAAGACCTGAAATTTTTTATTTTCGTCAAACGAGTCTGAAACCTAAAACTTCGACCGGGATTTGTAATCAGCAAAGCTATAGAGCTGATTTTTTTTATTTTACGAAGAGAGGAGTGGTTTTCCATCCACGTGGTCGAAAAGTATCGTAAACTTGACAAACGGTCCAATTTCAACACAAGTGCACCGGATCTATTCTCGCCTCATTGCGAGATTGAGAAACAAAAGAAATGGAATTTCCAGACAAAATAGACCAAGGAACGTACCAAAAAAGACATTTATAAATGACAAAACCTGGGAGAAATATGTGACGATTTTTCAAGAGGCGAGTCTGGCCAGCCTGGCGTGGGTGCCTCGGATTTATTTCTCCCGTTTAAATTGGTGCGACGCTTTCTTTTGTCTTTTCGTTTTTAGTGTTGATTCGATTGAAATATCGAAAGGGTATCGGCCAGCAAAGCTACAGTGTGGAACGCAACTAGCAAATTTCGATTATTTCCGATGTATCATCCGTAAAGTCTTAACCGTTCATACACACTGTAGGACATTTTAAAAACTATGACACAATGACAACTCGAGTTATCATAAAAGTCTTCAGGCGCAATATTGATTCCAAATTTGACCTGTCTGATGTCAGTAAAGTAAGTATTGCAAATTTCCGTAAGAGGAATATCGGGTTGAGTTAAATGAATGCAAACTATTTGGAGTTTTTTTTATAACGCAGACCGCGTACGCAGAGCCTAGATACCAGAGTACCGCGGATGCTGTGAAAGGGTTATGTTGGGGAAAGTTTGTTAACGCGGGATTTGAATGGGCTAATACCCGCGGGCCCAATAAATACATCTCCTGGCAGTCCATTCCAAGCCTTGGACACCCTGGGAATAAATGTGCGGTTGTACCGCTCGGTTCTTGATGTACGAAGTACCACCGTCTTAGGATGAGATGCCGCGGTCGCGCGGGTGCATCTGATAGGAGCGGTGAGCGGCGGAACGATAGAGGATAGCTCAGAGGAGCAGATTCCGTTTGAATATCGGTTAAAGATTGAGAGGTCACCAATACGCCGGTGAGAAAGTGGTTGGAGGTGGCGCGTTAAGGCCGGGTCGCCAATTAGTCGAATTGCCCTTTTTTGGAAGGCATCTAGTATAGATAGGGTAGTAGGGGCAACAGCTCCCCAGACATGAGAGCAATACCGCAAAGCTTAACTGGAAGCCCACAAGACGGGAGCTTGTTTAGGAGAGCTGCATGCCACAGTTGATCGAATGCCTTTGAAATATCGAGAGCAACGACGTGAGCCTCGCTAAATGACTGGATGGGTTTGCTCCACACATGTGTGACGTAAGCCAGGAGATCTCCAGTTGATCTCTGGTGTCGGAATCCGTATTGTATGTCAATGATTAAGTGATAGAGCTCTAGGTATTTCATGAGCTCTTGGTTAACACACTGATTACACAGAGTAGAGCAATAGGGCCGTAGTTGGTCGGATCAGTTTCGGATTACTTTTTTGGCACCGGGTGGATGCAAGCTGTTTTCCAGTCTTTTGGGAAAATGCCGGAATCGTAAGACATCCAAAAGAGGCGGGTAAATATTGGAGCGAGCTCCGGTGCGCACTTCTTCACAACAATGGAGGGGATCATGTTGGGCCCATTCGCCTTATTAATGTCAAGTGACTGCAGCACCTTCCGAACTATTTTTGTTCTGAACGTTATTTCGTTCATGGCTTGGGGTACTCTCGGTAGGGATGGTAACTGGGCACTGAATGGGACTTTTATAGTGGAGTTTGCTGCAAATATCTTGGCAAATATTTCGGCCTTATCCTTAGAAGCAGTTACGACTGTTCCATCCACACATGTGTCGGTGGGAGGCTGCTCCTCGAGAAGTTACCCTCTATTTGTTCGGCCAGGTTCCAGAAGGAGCGGCTGCCATTGGGGTGTGACATAACCTTCTTATTTATTTTGGCATCGTATTGGAATCTATCAACTTTACGTACAGAACATGTTGATATAAAATCATAGGGAATTCATATAATCCGACGGTACTAAAATATACAGGGGGTCCGTTCCATCTACAATATTTCTAACTTAATTAAGAAACACATGGAGTCTAATTCAAAAACTTCAAATAACTTGGAATCTGTCAGCTTTAGGTATAGGACATACTTATATGAAAACACAGAGAATTAAGTAGCGAATTCAACCAAACCAAAATATACAGGGGTTCCATTTGAAGTAGTTAAGATATCGGAGTTTGCAAAATCAAGTGTAATTTCGATTTGCACAAAAACCAGACAGAATTTCTAAAAAACTCAACCGCAGTATTATTTGGAATTGAGAGCGTAATCTGAAAAATCTAAAAATATATACAGTATCCCATTTTAAATAAAAAAGTTGATACTGATCCAGGCAAAATGGGTCACTCTGTATATGTATACTTAATTATAATAAAACTAAAGTCTAACTCATATCAAACAACTCTTATATTTAACTTTTTGTCCTATCACATATACAGGGTTATTCACGGTATTCGACACGGAGCATTATGGCTAAAGTATTTGATAAACAAGAAAATAATAATATCGGATGGATAGAGACCCATATAAAGGCTACATTTTAAAAATGTTTTCATGTTATACAGGGTGTTCCATTTAAAAAAACATAACTTTGATACATTTCGTGTTTTTGGGACACCCTGTATAATACGAAAATATTTGTAAAATGTAGCCTTTATGGGTCTCTATAATTCCGAAATGATTATTTTCTTTTTTATCAAATACTTTAGCCATAATGCTCCGTGTCGAATAACGTGAATAACCCTGTAGTGTCTGAGATAAGGTAGTTGGCTCGGTGGTTGGTTATCGTACGTGTACAACCTGTACAGCCTTTCTACAAAGAGTAGATCAAGTTGAAAACACTTCTTGCCAAAAGTCCAACAAAACACCGAACGGTCAACCATCAAACTCAAATATCCTCTACAAATTGTTGACAGTTTAACCGATCATCTTATTTTAAGCTCGAACCGGCCTTTGCCAATTAGTTGTATCGAATTTGTATCTGCTTGTTTTTATTGTTCTGATGTTGTCACCGATGTAACAGGATGTAGGCGAAACCGTAGAACATGACGAAAATATTCAGCCGTCAGACGTTTTGGCATCGGCTCGTACATTCTTGTCTCTATCGTTTCTGCGTAAATTGGATGATGAAGTGAAGTTTTGCTCCTCCAAACGCTCTGTGAATGATGTTCCACGTTTTTAAACTGTCCTCGCATCACTTTTATTGATCCTTTGTCCGACGTTTGTGAAATTGCCGGTGATGTTAGCTTTAAATTTACATGGTTCGAGAGCATTTGACGAAAAACAACGTTGTTCCTACATTGGTTAAACATAGGGTTCAATCAGCGGATTGCTGCTATGTCGAACCTATGTTACTATGTTCAACTTGAAAATATTATGTTAGGCTCATTTAATATGATTGTATAAAAGAGTGGAACATTTCATTCAGTAGTCTCAAAATATGATGATCCATGCTTTACCGTGCATCTGATTATTTTATCTTCATCCAGAGTTTGAGTCATGTAATTGCAAAAGTTAGATTATCCTGGCGCTTTAAAGTGTTTGCTATATTTTTATAGTCATATAATTCCAAAAACCATTCAGCAACTGCCATGGTCAGCCTCCCGCAAAGGCTGAAATCCTATGGCGCTGTAAAAGCGCTGCGAGAGTATAAGTGTCTGTGCACGTTTGTTTGTGGATACATCACGGTATTCTAAACAGAAATACCGGGTGTTCATTGGAAAACCACCCGGGATTTCTAAAGAAACGCCGACTAAAACAAAAAAACGCCAAGACACGTCAGAAGATTTGTCAACTTTTTAACCAAAAACTACTTCATCCCACTGTACCCTCACCTCCCCATGATCATAACTTAAAACTTTTAAATGAGAAGAGGTATCGAGTAATACCTTGTTCTCAAGGTATGTCGAAGTACTTTATTTTGACGTTCGATTTTCTTTAAATCGGTCGATTCGTTTTCGAGAAAATTAGAACCTTTATCTATCTTAACTTGTTACATGGAGTAGACAACAAAATTCTAACAAGGATTTGGCCAATTGATCTTCTATGAGAGGCGAAGTCGCTGGATAATGCTCTCACCACGCCAATTATTGTACATTTAGTTTAAATAAAATGTACTGTTCAGCAAGTTATATTGTAGAGTGTTACATCTAACTGGTGATAAAAAGACATACAAAAAACATACTCTTCATGAAGTATCTCTTCATAAAAGAGACATACCTTTCGTGACACATAATATGCCCACATATTTATGCATTTATTTTTCATAAAAACATCGCGCAGGTGATACAGTCGCAAAATGATAGGTCTAACGAAGGACTGACATGCATACCAGTCGTAGAAACACATGTCAAATAATTAAGTGTTGACTTAGACGGTAATTTGGCAAACTTCAATTATGGTGTATCATTTATGGACGAGTCTAGTTATTAGTTTTGGAACGGTAATTGTAGGGCAGGTGATGCAGTGCTTCTATTTTTGGAGAGGCTCGAATAAACTGAATCGCAGATATGTTGATTGCAACGTCAAAACTAACAAATCCAAAAAAAAAAATTCATATCACAAAACGTACGGTCCATCGATCAATTTGTTGCAATTTACTGTTATACGCTTATCATACTTGGATAAGTATAGTGGATAGGGAGGTATGTGTTCGTCAAGCTGATGAGACTGGGCCGAACTACATACAGGGTGTCCCACGACGATTAAGACAAGCAATATATCGGAACTTATGACTGCGTCAGCCAATGAGGTATTTCCCACATAACACTATATGGATATGTACATCCATAGAATGTACATTAGATATTCCAGTTTGAACATGTATATTTTGAATATTCATAAGACGTTCACTGTACATACGAAAAATGATATACACTAGTGTAATATACTATGTATATTCACGTAGGTATATCCATATGTGAATATACATAAGATGTTGGTCTATGTATCATATATACATCTAGTAGTTTACGCCTGCGCGAAGTACAACTAGTGCCGCCATTGCTGATTTCTAGTCATACCGTCGTACGACTCGTTCGCGTCCTTCGCGTGTGTCTGGTGCTGGTTGTGCCTGATTACCTGATCGAGTGAAATATTGTGCAATGTTACTTATCTTCTTACTACTGATAACACTCACATCCAGCGTTTGACGGTAAGTCATAAGCGGAACAAACCACCTACAAAATTTTATAACCTTGATTTCTTCGTGATTTTAGACATGCCATTCCACAGAAAAGAGATGACAATTACAGTAATCGATTTTGCCAAGTATTATTCTTGTAATTAGAAATTGATTAATAACAATACATAATGAAAGCATAAAGTTTGTTTATCTTACTACCTCTACATTGAACTTTCATACACTATGCATGTGCATTAAAAGTACATGAATGTACATTTACTGGATATACGATGGATGTGTATATATATATACTTGGCTGGCGCACCAAGTGAGGACAATACATATCGGTGACCAAGTGAGGACAACGAGATAATGGCATCATTTTATCATAGATACTACGAAGATGTGCCATTTGATAAGAAACATTCAAATATACACATGAAAGCTATTTTACCGATGAGAAAATTGATACGTGTATATCGAGACAAGTGAGGACCTTTCAATGAAAGAATTAAGTGAGCCACGATATACCCGCTTTTTATCCCAGAGAACAACGGAGGTCCGAAATCGGTATACAACGCACCAAGCGAGGTCATAGCTGTGTTGCCAAAATGACACCGCGCTATAAGCCGTTCTACGACTTTTACTGAATAGGTGTTTTTTTTAAATTTCAACTACCCTGTTGTTGTAACGTGTGACCTGATGGACTTCAATGATGTGCGAATTCACAAATGTTTTGACATCATGTTCTGCTCCCATAGACATATGGTCATGAATCCTCCAAATAATTGATTTAGAATCAGTGTTATATAGATCTTTGTAACTACATTGTTTTTCCATTTATAGGCGAATAGACTTTGCTTTTGTTATTTTTGTGTGAACTTTAAGAAGATCTGATTCATATTTTTTCTTTTAGTAAGGTGCTAAGATTTGGGTAATGGACTTTCCGTGATACTGAATAAACTTGGTCGTTGTAATGTTCTGTACTTGTCTTGCCTTTACATAGCTTGAGGACTCAAGGTTTTTATCTAACGTGTGTATCTAACATTAGCAATAAAGCTTTGACAGATTATTATTACCAGGGCGGGGTCGAACAAGGTGCATGCTTTTGAAATATCATCTTTGTGATGGCGGATTTATGAACAAAAAATTAAGTCAAGTTGAGTGAGTTAGTACTTCCCACAGATTGCGGTAATACCAGTTTATTGTTTTCCCATACCGTGAAGCTATAATGTGAGATCCTTTTGCAACCAAATACACACTGCACCGCTACTGACACAATTTCTAAAAACCTTACGCGCTACCCAACCTTGCAATGGAAATAACACTGTGTTATATAGTACAGAACTGTCTAAAGCAATACCCTTATGTATACAACAGAAAACTGGGGTTTTCAATTAAAAGACAAACGCGTTTACCCTCCTCGCTAAGCTAATAGTACTTGCTACTAATACTGTGTCGAGGTTTCGTCAATATCAGTTCAATATTTTCCACGCTATAGAATACAGAACGATCTAGAGCAATGCCATTATTACATATACGTCAGAAAATTCTTGGTTTCTGCAATAGGCTAGACAATGTTCGGATGGATCTCAAAAAGTGTCACAGGTCAATGGACAGCCTATTATGAATACAATAAGCTTTTCAGTTTTACAACCCCTCACCCCCCAACGATCCCAATTTCTCCCTTACCAAAAAAAGTAGAAAATGATCAGTCACGTCTCAAACGCCTAAAAACGATGTTTGAGATGTTTTTATATTTTTAGTTTTTTTCATTATTGCTGCGCCGCCACTGATACGATTTCTAAAAACCATACGCATTTCCTTCTCGACACAGTAATAATACTATGTTAAAATTTCATTAAAATCAAACAGAAGTTTCCACCCAATAAAGAACGATCTAAAGCAAAACTCGTATTCGAAGTCCCTTGTTTTCTGCAATACGCAAGGCACTGTTAGGATGGACGTAAAAAAGTGTATTAGGTCTTTCTCTCACAGGTCAGTGTGTTTGCGTGTAGGTCTGTATGTGTGTGTAATGGTTTTACTTTTAGCATTAGATTTTACATCAAATAATTAAATGTTACATCAGTATGCGGAATTAACCCAAGATTGACAATTTCATATATTTGACCATTTTTTGGTAAGCTTTAGACAGCATACAACAATTTTTTCATTTTCATAGCTAGAGATGTGTAGAACGGTTCTAATCCGATTCATTGATCCGGATCATTAAGGTGACCTAACTGAACCGAATCCTAAATTTAATCTCAACGGGTCAGTCGGATCACAAATCCGGCAGCTTGTTCGCTTATTCATTCAGAATCACAAAGCAGGATGGTGCGTGCCACGGCGATACATGTCGGTCAGTCGATCTGACGATTAGCGATGTTCAGTTTTCGGTTCAGTGTTCTGCTGAAGCTACATGATAGCCATAACGCTCAATGTTCTGGGATCTGAATTTAAAGGAATATTTAGATAGATATTTTAGGGCGAATAATAAATGAATATTTTTCTTGTATGATGAGCTGTGGCTGTTTATAGTAGAGACAAAAAATTCCTTTTACGTGCCAGGATACGAGAAACTCAAAACTGAATAATTATTTACTCAAATCGAAATTTATAAAGAATAGTATTAATACATATACATCTTCTAGGTACATATTTATAAAAAAATAAATATCATCTGATATAAAGATAAAAAAAATTAAGAAATTATACATGAAGTGTACTGTGCTGTACTAGCTCATTTCTGTCTGCACCGAGTACCCAGATTGGGCGGTTCCCTCGTGCTTCGGTCAAGATCGAAGGTGAACGATTGCATTCGCTAGTCGGGATCCGACTGACCCGTGAACCAGATCACTGTTCCGGATCTTTGAGGTGTTCTAGATCCGCTGATCCGCATCTTAAAAATGACCCGATATGCCCGTCTCTATTCATAGCCCTCCATCATCCATCCTGTAGTACAAAATGATTAGGAACCCCCAAAAATCCTAAGAACGCAGTTTGAGGAATATTTGATTTTTTTCGTTTTTTGCTAATTCCTTCACCGCCCATGCACGGATTTTCAAAATTATAGCAGCCTACTACCTATTACGATCCCGCAGTATATCGCTCCGTGCAAAGTTTACTGAGACTACGAGGGTAGAAGCCAACAGGCAGATAAACCGACAGACTGATAGCCTATCTGTCCGATAATGCCATATAAATATTATGGGCCTATCTGACAGATACGCTATCTGAAACTTATCAGAGACCGGTGAAACCGGTTTTAAGTGTAACAGACAGATAAACCGACAGACCAAAAGCCTATCTGTCATATAAATGATATGGACCTATGTGATAGATACGCTATCCGAAACCATCAGAGAGCGGTGAAACCAGCCCTAAGTGTAATGAATGGGTATCAAAAAAGAATGTAGGTAAGTGTTCAAGGACAGTTTTCGTGTAGGTCTGAAAAGCATAGAATTTAATATTTTTTAGGGCAATGGAGGGCACTTTATGTTAACAACAATTTTTCGAGATTTCATCTCCCTCTCTCCCCACCTTCCCAATTTCATCCCCTCCTAAAAAATAATAGATAACTGAAAACTCATAAAAAGCTTGAAACAGAGGCCGAGGGGTTTTATCTTTCACTACGCTTACGTCCAGCTTTTCATAAAGTGCAGCTTTACCTACTACTACCCAGCAACATACTGCTGTCCAAATCTCATCCATTTAAAAAATGCAAAATGCAACGTAGGTGCACCTATACTGTATTCACAGCCAAGCTAGACCAAATGAAAACAAGCCGGCGTGCGAGATCGGCTCGTGTCGGTAGGGTCCCTAATAGTCCAATACACTATGTGTGAATTGTATAACATACAATCCGGCAAGTAAAAACCCCCAAGACTGACTGGAAATCAGATCCAAATATGCGATGTCAAGTGTTCATTGCCTAAATGATCATTTCAAACTGGCAACTGGCAGCTTTTAAGTTGCAATGGATTAATAGGGCAACTCTTTTAAATAGTAATATAAAATTCCATAATTGTACTGGACTATAGCTAGCGTGTTTGCAGATGGCAGCGGACAGTAACCACGCTAATGCTGCCTGCGACTGTTTATGTGGAGTCTACCTTGGGATTGAATATACTGTAAGCTATATGACCAGCTCTGTTTAATTAAAGTTTTCACTATTCTTTTAGATCGAGAACTCATTTCGTTTTTATATTATTTCCAACTTTCAGCATGCGCACAGTCATTTTAAGGTTACACAGGGTGAGTCAAGCTCAACGCCTCGGACTCTTGTGACCAAACGATACTACTTTTCGAAAAATCCACTTTGCAAATGTATGTAAGTCGAGTTGGGCTACATTTTAAAAACAATGACTTTTATACAGGCTGTCTACTATAAGCATGACATATCAAAGTTATGTTTTTTAAATAGAACACCCTGTATATTATTGCATATTTAGATTCCTGGGTGAATGTTAGTGTGACTTTATGTATCACACTTTTTAAGCGAACCGTTTAGGTGCAAATCACAATTTTGGGTATAGGTAGATGTCAGAAAAAAATTGAATATCGCAGCTATTACAAATCTTAGAGGGCTGTGACTTTGCCGTGTTACTAAGCATAAAATGTATCAGCTTACGTTAGACGGTCGAGTTCGAATTACATTGTACCTGGACAAATCGATAGATCAATTAAGGAAACTTCAATCAAAGGTAACTTGATTTTTTCAAAGGAAATGCATAATTTTTTTATATGATCAGATGTGCAATTTGATAGGCTTTCTAATTATATCAGATTGTGAATATCAGTCTATGGTAGTTTTTATTAAATTTCGAGATTTCAATCAAATCAGTGTCTTTCAATTTCTCTACCTATAAACAAACTAGCAGGCCATGAAATATAAACAAAATCGTATTCAGATGGAAGAAAACAACTAACTTAGCAAAAAGATCCAGCAGAACTAGAGTAAAAGAACAAGATTATAAAAATTCCCTGCAACAAATCAACTCTAACCAGAAACAACGGCGGTAACATGTCGAAGGTTAAAGAGAAGCTGGAGTACGACAGAAATGGATAATTTTTACAGCCTACTAGCGACTGCAATGTACTAGAGATTAAAAATTTCCAAAATCACTAAACACTTTGAAATGAAAGCAAAACTTTCAGCGATCGTTGCCGTCAGTCGAATATCTTCAGAACGCAATTTCACATTTAATGGCATAAAACAGTAGTCATTTCCGTCAAAGTCAAAAGTAATGATACCTCTCACTGTCGTCCTTTGAATTTTTCAGTATCTATTAGCAAGATCACAAAAAAAGGAATACTGACAAATCATATTTTAATTTTCTGCCAGGTAAATTATGTTTAATAATTTGAGCAGATTTTTAATTTATTCTTCGTTTTCGGCGATCTTGCCTATGAGTATTGAAAAATTTGCAGAACTCCGGTCAGAGGTATCGGTTACTACTTTTTTAAATCATGAAATGTGAAATTTTATTCTAAAGCTATTAAGCTGCCAGCAACATTACGTGGTAGATTTCCTTTAATTTCAAAATTCACAATGGTTTTGTGAATCGTCAATCTTTAGAATATTGTAGTAGCCGGTATGCTGTGAAAAATACCCATTTCTGTCGTACTCCAGCAGCTTTTTGACCTTAGATGTGTTATGTCTGCTATTTCTGGTTAGAATTGATTTGCTGTAAGTCACTTTTATAACTTTGTCCCTTTACTTTAGTTCGTCCGTAACTATCTTCTAAGTTAGTTATTTTGTTCCATCTAAACAGTTTTTTGTTTATATTTCATGGCCTGCTAAGTTGCTTATAGGTAGGAAAATTGAAAAACACCGGTTTTGCTGAAAATTTGAAATTAAATCAAAACTACCAGAGATTGATATTTACAATCGCACATCATTAGAAGGCTTATCAAATTGCACATTTGATGGTATAAAAAAAATTATGCATTCCCATGTCACAGCCCTCTAAGATTTATAATAGCTGCGATATTCAATTTTTTCTGACATCTACCTATACCCAAAATTGTGATTTGTACCCAAACGGTTCGCTTAAAGTCCCACGTGTGATACATAAAGTCACACTAAAATGCACTGGAACCTAAATTATGCAATAATGTACAGGGTATTCCATTTAAAAACATAACTTTGATATGTCACGCTTTTATTAGACACCCTGTATAAAAGTCATTATTTTTAAAATGTAGTCCAACTCGACCTACATACACCCGCAAAGTCGATTTTTCGAAAAGTGGTACCGTTTGGTCACAAGAGTCCGAGGCGTTGAGCTTGACTCACCCTGTATGTGCGTTTTGCGGCCGATTCGGGTTCAGTACGGTTGACGGTTACATGAATTTCAGATCGATCCGAAAATATACCTGCTTGAAGAACAATAATAGTAAAAGGGCAAGAAAGACGCTTACAAAAAATACTCAGGTGGTCCTCGTTTATCACTTCTAATAGTATAAACACGTAAACACTGTATATTATACATGACATGTAGAAAAGGCGAAACTTGCTTAACAATACTAATATCTTCGAGTGATTCATCACCGCCTACCGGTCCTCACTTATTCCACCTATTCGTATAGAGGTATACTAATTCAACGTTCATGCAGTAGAATAACATTCATTAATATGTGCTACTACGGATTTCATTTGAGTGAAAATAAATACAACGGAATGTAAAATTAACCTTTGCAGGGATGTAGGTAATTTGGTTTCTTAGATAAGAACTCTGTTAAAATTTGACCATTATAGGGAAAAAAAATCAAATTATCTATGACTGAAGTTTCTTTAATTAATCTACTGATTTTTCCAAGTTCAAAAAGATTTCAAATTTAACCGTCTGACGCACCTTATGCTTAGCCGTACCGAAAAGTCATGGCCTTCTAAGATTAGTAATCACTGTGATACCCAATTTTTTTCTGATACCTACTTATACCAAGTCATTTCATTTCATTTAAGGTTCCGTATAAGATACATAGGGTCAAACTAGATTTTACCAAGCAATCCAAATATGCAATAATATATTCCATTCATTTAAAAAATGTAATTTTATTATGAATCACCCTGTATAAACTTAAAAATTTAAGTGAAAATATTTTAACGTTATAGCAGTCAAGGGTTCCCACCCCCCACCAAATGACAGACTTTTTAAGTATGTTTTAGTAAGTCAACAATCCTCCGTCCGTCCAGTGTTGGCCCACCGTGTATAGGTAAATAAACGTATCAAATGTCTTCTAGGTCAGTATTCGGATAAGTCTGAAAAGTCTAGAATTTCATATTTTTTAGGGCAATCGAGGGTATTTTATGTTTACAACAAATTTTCGAGATTTCGACTCCCCCATCCCCACCTTCCCAATTTCATCCCATCCCAAAAACAGTAGATGATTGGTAACTTATAAAAATAAGTCTGGGGGGTTTTGTCTCTCACTACTCCAACGCGAAGCTTTTTGTAAAATAATTTTTACTTGCCACACGGATAGGTGAGGGGAGTATTGTGATCGCGAAAATTTTCGATTTTGAGATAATACGCTTTTTGGGCGTTTTATGATGTGTACATAACGAAAATCCACGTCACTCATTTCCGTCGGTCTGTCTGACTGTCGGTCTGTCGGTCGGTCTGTCTGTCGGTCTGTCTGTCTGTCGCGTTTTTCTACCCTCGTAATCTCAATAACCGCTGCATGGATTGTGATGAAATTTGGGCAGCGCAATGCTGTGGGGTCGTAGTAGGTAATGTTCCTATAATTTTGAAAATCGTTATACGGGGGGCGGAATAATTAGAAAAAAACGAAATATGTCAAATATGCCCCAAACTTGTATACATAATAGATCGTTCTGTATTTTATAATGTTGAAATTACTGACTTGATGTTCATCAGAATTTATGATGTACACATACGAGTATTGTTTTAGATCGTTCGGTATCGCGTAACGTGAAAATTATTCAATTGATTTTAATGAAATTTTGACATAGTATTACTCCCAAGGCGAGGATGAAAAACGCGTATGTTTTGGAAAAATAGTGTCAGTGGCGGCGCAGCAATAATAAAAAACTAAAAATATGAAAACAGCTCAAGCTTTGTTTTTAGGCATTTTACGGGTTCCTGATCATTTTCAATTTTTTTTTTGGGTGGGGTGAAATCGAGGCGGTTGGGAGGTGGGGGGTAGTAAAACTGAAAAATTTGTTGTATTCATAATAGTCCGTCTATTGACTTGTAGAAGAAATACCTAGCGGCATATTGCACTTTTTTAGGTCCATCCGAACATTGGCTTGCCTATTACAAAACCACTTTTGTGACCTGCACATACGATTTTTGCTTTATTTCGTTCTATGTATATCGCGTAAAGCGAAAATTATTGAATTGATTTTAATAAAATTTTGACACAGAATTTATTACCGCTGCGAGAATGGAAAACGACTCTGTTTTTGAAAAACCATGTCAGAGGCGGCGCAGCAAAAATCAAAAAACCAAAAACATAAAATCAGCCCAAACTTCGTTTTTAGACGGGTTGGAGGCTCTTGATCATTTCGCATTGACCAGTTCAAGCAAGTAGAAAAAAACTGTGGCGCCCTAGTTCCTAAGAAGGGAGATGCAAGAAACTATTTACGAGGGTTTTTGTGTTGGATGTTGTTTTTGGAGGCGGATGGGCGATAATTTTGTTGCAAGGGGATTTTAGACTACAGCTTCATGCAATGGGAAATAATAAAATGGTATCATCATTATGTGTGGAAAGTACTGAGTCATTCAACTTGACTCTATTTTTACCTATTACTACCCAGCACCATGATGCTATGTATAAAAATATCGTCCTCTTAAAAACGCAACTTTCGGCATGCGCACAGGTGACTTTCATGTGATGTATTCGTTATGCGGCCGATTTGGTTTTAATGCAGTTGTCGTTTACATGAGAAGAGCAGGAAAGACGTTTACAAAAAATACTCAGGTGGTTCTCAGTTTGTCGTGTACACCAGCCGGTCCTCGTTTATCAGTTCTAATAGCATAAACACGTAAACACTGTAAACATGACATGCAGAAAAGTCGAAATTAGCTTAACAATACTAATATGTACGAGTGATTCACCACCGCCAGCGGTCCTCACTTATTCCTCCTATTCGTATAGAGATATACTAATTCAGCTTTCATGCAGTAAAATAATATTCATTAACATGTGCTACTACGGATTTCAGCTAAGTGAAAATAAATGCAACTAAATGTAAAATTAACCTTTTCAGCGATGTAGGTAATTTGGTTTCTTAGATAAGACCTCTATTAAAATTCGACTGTTATAGGGATGTAGATACCGCGTGGCACATATAGCGAAAAATACGACCCCTCTAATTACCTAAATTTTGCTAATTATCTGAACATGTCAATAACGGCGAATTCAGGTAACTTAGTTCAACGGATCTATTTTGAACGTCTATTGACTAGTCTAGGGGTTCTCAAACTTATAGGCACTGCGACTACAGGAGCAAGACTTTTTAATCGGACCAACTGAAATAGGACATGACTCACTCTGCTTCACAGTCGTAATTGCTAAATCGCTGATGTTGAAAATGGTATCGCCCTTCGTTATGAAAAACAAGTATTCCTGAGAAGAACTGAATCAATAAACTTGACTTCTATTTTTTTAATATCTGGCCATGTTTTGGGAATTATTCAATATTCGTAGACGCGTAATTCGAAAATTGATTTAATTTAACGCGCGAATCAGTTGACTGCACTTTCGATTGGCATTTGGCGTCATAAAACGTGTCTATGTCTGTGATACAATAAAGTTAGCTAGAAAGGCAACAAATCTGTAACGAGAATATACTGTTAGATAAGGGTAGATGCTTGACAGGGGTACAACATTTATGAATTCAGGAATTTGTACTGTACAGTTATATATGAGGTTCAATCAATATGAACGATAATTGACTGACTTAGTACTTCCCACACATTAAAGTGATATCAGTTTATTATTTTCCCTTTGCATTAAGCTATAGTCTGAGATCCCCTTGCAACCAAATCATCACCCTCCTGCCCTCAAAAAACATCCAACACAAAAACTCTATTAAATAGCTTCTTGATACTCCTCTCCGTAGGAACTAGATCGACACTGGTTTTATTCTGCGAGCTTCAACTGGATAAAACGAAAGGACCAGGAACACCCAAATCGCCTAAAAACGAAGTTTGTGTTATTTTTATATTTTTGCCCCCCCCCCACTCCCCCCCCTCCCAGCGACCCCAATCACACTCACCCGAAAAAAGTAGAAAATTATCAGGAAATCCTAAAACGCTCAAACACGAGGTTTGAGGAATATTCAATTCTTTTTGTTTTTTTGCAAATTACTCCGCTGCCAATGCACCGATTTTTAAAATTATGGGAGCAATACCTACTAGGACCCCATAGGATACCGGTACCCAAATTTTATCACAATCCATGGCTACTGATATGACTAGCCTAGAAAAACACGCAAAGACAGACAAACCGACGTTATATAGACATCATAAAACGCCCAAAAAAGCGTATTACCTCAAAATCGAAAATTTTCGCGATCACAATACCTATCACAATTTCCTATCGGTGTGGGAAATAAAATTAACTAAAAAGAAGCAGAGGTCATAAAAAGGCGCGAAAGGCATTTCAGATGGTAGGGTAGTATCGATTGATTAATATGCATGTGGACCTCGGTTATACATTACCGGTCCTCGCATATTTGTTCTAATCGTAGATATATACAGAGAATGTGGAAAAAGTGCAACTATTTTTTAAATACTAAGATGGTCAGATCGTTTTGTACGGATGATCACTTGTTCTCTCCTATTAGTACAGAGATATACTTGCTGATTGCTTATTCTGTCTAAGCTACCATTCATTGGTCCTCCTGTTCGATTAGTCTAGATGAAATACTACCGCTGCGGTGAATGTTATTTATCTGCACAGCGTCCTAAAACGTGTCTCCAGGTAAATCGATCCAAAAGGTCGATTATAGACTTCTATTTACTATAAGATTTTCAAGTATCATGATGTGTCGATTAATTCGAGACTTTGAGACCTTGTCTGTGCCTACCTTATACCTACCTATTCCTTGACAAATAAAATCAAATGAAAATTTGTCCTCAGTAACGTAGTCTGAAGGCTTGATACCTCGGTGACTACACATCTGCTGTTCACGTAGAACTGCCGTTTCTACTAGCAAAATCGATGTAATAACTAAATACTACTGAAGTTCAGCTTTAAAGGTGGGCAGAGAATGTTTTTTAAACTGTGGAACAGCAGCGGTTCCTGAATTTTTGAAAGGGGGCGCACAAAAGCTTAAACAAAAAATTCCCAAAAATCCTACCAGAGATTATTGAAGCCGCAGCTGCACTCTGCACATAAGTATACATATGTATCTTTATACGAGTAGGAGGAATGAGCGAGGGCTAGTGGCGGCCGTAAAGGTCTTAAACTTTTTTCACAAATTTTCATATAGGTAGGTAAATATAATACAATTGATATCTCCCGGTTAAATAATTATTTAAAAAGTAAGGTGAAATCCTCGACCCTAACCACTGGGCCAACCCACCCCCCCACCAGATTATTATTATCAGTACTGTAAAAAAACTGACTGATGGAAGCGATAGACGCAATCTGCATATCTGAATACTTACCCTTAGAGAAAAGACCTGTCTTTCTCCACTGAGCAGATCGCATAAGCAGAGCCTAAATACCAAACTACCAGAGTACCGCGGCTACCGTGAAAAGGTCATGTTAGGGGAAGTTTATTAACGCAGTGTACTGCGTCATGTATGAATAGGCCAACACCCGCAGGCCCAATAAATTACGTGGTGATGCAAACAATGCATTTTTTTTAATGAGACACCCTATATTTTTTCACGTCATGTGTGCAGTGTATACCTGTTCATACTATTAGAACTGATAAACGAGGATCGGGTGATATACACGACAAAGTGAGGACCACCCGAGTATTTTTTTATCGATCTAAATGAACAGCTCATTTTAATTAAACAGAGTTGGTCATATGGTTTAGGTGTGCCTAAGTTGCGTTTTTTAAGTGAATGAAATTTGAAAAGCGGCATGCTGCTGGGTAGTACCAGGTAAAGCTTCATTTCATGAAAAGCTGTGCGTTGGCGTAGTGAAAGGCAAATCCCCTCAGACTTCGTTTTGAGCGTTTTATGAGTTAATCATCTACCATTTTTGGGAGGGGCTGAAATTGGGAAGGTGGGAAGGGGGGAAACCTTGAAAATTTGTTGTAAACATAAAATACCCTCCATTGGCCTAAAAATAAAATTATATACTTTTTCAACCCATTCGGTTACTGACCCAGGAGACATTTGATACGTTCATTCACATATACAGGGTGGGCCAATAGTGAGCAGACGGAGGATTGTTGACTTACTAAAACATATTTCAAAAATCTGTCACTTGGTCATGGTAGGGACCTTTGAGTGATATAACGTTAAATATTTTCACTTAAATTTTGAGGTTTATACAGGGTGGTTCATATCAAACTTACATTTTTTTGAAGGCGACTCCCTATACATTATTGCATATTTGAATTCCTTGGTGAATTCTAGTGTGACTCAATGTATCTTATATATAACTTTAACGAACCGTTTAGGCACAAATCAGCATTCTTGGTATAAGTAGGTATCAGAAAAAATTTAAATATCGCAGTGATTATAAATCTTAGAAGGCCGTGACATTGCGGTACGACTAAGCATGAGATGCGTCACCTTAGGTCAGACGGTTAAATTTGATTTTTTTTGTACTTGAAATCAGTAGATTAATTAAGGAAACTTCACTACAGAGAACTTGATTTGTTCAAATAAGAATACCCATTTTTGTTTACAGAATCAAATGCAGAATCTGATTACCTCGATCTCAATCTTTTTAGTTTCCGTTTTATTTAAAATTTTCAGTCAAATCAGTTTTTTTCAGTTTTCCTACTTATAAGAAATCTAGCAAGTCATGAAAAACAAACAAAAGCCCGTTAAGATAGAAGAAGCCAACTAACTTAGTAGAAAGACACAAACTAGAGCAACGGGGGATAATTACGAAAATTCCTTACAACACATAATATCTAACAACAGCGGTAAGAAATCTAATGACAATGAGCAGCTGGCGTATGACAGAAGTGTTATTTTTCTACAGCCTACCAGCTATTGAGATCTACTAGAGCTTGATAACAAAAAACGATTAAATATATTGAAACAAAAAAAAAACTACCAATGATTGTTGCTGATAGTTTAGCATCGTCAGAATGAAATTTCACATTTAATGGGATAGAAAAGTAGTCGTTTCTGTTAAGTCAAAAGTAAAGATATCTCTAACTGGAGCACTCTGAGCATCTATTGATGTGATTGTTAGATTTTTTTATTACTCCATGTTGTAACTGTGTTTATTTCATGTATGCTCCTACCAAGTAAATAATGTTTTATCATATAACATACTGCAATTCAGTTTTCATTTTTTGCGATTTTGCTAATAAGTAGAAGTACCAGTGAAGAATTTGAAGGGCTCGAGTCAAAGGCACCATCACTTTTGACTTACGGCTATTTTATGGTACTAAATGTGAAAATTTATTCTGAAAATTTTTTTTACTGATTTTGGGTATTTGGGTATAGCTAATAGGCTGTGAAAAGTAAGCCTTCTTGTTGCCGCTGTCGTTTCTGGTTAGAGCTGATATCTTGTAAGAAATTTTTATAATCTTGCCTCATTAATCTAGTTTGCGTTTTTATGCCAAGTTAGTCGGTTTCTTCCATCTGGACAGGTTTTTGTTTATTTTTTATGGACTGCTAGATGGCTTATAAATTGGGAAAGTGTAAAACACCGATTTGACTTAAAATTTGAAATAAAATGAAAACTAAAAAAGATTGATTCCAACAATCCTACATTGTTGGAAAGGTTATCAGGTTTTAGATTCGATGGTATAAGAAAAATTAGGCATCCCCATTTGAAATAATCAAGGTGCCTGTGATTGAAATCTCCTTAATTATTCTACTGATTTCTCCAAGTACAAAAAGAACTCAAATTTGATCCTATGAGCTAAGATGACACATTTCATGCTTAGTCACACCGCAAAGTCACGGCCTTCTAAGTTTTATGATCGCTGCGATATTCAATTTTTTTCTTATACCTACTTATACCAAAAAAAGTGATTTGCGCCTAAACGGTCTGTTTAAAGTTTCATATAAGATACATGAAGTCACACTAGAATTCACTAAGCAATTCAAATATGCAATAATATATAGGCAGTTCTATTAAAAAATGTTAGTTTGATAATCAGCCTATATAAACGTTAAAGTTTGAGTGAAAGTATTTTAACGTTATAGCCTTCGTGGGCCCTACCATGATCAACTATCAGATTTTGGGAATATCCTTCGTCAACAATCCTCCGTCTACTCACTATTGGCCCACCCTGTATTGCATCTATCACATAATAATATGTACTCTGAGAGGAATTCACATATTTTGTTGGAATGTTTGAAAAGAAAAGTATTTTATAAGTTATCGCATTTTTAAAGCTGAAGCTGGATTGACATCAAACGAGTAAAATCGGGTCAAGCCAGACCAAAAACTCTTAGGATGCTTATCGGAGCAGTTAAAATCTGACGAACTCGGAACGATTTGACTCGGATAGCACTCTACTCTCCCAGACACTCTCTCCCATTTTTTACCTAAGTCTAAAATATGCCTCTCAGTTGTACAAAGATGAGCTTTAATAATTTCAAAAGGCATATCACACGGTATCTAAAACGTCAGTTGAATTGACCATCTTAGATTCCAAACGAAAATTGTATCACTCGATATTAAACTAATTGAAACACCTGCTAGTTCTTTCGCATAAGGGCATGGTTCATGATTTCAGAACTGTCTAGTAATCGCTATACCGAAGATCCTACTCCTTTCAAGAATTAAACCCTTCATGCATAGAGCGATGACCTGCAATCTAAAACTTTTCTGCCATAAAAGCCGCCTAGATATCATTCCAAAAGTTCCTCATGATGGGGCACTTCTGAACAAAATCACGACTCGCAACACCTAATTTTTTTCTCAAAGACCTCAACGTGTAATATGGGAAGCTAAACAATCAAGTACACAAAGAGAACGCGAAATATCGTGAGAGGCATTAGTCTGCCGGTATTTCATCGTTGCCGAATTTCAGGTCCTCACTTGTTGCATGCACTGGTATGTAACGTATATGGGGTGGCGGTATACAAACTCGAGAAACCATCTGGTGCCAAAGTGGTGAACTAAAATGTATACATTTACCATAAAACGAAAAAAATGAGGACCAGCTGAAATTTTCAAATTTGACTCAAGACCATATCCGCAACTCACCACAAAAATTTCAAGCGAAGTCCTTGTGAGGTCCGTATATTGGTCCTCACTTGGTCGCGGTCCTCACTTGTTATGCAGATTTTGCACGGGTTAGCCTCACTTGTACCACGGGCCAAAAATATCCATTGTATGTACCATGTATATAATATGCATGAACATTAGACGTCCATATGTACATTCTATGGATATGCCATGGATGTGAAAGTTCGCGACAAACGTACATGCAGTGTATATTTTTTTGATGTCTATTTGACATCCATTGGACATTCCATTGTATGTACATTGTATATACTTTTGTTATGTGGGTTGTTTTTGATCACGTGACGTCCGATTCAAAATTTTTAATGGGACACCCTGTATATTTGTGACTTTTGTGTTCCTCTCGATGAAACAATTCCAACAGACTCGCACACTTGGCGTCTAAAGTTATTTATTCAAGAGCTACAGATACTTAAAGGATAGTTCCACTACCATTGATTATAACATGTACCCCTACAGTTAAATTACTTTGGTAGTGTTTCATGATGGTAGCGGTACAGTCCTTTACGTATCCGTAGCTCTTGAATTATTCACTCCATATTTTTGTTTGCTTCGGAAACATGGACTGTTAAAAAGGCAGATCGAGCTCGCATAGATGCTTTTGAAATGTGGACATGGAGGAGAATGCTGAGAGTTTCTTATGCCGCCCACCGAACTAACGTTTCCATACTGGATGAGCTCGGTAATCCAAAGAAACTATCCTCCATTGTGTCGACGATGCTTACATTCTTCGGACATATACACAGAAGCGATAATATGGAGAAACTTGTAGTTCAGGGTCATGCCCCGAGTGGGCGGCGCCGTGGTCGTTCTCCTACACGCTGGGTGAATACGACGAAACAGTTGCTGGATATGAATATCAAGAGCGCCACTGAACTGACAGTATATCGCGAACGATGGCGATGGCGATACAGTTCTCAAAACTATTGATAATATTCGTGTCGGCAGTACTCTAGCTCCGACTTAATGCATTTTGCGAGTTCACAAGATGTGTGTTAGGACATTGTAACTATGATGGTGATATCCTAGAAAAGTAACTACATATTGTCAAAGTGTCAATTGTAAAAAAACTGAAAATATTGCTACCTCATGTGACTAGCCCTTATGTTTGAGGGGAAACCAATGAAATGAAAGTTAGAAATAGTGCCACCAAAATTCGGTTTTGAAATGGCCACTTTGGCGGAAAATCCACACACCTGACAACCCTGCAGATCGCGCGTTCTCGAGTGGTAGGTAGGGGATATTGTGTTCTCTCTTAGACCTGTTAAAAGCTATCGGTTATCTGCACCCTATGCGTTTATATCGGCATTCTAGATCCTGGCTTGCCAATCGTGTATGCTGTTATTCTATGTTTTTACTGCTCGTCCACCCCTTCTCTTGTATTCTACATTACTGTCATTGGCCAATACCTGCTCAACCATTTTGTCATTGTATAGTCTCTTTTTTTCGCTGTACTGAATCTGAATCATATCCCAGTGGTATATACTGTATACAATGTTTGTATTGTTTATTGAAGTATGCGATGTAAAATCGAGGGTAAAATGTACAATAAATAAAATTTGATAGATATATTCATCAAACTGTTCATCAGTTATGCCTCGTTATACATAAATGAACGCTGAATTTTACCTGTCATTTCACAATTCCCTAAAAAATAAAATCGCCGGAATATAAATGCCATAAAACGAATTTCGGCCATTGTGCCCGGCATTATTTCACTAACCCAGGTAAAAATGCGCGAAAAATGTAACAATCAACTGCGAAACTTTTTTCGCCAAACAGAAAAAAAAATACATTTTCGGCGCATTTGCAATTCAAATGACGGCCGATAAATTTTGCATCATAGCAGCAGAGTAGGCGTTGTATGCGCGCATACAGAATGGATTCGCGTTTGTTTAAAAATCTACCGATTATTTATTTATTTGGAACCGGAGCAGAGTGGAACGGACTTGATTTCGAATGGGGAAAAATGTTTCTGCGGGAGTGTATCCTGAACCAATGGATGTTCACTTGTAGAGTTCGATGGTAATTGTAGTTTTCCTTTTGTGTTTGGTAGATAGATAGATAGATAGATAGATAGTTTATTGACCGTCTTATACAATATTAGTATTTACAGTCACAATTTCATAAGTCAGGGCAGGAATACAACAAATTTTACAGTTTCGCAACTCCTTACCGCCAAACCTCGCGCCAAACCACTCCAATTTTACCCCTCTCTAAAAAAATGTGGCAAACGATCAGGAACCCCTAAATCGCCTAAAAACGACGTTTGAACTGTATTTATATTTTCAATTTTTTTATTACTGCGCTGCCACTGACACAATTTCTAAAAACCATACGCGTTTCCACCCTCACCACGGTAATAATACTGTGTCTAAATTTCACTAAAACAATTCAACAATTTCCAATATACACAATATCGAACGAGCTTCAGCGATACTCGTATGCAAACGTCAGAAAATTCTAAGTCCATGGGTTTCTGCAATAGACAAGACAAAGTTTGGATGGACCTAAAATAGTGTATTATGGAGCTAGGTCTTTCTTTCACAGGTCAATGGACAGCCTATTATGAATACAAAGAGTTTTTCAGTTTTTCAACCCCCCACCCCACAACCACCCCAATTTCAACTGCATTCAACAAAAAGTAGAAAATGATCAGGAACCCCTAAAACGTCTAAAAACGAAGTTTGGGCTGTTTTTAGATTTTTAGTTTTTTCATTATTTGTGGACCGCCACTGACACGACTTAAAAAAACCATACGCATTTTTCATCCTCGTCACAGTTTCACTGTTTCAAAATGTCATTGAAATCAATTCAATAGGTTTCGCGTTAAATAATATAGAACGATCTATATCAATACTCGTTGTATATATCAGAAAATTCTAAGTCCTTTGGTTTCTGTAATAGGAAAGGGAATGTTCGGATGGACCTAAAGAAGTGATCTATGCTGCTAAATCTTCCTTCACGGGTCACTAGACTGCCTATTATGAATACAGCAAATTTTTCACTTTTACAACCCCCCACCCCCCAACCACCCCAATTTCACCCTCACCCAAAAAAAGTAGAAAATGATCAGGAGCATCTAAAACGCCTAAAAACGAAGTTTGAGGAGTATTTGAATATTTTTCGTTTTTTTGCTAATTACTCCGCCGCCCATGCACCGATCAAAATCATAGCAGCATTACCTACTACGACCCCACACCATATCGCTACCCAAATTTCATCACAATCCATGCAGCGGTTACTGAGATTACGAGGCTAGAAGAACGCGCACAGACAGACAGACCAACAGACAGACCGACAGACAGACCGACAGACAGACCGACAGACAGACCGACAGACAGACCGACAGACAGACCGACAGACAGACCGACAGACAGACCGACAGACAGACCGACAGACAGACCGACAGACAGACCGACAGACAGACCGACAGACCGACGGAAATGAGTGACGTGGATTTTCGTTATCCAGACATCATAAAACGCCCAAAAAGTGCATTATCTCAAATTCGAAAAATTTCGCGATCACAATACTCCCCTCACCTATCGGTGTGGGAAGTAGAAGTATGTCAAATCAACAAACGTCAACGTAACTCTTGCGTTGTGGAACATAAACAGTGGTTTGCACCAGTCATAGTTAGGCCTTTGGTTTATGGTTTAACTAATGAAAGCTTAACTTTAACTAAGGCTTAAAGTTGTGTGTCTTTGCACCGGTCAGGTTTAACTTTAATTATGAGTTAACTTTTTTTTCACGATGTTGGGAGCAATGAATACAGGGAAATTGAACGAATTTCAGATTTTACGTTGGCGATCATGTCGTATTTTTCTCTGATGGAAATGATGTCATGTCACAGTTATTGATGGCTGTCAAACATTATCTTTCAACATCAACTGAGGCTATTTGTTTTGGTTAAGAAATTTTGGATTCATTTTAGCATTTTTAGTTTCACTTTCATTAATTGATAACCCATTATCATAAATATCCAACTCACGGAACGCAACAACAGTGGTAAAACTAGATCCTTGAAGTAAATGCACTTTGCCTTTGGCTTAAAGTTAATTATGAGTTTGGCGGTAACAATAGCCGGTGCAAAGCAATTTGTGTTTAATTTAAGCTTAACTTTAATTACAAGTTTAACTATGACTGGTGCAAACCATTGAAAGTCAATAAGGCATTTTATTCGTTGGGGGAATGTAGAAAGGTTGTGGGAGTGAATTGGGGCCTGACTCCCAAGGTGATGTTCTCAGGGTCTGTATACTACAATCGTAAAGCCGTCTTTATTGTATGGATCACTACTGTAGTGGCCATGTGTAAGGATGGAAACGATCAAGGCAAAGCTAAATAGAATTCAACGCTTGGCTTGTGTTAGTATAACAAGTGCAGTATGCACGACTCCATTGAGCACGGTAGAAGCGCTGCTGAACATCCCTCCACTTGACTTGATAGCTCAAGGAGAGGCAAGGGCGTCTGCGTTTCGATTGTAGTCAGGGCAGTTGATCCTTTGTGAATCCTGGCGGGAGACACTCCATTATCCTCTCGGAACTGCAAAGGGATGACCCTATCCTACATAATAAGGTGTGATGTAATTTCTCCTACATATTGCTTCGACTGCAAATTTACGGTGAAGTGTCCTACAAGGGAAGAGTGTGGGTCAAGCGCTAGGCGGCTTTTTGAGTAAAGAGGACCAGTCTGGGACATAGACGGCTCACTTACCGACGAAGGCTCTGGCGCTGGTGTTTCTGGGGCAAAAATAAAGCTCTCCCTCTCTCTTGGGGATGCACCACGGTATCCTAAGCAGAGGTATACCGGGTGTCCCAGAATTTCCTCTTGACACGTGATATTTTCGTAACGAAAAACGGTTCAAGCAAGAACTGAGGGGTACTTTTGAAAGTACTATAGGGTCTATCATACCATGCATTCAAAACATTTTTTTTTTGTACGTCAAACCCTAAAACTCACCACCAACTTTTTTTCAAATAGCACCCCATAGGTTTTCCTACATAAATTATATTCCCATTTTATTTAAAATCTTGTGGTATCTTTAATTTTGAATACAATCTTATTTTTTCCGTAAAATCATAAGCATGAGACAAATGAAATGATAATTTGTTTGACGCCTGATATTTTTATAACAAAAACAGATAAAAAAGAGAAGTAAGTGGGTTTTTCAAGGGTAGCGAATGACCTATCAATCCTTGCTTATGAATCATTTTTTTCTTACTTAAACCCCTGGAATCCACCCCTAGCTTGTTCTTTCAAATTTCAATCCACAATTTTGCTTGGAAAAATAAATCCTTTACTTGAATTTAATTGTCGTAGTGCCTTACTTTTTATGCCCCTACTGCAATTTATCGTTAATTTTGGCGCCCGTGTGCGGGGCACACCCTGCACAAGGGGTTGGCGCTGCCCGATGTAGCCATAAAACTTTTTCACGTTTTTGCACTTAGGTTTGTTGTCACTTTTTTTTTATTAGTTGATTCATGATAATAAAAAAAATATCTTCCACACATGTGTTTTAATTAATTTATGTTTATGATTTCATGGATTAAACGAAAAAAATTAACGATAAATTGCAGTAGGGGCATAAAAAGTAAGGCACTACCATAATTAAATTCAAGTAAAGAATTTATTTTTTCCAGCCAAAATTGTGGATTGAAATTTGAAAGAATAAGCTAGGGGTGGATTCCATGGGTTTAAGTAAGAAAAAAATGGTTCATAAGCAAGGAATGATAGGTCATTCACTACCCTTGAAAAACCCACTTACTTTTCCTTTTTATCCGTTTTTGTTACAAAAATATCAGGCGTCAAACAAATTATCATTTCATTTGTCTTATGCTTATGATTTTACGGAAAAAATAAGTTTGCATACACAATTAAAGGGACCACAAGATTTTAAATAAAATGGGGATATCATTTATGTAGGAAAACCTATGGGGTGCTATTTGAAAAAAAAATGGGGGTGAGTTTTAGTGGTTGACGTACAAAAAAAAAATGTATGATAGACCCTATAGTTCCTTCAAAACTCCACTCAGTTCTTCCTTGAACCGTTTTTCGTTACGAAAATATCACGTGTCAAGGAAATTCTGGGACACCCGGTATACGATTTCAGTTTCGGATTCACGATAGTTAGGGACCTAGGAGGCGGACCACCATCTGCTCTGACAGCCAGGCAGCATTAAAAGCATTGAGTGCTTGAAGGTTTACATCAAGGATCATTCTGCAATGTAGAAAGCTTGGATGACATTTCTGTAGCATCACTGCTAGCTCTGGACCGTGTCTTTTTTCATGCGTTAGCGCATGTGGGATCGCGCACAGCAGCGCATGCAATATAGAGCACAACACTGTTGCCTTGTATATCGTGCAACATAGCATTTACACTGAAAATTGATCATACGGGAAAAAGCTAAGGTCATCGACAAATAACCTTACAGATGGTATCGCCAAAAACTCAACGCCGGTAGAAAAATACGCAGCATTGACGACGTGAGGCGTTGATACAACGGAAGCTCGTACATAGAATTTCGTGAACATCAAATTATAGTTTCTGTACATTCAGTCAATGAATACTGTGCATGGATCCATTTTTGCTGGTTATTAGTACGATTACCTAAAATTCATCAGCTCACGGATTCTGTGCATTATATGGTTTATTTCTGTAACGAACGACGGTAGCTGTCCGTAATGTTAATGCTTACTATTCATGAAACTAAGACATCAGTATCATTATTATATATTATACAAAAATAGAGTGTTTGTAACCACCAACCATTGATGCAGTGAGTGGTTAGATTGAATTGAAGGAGAAGGTAGTAATTTCTACATATTTTGCTTTCTTAGTTTAACGCTGGCTCTTTTACTGTTTCAAAGTATTACGTCATCATTATATATCATACGTAAATCATTATAGTAATCACATCAGATTCGTAGGAAGAATGTTCAAAAAGAATGGACGATGACGATTCGAATTTTAAAATATACGAAGCAAAACTGAACATTTTGAACTAGATCCACATCTAAAGTTGTATGGTGTTGCAAATAGCCCTCGGTATTATAGATCATGGAAAGAGAATGTACCTATATGGGTACCCAACAGTGCATTTCAACGGTTATCTTACTGAACTAAAATAAAATTTCAGAATTTTACAAAAGACTTACCGCATATGCCAAAACTTAAAGATGTGCTATCATGGCTTACCTGAAAAATAGAAAACAAAATAAGCTAGATAAAATCACGATCTAACACACAATAACAAGGATACACAGTATGTATTGTATCGACGGCCTATTTGGAGGCACTACATCCTAAAGCGGCAGCTTGATGAGCGTATACCCTTTGTATACCCGCGACGAGATGGCTGGTAAAGATCCTAATAATGGCTTAATATAAATAGAAACTTTGTTTTGGTTGATCGCTTCGGGTTTATTCTTATAGCTTTGAGGGTGCATAAGTGTTAACTGCAATTCCACAAGATTTAAATCCTGCGGATTTCTGTAAAAATAACATCACATTTGTGAACACAGTAAATAATAACAACGGGGTCTTGGGAACACACTCATCCCCTGTTAGAGCATGGGCATTGCTTCTTCTAACCTATCCAAATTCGTTGCAGTAGACAAGGTAAAACTATGTACTGTGCCAATCACGTCTTATTTTTAGTGCTGCGTTCAAGCTAGTAGGACGCCGTTTTAAATGGAAGAGTAGACATCTATTGTGCAGCCATTTCGCTAGCTTTAGAAGTATGGCACCACCCCTCAAACCAACCATCATTTCAGAAACCTCTAAATAAATAACATTTCGACGTACCCTTGTATCCGACCCTAATGCCACGTACACATCTGAGCAAACGAACCGAATGAGAACTTCGCGCCGAATGAGCGCGATGACAGCGCTGGACAGGCTCATGCTACGGTGCTCATGCTGTGCACCAGTCGATGCGAAAGTTTTCGGTCCATCAGAGGAAATTCGTGCTCAGTCTGGACGGGTTTAAAAACACAACACAAAATGGATTTTTAAAAAGAGACGTCTTTGCTATTAATTAAGGAAACTGAAAGAAGACCGATATTGTGGAAAGCTAAACACGAGTTTTATTAAAACAAAATTAAAAAGGAGGATGCTTGGCAGGAAATTGCAAAAATATTTTAGATATTTTATACTTAATTGCATTAAGCAGAAATGAGAAATCACTTTCGACATTCTGGCAAAGTTTTTAAATCGCCTCCCATCGCTGTCACTACCGATATGATGCAAAAAAAGAACTGTTAAGGCTCCAATCTCGACTTCTTTGAAGATATAATTGTGATGAGCATCTATACCATTTCCAGCAGTAGTTTCAGAAGGGTCAAATTAAATTTCTAAAGCGTCGATAGTAAATTAAAATTGGCAGGTACGAATTACACCTGACAGTTTGAATTTATAATTGATGCTTTAGAAATGTAATTTGATGCTTTTCAAAACTGCAAGTGGAAAAGCTATAGTACGCTATGAGGAAGTTTCCATTTTTTCAAATTTTAGTTAATCAGATAGTCCTAAAGAGTTAGGGAACAACGGCGAAAAAATTGTGTAATTATCTCCAGCAATAGGAAAGTTATAGTCCTTCAAAGCCTGAATTGCCGTATCCTCCGCGCGAAGCCGCTGTGACGTCACACGACACAACACAAGCCTGTGTATGCCCTGTCGAGGATGCTGCTCCTGCAAGCCACCGCGCCGCCGCTGCCGCCGGCCTCCTCGTTCATGTTGTTATACCTTGTTTTCATTAGGGTAGGCGACGCCGACGGTGACAAAACGATACACTGCAGTTTATTGGTACTAGTATTATTAGAATGTGTCTTGCAGACCGAGAAACTATAAATATTGCATTGTACTCAGGTGTACTAACAGCACCATAAAACACCAAACAAATATTTCATGGATAGCCTATATTATGAATACAAAAAAAAAATGAGTTTTATGACCCCCCACCCCACAACTACCCCAATTTCACCCCCACCCAAACAAAGTAGAAAACGATCACGAAACCCCTAAAACACCTTAAAAAGAAATTTGAGCTGTTTCTATATTTTTAGTTTTTTTATTATTGCTGCGCCGCCGCTGACACGATTTTTAAAAATCATAAAGATTTTACATCCTCACAGCGGTAGTAATACTGAGTGAAAATTTAATTGAAATCAATCCTATAGGTTCCTAGTTATACCACACAGAATGATCAGAAGCAATACTACTATGACGCTAGGCCTTTCTTTCACAGGTTAGTGGACGGCCTATTATGAATACAATAATTTTTCAGTTTTACAACCCCCCACCCCTCAACCACCCCAATATCACCCCCATCCAAAAAAAGTAGAAAATGATCAGGAACCTCTAAAACACCTTAAAACAAAGTTCGAGGAATATTTAAAATTAATGGTTTTTTGATAATTACTCCACCGCCCATGCACCGATTTTCAAACTTATAGGACATTACCTACTACTACTCCCACAGCATATCGCCGCCAAATTTCATAATCCATGCAGCAGTTACTGAGATTACGCGGCTAGAAAAACGCGTACAGACAGGCCGACAGACAGACAGATCGACGGAAATGAGTTGTGTAGATTTTCGTTATGTAGATATCATAAAACACCCAAAAAGCGTATTATCTCAAAATCGAAAATTTTCACTATCACAATATTCCCCTCACCTATCGGTGTGGGAAGTAAAAGTCCATAATCATGTCATCCACTTTAGGAAGATTACTAGAATCACCACGAACGTAACGTTCCTCCATACTTCAATACATATACTGGCGTCTGCCCGTTATAACAAACACCTTCACCGTTCCACTCAAGTCTAAATGTCGCATACTGTACAGCGCAGTGTATCATAGCGGAGTCCCGACCAGACTGTAGCTGCCGCGAACAATTAATAACATGTGACGTCATACTGCTTTTCACCTCCGCGGTCGCTTTACGCAAATACAAAATTGAATAACTCCGCCGTTTTTTTGGAATATTCAGATGATTTTTTCGACGTTTTTCAAGTGAAGAAATAGACTATCAGATAATAATGAGTTTTCCAAATTTTATTTTTTTGGAAACTTCTCCATTGTATACGCGGCCCTAGCTGTACCTAGATTAACCATCGCGGCAATAAAACAATTCGGGGAACTGATGGAGCGCCTCCAAATGCATGCACATGTGGTTCTGTGCGTGATAATCAAAAATTGCTTGAACGAATGCTCATTCGGTTCGTTTGCTCAGACGTGTACGTGGCATAAGACCTCAGCAGAGTATCATATGCGGTTAACAAGCCAAACCCCCGAAATGCCCACAAAACAAACGCAAACCCAAAAGTGGTCCATATGACAGACCATTTTTTCGCCCGCATAATTGCCCTAGTGTTTCCAGATGTTGCCAGACACATCAAAGAGCAAACGAGGAAATGATTCAACCAACAGTAAATTATTTAGCGTGCAATAATCGTAAAATGGAATCGCCCTCGCTCTAACACCGAAGATTCATTAAAAACGAATCTGGAAGGCATTAAACGGATATTTTGTGTTTTTGGAAAACAGGATGCACAGAAAGACGTCACGTGGCATAAAAAAAAGGTGAGGACATTTACACTGATGGATGAACACAACTATATAAATGTTACGATGTCACCTACGCGGGAGTAGACTTTATGTGGTGCTATAGAAGTAATCCCAAGAATAGTAATAATAGCGTCAAGTAGTGTGACTCCATGTTCAGCCTATTCGGCCGCTTTTCTGCTAAATGCAGTTATCTGAAGATTTTGCATTTTCTATAGTCATAACTAGTTACAGTGGCATATGTATAGTTTCATTATAAAAGGGCTATATGGTCTGGAATTAACAGTGAATCCCATAGTAATTTTGATGGCCTTCTGGAGGGCGCGGGGATGCTTTAAGCAAACAACATGATGAGACGATGATATAGTTAATTTTATTTTAGTTCCAAGGGAGGGATATACCTATGTGATGGTTTGTAGTGACAGTAGTTTTGATGGCCTTATGGGGTGGGGGGTGTGCTATAGGCAAATAGTATTAATTGTCTTATTGTTAGTTCAAGGGAGGATATGTTGCCCGCCCTATCTTCTGTATCTACGTCACTGGCTAATGTTGTTATTGCACATTCTGGTTCTTGTAGTTGTCTCTGACTCATTCATTTCAAGTTATTTTTTGTTAAAGATTTAAAACCTTGTGAAAGGGTACAGAGGTAGGTTTGCAAACTATTTAAACGGATACATTTTTATTATTCTGACCAACAAAGTGTAAGGTGTTTTAGCACGTTATCGCATGCCCTATAGGATACGACGATCAAGACAAGTAATAAATCGGAACTGGTCATTAGTAGGGAATTATAATTTTGGGGGTGTAAATTAGAGCAAATATAGTATCTTTTCTTATTATTGTGTCACCCAATGAGGTATTTGTTTTTGCTCACGTGACGTCCGATCCAAAATTTTTAATGGGACACCCTGTATATTTAGGCCTTTTTGTGTCCCCTCGATAAAACAATTCCAACAAACTAGTACACTTGGGTCTAAAGTGATTAATTCAAGAGCTACAGGTACTTGAAGGATGGTACCACTACCATTGATCAAAACATGTACCCCTACAGTTGAATTACTTTTGTAGTGTTTCATAATGGTAGTGGTACAGTCCTTTAAATACCTGTAGCTCTTGAATTAATCACTTAAGACCCCAAGTGTTCTAGTCTGTTGGAATTGTTTTATCGAGAGGAACACAAAAAGTCACAAATATACAGGGGGTCCCTTGAATCGGACGTCACGTGACCAAAAACAAATACCTCATTGGGTGACACAATAGTAAAAAAAGATACTATATCTGCTCTAATTTACACTCCCAAAATTATAATTCCCTAGTACTGCCCAGTTCCGATATGTTGCTTGTCTTAATCGTCGTGGGACACCCGGTATGTGCCATAGCAGTAATGTGGAATTACAGTGAGTTTGCTTCCCAATAAAGAGTCTCCCATATACATATCCCAATTATTGCCAGTTATTTATGAAGTGATTTAGTACAGTTTGGACAAATGACACACGTTTTGGGTAAGAGTCTACTATCTACTTGTCACAGGGGGAGAACAGACCCTGACCATTTTTGCTACCAAACAAGCTTTTAGGAAGGTTAATCTTATTGTTGTAGTTTTTTCCATACGGCTTATTGTATTCTAACTCCTATTGTACAGCCAAGTCTGACTCTGTCCCTCTATAGTACAGGATCCCACTGCGCGATACTCCAGGTATCTTTTTTTATGAAATTAATTTTATATGAGTGTTGAGAAAGTATTGAGTTGATTAAATATGGATTGCCTGCACAGAAACGTAGGTGAATCAAAACACTCTGAATTCTTAAGGATCCTTGTAAGGATGTACAGACGCCGCGAACTTGACAGATCCCCACCCTTTGAATACAGAATACGGAGAATAGACCAATTTATCCATACACTTTACTTTGAGAATCCATGTGTTATAATTTAAAGAACTAAAATATAAAAGTTTTGTGTGCAAAATGATAGTACGCACACAAAATCCAAAGAGTTTTTGTAGATAAAAAACGGAGTCGAGCATATTGACTGATTCAGGTGGTTATGTATGATGGTAATGGTAATTGTAAGAGGGCTCTGATACTGTGATATTCTAATAAAGATATGATCTTCATCAGGAATAATAATTAATCGAGAAAGTATATACTGAGCTGCAGTTATGTCTGGCATTAAATAAACGCTAAAGTTACTGCCCTGTTGGAAAAATTCGATTTCCGACGTATATTATTACGAGTTATAACTTTATAATTTGCAAGATGCAAACTGTTGGGGAGCACACGCGCTGCAGAGCTGCATATTTCTGTAATTGGTAGTTTCATAAATCGATTCCGGACAAGTATGTGTAATCGTCAATTAAATTTAACGAGAACATGTGTTTTTTGCGTGCGCGTGCTTGTCACAGCTTTTCTTCGGTTCCTCGATTTTATGTTATTCAGAATAAATGGAGGCACGAGATCGACCGGATAAATGCCATCGTATTGGGAAACCGTATGCAAGCACTTTGATTAACCGGACAGCTTTGGCCTAAAACATGACCTGGTAGCGATGCTCCATTTTTTTAGTTCATATAAATATTATATTGAAATTTTCACATTCAGTCAGAAGGGTCAAAGTACATAAGAGGATCTCTTATGATAACTTCAATGCTTTCGCAAACGTTCAAAGCATTCTGAAGGTACACTGTGTTTACACAGACCACGAAAATTGCTATACAGTAGAAATATATTATATAATGCCATTTCTTTATATCCAGGACATCATCAATCAACTCCATTGCAGGTATTGGTATCTTAGGAGTAGGAGACATCTCTGTTTCGTTTGGATTTAACATTGTAAACTCCCGAAGAGGAAGATATACCGACGGATCTTTAAAACCATTTTACGCAATATTCAACATATCCAAAACCCAATACAGCTGGGGCCAGATATACTGACTCCCTCTTCAAATACGCTAAATTCCACCACCACATCACAAAGTGATTATGGGGATTGGAATTACTTTCTGTAGATGACTCCCGCGGCCACTGTTAATGTATGGAGTTTCATTTGTTATTATATTATATTTAGGTATTATAAAAATATAATACCTAAATAAATCAAATGTAATAAACATAAATAACCAAAGATGAATCAGGGTGTATTTCATTTGCTAAACTATTGATGCAACGTGTCGCCTCTGAGATATTTAATAAAATTTAGTCTAGTCTACTCGTATGCCTTTATGCCTTATTTTTTATGGATTGCACGTCATCATCTTCGAGTCTCTTTACAAAAAAATGGCAATTATAATTAAAAAAAAATCACAAGGTGTCAAATGCTCACAACTTTGAGATTTGCTCGCCAGAAAACAAGTGAAACGACTTCGGCTGAAATACAAAATTGTAATAGATGAAAATGGTTAAAATATTATATTTGTCCTCCAACCAATCACATAGTAATAAAAAACAAGACTGGTGCATAAGTCAGACCAATCGAAATAAATCGTCACCTTGCTTCCAAAAGGTATTATCTCAAAAAATTGCTGAAATGAGTAAGACCAGTGGGTAGCACTAACCTGCAGCTACCCTCTTAATGGCGTATCTCAAATCAAATATACACAGTCTTGAAGTTATGACATGTCTTTCTCAATTTTGACACTAAAAGAAGCTCACCAAATAGCCCACCTCAAGACAGGCCACTTGCAAATGAAATCCTGAAAAATCGCTGAAAATGAGATAGACTCTTTTTTAAGGAAGGCGACGAAATACTTTTCAGAAGTAGCTTTTATATTAGGTATTGTCATGGTTTGAAAAAAAAACTCGCGTGAAACAAAAATGGATGACAGCAGTATGTATGACAAGAAACCATGTCTATACTTGATGCAGTCCACAGAGTAGCAATTTGACTCATCGGTGACGCGGCCTTAACGCGCCACCTACAGCCGCTTTCTCACTGGTATGCGGTAGGTTTTCTATATGTATTGAAACGGGCTCTGCTCCTCCGAGCGATCCTCTATAATTTCGCCGCTCAACGAGCCTATCAGATACACCCCCTGGAGTTCTGCATCTCATACCACTACGATCATTCTTTATACAACGAGAACCCAACGGTACGACCCTACGTTTACCCTCAGGGTATCTAGGGCTTGGAACGGACTCTGAAGAGATGTATTTATTGAATCACAGAGTCCCAACCTATCAAGTCCCGCGTAAACAAACTTCCCCTAAGATAACCTTTTCATAGCATCCGCGGAACTCCGGTATTCAGGCTTTGCCTTCGCGGCTTGCTTAGTTATAAAAACGCAAATAGCGACAACCCTAAGGTTTTTCATGTATGGGATGCGTTTTCATTTCGCATTTATCAAAAATACAGCCACAATACTCTACGTTCCTTAACACCCCATAATAAACCACTAAGGAAATTAATTCACAAAACACAAGCTACAATACAAAAGCTATACAATACTTCCCACAATATCGCAATAGGAAGTAGGAATTGACATAGTATAACATTTGTTTACGGAGTGAGAAGTTGCGCATAAAGAGGACCATACATGGCTTGTCCACTGAAAAACCACCTCTGAGATGACAATCTGCCTTTTTGCTTTGTCTCTTTTTCTTTTAGTACATTTGTTTTTTATTTTGTGATATCAATAGTCTTTTTATTATTATAATAAGCTTTTATTTTATTCATTTATTTACTTATTTAGTCGTATAACTGTTATACCTATAAATAGTGAACCCTTTTAAGCATTTTGAAACTTTTCACATTCTAAACAACTTTGGGCTATAATGTTGTTGTTAAAGTTTCTCTTTTTGATAATTCAAAATAAATTACAGGTTAACGTTCCTCGGTTTGCCCTTAGACCTTCCTAGCATATGAAGTTGCTAGGATTGGGTCATAATACCGACCGACACCGTTTAGAAATGAACGTTGAACTGCAAGTTCCCACATATTACGCGCCGGACAGTTTATCAGAAAATTATGCGGGTCACTCTACCAACAATACGCACCTGCTTATAACAGACGAGCATAAAAAATTACTAATTAAATATACAAAGGCTAATGGTATGTGCTAATGGTCTCGGACTCGTAAATTTCTTCCAAAATTATTAACAGCTTTCACGGAATATGTTACTGTATTCAAGATTTATATTTCCTTGTTCGTAGTACTAATTGTGCGAGTGGCAGTTTCTGTAATCTATTTCTTCTCACGCGAGGTGGAAGTATTGCAGATGGTCTGGGGTTAGAAATAACGCTTATTTCGAAATTTTCTGATGTCTGCAAGAAGAAAATATACCCAGTGATACAGAAAAGAAAATGCAACACGATCAGTTTGTTGATTTTTTTAACGAAACTTTGCAGACAAGAAGGTAGTTAGGTACCTGGCAAACAACTAACAAAACATTGAACATTGACTCTGGAAGCAAAACAATGTTACCATTGTTCCCCTAATTATGTCGGTCTCAGGCTTTACACCACACCTACAACAGTTAGGCCTGGACGAAAGTTTACACAAAATATTTAAAAAGTCTGTATCACGCGAGGTGGAAGTATTGCAGACGAATTGGGATTAGAAATAATGCTTATTTCGAAGTTTTCTGATGTCTGCAAGAAGAAAATATACTCAGTCATACAGAAAAGAAAATGCAACACGATCAATTTGTTGATTTTTTTAACGAAACTTTGCAGACAAGAAGGTACCTAACTATCAGGCAAACAACTAACAAAACATTGAACACAGTTTCTATCTCCCTAAATTTTTTACCAAAACCGGTAACATGTTCCCATACAGTTTAGGAAGTCATTTATGCATTGATACGTGCTTCATTTGTTGGTTCAGCACGCCGCGAGTACGAAGACGTCCAGAATTTACTTAGCTTAGTGAATTTGGAAGGGGTATTGGTGGATTCGTTGGTATGAATAATAAATAATAATACTAAATAAGGGTTGCTGGATCCTCTCAGTGGCGCCTCCCCAAGGTGGCGGATAGGGGAATGCCTCCCAGATATGGGTGGTACCGGGGAAATGAAATACCCGGGGCGGACCAAAACTAGCACAGTGGAATAGCGTCTGCATCCAGAGGATCGGCTATTCCACAATTAATAGGACACGACGGATCTCCATGTGAGGAGCGGTACTCCGACAGCGTCTGTTCTTCATGTTAGAAGTGGCTGTTTTCATAAACCCCCAGGAAGGCGCCCAACATCAACAGGCTATTCGGTGCGTGACGACACCGAGGGGTATACCGAAGCCAAAGGATGCAAGTCGGTCGGCAACCTTCACAGATCCATCCTCTGGAGGCAATTTGGACGGCTGCCTCCGGAAATGTCGGCTGCGGGCCCTAAGGCTAACCACCTGACGGGCCCTATCTTCGGGTTCGACCACCTCGAAGGAAAAGCACCCACACCGAGCCGGTTTCGGAAGCCGGCGTTGGGCAAGGTGACGGTGCTTCGATTTGCCCTGATGACGACCCCCGCAATAACATGGACCGTTTTAGGTGGACGACGGAGCTCAAGGATGACCTGCTGAGCTGCTACGAGAGCAGTAGCCCGCGCCGTAGGGGATACATGTCCCGCATGTATGAGAGGTGGTGTGAAATGCACCCAGAGCATAGCACGCTTACCTCTCAGAATTTGCGAGATTATGTATCGTACCTCCGGAGGCAGGGATATGTTCGTGCTCCAGCTCAGCCTGCCCCTTCGGCGGACGGAAGGCCTGTTAACCAGGCTGAAAGTTCGCCGGTAAGGCCCGCTGAGAGGGAAATCGACCAAGTCGTCTCACCTGGGGATTTCAGGGACCGAAGGGCCTTGCATAACAACGGAAGGTCCTTGAAGCTGGCAGATTTAAGGAGAGAGGATGAGGTTGTTGGTGAACGTCTATCGGAGGCCTCTGACATTTGGAGCATCAATTGCGAAATTTACGCTGCGGCTCTGAGGCTAGCTAGACAGGGGAGAGTGAGAGACTCTCCTGTTGAGAGAGCACAGAGACGGGTGCGCCAAATGGAAGCGAAAATCCAGTTGGCTCGCCAGGAAGCATCCCGTATCCAGTGTGTGATGGAATATAGAGCGGCTGGGAAGCCTTTTACGCGTCGAGTGCACCAGATAGCCTACGGGTTGAGGCGCGACCATCATACACTCAGTCAAGCGGTACTGGTTGTTGTCAAGCAACACTGTCTTGACAGGATACGGATGCTAATCGCTGCTAAGCGTTCGTTGGTGGCGCGGGCGAGAGGTCTGGAGCAGAACAGAATGTTCTACGAAAGACCTTCTCGCCTTTTCCAACAGCCGCCTCCAGCCATAGAGCAGCCGCCAACTGCTGATCGCGTGGAGGCCTTTTGGAGGGACATTTACGAACAACCCAAACCTCTCTCAGCAGACACTCCGGCCTTGGCGCAGGTCGAGTCCGTTTGTAGGAGGACTCCTAACTTGAATGTACTGCGTCACCCGATAAACACGGAAGAAATTCTTGACGCCTTACGAGGCGCAAAGAATTTCGCAGCTCCTGGCCCGGATGGCATAAACACCTACTGGTGGAAAAAATTCCCCAGTTGCCACCGGCATTTAGCTAGAGTTTTTAACTCGTGGCTAAATCAGGAGCAGCCAATTCCGGCTTGGTTTGTCGAGGGTCGAACCGTGCTTCTCCCGAAGACCGGAGATTTGTCTGATCCCAAAAACTACAGGCCAATAACATGTCTGAACGCGTGTTACAAGCTCTTCACCAGAATCTTGTACATGCGTATCCTTCAAGCTGTGGATCCTGTATTTCTCGACGTGTATGAACAGAGAGGGTCAAAGAAAGGAGTAGCTGGCTACAAGGAGAACCTGTTGATTGACCGATGTGTCACGCAGGACTCTGTGCAGTACAAGCGAAACCTTTCTATGGCCTGGATTGACTATCGCAAGGCATTCGACAGCACGTCTCATGACCTCATTGTGCGGCTGTTGGAATGTCTTTCGGTGGATAATCAGATAGTGGGATGCATCAAACAACTGATGCCGCTCTGGAAGACCCGGTTTACCATAACATCAGGTGAAACTCGGGTTCAGACAGAATTGGTGTCATTGAAAAGAGGTGTCTTCCAAGGAGACTCCTTGAGTCCCTTGCTCTTTTGCATCTCACTTTTGCCTCTGTCCATAGCGCTGAGAAATACTAAAGGATACAGCTGTGGCACGCCCAATAACCGGAGGCACAAGGTCACCCATCTGTTTTATATGGATGACCTAAAACTTTATGCCTCCGGCCAACGCGAACTACAACAATCGCTGAGGGTGGTGCAGGAGTACAGTCATGCTATCGGAATGGAGTTCGGGACAGACAAATGTGCATTGGCTCATCTCAAGAAAGGACGAAGCGGAGATAGTGGAGATGAGGAACAGCTCGTTGATGGGAGCATCTTGCGACAACTGCATGCCGGAGATACTTATACCTACCTTGGAGTGGCGCAGCGTCATGTCCAAGAGGCAGCATTGGTTAAAGAGTGTCTCCGCCGCAAGTATTTGCACCGACTCCGGCAGATCTGGTCGTCAGAACTGTCCGGCAAGAACAAAGTCGCTGCCACAAACATGCTTGCGGTCCCATTGTTATTATACACCTTTGGTGCTATACACTGGAAAGTGAACGAGCTGAAGGAAATCGACACGAAGACCCGCAAAAGGATGAATATGGAGAGAAGCCTGCATCCTAAGTCCTCTGTCCCGCGAATATACCTCCCGCGACACCTGGGAGGGCGTGGACTATTGAGTTTGGAGCGTCTGCACAACAGAGTAGTACTGGCCACTGCCTGCTATGTAACGAACAGCACTGATCCCCTGATCCGCTTTGTGCGAGAGCACGAGAATGCGGGAAAAGGAGCCTTTCTTTTTAGCGCAGCGAAACGAGCAGCCGAGGAGCTCAGCCTCACACTCGACTTCAAGCGGAGGTGTCAGCAGTCCATTACGGAACTTGCTCCCGCAGAATTAAAATCCCACCTTAAAACTGCCGAAGTCGACTTCCTTTTAAGACTTCATAAAGATAAGCCAATGCATGGAATCTTCTACAAACATCTGAAAGAGCATGGCTTGTCTGAGCAGTTGACCTTCTCTTTCCTAAGGTCTAGTGGGTTGAAGTCGGAGACTGAGGGCTTTATAATGGCTTGCCAAGACGGTGTCTTCAACACCTTGGTGTACCGTAAAAGGGTTATGGGTGTAGATGTACCCGACACCCTTTGTAGAGCTTGCCGACAGGCGCCAGAGACGCTTATGCATCTCTTGTCGGCGTGTAAGACGTACGCTGGGATGGCTTACGTCCATCGGCACAACGCGGCTCTACGAGTGCTCTACTATCATTTGAGGCACTCATACGGTATCGATGAGACACCGGTGCTGCCATACGCTCCAGGGGATATAGAGTCCGTTGTGGAGAACGAGAGATGCCGGATTTACTGGAACTACTCGTTCCCCACGCTCGAGCTTGTACAGGCAAACAAGCCCGACATAGTCCTTCTCGACCACCAACAGAAGACGATGTTCGTTGTTGAGTTTTCGGCGCCTGCCGAGGTGAACATCGTCTCTAAGGAGGAGGAAAAGCGGCCCAAATATCAGGAGTTGCTCGGACAACTTCGCAGGCTCTGGCCAGACTACACTGTAAGTCTGCTGGTTATGGTCATTGGATCCCTAGGTGGAATGAGGAATACGCTGCTCTCTGCACTGCGCAAAATACCGGTGTGCCGTGCGGCGGCGCACATCATAGCCGCCAGAATGCAGAAGGCAGTCATCCTTGGGTCCCTTCGTCTACTTAGGGCGCACGATTCGCGGACCCAGTGATTGCTCACCTCACGGTGTGAGGAGTAGTCATTGGGTAATGGAACAGCAGCCCGGTGTGTCGGAGCCCGGGCTGCACTTTTTTGTTAAAAATTTAAAAAAAAAAAGGTCTTTATTTACCTGGCGGATATTCAGCTAAAAGCTGCTTTTAAATATCAACCAGGGCAGTAGAATTACAGAATACGAAATTATAACTTTGACATACAGTTTAAAAAATAGGCATCCAAAAGTAGAAAAATACAAGTCTGTACACATAAAAATAATCATAATATAAAAACAAGTAAGATACAACACTACAGTTAAAAATGTAAGTTTTACATGGAATGTCTATGATTGAAAATAAAATCCTTAACCTTAATTTTGAACCGTTCAATGGGCAATGACTTTAAACTCGCTGGAAGTTCATTGTACAGTGATGGAGCCATATACGAAAAAGACTTCTTAACAAAATTTGTCTTATGAGGCGGGATATTCAGCGTAATTCCAACATGACGTAAATTTAGTTTATGATATTGGTTTCTAAAAGTCAGCTTTTTGAAAAGATACACTGGAGTTCTGTTATTAAGTATAGACTGAATGAAGGACAATAGGTGCACTACCCATCTCTGTTGCATTGTCAGCCAGTTAATATCTTTAATATGTCTAGATATTCTCTCTCTTCTAGGAATTCCCGATATATAGCGTACACAGCTGTTTTGCACTTTTTGTAGCCTAAAAGCCTCTCGTTGGGTTAGGCAGGGACCTATAACTAAATCAGCATATTCCAGCTTGCTCAAAATTAAACTGTTGGTAAGCTTTACTTTGGTACTTTTTGATAAAATATTTTTAAAATCATAAATTGTCTTTAGTTTTGCGTAAGCACTTTGAACAGCTCCGGAGACATGATTATGGAAAGTGAGGTGTTCGTCAAAGATCACTCCTAGATTACGCACCGATGTCATGTGGTCAATTTCCCTACCATCTATATAGAATTTAATGATATCGCTCTGATAATAATAACTCACAGCCCGTCAATACTTGTTACTATCGCAACCATGCGAGAAAAAATAAGAAATGCAAAATAATAATAATAATGAGCCACAACAAACAAGCTAATAGAAAATACAAATCCATATTACAATTGCACACCGACACCAGTACTCGAAAACAATTAATACAAACTATACTGGGACGTTGAAATACACACAGACAAGACTATTCCAGCAAATAGGCCAGATCTAGTTTTTCAGTCAAAGGCAGACAAAGTTACCTATTTAATAGATATTGCTATTCCCAACGATACGAATATCCAAAACACCCACGCTGGAAAGATATCTAAATACATTGACCTTGCGATAGAAATAAAACGACTCTGGAAGCAAAACAAAGTTACCATTGTTCCCCTAATTATGTCGGTCTCAGGCCTTACACCAAACAAAAGTCCGTGATTCTGAGGACCTGTAGTATTGTAAGATTCTTCCTAAACTCCGATCAATAATAGTCTCGGCGTTGACTTGGCACAGCCCGTCGACATTTGTTGCTACCGCAGTCATGCGAGATAAACCTAGAAAATCAGGATGATAATCAAGCATTTATTGCCCAATAGAGAACAAGTAGAGCTGGAGGTACTGGACGTCACAGATTTACCATCGAACCTCAGGCTTCTGGCTTTACGTGATCGTTTCTCAACAACCAGAACAATAATAATTGCAAGCCAATGGTTTACGGAAATAGGTAGGTCAATATAAATGCGTTCAGTTTATCAAATAATAGGTTCATTTGGTTCACTATAATACAGTCCACAAATAGTCCTACCTCTCACTGCTGGACATGGGCGACAACGCCTATACAGGGTGTTTCCGAACTATGGGATCAAACTTCTAGGGGTTATTCAGTGCAACAGTAGAAAACTTGAGTATAGGGACCCATGTCCGGAAAAGTGTCCGTACGGTACTATGACCCTAAGAAGCGTTAAAATGTAGAAAGACGATGAATTGCCTAAATATGCTTTAATGCATTCACTTTTTGCCTTTTGTACATGATGCAGCCAGAAAAAATAATCTTTGTTATCGTTTTTAAAGATAACAGCACGCCGGCGACGACGTTCGACGTGGCGTTCCACAGCGACGTTGCCGTACCGTCACTAGCACGTCGTGGCAACGGTACCCTGCAGCGACACCGCACCGTTCCACGTTGACGACGTCGTGACGTGGAGATGTGGCCAGGCCCTAAGCCTAAGGCCAAGCTAGCGACCTGGTCGCGGTGACAGAAACGTCGCGACCCAGTCGCTGTGTTGTAGATTCTCTACACATGGCCACGTTTATCAATCCGCAACAGAGTTTCTCAACTCCAATTCAAAACCAAACGATGAATAATGAGGACTTGCTGTTGGCAATTATTGTCTTGAAGTATTTAATGAAAAAGAGGAGGAAAAGAAAATATAGTGTCCACAGGTCCACAGATCAGAGACACTTAGGCTGGTTTTTAGATATGTAATATTGATAAACAATCACTTAAACCACTTATTTAAACATTTATATTTTCCGCATTTTCTGTAGGATATTAATGTGGCAAAAAATTGATTTTGCCGGGAGGTAAAAAAACAACCTAGCAGCAAGTGTCATTCAGTTACTCACTAAAATGTCTAAAGCCTTCTTCAACTTTGACCTTTTAAGTGTGAACTTTAATTTTTTGTTTCATATCTAAAAACCGTTAACCATAATATCCAAGACGTCCGTACCTGTAGTCCAATCTGGATAGCACATTACCATACTGGGTACAGAGTGTATTTAGAGTTAGGATAAATATTAGATTTAGAATAAATATTATAATCGCAGCAAGAAATGGTTTGAAAACTGTAAATAAATATTTGCTTATCTTCTTTGTTTTTATCCACAAGTTTGGAAATATAGTACTGCTTACTTCTATCCAAAATTTTCTGTTTATATCCCTATTCGAATATTCTTTTAACTTTGCACTCTTCAGCGCCCGCCATGCTTGTCAAACATGTTTCACTCCCTTCTTCACCCCGATCGTAAAAAGACTGAAAACGTGATTTACGTGGGTTTTCCAACATCTACAGCCGCGTCTGGAATGCAAATATGGCCACCTGCATAAGAACTGTGGAGAGCGTATTTGTCGCGGCGTTCCGAAAACGCTCATAAAGGCGTTTTCAAAATCAGTCGCTGTCGCTTGTCGCAACCATGGCCGCCTACATAATAATCAATGGAACACATCATTGCGACAAGGCCGCAACGTTGCTGTCGCCGCGACCAGGTCGCAAGCTTGGCCGTAGCTTAAGACGTCTGAATTTATATGACACTGTTCTTAATTTTTTTACTATATACTCGTAGTTTTTATATATAGCCATTTTTCATGCTATTGGCCGCATGTCGGACTCCCAAATCAAGATGCTACCGGAAAAATGCCGAAAAAAGAACCGACCCCCCTACAGGGTAATTTCCACGATTCCTCGCTTCAACAAGCAGATAGTTCACACTGTCGCTCTGTCTGTAACGTATCGGCCTATCCGGCTAGGATGATCCTCTCCGGGCGGCCGCGGCCGTTACAAGAACTGATCGATCCATCAACAGAGCGAGCGCATCGTGGTACGCGACGCGGATGACGCGGCGCGTGCAGTTTTTCCGGGGGAGTCCCCCGACTGCGACACGCAAATGCACTTACGGGGGGCCGAGGAATGCACTTAGGCGGCGCTGCCAGCGTGCGAGGTGCACATCTGTACCGGCCTCACGGTCGGACGCCTGTTCCGAATCGAGGAATGGGCACGGGACGACGGGACACGGCGACGATCGCACTCGCCGCCGATTTTACGGGATTTCTGGATTGTCGCGATAGTCCCTTCTCGTTAAACAGGGGCGGTTTCTCCTTAAAGCAGAATGCCGCGCGCCCTTTCTCAGCAAAAGACAAAAAAGGCCGTCAAGTGTCAGTGCCATCCCTGCTATATTCTAGACTACTCGACGTACAACGCTCTACCAAAAATAGTTTATACATCTTATGCCAGTGAAGATCCAACAACAGCGAAGAAGTTTAGAGAGGATCTAGCAGAAAAATGGAACGACTGGGAGCAGATATTTACTGACGGCTCCAAAAAGGATGAATCAACTGGATGTGCTTTTTTCCATCGCAATAAGAACTATTTAAGCTGTTCCGACTTCCTCCAGAATGTTCAGTATGTACCTCGGAATTAGTGGCAACTAAAAAAGCTTTGGAGTACTGTCTAAGTTATACAGCAAATAACAAATTTGTCATATCCACAAATTGCAAAAGTGCTGCGCAAAAACTAGAAAAACTGAGTCCATCACCAAATATTAATTATCTGCTAACTGATATCATCGATCTCATTAAAAAATGCCAGGACTCTAATGAGCAGATAAAATTTTTATGGATCAGAGGACATTCAATTATAATTGAGAATGAAACTGTGGATCAATGAGCAAAAAAAGCTCTAAGTGATGGAGAGTTTATAGCAAATTTCAAAATGCCTAGCTCAGACATAAATGCCCTTATTAAGAAAAAGCAGAGAAGAGAGTGGCAAGAATACTATACAAGTTGCCCTAAAGGAAACTTTTACAAATCGATACAACCATACATTAGAACAAGTACTTGGTTTGAGAAGCAAATAGAAGAAGTTATATTAGAACAAGATGTCGTCTCAGAAGTGGTCACACTTTGGCCCCACAACATAAATCAAGAATAGGATTGGGGGGAGATTCGTTCTGCAGATGCGGTGAGGTCGGCACATTAGAACATTGTCTTCTGGAGTATTTAAATACAACAGAAGAAACGACTCAAATGTACTTCAATTTCTCTACTCATCTTGCGCTTCCAACTAGTATAACTTAAATTCTGGGCTGCGAAAACCAGCAAATATATGAACTAGTTTATAAATATTGTACTGTGAAACTAAAACCTTTAATTTAGACAGAAAATTAAATAAGAACAAATTGTATATAAAATGGCACGACTGACTCAACAATTGTAGTATATTAAGAGGCAGGAAAAGATTTAAAATTAAATAAAAAAAGTAATAATAGCTAAAAAAAACAAAATTAATAAAAACATACAAAAAAACGAAAACGTACAGGAAAACATAAAATGAAATACTACTTTTCCATAGCTATGGTTTATGTTCCACTGTCCTATATTTAATACAGTTTAAAATTTCCTCTCCTTATGCAAGGATGGGGCAAAATGATCTGGCTTGTTGGCCTCTGACCAGAGTCATTATAATAGCAAAAAAAAGTGTCAGTGCTTCCCATACATGAACGGTGCTAACAAAACATGTTGAGTTCCTCTATTCCTACACCATCGCCATCAAAAAAGTAGACAGGGAGCTTTGAAACATCTAAAAAGAGTTTGAGTGAATTTGTAATTATTCGTTTTTTTTTTTATTTCTTCTCCGCCACTGGAAACTCACAACGATACACTGTTACCATTTCCTCCACGATAGTAAAATGCGGTGTCAGAAATTCCATCACAATCAAGTTACTAGTTTCCAGGTAACACCCTATAGCAGGGGTTCCCAACCTGTGCACCGTAGAAAGTAAAGAGGGGCGCCGTGAGTCGATCCTCTAAGTCTAAAGCACAAATATTTGTGGGTGCCTAAGAAGCAACAATACCTATTCTGACGCTCGCCACACTTTCAAACTACTGGAGAAGATTACAACGCTCAGAAAGAAACTACAAGTTTGGATAAAAAAGACGAATGAAGGCGGCGGTCAAGATTGCTTTCCACAATTGTATAAATATGCGGGATCCAATGAACTGGTTGTCTCACAAGACCTGATGGTCCTTTTCACGGAACACTTATGGAAGCTCACAGAATGGTTTTCGAAATACTTTGCAGATGATGATGTCGAAAGATCTGCGTGGATCAAAGATCCCTTTCATACGCAAGCTCCGCCAAAATTCTCCAAATCCGATTTGGTGGAGTTTTGGTTATCGATTCAAAATGAATATCCAAACCTAACTTCAAAAGCTTTAAGAATTTTTATTCCATTCGCAACGTCATATTTATATGAAGCTGAATTTTCAGCCACAGCTGTAATCAAGAACAAATATCGGAGATCAATGAGGAGCAAGACATGAGAGTCGCAGTGTCGAATTTTATTTCCCGTTTTGAAAAACTATGCGGAGATCACCAAACTCAATCATCTCATTCATTTGACTGTGGTATTTTATTTTTGTTTTTGTTTTCCGTTTCAATTCTGAATTAATAAAATAGACTTCATTTCCTATTGAGGAAGTATTTATTTTTGTGTCTACTATTATTGTAGGTACCTATTTGTTTCGACAGTATCTATTTAAAATAGCTGTTTAGCTTGGTAGGGCACCGTGACAAAATGCTAAACTTGAAAGTGCGCCGCGGGTTGAAAAAGATTGGGAACCCCTGCCCTATAGGATTATAATATGTACATGGGGGTGGGTTGGCCCAGTGGTTAGGGTCGAGGGCTTGTGACCGAAAGGTCCCGGGTTCGATTCTCGTTAGCGGCGGAAATTTATTTCTGGTTTTTTCAATCAAAAATAAATATCTACAAAAAAGCCCAGCGAAGAATCCCCACCTGAGCCTTCACTGTTGGCTTCTAATTAACAGTGCTTTTCCTAGAGTGGCGCCGGGAAACAGTAACAAAGCCTGCACAGAATACGAGGCTGACCAGAGAAGTCGATGCCGATGAGACAGAAGTAAGTAAAAGTCAAAATCGAAGTTTCGAGCATTACCCACTACATATAGCATATCGCTAACAAAATTTTATGCAAGCAATAGACAGACAGACCGACAGACATACTAACAGACAGGCAGTTGTTTTTTGTTGTAGATATCATAAAATGCCCAATATCTCAAAATCGTAAATTTTCGCGATCACAATACCTGCCTATCCCGTATTAGTTTGGGAAGTAAAATGTGCGAAACAATCACTAACCTCAAAAATTGTCTAAAGACTGTATCAAAATTTCATAAAAATCAATTCAGTAATTTCCAGGTTAGACAATATAGAACGATCTAAAGTAGGGGTCGGCAACTTGCGGCCCTTTGCAGCTTTTTGCGCGGCCCTGCCAATCACCTATATAATTTTAGGAAAAATCTACAGACCTAGAGCCTGCCGAAATAAGGGTGTATTTTTTCAAGCCTGTTTATGTTTCAAAAACACATTTAATAAAATCAAAAAACATAACGAGGTTGATGGATGAAAATTCAGAAAACTTGCTGAGGATCTCAGTATCACAAACACAATTAGATCTAACAATGAATTATCAAACAATACTCAAGAATAAAAATCGTATATATTTATACATATGTGATAGGAACTGTATTTTCTTTTTTTTCCCTTTTAAGAATTATAGATTTTTTGTTCTCCTACATTATTGTAATTCTAGGATGCAAATGAAAAATAATTTGTGTCTATATTTATTTTCAATAATAATTATGCTCTTATATGATATAAAAGCACTATTTAAGTTACATCTGAATGTGCGGACCGCGTAAAAAAATATTTTAAAAATGGCCCACCACCCAAAAAAGGTTGCCGACCCCTGATCTAAAGCAATACGCATGTACACATCAGAAAATTCCTTGATTTCTGTAATAGGCAAGGTAATGTTCGGATAGTTCTAAAAAGTGTATCATGCTACTGGCCAATGGACAGCCTATAATGAATACAACAATTTTTTTTAAAAACCCCACCCCGAGCCCCACCCCAATTTCACCCCCACTCAAAAAAAGTAGAAAATGATCAAGAACGCCCCAGAACGCCAGAAAACGAAGTTTGAGGAGTATTTGAATTTTTTCATTCCATCGCCCATGCACAAATTTTTAAAATTATAGCAGCATTGCCTACTACGATCCTACAGCATATCGCTACTCAAAAGGCCAAGTGACAGACAGATCGACGGAAATGATTGACGTGTACTTTCGTTTATGCAGATATCATAAAACGCCCAAAAAGCGTATTATCTCAAAATCGAAAATTTTCGCGATGAAGTATTTTTTACGAAATACTAGCAAGTATAAGCGTATTAGAAGATTACAGTGCATGGCATCGAGGATTTCGAGGTTAAAGTAATCGAGAAGTTTATTTGTATAAAGGATCTCTTTAAGAAATAATCCGAGTGATTGAGAAGTAAAACACTTGAGAAGTAACTTTTTGTAATGCTAGCTGGAGAAACATTCAAAAAATAGCTCTTTATGGAAACCAAACACTCTTATTACGTGCAGGGTGCAGTGCAGCATCAACAAATCTGCGTAGGATTTTCTTATAACTAGTTTTTTTCTAATGTGTGTTATTTTGGACGCCCGCTTTAAAAAATTCAGGATCCGTCATTGCCGGCAAAATAGTAACTAAGCATGGATTTTAAATGAATACTATCCACATTTCAGATGCCTCTGAACACTCGCACTTCATGGGTGCAGAAATGTTCATTGTATAAGAAACCTGAAATGGCTCTTACGACTTAGTCTTTCAATTGCTTGCGTGATTTCTGACAAGTTATTCTATTTGTTTCAAATATGGCCAGCAACAGCCCAAATGGTAACAAACTTCCTACTACATTTGAGTGTATTAGTTGAAAAAATTGCCTTACTCTATTCCACTACCGCGCTGCTATTGTGGTAATTACTTCGAATATTTCATACTCCCATCTGTTTTCCCCTGACGAATTACTGGTGACGTAGTGCTGTTGCGTTTTACACCTAAATCCACTCGTCGCTTTACATCCTGACAAAATTGATCCCCAACAGTGATAGATAACAGTGCTCGTTTCGTGTGTACCGGAGCACATATCTCGTGTCAGGGATGTAAAGATATGCATACGTTTGTACCGACAACAAGCGTTACATTTGCGTATACGAGAAGGTATTTATTTATACTTTGCTAGCAGTACGAGTTTTCGTACGTACTTGTTGCAGCTAATTTTTGGAAGGCACATAATCCTTTTTTTGTCATGTCTTAGCCTGTTCCTTTATTGATGACAGGCTCCTAACGTGTGTCTTTAAGAGTACCTTTGACCACCTTATCTTTGAAAGAGGATTTGATTGAAATTCTTCATCTGTATAAATTGGCTATACCCAAACCAACCAACCAAGAAGGAAAGCTTTTCCTAAAACAACGTTGTCTCATTTAAGTATGCGTGCATTTATACGGTAGGTGAAAGTAGATGGTAAATACGGCAACAGTGGACGAAAGAGCACAAACACAAAAGAGCACGGTAGGTTCGCGTGCACGTGCGAGTAAGATGCAGATAAGGATCCTGGTATTATTTGACGGTCATGGACGTGCGCGCGGGATTTGTGTTTATATAAAATAGATTACGTGTGCATAAAAATGGTTTGCAGACGTAAATTTCGGATATACGATTGATAATAATCACAACAGTTTCATCATATCAACAGTATCATAGATCAGATTGTTTTAAAAGCGTAAATTGAAAGTGAAATAAAAAATGGAGTCAAGTTGATTGACTGAGTACTTCCCACACATAATGATGATACAATTTTACTATTTCCAATTGCATGAAGCTATAGTCTGTAATCCCCTTGCAACTAAATCATCGCCCACCCGCCCGCAAAAACAACATCCAACACAAAAATCCTCGTGAATAGTTTCTTCCGTCTCCCTCCTTAGGAACTAGGATGCCACAGTTTTTTTCTGCATGCTTCAACTGGACGATGCGAAACGATCAAGAGCATCCAACCCGTCTAAAAACTAAGTTTGAGCTGATTCTATATTTTTAGCATTTTGATTATTGCTGCGCCGCCACTGACGCGGTTTTTCAAAAACAGAGTCGTTTTCCATTCTTGCCGCGGTAATAAATTCTTTGTCTAAATTTTATTAAAATCAATCCAATCATTTTCGCTTTACGCAATACATGCAGAACGAAATAAAGCAAAACTCGTATCTACAGATCACAAAATGGGTTTCTGTAATAGGCAAGCCAATGTTCGGATGGACCTAAAATAGTGTAATATGTCGCTAGGTATTTCTTCTACAGGTCAATGGACAAACTATTATAAATACAACAAAATTTTCAGTTTTACAACCCCCCACCCCCAACTGCCCCGAATTCACCCCACCCAAAAAAAAAAGAAAATTATTAGGAACCCGTAAAACGCCTAAAAACAAAGTTTGAGCTGTTTTTATATTTTTAGTTTTTTTATTATTGCTGCGCCGCCACTGACACTATCCAAAACACGCGCGTTTTCCATCCTCGCTGCGTTAGTAATACTGTATCAAAATTTCATTGAAATCAATTCAATCAATTGAACTATTTTCGCGGTACGCGATATCCAACGATCTAAAACCATACTCGTATGTATACATCACAAATTCTAACTTCCGTGGTTTCTATAATAAGCATGCAACGTTCGAATGGACCTAAAAAAGTGTATCATGCCGCTAGGTTTTTCATTCACATACTAATGGACAGCCCATTACGAATACAACAAATTTTTCAGTTTTACAACCCCTCACCCCCCAATAATTTCACCCCCACCCAAGAAAAAGTAGAAAATGATCAGGAACCCCTAAAACGCCTAAAAACGAAGTTTGAGGCTTATTTGAAATTTTTTGTTTTTTGCTAATTATTCCACCCCCCTTAACGATTTTGAAAATTAGAGGAACATTACCTACTACGACCCCACAGCATAACGCTGCCCAAATCTCATCACAATCCAAGCAGCGGTTACTGAGACTACGAGGCTAGAAAAACGCTAACAGACAGACAGACAGACCGACAGACAGACCGACGGAAATGAATGACATGGATTTTCGTTATGTAGACATCATAAGACGCCCAAAACGCGTATTATCTCAAAAATCGAAAATTTTCGCGATCACAATACTCCCCTCACCTATCGGTGTGGGAAGTAAAACTGAATTCAAGATAAAACGCTCTATTTACATTTCATTTTTAAGCTGGGCGCATGCGCATTTGAAATATAAATGACACTGCGTCACGAACGGGTAAACAGAGATAGGCACAAAATAGTTTGACAGCTAATCCTACTTGCGTCTTGGGTGGCACCAGCCATTGTTTATTGGTAATATTCACCTGACAGGAAAACCCGAAGGTTTATGTGTTTTTAACTGTTTATTAGAATATGAAATCCCCGGCCCCAAGAAGCATTTTATTTCCTGCGTGCTTATGGCGAGAGAGTTGACGTTTACGAGAATGTCTATGAACTAAGTGCTAGTGTTTGTTTTATATAAACAGCAATTGTTTAACTCTAAAGACATCCCAAGTCCAAAGCTCGAGAAACTAGGTTATGTTTCGATTTTTGACACTATGTGCATAGAATCGGAAAACATTTAATTACGGGGTACGATGTGTGATGTCTGACGACTGTGATGTGGTTGACATCTATATTCTGACAGTTATAACATACAAGATCTCCAAACAAGATGTAATGTAGGAATTAGTGTAGTTTTAGACGTGTAAAATGCTATCAAGCTATGGTGCATTCTAATTCTGGTTCAAGGTTCAAGAAATGAAATCAAATCTCATTAAAATAATAAGGTAGTGTAAAGCAGTCTTTACAGTTTAGGTTTTCAATTGATGAGCAACTTAGGAGCCGACCAGATCCGAACCACGTGACCACAGATTGTTAGTGAAAAGTTAGAAGGAAGATGTGTCGCTGGTTAGTAGTACTATTGGGACTAATTGTTCATTATCAACCTGATTTATTTGTCATCACTAAATCGAATAACTCGAAAAGGGTTGAGATTAGGCACACCTTGTTCCATATAGCTTTTTAATTTATCGTACCAGTTGACATAACTAATAATATGCAGGATGCTTCAATTAAAATAGTACAAATTTGGAGCGCCATAACTTATTGGCTAACCTTATACCTGACACGATTTTGAAAACCCATACGCATTTTTCATCCTCGCCACGATAGTAATACTGTGTCTAAATTTCATTAAAATCCATTCCATAATTTCCATGTTACTAAATTCAGAACGATCTAAAGCAATACTTGAGTATACATCAGAAAAGTCCCTTGATTTCTGTAATATAGGCAAGGCAATATTCGGATGGACCTAAAAAGAATATTATGACGCTAGGTCTTTCTTTCACAGATCAGTGGACAGCCTATCATAAATAGAACAAATTTTTGAGTTTTACACCCCCACCCAAAAAAAAAGTAAAAAACGATCAGGAACCCCTAAAACGCCTAAAAACGAAGTTTGAGGGATATTTAATTTTCTTTGTTTCTTGTTAATTACTTCCCCGCCCCTGCACCGATTTCCAAAATTATGGCAGCATTACTTACTAGGACCCCACAGCATATCGGTACCCAAATTTCATCATAATACATGCAGCGGTTGCTGAGATTACGAGCCTAGAAAGACGCGAACAGACAGACAGACAGACCGACGGAAACGAGTGACGTGGATTTTCGTTATGTAGACATCATAAAACTCACAAAAAACGTATTATCTCAATATCGAAAATTTTCGCGATCACAATAATCCCCTCACCTGTCGGTGAAGGGAAGTAAAAAGTAATAGGGATAGATACTATAAATATTATTATGAACATTACAGCCGTCCCGAAAGTAGTACGTTCGGTATGATTTACTACTTACTATTCTCGGAACGGCTGCAGACAATTTAGTTAATATCTAGTATACCTTTTATCAGATCTATCTTGCACTGTTAGCCGTTTTAATATCCCGAAGAACTGTCACAACCTAATCATGACCTCTCCTATCTTTTCTAGATCTTGGCAAATCAGTCCGACGACATGATTTCTGATATAACTTGATCAAATTTTTCCTGCAACTTTGCATCGGTACCTCGTACTACAACCGCTACCGCAACCGCGCAAAGCCGCTCCTTGGCGGGCTACTAATTGCAAACAAATCAAAGGAGGCCGAAAGGGCCACCGATGCTCGTTGCGGCCAGGTCCAGATCAGATTTGCCCGGCTTAATGTAATCCGCCAATCTCTACAATTTGCTGATACTCCCTTGTTGCTCTTTATTTAATGAAATATCAGATACGCGACGCGCACTGTATCTTGTGAGGTCTCAATAGTATCTTCTTCGTTCTCACGACTATTAGAGCTTGTGGAGGCGGAGTTCCGCGGGCTGGTTTTTGGTTTAACGATCGAATATGATAGTTGGGGAGGGAGGGATAGCGTTATCTGACCAGTAATACACATCTGCAAATAATTGGGTCAGTTATGAAAAAAATGTCTAAAAACATAAGCATTTTAAGATTTTTACAGGCAAGGAATTTGATTTCTACCTTCCCCATCGCTGAATCAACTGGTACTTACCAAGTATCATATAGTGGAGGAGGTCATAGTACAGAACACATTCTATACACTCACGTAATCAAGATAATGCTAAACTCATAGCATAGCTGTTTGCAAGCTCTTCAAACTATCGTATCAGCGAGGCGTGTTTGCCGTGCATCGAAGATTGGCTGCGTACAATCCATCCCTAAGAAAGGCAAAAAAAACCGATCTCACCAACTATAGACGTATGGCTCTTCTCAGCATCATGTCTAAGGTTATGAAGGCTGTCATTGACGCACATCTCCTGAAATGCTTGGACAACAATAACATCATAAATGATCGCCAGTATATGGCTTCCGTAAGCATGGGTCTACGGGTGACCTTCTGGCCTACGTCACTCACACTCGCTTGTGGAACAGAGCAATTGAAAATCATGGCGAATCCCGTATTGTTGCACTTGAAATATCGAAAGCCTTCGACAGAGTGTGGCATGAGGCACTTCTGGTCAAGCTTGGGTCCTATGGACTACCACGTGGCCTGCGCCATTGGCTGAATAGCCTTTTGGGCGACCGATCCCTGTTTGCCGTAGTCGAAGGCTGTTCATCAGACGTACCTCAGGATGTACCTCAGGGTCTGTCCTATCCCCTAAACTGTTTCTATTGTACATCAACGGGCTACTGGAAATAACATCCAATCCAATCTGCGGACGACAGTACGTTAATATCGTACATGGAACCAGGCAAGCCGCTATCATCCCAGGAGACGGTGCGTCTGCGACAGCAACATGCCTCACGGATTAACGTGGATATCAAAACAATTGTCGAGTGGGGATTAGTAAATAACATCCTGTTCAACGTACAGAAAACTTAGGCAACAACACTTACTAAGAAGTCTCTCAATGGACTACCAAATATGGAAATGGAGGGTAATCCAATAGTCGAGTCACCAACGTCAAGCTTTAGGGGAACACCATCAACAACATGCCCTGGCACGACCACGTTGCGCATCACAGAAGCTTGGAGTTTTTTTCCGCTGTAGGAAGGTGTATATGTTAAACTCAATACCCGAATTCGGGCAATGCCCGAAAAAAATGCGCAGAACTAGTTTTGAGCAAGGAATATTTCCCAAACCCGAAATATTAATTTTATACGGCTATTGAGCATTACTAAATAGGCAGACATATTTTTGCGCATCTTGAAATGCACAGAACTAGTTTTGCGCAACTTGAAATGCACAAGACTGGTTTTGTATATGTTGCCATGGTGGCATTTAGAATTGTAGAGATTTGTTTTTCGATACATTGTTGATACACTTTTTATTGCAGAGACATGAAGGTTAGGTTAGGTTAGGTTCATTCAATATAGTGAGGATATGATCTTTTGTCATGAGATTATGTTTTTGTGAGCTTGAAGCTTCAAGCAGCCGAACTAATTCGGATTCGAATTTAGCTTGCATTTTTTCCACAAGCTGAAACAAAAAACACTCAAAGCAACAACATAAACATAACCTTTCTTTTTTAATATAAGTGCTGTCGGCCATTCAGTACCACAGAACTATACCTTATCCACCGAATAAACGGAGTAACCATGCACAATATATGTAAATTTTTGCTGTATGGTCAAGGGTTATATGTATACCGTCTACAAAACTGCATACTGAGAGCAGTGATGTTATAGAGAAATTAAGTTCGATTTATCCGAGTAAAGCCCCAAAATATGGGTGTGAAATAATTTTTTACTCCTTTTCTTCAGTGAATGCAGTATAGTTCTGTGCATTTCAAGTTGTGCAAAACTAGTTCTGTGCATTTCAAGATGCGCAAAACTAGTTCTGCCCATTTGGTAATGCTCAATAGCCGTATAAAATTAATATTTCGGGTTTAGGAAATATTCCTTGCTCAAAACTAGTTCTGCGTATTTTTTCGGGCATTGTCCGAATTCGGATATTGAGTGAAACATATACACCAGAGCAACTGCTGCTGCTCTACAAGGCACAGATCCAACCATCGTTAGAGTATTGCTCTCATGTGTGGGGATGCGCTCCGAAGCACTCTCTAAAGCTTCTGGAGACTATCCAGAAAAGAGCAATCAGACTAATGGATACGCCTAACCACACAAAGCACCTCCACAGCATGGAACATCGAAGAAGGGTTGCTGACCTGTCTCTGTTTTACAGATCTATCAACGAAGATGTTCGAGTGAGCTCTCCCAGATAATAACACCAGAGGCCGTCCGAACGAGGAACATTAGGGAGGCTCTGCGAGCTCATCCTTACTAGGTCGAGGTCCCTACACCCCGAACCAGCCTCCTCCATCATTCCTTCTTTTGGAGAACTTGGACGCTGGGGAATGAGCTGCCGGGGAATTTTGTTTCAAATCTAACGTGCACCGATACTTATTCTCTCGAAGCGCTTCTACAGCGCCATGGGCTTTCAACCTTTGCGTGAGGCTGAACATAAAAAAAAAGAATTTTGGTGTGCTACCAAAAACTTAGCAAAAAACATAATGACTGGCAAACATAGTAGCATGCTGTTCAGAAGGCTATGTTGCACACATTGTAGTACTAACCAGTTATATAGGTATGATATCAGAACATATGAAAAAATACCACCACCAAAAAATACTAGTTTTCGTACATGTTTCTGAAAAGGGTTGCCCTTAAAGTTTGACCGTCATAATAAGATGTGATTGTCGTATCCAATGTTGCAATATGGGAGTTACTTAACAGAAAGTATTGCAAGAACAACGCATTCTGATTGTTAAACTTGATTATCAAAATGGTGAAAATTTGATTACAACCAATCGTAGAGTGCGTCTAATATACCTTGCTTGCTGTGGTTGAGCATTGTTGACTGGTTGTTGTTTTAGAGAACAAATATCATGGTTCTTGGTGGAGGAATTTCTTGTGTCCGATAGTATAAGGAGAAAACTAGGCTTATTTTCAATTGTTCAACTTTAATAGATCTTTCTCTATGTGACCCAACAATGCAAATAGGTTTTGATAATATTTGAGGAATTCTGAATAATTTCTGAAATAAATATCTGTCAAGAATCCAAATTGGAGATGGGTGTTGTACCTATCTTCAAGATTTCAAGATGTTTGAGGTTATGTACACCAAATTAATGCACTTGGGGTGTTTTTGAGGTTAGATATAGAATCATAACAAAATAGCAGATCTCCGATGTTACTTAGTCATTTACACATCAGGTATTGGAGAACTGGAATGGCGGTATAACTATTGGCGGAAGCAAAATATCTAACTTAAGATTTGCTGACGATACAACCCTTATTGCTGCTTCTCAGGAAGAACTAGTAGCTCTATTAGACATTTTAGAACAACACAGCGCAGCATATGGTCTTGGTATTAACTACAACAAGACTAAGGTTATGATCGTAGATAGAGAGCATGACAATAACCGAGAAATGAAGTCAATAGGCCGTTGTGAGGTAGTTCAAAGTTTTGTGTACCTCGGTTCTTTGATCGACAATTCGGGTAGCTGTGAGAATGCGATTCGACGGCGCATTCAACAGGCACGGGTGGCCATGACAAAGCTTACTAAAATATGACGTGACCATAACACCACTAAAGCTACCAAAATGTCACTGGTTCAGTCTCTTGCGTTCTCCATATTTTTGTATGCCCTCGAAACTTGGACTGTTAAAAAGGCAGATCGAGCTCGCATAGATGCTTCTGAAATGTGGACGTGGAGGAGAATGCTGAGAATTCCTTATCGCCCATCGAACTAATGTTTCCAGACTGGATGAGCTCGGTAATCCAAAGAGACTATCCTCCATTGTGTCGACGAAAATGCTCACATTTTTCGGACATATTCACATAAGCGAATAATATGGAGAAACTTGTAGTTCAGGCCCACGCCCCGAGTGGGCGGCGTCGTGACCGTTCCCTTGCACGCTGGGTGGATACGACAAAACAGTTGCTAGATATGAGTATCAAGAGCCCCACTGAACTGACAGAAAATCGCGAAAGATGGCGTGCTACAGTTCTCAAAACTATTGATAATATTCGTGTCGGCAATACTCTAGCTCCGATTTAATGCATTTTACGAGTTCACAACATGTCTGTTAAGACATTGTGACTATGATAATCAGCAGATCCTTATAAAATGTATTTCAATAAGCGTACACAATATTTGACTACCATACTGATATGTGATTGAAACATCAAAAGTTGACATATGTGTGTTAGCAAACAAGAAGCAATACACCACGCGTCCTGATAAACATTGTTATCAAAATGGTAAAATGATGAGAAAAGTCCATTTTCACGTTATTTCTGGCTTATAAAATTTAGGAAAGACTTAAAAAAATCAATGCGTCTAAAACGTGTTAACGTTTGATGTATTGTGTACTGTAGTCTGAAGGAACCGTACTTCTTTGAGGATGAGGAAGGTAAAGCGAACGTTATCAAGGTATGATAACGCAGTTTTATCTGCCTCAATTAAAACTGGAATGGTTCAAAAAATATTTACTATCCCGAGTTTGTCCCTGGTCCAATTATTTCTCTGCTTAATTACCAGATGACCAATCAAATCTTCCGATCCTATTGACACCGATAACTTTTGAGTACTTTAACCGTTATCACTACCTAAGTGCTATTCAAGAAGAGCCCTAAAAGCCAATTAGTTGAAACGCGATACTTTGAGACCTCAAAGTTTGCAATTTTTCACTTTCCAACTAGAAATGTGCAGCCATACCACAGACATCTTCACCTCTGTAAAAGGCCAACAATAACTCATTCAATTATCGATACTGAAACCACCAGAACAACCGTGACATTTTTGTGAAAGAAAGAAAAATGCTCCAGATCAATCCTGGCATCGTCATCAATCACACGTAGGCTCTAAATGGTTGACAGCTGGTTACCCACCATTGAAAATAGCAGTGGCGTCACACCACACTTCTAGTTAAGGTCATACAAATATGTCACACCGTGATGATGACATCTTTTTCCACAATAAGGATTCCCTTGTCTCCAAGGGATCAAACGAAGATCATGAAAAAAACACTTCAAGACGATAGAAAATAGTAAATGAATCAAATCCGAAATAGACCTTTTTAAATATCTACCTTGTTTACCAATTTCTCATATTTATTATATTTTGGCTCATCATTAAAACCACATATTTTGAATTCTAAACCCCTTACTGACCCTTAGGCGACCTCTGTACCCTCTATGACATTGATTGACAGTTGCGCTAGGAAGCAGTTTTGTGGGCCATAGGACACTAGCGCGCCGCGGTCAGATTGGTTCTAATCCCACCGGTCAGAAGCGCGCAAAATATTTTGGATAATAGGCAGGTATGTGGACACCAGCAGCGCACGGGGCGGCGAGGTAAACTTATGTCTTATAATTTTAACCGATTTTAATTCATTTGTCATTTTTTGCGATCTTGCTAATAGTTACTGAAGAATCTGCGGAACTCCAGTCAGAGGTATCGTTTCTTTTGACTTGACAGAAATGAATTACTTTTTTATATCATTAAATGCGAAATTTTGTTCTGAACATAATAAGTTAATCTGATCACTATAATAGATGCAAAAAAATTTTAATTAATCAGAACGTGTTCTAATTTCTCTCAAATTTGTTCGATTTCTTGACGACGTAAAAAAAAAGTCCGAGAAATTTACCTTCTCAGCTTGTTTTGTGGGAGCATCATGGTTGTGCTCATTATTTCTTTTAAGAACAATCTCTTCCGATTGATCCATCAGCAAAGATGCTATGCATCCTCTTCTAGAGCATCTGTAGGCTACACCACGGGTGGTTTCTTTATCTCTTCGGAACGTATACTCTTCAAGGACTATTAATTTCTTCCCTTTTACACTTAACATAGTCTCCATGATGAAAAAGTAGAACACAAACAATACTCACAAACAGCAACTAAGGATTAAAAGCTACTGAAATATTTTCATTAAGGGTAGTTTTATATACCTACAGGAGCCGAATAGTCATGTAGATAATCTAAGAAGTAACTGTAAGCTACCGCAAGTCGTAAAAAGACAGATGAAAGTTCGCAAGAATAAAAGGGATGTGGCCATTAGGAATAACCAAGTGACCGGTGCCGATGAAGGCTCCTTTTTTGTAAACAGGTAAGAATCAAACCGCGCGCGCTCGTGACCGATCACCGTTTTGTGCTTATTAACTTACAAACTAATTTGGTGATATTGAAATCATGAAGAGCTCAAAGTGTTCATTGGATTAATAATACTAATAAATCAAAAGCGAGATCCAGTAACATAGTAGTAACATGTCGGTATCTTATGATCACAACGCTGTTTGTCTTATGAGGAATTAACGTGACACAGACACACTTCAATTCCCAAATAGGACCAAGTCATATCTCATTCGGGATCCAACAACAAAGCGTAAGAAAATCTGAAAAAACATTTAATAGATTCTTTGGTTTCGAGAACATCGATCAGATTTTTGCCCGAATCATATCCAGTCCACTGAAGAATTAAAACAAAATACAATTTTGATTTCTCTCATCTATTTCTCTTTTACTGCTCCTCCTGTCCTGCTAGTGCTATTCTAAAAACTAAACTAACTTCACACTGACGCATAAATAGAGAAGTCGTGAATGCTTTTCTGCTCCTTGTTTTAGCTAAAACACGAAATTCGAAATCTGAAAGAAAGTTTATCCTCATTTTTGTCACCGCTTCCGTAAGATGTACTCTAAAACATTTTGTGCAATAAACAAGTGACCGTTCTTTATAGCTTTTCAGTGTACTACCTTTATAAAATAGGTACACTCATTTTTATTTAGGGACTGGATGTGAATCAACAAACCATAAGCTTTTAGTACGAAAATTCTCCAACTCTATTAGTTTTTTTTCTTTACCATTTGAGAAACATAACATGCCAAGGACTACACTATTTTTTGAACAAGATTTTCAGTTTCTTGAACTGCATAAATTGGCTAGAGCATACAACAAATTGCTTCAAAAGCGTAGATTAAACCAAAAATTGACTAAAAAGTAGAATAGAGCATGTTATAATTCCATTCCAATCCTCTGTCATAACAGTAATAAATATTACAGAAGAAACAACATACAAAACTCAAAAACAACTTTTTGGTTGTTGACATTTTACCACCTGTTTTGTATATCATATAACATTAATCTATACCAAACGGTGATCGACAATGACAATTCTAACATCTGAAACCTGACTGACGACATATACATATGCATATCTCTATCAGAATCCTAAAATCTTAAAAATATGCGTCTATTATAGAACAACATGTTAGGGTAAAAAAGTCGAAATGTCAAACTGGTGACGTGAGATTTCACAAATAATCGATTCTGTTATTATTGTTATTTATTCATTCAAATAAATAAAGGCCACCCTTGAAGGTCAGTCCTTGTATAAAGGGGCTTCTAAACCGGCAACACTTTTACTGCAATGTATGACTGCCATACTGTAGCCGGCAAAATTCTCGGCACCAACGGCCAGACTGAGCAATATTTCTTGTATGGCCCGTCCATATAGCCAAACTTATGTTTTCCCGTGTGGGGGCGAGTTAGAATATCTCCCAACGTATATCCTGCGTGTCGTAAAAGGCGACTAAATGGAACCGAACTACTGTCGGTATAAGCAGTAACCTCTTCTTAACCAACCGCTTTGGGTGGACGAGTTGAGAAGAGTCAGGACATCTTCTTGTCCTTGGGGTGAGAAATTGCCCCTAAAGGCGGATGAACCAGTAGATAACATCTGGTCAACGGCATGAGGATGCAGAAAGCAAATGGGAAGCTACTGCATTAAAGATCTTAAAGATATCCCAAGAGAAACTCGTAAAATGAGTAAATGCATTTTACGAGTTCACAACATGTCTGTTAAGACGTTGTGACTATGAGGATGATGTTCGAAGTTGCCAATATATTTCTAGCTGCTATCAAATGCCGGATGATCGCTTGTCAAGCGAGAACATCCGCAGTATTGCTCTATTTTGTGTTTGTTTATTGTTGGACTTGAACATTTTGGTACGATAATGGCCAACACATGGACAACGAGAGGATTGTTGATTTCATTAATGAGATAAACTCACATTCTGAGTTATGGAACGCGGAAGTCGGAACATATAATAATAGGAATGCCAAATAATATGGATGGTGTGTTATTATAAATAAAGAATAAGGAGAAAAAGAAGACTATAAGTGGTAGTGCTGCCGGTGAACCAATGAAGTGGTTTGCTTTCGATGCCGTATTTAATGTTTCTTAAACGGAACCTTAAATATGGCTGCGACATGTATAATTTAGTCAGCCATTGTTGCCCGACTGCATATTCCGTCTATGAACCAATTTGTGGGTCACACTATTGCAGAAAATATTGCCGAGTCGTGTACTGCAATAACATATTGTCGTCATGGCCGGGCTATAGTTGCCTAGCAATATAGCCAAATATTGTAGTAAAAGTATTCACCATTAAGAACTTCCTTTAGGGTATATCAGATTAAATGTTGACACACTCACACTACACATTCGCCTCATCTTCAACGTCGATGTTGCTTTGGCTATTATGATATCTAAATATCTAGACCATATGGAGTCTGCTACGTATTTTATCAATTGTTAAACTATAGAAGGTATTCCATATGCGATTTCATTTTTGAATATAATATTCGAGATCCGGGGTGGTTAGAGTCGAGGGCTCGTGACCGGAAGGTCCCGGGTTCGATTCTCGTTAGAGGCGGAAATTTATTTCTGCTTTCTTTTAATCAAAAATAAATATCCGCCAGAATTTCCTACACCTACACCTACACAGAACACGAGGCTAATGACCAAAGCAGTCGATACTGATGACACAAGTAAAAAAAGATTAGAGATCCATCCCACCTGACCGTACGCCGCTGGACTGCCGAGAAAAGACAATGCTGAGTACCCCGTATCGTATTTCACCTGATTTCTAAATGACGTAACCGAAGACGCAGGCTGTGCAAAGCCCAGTCTAGACGCCAGAGCCAATAATCCTTGAATCTGGAGAGAATGGCGCCTATCCATCGACAGATTACGACTGATACGGATGGTTAAACCATCTCTTACTTAGATAACACCAACCGTGACATATTATACCGGGTTTTCATTGGTTGTTATCTAGAAGAAGTCGATGGGCCGTGCAACTGCGACTCATTAGCTTGTTGGAGAAAGTTGATGGACCGTCATCAATTTTCGCCAAAGTGATAACTGAATATAGGTTTTTTCCTCAGAGTAACAACTGAACATAGAGGTAGTAAACAACTGATTCTAATAGGCCGACATCTTTTCTTACGTTGTCATGTTGACCACCAGATACAGCAATCACAATTATTTACCATCGACTTAATTGTATAGTATCCAGAAATATTCCATTCTACGTTAAAAAAGACGGTATTTTGATGGTTCAGGAATGATTACAGCAAACCCATTAGATATGTTGACCTCTACTGCTTTACTGCATATTTCTTCATCATAAACGCAAATTCTGAAGCCTTACATAAATTTTGAGGAGCTGGCAAGGCCGATATAATTTTCATGCGACTTATTTACGGTAGAATCTCGACTGTCAAACGCTTGTTTTGTTTTTGCGTCTTTTATGCTTGGTCGGTAAAATCGAATTCGCTATTTGTTGGTAACTGTAGTGAAGCTTTACGGACTTGCTGTGCTATATTCGAGTGTAGTTTAACAGTTTTTCGAGACGGAACCCAAAAAGTGCAGTGTTTGTAACATGGCTGCATTGGAAGAACTTTCAGGTTAGTTGGCGTTACACAGCATTGTTTACAATTTGAACTGTCACTGCGAGGTCACAGCTGATCAATGTTTGGGGGCTGAAGTGTCAAAGATGATATTCAGTTGTTACTCTGAGGTTTTTTCTAGCTTATATTTCGGTCAGAGTTTAATGCCAGATTAGCTACAATAGTACCTTTAACTACTACGTGTTTATGGGTCAATCAGCTCATTTTCAGTCAGTCGATATCGACTTTTGAATGTTCCATCAAAAGTGATTCGTTAAATTTTACGATGAAAAAAGTGCAGAATGGTCGGGATCTAAGTCTGGAGTTGAAAATGCGGCTTATGATATGCTACGCATTTTCTGTATTGTTCTACGGGACGGAAACGTGGATAATAAAAAAGTAGATACCCAACGCCTCGAAAGTTTTGAAATGTCGATATATCGTCGAATTCTGAGAATATCATGGGTGGACAAAGTTACAAACGAAACAGTATTAATAACAATGGAAAAACAAAGAGAAGTATTGCTAACCTTAAAGAAAAGAAAATTACAGTACCTGCTGAAACACGGTATGATAGGAGAAAAATATCATCTACTTCTATAGAGGGAAAAATCCCAGGAAAAAGAAAAGAGAGTAAGGAGAAGACATTCGTGACTGAAAAATCTGAGAGATTGATGGTATAATCATTGCTCCAATAACCAGCTATTTAGAGCGGCGGTTTCCAAAGTTCGAATTGCATTGATGATTGCCAACCCCAGAATGGGGATAGCACCCTTAACTCCTCCCGTATGATACGCCTCTGATTAAAATTATGAAATTCCGAATTCAGAATCAGATTCAGCGTCAAAAGTTTACCCATCGCACCTAATTTCGTAATTTTGTTATGAATGGTCTCGAGAATATCGAGGGAAAACCGTCTTCAGGGTACCCCATGCAAAGGAGCGCAGCTCCCTTAGGAAGCATTTCCGGACCCATGTTCATATGACATTTTCTTTCTATTTTTCGGAGTACTATTCTTGGTTAAAGTTTGTTATCATACTTAATTAACACCCTGTATATGGGGCACACCATAAGCTAGCGTTGACGTGTGAAGACCAGAGTTCACCGTACTACCAAATATAGGGTAAAGTCGGGTATATTGTACCGGTTCTTAAATCGTACCACCTCAATATTTAATAAATTGTAAGCTTCTAGCATCATCTAGTTTGCTTGTTCTATACCTCTTGTTGTCAAAACATTACTCACCAATAATAGGCGTGAATGGCGGTCTCCCGTAAAAGTTAAAATTTGTGTTTTTCGGAAAAACGCCTTTAAGCAGTAAGTATTATACGATCTTAGACAAGCCTTTATATCGAAATGAAAACCTTTTGACGTTATTTGTAATTATTAGACATTTCGAAATAGTTTAGATGGTTTACGTTCACCCTTACTTCACTTTTTAAAAAGAAATAAGGCAAATTGTGTGAATGATATCGTTCGGTAATTTGGCCACCACCGCGTTTGTTAAATCGTACTGATACAATTTACCAAACTCCAGTATTTTTTAATATTGCCAATAGTCGGAGCTAAATATGAAAGCAGCAGTAAGAAACCATAAAACTGGAAAATTTGGACTGAACGAATCCGCAAAATTTTTAAGCCGACCTTCAAGAGACACTTATTGGGTACAAACACGAAAGCAAAAGCAGGAATTAAATCGTTGGTACGATTGAATCTATGAATATTTTGTTTTACTAACGGGCATCTAATTTGTGATTCCTACATTTAAGTTTTTAAATACAAGGTTTAATTCATTATATTGTCTTGTATTACAAATCTGTAAGAAACATCTAAACGCGTTATGCTATGGTACAATTTACCAAACCGGGTGGTACAATTTAGTGAACTAGTTGGGTAGATTGTACCGTTTGCAACATTTTAAAAAACATTTATTATTTCGAACTGTCAGTCTTTGTGGATCTTTCCAATTCCGCATTTTGATAGAAACATGTCAAGTAATCCTAATTTATATTTTAATTGAATTCAAATAAGTTATTTGATGAAATATGTAACGTGGTACAATTTAACCGACTTTACCCTAACATAATCTGATCGGATCTACTCGGACCTCAATGCCAATACCGGACATACAAGCTTGCCAAGGTAATATGTTATTTTTTATGATAACCTCCAGAAGCTTGATGACAGATCATCTCTGTATGCAAGCGTGCCATATACCGTTTTGATGTTTGTATGTTTTCGATGTTGATTTATAATAACATCATCCCATCCGATGTAACGCCACTCGCAGTTGATAATGCGGCAAAGATGAATTATTATACAGATATAATATATTTGTTCAAATAATGCATCGGACTGCGCTCATTATTTCGCTGTATATGAATTCATCATATCCAGTATTAATGGTCCGCTACAAACGGAATAATTAATGATGTTGACAGAAAAGTATACATCGGTAGGTATATCATATCTATCTGTACCGTTTATTGACTGCGTATATATCAAACCAAATGCTGCACATGTTGTTCGCTGCAGCTCTTCTTTTTAATCCCAGCCATTTAGCGCAATAAAGGAAACAAATAGTCAAGTTGATTGACTCGGTACTTCCCACACATTATGGTGATACCATTTTATTATTTCCCATAGCATGAAGATGAGATTACTTTGCAATAGTGACCGACCGAACATTCGGTTTCGGCCTAATTTCGGCCAAGAAACGGGTTTCGGTTTAGTTCCGGTTTCGGCTGCCATCCCGCCGAAACTACGGCCGAAACAGAAACTAAATTCGAACTTATCACAAGCTAAGAAGCCTACTTATCGGAGCCAAGTTTGCAAAGAAACGCAGATATTACTCCCACCAGAATTTCAGTCCATTTCTGTCTTTGAGAAAGGTTCTCCTAAAATTCACGACTGCTTCCACTGAACAACTACTTATTCAAATTTATTCAGATTGAGGAACCTATTTGCAAAAAGGTTGATAAATTATTGTTTCCCGCTTACAATATTACAATATTAGATTGTTCAGTTATGAATACTGATAGTCAACAATAGCTGTAGCTCAATGAAGCTCACAACAGTTTCTTAAATTCAGAGAAAACTCCTTATTTTCAAAAATACTTAGTAGTTGAACTTAGCACGTAGGTACTTCAGAAATTTAGTTTTAAGGCAGCTAATTGATAACAGTGTCATAAAGGTTGACCAAAGTTTGGAATGTTATTTAGTAGATACAAAATATAATATAAATATAAAATAGTTGATATTTGGTTCAGATTAACTTCTTATTTCAAAAAGTATAAATAATTGATTTGAAATAAGGTGTGATAATGCTGATGAAACGTTATTCATTTTTATATCCACGAAAAAATTACTGATGTTATATTGATGTTTCGGTTTCAGTTTCGGTTTCGGCCGAAACTGAGACGGAGGCCGGTTTCGGTTTCGGCCGTAAAAAGTAGTTTCGGTCAGACACTACTTTGCAATCAAATCATCGCCCGCCCGCAAAAAACATCCAACACAAACATTCTCGGAAATAGTTTCTTGCTCGGTTTCTTGCATCACTCTCCGCAGTTTTTACTCTACAACCTTCAACTAGACGAAACGAGATGATAAGGAGCCCCCAAGTCGCCTAAAAATGAAACTTAATATTTTTAATTTACAATTTTTTATTATTACTGCTCCGCCACTGACACGATTTCTAAAAACCATATGCATTTTTCATACTCGCCATGATAGTAATACTCTGTCGAAATTTCATTAAAATCAATTTCAGGTTACATAATCGAACGATCTGAAGCAATACTTGTGTGTATACATTCTAAGTCCCTTGGTCTCTGGACCGAAAAAAGTGTATTATGCCGCAGGGTTTTTCATTCAAGGTCAATGGACAGCCCATTATGAATACAACAAATTTTTCAGTTTTACAAGCCCCCAACCACCCCAAATTCACCCCCACACAAAAAAAGTAGAAAATGATCAGGTACCCCTAAAACGCCTAAAAACGAAGTTTGACGAATATTGTGAATTTTTTGTTTTTTGCTAATTACTCCGCGCCCCGTACAACGATTTCCAAAATTATAGGAATATTATCTACTACGACCCCACAGCATATCGCAACCCAAATTTCATCACAATCCATGTAGCGGTTACTGAGATTACCACGTTAGAAGAACGCCAACAAACAGACAGACCGACAGACATACCGACAGTCAGACCGACAGACCGATAGACAGACAGACAGACCGACGGAAATGAGTGACGTGAATCTCAAAATCGAAAATTTTCACAATACTTCCATCACCTATCGGTGTGGGAAGTAAAAGTAAATAAGAAATCGTATCGAGCAGGGAAAGTACGTGACTAAACAGCTAAGTTGTCTATTGTGGAGTACGCAAATAAAGACCGACACTAAAGTCAGACTGTACAAGACAATAGTGGAGAACATCGCCACCTATGGAGCTGAAGTTTGGGAAACCACAGAGGCTATGAAGAAAAAACTCCTAGCGATGGAAATGGGATTCTGGAGGAGTTGCTGCAGACTGAGGATTCAGGATAGAATAAGGAATGTAGACAGAAGGGACAGACAATCAAAGGAAAAGGAAAGGAAGACCAAAGAAAAATTGGAGACAAGATGTTGAGGAAGCCATGAGGCAGAGGAACCTGTCTGATGGCGACTGGAGAGACAGGCTGTGGAAGATAGGATGCGATAAACGACCCTAGCGTTGTATCCAAATCGCAAGATGATGATGATGATGATGATGATGAAGCAAAAGTACAGAACTTCCATAGTATCCCAGGTATTAGCGGTCTCCTTCCCGGGAGAATTCCCGGTAGGTAGGACATGGATGTCGGTAGGTCGCGGGTAGGCCGCGGCATGGCGATTATTCATGTGCGACCGTGTATTGCGGCTATCGATTGAGGCGAAGTGAGGCGGTGAACGGGGAGGTGGAGGGTAGGGTCGCCCCTAACACTATATACCGAGCGGGGGGATCGAACATGTAACGGTTGGTGCCGCAAGGAGGGCATCTAACATACACGGCTTCGTGTCCCCGGTTTCTTGGAGATCTCCTCCCCATGTTAAAGTTTAATCTGTGTGCGAATAGAGGTGGCTACAGAGCCGGCAACATGCCTTGGTCTGCAAAGTATCTTACTTTGGAACGGTTCACTTACTGCTGGTAAAGAGAAAGAAAGCAAAATGTGGATATTATTATATGCATTTTTTAAAGGGAATTTTCATAATTATTGGAATATTATAAAATGATCAGAGGTGTAGTTTTAAATTTGGATTTTTATTGACTTGTAAAGAAAACACCCAACATGACATCTTCTAACGTATACTATATATACACAGTCTTGCTACCGGTTTTCTCTCAACCCCGTTTTTCTTCAACTACGTCGACAACTGCGTGAATTATTGCCATCATTAACAGCGATTACCAAATTACTTTTGAACAGGGAATACTAACTAAAAACAAGCAGTGTAAACTATTTCTCATAACTCACGCTCTAGTCGTGGGTTATGAACAACGCCAACTAGACACCATTACTAATCTTTTGGAAACGCATATGATCAAATAGGCCATAGGACTCTAGCTCCACCGCGCCCGCGGTCAGATTGGTCCTAATAACACTGGTCAAAATATTTTGGATAATAGGCAGGTATATGGACACCAGCGTGCTGGGCGGCGAGGTAAACTTATGTCTTATAATTTTAACCAATTTTAATTCATTTGTCATTTTTTGCGATGTTGCTAATAGTTACTGAAGAATTTATAGAACTCCAGTCAGAGGTATCGTTACTTTTGACTAGACATAAATGAATTACTTTTTTATATTAGATGTAAAATTTTGTTCTGAACATAATAAGTTAATCTGATCACTATAATAGATGCAAATAAAGAAGTTGGTATTGTCAGCAGACCCAAATGTTTTTATAATACCCCAAACAATTTTAATTAATCAAAACGTGTTCTAATTTGTCACAAATTTAATCGATTTCTTGGCGGTGTAGTGTAGTAAAAGTCCGAGAAATTTACCTTCACAGCTTGTTTTTTGGGAGCATCATGGTTATGCTCATTATTTCTTTTAAGAACAATCTCTTCCGATTGATCCATCAGCAAAGATGGTATGCATCTTTCAACTTCTGTTTGTTTCGGACTTCCATTGTCTATATAATTTTTGGATTACAACGTTTCGATTGATGTGGTATCTTCAATCGTCTGAACGTAAACTTTCGAACATGTTCCTTTCATTGCCATTTATTCTCGTCTAGCTGACGTGTCGTTTTTCGTGGCTTGTCCTGATTTGTTGCCGCGCGTTCTGCTGAGTGCGTCAGTGATGATGCTGACGTGGTCGTGATAGTCACTGAGTCCCACGTTTGTGTCCAAGTTTGTTCTGTCCAATTTTAGTTTTTTTTTATATTTCTCATGAGGGGCTGCCATATTGGTCTAATTTCCATACTAGGATTGCTGTACACGTTTTTGTTGCTGGCGATATAAGCTGCTTCCTTGAATTTCCGGCGATACCATTGAGGTTCTTTGTCAATAACCTTTGCATCTTCCCAAATAATTTTATGATGCTCGGTCCAAGCGTGGTCTGCTATTCCGGACTTTCCTGTCTCTGCTCTCTGGGTGTTGAGTCTGTGCTCCTTAATTCTCGCTTCCAGAGGTCTTTTTGTTTCACTAATGTATACTTTGCCACATTCACATGGTACTTCGTAGATGCACTTTTTTGTTTCTTGATGTTCATTCCTGGGTTTTGTTTTCGTCAGTAGACTTCGGAGAGTGGTGCTTCTTGAGAATCGTGTTTGAATTTTATAGCGCTGTCCTATTCTTCTGACTGTATCTGATAGTCCTTTCACGTATGGTATATGCTTAGTGAATGCCTGTGCTGTGCATCTTCTAGAGCATCTGTAGGCTACACCACGGGTGGCTTCTTTATCTCTTCGGAACGTATACTTTTCAAGGACTATTAATTTGTTCCCTTTCGCACTTAACATAGTCTTCATGATGAAAAAGTATAGAACACAAACAATACTCACAAACAGCAACTAAGGATTGCAAACTACTGAAATATTTTCAATGAGGGTAGTTTTTTATACCTACAGAAGCCGGAGAGTCATTTAAATAATCTAAGAAGTAACTGTAAGCTACCGCAAGTCGTAAAAAGACAGGGTATAGATGGGTGGTCCATTCCTGCTAATAAATCTTATGCTGGTTTGGTATTTTTTTATAATTTTATTTGAATATAAAAAATTATAATAAGAGTTTTTTAACTAGTACAGTCCAGAAGGCAGCTTAATACAAAACTAATTTTCTCAAAACAACAAATCGGTGACTCACGTCACTTTTGTATAACACCGCCCATTTGTCGTTCCTGGAAAGACTGTTACCGTCGCGTCGGTGGTTACTGTGTAAACAGGTCTTTCAAATATCGAGAGCACGTGAACACCATTAATTTTTTGGGCTCTTTTTCTTCGGTGGACCGAGTATAGTAATTTTGCGTCGGTGCAACCTCCAAAAGTCAAAGTTGTGATAGCACGACGCGACTGATAAGATCCCCGCTCCGCATACCGACCGTCGCGTCGCTCCACCTCCGGCAGCGTTGCATTCTCCTTCCCCCTAGGGGCAGGGGTCCCGGACGTTTCCGCGCGCTGATTGCCTGCCCTTGTTTCATTAGCGGTCGCCGTGTACCTGCGCCCATCAATAGTCCCCCAGGATAATGAATGTACCGACGGCGAGGCATCCCGACCGACGCGCCGCGCCGACGCTCACGCTCGACGCGTATAATGCACGACGCTCCGGCGCGGCGTCGGTACTGGTGAATGCCCTTCAGGTGGCTGCTATATACCACCACCGCCTATTGTGCTCCGGGGTCAATTGTCTACGTAATTATTATTGCGCGCTATAACCCTAAACTACGGCTGTTCACTTTGCTAAGCTGCATCGGGCGTTGTTGTGTGGGTACTTCTGATTGAAGAGTGTTTATTCGACCAACCAGCATTTGGTAGATGCAAGCATTCATTTTACAATAATAATAATAATAATATACCTCAAAAAGCTCGACGCAACCTCTCCATCCTAGTCACCACACTCTATTTGACAGAGGAGTTGATAAGACATATACACAATAACAAGACCCATGGGCATAAGAACTGGAGAAATCTTGGATAATCTGGAGGTCATCCTACCAGAAACAGTACTCAGGCTCGGTTATACGACCCCTCCCCCGTGGCAACTCTCTCACCCCACAATAAACTTGGAGCATGCAGAATTCAAAAAGAATGGGCATTCAGCCTCATATAATGCCACTTCGATAGTATATACTGATGGTCAAAAAGCAACGGTCCAGTAGGATCAGCATTTGTCGTAGATAATGGGGTACACAAATATAGACTCAACAATCATTACTCCATATACACTGCAGAATTGTTTGCCGTTTACAGAGCCCTACTTTTTCTACAAAGCAAATCTGGAGGATTATATGTTATTTGCGCGATTCGCACAGTGTGCTGAAATCTCTCCATAAAATATTCACTACAGAGGGATTATTAGCCAGTGTAATCCGAGCACACCACACCCTAATACAAAATGGATTTACTATAATTTTCGTTTGGTCACCAGGCCATAAAGGTTTGGAAGGCAATGAGCGTACAGATAGAGCCGCAAACAGTGTAACACTGGCTAATATTAAAGACGAACCAGGAGTACGCCTAGACGATCAACTCTCATCTAAGTGTGGCGTGTTACAACCAGCGGCAGAGGGAGTGGGATAGCACTGTATGCACTTCCACAGAAAGTAGACGCATGGAAGGCACCAGCTAAACTAACTCGCAGAGACCAAATATGCATCACGAGAATTAGAATAGGTCACACACACAACACTTCATCCTATAAGCTCTTAGGATTTAGTCGGCCCGAATGTGAAATCTGTCATGTACACCGAACTATCGAGTACATATTATTTACTGCCCACACCCACGCTACGCTCAACGTGTATATTATGACCTGCCTTACTCTCTCAAACCCTGTCTAGAAACTGCTGAGTCCGTCCGCAACCGACTATATACATATATTCAAAATACTGAAACTATAAGGCTTATTAGATGAAATATTCGTAATTTCTATAATCCTGCCATGAGAGTTAGCGGCTAATGACCGTAGCGGTCAAAACCGTAATAAAAAATAATAATAATAATCAATAATAATCACCAACAGGAGGAAACAATAGACCACACAACAAGTGCATGCAAAACTCTCGCTGATACCGAGTACACACCTAGACATAGCTCTGCAGCCAAAGTTATACACCAGGCACTAGGCACAACAAACAAGCTAAAAGAAAACACAGATTCATATTACAATTATTACACACAGACATCAGTACTCGAAAGCAATCAACACAAACTATACCTGGGACGTTGAAATACATACAGGCAAGACTATCCCAGCAAATAGACCAGATATAGTTTTTCAGTCAAAGTCAGATAACGATACGAATATCCAAAACACCTAATTTCGGAAGACATCTAAATACTACGACCCTGCCATAGAAGTAATAAAACGGCTCTAGAGGCAAAACAAAGTTACTATTGTCCCCCTACTTATGTCTTTTCACCGAACTCATTTACATCACACCTACAGCAACAGTTAGGCCTGAACGAAAGTTTACACAAAATATTCCAAAAGTCTGTAATCCTGAAGACCTGTAATACTGTAAGATCCTTCCTAAACTCCGATCAATGATAGTTCAGGTGTTGACATTGCACAGCACGTCAACATTTTTAGTCACCGCAATAATGCGAGGGAAACTTAGAAAATCAGGTTAATAATAATAACTATAATCGTTGCTGAGTTTTCGGCTCCTGCCCATGTGAACATCATCTGGCTAACGACTCTCAAATAATATAGACGAATAGTGAGAGTTTCTTCCAGTTTTTATCAACTTCTCATTACTTTATACCCGCATCGGATATTACTCCATAATTTTCAAATCAAAATATTCCGAAAACAGTACACAGTATCGAGTTCTGCCAAGAGTACCTTTTCGGTGTAGAATTGAATGATGTTTAAGCACACCTAAAATTTTAATTTATAAATCTAACCTCAAAAATGTTATGTTCAATACTACCTGGTATGAACAGTGTAACTAGCGCCCTCTATGAGAGTCAGGTATAAAAACAAATTTATAGAATGTATTAGCTTCCAAAATATATTCCTGTGAAATTTCGTTACAATGTTGCCATTAGTTTCGGCAGAATCGTAAAAAATGTGTATAATTTTTTCCTTCAACGCACTATATCTTGAATATGGATGGCGTTACGAATTTTTTTTTTTTTATTAAGCAAACCCCAATTATTTTTAGTTTTCTACCTATCCTAGAGACGGGGATCACCTTTTTTTGGAACTCCCTGTATAACTATACCGTGACCCCAATGCATATTTGCATATGATGTTACCAAAAGGCGAAACTGCCAACCAAAAGAATAGAACCTCAAAGCCGGTTTCCAAGTCTGGCCATTCAACAGAAAACAAATCACGAAAGTTTCTCAGGTTCAGTAACGAACTTGAATATTTATAACCAGTAGTTGATTCCAAATAGATTTTAATTACAATTCCGTAATATATTGTTTTAATTACTGAATGGAGATACCCTTCTGGCTAAGAGGAGTGCAACAAAGAATAGTGATGTTTCGAAGCAAGCAAAAGTTCGATCTTCCGTATCGACATATAAAAACATGACACGATGAGCGTCTGGAACAGGGCTGTATCAGAAAGTTTGAACACTATTGATGAATCTATAATGGAAATTAAGTAATACATTCGAATCGGTCAAATATATCTAAAAACTCAGCTTTGTAATTTGTTCACGGTTACAATCACTAAATCGTGTTGTCCATGCTTACGTCTACAATTATTGCACAAATATCTAAATGCAATATTAAAACCTTCCTTCAAGTATCATGTATAAAGTACATTTATCAGCAGTGTATAAATTGTATAAAACTAATAATATCTAATAATTTTTAAACGTAACGTTTAATCAACTTCCTATTCTAATTTAATGATTAATGAAAGTAAAAAGTAATAGACCATCCCAGAACAAACTTGTTGCATAAATAACTACTGCTTATTCTGATTACTAAACACTGTTTACACAATGACTGTGTCATTACTGCACACTGGAAGAAAGCATCAAGATAAAAGAGGCTTAGGATTTGCTCAAGCTCTAGTGTCAATCGAAACATCCTTGAAAGTACAGGGTGGGCCAGGAGTTTGTTAACATTTAAATCTTACACTCCTCGTAAACGCAAGCCACGCGCGCGGGCTTCAACACGAAAACTTGGACGCATTTTTCACGTCAATGCTAGCGAATTCAGTAGAGAAATGAAGAGAAATAACTTAAGATTTCGAAAAAGAAGAAAATGTCCAAAGTATTCCTCAAATCAGTTAGAAAGAATTCCTCAATGCTGTCGCGGGGCGCGGGGAGGGGTCTTGCCACTAGATTGTCTCTCGGAATCGGAAATTTAGTCGCAATGGATCGTTTTACTGGGCCACACCGTGCTTATTGTGTGAAACAATTTTATTTAAACAACAGTGCGACGCTTATTTCGCGTTGAATACGGTTTACACTACTTAAGTCAGTGTCCGAGTGGCCCTTTAATAAAGAAATGGGTGAAGAAGTTCGAAGAGACGAGATCTACACTAAATGAGGAGCTTTCAAGCAAAAGTCAACATGTCCACTTTTAATAATTGTTCAGGAAATGCAATTTTTGAATAATACCTTTAATAATTATTTATCTGAATCTGTTTTTGCATGATAAATAGTAACTTAAGGATGCTCCAATGAAGTTTTTTTATATGTAAGATCTTATCTTTTTTCGATGAGGAATCACCCCCTTAAATGTTTTACACTTATTTAGTTACACCTTGTATTTTATTCCTACAGTGGTTTATTTCCAGTGCCGTGACCTTCATTCATATTTTTTCCTTTATGTCTACAGTTTTTTGGCTGCAAGTTGACATTTTGTGCCTATAAAAGGTAAACAAATATTTATCACTCTGACAAACAGAAAACATCTGAAGAGAAACTGAAACAAACCTTTCACGACATTGCAACTCCCGTTTTGCGTATTTCTTCTGCCTTTTACGAGTTCCCCCATTATCCTCCCGAACTGATATATCACTTGGATCCATCCTCGAATTTTTACAGTAATAAACACAGCCAACAAACAAATCTAAACAACTAACGGTTTTCGGTTTTTGAATGAGTTTGGGGTTATGCCGACCATTGCCAAGATTACTCAACCAGTAAAGTGCTTTAAATTCCAGGATTCTTAAAATCGCATCACCATTTCAGTTAGCGCAAATCATATTTAGAGGTCTGACTGTTCAGAACATAGGCTTTCCTTGCATAAATGTCGCCACGCAGCTACAAAATAAATTTATTCCTCCACATAGACATTCGTGGGTAGACTTGTTGAGTTTTGCATGAATTCCTAGATCTGTCCCAATGATACTATTAGGGACTTGGTAGGTTCTGTTCGATTTTCGATGAAAAAACTCCTGTAGTAAGACTTGTTGCAGTTTGTATGAATGCTTGTATTTCCGTGCTGTTATACATATGATGGATTTGTGTAATATTGCACTGAATAGATAGCCAATCCGGCAGATATCATCTTAAACTACATAAATTCGAACATAACTCAATTTGCTATGAAGTTGGACTTGTTCAGTTTTGCCTGGAAGCTCCTCAAATGTGAAGCAAACCGGCGGCCCTCGGACTTCTCGGAGCGAAAAGAACGTGCAGCAAGTTTCCGCTTCTGTTCGACGTCATTCAGATTTATCGACGCGCAAACATTCAGCTGAATTAAAATTATCCCGCACATCATTACGCCGTATTTTGGAATTACATTTGAAATTACATCCATACAAAATCCAGTTAGTACAGGAGCCGAAACCTAATGATTTAAATTTGCGAAAGTCGTATGCCGACACAATGTTAGATCGGTTCAGTAATTTTGACAACCTGTTATTTCCGATGAAGCGCATTTCCACCTCAATGGACATGTAAATAAACAAAATTGCAGGTACTGGAGCAGCGAAAATCCCAAATCTAAACACGAGAGGCCACTTCATTCCCCTAAGGTAACTGTATGGGCTGCAATTTCATTGAAAGGTATCATTGGGCCCACTTTTTTTAAAGATTCTCCCGGCCGTTAGGTCACTGTTAATTCTGCTGAGTATGTGAAAATATTACGAGAGTTCGTGGCTCCGAGGCTACTGGAATTTACTGGCTACAATCATAATACATAGCAAGATTGAGCCACTTGTCACACATCCAACGAGTCATTGCCGGTGGTCAAAGAAATGTTGCCGGAAAAGTTGATTTCTAGACGGGGCGACATCCCATGGCCACCCAGGAGTCCCGATCTATCCCCAGCAGATTCCTTTTTGTGGGGCTATTTAAAGAGTCGTGTCTACATCGATAAACCATATACACTACGACAGCTGAAAGAAAAAATCAGTGAAGAAATGTCGGCTATTTCGCAGTCTCTGCCGACGAGTATTCGAAAATTTCGGTTCTCCCTTAGAAGAATACAAACGTCGAAACGGTGGTCATTTGGACGATGTTATTTTCAAAACTTAAATTCCCACTAATTAGCTTCCTTTTGAATGAAAAAGTTTGAAAATATATCACATGGTTTCTTTCATACTATTTTTTGAAATGTTAACTAATTCGTGGCCCACCCTGTAGGTATATGAAAATCCATCTTAGTGCACTTTATGGCAACTGTGTTACTTAAGCTACAATAAATAATAAATAAAAAACGTTTCAATATCCTCTATCCCACAGTTCTAGTTTATAACTGCTTATGCAGCCCAGGAATCTATTAAGTTTACAAGTAAGATACTACCATTAAATTTATTTGTATTTCATTTATCGCAAATATCGATACCAAAATATTCCATACCGGCAGAAAGGTGGCGATGATCAATAAGTAATCGTAATGAAAATGTCGATACATATCGTACTGACGTCGCTTTTGTGTTGACTATCGATCTGCTGAAACATCGTATCTTATCGAACATCCCCAACAAAAAGAGAGATAGAAACTTTGGCGGTGGGCGAGGTACCACTATGGAGCCAACTTGATATATCGCCCGTTTTTCTTTCTTTTCGGACCTGTAAAAAGCTAATTTATTTTATTTGGTCCTCGTGTGTGATACACTGCCGCATCCCATGGATAACGAGATCGGAGTTTTGGAGACGCGATCGATTTACAAAAATTGTTGCATTGTTTTGAACGAAAAGAAGTGCTCAGTGAATTTTTGAAATCGAGCTAAACATACTCTGTTCAAGTCAGGAGAGGATACGGTAACTTGCTACGACTATACCATCTAAATAATTGATAGGTTGCGGTACTGTCGATTCATTAATATGGCGAACTTATCGTGCGCATGTTAGATTTTATGTTGAAAATGTTGTATATTATTAAATTACATTTCTGTCCGTCATTACCCAGCGTCCTATACCTGTAAAAATAAAAGGGAAGCACTTAAACAATTATTAAATATACCGTGAGGTAGAGTTTTGGAAGTATATTGTTGAAAATTCAGACTTGTTGCAAAAAGTACTGCGGAATTTCTCAAGAATTACATGGCGTGTTGTATTGAAGTGCACGGACACAATTTTGAGAATCTGCTGTAACCGCCTTCATGATTTTTGTAAATTGATGTAAATTGAGTTGTATAACTCCGAAATTATGACGTTTAGGTATAGGAAATGTTATACAAAAAATAATCCGTATTTTTCAAGGATTTAAAAATGTAGAAATATACGGGGTGATCCATTTGAAAACTCTATTACATTTCTGGAAAAACGGTAGATCTGACAGCATTATATAAATACCATCGCAAGATTGGCCTCATTGCAAAACCCCTCTATCCCAAATATTCATAAAAATCGCACAAACCGTTTCCGAGATAATTGAGGCATTCTATACTTTAGACTGACTATGTATGATTTGAGTTCACTTTGTTCGATACGTAGACACAATGCTTTTTAAGACGATCATCCAGGTATAGTTCCAAAAACTTGGTCTTCACATTGGTGTGTAAAACCAGGTTACTCAACACTGTCTCTGACTGTTCCATCGACTTGTGGATATTGTGAAATCTAACAATCGTAGTTTTTTCACTGTTTAATGGAGCTTGTTGTCTTTGAACCAGTCACTGATGCTGTCTAGTTAGCTGTTGCAGCTATTTTTCAAAGTTAGATGCTCTTTGTTAGATCCAATGATTCGGGCACCATCTGCATATAATGTAAAATGAGCTGAGTTATCCTATTGCTCAAGAGTAGTGATGTATAAGGAAAATAACACAGGACCCAGGATAGCTCCTTGTGGACCACCTACCCCTACGTTTATCTTATCAGATTTTACATTTTTTATTTATATATCCCTTATGTAGGTGATATTCAAAAATTGATTCTGTAAGTAGTACTATATTTAGAGATACTATATATAGAGGCCGTTCCAAAACAGTTGCAAAAGTCTTCAGGAACTGAAAACAAAAATGTTTTACTGAACCACCCTTTGTAAATATTAATTGCACAACTATGCTCTTTCACATCTTTTATTACCCTGTATAAGCGGTGCTTAAGGACCTCACGTGCATGCCAGTTCCTGCCCATTCAAAAAAACCGTCAACCGATGACCAATGATTGTCCAGAAGCTGAATGGTGCCCATAGGTCTACCGCAAAATCGTGAACCACCTGTGATCGAAGTTTTAATACACCAAAGTGAAAAAGCTTGTTGTTCCTCGAGTCGGCCGCCCATCGTTATCATTATTACCTTTTTAACATTATCAGAACAAGTGTTCCACTGATCTAAATTAATTCGTGTACCTGGTTGGTCGTACTGCTATCAGTTACACTACGCACAAATACTGCCCTTGCAACTTTGTGAGTCGTCGAACATGAAGTACATACAGGGTGAGTCAAGCTCAAGGCCTCGGACTTTTGTGACCAAACCATACCACTATTCAAAAAACTAACTTTGCGAGTGTTTGGAGGTCGTGTTGGACTACATTTTAAAAATAATGACTTATACAGGGTCTAATAAAAGCGTGACATATCAAAGTTATCTTTTTTTTAATGGAACACACTATATATCATTGCATATTTAGATTACCGGGTCAATTTTAGTGTGACTTCATGTATCTCACATGGGACTTAAACCAAACTGTTCAGGTGCAAATCACAATTTTTGGTATAAGTAGATGTCATAAAAAAAATTGAATATCGCAGCTATTATAAAATTTAGAGGGCTGCGACTTTGCCGTGTCACTAAGCATGAAATGCATCACCTTATGTTAGACGGTCGAGTTTGAATTAAATTTGTACTTGAAGAAATCGGTAGATCAATTAAGGAAACTTATCATATAATCAGAGTTAACGTGATTTTTTCAAATGGGAATGCCTAATTTTTTTAAACAATCAAATGTAAAGTTTGACAACCTGTGTAAGTATATGCGGTTCTAAATATCAACCTCTGGTAGTTTTAATTTAATTTCAAATTTTCAATCAAACCGGTATTTTTTCAATTTTCCCACCTATTATATTTTTTTTCTGATATCTACTTTACGAGAAATTGTTACCTGCACCTAAACCTTTAAGACGCATGTGTGATATATGAAGTCACACTGAAATTCACCCGGGAGTCTAAATATGCAATAATATACAGGGTGTTCCAATTAAAAGAACAACTTTGATATGTCACACTTTTATTAGACACCCTGTATAAAAGTCATTATTTTTAAAATGTAGTCCAACTCGACCTACATACACTCGCAAAGTTGACTTTTCTAAAAGTGGTATCGTTTGGTCACAAGAGTCCGAGGCTTTAAGCTTGACTTACCCTGCATACAGGGTGTTTCTAAAGTTTGGACGTTTAAATCGCGTCAAAATAAGCGATTTTATCTTCAGTAACGTTTCCTGCAAACCGAGTCACTAGGCGCCAAAAAAAGCCCTAATTGCGGCCCTGCCCTTCAGCATCAACAGTTACACAAAGTTATTCGATTACATTACGAACGCATTTAAAAAAATATGTCGCTCTCTTATTTGTTGATTGGACAAACAGGTCGGCATTTGAGATATCATGAAAACGAACCTTCAGAATATGCAGTTCTTTTCTTTCTCGCGATGGTAGTACATATATTTGTTGTTTCAACTATAGTTGAACTATGGCTCCTCAATCTTTGTAACACGTATTATGGCACCAAGCTACAAGAATAGGTACAGAATGGCCAGGAAGGTTTAATATTGGTCTTCAGAAGAAAATTGGTAGGGTCACTACAACTTCTGGGGGAATCAAATGCAACTGTCGCAGGAGATAAAGCCCGAGGCTAATCACCTTCAATGAGTTAAAGGAAGAGTAGAGATGACCTTAGTAGAAAAACTCCCGTCAAGTCAAAATATAAAAACAAAAAGACCGCCCGCCAATAACATAATTTAAAAAAAGACTGCCTTATTTATAGAAACTCTGCCGACACTTATGGACCCTGAAAAGTCTCGTCCGAACTAGTTTGGGATGTCAACAAGATATACATAAGTTGACTGACGTAACACAATAAAGTAATTTTGAGGGTCAGATATTGCTGACACAACAGGCAAATGAGCTTGCAATGAAAGTATTATCTGCCACTTATATTGGCCCCTAGCTGACGTTAGTGGTGCTTGAAGGCACTCAATCTAAAGCAGAAATATACTAAAACATTGTGACTAGACGCGAAAAAGGTAATATTCGAAGAGAAAAACTGTTCAAGCTGGTACAGGGTTTTTGGAATAGATAATAACTAACATGAAGAAGCACCTCCCCAAACCAGAGTTAAACGACGTTCCTAGCAACAGGAAGTGTGGTAGAAGATTAAAGCTCACCTTCACATAATAAGCAAAATCTGTTTGGAAAATTTAGCTTAGATCTAATTTTTCAGTACAGTACTAGCAAGCAAACTGTTCAACCTGGTACCGACTTCTCTAGCACAAAAAAGGCTTGTATAAGAACTCGCTTGAAGAAGCACCAGCACACAATGGGGCTATCTAAAGGACACCTCAGCTCCAGCTAATGTAGTAGAAGAAGTGAGGCAGCCTTCCACGTCTTCTAGACCACAAAACGCAACAGCTCATCGGGAAGCTCAACTCAATACAGTATCAGCTCGAAAACTGATCGGCGAAGTGAAAAGCCCGCTGTACTGACGAAGACATATTAAATATGTTACGGTTAAAGTGTTTACTTTGATAGTTTATACACTAGCTGGATATTATACAAACTATCAAAATGTCTCGTTATTTTGATGGAAAATCGTATTTCTACTAAAATAACTATGAATATTGATTGGTTTGTATACTATCCAGCTAGTTTATAAGCTATACAAGATATGACGCTAAAGTATATATATACCACAAAGATATCACACATATTAATCAATGTTTCCGGTCAGTTTACAAACTATCCACATCCTTTGGATAAATTATGCACCTAATATCTCTAGTACTACATAATAACCAATTCGTTGGTTAGAGTGTAAACTAACCAACCTTTGGTTGCTTTAGGTTAGGACAATAACTTTTAGCCAAAAGCAAAGTTTATTCATAGATAAAACATACAATTGCTATTCGATTCGATTCGCTGTAAATCATAAGTATTCATTGCATGATAATCATTCTTGTTATTAGTGCTAGGTACTTGCTCGCGTATTCTCTTTATATGTTGCAGAAGTACATTATAATCGCTGTCATTCATTAATTTTGAATTTTGGGACTTTTTCTCTAATAGTAAGTTTTCAAATTGCTGTTGCTGATCCATTTTTGGTAACTAGATACCTGTTCTTAAACAAAGTTCACATGGCACGACAGTAAACAATACCAACACGTCACACTTGCACTTGCCATAAACATAACCTCACTTTTCTGTTAAATTGACCAAAGAAAATTAGTTAGTTTACTTACTAATCAACTAAAGTTGGTTAATTTACATACTAACCAACGAGTTGGTTATTATGTATTACTAGAGATATTAGGTGCATACCTTACCCAAATGATGTGGATAGTTTGTAAACTGACCAGAAACACTGATTAATATGTGTGGTACCTTTGTGGTCTACACTTTAGTGGCATATCTTGTATAATTAGTAAGCTAGCTGGATAGTATACAAACCAACCAATATTCATAGCTATTTTAGTTGAGATATGATTTATATGATTTTCCATCAAAATAACGAGACATTTGGATAGTTTGTATAATATCAAGGTAGTGTATAAACTATCCAAGTAAACACTTCAACCGTAACATATACACTCCCATTAGATGGTAGAAAAACGTACTTACTTCCCAACGCATCATGCTCAATAGTCAAAAGCATTTCACCTAAAGCAACCCTTCCCTTTAGCCAAGTCGACAACGGGCAGATGTTTCTGATCACAGCGTTTGATATATTCGATCGCATTAACTAACGACGCCTTAATAAATTCTCATTTTCGCACTTCAGACCGATTTAAATAACACTTGTTCCATAATTCATACGCGACACGAGTTACGTCAACGCGTTTCGCATCTCGATTAGGTCGTGTCCATAGCAGAAAGGGCCGTAATAAACCATAATGGGTCCCTTGGGGCGAGTTGCTACCATCACCTGTCCAAATTACCAAACCGATCATCGCTTTTCGAAGGTGGTCTCGAAAAGTTTGCCAATACGAGGACCGCGGGCAATCACAAAATATCGATAATTTTTAGGTTAAGTAAATTTCAATTTTTTGTTCGGAGCTGAAATAAATTATTTTGAAAGCTTTATAGCTCCATCTTCTACAAAGAGTCGCACTTCACGTCTTGACTCCAACACATTGTTAAAAACAATCTGTCCTTAATTATCACTAGGTGAAAGATGAAATAATCATGTGTGAGTAATGTGATCGCGAATATTTTCGATTGTGAGATAATACGCTTTTTGGGCATTTTGTGATGTCTGCAGGTACATAACGGAAATCCACAGCACTCGTTTCCGTCGGTCTGTCTGTCAGTCGCGTTTTTCTACCCTCGTAATCTCAGTAACCGCTGCATGGATTGTGATGAAATTTGGGTACCGATATGATGTGGGGCCCTAATAAGTAATGCTGCTAAAATTATAAAGTGGTCTATTGGCGGTAGAGTAATTAGCAAAAAACAAAAAAATAATATTCCTCAAGCTTCGTTTTTATGCGTTTTAGGCTGTCCATTGATCTGCGAAACAGAGTCCTAGCGGCATAAAACCCTCTTTTATGTCGATCCGATAATTGCTTTACCTAATACAAAAACCAATGGACTGATATAAATACATACAAATATTGCTTTAGATCGTTCTGTATTGAGTAACATGGAAATTATGGAATTGATTTTAATGAAATTTTGTAACAGTATTATTATCGTGCTAAGGATGGAAAACGCGGCGCAGCAACAATAAAAAAACTAAAAATATAGAGACTGCTCAAACTTGACGCGTTTTGGGGGTTCCTCATCCTTTTCTGTTTTTTTTTTGGGTGGGGGTGAATTTGGGGTGGTTGGGGGGTGGGGGGTTGTAAAACTGAAAAATATGTTGCATTCATAATGAGCTATCCATTGATATGTGAATGAAAACCTAGCGGCATGATACACTTTTTTAGGTCCATCCGAACGTTGCATGCTTATTATAGAAACCACGGGACTTAGAACTTGTGATGTATACATACGAGTATTGTTTTAGATCGTTCGATATCGCGAAAATTGTTGTTTAATGAAATTTTGACACAGTATTACTACCGCGGCGAAGATGGAAAACGCGTATATTTTGGAAAAATCATATGTTCCACTGTGAGTAAGGAAGTCGATCCTCTTTGAGACGAGACCTGAATTGGGCGTCCCAGGAAGCAATAGTGCTAACGGGAAAGCTCGGCGCGGGATCTTTTGGTTGAACCCACTCATCATCACTTTGACACTCAGGGTTATAATAGTGAGTAGCTGTAGAGCGGTAGTTGACGTATCTTGAGAGCGCGTACAGCGATGCGTGGACCACCTAACCAGAAACGGGCGTTTAGTGCTGCGCACCAATTATTTCCAACATGAGGTGTTATTAAGGCAGAGCGCGGGTCGTATTTCACCGACGGTAATGAGCCAACACCGGTAGCCACCGTACCGGCGAGGTCCTTGGTTAGGCTTGACGAGAATGAATGGCAACCCAACCTCGGCAACGGGCGACATGACGACCGGCGCGGGTTTTCCACGGACGACGGTTGTTCATTTCCAGTCGTACCCGATTCGTACCAGCCATGGGAAAAAATGGAATCTACGTATCGCGCGCGTATTGATAAGTGTCTAAACATTTTGATATGGCCAGAAGAAAAGAGTCTTTGTTTTGGGCATACACAAAGAAAAGTAGTGTCAGTTTTAAATTAATAATATGTATATGTATTAAATCTATAAGCATCATTGTGAGTAAAGCAGTTATCAAGGTAAAAGTATCGAGTCCTATTACAAGTATAAGGATCTGGTCAAGTTGAATCCATTGATGTATCTAAATGATAATAATTTGCCATGAGTATTAATTCTCTAGTTTAAATATACAGGGTGTCCCAGAAGTCAACGTCAAGCCGCAACGGGGTGACAGTATTGGTTGTAGCTACCATGAGAAAAATCAGAAAAAAAATCTATCTCACGCAGTTTGAAAATTATGGGCATTTAAAGAAAACCTAGAAATTTGGTCAAATTATAACAATTTTTCGGTTACTGTGGTTAACTTTTATTATTTTTGTTCATTTAAACTTTGGAACCGTAACCCTAAATAACATTTCTAGAAGCACAGTCAAAAATAATGACACAATTGCCCCAAGTTTTCTAGAACGAAGGCTATTTATTAAACTATGAATTTAAAATCTTCAATGCTTGCCGACTTTGAAAGGCCCTCCTTTAAAAAAAATGTACTAAAGTGCCTTGGCAAGTACCATTAAAAGTTGCCGCATTTAACCAGGATTGTAAAATGGTACAATACTTGTTAGTTTCATACTAAAAAAACACGAGTAAAAAAAGGAAAACCTCAAGTAACCCGATTTTTGATAACCCATTTCACTCAGGCCAGATGTACTTTATTCGCACAAGCTTCTGGTAGGTTCTTAATTTTACGGCAAAATGATGAGAGAGGTGGATAGTGGACATGTTTGCCATGAGTGAGCAAGACAGATAGTGACGCCACTTTTAGCAAGGTCAACAAAAACTAGGAAAATTAATAAAATAATGAAAAATCTTGACCTAGCTTAGTTTAGGCTTATTGTATTAGAAGTCAGATAGGGAAATAACATTTTTTAATACAATAAAAGTTCAAGTTGTGTACCATCATCATACACGCCCTACATTTTCTTAAAAAGATCTACTTATTAGCCAGGGACATTTAATGCGAGAAGACGGATCCCAGTATCGCCTTAAAGTAAGCCTGTGGACCGGAATTTGAACGGCAAAATTGTTGGGCCTTTTGAGCTGCCTGATAATTTGAATGGCACAAATTACCTACATTTTTTACGATAAAATTTACCAACTTTGTTAGAGGACATACCACCAAAGCGGCCTACAGACGTTGATGTAAGCTGCGATTCCTCAATCGACTCAAGGTTTCATGAAACTTGCATCAGTTGCATAAGTTCCTACTCAAATCGAAACCTGTTGTGATGCCTGAATCGACTTGATATTTCATGCACGTTTCATGCAACACAAGATTAGTAGGGTGGGCTTATTTCTTTGCATCGGCGCAATACTATACACGTTGAAATCTGCATCACTGCATCAGCAACACCGGCTCGGCGACATGGCTCACCGACCATAATAGGAATCCAGAATCTGCATCGCTGCAAGCCGCAACTGATACCAAATTCGTGACTCAGTACCACACACGCTACTACTTGCGTTATGAAACGTAGAAGTTGATACCTGAATCGCAGCATGCATCAGCGTGTGTAGGCCGCTTAACAGATCGTCGCCACATGAGCTATCAACAAGATGGCTGCCCAGCGCATTACGCAGTGCAAATAATAGGTTTTCTTGACCAAAAATGTCCGGAAGGTGGAGGTGGATGTTCAGGCACTATCTCGTGGCCAGCCCGTTCCCAGATTTAAATCCCCTGGAATTTTGTTATCGGGGTGTTCTCAAAGAAAAAGTTTATTCATAGCCCATTGAGAGCGTAGCCAAGCTGCATAAACGAATTTCTCAAGCTGCTGAGGACATCAACTCTCGAGGATATGCCTGGCTAATAAGTAGATCTTTTTTAAGAAGATGAACTCGTAAAGCGTGATTTGAGGGTGATGGTAAACAATTTGAATATTTATTGCCTGACCTTTATTCCAATAAACCTAAACTAACTAGGTCAAAAGTTTTCAATATTTTATTAATTTTACTTATTTTTGTTGAATTTTCTAAAAGTGGCGTCACTATCTGTCTCGCTCACTCATAGCAAATATGTTCATTATCCATCTCTCTCATCATTTTGCTGTAAAATTAAGAACCTTCCAGAAGATTGTGCCAATAAAGGACATCTGACCTAAGTGAAATGGGTTAGCAAAAATCGGGTTATTTGAGGTTTTTATTTTTTTACTCGTTTTTTTTAGTATGAAACTAACAAGTATTGTACCATTTTACAATCCTGGTTAAATGCGCCAACTTTTAATGGTACTTGCCAAGGCACTTTAGTACATTTTTTTTAAAGGAGGGCCTTTCAAAGTCGGCAAGCATTGAAGATTTTAAATTCATAGTTTAATAAATAGTCTTCGTTCTAGAAAACTTGGGGCAATTGTGTCATTATTTTTGACTGTGCTTCTAGAAATGTTATTTAGGATTACGGTTCCAAAGTTTAAATGAACAAAAATAATAAAAGTTAACCACAATAACCGAAAAATTGTTATAATTTGACCAAATTTCTAGGTTTTCTTTAAATGCCCATAATTTTCAAACTACATGAGATAGATTTTTTTTCTGGTTTTTCTCATGATAGTTACAACCAATACTGTCACCCCGTTGCGGCTTGACGTTGACTTCTGGGACACCCTGTATATTTGTATTATGTATAAAAGCATCATTGTGAGTAAAGTGGTTATCAAAGTGAAGCTGCCGAGTGTCATTTGAAGTATAAGGATCTGGTTAGATTAATTCCATTGTTGCATCTAAATAATGAAAAAGCTATGCTTGACTTGATAGTAATATTAAATCTGAACCAAATAATTTGATTTCTGACCAATTTCAATGAATTTCCAAGGCACCTCAATTAATTGTAAAATGTGACCGAAAGAATTATCGGTACTCTCGAACGAATTAATATTAGATCAAAAGACATGTTTCAAAGATATCTAATTTTGAAATACATAGGTAGTGTTGTAGTTCAAGAATACTTCGTTAATGGTATGTAAAAGTATGGGCCTAATATTCATTTGTGCGGACATACCGATAATTCAGTGTTATTGGAAATTTCAATGAAAGTTATCCTTAGGACGGTTCATCATTATCATAGTCACAATGTCTTAACAGACATGTTGTGAAACCGTAAAATGCATTAAGTCGGAGCTAGAGTATTGCCGGCACGAATATTATCAATAGTTTTGAGAACTGTAGCTCGCCATCGTTCGCGATTTACTGTCAGTTCAGTGGCGCTCTTGATGCTCATATCTAGCAACTATTTGGTCATATCCACCCAGCGTGTAGGAGTACGGCCACGGCGCTGTCCACTCGAGGCGTGACCCTGAACTACAAGTTTCTCCATATTATCGCTTATGTGAATATGTCCGAAGAATGTAAGCATTCTCGTCGACACAATGGAGGATAGTCTCTTTGGATTACCGAGCTCATCCAGTATGGAAACATTAGTTCCATGGGCGGTATAAGGAATTCTCAGCATTCTCCTCCACGACCACATTTCAAAAGCATCTATGCGAGCTCGATCTGCCTTTTAAACAGTCCAAGTTTCCGAGGCATACAAAAATATGGAGAACACAAGAGACTGAACCAGTGACTTTTTGGTAGCTTTAATGATATTATGGTCACGCCATATTTTAGTAAGCTTTGTCATGGCCACCCGTGCCTGTTGAATGCGCCGTCGAATCTCATTCTCACAGCTACCTGAATTGTCGATCAAAGAACCGAGGTACACAAAACTTTAAACTACCTCACAACGGCCTATTGACTTTATTTCTCGATGATTGTCATGCTCTCTATCTACGATCATAACCTTGGTCTTGTTGTAGTTAATACCAAGACCATATGCTGCACTGTGTTGTTCTAAAACGTTCAATAGAACTACTAGTTCTTCCTGAGAAGCAGCAATAAGGGTTGTATTCAGAGTAAATTCAGAGTAAATATTAAATAACATCGGAGATAATACACATCCCTGACGAACTCCTTTTCTGGTTGCTGTTTGACCAAACAGGTTACCGTTAATTCTTACACGAGCTGAGCTAGACTCATAGAGTTGCTGTATGAGAAATACTAAGTGGTAAGGGACTCCCATAGAGATAAGGATTTCCCACAGTTTAGGCCACTTTACGTTATCAAACGCCTTAGAGTAGTCCACAAAGCAGATAAAAACGGGAAAATATTGCTTCAATAATCTGTCTTAAGTTTAATATCTGTTCACGCGTTACTTCTAGGGATTTAAAAATAACGTAAATCACGTAAAACATATTTAGGAAACGATTTTTTTGGTAATTACATTGATGCACCGCACTGAAAAAAAGTTTTGATAATTTAAATGAGTTCAATGTGCCGTAGGCGACGCCCTCTTATCAAGATAGCAAAACCTTTGTTGAATTTGGATTTCTCGCCTTAAAAAAACAAACCGAAATACGTAATTTTAGATTATCGTACCATCTTACTGCGGAACAATTGAGAAAAACCGAAAATAAAAGTTAAACTTTGACCCACTGTATCTTAAAAATTAAGCGTTTCAAGGCTTCATGTTCCTATGTTGTCTATCATCTGTCAAGCGTTGTCGGTCGAATATTCGGACAGCCTGTGTATTCCGGAAAACCGGAGATGCAGATTCGGTTTCGGCCGATACCGATTTCTTCCCGTTCGTTGTAATCTGCTATTTGGTTGTACCTTCCGTATATATCGGGCAAGTTGATTCGTGGTTAAGCGACTCTGTGAGCAATTAAGCCGGTGCCGTTGGCGCCGCGGGTGGTCCGCAGCGACCTCCGGCGCCGCTGATTAATTGGAAGCACTGATCACACTCCAACTATTTATACTCACTACTCGCTCAACGCAGAAATGATTGAACGGTTCTGCTCCCGCCCCCGAATATCCAGGCTATTCTGCATTGTGGTTTAGGCGCGACGCACAACGCCGAGTCACGAGAACATTTTGCGAAATAAAATACCTAACTTCGAAAGGGTGATATAGTTACTTGTATACGTACAAATGTAGTAATTATCAAATTTGATGATAATTTGTTATAAGCAAATTAGGTTAGAATTGAGCTTACAATAGAAGACGGCTTTCCCTGAATATTCTCGAAACCATTAATAATAAAATTACGAAATTAGGTACGATGGGTAAACTTTTGACGCTGAATCTGATTCTGAATTCAGAATTTCATAATTTTAATCACAGGCGTATCATACAGGAGGAGTTAAGGGTAAAAATAACCTCATTTTCTAAATGGTAATTTTTTGACATTTTGATTTTAGAATATGGTATTTCAGATTTCTACGTAAAAATGGTCTCTTGGTACATCTCGATAGGGCTAACCGTTTTCGAGAAAAATGCAAATTATTGAATATACGATTCAATTTCTCGAAAACGGTTAGCCCTATCGAGATATACCAAGAGACCATTTTTACGTAGAAATATCTGAAATATCATATTCTAAAATCAAAATGTCAAAAAAGTTGCCATTTAGTAAATGGGGTTATTTTTACCCTTAACTCCTCCCGTATGATACGTCTCTGATTAAAATTATGAAATTCTGAATTCAGAATCAGATTCAGCGTCCAAAGTTTACCCATCGTACCTAATTTTGTAATTTTGTTATGAATGGTTTCGAGAATATCGAGGGAAAACCGTCTTCAGAGTGCCCCATGCAAAGGAGCGTAGCTCCCTTAGGAAGCCTTTTCGGACCCATGTTCATATGACATTTTCTTTCTATTTTTCGGAGTACTATTCGTGGTTCAAGTTTATTAACATACTTAATTAACACCCTGTATGTGCGTGTTTTCCGCTGCATGGAAGATTGGCTGTGTACAACCCATTCCTAAGGAACACAAAAAACCGATCCCAGACCTGCGTCTCTTCTCAGCATTATGTCTAAGGTTATGGAGACTGTCATTAACACTCAGCTCCCGAAATGCCTGAACAAAAATAACATCACAAACGATCGCCAGTATGGCTTGCGTAAGCATAGCTTTATGGGTGACCTCCTGGCCTACACGTCACTCACTGGTGGAGCAGAGCAACTGAAAATCATGGCGAATCCCGTGTTGTTGCACTTGACATTTCGAAAACCTTCGATTTCTACAGCATGTGGCAATAAGATTTCTGGTCAAGCTCGCTGCTTATGGACGACCACCTAGCCGGCGCTAGTGGCTGAATAGCTTCTTGAACGACCGATCTCTGTTTGTTGTAGTCGAAAGGCTGGTTGGTGTTTTCAATAAACGCCGGTGTTCCTCAGTGATCTGATCTATCCCCTACACTGTTTCTGCTGTACATCAACGAGCTGCTGGAAATAACATCCAATCCAACCTACAGCTTCGCAGATGACAGTACACTAATATTGTGACAGTACGTCAGCGACAGCAACATGCCTCATAGAAATGAAGGGTCACCCAATAGTCAAGTCACCTTCCGTTAAGCTTTTGGGGATCAACATCCACAATAACATGTCCAGACACGACCACGTCGTCAGTATCGCTAAAACGGCATCCCAGAAGCTTGGCGTTTTGTTCCGCTGTAGGAAACTGTATACAGCAGAGCAACTACTGTAGCTCTACAAGACACAGATCCGACCATAGTTAGAGTATTACTTCCATGTGTGGGGATGGGCTCAACACTCTCTAAAGCTTCTGAGCACTATCCAGGAAAGAGCAATTAGATAAGTCGATGCGCCTAACCTCACAAAGAACCTCCACAGCCTGGAACATCAAAGAAGGGTGAGTAATAACACCAAAGGCCGTCCGAGTGAGGAACACTAGAGGCTCTGCGAGCTCATCCTTACCAGGTCGAGGCCCCTACTCCCCGATCCAGTCTCCTCCAACATTCCTTATTTTGGAGAACTTCGACGCTTCGGCTACAACCTGCAGTTTCCAATCTAACGAACTCCGATACTAATCCTCAGGTAGCGCTTCTAAAGCGCCATAGGCCTTCAGCCTTTGCGGGAGGCCAACCATAAAAAAATTACTTCAACCACAACTAGACTTGCACTTTACTTCACTAAAAAATACTATGGTTTGTAACTCGAATATTACACTACTCAAGTGATCATACATCAACCACATGATACTTCAATGTAGACAAGAGAACAAAAAGTGAGCTCACTGGTACAAAACAATAGCATCCTCTCGTAGTCATCGGACCACGAAAGGACGCTTCTCATCGGTTCCCTACAGGTGACGTCATCATCGGCTATTTCAAATTACAGTACAATTTTCTTTTTAGTGTTATTCTCATTTGGATCAAGTTTTCTGCTGACTTTTTACAGTAAACGGTCCTATGTATCATTAAAAATAATACCGCAGTAAATAAATTGATCAATTTGAAATCACGGTATAGGCCCATTTTACAAAAATTTTCTATCGTATTTGTAACCGAAAAAAATTGCTCTAAATATTGAATTTTTTGAATCCATACACTTCCCGCCTAGGTGGTGACGTCACCTGTAGGGAACCAATAAGAGCTCACTGGTACAAAACAATAGCATCCGCTCGTTGTCATCAGACCACGAAAGGACGCTTCTCATTGGTTCCCTACAGAAAGGACGCTTCTCATTGGTTTCCTCCAGGTGACGTCATCATCGGCTATTTCAAATTACAGTACAATTTTCTTTTTAGCGTTATTCTCATTTGGATCAAGTTTTCTGCTGACTTTTTAAAGTAAACGGTCCTATGTATCATCAAAAATAATACCGCAGTAAATAAATTGATCAATTTGAGATCACGGTATAGGCCCATTGTGAGGAGAAGATGTGAGGATCGAAACAGCAGTGATTTTCACTCCCCCGCATTTAAGGGCATCGAAATTGCTCCGTGCGTGGAGTCAAGAATACCGCGCCAGGGTGACCCTCGGGTTGACATGACCACATAATTTCTGTAACTGCCTATGGGCCGTGTTCACCAAACATAGTTAAATTTAAATCTCTATCTGATGTTAAACTAGCTATCAGCTTGTTAACCATATTTTTGGTGTTCACCAATTAAGGTTAACGCTAACCAACTGATAACTGCTCTGTTAATGTTAACCATCCGATTCCCGCCAGTTAATCAAATACAGAACACATAAAACACAAAATAGTATCGAAATTCCTGGTCACTTTGTCACTTACTAAAAAGGTTATAACATTGATTATTAAAAATAGTATGTTTGACTGACATTCTATTCATTATCAGTTATTTCTCCCACTGATCTGGTTTCGGTTTATTGAAAACCTCTTTAGTTTTCTAGTTTTAAATTATATGCTTATATTTAGCTACCACAGTTAGTAAATGACAGATCTTTCGAGTTCTCCATTTTTCATGTTAATAATTAGTACGTTTCTTATGCAAAGAGAATGGTCAGCGATGGCGATGATGGAAATGTTCATGCATAATATGTAATATCATTATAAAATAAAACATAAAAACAAACAAAAATGATTAGGTTATGTAGAACCAAAAGGTGGCAGTACAAAACGCTGTATGCAGCACAGAACATAAAACTACAATAGTGTGTTTACAATATTAGAAAAAAATGGAGTCAAGTTGATTGACTAAGTACTTCCCACACATAATAATTATACCATTTTATTATTTCCCATTGCATGAAGCTATAGTCTAAAATCCCCTTGCAACTAAATCATCGCCCATCCGCCCGCAAAAACAACATACAACACAAAAACCCTCGTAAATATAGTTTCTTGCGTCTCCCTCCTTAGGAGCTAGGGCGCCACAGTTTTTTTTCTGTATGCTTGAACTGGACGATGCGAAACAATCAAGAGCCTCCAACCGGTCACTGACACTATTTTTCCAAAACATAGCGTTTTCTATCCTCGCCTTGGAAGTAATAGTGTGTCAAAATTTTATTAAAATCAATTCAGTAATTTTCGCGTTACGCAATATAGAACGATCTAAAACAATACTCGTATGTATACATCACAAATTCCAAGTACCCTGGTTTTTATAATAACCAAGGCAATGTTCGGATGTACGAAAAAGTGTAGGTATTATGCTGCTAGGTTTTTCATTCAAAGATCAATGGACAACCCATTATGAGTATAACAAATTTTTTCAGTTTTACAACCCCCAACCCTCCAACCACCCCAAATTCACCCTCACCCAAAAAAAGAAACGTAGAAAATGATCAGAAACCCCTAAAACGCCTAAAAACAAAGTTTGAGCTGTTTTTATATTTTTAGTTTTTTTTGTTGCCGCGCCGCCACTGACCCGATTCTTCCAAAACATACGCGTTTTCCATCGTCGTCTTGGACGTAATACTGTATCAAAATTTCATTAAAATCAATTGAACAATTTTCGCGTTTCTAAGTCCCGTGGTTTCTATAATAAGCATGCAACGTTCGGATGGACCTAAAAACGTGTATCATGCCGCTAGGTTTTTCATTCACATATCAATGGACAGCCCATTACGAATACCACAAATTTTTCAGTATTACAACCCCCCACCCCCCAACCACCCCAAATTCACCCCCACCCAAGAAAAAGTTGAAAATGATCAGGAACCCCTAAACGCCTAAAAACGAAGTTTGAGGCATATTTGAAATTTTTCGTTTTTTGCTAATTACTCCGCCCCCCGTATAACGATTTTCAAAATTATAGGAACATTACCTACTACGACCCCACAGCATAACGCTGCCCAAATTTCATTACAATTACGAGGGTAGAAAAACGCGACAGACAGACAGACCGACCGACAGACCGACAAACAGACAGATCGACGGAAACGAGTGACGTGGATTTTTGTTATCTACACATCATAAAACGCCCAAAAAGCGTATTATCTCAAAATCGAAAATTTTCGCGATCACAATACTCCCCTCACCTATCGGTGTGGGAAGTAATAAAAAATATGTTATCTCTTTGTTAAGTAACTGGGAGCTGAAAATTCTTTGTGAATGCGATGCTGAACTATCAGGTTATATTTTAACTGACTGTTAGTAAACAGGCGGTTATTCAAAAAATGGTGGATACGGGCCTAATTATTACTGTCATTACCGGCAACACCGCAATACCGCGCATCGTCCGCCTGTCAAGCTGTCACACTCATCCCGACGTTTTATTTGCGTTAAGGGATGATCTCCTGCGGGCGGTGGCGGCAGTTTAGTCTCGCCCGCCCCTTCTAAAGACAAACGACCCCGTCTCACGCCCCGAGACTATTGTTTTAAGCCATGCGATAGCCATCTACAGCCTAACGGTCCAGGTAGAGATGGAAATGAATCCGTCCGAGGGATGACTGTTTGTTTTCGGAATTGTTATTTATGTTTCGGGGTGAAAGTCGTACAAATTATGGGTACGGTCAAGATGGTGCCGTGATTCCTGGCCTTCACGTCGTTTAACTCTCAAGAGCCACGGAATAGTGTCTTTAGTTGGTGAAACTTATGTATACATCATATTACATATTTACCTTAAGATAATCATAAATTACACCATAACACACTAGTTTGTAAAAGATTTAGTTCGATTTCTCGAATACTAGAGGAACTGGTCCAATTATGGAACCCCCTTTTTATTTTCAATAATAATTCCTACTGTGCTCCACAGTCACTGATGTCAACAGTTCATAAATATGACTTATTTTTTCCAAATAAATATGTTAAAAAGAATAATTTAAAAAAGGTGTGCTTACGGGTGGTGCCAGCCAGACGATGATGGCTCTTGAGGGATATACGTAGAAAATCTGTCAAGCTAGATTGAAAGTCCCAACTAAGTTGAGACCTTCAAGCTGGCAGAACTGGGGTGCCTTTGGGCTGCTCAGTTTACTTACGGTGGGTCGTGAATCCTTGGCAACTTATTCTTTTCCTCTTATAAGAGATGTCAGGCAAAATCACTAACTTTTAACGCGAGATTACTCTAAAGGCTCAAAAAAACTTCAAGAAAAAGGGCGCCAGGAGTTTTCACCTCCAAACTCCAACGAAGTTAGTGAAATTACCCAACCTCTATAGAAACACTGAAGGGACGGGTGTAGAAAAATTCAAAAGAGAATTAAACAGTAACAAGTATATTGATCTTAAATAAAAATATAAATAAATAGTGAGTTGTATTCACATGTACTATTTCCCAGTTAGGCTAGAGACAAATACTATGGGTATCCATAGGCGCGGAAAAGTGGTTCTTTTAATAGCGTAACGGCAAAGCATAAGGGAGGAACAGATATTTACCTGTCATTAGGATATCATTCTGTAAGAATTGATCTATAAAAGGAGTCACAGACGACGTGTAACGAAATTAACAAAAATTTCGTTACAAATCATTATACAAAAGTATAAAAGGTAAGATACTTAATCATAATAATCTATTTTATTATTTACTTAGAATCTTGCTTCAACTTTCAAAGTGGTGAAAAATTCTTACAAATTTTCCTTATTACTGCCTAGGGCAAATGCAAATGGCGTCCTAGTTGGTCTCGGAACTAACAAAACTGTCTCGTGGTATCATTATTCAAAGGATATAAACTTCATGTCTTTACGCCATCCTACACTGGTATGTCCTCTGTTAATGGATAATAGATCTTCTCTATTTCCAAAATGTTTTTTACTAACACTCAATCTGTTGGCACATAACTGGCTTCCTTCCTATTCAAATGAACAACCTCACTGGGATTAACACCACTTTGGCATTGACGTAATAGTCTGGAGAGTCGTCCTAGGAACATCACATGAACATCAAATTATTTAGCAGCTTTTTTCGATGCCGTAGTTTTTTCGGATGGGCAATACCACGTCATCCTTACTGCGCAGCTTTCTTAGGTTTCATTTACAATATTTTCTCTGTTCCACATCTTCTCATAAATAAAAATAGCCTACGAATAAGCCAAGGTCCTAATATGGGCCCTAGCCAATATTTCACCCAGTATAAGAGTCGATATTTCACACGTTTCTAAATTTTTATGCCTAATCTCATCTGGCTTTTTCCGTAAATGTTAGAGATAATCTTTAAGTACCTAATAAAAACAATAGGATTTTACTTTAATCAGCTTCACTTTCGAATAAAAATTCTCAAAGAGACGAAATCCTAACCTCACTATTTTACTGTACCACAGCTACCGGCGAATTGACTGTATGACGCAAAATATTTTGCAAGGCATTAGATGATTTTTAGATGATATCCTAGTAGACGCCACTACAAGTTAAAGTAAACGAATTGAGGCGATATTTTGTGCAGGGGTCATATTTAGACAGGTCCTGAAGTTGAGAGTGGAGAGATAAATATAAGACGGATAGATAGATACATAGCGTATTTGTTGCACAAGACCTATACAGGTATTATCAGTCAGGACAGTACAGTAATACAAAAGACGTAACAAGAATGTCACTGAAATTAACTCAAGCAACTTTCTACAAAATACGGTAAAAGAAATAAAGACAAATTAATAGCAGCTGCCAAGAAGAGCATCGTAGCAGTCGAACATTATTGAGGTGAGGACTCCAGAAATAGTGAGGAAAATCTATAAAGCGGTACTTGACTATGGTCGACTGAAGACGCGCGAGTTAACAGACACAGTAGGCATTTCCAAGACTACAGTAAATCGCATATTATCCTTAGAAAAATGCTCGTTGAAACCAGATGCTTGTTATAACCATACCCGACAAGAGTAAGTATGTAAAAGATTCGCTACAGGTTATAACTCTCACATACACATACAGCTACAGAGCAGGTATAACACCATATAATGAGCATAAGATAGTATTTATAATTTAGGTAGAGCACTTTGGTACCTCTCTCGTATTCAGACAGTGAATTTTGAGGTTATGTAGGTATAGCGAGCATAACTATAGCACGTATGATAGAAGAGTGTATTATTTAGTTTCAACAGATGGTCCTAAAAAAACAATAATATGGTGATTATCTATTCATAAATATATCTAAAGCAAGGAATTTCAACACTAGTAGCTTGAACAGTTAAATATCTAAAGTATCGCATAACAGTTTTCACTGTAGTCTTTGCCGTTTTCGTTTTATTAATTACTTTCTTCGGCCAGGTATGACAGGGGTTTGTTTATAATGCCAATTTAGAGATGCCTGTTCAGATATATCTGAATGCCGTGGACAGAGATCGTCGCCGTAGATAAGACCCATCAGAAAACGGAAATATTTGTAAGATACTAATAGGCTTCGATGGTATTTCCTGGGTGCTTTTTAAATAAATGTGAGTTTATTATATTTTTAGTTTAGGAAGTCGATGGAAAATAAGAGCTGCTAAACAATGTTCGTTTGGAAATCTAGCGTGTATGTTTTTGTGATATAAGAGACATAGAGTCTGCCAGTAAGTTGGAATCCGCATAGGTGTCTGCCATTCATGAACTACATTTGTAATAATAACGTGAATACTTACATCATTTGCATCCTTGCTAAACTAACGTTAAATTTCATGAAAATAATCAACTTTTGAAATTTTACAAAACACATTAGGAACAGGCATAGGTGTCTGCCAATGTGTTTTTGTATAAGAAAAGATATACAGGGCGTCCAATAAGCGCAAGCCGGTGCTCCCTGGCGGCCATAGCGTTTTAATTACACGAAAATGTTTGGAATAAAAAACGTTTCATTTCAACTGCTCTACATTCAGAAAATAATTTCAAAGATGGCGGACTTCCGGATATACCGGAAGTAGGCATCAACTTCCTTATTTTAAATGGAACACCCTGTATATTGTTACGTTCTTGAATTCAGCATCGATTTTTAGGTCCAGTTTTTTAACCATTGTTTATGGCTACGAAGCCTATTTTTGGAGTTCTTCAGCAATTTTTACAAAATTTGACGTTTGTAGTACTTTACAGGAAACGTTAATATCTCGATAACTAAACGCGACAGGAAGATACGGTTTTCGGTTTTGAAACAAGCAAGGAACACACTTGTGTTTCAGTAAGATCGTTGTTTCAAAAGAATATTAAGTCAATAGACTGGCAATTTTCAAGTTTGAGAAGTTAAAAACGTTAAAAACTTTTTTTTTCAAATGAGATGGTATCATGAGTTCCACATCGGTGGATGCAAAATTAAATTCTCTTTCACTTTTATCTGCACATATGTAGTTCTATCGTTGATGGGTTTCAAGATATTTGTAATTGTGGCGTAGGAATTGGCAAAATCGTAGGTGGCGTGGCTGCGTGGCTCGCAGACAAAACAATTGGCAGGAAACCTTTCATCCAGTGTTTCGGTCTCTGATACTAAAATGTGCTTTTTCTCCATCTATCTGTAACCACATTATTCTTAAAAACTCCAGTAGTAAATTTTCCAACAGGTTCTCCAAAGTTTCATTTATAAAATTTTAGAAGACATTAGTTTAATATGCGGTTTCCAATAATACCACCACGAATGCTTAGACTCCATGCTGGTTGTCAACAAACCTCTCAAAATTTGGATTTACATCGGTATAAAAATGTAAATTATGCCAGTTTACATGGCCGTTAATGATAACGCTGTAGCTATATTTCATAGAACAGAAAATGAAAGAATTGCATAAGAAATGTAGCTTCATTCGTAAACAACACCCTGTTGAAAAGGAGTGCATCTTCTTGGACACGAGCACGACTCCAGTTACAGAAATTCATTCAGTTTTCAAAGTCTTGCTTTTCAATTGCTTCATTTAGCTGCACGTGATAAGGATGCCATATGTACTCCGTCAAGATCATGTGACTGATGCCCAAATAGCGACTAATTTCTGCTGTAGCACTGCTATGCGGAAACTACAATTGCGAGAATGTCAAACTCACTATCACTACTACATGCTTTCTTCTCTCATATTTTACGCCCACGTAAATCCAAATTTTGGGAAGTTTGTTGACAACCAGCATGGAGTATAAGCATTTGGGGTGGTATTATTGGAAACTGCATAATAAACTAATGTATTCCAAAGTTTTCTAAACGAAAATTTGGAAAACCTGTTTAAAAATTCACCACTGGAATTTTTAAGAATAATGTGGTTACAGTTAGATGGAGCGAAAGCACATTTTAGTATTAGAGGTCGAAACACTTTGGATGAAAGGTTTCCTGCCAATTGTTTCGTCTGAGAGCCATGCCACCTACGATTTTTCCAATTCGTACGCAATACCTACAAAACCATGAAAAATAGAACTACAGGTGCCTAGATAAAAGTGAAAGAGAATTTAATTTCGCATCCACCGATGTGAAACCTATCATACCATCCCATTTGAAAAAAAAAGTTTTTAACGTTTTTAGCTTCTCAATTTTGAAAATTGCTAGTCTATTGAGTTAATGTTCTTTTGAAACAACGATCTTACCGAAACACAAGTACGTTCCTTGCTTGTTTTAAAACCGAAAACCGCGTCTTTCTGTCGCGTTTAGTTTTCGAAATGTTTCCTTAAAGCACTACAAACGTAAAATTTTGTAAAAATTGCTGAATAACTCCGAAAATAGGCTTCATAGATATAAATAATGGTTAACAAACTGGACCTAAAAATCGATGCTGAATTCAAAAACGTAATAATATACAGGGTGTTCGATTTAAAATAAGGAAGTTGATACCTACTTCTGGTATATCCGGACGTCCGCCACCTTTGAAATTATTTTCTAAATGTAGAACATTTGAAAATAAACGTTTTTTATTTAAAACATTTTCATCTAATTCAAACGGTATGGCCGCTAGAGAACGCCGCACGCTTATTGGACTACCCTGTATACTGCAATATATTAAAACGGCAGATTTGCTAAAATGACGTTTTAGAACCCACTTTTTTGCGCTTTTGGACTCCCGCCTACGCCCGCCCCAAGAAACCGTCGCGTCGTCGGGGATAGTGAATCCCCATTTCACCTCAGGCATGTCAATATGAGGTTTGCTAATATACCGTAAGTCTGCCTACCACTGGCTCTTGGATTATTGCTGCATTGGCTCTGAGCAAAAGTCCAAACAGGCAGAGCAACCTGTTTTTTAAAGTGCGGTAGATAAATCGGTCACTAAATACAGAAAAAATTATTTTGGTATGACTGGTACAATTTATTTCAAGTTACTCATATCCTTCTTGCATCAAGGTCTTCATAACAACAATCCGTATGAGTAACTGCACCCCACAAAGGAATCACTACAACGCAACCTAATAGAAATTGTATTGTATTTTGTCTCAAACTCGATAGCAAGTGAAGACAAATGGATTGTATCTACACGACGTACATACGCATTGAAACATAAATTTTGTACAAACCCAGATAACCGATAGCGTTTCCTTATCTGTGGAAACATCGCGTTCGATTTTGTCTAGACGCACAGGTAATGAGACGCGAGGCCACAGTAGAGAAGAAAAAATATCTGGCGGGCACATAGACGTTCAAATAGAGGGACCGAAATATACTGAAAATCCCGGTAACCTGAAAAAATTCAAACTGAACGAAAAAATGGAGTCAATTTGATTGACTCAGTACTTCCACACATTACGGTGATACCAGTTTATTATTTTCCCATAGCACGAAGCTATAATCTGATATTTCCTTGCAGTCAAATCATCGCCCACCCGTCCGCAAAAAAATATCCAACACAAAAACTCTCGTAAATAGTTTCTCGCGTCTTCCTCCTTAGGAGCTAGGACTCCACAGTTGTTATTCTGCATGCTTCAACTGGACGATGTGAAACGATCAAGAGCCTCCAAACCACCTAAAAACGAAGTATGAGCTGTTTTTTTATATTTTTAGTCTTTTGATTATTGTTGCGCCGCCAGTGACACGATTTTTCAGAAACTGCCGCGATAGTAAAGTGTCGAAATTCAATTCAATTTAATAATTTTCACTTTACGCAATATACATAGAAAAAAATTAAACAACACTCGTATATGTATACATCACAAAATTATAAGCCCCTTGGTTTCTGTTATAGGCAACCCAATGTTCAGATGGACTAAAAAAAAAATATGCCGCTAGGTATTTCTTCCATCGGTCAATGGAAAAACTATTATGAATACAACAAATTTTTCAGTTTTACAACCCCCCACCCCCCAACCGCCCCAATTTCACCCCCACCCAAAAAAAAAAGTAGAAATTGATCAGGAACCCCTAAAACGCCTAAAAACAGAGTTTGAGCTGTTTTTATATTTTTAGTTTTCTATTATTGCTGCGCCTCCACTGACACTATTCTTCCAAAACATACCCGTTTTCCACCCTCGTCACGGTAGTAATACTGTCTCAATTTTTCATTAAAATCTACTTGAGCCGGCGGTCCCAGCTTGAGTCTTTATTATAATGCAGGATCGTGCACTAGTTTCCGCGTTTTCAAGTTATGATTGCTGTACACTGAGTCAACAACTACCGTCATGGCTCCATGTTACCACTTTTAACGGAAAATTAGCTCACGGCTGCTGGCAGTTATATCAATAAATAGTGATCACGAATCTGTGATGATTGGGCTAGTAAAATCAATGCAGGTTTCAGATCTTCGCGGAGTGTGTCGACGCTAGTCGACAGTCCAAAGACCAGCAGTTCATCGGACCATGGCCGCGAAAAAGCTTTAGGGCAAGCGCGCACTGGCGGCCTGGCCGCAACGACTCAGCCGTGGCGGCCAGTGAGATGCATTGAAAGAATTCCGAGCGCGCGCACCTGGCCGCACGCGGCCAGCGGCCAGATGATGCCGCTGCGGCCAACGAGATCATCTGCGACGTATCTACGGCCTCAGACTGGTCGCTGGCCGCTGCGGCCACTGGGTTCAAACATTTCTGTGCAAAAGCTTCAGTGTGCGCGCACCAGACGTTGCGGCTAGACGTGTTGGATGTTTCTAGCCGCAATTTCAGTCGCGGTGCTTGGTCGCAGCAATCGCGACCTGGCCGTTACTTTGGCAGCACGGCCAGGCCGCCAGTGCGCGCTTGCCCTGCTGCGACCAAGCACCGCGACTGAAATTGCGGCTAGAAACATCAGTTACAAATACACAGTGATCCAGAATGGATGTCGAGGAAATAGCTGTGATTTTATATCTTGCAAGTAAGAAGAGAGCAAAAGAGCAAATAAGAAGAAAAGATTTTGGATTCATCCATTGTTGCGTGAAAGAAGTTCTAAGGGATTGTTTCATACATATTTTACCGATCTTCAACAACATGACGACAAGTTTTTTAATTACCTAAGAATTAGTAAGTCATCATTTGATGAACTTTTACAAAAATTGAGTCCCGCTATCGCCGGTACAAGAAATAACTTCGTCCCTGCATCTCACCCAAAGAGAAATATAATATAATATATCTGTAATCTCCTCCCATCTGGTTCTTTTTACGTCTCGGTTAGCATACTCTTCACACGACATGTCCCATAATGCTCTCCTTGCTTCAATTTCGGTTATAAATCTTTCTGTATCAAATGACATTTTTAATATTAATTATATAATTATCTCACGCTGTATCTTTCCAACACGTCTAGCCGCAACGTCTGGTGCGCGCACACTGAAGCTTTTGCACAGAAATGTTTGAAACCAGTGGCCGCAGCGGCCAGCGACCAGTCTGAGGCCGTAGATACGTCGCAGATGATCTCGTTGGCCGCAGCGGCATCATCTGGCCGCTGGCCGCGTGCGGCCAGGTGCGCGCGCTCGGAATTCTTTCAATGCATCTCACTGGCCGCCACGGCTGAGTCGTTGCGGCCAGGCCGCCAGTGCGCGCTTGCCCTTAGGGCCTCTACACATGTCAATGTGGTCGCAGCGATTCTCGACGCACGTCCCCTCAGCTTCTCGTGCAAGGTATTGGATCGCCATTAACGGGTCGTTTGATGGTCGTCTCGGGACGTGCGTACTCAATCGCATGCGATCAGATCAATGAAAGTGTATACCCTGTTACCCGATACTTTAGACTGTCATCCGTGTCAACAGCGAACAGATCTGCGGCTAGTGATAACTAAAAATCTCCCAGAATGAATCTTGAAAGATGCTTTGTCGGCATTCGTACAGGCTGCACTCGATCCTCGTACCGCTACTGACGAGTAATTGACTATTATAAATATACAGGGTGTTCTAAAAGTTGGGACTTTCCTCTTTAGAAGCAACGGCCTTTGAAAAGCTAATGCACGGTGAACCAGCAGCAAAACAGTAAAACAAAATTTCAAGCAAGTATTCACTATTTGGTTGCTACGAAGTTGTAAGCGCGGTCCTGCCGCAGGCGTCTTATAGGTAAAAGTACGGTTTACGATGTCTTCTTCAATTTGGACCATACGAGATTGTCTAGGTCTTCCAGCTTGTCCACCACGATGTGGATCCAGACATCCTGTGTCTCTATCTCTTTGCACGAGCGAGACAAATCGACAAGGTGCAGGGTGAGTACGGTTAGGGAAACGGTCGGCATACACTCGCGAAGCCGCAGCGGTATTTTGGCTACACTCACCGTACATTAAAATCATGTCTACCAGTTCATTATTGTTATAAGCGTGCGCCATTGTTATTGTTTTTAAAGTCCGATCGTCAGACATAGCACGTCAAGCACTCTCGTACACTATGCCACAGCAACGCACCGTATGATGAACTGCCTGTTTTAGTGTTTTCTCACCGGCATCGGCACCGCTAGCGCTGCCGGACTTAGAATTGAGGATTTCTTTAAGGTTCAGTATCTTTTTGCTCTAATTATTTCGTTTATATGTTACTGGGAAAAAACACTCATTTCGGCTAGTACTATCCACTGTATGACAAAAAGTCCCAACTTATGAAACACCCCGTATAAACGAAAAAATGTATTTGTTCGACCAAGCATTTTTGCTGTGAATTTTTAGATACTGAATCAATTTCTTGTTCACAAAAATAGTCATTATTTTTTGCCAATGAGATATTCAGTAAAAATATTACTAAGACGGTCCTGACTTGCAGGATTGCCAATTCAGACCACTACTTAAAAACTACAATCTGAGATGCACTTCTTCGTCAGCTGATACCTATTAAATAGACGTAAAGTCAGTATAAAGTATCGTAGTTCGCCAAATGTCAAACTCCACAATACACTGGAAGAAAAAGTTAAATTTCCTGAAAGTATATCTTATGAAGTATGTGTTATTTGTTTCAGTTTAATATTGTGGATGCAAGTCACTTCAAGCCGATTCAAGGTTACTAATAATGACCCGCCGAACATCCAAGGTACCGACAGGTTTTGTCGCTTCTCTGTGGTGGCTATTCTCGGGTTATACTGTCAAATCAGTACTGATTTCATAATTATATGTTGTTATATGAGGATATTACAGGCTTCTGGGGTCCCACGTGTAATCACTAGATAAGATGAAGGTCTAGGGTAATCTGAAATTTATGAATTAATAATCCACCTGTGTGCGACTACAAACGTGAGGATGGCAAACACACCAGTCCCACAACGATCATCTCGTACGACTATAAATGCGTCGATCAGATCGACCCATGTGCGGAAATACATTAGTTTGTTAATGGTTTCAACAGTTTTAATGTTTTTAGCGACGTCAACCTCTAAGTTTATTAACCGCTTGTCGTTTTGGTTCAAAGTTCTCGGTTTCTGGTATTGTATCTGGCTGATATTCTCCAAATTGCCCACTGCTATGGCTTTTTTTAAGTCGGTCGATGCTGCTTCATAAATTTGGCTGACACTAAAGTACCTCGTATGTATATGGTTTGGAAATTTCAAGTTTGTCGCCTCTAGTAGCAGGTCTTCATGGATGCTTTTGAATGAGAAACATTAAATAACAGCGTTTCAAAGCCTATATTCTGAAAAATTTAAATAATCTAAATCGGGATTACGGCATCTACCTGTATGGAATACATACATGGAAATCCCACTAATTATATACCGGTTGATTCTCTTTACCTCTCCCGAGATAAGGGGAGTTTAAGCCACCTTGGTGCCCTGAAGATTATGGGGGAAAAATGTAAAATGTTTGATTAGATTTTCAAATTTGATTTAAGGATTTTCTCGTACAATCGTGGACAAACGCTCGGCGTTTAAGGTAAATCAGACGTAGGTTGATCCGGACGTGAAGAATTTTCTAAATGTTTGTGGATAGACCTAACGTTCCCTTAGAATACCACAGCATAATAAACAACCAGCACAATAACTCAAGTTGGCGGAAATTACACGCGCATCCCCACTTTTGGATGATTTTTTGTAGGGATGGTAACGGTACTTAGATACTAATATCGAGTATATTTATCTTAGATACTTTTTGTGCGATTCCAAGCTGGTATCGATTCTTTTGTAGGGTATCGGTATCGAAAATAATTATAATTATTGAGGGATGTAATCAGTTGCACAAAATGCTCTGTACGAACCAAACGCGCCTATGAGGCTAAAAAATATCGAGTTGGTGCCGGTATCAATATTTTCATTTTCGCATCTCTACCCAAACTTCACAGCCGTAAAATCATCCATAAACCCTCCCAAGGTCAAATTTTGTGGGAACCATTTTTATATAGGAAATCCTCGTAGATATTATGCTGGTTGTTTATTATGCTGTGGCAGTACCCTCGGTACGTCCATGGACGGACGCCATGCATCCAAGGCGGTAGGCGTAGAAACAAGGCTGGGATTTTTTGGGAAAGTTTCACCATTGAAAAATGAGATACAATGCAGTGCGAGACATTACAGAGCTGTGAGGTATTCGGGCGTCAAGTTAACTTCCACATCCACAGGCTGTACGTGTACGTTAGAAAGGAATAGTTCTGTTGGGACACGGAAATCATTTTACCAAAAACAGAATTTGGTATTGGAAGACCTTCATCTGCATAATCGTTATTTTATTTACGGAACGAATTTCTTGTAATGAAGTGGGTACTGCTATTAAAATAATGATGGGAGATTTGGTGTTGGCGTATCTTAAATATCATTTAAGCAGATGGGTACGATTTGAATTTTGGAATAAATTGATTAGGAGATAAGTAAGTTATCTGGGAAATCAACGAATCGGATTGAGAGTAGGTAAGTATGTATTTTGGAGACTACCGGAAATCGTTGACTACATAGGAGTGATTTATCTAGTTTATGTATTTTCAGATAACCACCCAACACTAATATGGAAAGAAATATAGTAGAAAAATGTGGTTCCATAAATACATCGAAGGTAAGGCAATTAACACAAGCTCAAGATGATCCAACAGAGAGAAACGTTTATCCCATATTTTGTCCCTAAATAAGTAGTTAAAGTACCCCTCGAATTTAGGGATTTAGGGGTTTCTGTTACGATATTGCGCCATCTGCAGGACTAAAACGTATAGCAAAGACATAGAGATTTAAATTTTTAATTTAAAATGAGCACAAGCCCCTTTCGTTTCAAATGTTTGAAGGAAAACTTAAATTAATAACTCATTGACTAATAAGAAAATCCAAATATAAAAACTAATACAAAACCAATAGTTAAATGCCGGTACACAAATATTTTAACACAGTTGAAATAATCACAATAAAAACTATCAAAAGCTAGGAGAGGATCACGCTATCCCTCATTGCTATAGTGGAGTGTTCAACTATGAGGAAGACGTTTTACCGAGCGTTTTACATTTCATCTTTTAGCAACAAATGACGTAAAATGTTTATAGTTTTTATTTTTTTTGTCATATTTGACGTGTCCTAAATCTTCGCTTACTGGTTTTCAACGATTGGAATTTCATCTAAACCTATTCCTAATTTTCTTAATTTTCCTTCAAAAAAAAATGATGGTTTCTGCATATTTTGGATTGAAATCACTTAACTTCCATATCTTTTTCACTTTTTTGAGCTCTAAGTAAGGCGTAAAATAAAAGCAGCAACATCGAAATATTGAGAATAGCCTCTGCAGTTCCATTATCTCATTTGCTTTAACACATGCACAGTACTAAATTGGTAGTAACTGCTCCGTAGTCCTTATTATTATATATTACTATAAGACACTAAATAAACAAATGTATGCCATTTGAGATGAAACTGAGTTTCCGCTCAAAGAAGGGAAAAATAGAGAAATCATGTAAAGACTCACCTTTTTGTTGACTAGTCGAGGCTCTTGATTGGCTAATCGCAGTAGCTCCTGACAGTCTCCTTTGCTTGCAGTAACATACCATTCATTGCACTTCTTTGATTCAATCTGAGAATCAAAAAAGAATGGAATTAGCACAATGTGATTTTTGTTCATTTTAGAAATTCCATGAATTAATTGGTCACCTACGACAAATCTTTACGTTACAGTAATCAGATATATTTTAGCATGAAATTCTCATCAATTTTTCTATATTCATGCGAAGGCAAATTAATTTTTTTTCTCGATACCGCACAATTCACACCTAAATCAAACATTCTTACGGACTGGAAAATAGCATTGTATGTCAATATTTTCCATCTATGTGTGATTACCTAAAGTAAATATGTTATACCGAAACCTTTGCAGGTATACATTTGGAGGGTCATCTTAATTTAAAATCCCAAAAATCCCTGTGGATAAAAGTGCCATAAATTTAATTAAGTCTGTGGTAAAGAGTCCTAGATGTGTACTGCTAGTTTTCACAAAGTTTCCTTAAAAAGAATCGTTTTATGTATAGCGAGATAGATGTTTGCTTGCCTGGTATTCAGTTACTGTCCAAAAGTTTAAGAATGTATAAACTACCGAAAACCTTTTGATAACGTTTCGGTCAAATTTGCAATCAAAGTACAAAATGACAAAAAAAATTGCAATGATATTGAGTGGCAACTGCTTCAGAAAGCAGCTTTTGTTTCTTCTTCCTGAGTCAGTAATTCTGATACCTTAGAAAAAATTAATTCAAGTGGATTGACCCAGTACCTCCCACACATTACTTTGATACCAGTTTATTATTTTCCCATAGCATGAAGCTACAGTCTGTGATCCCTCTCCTTGCAACTAAATTATCGCAAGCACAATGGACAACCTATTATAAATGCAACAAATTTTTCAGTTTTACAGCCCCCCACCCCTCAACCACCACAATTTCACCCCCATACTCCGCCCCCAAAAAAAATTGTAAAAAATGATCAGTTCCCTAAAATACATTAAAACGATTTTGGACTGTTTTTATTTTTTTTGTTGATTGATTAGTACTGCGTCGCCACTAACACGATTTCTAAAAACTATACGCGTTTTCCGTCTTCGCCAATGTAATAATACTGTATCGAAAACTCATTCAAATCAATTCAATAGGTTCCACTTTACACAATACAGAACGATCTAAACAACACTCCTTGGTTTCTATAACAGACAACGCACTGTTCGGATGGACCTAAAAAAGTATATTACGCGTCTAGGTGTTTCTTCCACAGGCCAATGAATAAGCCTATTAGGAGTAAAACACATTTTTCAGTTTTACCTCTAACCCCCCAATTTCACCGCCACCCAAAAAAAAGAGTAGAAAACCATCAGGAACCCTTAAATTGCTAAAAAATAGTGCGGGAAGTAACTAAACTTGCATTGTTGATGACTCTGAAAAAAAGTCAGTCTTTACGATGGCGATGTGTGTGTTTTATGACACACAGAGGAAGCCATAAAAAACTTAAAAACTTGAAAAACTTATCGAACCCTATTTTTGTTTTCTACATCAACTAGATCCCATTTTATGGTGAAATCAGACGCAACTACAAAATAAGTTTTAGAATTAAGATAATTATGTAGATAGATCAGTTTAAATTGCATTATATAGTTCATGTTCTTTAATAGCTAGAGACCTTCCGCTGTGTTTGATTGTAGACTGTCAGTTGTCCGAGCCACCGTACATTAACAGACAAGTAGGGTCACTCGCCGTGCCGACTTTGATGTGAGTCTCACAAATGCGAGCCGCCTCGAATTCAGAGGGCTTTCCTTCGTGCGATCTCGTTTACTGTGCTTACAGGGAATCCGACTGAACGATATGATCGACGTCAACGGTCGACGGCGACGTTCACTTTACTTATACGGGGGTCAATAGAAATGAATTCTATAGTTATAGAATATAATAATAATCGTCTTTATTGAAAATAAACATATCATGTGAGATGAGGCTTACATCAGGATAGGGCATCGGTGGCGAAGTTTAGCAAAGTGCTATTCTTACACTTAACCACCAGTGTCATTTGTGACATTTATTAGACGTTAAAAATAAACTAAACAAACAAAAACGAAAAATATAATTTATTATTCAATAAACCGTTCAACACAATAACTGCAGATGCAGCTGCTGGGGTGGAAAATAGCTCAAGGAGTATTACAGATCATGTTTTGTCAGATAGATGTAGTAATTTGAAATGTACGATTCAAGTAGTAAGTAACAGTAACAGTCTGATCATACATAATTTGTTGTCAGTAACCTTAGGTGTAAACATAAAAGTACTTGCGACAAAACATAGAAAAGAAGTAAACAGAACAGATCATAGAAAAATCATCTCAAATTTTTAAAAGAATATTCCAACTATAGAAGTTCAGTCATTTCAGGAACTGACTTATCACTTCTTGTAAAATAGATTCGGAATTCAAAAAGACGTATAGGATACGTGAAAATAACGACTGGATAAATCAAGAAATTCTCGAAATGATTGAAAACCGAGTCAAAATTTATAAACAAAAAGTTAAAGAACCGAGAATCACGAATTTGGAAAATGAATTTGAAAAATGGGAATAAGTAGGCACAAATATAAAAAAAATGGGGCCATATACAGAGCATGTCGCCGGCATTTTTTTGTGAAATACGCGCAAAACGCTCAATAACACACAAACATTACTTATTTAGGCACCCCGGTAGATCCGACCGATTGTATCCCGTGCACCATGTCGCCAGTTAGGTGGTATTAGGTGGACTGACCCTGTAAACCACAGCTGTTAGCGCTCGGCTACTGCTCGAGATCGCCGGGCGCCAGAATCCGCCAGCTTGCGTAGTATCCGAGAGCACAGCTGGAAAGACCACATTGGGGGCGGAGCTTAGAGTGACCCTACTTGTCTTTGTTAATGTACGGAGTCCGAGCCTAGCCAATCAAATACAAAAATTGTTTGTGACTCTAGCTTGATAAGGCTGCCTAAGCAGTCGAAACGTCAACTTTTACAAAAATATGGTTTCGAAACTCGGTCACAATAAGCAAGATAAATATCGTCATATCGTGTTTGCTTGTCATCTGACCATAAATGGCCGAATAAAAAGCCTAGAAGTCGAACAACACTACGTCCGCACACAGAACACCAGCGAAAAAGCATAGATATGTATCTAGATTATTAATTGCTAAATTATTAAAACTACTATTAATTTTAAGTACTATTCGATTCGTATCTCCGACGGTACGGTTCTGTTAATTAAAATATTAAAATGTCTGTACTTAATTACTTTTTGTGAGTCGCTTATAAATTGTCTTATAATATTTTTATCGACGACGTGTAATCTAGACAGCCAGATTAAATAAATGAATGGCGTACTAATTTCGCTGACAAATGAAATGGAAGAGATGGCGTCAGGTAGAGTGACATGGCACTTCCCACGCATTTTCAAATTACTTACGCAAGCTCCAAATTCAGAATATTATGGTAAGCGAATTATACAATTTTTTTTGTGTGTTATACTTTTTGGTCAGATAATTTTACTTGATGCAATTCATATGATTTTAAAAGTTGTCGAGATCCAAGATATTTTTTTACAAATACTAAAATTTTTTGAAAAAAAGTCACGCTGTTTTTTTTTGTTCATCATTGTCAGCTTTAATCTGTGACTTGCCCATCGTATCTACAGAAAATAGTTTTTTTACAATGGCATTATTAAAAACTTGTACCGAGTATCCACTCCGTTAAGCAGTCCTTCCTCCGTTACCTTTAAAAGTTAACGGAGGATAGGTTAACGGAGGGGAGAATTTTTTTGTTCGAGAACAATTCTGACTAAACCTAACTTCAAATACGTTCTTAGAGTCCCGGTTATCCTTTATACATTACAAATTATGTCTGTTCGTGATCAATTTGTTTGGACCATTTACACAGGTTAACGTAGGACAGTAATATGCTTTACAGATATAGTTTTACTCACATTCTCTAGGTGAATTTGCAATAATTGTCTTCCTAACACAGTAAAATCATAAGAAATCATTCACATGGATGGCATCTTAACTCTAGTGTAGCTCGGTCAGTTCGCGCTGTGGTTATAAGCGAATTTCATTAATTTATTAAATGCGTTAGCGGCAGAGAGATTTTAAAAAGATACAAAACAATTGACACCGAGAAAATCTAATTTCAAAAATGTTATCAATAATGTAGCCAACCTTAGACAATAACTCAACGTCAGAGGTATCACATGAAGTTACTTCAAAAAGAACAAAAAACAAATACAGCAAACAAATTCTTGATCGTGCGGAACAACAGGTGGGGAGACAGCTAACGGAGGGGAGATTTTACTCCGCCTATTCTTTTTTTCTCATTATATTTTCCTCAGTTTAACATTAAGTTATATCGGAAACATTCGGTAGGCTAAAAACTCCACAACTCAATCTCAATAATACTTAGCTTTTAGTTTTTTGTGTATAACACGCGTTAACCTATTTTTTCGTTGTTGGTGAGAACGACCCAAACATGTCTGCACATCATAAAAAGCGTTTGTCTAAGCCGAAAAAAGATGAGTGGAAATTATAAAAAATATAAATAAATAAAGGTAATGCTGTTTATACAGTGCTTTTCTTTAACGTCCTTTAACGGGTTAACTCAAACACTGAAACATGGTATAATGAAATTGATGCATGGATACTATATTTTGAAGTAAAAGTGACAGTTATTGGAGTAAAATTGATAGATATAGCTTTCAATCACAGCATAGTAAACAACCAGCACAATAACTCAGGTTGGCGGCAATTACACGCGCGTCCCCACTTTTGGATGATTTTTTGTAGGGATGCTAACGATACTTCGATACTTGTACTTCTGCACTAATATCCAGTATTTTTATCTTAGATACATTTTGAGCGATTCCAAGCTGGTATCGATACTTTTGTAGTGGTATCGGTATCGAAAATAATTATACAATAATTATTGAGGGGTGTAATCAATTGCACAAAATTCTCTGTAAGAACCAAACGCGCCTATCAGGCTAAAAAATATCGAGTTGGTACCGGTATCGATATTTTCATTTTAGCATTTCTACCCAAACTTCACAGCCGTAAAATCATTCATAAATCATCCCAAGGTCAAGTTTTGTGGGAACCATTTTTATATAGGAAATCCTCAGAAATATTGTGCTGGTTGTTTACTATGCTGTGTTTCAATATCGCCCAGCCGCCATTTTGAAAACATCTGTTAGTTTTACTCCAAAATATAGTATTCATGCATCAATTTCGTTATCCCAAGTTTCAATTTTTTGACTTGACCCGATGAAAAAATAAAAGGGGGGGGGGCGACATTAACGAAAAGCACTGTATCAAAAATGCGCATGCTCCCAACTCAAAAATGGAATGGAAATAGAACATGTTCTATTTTCCATTCAAATTACGCTTTTGAAACAATTTGGTGTGTGATACTAGCCAAAAGTAAAAAAAATTCTTACCGGCAGTTCACCGACATCGCTTTCGTCGTCGCCAGCTCCACCAGCCCCCTGCAAACAACAGAAAAACAAACATTAAAACAGAAGAGTATCGTATATAAATTAGCGGAGGACCGAACGATACCATCTCGACTCTCAGCCGACTGGCAAGCCGGTGTTTTTATTAACGAATGCGAGGTACATATGTTACGTTAAGGTTCAAAACAATTTGTCCAACCCGATCATTGACAGATCTTGAGTTGTCGCTTTGTAGTCGTACAACTAGGTCGAATATCGTGCGAACTTACCTTAAGACGAAATGGTGCTCTCAAATTTGGGACTTTCTTCAAATTACTCTCTATACTCTTATTATAAAAATAGAATATTAAAGCAGCACCTAAATGTCTAAAACCAGAAACTAAACAGTAACCTCATATGCCATCCCAAGTACCGCGTCTCTTCTCTTATACAGGGTTATTCACGTTATTCGACACGGAGCATTATGGCTAAAGTATTTGATAAAAAAGAAAATAATAACTTGGGATGGATAGAGACCCATAAAGGCTACATGCTAAAAATATTTTCATGTTATACAGGGTGTCCCAAAAACACGAAATGTATCAAAGTTATGTTTTTTTAAATGGAACACCCCGAATATTATTGCATATTCAGATTCCTTGGTGAATTCTAGTGTGACTTTATGTATCATACATGGTACCTAAAGCAAACCGTTAAGGTGTAAATCACCATTTATGGTATAAGTAGGTATCAGGAAAAAATTGAATATCGCAGAGATTACAAAATATGGAAGGCTGTGACTTTGCCGTGTTACTAAGCATAAAATGCATCAGCTTTGATGAGACTCTCAAATTTAAATTACGTTTATGCTTGGAGAAATCGGTCGATGAATTAAGGAAACTTCGATCAGCGATAACTTGATTTTTTCAAATGGGAATGCCTAATTTTTTTTATACGGTTAAACGTAGAATTTGATAAGTTTTCTAATGATATAAGGTTATGAATATCAATCTCTCGTAGTTCTCATTTAGTTTTAAATTTTCAAACAAATGCGCGATTTTCAATTTTCCTACCTATAAGCAACGTAGCAGGCCATGAAATGTAAACAAAAATCTGTTCAGCTAGAAGAAAACAACTAACATAGCTGAAAAATACACACTCACTAGACTAAAGGGACAAGATTATAAAAATTCCTTACAACAAATCAACTCTCCCAGAAACAACTGCGATAACATCTCTAAGGTCAAAGAGAAGCTGGAGTATGGCAGTAATAGATATTTTTACTGTCTACTGGCTACCGCAATTTACTAGAGGTTAAAAATTCCCAAGACAGTTAAAAACCCTCACATGAAACAGAAATAACCAGCGACTGTTGCTCCAGCACGCAACTATTAATCATAATATGTAATGGTGTAAAAAAAGTACTAATTTGCGTCGAAGTCGATACCTCTGACTGAGGCCTTCTATTTTTCAATATCTATTAGCAATATTGCAAAAAAGGAATACTGACAAATCAGATTTAAATTTTCTGCCATAACTTAAATGTTTTATAATTTGAACAAATTTTAATTCATTCTTCATTTTCTGCGACCTTGCTAATAGGTACTGAAGAATTTTCAGAACTTCAGTCAGAGGTACTTTTGACTTGAGTTTTGACAGAATTGCATACTTTTTTATATTATTAAATGTGAAATTTTATTATGAAAATAATAAACTGCTTACAACATTCTCTAGTAGTTTTTACTTTATTTCAAAATTTTTAATGGTTTTGGAAATTGCCAATCTCTAGTACATTGCAGTAGCTAGTAGGCCGTGAAAAAATCCATTTCTGCCATACTTCAGCTTCTCTTTGACCAAAGATATGTTACCGCCGTTGTTTCTGGTTAGACTTTGTTTGTTGTGAGTAATTTTTATAATCTTGTCCCTTTAGTCTAGTTCGTGTGTATTTTTCAGCTGAGTTAGTTGTTTTCTTCTACCTGAACAGCTTTTGTTTATATTTCATGGCCTGCTACGTTGGTTATAGTTAGGCAAATTGAAAAACGCCAATTTGTTTGAAAATTTAAAATTAAATGAAAACTACCAGAGATTGATATGCACAACCTTATATCACTAGAAAGGTTATAAAATTCTACTTTTAACCGTATAAAAAAATTAGGCATTCCCATTTGAAAAAATCAAGTTATCGCTGATCGAAGTTTCCTTAATTCATCGACTGATTGCTCCAAGCATAAACGTAATTTAAATTTGACAGTCTCATCAAAGCTGACGCATTTTATGCTTAGTAATACGGCAAAGTCACAGCCTTCCAAATTTTATAATCTCTGCGATATTCAATTTTTTCCGGATATCTACTTATACCGAAAATGGTGATTTACACCTAAACGGTTCGCTTTAAGTCCCATGTATGATATATAAAGTCACAATAGAATTCATCAAGGAATCTGAATATGCAATAATATACAGGGTATTCCATTTAAAAAAACATAACTTTGATACATTTCGTGCTTTTGGGACACCCTGTATAACATGAAAATATTTTTGAAATGTAGCCTTTATGGGTTTCTATTCATCTCAAGTTATTATTTTCTTTTTTATCAAATACTTTAGCCATAATGCTCCGTGTCGAATAACGTGAATAACCCTGTATATGACTTCTCCCTCGAAATAACAAAGTTAAAGCTCGGTACGGTAAAGCAGAAGAGAAGCTTGGAACCAAATGTTCATTTTATATGGAATTTAAAGCATCGCTTCTTTTCTATTAGATACACCATGTCCCAGAACAAATCCCGAAAAAAGAATATGGAATGTGAAGACGATGTCAAAAGGAATTATTCTTTTGAATTTGTGGTTCTTGGGTTTTTAGGTCGGCGTCGTTTAGCGTTAAGCTTGATGTTTCGCCACCACGAGTGGATGGCATCTTCAGAAGGTATTTCACTTCGGCGACTTCCAAAATACTGACGCCTGGTGGATCTGCACCTGTATTTATACCTGCTAATGGTGACGTGGCCCAACCAGGCAGCGTTGGTAGCCCCGCTCCTTCGCGATATGGTGTCTTCAGGTCCTTTAGGTTAGGTACCCATGTCCGGTTGACTTTCTCTTTCCTATTGAAATTATTATGATGTATTTGTATTTCGGTGGCTTCTCTGTGAAGTCTGGCATGGTATGAAGACGTTGCGGCAAGAACCTGAGTTTCTTCAAACTTGATCCTGTGACTTCCCTCCTTAATCGCATGTTCGGCTACCGCTGAATTATCCGTATCGCCTAGTCGACAGCTAGCCTTATGTTCTGCAATTCTTGTGTTTATAGATCGCTTCGTTGTTCCTATGAATACACTCCCACATGTGCATCGTATGCGATAAACCCCCGGTGTTGTGAGTGGGTCCCTTTTATCCTTCACCGCTCTCAAATATTCCTGTATCTTTCTTGTGGGCATGTAGAAGGTCTTGACGTTTTCCTTTCGTGACATTTTCCCTATTCTGTCTGTTATTCCAGGCACATAGGGTAGAAAAGCTTTTGCTATCGGTTTAGGTTCCGGTTTTGCCCTATTTCTTCTCATTGTTCTTGTTATTTCCTTTTCTGTGTAACCATTTACCTTAAGAGCATTCTTTAGATGTTCCACTTCGGTGTCGAGTTCTTCTGGTTCGCACACTTTTCTAGCCCGTTCTGTCAAAGTTCTAATAATTCCGTACTTCTGAGATGGGTGGTGGTTTGATCCTTTATGTAAGTACCGGTCAGTATGAGTTGGCTTTCTATATACCTTGCGTCCTAATGTAACTCCTTTTCTTGTTAGAACATCAAGGAAGGCGAGTTTTTTGTTTTCTTCTCTTGTTATTCTTTATTGCAATATGTTGTAGACATAACTTGAAGTGTGTGTCCTACCTTAAAGAGAGTGGAATTGACTTTCGATTTTACAGCAAACAGCGAATGTCTATTAATAGGGCTACGCTAACAGATTTTTTTATGTTTTTTCCTAGTGTTTACCTCAACAAATATGATTCCGTCATTAAGACGACCACGCACTACTATTTTGCGATCTAATTAGGACATTGCAACTTTAACTATTATAGCACTCATTCCTTAGAGTTTTAGGGATTCGTCTTGGGACTCGATATGGTACTTTCAACTTTGATTGTAGTTCCTAGAGTGGATGGCAATAGAATATTGGCAGGAAAAATCATACTTCTTTCAAATTTACTTCTCGATAGAAAGCCAAATACAATTTTCGACTTTTTACGCAAACCACAAGATCTGAAATAAAATTTTTGATTTTCGTCAAACAAAACCGAAACTCCAAACTGCGGTCGGATTTGTAATCAGCACACTCAGATTATTCAAACACGAGGTTCCATCTTAGTAGAAAGCCAAAGAAAGTTTTTCGATTTTTTTACGCAATTCCGAAGATCTGAAAGATCTGAAATTTTTGATTTTCGTCAAACGCGATCTAAACTCAAAACTCGACCGTATTAGTAATCAGCACCCTCAAGTTATTCAAAGCTAGAGGTTTCATCTTAATAGAAAATCAAATAAATATTTTCGATTTTTTTAACTTGAAAGATCTGAAATTTTGATTTTCGTCACACGAGACCGAAACTCAAAACTGCAACCGGATTTGTAAACAGCACCTTAAAATTATCGAAAACACGACGTTTCATATTAATAGAAAATCAAAAAAAGATTTTCGATTTTTTAAGCAGATCTGAAGATCTGAGAGGTCTGAAACTTTGATTTTCGTCAAACGAGACCGAAATTCTAACCTGCGACCGGATCTGTCATCAGCACCTTCAAATTATCAAAAACACGACGTTTCATCCTAATAGAAAGCCAAACAAAGATTTTCGTGTAATCACCACCATCAAATTATTCAAAACGCGAGGCTTCATATTAGAAGAAAGCCAAATAAAGGTTTTCGGTTTTTTGCGCAAATCCGAAGACCTGAGAGATCTGAAATTTTTGATTTTTGTCAGACGAGACCGAAAATTAAAACTGCAGCCAGAATTGTAATCAGCACCCTCAAATTATTCAAAACACGAGGTTTCATCTTAGTAGAAAGCCAAGATTTTCGATTGTTGTTGTGTGTTGTTGTTGTTGAGTGGAAAATCTGAAGATCTGAGAGATCTGGAACTTTTGATTTTTTTTCAAACGAGACCGAAACTCAAAACTGTAACCGGTTTTGTAATCAACACCCTCTAATTACCAAAACACGAGGTTTGATCTTAATTGAAGGCCAAATAAAGATTTTGTAAGAAAATCAGAAAATTATTAATTATATTGTCTGAAATATTCCCATTTTCACCACAATTTCTTGCCAAATGTTTGGAAATGTTCATCGTGATTTTCGTGATAGACGGATTTCGCATCAGTTTTGCAGCTAAACTCCTGATGAAGCATGTCCAAGGATTGAGAACATATTGTATTTTCATGATGCAGACACGATAAAGAGGCATAAACGTATTGCCTAGAAATCTGAAACTTTCACGACAACAGTACTCCCCGCAACCAATAGGGCGAGAAGTCAAAATATAATCATTCCATTCATGTTTTAGATAACTGAAGCTCAGACACGATTAAATAAATAAAACATAACCTAACCTTTTCGAATTCGTTGGAAACGTCGGTTTGGGAGGACGAGGCAACACATTTGTACAGTAAGTATTATTTCATGTTAAAATAGTCTCTATCATAATTTTCACAGAAATCAATATTGGACGCCTAATAACTGAGTTCTCCACAAACCCTCACCTCAATACTTGTTAGTAGGAGAGACAGTCCAAATGTTGAAGTAATTACAAACCCTCAAAGGTGAAATTTGAACATAGTACCGACAATAAGGCTAAAATTAGAAAACTACCTACTTGGCGATGTCTCTTTGCCATAGACTAATTGACTGTACTCTGAATTGTATTTTGCTTTTTCGTAATACTTGAAAGCTCGGCTGAGTGTTTCAGGAATTCATGATTAACTGTAGGTTTGAATAACCGCTCTCAACCTTGGCAAATATCTGAATACCGACTGTTTCCGTCACGGACTAAATTTACCGTTTAAGTTTGGTAGTCCTTCGTGGCCGCAGCTTGTAGGCGGGGAGTCGCTTTAGAGATATTTTTTTCTTTATAAAAGAGGAAACGTGCAATATAAATCATTTCATGTCTATACATATCAACATTGATGTTCGGACTTAAAAAATTGCTGTTTTTGCTCAGCTCTTTTTTCTAATACTACGATCCAGAATCCCATCAAAGACCTCGATTTGCTCTGTAGCGTTTCAGTATTCACTCAACATCAAACTGTCAACAAAAATCTGTGTTCCGTTATTGCATTTCCGAGGCCATGGATGTCATCGTTTTGCTCGGAAATCAGATTGAGATTTTAGCGATCTTTGTGTCAAGACTGTCAAGAGATATTTTTCACTTGACAGCTAACAACTTAACATAACCTATTCTGCTTTATTTGTATGCTGTCATGCTGTCCCTTTATTTTAATCTATCGTCTAGAAGTGACAATGGAAAACGGACTTCAATATGTTTTGGATGAAAATAATCAAATTATTACCGAAACTGACAAAGTTTCAGTTGTAAATAAAGGTGGGTACTTCGTGAGAAAGGAATATTATTGTTACAGAGAACTACTAGCAGCTCTATGCAGTTTTCATGATGTACTTATAATGATGCCTCTTGTAGATGGTGAATATATGTACGTTTATATTATAGAAACTACTCACCCAGAAAACCATAGTATATTAGAGGCAAAATAAAATCGAACAAACAGCTCAAGCTCAATCAATCACATGTCCTTCCTCTTCTTCTTCCTCCAATATTTGTATAATTGTATCTGCTACATGTATTCTGTTACATGTATAAGCGTAGAGCAAGGCTCATCCATTCTTATATTTTCAATATTTGAATCCATTTGAATGTCCTTTCAGTTTCACCACAAAATATTTTCACAAAAGCAAAACAGCACAGAACAGCCTCAGGGCTCAGATGGTAACAACTGTTACTGAAACTACTCACTCTGACTCTGAGAAAACAGCACAGGTTATGTGATATGTCAAAATTGTCAAAAAAAGATCTTTGCCGTTTCATAAATTAATATTCCAACCTCCCTAACATCTGCAATCACGTGACTATCCTCAAAAATTCATCTGCTCACTCGATAGATGGGATTTTGGAACGTAGTATAAGAAGTGAAATTTTTGTTGATATCTATAGGTATATCAAGTTTTTAAGAATATTATAGAATTGGGACTGCGGAGTAACTAAAATTTCTTGTTCCAATCCCTCATGCTCAGATTGGCTTCCGTTTGAGTCATCAACATCCTCGGCTGCCGGAGGGCATCGATGAGGAGGTTATCTGTTCGCCGTCCGGCTTCATAAACAAACACTTGACAAGACAATAACCATTAATGCGCACTAATTGGTATGCCCTGTGGTGGGCCATTTATTTTTTGGAGAGTCGCCGCGACGACAATGGCCCACGGGCACCTGCGATGCCGCCGCTCACACACGCGACGCTTTTGTTTCTTTTGTCACAATCGAAAATCTTTCTTTTTGTTTCATGGCCTGCTCCGAAAATCCGTGATGAGATGTGGCATAGGCGGAACTAGAAAATTGACATATGGGCAAGGCGTATTAAAGATTTATTGAAGTTTTTTGCTCACAATTTTGTGCAAACATATACCTAGCTTAAACAAAATCAATAATACTAAGGCCCGATTTTATCAACACAGGCATTTTAACAAAGGCTTTGACCAATCCGAGCAGCTCATTCAAAAACATGCATCTGTCAAAGTTCTCTGAAAATTATTGATTTCTCTTGAAATTTACATCAAAAAGGTGAAAAGAGACATGCTTTATATATAATCGACCATTATGAACCCTCTATTGTCTTTTCAACTCTGATTTGCCATCCTAAATGGGTGAAAATATATATTTTCCTGTTTAACAAAGAGTAATCTCAACCAATCAGATCCCACAAAACCGATACATTTGATCACTGGATCAAATGTACTGTTAATGTAATGATAATGATAACAAAAAATTAAAATTACTGCACGATTTTGATAAAACAATAATTTACAATCGATAATAATTATAAATACCTACAATGTACCTTTCTATTATAGTAAAAAGGGCTAAAAATAACATTTTATTGCATTTCACAAACTAGACACACACGATTTAACAAGTGTGCATTACTGGTTGCCTATCCTTCTTAACAGCAAAGGTTGTGAGCTGGCAAAAGTATCACGTATAACCTTATTTTTCCTAAACTAGAAACCTTTCGTATAGTCAGAAAGTGAATAAGGTGCTTTATATAATTTTTATTCATATGCAGGCCTTACATGTGTTCCTGCGCTACGATGCCTTTTACGCAGTGCCTTTACAATATTTGCATCCTTTGTGAATATTTCTATAAAAAGGTCTATAATAAACATGCAACCAGTCTATAATCAATCTGACTGCAATTGCAATTGGTAATTATACAATAATTATAAGGTAAACATTAAAAATCTAGTATTAATTTGCAAATCAATCGCTTTGTTCTGATTTTCTGCTACGATTTTGATCCATAAATTCTAAAATATTTTTGACAAAAGTGTCACCCAGCTTTGACGTTTTGTTTCCAATATTGATAAAATACTATTAGATGATACTTGTTAACATAGCCCTCAATACCCAATAGAAAGCTTTTGCCAAACAACAAAAAGCTTTTTCACAGTCTTTGTTAAATATGCATGTTGATAAAATCGGGCCTAAATGTGGTAAGTTCATAACTAGTAAATCTGGTAAGCTCACATCGGATGAACATTAGCCTGGACTGTAGCCTGTTTGACTGCATGTTAATGCCGCGATCTAAACATATCAACGAATTTGAATAGAAGCACGGCCCATGATCTAACAGACATGCGCCTGTTTGCAAGATCATGCTGTTATTATCTACCATGTTACATTCTTACCGATGATATTATGTGAACTCATCACGATCAAATCGTCTTTTGCACATTGTACAGCACTTCACCAACTTGTAGAATTGTCACGTATGCGCTAGTAAAATCCAAAATTCACTCGAAAAAAGCCCAACAAATGAGAATCGATCAAACCAAAAACAAAACGCTGCCACTCTCTGTTGTTTATACCTATTCGCTCAAGGTACATCGATGCGACATTGTCACGTTTTATGAAAAATAATTGTTTATACAACATATTACTTGCTACCACCGCCCCAATAATTATCGTTGAATTTTTTTAAATGGCACATTCTATGGTAGCATATAGTTTTGATTTGATTAATATAATCTTTTTTTTTTTTGATCTTCCTCACATGATTCTTTAGCCATTTTACTATTACTACAATGACTGCAATATATCGCTAAACCACCTATTTGAGGAGGTGATAGTAAGGCTGGTAAGCCATATTATGATATCATGTCCAATTCCTAATAGTTTCCAAGATAAATTGAATTTTACCGATTTCCATTAAAATGCAGACCTCCGAACGAAAACCCTAATAAAACAAAATTTATGGAAATTTTTGTATTATTCCTTGGTAAATATGATACTACGTTATTATCGACTAAAAGAAAGTGACCATGTATCAAACACTTCGCGAGGTGGTGTCAAAATCAGCATGTGTTGAAAAGTCATTCGAAAAAGCGTTACAAAAAAATGAATTTACGGTAAAAAAATGCACATCTTTCTAGTTATCCACTGGTATTATAAACTTGTTGCAAATGTGCTAAACGCAGGCAATAACATTGCATTTAAACTCTAAAAGCATAAAGGATCTCCGAGAGTACAAAGTTTCAACAGACTGGCGAAAACTTGTTATCAGATTTCTAATTTTGTTACGTTATAATATAAATCTGCTTTGTTCCCCTAATAACATGCCTTTGCAGCTATCGAATATTATACCACATATTTCTAAAGTGAATATTCGCAACGTTTTGCTGTTTTTCAAAATCGATAATAACACATTTTCAAATACAAGATATTTTTTTTATTTTCGAAGTATTAATAACAATCGCAGAGTCTATTTTTTACGACTTTCCAAGTTGGATTCAGACGTTCACATAAAAGCCTAGTAACTCTTCAGTAACTCTTTAGCTCCAAATACATCAAAATACGTGAGTTGAGAGTTAAGTTTGAAATAAACGCTATCAAAGAAATTGCTTTGTTTCTCGTGAACTTAAATTTTTTATCAAATTTTTCTTCATTTTTCTCCTAACCCCCTTACGCGTTTTATGATAATGGAAAGTACCATATTTGCAACCCCCTTAAAAAGAATTTCAAGGTCAATGTTCGTATAAATCTATCTGAATTACTACTATTTCCATGTACCATATATAAAGAAATATCTAGTACTAACGGAGCTTATGTCCATTATTATCTATATAAAGAAATATCAGAAGTACTGGAAAATGTTTCCATAATCCAAACACCATATAACGCTCCATCATCCTTCCTTGGATATAAAAAGCCACAAAACCAAAATATCAATATACAAAAATTAAATTAATCAAAATCAGATCCCAGTAAAAAAGTTTCGATTAAGGTATGCACAATAAAAACGGTCGAGACTCTTTAGTACATAAATAAAATGACTACTAAATAATGAACAAATCTGGTTATACACAGTTAAACCATGATTGTATTTCTAATTCCACAGTGTACTATGACTACGTCATGTTTGGCATCAGAGTAAGGAACTATCGGTATAGTCAGCATTTGCCAAGACAAAATATGGATCCTGGATTTTTTCTTGTCTCTTTGATAGTATTTTCTTAGATCCCAAATCATATCTTGGAGTTAGACTGTCGTATGTACTCATGTTTTGTCTCATACGACATACAAGATGATACCTCCTTTTAGATTTATCAACAATAAACATATCAGTATAAGAACAATAGAAATAAAATAAGAATTTGGCGCAAAAAACCGATAATAAAAAACTAAGTGGCTTTAAAGGGTATTTAATCATACTATCGAAAATAAATGTCTTTTTTCTTTTTTATTACGAAGGAAAAAGTATAAAAGCAGTAGAAACGTTAGCACATGTTTTTTGCATCCAATGCCTGCGATTCTCTTGATAGACCTCCAAAATGCAATATAATATGTAAAATCGCTTCTAATATAATGTTTGCCACTCCTATTTGGTTACGTCTATGCCTACGTTATATTCCCTACGATGTCCTCGAGAACAATAAGAGTATGAGGTAATTTTTCAAGCAAGCTGGATACAATAGGTCAAGTATACTTCAATTATGATCCGTATTTTGAAGTACCTAGTTGAGTGTTGTTATCGGGGTTGTTATCGTATCATATCCTTTGCCCTGTGTTTAAGCTATATAGGGTGCAAGGAGCTCTCACCACCCTGTTCCAGATCGTGGGATCTTGCACGTTTGTCGGGGGTAAGAACTTTTATGTAAGACCAGGATAGGACCGTTCATGTTATCTTTTTTCACTGAAAATATAGTGCAGTCCAAAAAGTAATTGTGAAGCCAAACCAAAAGAACGATGGATTTATTGTCATAAAACTTTAGACAGAATTTGAAGGAGGAATTGATTGAGAGGGCTCAAATATAGTATCACCCAGTGCCGTGTATGCTAGAAAACCATCTGGTTTTGATCTGCCCGGAAAACATGAGCTAGGCTCATTAGGATTAGAACACAACATGATGGGTTTTTTTTAGGGCAGTCTACGACACGCACTATAAGGCTTCAATAGTGGTCTACTGAATGACCTATCATACCATGTTTTCAAAATATTTTTTTTTACTTCAACTCCAACTTTTTTTGTCAAACAGCACCCCACAGCTTTTCCTGCATGAATGAGGTCATTATTTTATTTAAAATCTTGTAGTTCCTTTATTTTATACACAAACCAATGTTTTTCCCAATTTCTTAACCATAAGGTAAATAAAGTAAGGATTTTTTTTGAGGCGCAATTTTCGTAATAAAAAAAGGACAAAAACGAGATTCGTTTTCGAAAGTATGTTTCAAGTACCCTTTAAAACCCACTTAGTTCTCTTTTTTATCGGTTTTTTGCGCCAAAGAAATTCTTATTTTATTTCTATTATTCTTATGATTTCGCGCAAAAAATGAGTTTGTATATAAAATCAAATGAACCACAAGATTTTAAATAAAATACGGATATCATTTATGTAGGCAAATATATGGGATGCTATTTGAAAAAAAAAGGTTGCGGTGAGTTTTAAGGGTTGAAGTTGAAAAATGTTTTGAAAGCATGGTATGATAGACCCTATGGTACCTTCAAAGATTACACTCAGTTTTCGTTTGAACTTTTTTTGTTACGAGACTACGACGTGTCAAGGAAATTCAGGGCAATCTAAACCATCTCATATAATTTCACATAATTTTCGTCAAACGAGACTGAGACTCAAAATTGCGACCGGATTTGTAATCAGCACCTTGAAATTATCCGAAATGCGAGGTCTCATCTCAATAGAAAGCTAAATAAAGAACTTAGATTTTTCTAGGTACACCCGCCCGCCCGAGAGATCTGAAATTTTTTATTTTCGTCAAACGAGACTGAGACTCAAAATTGCGACCGGATTTGTAATCAGCACCTTGAAACTATCCGAAATGCGAGGCTTCATCTCAATAGAAAGCTAAATAAATAAGTTCGATTTTTTTAGGTACACCCGCCCACCCGAGATATCTGAAATTTTTTATTTTCGTCAAACGAGACTGAGATTCTCAAAATTGCGACCGGATTTGTAATCAGCACTTTGAAACTATCCGAAATGCGAGGCTTCATCTCAACAGAAAGCTAAATAGAGAAATTCGATTTTTTTAGGTACACCCGCCCGCCCGAGAGATCTGAAATTTTTTATTTTCGTCAAACGAGACTGAGACTCAAAATTGTGACCGGATTTGTAATCAGCACCTAGAAATTATCCGAAATGCGAGGTTTTATCTCAATAGAAAGCTAAATAAAGAAGTTCGATTTTTTTAGGTACACCCGCCCGCCCGAGAGATCTGAAATTTTTTATTTTCGTCAAACGGGACTGAGACTCAAAATTGCGACCGGATTTGTAATCACTAATCAGTACCTTGAAATTATCCGAAAAGCTAGGTTTCATCTCAATAGAAAGCTAAATGAAGAAGTTCGGTTTTTTATTTTCGTCAAACGAGACTGAGACTCAAAATTGCGACCGGATTTGTAATCAGCACTTTGAAGTTATCCGAAATGTGAACTTTCACCTCAATAGAAAGCTAAATAAAGAGGTTCGATTTTTTTAGGTACACCCGCCCGCCCGAGAGATCTAAAACTTTTTATTTTCGTCAAACGAGACTGAGACTCAAAATTGCAACCGGATTTGTAGTCAGTACCTTGAAATTATCCGAAATGCGAGGTTTCATCTCAATAGAAAGCTAAATAAAGAAAGTCGACTTTTTTTAGGTACACCCGCCCGCCCGAAGACCTGAAATTATTTATTTTCCTCAAACGAGACTGAGACTCAAAATTCGACCGGATTTGTAATCAGCACCTTGAAATTATCCGAAATGCGAGGTTTCATCTCAATAGAAAGCTAAATAAAGAAATTTGATTTTTTTAGGTACACCCGCCCGCCCGAGAGATCTGAAATTTTTATTACTGACACTCAAAATTTTAACCGGATTTGTAATCAGCACCTTGAAATTATCCGAAATGCGAGGTTTCATCTCAATAGAAAGCTAAATAAAGAGGTTCGATTTTTTTAGGTGCACCCGCCCGCCCGAGAGATCTGAAATTTTTTATTTTCATCAAACGAGACTGGGACTCAAAATTGCGACCGGATTTGTAATCAGTACCTTGAAATTATCCGAAAAGCTAGGTTTCATCTCAATAGAACGCTAAATGAAGAAGTTCGATTTTTTTAGGTACCTACACCCGCCCGCCCGAGAGATCTGTTTTTTTTTCGTCAAACGAGACTGAGACTCAAAATTGCGACCGGATTTGTAATCAGCACCTTGAAATTATCCGAAATGCGAGGTTTCATCTCAATAGAAAGCTAAATAAAGAAGTTTGATTTTTTTTAGGTACACCCGCCCGCCCGAGAAATCTGAAATTTTTTATTTTCATCAGACGAGACTGAGACTCAAAATTGCGACCGAATTTGTAATCAGCACCTTGAAATTATCCGAAATGCGAGGTTTCATCTCAATAGAAAGCTAAAGAAAGAAGTTCGATTTTTTTAGGTACACCGCGCCCGCCCGAGAGATCTGAAATTTTTTATTTTCGTCAAACGAGACTGAGACTCAAAATTGCGACCGGATTTGTAATCAACACCTTGAAATTATCCGAAATGCAAGGTTTCATCTCAGTAGAAAGCTAAATAAAAAAGTTCGATTTTTTAGGTACACCCGGCCGCCCGAGAGATCTGAAATTTTTTATTTTTGTCAAACGAGACTGAGACTCAAAATTGCGACCAGATTTGTAATCAGCACCTTGAAATTATCCGAAATGCGAGGTTTCATCTCAATAGAAAGCTAAATAAAGAAGTTCGATTTTTTTAGGTACACCCGCCCGGCCGAGAGATCTGAAATTTTTTATTTTCGTCAAACGAGACTGAGACTCAAAATTGCAACCGGATTTGTAATCAGCACTTTGAGGTTATCCGAAATGTGAGGTTTCACCTCAATAGAAAGCTGAATAAAGAAGTTCGATTTTTTTAGGTACACCCGCCCGCCCGAGAGATCTGAAATTTTTTACTTTCATCAAACGAGACTGAGACTCAAAATTGCGACCGAATTTGTAATCAGCACCTTGAAATTATCCGAAATGCGAGGTTTCATCTCAATAGAAAGCTAAATAAAGAAGTTTGATTTTTTTTAGGTACACCCGCCCGCCCGAGAAATCTGAAATTTTTTATTTTCATCAGACGAGACTGAGACTCAAAATTGCGACCGAATTTGTAATCAGCACCTTGAAATTATCCGAAATGCGAGGTTTCATCTCAATAGAAAGCTAAAGAAAGAAGTTCGATTTTTTTAGGTACACCGCGCCCGCCCGAGAGATCTGAAATTTTTTATTTTCGTCAAACGAGACTGAGACTCAAAATTGCGACCGGATTTGTAATCAACACCTTGAAATTATCCGAAATGCAAGGTTTCATCTCAGTAGAAAGCTAAATAAAAAAGTTCGATTTTTTAGGTACACCCGGCCGCCCGAGAGATCTGAAATTTTTTATTTTTGTCAAACGAGACTGAGACTCAAAATTGCGACCAGATTTGTAATCAGCACCTTGAAATTATCCGAAATGCGAGGTTTCATCTCAATAGAAAGCTAAATAAAGAAGTTCGATTTTTTTAGGTACACCCGCCCGGCCGAGAGATCTGAAATTTTTTATTTTCGTCAAACGAGACTGAGACTCAAAATTGCAACCGGATTTGTAATCAGCACTTTGAGGTTATCCGAAATGTGAGGTTTCACCTCAATAGAAAGCTGAATAAAGAAGTTCGATTTTTTTAGGTACACCCGCCCGCCCGAGAGATCTGAAATTTTTTACTTTCATCAAACGAGACTGAGACTCAAAATTGCGACCGGATTTGTAATCAGCACTTTGAAGTTATTCGAACTGTGAGGTTTCACCTCAATAGAAAGCTAAATAAAGAGGTCCGATTTTTTTAGGTACACCCGCCCGCCCGAGAGATCTGAAATTTTTTAATTTCGTCAAACGAGACTGAGACTCAAAATTGCGACCGGATTTGTAATCAGCACCTTGAAATTATCCGAAATGCAAGGTTTCATCTCAGTAGAAAGCTAAATAAAAAAGTTCGATTTTTTAGGTACACCCGGCCGCCCGAGAGATCTGAAATTTTTTATTTTTGTCAAACGAGACTGAGACTCAAAATTGCGACCAGATTTGTAATCAGCACCTTGAAATTATCCGAAATGCGAGGTTTCATCTCAATAGAAAGCTAAATAAAGAAGTTCGATTTTTTTAGGTACACCCGCCCGGCCGAGAGATCTGAAATTTTTTATTTTCGTCAAACGAGACTGAGACTCAAAATTGCAACCGGATTTGTAATCAGCACTTTGAGGTTATCCGAAATGTGAGGTTTCACCTCAATAGAAAGCTGAATAAAGAAGTTCGATTTTTTTAGGTACACCCGCTCGCCCGAGAGATCTGAAATTTTTTACTTTCATCAAACGAGACTGAGACTCAAAATTGCGACCGAATTTGTAATCAGCACCTTGAAATTATCCGAAATGCGAGGTTTCATCTCAATAGAAAGCTAAATAAAGAAGTTTGATTTTTTTTAGGTACACCCGCCCGCCCGAGAAATCTGAAATTTTTTATTTTCATCAGACGAGACTGAGACTCAAAATTGCGACCGAATTTGTAATCAGCACCTTGAAATTATCCGAAATGCGAGGTTTCATCTCAATAGAAAGCTAAAGAAAGAAGTTCGATTTTTTTAGGTACACCGCGCCCGCCCGAGAGATCTGAAATTTTTTATTTTCGTCAAACGAGACTGAGACTCAAAATTGCAACCGGATTTGTAATCAGCACTTTGAGGTTATCCGAAATGTGAGGTTTCACCTCAATAGAAAGCTGAATAAAGAAGTTCGATTTTTTTAGGTACACCCGCCCGCCCGAGAGATCTGAAATTTTTTACTTTCATCAAACGAGACTGAGACTCAAAATTGCGACCGGATTTGTAATCAGCACTTTGAAGTTATTCGAACTGTGAGGTTTCACCTCAATAGAAAGCTAAATAAAGAGGTCCGATTTTTTTAGGTACACCCGCCCGCCCGAGAGATCTGAAATTTTTTATTTTCGTCAAACGAGACTGAGACTCAAAATTGCAACCGGATTTGTAATCAGCACTTTGAGGTTATCCGAAATGTGAGGTTTCACCTCAATAGAAAGCTGAATAAAGAAGTTCGATTTTTTTAGGTACACCCGCCCGCCCGAGAGATCTGAAATTTTTTACTTTCATCAAACGAGACTGAGACTCAAAATTGCGACCGGATTTGTAATCAGCACTTTGAAGTTATTCGAACTGTGAGGTTTCACCTCAATAGAAAGCTAAATAAAGAGGTCCGATTTTTTTAGGTACACCCGCCCGCCCGAGAGATCTGAAATTTTTTATTTTCGTCAAACGAGACTGAGACTCAAAATTGCGACCGGATTTGTAATCAACACCTTGAAATTATCCGAAATGCAAGGTTTCATCTCAGTAGAAAGCTAAATAAAAAAGTTCGATTTTTTAGGTACACCCGGCCGCCCGAGAGATCTGAAATTTTTTATTTTTGTCAAACGAGACTGAGACTCAAAATTGCGACCGGATTTGTAATCAGCACTTTGAAGTTATTCGAACTGTGAGGTTTCACCTCAATAGAAAGCTAAATAAAGAGGTCCGATTTTTTTAGGTACACCCGCCCGGCCGAGAGATCTGAAATTTTTTATTTTCGTCAAACGAGACTGAGACTCAAAATTGCAACCGGATTTGTAATCAGCACTTTGAGGTTATCCGAAATGTGAGGTTTCACCTCAATAGAAAGCTAAATAAAGAGGTCCGATTTTTTTAGGTACACCCGCCCGGCCGAGAGATCTGAAATTTTTTATTTTCGTCAAACGAGACTGAGACTCAAAATTGCAACCGGATTTGTAATCAGCACTTTGAGGTTATCCGAAATGTGAGGTTTCACCTCAATAGAAAGCTGAATAAAGAAGTTCGATTTTTTTAGGTACACCCGCCCGCCCGAGAGATCTGAAATTTTTTATTTTCGTCAAACGAGACTGAGACTCAAAATTGCGACCGGATTTGTAATCAACACCTTGAAATTATCCGAAATGCAAGGTTTCATCTCAGTAGAAAGCTAAATAAAAAAGTTCGATTTTTTAGGTACACCCGGCCGCCCGAGAGATCTGAAATTTTTTATTTTTGTCAAACGAGACTGAGACTCAAAATTGCGACCAGATTTGTAATCAGCACCTTGAAATTATCCAAAATGCGAGGTTTCATCTCAATAGAAAGCTAAATAAAGAAGTTCGATTTTTTTAGGTACACCCGCCCGCCCGAGAGATCTGAAATTTTTTATTTTCGTCAAACGAGACTGAGACTCAAAATTGTGACCGGATTTGTAATCAGCACCTAGAAATTATCCGAAATGCGAGGTTTTATCTCAATAGAAAGCTAAATAAAGAAGTTCGATTTTTTAGGTACACCCGGCCGCCCGAGAGATCTGAAATTTTTTATTTTCGTCAAACGAGACTGAGACTCAAAATTGCGACCGGATTTGTAATCAACACCTTGAAATTATCCGAAATGCAAGGTTTCATCTCAGTAGAAAGCTAAATAAAAAAGTTCGATTTTTTAGGTACACCCGGCCGCCCGAGAGATCTGAAATTTTTTATTTTTGTCAAACGAGACTGAGACTCAAAATTGCGACCAGATTTGTAATCAGCACCTTGAAATTATCCGAAATGCGAGGTTTCATCTTAATAGAAAGCTAAATAAAGAAGTTCGATTTTTTTAGGTACACCCGCCCGCCCGAGAGATCTGAAATTTTTTATTTTCGTCAAACGAGACTGAGACTCAAAATTGTGACCGGATTTGTAATCAGCACCTAGAAATTATCCGAAATGCGAGGTTTTATCTCAATAGAAAGCTAAATAAAGAAGTTCGATTTTTTTAGGTACACCCGCCCGCCCGAGAGATCTGAAATTTTTTATTTTCGTCAAACGGGACTGAGACTCAAAATTGCGACCGGATTTGTAATCACTAATCAGTACCTTGAAATTATCCGAAAAGCTAGGTTTCATCTCAATAGAAAGCTAAATGAAGAAGTTCGGTTTTTTATTTTCGTCAAACGAGACTGAGACTCAAAATTGCGACCGGATTTGTAATCAGCACTTTGAAGTTATCCGAAATGTGAACTTTCACCTCAATAGAAAGCTAAATAAAGAGGTTCGATTTTTTTAGGTACACCCGCCCGCCCGAGAGATCTAAAACTTTTTATTTTCGTCAAACGAGACTGAGACTCAAAATTGCAACCGGATTTGTAGTCAGTACCTTGAAATTATCCGAAATGCGAGGTTTCATCTCAATAGAAAGCTAAATAAAGAAAGTCGACTTTTTTTAGGTACACCCGCCCGCCCGAAGACCTGAAATTATTTATTTTCCTCAAACGAGACTGAGACTCAAAATTCGACCGGATTTGTAATCAGCACCTTGAAATTATCCGAAATGCGAGGTTTCATCTCAATAGAAAGCTAAATAAAGAAATTTGATTTTTTTAGGTACACCCGCCCGCCCGAGAGATCTGAAATTTTTATTACTGACACTCAAAATTTTAACCGGATTTGTAATCAGCACCTTGAAATTATCCGAAATGCGAGGTTTCATCTCAATAGAAAGCTAAATAAAGAGGTTCGATTTTTTTAGGTGCACCCGCCCGCCCGAGAGATCTGAAATTTTTTATTTTCATCAAACGAGACTGAGACTCAAAATTGCGACCGGATTTGTAATCAGTACCTTGAAATTATCCGAAAAGCTAGGTTTCATCTCAATAGAACGCTAAATGAAGAAGTTCGATTTTTTTAGGTACCAACACCCGCCCGCCCGAGAGATCTGTTTTTTTTTTTCGTCAAACGAGACTGAGACTCAAAATTGCGACCGGATTTGTAATCAGCACCTTGAAATTATCCGAAATGCGAGGTTTCATCTCAATAGAAAGCTAAATAAAGAAGTTTGATTTTTTTTAGGTACACCCGCCCGCCCGAGAAATCTGAAAATTTTTATTTTCATCAGACGAGACTGAGACTCAAAATTGCGACCGAATTTGTAATCAGCACCTTGAAATTATCCGAAATGCGAGGTTTCATCTCAATAGAAAGCTAAAGAAAGAAGTTCGATTTTTTTAGGTACCTACACCGCGCCCGCCCGAGAGATCTGAAATTTTTTATTTTCGTCAAACGAGACTGAGACTCAAAATTGCGACCGGATTTGTAATCAACACCTTGAAATTATCCGAAATGCAAGGTTTCATCTCAGTAGAAAGCTAAATAAAAAAGTTCGATTTTTTAGGTACACCCGGCCGCCCGAGAGATCTGAAATTTTTTATTTTTGTCAAACGAGACTGAGACTCAAAATTGCGACCAGATTTGTAATCAGCACCTTGAAATTATCCGAAATGCGAGGTTTCATCTCAATAGAAAGCTAAATAAAGAAGTTCGATTTTTTTAGGTACACCCGCCCGGCCGAGAGATCTGAAATTTTTTATTTTCGTCAAACGAGACTGAGACTCAAAATTGCAACCGGATTTGTAATCAGCACTTTGAGGTTATCCGAAATGTGAGGTTTCACCTCAATAGAAAGCTGAATAAAGAAGTTCGATTTTTTTAGGTACACCCGCCCGCCCGAGAGATCTGAAATTTTTTACTTTCATCAAACGAGACTGAGACTCAAAATTGCGACCGGATTTGTAATCAGCACTTTGAAGTTATTCGAACTGTGAGGTTTCACCTCAATAGAAAGCTAAATAAAGAGGTCCGATTTTTTTAGGTACACCCGCCCGCCCGAGAGGTCTGAAATTTTTTATTTTCATCAAACGAGACTGAGACTCAAAATTGCGACCGGATTTGTAATCAGCACTTTGAAGTTATCCGAAATGTGAGGTTTCACCTCAACAGAAAGCTAAATAAAGAGGTTCGATTTTTTTAGGTACACCCGCCCGCCCGAGAGGTCTGAAGTTTTTTATTTTCGTCAAACGAGACTGAGACTCAAAATTGCAACCGGATTTGTAATCAGCACTTTGAAGTTATCCGAAATGTGAGGTTTCATCTCAGTAGAAAGCCAAATAAAGAAGTTGGTTTTTTTAGGTAGACCCGCCCGCCCGAGAGATCTGAAATTTTTTTTTTTTCGTCAAACGAGACTGAGACTCAAAACTGCGACCGGATTTGTAATCAGCACCTTGAAATTATCCGAAATGCGAGGTTTCATCTCAATAGAAAGCTAAATAAAGCAGTTTGATTTTTTTAGGTACACCCGCCCGCCCGAGAGATCTGAAATTTTTTATTTTCATCAGACAAGACTGAGACTCAAAATTGCGACCGGATTTGTAATCAGCACTTTGAAGTTATCCGAAGTGTGAGGTTTCACCTCAATAGAAAGCTAAATAAAGAGGTTCGATTTTTTTAGGTACACCCGCCCGCCCGAGAGATCTGAAATTTTTTATTTTCATCAAACGAGACTGAGACTCAAAATTGCGACCGGATTTGTAATCAGCACTTTGAAGTTATCCGAAATGTGAGGTTTCACCTCAATAAAAAGCTAAATAAAAAGGTTCGATTTTTATAGGTACACCCGCCCGCCCGAGAGATCTAAATTTTTTTATTTTCGTCAAACGAGACTGAGACTCAAAATTGCAACCGGATTTGTAGTCAGTACCTTGATATTATCTGAAATGCGAGGTTTCATCTCAATAGAAAGCTAAATAAACAAATTCGATTTTTTTAGGTACACCCGCCCGCCCGACAGATCTGAATTTTTTTATTTTTGTCAAACGAGACTGAGACTCAAAATTGCGAGCGGATTTGCAATCAGCACCTTGAAATTATCCAAAATGCAAGGCTTCATCTCAATAGAAAGCTAAATAAAGAAGTTTGATTTTTTTAGGTACCTACACCCGCCCGCCCGAGAGATCTGAATTTTTTTATTTTCATCAAACGAGACTGAGACTCAAAATTGCGACCGGATTTGTAATCAGCACCTTGAAATTATCAGAAATGCGAGGTTTCATCTCAATAGAAAGCTAAATAAAGAAGTTCGATTTTTTTAGGTACACCCGCCCGCCCGAGAGATTTGAAATTTTTTATTTTCGTCAAACGAGACAGACTCAAAATTGCGACCGGATTTGTAATCAGCGCCTTGGTAGTATCCGAAATGCGAGGTTTCATCTCAATAGAAAGCTAAATAAAGAAGTTAGATTTTTTAGGTACATGTTTATTTTTTTTTTCCTAAGTCTACGTTATGTCTTACGTGATGTGACTGAGTGCTCCTTTAGGTCCTCACTATACAGGACTTTTAATAATATTATGGTATTTTTGGTATCCGAAAAAGCTTTGGCTTAGCACGTGCGATGCGCTGTAGGTAACGGAATTTAGTTTGTATAGTTTATTATGATTTATTGTTTTGTGGAAAACAATGATGACGTGAATGTATTCCAAATAGTTTCATGAGGTGTACATGAAGCACGCGCCCATTCAAGTCTGAAGACAATTGTATGAATACAATCGCCAGAATCTTGATTATCAATAAAGAGCTGTCTTGCATATAGATTGGCTTAACTAGGTTTTCTTTGAAGAAATGTCAATAATTAATAATAAATAATTCTGTCGGTTATACCGGCAACCACATATCATGAGCTAAGCTCATTGGTTGTTACTCTGAATCATGGTTTGGTGATTACGGTGCCGATTTTGAAAACATTCCTGTAAGAATTAAAACTGTCGCCCCAAATACCGCCACGATAATAAATAGGACAAAAAAATCTTTAATTTGTTTTTGTCATGTTAACATTGATTTTAAAAGTAGCCATAACAGACTAAGGTCGATTTTATATGCTAGATCATTTTATAATATCTTGAGCCTCAACAAGAGCAGGCATTATGGATTTTTATTGGACAGTCGATGCGTTTGTCTCTCGTTTGACGGTATTGGTATGTTTTACTATCTGCACTCACTAAAGAAAAGGAGTAAAAAATTAGTTCAAACCCATATTATGGGGATTTGTTCGGATAAATCGAACTTAATTTTTCTGTTTATAATAACATCACTGCTCTCAGTATGCAGTTTTGTAGACGGTGTGGTGTGCATATAACCCTTGACCATACAGTAAAAATGTACATATATTGTGCATGGTTACTCCGTTTGTTCGGTGGATAAGGATAGTGGTCCATCGTAGGTTTGACGCTATTTTATCATAAATTCCTCTGTAGCAAGAAATGCCAGTTAATGACCAGTAATGGGTAACAGTTGGCAAGTGGGACAATTTACAGTACCTGCCAGTATAAACGCAAGTGTCACGACATCAACTAGCCTCCCTAAGACTTTGTACTGACCTGGAAAATTTCAGAAGCCGCACCGATGGAACTTTTTACTACTCGGCAATGACAAACATATTTGTAATTTTTGAAACTTTATCCAGTGATAGAGTAGTAATAATCTAAAAAGGATATTCCTACACCGCTCTATAAAGAAGCCAGTGATATGATACTAAATGCAATTTTATGGCGGGTTGCAAATATAGCAGGAACAATATACCCGATTTCACTTCTAGAACTCTAAACTTAAATTATACTTTCGAGGTCACTAAACATTCGTAATATTCGTGAAATTATGTCCTTTCTTAGAGTATATCTAAACAAATTTATTGATGTTCTGCGCAGAATCCCCGAGGAGAGTGGTTGATGGAATGACGTGACGTCGTTCTTTTTTTAAAGACAGCTGAAAGCGGTTGTAAAACTGAAAAATTTGTTGTATTCGTAATGGGCTCTGCATTGACTTGTGAATGAAAAACATAGCGGCGTAATTCACTTTTTTAGGTACATCCCAACATTGCCTTGATTATTTTTATGATGTATATGTACATTCAATTCTCAATTCGAGTATTGTTTTAGCTCGTTCTATATTGCGTAACGCGAAAATTATTGAATTGATTTTAATGAAATTTTGACACAGTATTAGGTACTACCGGGCGAGGATGGAAAACAAAACGCGTATGTCAGTGAAGGCGCAGCAATAATAAAAAAACTAAAAATATAAAAACAGCTCAAACTTTGTTTTTAGGCGTTTTGGGGGTTCCTGGTCATTTTCTACTTTTTTTTGGGGGTGAGTTTGGGGTGGTTGGGGGGTGTGGGGTTGTAAAACCGAAAAATTTGTTGTATTCATAATGGGCTGTCAATTGACCTGTGAAAAAACCTAGCTATACATAATACACTTTTTTAGGTACATCCCAGCATTGCCTTGACTAGTACAGAAATCAAGGAACTTGTGATCTATACATATGAATATTGTTTCAGATCGTGCTGTATTGCGTAATACGAAAATTATTGAATTGATTTTAATGAAATTTTGACGTGGTATTACTATAGCGGCGAGGTTGGAAAACGCTTATGTCTTGGAAAAATCATGTCAGTGAGCCCTAACTTCGTTTTTAGACGGTTTGGAGTCTACTAATTGTTTAGCATCATCTAGTTGAAGCATGCAGAAAAAAATTGTGGCGTCCTACCTTCTAAGGAGGGAGACGCACGAAACTATCTACGAGAGTATTTGTGTAGGATGCTTTTTTGCGGGCGGGTGGGCGATGATTTGATTGCAAGGGGATTTCAGACTCTATAGCTTCATGCAATGGGAACTAATAAAATAGTATCGTCATTATGTATGGGAAGTACTGAGTCAATCAACTTGACTCCATTGTTTTAGTAGTGAGAGTTGCCCTAATAGTTGCCGCCAAGCCTTAAGGCTTATTGTACACCACCAGTCAAGGGGATCAAACAGTGCCCCATTCCCAAGTTCTTTGCCGACTGTGAGAGGCATTGAACTATGCTAAGAAGCTCTATTTGTTTGAGTTTCTTGGGATGAAAACCGAATGGTATAAGGAGTAGAACCATTACCATTAATACCAGCTCCATCGTATCATCACGACCACAGATGGTGCATGGCTTGCGTCACCATAGAGAACCATTGTAGAACTGCTCTCTCTTTTTCGATCTATCTCTCTCCCTCTCTCTCCCTCTCTCTCTCCCTCTCTGTCGCTCTCTTCGGGCCGGAGAACGGGAAAATAAGGCAGTAAATTACGGCATCGCAAATACAGACAACGATTTATAATTAGGCTGTAAATTTCGCCCGGAAAACAAATGACGACAGGAATGCATGTAGACCAATAGGGAAGGCAATTTGTGACAAACAAATTCACGTGCGGTAAATAATCTGCCCGGCTCCAAGGTTTGTAACGGCGCGACAGCTACATCGAACGGGTCGGGGGGGAGATAAACGGGTTCCCGGGGAGGAGATTGGGGGATGAGGGGCGTGCGGTAAATTTCGGGCGGGCGGAATTACCTTGCCGGGTTTATAGTGACGGCTACAGTTCTTGGGATGAGCTACGGATTTAACGGGGATTTATAAACCTACGGTACAGTTCCCAATGGACTAGTATCACGAGGTTAAGAACAATGATTTAATTATTATGGCCGCTTAGTGCATACACAAATAAACGTTCTGCTGCATTTCGTTACTTTCTACATCATTTTGTTTTTTAGTAATTCCATTCTAAAGTTTAAAGAAAGGAATTCAAATTCAGCCAATCAGTGCCGACCGCGCGAATTATCAGCAGTGCATTGTTGCCAAGAACAGCTCCGACTCGCAAAACATTTACATTTCACATAAACATGTTATTTGCTATCCAAAGTGTTATAAATATTTTGAAACTCACTTCTTAGCTTTCACATTTCTCATCTCCGTATTGAAGAACTGCATATTATCCACATAAAAGTCGTTCACCATAGCCATATCAACTTTAGGCAGGTTATCTGAATCGGCCTTTGTGAATCCACTATCGATTTTACCCATACTTGTTGGTTATGTTATGATAAAATAACTTGAAACCTAGTAAAATGGAATAAAAGGATATCCTGTACAAATAAACGCAAACAAATAATAATAACTTTAAGATTGTTGAAAATGAAAATGACCGAATGACGATTGATTGACAGGATTGACGGATCAGGAACCTTAACTTAGCTTTCGGGAGGGCTGTTCCAAATATGGTTCTATCACCGTCCTAGAACTGTTTTCATCATGCCCCGCCCATTTTACAGTTCTCAAAACAATGATTGGTTGGTTCACCAGCGTGCCAACCAATCATCGATTCTAGAATCACAAAATGGGTGGGGCATGATGAAAACAGTTCTAGGACGATGATAGAACCGTAATTTGGAACAGCCCTGGAATTTAGGATCACTCGACATTAAAACCACAAAACATATCAGACGGGAACAGAAGACAAGATAGATGAGCCAGCCCGCGTACAGCTCCGCGCGCCATCAGAATGCGGCAACACAGCACACATATCTGTCTTTTGATTGGCTGTTCGCCTATAGGGCAGTGACGTCACTGCCCTAGGAGAATTCAAATATTTTCCTCATTTTCACGGCTTTCCTGTGCCCAAAAAAATCGGAGAAAAAAATGAGATGCTTTTTATGACGTACTCTATCATATGCAACCAGAAATAAAATTCATGATACTAGTCCATTCCGCTGCATGATATAGATACGGCGAGGTGTGTCCAAAAAGCTTTTACTCCAAATGTGAGACAAATTCATAGATCTATAGTTATTTACTGGTTCTCTAATAAATACCACATATGTTTGACACAAACATTACGGGCCGTATAAGTATCAAGTAAGAATTATGGAGGGCGGGGGTCTTTGTTTCGCTTATTTTTGACGATTTGGGGGATCGAAGGTTATTTACCTGCTTGCACATAATTATGCCAATCCAAAAGAAATTGATTTTTGGGGACTCGCCTATGTATAACATTTATTTACATTCCTTTGCGGTCTATCAAATGACTTTCTAGCTCTTGTGCTGTTCCTTTTTGTGAGAGTTCACAGTTACAATTATTCTTTGGACACCTAGGTATCTGTAAAATGTACCTTTAACCCGTCCTTTCAGAGCGTTAACAGCTGCATAAAAAGCAAGAAACAGTATAGCTTAAATCTCGCAAAATCGAAAGAAGTGTACCAAAAAACTTATAATGACATTTCATTACAGCCTTATGGTGACGGTTATCACAGAGAAATTTGTATATGTACAGGGTTGGGATAAAGTATGGAACCAAGCAAATAGCTTTGAAACGGAAAGGGTGATGTTGCTGAAAAATTGCAGGTAAATGTAGTGACGCATAATGCATCCGAAGACATTATGTTAGCTATCAATGTACTTCCGGTCTAACCGGAAGTACTGTCAACTTTTTTAATTTAAATGGGACACCCTGTATATCTTTGCAGATTTTAATACATCTTTTTTTTCCGAATATGTCCATACTGGGTTTAGTATTTGTTTCTGTAAAATTTTTTTATTTGTCTCACAAATGTGTCCGTGGTGGTCTGCGGTATTCCCGTTTGAGGTAATTTTTGTTGTATTTTTTTTTTTTTGTATTTTAGTCACCGTCAAACGTGTTATAGGACCCCTGTCGGGACGTAGATCATTAAAAGTTGACACACTTCTTTGTGAGTTCTCACGCGATCGCCAAAACCGACTTTAAATGACAGGCATTTTAAACACCTGAAATGATAAAGAAGCTTTATCTTTCCCGTTTTTAGAGAAACTAATACTAAACCCACTATGGACGTATTCGGAAAAAAAAGATGTATTAAAATCTGCAAAAATATACAGGGTGTCCCATTTAAATTTAAAAAGTTGAGGGTACTTCCGGTTAAACCGGAAGTACATCAATAGCTAACATGATGTCTTCGGATGCACTAGACGTCACTACACTTGCCTGCAAATTTTCAGCGATATCATTCTTTCCGTTCCAAAGTTATTTGCTTGGTTCCAGACTTTATCCCAACCCTGTATAATCGTTAACTGATGATGCATCAGTGTATAATAGCTATTTATACAACAAGTACATAAATTAGGTGTTTTTGGACAAATCCAAAAAATTACACCTTTGGGCAAGTCCATGAAGCCACCTTTGAACATCAATCTAATACCTGGCGTTGGAGTAGTAATATGATCTGCAGTTTGCACGTTGTTTTGTATTCTTGATCAAGGTATTATTAACAGGTTGGTAATTGAGGAATGAAAAAAATTGTATTTTCACTTGGTACAACTAAACCATAATTTTTTTGTCAGGAGAACTGTTTTAGAGTTAGAACAGATGTTTAAGGTATATTTATGGAATACGGAATTATGAGCACATTTCAGATAAATTCTCGTATACAGGTTGACTGAGTAGGCAATGCAGACGTGAACTACATTCTCTGGTATTATTTCATAAAATTATTATTTATAGGTGTCCTCCCTGCTAATATCAAAAAATTAAGTACCGTAGTGATGTCGATAATATTCATGTCAGACTAAGAGGTTTCATATCTCCACCACAACATTCCACAGCCTTATTCAAAAGATCATACTCATACAATGTGTACCTTTATTATAATAAATTACCACTCCAAATCAAATTTTTGTGCCTTACCGCGTCAAAAACAAAGCTAAAGAAGTGCTTTGTAATTTTCTTAGCGCCACATATTTACTTCTCTTTTCTTCTTCTTTTTCTGCTTATTTGAATTTAGGTAAGTTAAATTCCTTCATTTGTGATTTATGACTTTGGTTTTCTTTTTGAGATAGTTAAAAATTGCTTATTAGTTTTAATATTTTAGTTTTACTAGGGCTAGTACTTCGACCAGTATTCGACCGCCTAGTGGTCCTTTATGTGGCATTTCATGCTTTTTTCTGTAATAACGTTTTCTGGACACCATTATGTACGAGTAGCATACAAAGTTTTATGTTCGACTGCAATGCAGGAATTTTATTTTCTAAAATGGCAATTGTTTTGCTTTTGCTTTTACCTTAGTAACCAGTGACCTTAGCAACCTTGGTAAACAAAGTTGTTTACTTCGTAAATTGTGACAAACATCACAATAATCCAAGAAATGGATAGTGCGGGAGAAGAAAGCGTAGAAAATTTAGCTGCAAGCGCAAAAGAATCTGTCTAACCCACTAAATCAAAAAGTGCTCATGAAAATATGAGTGTTTAAACTTAGAAAGAGTGTGAGGTATAATTATTATCCTATATTTGTATATTAGTAACGTAGGTTTTTAATTTTATAACAAAGGAACTGAAACTATTTGTAGTCTTGATGTCTACTGGTAAGTTGTTGAAAGTCTTAGATGCATTTACTACAGGATTGTTGAGACCCGTGTTAGTTCTTGTGCTAATTTGGTAAATGTTGTTTATGATCCTAGTCTCATAATTATGAACTTGGCTAGCTAATATTATACTAGTATTTAATTTTTGATGGTTATTGAGTACTTTGTATATGAATTTACATAGTTCAATTTGTAGATATGAGCTTCACCTTTTGAAAAAATTGACCTCGGATGATTCAATCAAGGTCAAAATGTGATCGACAGAGTATATTTCAGGAAGTAGGGGTTGCACAAAATTATAGCCAAGACAAAAGTCGTACGAACGCTTCCTGGGTATCAGATGGTGACCTTTATGATGATCTTGACATCAAGGATACATCAAGGTCAAATCAATTTTCTTAAGTTAGAAACCCCTCTTCTAACGACAGAAACGAAAAGCACGGAAAATTTTACGTCCAGGTATGAGCACAAGTTCTTCTGATTTTTGTTTCGACCATTTTTTTATGGTCACCCTCCCGCAAAGGCTGAAAGCTTATGGCGCTGAAGAAGCGCTGCGAGAGGACCTGTGCACCTCTACTTCCCAAGATATCTTGCTGGTCATATTTTGATATATCTGATCAGGTTAAATTTTTGGAAAGGTCTAGCTCATATCTGGTCCTAAAATTTTCCGGAAATTCCATTTCCGGCGTCAAAAGCAAGGATTTCCATTTAAGAAAATCGAATTGACCTTGAAAGACAAGGTCCAGGTCACCGTAAAGGTCACTACCGGATAACGAGGAACATTTCTTACGACTTTTGTCTCAACTATTGTTTTGTGGGACCTGTACTTCCCAAGATATCCTGCTGGTCACATTTTTACGTTGACTTGATCAGTGAAGGTCGAAGTTATCAAAACGTCAAGCTCATAGCTGGACGTAGAATTTTCTGAGGATTCCATTTCCGGCGTCAGAAGTAGGGGTTTCCATTTAATAAAATCGATTTGACCTTGAATGACAATGTCAACGTCACCATCGGATAGCCAGGAAAATTTCCTATGACTCTTCTCTCAACTATCGTTCTGTGCGACCCTTACTTCCTTAGTTATTCATTTGGTCCGGTACTTTTTGAACACGCTGTATCCTGTTTCCCATTACGTTTGTTTGTTTACACTGAGCTGAGGCTCGACGAGCTGTCGTACACGTACGTCTGACAGACGAACGACGGACGTCCAGGCGCCCGTAATCAATCAATTTTTTCCAAGTGCACGACCGGCGCTGCTGGCACCTCGGATTCTCGCTGAGCGCCGTCAATATTCGGCTTATCCGGCTTGTCCATCTCCATTGTGTCGTACCAATAACACGGGCTAAATTGAAAGAATTATAAAATCAATCGGCCGCAGACCGATCGACCGGCCGCCGCCGGCCGGTACCACCTAACCGTACTTGGATGACAAAGCTGCATGGGATGCTGCGCGGCTCCAAACCAAAGACGTTAGTACAGCACACTGTGGTGCCAAATCACTGGTTCCTGACACAGACTATATATCAAACCATAGGAATCTGCTTCGTAGTAGACTATAGCTCTGGATCTGGAGCAGAGATTCACGACATGACTTGATTTTCAAGCTACTTGACTTGACGTGACTTGATATCAAGTAAAGATCAAGTCAAGTATTTGTTTTCGAAATTCAAGTCAGGTAAAGTAGTTACACATCAAGCAACTTGAAAATCAGGTTTTTCAAGTTATTTACTTGATTTTTCTTGAAAAAATGGTTCTTTTTTGATATTAGTCTGATTAACTGCCAAATCGCAATACCAATAAAAATTTATATAAAGATGTAATCTTTTATTTAAATAAGAATCCAAAAAAGAAAACTCCAACAAACTTAGCTAAATAATGAATGTAATAATATGAAATAAAAATACGAAATAATGACAATAATACATATATAAACAACAAACTCAAATGGAGGTGGGTTGGTTCAGTGGTTAGAGTCGAGGGCTCGTGACGGGGAGGTCCCGGGTTCGAGTCTCGTTAGAGGCGGAAATTTATTTCTGCTTTTTTATCATAAATAAATATCCAGAAAAAAATCCCAGCAAAGAATCCCCACCTGAGCTCTCACTGTTGGCTTCTAATTAACAGTGCTGTTCCTAGAGCGGCATCCTCATTTGCCATCCATGATCTGAGACATATAAGACTTATAACGGAGTTATCACCTAATCGATTTCTTGTTTTGATAAGAGTTAAGGCAGCTCTAGAAAACTGCCTTTCAACTGAAGCTGAAGGAGCTAGCGTTGCCAAAAAGTCTTTGGCCATCGATATCAAGTAACATCAAGTAGTTTGATTTTACTTGATATCAAGTCAAGTATTTAAGAAAAAACTCAAGCTACTTGGCTTGAGGAATCCCTAATCTGGACCTTCACACTATTTATCAATTTTTATCAATCAAAATATGTTTATGATTTCCCGCCAAGGAGGTTGCCTAAAAAATGTTCATAGTTATAATCAATTGAAATTATGAAAAATAATGATTTCTCAAGAAATTTGCGTGCTTGCTTACCAAATAAAATATAAATGGTGGTCATTTGAAAACTTTCCACCACGGACTTATCTAAAGCTACTGATTAAAAGACAAAACGCCAATACACAATGGGGACCACTTTTTAACCAAAAACTACTTCACCGCCTGAGACGGAAGTTTTGAAATGACAAGAAGTATCAAGTAATATTTTATTTCAAAGGTCGAAGTCCTTTATTTTGACGTTCTTAAAATCGGTCGACTCATTTTCGAGACAATTAGAAAAATATTTATATATCTTAATTTGTTCAAATAGAAAAAAAACATACGAAAATATCTATTAGTTTTTATTGCTGTTACTGTTTAACATGTGGCCCGTTATTTGACAAAAAATGATATAAGCGATGTTCAAATTCCTGGTGGACAGTTGTAAGAACATTTTGTGGGATATCATGGCAGCTTTCGATGATGCGTTGACGAAGGTCACCAAAACATTCAAGTTGGGGGAGTAAATACAATGGATTTTAAAAAGCCCCATAGAAAAAGTCTAACAGCTTCAAATCAGGAGATCTAGCAGGCCATTCGGCGTCTTGCTAAAAAAAGTTTTCAGCTTCATCAATTATAGGGTTTCCATCCTCTTCAATTTAGTTTTTAATGGTTTCAGTGGTAAGCGGCTTAATGGTATTTTGCAGCATATCCAAATAAATGTCTCTATTTAGATTTCCATTATCACACGATGGCTCAATCACTTTGTTTCCTAAAATACTACCCTGTTATGCAAAGGCTTCCAACTCAATAGTCCACGCCCTCCCAGGTGTCGTGAGAGGTATATTCGCAGGACAGAGGACTAAGGTTGTATATGTAGACTTCCCATATTCATCATTTTGCGGGTCTTCGTGTCAATTTGTTGCAGCTCGTACGATGTCCAGTGAATTATTAATATTTTTCTTTTAACAAAAATGTGCAGCCTGGGCTCGGGCACAATAAGCTGCTGTTTCATTACCCAGTGGCTACTCCTCACACCGTGAGGTGAGCAATCACTCGGTCCGCGGATCATGCGCCCTAAGTAGAAAAAAGGGCCCAAAGATGACTGCCTTCTGCATTTTGGCGGCTAACATGTGCGCCACCGCATGGCACACCGCCAGGGGTCCAATAACCATAATCAGCAGACCTACAGTGTACTGTGGCCAGAGCCTGCGACGTTGTCTGAGCAACTCCTGATATTTGGTCGTCAAATTGCAATAAAAAGTGATGTTTTTGTGTTTTTCTTTTATTTGAACAAGACATAAAGATTTTTCCAATTTTCGAATCAACTGGATTAAAAAACTGAAACGTCAAAATAAAGGACTTCGAAATTAAAAGCTACTACTCGATACCCCTTAAAATGTTTAAGGGGATGCCCTGGGGAGCAAAGGATACAACAGGATGAAGTAGTTTTTGGTTAAAAAGTTGTGCCCCTTGACAAATCTCTTGAGATGTCAGCGTTTTTTCTTTTAATTGGTATTTTCCGATAAATCCGTGATGGGAAGTTTTCAATCAACACCCTGTATAAGATTATTCTTAAACTGAATGACATCATTACTTTAGTTTCTTTGGTACTAGAATGTTCCATAAATATGTTCTCTGTTTCAATTTAAACAAAATGCGTATAAACAACAACGACAAAGTGGTTATATGACGAGTACATTTTTTTTATATGGTATTGCTTTCTACTGGGTAATTAATTCCAATTATCTAGTAATACTGACAATTCCATGTTAGACAAAGCTGCCATACATTGCTTATCATTTAACGTGCCTTAACACAGTTATAATTAGAGGTATATTGGTTATTGCGACTATATTTTTTAGGAAGGAACAGTGTGCTCTCATTAGTAAAATAACTATAAATAGATTTTATGCACGATCGGGCAGTAGAGTAGGTACACATTATTGATATACAGGGTGGGCCAATAGTGCGTGGACGGAGGATTGTGGGCTTACTAAAAAATATTTCAAAAATCTGTCACTTGATCATGGTAGGGACCCTTGAGGGTTATAACGTAAAAATATTTTCACTTAAATTTTGACGTTTATACAGGGTGATTCATATCAAACTTGCATTTTTTTTAATGGAACCCCCTATATATTATTGCATATTTGGATTCCTTGGTCAATTCTAGTGTGACTTTATGTATTACACATGGAACTTTAAACGAACCGTTTAGGCGCAAATCACCATTTTTGGTATAAGTAGGTATCAGAAAAAAATTGAATATCGCAGCGATTATAAAACTTAGAAAGCCTTGACTTTGCGGTACGACTAAGCATGAAATGCGTCATCTTAGGTCAGACGGCTAAATTTGAATTCTTTTTCTACTTGGAGAAATCAGAGGATAAATTTAGGAAACTTTAATCACAGATAACTTGATTTTTTCAAATGGGAATGCCTATTTTGATTCAAAGAATCAAATGTAAAATTTGATTACCTTGCTAACGACATAGCATTCTTGATACCAATCTTTTTTGGTTTTCATTTTATCTCAAATTTTCAGTCAAATCGGTGTTTTTCAATTTTTCTGCATGCAAGCAGCATAGCTGGCCATGAAAAATAAACAAAAGCTCGTTAATATGGAAGAAAGCAACTAACTTAGTAGAAAGATGCAAACTAAGTAGAGCAGCGAGCCAAGATTATGAAAATTCCTTACAACATATTAGCTCTAACCAGAAACAATAGCGGTAACAAGAACGCTCATTTTTCATAGCCTACTAGCTATTAGCCAATTTCCAAAGTCAGTAAAAAAATATTTAATCAAAGGAAAACTACTAGTGATTGTTACTGGCAGTAGAATATCTATTTCTTCTGAATAAATTTGAATAAAATTTCAGATTTAATGCTATAAAAAAGTAGCCATTTCCGTAAGTCAAAAGTAGTGATACTCCTGACTGGAACCCTTCAAATTCTTCAGTAGGTACTTCTACTTATTAGCAAAATCGCGGAAAATGAAATTTGAATTGCAGTCTGTTGTGAATTGTAAAACATAATTTAGTTTGCAGAAAACTACATGAAATAATCACAATTGCAACATAGCAAATTAAAATTTTCTAGCAATTATTTCAATGGATGTTCAGAATTCTCCAGTTGGAGATATATTAAATTTACTTTTGACTTAACTAAACGGAAATGACTATTTTTTTATCCCATTAGATGTGAAATTTAATTCTAAACATGTTAGACTGTAAGCAAAAATCGCTGGTAGCTTTCCTTTTGTTTCAAAATTTTTAATTGTTTTGGAAAGTTGTCAGGCTCTAGTAGACCTCAATAGCTAGTGGGCTGTGAAAAACAAACACTTCTGTCATACCCCAACTACTCATTGACATTAGATATCTTGCCGCTGTTGTATCCGGTTAGAGCTACTATGTTATAAGGAATTTTCAGAATTTTGCCTCGTTGCTCTAGTTAGTTTGCATCTTTCTACTAAGTTAGTTGGTTTCTTCCATATTAACGAGCTTTTGTTTATTTTTCATGGCCTGCTAGGTTGCTTGCACGCAGGAAAATTGAAAAACACCGATTTGACTGAAAATTTGAAATAAAATGAAAACCAAAAAGGATTGATATCAAGAATGCGATATCGTTAGAAAGGTAATCAAATTTTACATTTGATTCTTAAAAACAAAATAGGCATTCTCATTTGAAAAAATCAAGTTATCTGTGGTTGAAGTTTCCTAAAGTTATCCTCTGATTTCTCCAAGCACAGAAAGAATTCAAATTTAGCCGTCTGACCTAAGGTGACGCATTTCATGCTTAGTCGTACCGCAAAGTCATGGCCTTCTAAGTTTTATAATCGCTGCGATATTCAATTTTTTACTGATACCTACTTATACCAAAAATGGTGATTTGCGCCCAAACGGTTCGTTTAAAGTTCCATGTGTGATAAAGAAAGTCACACTAGATTTGACCAAGGAATCCAAATATGCAATAATATATAGGGGTTCCATTCCAAAAAATGTAAGTTTGATATGAATCAGCCTGTATAAACGTCAAAATTTAAGTGAAAATATGTTTACGTTATAGCCCTCAAGGGTCCCTACCATGTTCAAGTGACAGATTTTTCGTCCACGCACAATTGGCCCACCCTGTATTTAGCGGACGTAAAGGGCCACTTTGGCGCCCGTGGGCTTCTTTTCCGCCCGCAGCCTTGTCGTACATATATTCTTCGATTTTGCGGGTAGTAAAATTAATTTTGCATCTTCCGCTGCATTAAAAATCTCCGAAGTTGTTCCGGAAACCATTCCATCGTCACTACTTTCGATGATATCGAAAAAATTCGGTAATATTCTGACGTATAAACGTATAGAACTTGCAGTTTGCAATCCAACTGTAGTTAAAAATGGTGGCCATGTATTCCCGTCTTATTTACTTAGTTGCTATGGTAACGCGGACATAGGTGTCCAGATTATTGTTTTATAATCTGTAATTCATTGCGGTACAACTTATTTTTTAATTATTTTCTTTAAAACGGATATAAATCATTTGGCAGATTACTACACAACGTGTGTTATAATATATAACAATAATATATACCACCGAAATATAAAATTCAAGCGAGTTGCAACGATATTTATTGTAAGCTAGTCACAGAAGGTGAAAGACAAAAACCTATTTATTTATTAATAAAGAATTACAAAACCGATCGTGCATAAAATTTGGTATGTATTTCGGGCGTAAACAGCGTTTATGGGCCTTACATGTTAATAGCCATCGCCTACCGGCTCGGGCCTTCATTTACACGTTGCGGTCCATGAACCAATATTTAATATTACGTTACGATATATCACATAAATATGCGGAAAAAAATGAAGTCAAGTTGATTGACTGAATGCTTCCCACACATTACGCTGATACCAGTTTAATATTTTCCCATGGCATGAAGCTTGATCCCTTGCAACCATGCAACCAAATAATCGCCAGCCCCCCCCCCCCCCCTCCCCCCCCAAAATTGTCTTATGCCGCTAGGTCTTTCCTTCACAGGTCAATGGACAGCCTATTATCGATACTACAAACTTGAGTTTTACAACCCCCCACCCCCCAACCACCCCAATTTCACCCCCACCCAAAAAACAGGTAAAAAATGATCAGGAACCCCTAAAATATCTAAAAAAGAAGTTTGAGTTGTTTCCATACTTTTAGTTTTTTTATTATCATTACGCTGCCACTGACACGATTTTTAACAAACATACGCGTTCTCCATCCTCACTACGGTAATAGTACTGTGTCAAAATGTCATAAGAATCAATTTAATAGTGTCCACGTTGCAAAATACAAAACGATTTAAAGCAATAAATTTTCGTATTTGAATACAGAAAATTCTAGGTCCCTAGTTTCCGTAATAGGCTAGGCAACGTTCGGATAGACCTAAAAAGGTGATTTGTGTCGTTAGATCTTCCTTCACAGGTTAGTGGACAGCATATTATAGATACAAGAAATTTTTCAGTTTTTCAACCCTCCCCCCACCCCCCCCCAACCACCTCAATTTCACCCCCCCCCCCAACCACCTCAATTTCACCCCCACCCAAAAATGATCAGGAACCTCGAAAACGCTTAAAAACGAAGTTTGGGCTGTTTCTATATTTTTAGTTTTTTTATTATTTCTGCGCCGCCACACGAACGATTTATAAAAACCATACGCGTTTTCTGTCCTCGCCACGGTAGTAATACTGTGTCAAAACTTCATTAAAATCAATTCAACAGTTTCCTCGCTACAAAATATAGAATGATCTAAAGCAATACTCTCGTATGTTTACACCAGAAAAAATTCTAAGTCCTTTCATTACTGTAATAGGCAAGGCAATGTTCGGATGGACTTAAAACAGTTATTTATGTCGCTAGGTCTTCCTTCACAGGTCAGTGGACAGTCTATTATGAAAGCAACAAATTTTTCAATTTTACAACCCCCCACCCCCCAACCACCCCAATTTCGCCTCTACCCAAGAATAAGTAGAAAATGATCAGGAACCCCTAAAACGCCTAAAAACGAAGTTTCAGCAATATTTAATTTTTTTGGTTTTTTGCTAATTACTCCGCCGCCTATGCACCGATTTTCAAAATTATAGGAACATTACCTACTACGACACCACAGCATATCGCTGCCCAAATTTCGTCACAATCCATGCAGTGGTTGCTGAGATTGCGAGGCTAGAAAAAAGCGACAGACAGACAGACCGACAGACAGACAGACAGACAGACCGACGGAAATGAGTGACGTAGATTTTCGTTATGTAGACATCATAAAACGCCCAAAAAGTGTATTATCTCAAAATCGAAAATTTTCGCGATCACAATACTCCCCTCACCTATCGGTGCGGGAAGTAAAAGCGTATTACCTCAAAATCGAAAATTTTCGCGATCACAATACTCCCCTCACCATCGGTGAGGGAAGTAATATAATTTTATATGACGTGAATTAGCCTCCCTAGATCTTACTTTGCCCTACGAGCTTACCGTGTACTCTAGCTACGTACCAACTCTATGAACGAATCCGTCTTGAATATAGAAAGCAAGGAAAAGCGATCGGACGGACCATAGTACCATGGGAGGTCCGTTCAAGCTTACATAATGTAAGACGCCCGGGGATGCGACAGTTTTCGGGTACGATTGATTCAGACTGGCGCCATCACGAAAAAGCAAGGGCATAAATTAGTGATGATGCGACCCTTCTGGTATGCCGCTGGTTATATATGGACGACGAACGGTGTCACCATCTGACCCATAAATGGTTGTCAGATAGAATCTGCAATATTGCGGTCGAAACCAACCAGGCAGTTTTACTCAGAATTTGGTTTATTACGGGTGAAGGTTGTAAATCTGGTTTTGGCACTAGGTTGCCGTTCGTACAGTTATCAGAACAGAAGGTTGATATCGTATTAGATAAAGGCTCCCTACAATGTAGTTAAGTGCGAGCACTTAAATATTACAATGCTACAAGTTTTTTTCAAGAAAACGCATTGTTCTGTTCTATTTACGTTGTGGTAAATTCAGACTCTAATTTATTTGGTTCACTGAATTTAATACAATCTAAAAAAATAGCTCCAAATACAACAAAATGATAATAAATTGGCTTCCAACATATTATCGAGATAATCACGCGTTCTGAACGCCAAGAATATTCGCTTTTATAGAAACAATAGAGTAATTTTGAAAATATTAGATAATGGACACTTTATTTTTAGCCCCTCCAACACGACTAGGGAAAAGGAGAAGGAGGGCGGTTTCCCATTTCTTCTTGCGAGGACATCAATTACATCGAAACATAAATAAAAATTATATTTTCGATAATCGTATATATACCCAGACTTTGGGATGCTTCACATCGCCAAATAAGCTATTTTTACCGGAAAATATCTGGTATATTGGCACATTTAAAAGACGTCCCATCAACCGACCTCCCAATGGGTAATGACTCAAAGGCGCATAAAGGACAAAATATTTCCCGGCTAATCCCATATTAATTCGTGGAGATTGTTAACCATATAGATTTTAGGTAAATAACTATCATTCTCCTATATTTCTTATTAACCACGGCTTTGTTAATAGAACGTGATTTTATTATTGCATGTAGCTATCAAATTGTTGCTCCTCTACTTCTACGGCTACATTAAAAATGTGTTCACACTTTTCTAATTATAACTTTCTATATTTTATCACACTCATAAGTGTGGGTTGAACTACGATAAATGTCACACTATTACAGTAAATGTCTACCCACACAAAACTAGTAGCGGGCGCACACAATTCGACCGCATAGCCCCCCCTCTGTCCAGATCAATCATTATTATAGTTCCGTGACTACCCTCCAAAAATATTCTGGATATTTTAAGGCCCCTCACTGCCAATATTGTCCTTTCCATAAAAACTCAAAAACTCCTCCACCCGTATCATGGAGGTTAAAGTTAATTTATTTTTTCAAATCCTCTATGTTTTGTTTTATTCCAATAAATCAATCGAAATCGATCTTGTGAGACCGACAAAACAGATGAAATAGTCAAAACTTCCCTGATAATTTCCAAAATCACCATAGTAAGTGCAAGTATTTCTAAATAATTGTTTTTCCCTGTAAATTTCAGGAGTAACGTGTTAGTTATACGATATATGTGTCAGAAGAAAAAAAATAGGTTCAAATCGGTAAAATTTATTGTGAGTGATTCTTCTGCTGCATCACGTTTTCCCAGGAATTTGGTATGCATGACTTTTAGTTAGATAAAGCGTATGAAAATATCAAACCGGGTAAAAATAATTTATTCGAATTCCCGCGTACCTCTACTGATTTTGTGAAAAATCTTAGAATGTTTGGCTGTTTCTGGATGTATCTTTCGATTTCTGCAAAACATGTGGCCGATGCAACTTAATACTCACAATATTAAGCACTTTGAAATACATGGGACAGATATTTCCATGATTTTCACTTTTTTCGCTATTTTATATGATTGACTCAAATTCTAGGTAAGACTAAGCTAAGAAACGTTAGATTCGAATTCAACGCATTGAAATAAAGTGTTAAGCGGCCTACAGACGTTAATGAATGCTGCGTGCAGGCATCAACTTCTACGTTTCGTGAGGCAAGTAGCAGCGTGTGTAGTACTGAATCAAGTATTTGGCCCAAGGCCGCCACATCGCAAGGTTGAGCCCAGGACCAGATTCTGGCCATGGACCCCCAATACCATAGCCGTCTCAAGTGATGAGGCCGTGACCTTCGAAATGTCTAAATTTTTACTGAACTATGTTTTTTATCCTTCATTTTCTCAAATAAATTTAAGAAACTGTAACTGAAATTTGGAAACACTAATATACACACACGTTAAGTAGTTATGGGATTTTGTTACTTTTTTGTCTTGGAATGGTACGAATTGCAAATAGAAGCCGTATTCAGATAAATTCACATAATCACTCATTTCTTAGGAGTAGCTGACAGAAAATAATGATTGACTAAATTTTCAATTCAATCAGTTATGTTCAAATTGAAATTTTGTAGACTGATTGGAAAAGAGAATCTATGTGTACAACATGGCTGAAGGCTTTGATTGAAACAGCACTTGAAAGAATGTAGAATGTGTATTAAGAGATAAACCGGAACAAAAAATAATTGCTACAAAAATGAAGTTGCTTCATTATAGTTTATTCACGATTCATTATAGTTATTAGTTACTCAGAAAAGAATTAGATTATTAACAAATAAATGAATCGGTAAAATATGATCTTCGTTTTGTTGAATAACATAACATACACTGTTAAAAAACAGTCGCCCGCGCGACAGCGTTTACTAAGATTCAGACCCTACGGGCCCCTACGGGGCCGGGGCCCGAGGCACCTACCCAGTTGCCCCCCCCCCTTGTGGTGATTGGCATCAGTTACGGCTTGCAGCGTTGCAGAGTCTGGATTTCCATATTTTGGTCGGTGAGTCATGATGCCGGGTCGGTGACGCTGATGCAGGTTTCAAGTGTTTCAACGTGTATAGTATTGCGTCGATGCAAAGAAATAACTCCACCCTACTATTCTTGTGTTGAATGAAACGCGCATAAAATATCAAGTAGATTCAGGCATCGCAACAGGTTTCGATATAAGTAGGAACTTATGCAACTGATGCAAAGTTTCATGAAACCTTGAGTCGATCTAGGAATCGCAGCATGCATCAACGTCTGCAGGCCGCTTTAAAACGATAAAATTTTTTGTGTGCGATATTAAGTGGAGGTTTATAGTAAACCGATGAGGACATTACATTTGCAGGCTAACGGGAGAGGTAAAGATTCCAGCTACAGCGATCGTGGCCAATTTATTATAATCCCTATAACAAGAAAATACCGCAACTTACAAAAAATGTTTGCGTTTTCTTAAAACTTCAACTTAGGTCATTATCGAGCCAGATTGAATTTAGTCAAAAAAGCGCCACGTTTAGCATTTTTGTAATAATTGTCTATTAAGAAATTTAAAAAATACGTCAACATTTCTCTAAAACTACTCTTTTTTCTTCGTGTTCATAATTTTGTCAGTTCACGAATTTCGAAGTTAGTTGTCAAAAAACAGGTACAGCTGAACCGTTGCAAAAAGCTCTTGTATTCGTACTATAAGCTCCTCTTAAACTGCAATACCAAGCGCATTTGAAGTGAACAATTCCATCTGGTAACTCACATCTTATCCTAGCTTGACCGCGTAGAAAGCATGAAGACGGTATATCAAGCGTCAGCATTACCATCACTCCAGACTTCAATTACCCCCTTTAAACGGCTCATTAACTGATTGAGATCTCATCGACGTCCCACCAACCGACCTCCATCTAATTCTTCTCGACTGGCGATCAGGTACGTTCTCACGAGCGCCACCTAGGCGGTACACACCACGTTGCCACATGAGTCTGCTTAGGTCAATAGGACCAGTGGCGTTTTTGGAGGATAAAGACCTGTAGGAACGAGGAGATTCAAGGAAACAGACTCAAGAGTTCAAGACCCAGCGAGCAGAGATAGAACAGCCTAGAATAGCAAAGCACACAGGGACCGACCACCACAAAATTATTCGGGACAATGCTGAGGTCATTGATAAAATCGTCACTGATACTGCCTGAAATCCAAAGAAGCAGCTGTATACGGTCATCAGGAACAGAAATGAACACTAGAGAAGCTCTGCGAGCTCATCCTTACCAGGTCGAGGTCCCTACTCCACGAACCAGTCTCCTCCAGCTTCCCTATTTTGAAGAACTTCGACGCTGTGGAATGAGCTGTCGAGGAAATTCTTTCCCGGCGGCTACAAACTGCAGCGTTTCAAATGTAACGAGCACCGACACTTATCCTCTCGCAGCGCTTCTATAGCACCATAGGCATTTAGCCTTTGCGAGAGGCTGACCATAAAAAAAGCAAACCTAGAGTGGAATTCAAACTGATATTACACCCGCTCTTACGAAAAATTCGAAAACTATAACACAAATGTTCTTAGCATGGATGTATTAACTTTTTTTATATTGGTGACCCCCACTATACCTCCGTTTACGCAGATGTAGGTAGTTTCACAATAATCAGTTTCATAGTTCAATATAATGTTTGTGCTTTATAAAACCTGGCTAATATGGATTTTTGAAAGAATATCTACCGCTCTCACTTATATCTTCAACTTCCAACTAAAAACAGGTCTTTAAAAAAAGTGCTCTAAAGTTGTGTAATATGTTCCACCTTTGCACAAGAAATCAATTTTTGTCAAATTCTCATCTTGAATATGCGAATAATTTCCTATAGGTTAGAGACAAATATTAAATTTTGTCTCTTGCAATACAATTCACTCTTCAAATTTTACATTTGTTTCGATAGACCAAAACAGGCATTCCTGTTTGAAAAAAAAGTTTTCTATGATAGAAGGTTTCTAATGATTTCTCGCAAATACAAAAAGAATTCAAGTTTAACCTTCTTATCTAAGGTTACGCGTTTCATGCTCACTGCAAAGTCCCGGTCTTCTAGTTTTTGTAGTCGCTGCGATATTCAATTTTTCCCTGATACCTACTTATACCAAAAATGGTGATTTGCGCTTAAACGGTTCGTTTAAAGTTCCATGTATGATACTTAAAATCGCCCTATAATTCACCAAGGAATCCAAATATGCAATAATATATAGGGGGTGCCATTAAAAAAATGTAAGTTTGATATGAATCACACTGTATAAACGTCAACATTTAAGTGAAACTATTTTTGCGTTGTGTAATATGTTCCACCTTTGCACAAGAAATCAATTTTTGTCAATTCTCATCTTGAGTATACATGCGAATAATTTCCTATAGGTTATAGATAAATATTAAATTTTGTCTCTTGCAATACAATTCACTCTTCAAATTTTACATTTGTTTCGATAGACCAAAACAGGCATTCCTGTTTGAAAAAAAAAAAGTTTTCTGTGATAGAAGGTTTCTAATGATTTCTCGCAAATACAAAAAGAATTCAAGTTTAACCTTCTTATCTAAGGTAACGCGTTTCATGCTCACTGCAAAGTCATGGCCTTCTAGTTTTTGTAGTCGCTGCGATATTCAATTTTTTCCTGATACCTACTTATACCAAAAATGGTGATTTGCGCTTAAACGGTTCGTTTAAAGTTCCATGTATGATACATAAAATCGCCCTATAATTCACCAAGGAATCCAAATATGCAATAATATATAGGGGGTGCCATTCAACAAAATGTAAGTTTGATACGAATCACATTGTATAAACGTCAACATTTAAGTGAAAATATTTTTGCGTTATAGTCCTCAAGGGTCCCTACCATGATCAAGTGACACATTTCTGAAATATGTTTTAGTAAGCCCACAATCTTCCGTCCACTCACTATTGACCCATCCTGTATATTTTAAAAAACAGTAGTGTTGGATCCTTGTTGCTGTAGTAATATAACGTGAAAATGTTTAGCATATCAATCTTTTTCAAATTATATAGAGATCAAGAAGTAACCGTTTTTTATTACCCCGCCGTCACTAGATGGACTTTTAAAAATATAGCTATTTGTTCTTACCGTAAATAAAGATAGATAATAAGTCATAATTAGCATTATTTAAAATATGCATTGATATTGTCTATTTTTTTCGAAAACCAATCGACCGATTTTAAAAATCAAACGTCAAAATAAAGTACTTCGAGATACCTTTAAAACAAGGTATTACTCGATACCCCTTGTCATTTAAACTTTGTAAGGTGGTGATCTTAGGGGGGGGACAGGGTACAAGGTAATGAAGTAGTTTTTAGTTAAGAAATTGTCCCCTTTGACATGTCTCGGCATTTTTCCTTTTAGTCGGCGGTTTTCAAAAAATCCTGAGTGGGAGTTTTCAAATGAACACCCTGAACGACCAAACGATGTAAACGTCCAATAATATTTTACCCCAAACGACATGATGTGGACATCACGTATAGTTAAAAATGTCCGCAATCACAATGCTCTTCTCGAAGGTGAATGGTGGCAAACAAAAACGGAAAATGTGGCACCGCCGAATTCGAATGACGTACCGAAATTCGAATCTATTAACCGTGGCGTATTTCCGCCAGTCATCCATAGCGTAGTGCCTTAATTGAATACCGTGCGTTGTTCGTTCGCATGTAATCGTTTGCTAAGTGTACACCTCACGGTCCAGATAAGGCATCTATTGACCGAGCAGCACCGAAGATGACTGATGAGGGCGTGCGCGGAATGTGTGCCGTCATTTCGCGTTTGTTTATCCCCGCTGTGATCACAAATTGCTTTGCGGCGCACGACGCACGACGACGCCATTTTCTTCCAAATCGACGATGACTCGAAGGATTTTTTTCGGTCGAAGCGCGTCAACGGTTTGATGGATACGCGTTTTTTCTTGTCCAAACAATCAACTGGGCAGTTAAAGGAAAGTACGCAAGCCTGATGTGATAGACACGCTTTTTGACCAAATGCTTCTCACGCTGTAAGGATAACTTGATCTTTTTTTTACGATCAGCCTCCCCCAAAGGCTGAAAGACTACGTCGAAGTTCTCCAAAAGAAGGAATGCTGGAAGAGACTGGTTCGGGAAGTAGGGACCTCGATCTGGTAAGGATGAGCTCGCAGAGCCTCCCTAATGTTCCTCGTCCGGACAGCCTTCGTTGTTATTATCTAGGAGCACTCACTCGAACCTCTTCCGTGATAGAATCTATAAAACAGGGACAGCTCAGTCCCTCTTCTTCGAGGAGGTCTTTTGTGAAGTTAGGCGTATCAACTAGTCTAATTGGTCTCTTCTAGATAAAGTCCAGAAGCTTTAGAGAGTGCTTCGGAGAGCATCCCCACACATGGCAGCCAAACTCCAAAGATAGGATAGGATCTGTGCCTTGTAGAGCAGCAGTTGTTGCTCTGATGTATACAACATCCTACAGCGGAACAAAACTCCAAGCTTCTTGGATGTCGTTTTAGCAATACTGACGACACGGTGATGCCAGGACATGTTATTGCTGATGTTGATCCCAAAAGCGTAACAAAAGAGACTCGACTATTGGGTGAACCTCAATTTCCACAGTTGGTACTCCAACGTCAGACTTCTGCGTCAACGTTGTTGCCTAAGTTTTTTGTACATTAAACTGTACTTTATTTACTAATCCTCACTCGACAATTGTTTTGATATCTACATTGATCTGTGAGGCAGGTTGCTGTCGCCGACGTACCGTCTCCTGGAATGATAGAGGCTTGCCTTGTGCCCTGCATTATACTAATGTACTATCGTCTGCGAAACTGCAGACTGGATTCATTGAGACCTCCAACGGGGCACTACGACGCTTTTTGGTGCAATATTTAGCCTGGGTTTCGAACGATTCATTTTGATGAGCCACCGCTCCAACATCGCGAGCTGCAGATTTCAGTTCACGGCTGAGCTACAATACATACAGAAAAATCTGTCGTTCTGTTAAAAACTTACGCTTGGATTCAATGGGACCTTACACTCAGCATTCCTCATACAGCGATGTTTTATCCAATGGGAAGTGTATAGTTGATAACGAATTATATCGTATTGTCGATTCAACTACAAGATGTCATTGGATTCCAATGAATGATTCAATAGCAGCCTGTCGTTGAATCGAATCTGTGTTTGGTGATTGATTCTAAACTACTTTCTTTTCCTTGGACCAACAGATTTTATTGCGAGGACAGCTGATTGATTCGTTTGGATGTTTAATTGTGTGATTTTGTATAAGAAGCATGATGTAAGAATTAGACATAAGCCTGCACCAGTTGTTGCATTATTACCTGAAATATAACTGTCTGACTAATCTAAATACCTACATTCAAATGTGGGTGTTAGCTCTTCTAAGTCCCAATTTCTCAGTAGGTCATCCATTTAATATATAACTGGACACATTTAAATCACACAATTGCTGATGCAATACGCAAAACCACGAGATGACACAACACGGCTAACACCGAAACAACAGAACGGAACAACCTCGTCCATGTTGGCGGGTTCGCGGCGATAGTAACACTGAGATGATCCTCCTGTTCTTTATTCTGATTCTTCATTGAATCGGGACATCAGTCCCGCCGAATACTGATTATAGTTCAACGAACGACAAGGGCCATTGAAACAGAATTAATTTTTATCAGATAAATTATCACGAACTGCTGTTGCAGTAATAACTTTTGTACATTGAATAGATTGCATGCTTTGCTTAAATGAAACATAGGGTAAATTTTGAAAACAAAAGGATGTTTTGATTGCATTATATGTCAATACTGGTATTAGAAGGATTATACATATCCTTAGAACGAATATAAAATTATTTTGAATTTATTGGCCTACCTGTGATTACTTCGAATATAAGGATTGAATTCTTTCAATGACATGGATTTGAAACAACTGTAAATAATATCTAAAACGATGGAAAAACATCCAAATACTAATAATTAATTGGAAACGCAACAGTATTTTTTTCTGTGTATCAGTGTCGTCAGCGTAAAGAAGGATTTCACAGTTTGTTGCGGGGGCAAGAGACATCACGTATAAAAATTGGAGGATACGCCTAAAGACCGAACCCTGAGGGACACCGGCCTTTATGAGGCGTAATATTAATTTTGATTCTAAATTTTCTTTCTTCGAGAAAGGATGCCTAGTAAGTACCCAGGTTGTCCTAACCCTACTTTCCTCGTCCGTAACAAAAATAAGTCGGCTGCATCTCGTACCGTGAACGAAATATTAAATTCACAGGCATCGACAGCTACAAATTGAAAAGGTGCAGTTACATATTAGGTTGTAGACATTCACGCTGCGCAACACACCGATTTCGTAGTAACTGGGCGCATAAACAAGAAAAAATTAAACAAGCGCGCGCGAGGCCGTCGCGGCGTACGTACCACCATTTTAATATTCAGTCAGATTCTATCAGCACCTGTAACTTATGGGCGACACTCGTCGTCATTTTTTCCGGTGTTCGCATATTTTTAAAGGCGCATTCGCGTCCTCGGTGTCACCGCAGTCATAAGCCTACCTATGGAATATCTCTGCTTGCAGTATTTATGGTCCACGCAACATGGCGCGTCCACAGAAGTTATCGTACTAGATATCGCCGCTTGCAATGGTGACACAGAATCCTTAACGTAGCACATTGTTGGACACTCTGCTAGCCGGCAGGCTACGTAATATAGCACCTCAAAACATTCCCATTTTTTTGCGCTTGTAACATGAATGGCGTTATCAAAATATTTTAGGGGTGTTCATTTTTGACTCTTTTTTTCATTTTTGAGGTTTTTGGTGACAATAAAAAAGACGACTATATCCGTCGTATCATATCACAGCGGACTTTATGTTCTAGAATGGCAACCACGGCTATAGCCGTCTGATCAGTGTAATCGCAAAACACATCTTGTGGGACGAAAAGGACAATTTTCGAGACAGAAGCTAAAACATAAACAACATTTAAAAACAAAAAATCAAATTTATTAGCAAACAGAGGTATCGCCGAACAAAACAGACTTTAGGCACAAATTCATGTTTGATGCCCCTCTTCAAAGCAGTCTGGACACAAAGCATGTTTATTTTCACAACCCTTGCTTCTATACCTAGTTTCTTTGCGTTTTCAAGACTTCAAGACTAAGAAAACAGGATTTTCTTTTATGATCCTATGGTAGGGGCAGCTTCTCTGGAAAATGTCTCACACGTGCTTCGAGTTTTGTATTGATATGAAACAATATATTCTATATGTATAATAGGTGGACGACGAATATCTGTTTAGGATGAAACTATCTGGTTACCAACCTCCCACTCAGTACTGAAAACATGAAAATCAAACAGAAACACACGTGCAATATGGCAGCTATACACGTGGTCAATGCATCACATTGGAGGTTATGGACGGTTATAGCCGTCGTGCCGTTTTACCCATGCACCTTAAGCATAAATAGTTGGGATAGCGTATAGTGGGTTAGAATTTGGCAATTTCAGAAATGAAGAGCTTTAAGTTATGGCACTAACATTGCTTAACAAGGCAAGTATACCGACATTCTGACGGTCGTCGCCGTTCTGCCGTAACAAGCAGATAACTTTTTGACTGATATAGCCGTCGTGGCGTATCACGATCACTCCCCGCAGACGGCTATAGCCGTTGTGTCCAACAACGTGGTAGTATCAGACACAGCTGCTTTTGCTGCGCAGCACATTAAAAGACAGCGCAGCATGCAGCAGATCATGAAGATGAAGAAATAAAAAAATATACATACACTAAGAGCTCAATATTCAAAAAAACGGGCCAAAATGAAAAGTTTCAGCTCTGGTTGTGGAGCAAATGACGTATATAAGACCAAATAGTAATTTTTTGATATGCTGCGATTCATGTTTCGTGTTTTTATCCATTCCCTGACCCACACTCTAGTCTTTTGTTTCTCCTTTTACTTCCCACACCGATAGGTGAGGGGAGTATTGTGATCGCGAAAATGTTCGATTTTGAGATAATACTTTTTTTGGGCGTCTTATGATGTGTACATAACGAAAACCCACGTCACTCATTTCGGTCGGTATATCTGTCGATCTGTCTGTACGCGTTTTTTTGTCCTCGTAATCTCAGTAACCGCTGCATGGATTGTGATGAAATTTGTGCATCAATATGATGTGGGGTCGTAGTAGGTAATGCTGCTATAATTTTGAAAATCGGTGCATGGGTGGCGGAGTAATTAACAAAAAACAAAAAAATTCAAATACTCCTCAAACTTCGTTTTTAGGCGTTTTAGGTGTTCCTGATCATTTTCTACTTTTTTTGGGTGGGGTGAAATTTGGGGTGGTTGGGGGGTGGGGGGTTGTAAAATTGAAAAATTTGTTGCATTGTTGCGACATAAATAACTTTTTTTAGGTACACCCGAACATTTGCCTGTTGCAGAAACCAAAGGACTTAGAATTTTTTCTGGTGTAAACATACGAGTATTGCTTCAGATCGTTCTGTATTTTGTAGCGAGGATAGAAAACGCCTATGGTTTTTATAAATCATGCCAGTGGCGGCGCAGAAATAATAAAAAAACTAAAAATATGAAAACAGCTTATACTTCGTTTTTAAGCGTTTTAGAGGTTCTTGACCATTTTCTACGTTTTTTCGGGTGGGGGTGAAATTGGGGTGGCTTGGGGGTGGGGGGTTGAAAAACTGAAAAATTTGTTGTATTCATAGTAGGCTGTCCACTGACATGTGCAGGAAGACCTAGGGACATGAATCACCTTTTTAGGCCCATCCGAACATTGCTCTACCTATTACCGAAACTAAGGGACTTAAATTTTCTGTGTATATACGAGTATTTATTGCTTTAGATCGGTTTGTATTTTATAACGTGGAAACTATTAAATTGATTCTATTGAAATTTTGACACAGTATATTATTACCGTGGTGAGGACGTCTGTCGCCTGTATAAGTACAAAATTAGTTTTTTTGTATAAACAATTAATTTGGGAAAAGTAACAACGGTGCCAAATCCGGTAGAGAAATATTGGAATTTAGATAATTTTATGGGGAAGACAGATATCGTTTTATTTAGCTTTGTGCCCTAAATTTTTAAGGGTCGAATATCAATACATACGACAGGGCTTTTTATGTATCTAACGAGTTCAAATATAAACAGATTGCTGCTTTTCTCGCCGGGTTAGGATCCATAATGATCCTCTAGAGGTCAATGAAACAACTCACCCTTTTGAAAGTTTACCTTTTCGCTCGCCTGAGGGCGCCCTTCTCGCCCCCAGGCATATGGCCCAGGGGTGAGTGGGGCGAAAATTCGCCGTACGCCCAACAAGCTCGTTACCCTGCCACTTGAATTAAACAATAGTAAATCATACAGTTTTGATGCCCGGACCACGCGCGCCGGCATATACTATATATGAATGTATATGTATATTCAAAAGGGACAAATTAAAATTTTACATCGCACTGAGCCGACGGCAGCAGTACGCGCTTCTATTGTTTTTGTCGTTTACATGTGGGAAATTAATTTGTCGGAGAGCGGGGAGTGTTCGGGACGTCCCTTGGGAATTTCAGGAATGAACATTGCGTCGCAGATGTTTTTCAATATTTTTCAGTTACTATGCTTAATGTACGTGTACATAGAAATGTTTTGTGCATATCTTATGGTAAAACTGGGTTTCTAATAATTTCTTCCTTGAATTTTTTTTCGGGATATTTTCTGCTACCACTCATGTGTTTAGGAGGTTACATGTCCACTTATATCGTATTTATTATTAATCAATAGCAATACGCCGATCTCTGAGCTCGAGATGGAATGCCGAAGACTGACACCGGCTGACCATTACCACTTAGGGGCTCAGGAATATGGTAAAATTTAATGCTTCCAAGCCCTAGTACTGCACGCTATCAAACAAAAAGTGCCGAAGCCAGCACCCAGTTCTTATGAACATTCAGATTCTGCCAAGGAGTCACTCATTCAAGCTCTTAGGAGTCAACAATCTGATCTGGCACGAACACGTTGCGTCAATTGCAACGGCTACTGGTAAAAAGCTGGAGTATTCAGAGCCAGAAAGTATTTTTCACCATATAATCTACTTACACCGTATAAAGCCCAGATAAGACCTAGCCTGGACTATTGCTCTCATGACTGGGGAGCTGCTACTCCTACTACCCTGTTTATACTAGCTGCCGTCCAGAGAAGGGCAATTCGACTAATTGGTGACCCGGCCTTAACGCGCCACCTCCAGCCACTTTCTCACAGGCGTGTGGTTGGTGACCTCTCACTCTTCTACCGATATTTAAAAGAAGTCTGCTCCTATGATCTATCCTGTATAGTTCCACCGCTCGCCGATCCTATCAGATTCACCCGCGCGACTGCTGCATCTCAAACGAAGACGGTCGTTCTTCATACATCAAGAACCGAGCATTTATTCCCAGTGTGTCCAAGACTTAGGATGGCCGGCAAGGAGATGTATTTACTGGATCTGCGGGTGTTGGCACATTCAAGTCCCGCGTTAACAAGCTTCCCCTAACATAAATAACACTTTCACGGCCGTGGTACTCTGGTATTTAGGCTCTGCCTACGAGGTCTGCTCAGTTTTAAAAAAAATCTATCTGATATCTTGAAAATCAGACTCTTTAGGACTCGTCTTTAGATAAACTTCTCTACTTCAATTTGGGTCAGAAATAAGCCCTTGGAATTACGACCTGTCAATAAGATCTATCAAAAAGTTAACATTTTTTCGACACGCTATGTGGTCTTTATTATTTTCCTCGAAAACAAAGAGACAAAAAAGTTGTTTATTTATGTGTTTAAAGTGAAAAACGACATTTATTTTTTTTAAGGTCAGTTTTTACTAAAACTAATCATGGGACTGAGTTCCAGGAAGCCACTGGAAATCAAAATTTATTATCTTCCAGTCAGTGCTGATTTAGCGTCTTATTACAGTAGACAACCTGAATCTCTCCGAACTGTTTAGGACACATGTTCATATGAACTTTTCTATTTGGATTTGGGTTATTTTATTTGATATGCAAGAAAATTACAAATAATGCCATCCCTAAAATGTGAAGGTAGTAAGCAGGGTGGTGAGCCTTGTGGTAGGGTATACAGGGTGGGCCAATAGTGCGTGGATGGAATATTGTGGGCTTACTAAAAAATATGTCAAAAATCTGTCACTTGATGATGGTAGGGACCCTTGAGGGCTATAACGTAAAAATATTTTCACTTGAATTTTGACGTTTATACAGGGTGATTCATATCAAACTTACATTTTTTTGAATGGAACCCCCTATATATTATTGCATATTTGGATTCCTTGGTCAATTCTAGTGTGACTTTATGTATAATATATGGAACTTTAAACGAACCGTTTAGGCGCAAATGACTATTTTTGGTATAAGTAGGTATCAGAAAAAAATTGAATATCGCAGCGATTATAAAACTTAGAAGGCCGTGGTTTTGCGGTACGACTAGGCATGAAATTCTCCATCTTAAGTCAGACGGCTGAGTTTGAACTCTTTTTGTACTTGGAGAAATTAGTAGATCAATTAAGGAAACTTCAATCACAGATAACTTGATTTTTTCAAATGGGAATGCCTATTTTGGTTTAAAGAATCAAGTGTAAAATTTGATTACCTTTCTAACGATATAGCATTCTCCATATCAATCTTTGTTAGTTTTCATTTTATTTCAAATTTTCAGTCAAATCGGTGTTTTCCGATTTTCCTGGGCGCAAGCAACCTAGCAGGCCATGAAAAATAAACAAAAGCCCGTTAATATGGAAGAAACCAACTAACCTAGTAGAAAGATGCAAACTAACTAGAGTAACGAGGCAATATTATGAAAATTCCTTACAACATATTAGCTCTAACCAGAAACAAGAGCGGTAACGTGAACGCTCATTTTTCACAGCCTACTAGCTATTAGCCAATTTCCAAAGTCAGTAAGAAAATATTTAATCAAAGGAAAACTACTAGTGATTGTTGCTGACAGTAGAACATCTATGTCTTCTGAATAAATTTTCACATTTAATGCTATCAAAAAGTAGCCATTTCCGTAAGTCAAAAGTAATGACACCTCTGACCTGAACCCTTCAATTTCTTCAGTAGGTACTTCTACTTATTAGCAAAATCGCGGAAAATGAAACTTGAATTGCAGTCTGTTTGAATTGTAAAGCATAATTTAGTTTGTAGAAAACTACATGAAATAAACACAATTACAACATAGCGAAATTAAAAAATTCTAGCAATTATTTCAGTAGATGTTCAGAATGCTCCAGTTAGAGATATCAACACTTTTGACTTAACTAAACGGAAATGACCAATTTTTTTATCCCTAAATGTGAAAATGTCATTCTAAATATGTTAGACTGTAAGCAAAAATCGCTGGTAGTTTTCCTTTTGTTTCAAAATTTTTAATCGTTTTGGAAAATTGTCAAGCTCTAGTAGACCTCAATAGCTAGTAGGCTGTGAAAAATAAACACTTCTGTCATACCGCAGCTACTCATTAAAATTAGATATCTTGCCGCTGTTGTATCCGGTTAGAGCTGATGTGTTGTAAGAAATTTTCATGATCTTGCCTCGCTACTCTAGTTCGTTTGCATTTGTGTACTAAGTTAGTTGGTTTCTTCCATATTAACGGGCTTTTGTTTATTTTTCATGGCCTGCTAGGTCGCTTGCACGCAGGGAAATCGAAAAACACCTATTTGACTGAAAATTTGAAATAAAATGAAAACAAAAAAAGATCGATATCGAGAATGCTATATCGTTAGAAAGGTAATGAAATTTTACATTTGATTCTGCAAATCAAAATAGGGATTCCCATTTGAAAAAATCAAGTTATCTGTGATTGAAGTTTCCTTAATTAATCTACTGATTTTTCCAAGTACAAAAAGAATTCAAATTTAGCCGTCTGACCCGAGGTGACGCATTTAATAATTAGTCGCACCGCAAAGTCACGGCCTTCTAGGTTTTATAATCGCTGCGATATTCAATTTTCTTCTGATACCTACTTATACCAAAAATGGTGATTTGCGCCTAAACGGTTCGTTTATAGACCAGGGTCGATAATTTTTGAAACCAAAAAAAATTACAGTAGGATGAAACCCATTAGAAAAAGAGGGGAATATGATAAGAATGAAAGGAAAAATAAATTACGGTCGATTCGAGATCGGGAAGTGGGAGGGGGTGAGTTTTTAAGGGTAGAAAATGGTTTATCTTGATTTCTGGCAAAACTACACGTCCTATGGAAAAAAGTTAAATGGCAAAGTTGTAGGTAATAAAAAGGTCTATAACTTTTGTATTTTCAATTTTTTCACATAACCTGAAAATTTTGGTAAAAAATTCAAAAAACCAAGTTTTTGGTTTTTTATTTCTATCTTTTTCAAACAAAAAAAAATTTTTTACGAAATTGGGTGAAAACTTACTTTACTATGTCCAAGATACACTGTAATTTATTTGTTTTAAAATATTCATTTTTTCGCCTTATTTTAACTTAATATCAAAAATGCACCCCAACTTTCAATCGAAAATTCTCGCGTCAAAACATCAGCTTTTTTCAAAAAGTTTGGGAGCTTTTTATTCGTTGGAGTCTTTATTTTCTGATGGTGTAAAAAAAAATATACATTACTATGGAAAATCTTCTCAGAAAATGCAAAAAACTGAAAAAAACTCAAATTCGTATTTTTTTTACTCACTATGTACAATTTCATCAAAAAAATGTGATTGCTGCAACTTTTTTTAGTTGAAAGGTTTACTAATTAAATTCGAATCACATTTATATCATAGAAAATTTCAAAAAATATAAATATACATGTAAATCGCACTATTGAATTTAGATACTTAATTCTGATTACGTTATTCATTATATTTTTTTTCGAAAACGTTAATCTTGTCATTTATAAATATGTTATCTGAAATTCCCATTAGTTATTCATTAGTCTTTGTCTCTTTGAAGGCATTTCTTCATCGTTAGATTCGATAAACCTTTCTATCTCTAGTTGATCGTCGAAATCTTCAAGACAATCATCTTCGTCTCCAATATTATTTCCAGTCTGGCTCTCAACTGTATCGTGTATCATAGCGCATTTGAGTTAACGCATTGCGTTGATACAAGGAAGTGCGCCAGCGTTATAGTATCAGCGTATTTAATTTGTCTGCGTTACCCATGACCACTGACTAACGGTTTTACAGCTGCTACCAACGCTGCTACGAAATAACAGTAATATGTAGTAAGGCCCAGACCCTGCTAAGTCCGTCCCCACTTCTCCATGAAATACCTTACAATGGGCTAACACTTACCGTATGTCACTCAGGTATATAAATTATCTTACAACAGCAATAAATAAGCATCTACAAAAATTATATTATAGATGTTGTAGATGTCTTATTAAATATTAACTTATTTGTTTGTTAATTATAGTAGGATATCCCAATTTGCAATTTTTTCGTTTATCAATGTAACATGAAGTCTCACGTTTTTTAAGTAAATAAGTGTAAATTTTAATAAATAGCTCAAAATTGTACATAGTGAGTAAAAAAAAAATTCGAATTTGAGTTTTTTTTCAATTTCTTGCATTTTCTGAGAAGATTTTCTATAGGAATGTATATTTTTTTTACACCATCAGAAAATAAGGATTTCAACGAACGAAAGGCTCCCAAACTTTTTGAAAAAAGCTGGTATTTTGACGCGAGAATTTTCGATTGAAAATTGGGGTGCATTTTTGATCTTAAGGTCAAATAAGGCGAAAAAATAAATATTTTAAATCAAATAAATTACAGTGTATTTGGGACATAATAAGGTAAGTTTTCACTAAATTTCTTGAAAAAATTATTTTTTTTTAAAAAGATAAAAATAAAAGACCAAAAACTTGGTTTTTTGAATTTTTCGCTAAAATTAAAAGTTGTAGATTTTTTTATTACCTACAACTTTGCCATTTAACTTTTTTCCATAGGACGTGTAGTTTTGGCAGAAATCAAGATAAACCATTTTCTACCCTTAAAAACTCACCCCCTCCCACTTCCCGATCTCGAATCGACCGTAATTTATGTTTCCTTTCATTCTTATCATATTCTCCCCATTTTCTAATGGGTTTCATCCTACTGTAATTTTTTTTCACTTTTTATTATTTCTGAAGGCTTCGGCACTGGTCTATTAAAGTTCCATATATGATACATAAAGTCACACTAGAATTGACCAAGGAATCCAAATATGCAATAATATATAGGGGGTTCCATTCAAAAAAATGTAGGTTTGATATGAATCACCCTGTATAAACGTCAAAATTTAAGTGAGCATATTTTTACGTTATAGCCCTCAAGGGTCCCTACCATTATCAAGTGACAGATTTTTGAAATATTTTTTAATAAGACCACAATCTTCCGTCCACGCACTATTGGCCCACCCTCTATACGTACATCAGATAATTATAATAATTATAATATCTCACAGACATTCTTATAGTTTCAGGTTCTAAACCCAGTGATGATTGTACATGTTACATATGCATTTCATAACTGCTGACACTTTCTTTGGCTTATGCTTGTTGTTTTTCCAGATGCTCTATTGGATATTCTGCACTCTGTTTCACTTGTGTCAACCAAAGAAAGGCACCTTATGATACCAGTGATGCTTCATAAGTACTAGAGCTTTTAGAAACTGAAAATTTTGGAAGCCTGATCGCACATTGGGCATAATAAACTCATTCTCAGACCAAACGCATATGCAAAAGAGCGTATCATATCTGCTACATCCAAATGGAATAGGCATCTGTCGTTTACATGACACAAAAAATAACTAAAGAACAAGATCACGGCTCAAAAAACAATCAGCTGTCATTCTTAAGATCTGGGGATGCTTTGCGCCGATCCCTTTGCGCATCGACATTTTAGGTTAGATTGGTTCTGATGTCAACAGCGGCGACACAGCAGGGTCATGGCTATCTACATGGAATATGAGTGTAAAGATGAATAATATAGATCTCAGCGCAAATCCAGTACTTTATGGGAGGTAAACATTAAGGGCAACATAAACTTTATGTTGTCTTTAATGTTTACCTTCCTTAAGCCCGCATAGGTTGAGTAGGTATTATTTCTTAATTCTGCCCCATGATACTACGACACTGACAGATATGATCACTTGGCGGACAGATTTCGAACCGGTCTGCGCATGACGTCACCGTGTGACAAAAGTGTACAAGCACATGGCGCCAAAGCATTGATTTTTGAAAATTTTACTTCGTTAGCTGTTATATCTGTCTTAGATATTTAATATTCATACAAAATGAAAATAGCTCATGCACAGTATTATATAAATGATACATATTGCTCTATATCTGAATAAAAGATTGGTGAAATAGTTATACAGAGAATTGATATTAATCGACGCCTGACCCGTTTGCAGTAGTTCCAAGCGTTCTAAATTTCGGATACAAAAATTTTAATCTATGTGCTCAAAAAAAATTTACATTGTGGAAAAAGAACAGAGCCAGAGCGGCCTGGACGTATTTTTCTGAAATCTCAAATCTCAAGAGGTTGATTGGAGTGCCTAGTGAAACCATCTTTTTGTGGGAAAATTTCTCGTGTAGGGGGTGGAATTTTTATATACTCCATTCAGGAGCCTTTGATTACCGTTCTTAGTTTTTATATATAGATTATGATGTTGCGTCACCAGCTCTTCAAGCCAATTTGCATATGTATTTACTGTATAATTCTCTTAATAAAAGGTAGACAAGAAATAAATAACATGATTTTGTCATTAGAGGTTTTTAAAAATCATTAACAAGCATAACGGCATGTTTATGGCGAATGAATATTGACTTTTTTCTGCTAATGATTGTTGGAAAAATACATTACCAAATTTTCTTATTTTTTATTTATTCAAATATATGTCACAGCCGCGTATATGTTAAACATAAAATAAAAACATATCACAATACAACAATACAATATCTTTCTGGGCATTGTATTTAGCTAGTACAGGTGAATTCTCGTATACTAAAGATTTCTAGTAATAACAGGTTTTTCCTCAATTTTTTTCAAAATGTTTTCACACGATGTATCTGTTTAATAATATGTTTGAATTAAAAAGTTTGATCCACTTGTAGTGATGGTTTCTGATGGCCTGGGTATAGGGCACATTATTTGTTGCTCTCTTGTGTTGTAGTTAGATATTGATTCTGTATATATGAGTATGGGGAAATATATTTTGGACAGACAATAAGAACTGAAAAAGGGGTGAATAAGAGCATATAGAACTAGCCTTTCTCTATATGAACTGAAAATGAAATATCAAAATACGTTCTGCAACCTGTGAATCTCCAACCATCTTTTAGCGCATTTTTATTTTATGTAGCATTTTTTTTATTCCAAATAGGAAAGGCGCTAGGAAAGCTGGATACACCGTCGTCGCAGGACCCTGTATACTTATTACTTAATACTATTTTACAATGTTAGTGAATTTCAGTTTTCTAATATTCGAGGTCTCTCTAATTTCCCTATCAAGAATTCGTATTCTGAAATACATTTTGCATCTAGAAAACAAGCTCATCTTTGCTTCATCAGTCACATATACATTCTCTGATAATTTTTTTAAATTCGCAAGATAGTTTTTTTTTCAATTTTCAAGGCGTTTCCATTATAGCTGGAAAATATATGGCCGAGCTCATTACATTTTGCCAAGAACTCATATGTATGTTTTTGTAGTCCACCTTCTGTTAAATGATTGACTCAACTGAGAGAAGTACCTGTGCCGTCTGGGATATAACCCAGTTTCTCCTTATTTTTCAACTTAAATGCAATGAAACCTGCCAAATTTTCCAAACCATCCCAAGTAGCGGTAGTCTGACGAATAGTTTTTACTTTTTTATTATTGCATCCCACAACCACACAATAAACCATTGTTCAAATATGTGTTAAACTCCAGAATCGCAAATAATTAATGTTTTATCAAACTTTACCACGGTAAACGAGTAAACTCAAGAAAATAAACTGAAAATGTTCGGCTATAACCTGTAACTAAACGAGTAAACAAACCCCGTTTGTCACACGCTGACGTCACAGGTGGAAGCGAGACGGAAGACATCATGCGCGTGAGCATACCTTCTAAAGTCGTAGTATCATGATTCTGCCCTATTGTACACTTTTTTCTAATTCGCCCCTATCAGTTTGAATGAAACTATCCCAAAATGGCGTCGCTGATGTTAGATATTTGCAAAATGTCATCACAAAGGAACCTACCGTGAGTAAGACAGCTGATTGTTTGATGAGCCGTGACAAGATGATATATAAATAAATAAATAAATCAACAAATGGATTTTATTTACCTCATAACTAAATAGGCGAAGTGTCAGCTAGTTGCTGTTTTTCAGCTTAACCTTTTTTTTAAACCATATGAAATATAACAAATAATGTATAATAATGATGAAGTAACGAAAATAATCGACTCACCCTACTGCTGTTCATCTTCTTCTCGGCACTCTTGGGCTGCCTAGGGCTAAGCTCATCCTCAATGGAGGCCAGCCTGTTGAACTTCTGGGTCCTCTCCTTCACGCTAACGCCCTGTTTTTCTTCCCCGCTTCCTTCTGCTTGCGCCTCTTGAGGTTTCTTTGGCGTCACCTCATCCACAGTAGATCTAGTTTAATAAAAACATATTGCACTGACGAAGTATGCCTCCTATAAGTCGACGTATTGTATTCCAGGAATTCATTATACTAGCGATATGGAGTATTGAAATGATAAAAAAAATGATTCGTACGAATATGTGCTTGATCAGCTCGGGCAAGTACATTTGATGTTGTAAGGTATGCTAAGCATCCACTTTGTCTAGATGGTTAGCAAAAACGTGTCAACTTGAAGCTATTTTTCATAAAGATGATCGATAATCCCCACTTTTGTTTCTAAGCTTTCATGAATAAAAAAGCACAATCAACTAGTCCATACAATATCGATTGACACCGTAAATCCTGATCAAAGGGTAAAGATTGGAGATGCTTCAGCAAATCTGAAATTGTAAAATGTGTAGTTCCCCATAGGGTCAGTTTAGGACCAACATTATTCAATCTATATACCGGGTTATTCACGTTATTCGACACGGTGCATTATAGCTAAAGTACTTGATGAAAAAGAAAATAATAATTTCGGATGGTTAGGGACCCATTAAGACTACATTTTAAAAAATTTTTCATGTTATGTAGGGTGTCCCCAAAACACAAAATGTATGAAAGTTATGTTCTTTTTAAATAGAACACCCTGTATATTAATGCATATTCAGATTCATTGTGTGACTTTAGGTATCACACGTGGGACTTAAGCGAAGGTGTAAATCAGCATTTTCGGTATAAGTAGATGTCAGAAAAAGATTGAATGTCACAGATATTATAAAATTTAGAAGGCTGTGACTTTGCCATGAAATGCGTCACCTTAGGTCAGAGATAACTTGATTTTTTAAAATGGAAATGGAAATTTTTTATACGATTAAATGTGAAATTTGACAGGTTGCCTAATGATATAAGGCTGTCAATATCAATCTCTGGTAGTTTTCATTTAATTTAAAACGTTCAATCAAATCGGTGCTCTTCAGTTTTCCCACCTATAAGCAACATAGCAGACCGTGAAACATAAACAGATAGAAGACAACAACTAACTTAGAAGAAAAATACAGAAGAACTAGACTGAAGAGACAGATTGATATTTACAACTTTATATCATTAGAAAGGCTATCAGTTTTTACATTTAATTGTATATAAGAAAAATTCTCGTCTGAAAAAATCAAGTTATCTCTGATTGTTTTTTCCTTAAATCATCGAACGATTTTTCCAAGCACAAACGTAATACAAATTTGACCATTTAACCTAAGCCGACGCATTTCATGCTTAGTAATATATTACATATATGCAATTTTTCTGACATTTACTTAACAGAAAATGGTGATTTACACCTAAACGCGAGCCTAAACGGTTTGCTGTAAGTCCCATGTGTGATACATGAAGTCACTCTAGAATTCACCAAGGATTCTGGATATGCAATATTATATAGGATGTTCTATTAAAAAAAAAAGAAAAACATAACTTTGATACATTTCGTGTTTTGGGGACACCCCGTATAACATGAAAATTTTTCTTAAATGTAGTCGTACTGGGCCCCTATCCATCCGAAATTATTATTTTCTTTTCCATCAGATACTTTAGCCATAATGTTCCGTATCGAATAACGTGAATAACCTGTATGAGTGATCTTTTTAAACTCCACACACAAGGACAAATTGCAGACGATACAACTATGTTATATGAAAACAAGGACTGGAAAGAGTTACAAAGCAAATATCAAGCAGATCTTTACTTGATATTACATTATTTCCAAAACTAATAGTTAACTTCCAAAAAACCTTTTAGGGTCCCTTTCACATACTTTAGTGCATACTTACCAAAATTTGAAAACATTGTGATCCAGAGAAACTGCGATTGTCAAAAAAACCACAATAAATATAGCATTCAATTTAAAATATCTCTGCATAATTCTTGATTCTCACATGAGATATGATATCCAGATAATTACATATGTTATTAAAAAAGTAAGTTTATTTTTTAGTTCAGATCTCTTAAATAAATATTCATAATTCATCATTTGAAAACCCTTCACCCTGATTGGATTGCATTTTACTATATGGGATTGTCGCTTGAGGGGAGAACTATAAACAATCATATATTCCAGCTAGAGGGAGCCCGAAAGTAGACATTAAAAATCATGCTTTGCAGAGATCCCACATATCCTAGAGAAGCATTATATAAGCAGTGTGAAGTATTCGACATTCGTCAAGGATTCTGCCATTCAGTATTACTGAGACAGTACAGCTCTTCAAAAAAATACTTTAATTTTTAACAGAGATGTCTGGAATAGGTTGGAATGCAAATTTTTGAGAAAAGCAAATGATTCCTATAAATTCCTTTCATTCACAAAAAAATTAATACTACAGTTGAAATAATTTTAGGCAACTTTAGTAAAAAGAATTATGATTCAAGCTTTGTCAAACCTTTGGTATCGTGTTGGCCATGAGTGTGTGAATTTTTGTATCTTAAAAATTAAGAGGTTTAGGACCTTCATAAGACACACTTACATGTAAATGGTTTTATCATTTAAAGATTGTGTTTTTCACCATATAGGCACTGGTGGTCATAGCATCAGGGAGGCATGGAAAATTCATCAAGTATGTAGTAGAAATAAATTGCATATTATCAATGATCATAGTTTGATATTCACTGGAGTTCATACCATGGCTCCCTATATAGTTATATTGTGTACGCATTGTAGGAAAAATGGAACTAAAATAGAAAATATGAAGTATGAATTTTTATCATCATGTATTAATGTTGTTTTTATGAAGTTTTTATGAAGCTTGCAAACCCTGGCCAAGATTGAGGCTAATCATGGCCAATACTCTACATCATCACTATTATGGTTATACATATCATCCAAGGTATCATCTACTTATATCATCATACACAGAATAAAGATCTGGACATATAAATCCTTGTAAGGTGTAGAATATCGATGAGGAGTATTTTATGAAGGATAAATCGTTACTACATAGCACCTATTAGTTTAATCTCTCTGCTTACCTCCTTCTATCAGAATCTCTCCTCCTCGGTGGTGCCTGAGGGGCCCCTTGGTCATTGAGCGAGCTCATGGAACCCAAGGACATGGTGTCCAAAGAAGAACTTGATGTGTAGACAGGCGGGGGTGGTGGCCTATATGGGGGCGGCTGCCTTGGAGGAGATTGCATTGCCATCGGACTGTAGGGAGGAGATATTGGAATGCCCACAGAGTTTCGTGGATCAGCTTGGGGTGAGTAAGGCGGAGGAGGAGAAGGGGCATGATAACTGGGTGACTGAGGCGGATACAGGGTATTAAGGTATTTAGTCTTCAATATGAGAACCTTCTCATCGCCTTCAGTCCTGGTATAAGCGATTGTGTTGACAAAGGTCTTAAATTTGATGCGGTTTTCTTCTGCAAAAGAAAAATAAAAGCATTAGTTGCAATTTATTAGAATCTAGAAGTAGCTTGACAGAAAATCCATAATGTTGCACAAATGTTTGTTCCTGCACCAAGTGCTAGTCAAGGCAAAATCAATGATATACTAATTATCGCACTTTATTGATTGCTAAGTACGACCTTACTTGTTAAAGCAAACTTCAGTGATCACTGAGAGAAGCAAACAAAGGATGAGTTACATTTTGATAAGTTTATTAAAATTCTGAAATTTTCCAAGCATAGTGCCAAAAAATCAGAAACTGAAGTATGTATAGTAAGTACTACAGGCATGTAATTTGATGAAGTGAAAGTTACACAATTCGTCAACAGCATTGCATTTGGTTTCTGTATAAGAGTAGCTCCTTGGCAGTATCAAATCAAAGTATAATAATTTATCTAATGAAGCATTAAAATAGGTGAGGATGATTAACTAAAATAGTATTGTTCAACAATCATAGGACATATACCTATATAACACACATAGCTGGTATAAAAATGACATGCCTACAAAGTATGTGATTTGTAATCGGAATGTAATGCAAATTACTAATCTATTGTTAGTCTGAATAAAAAATGAATTTAAAGTGATTGCTCGCTATGGTATGCATTCCTCATGAAACAAAGGTAATTAAGTACTGCTGATAAAATGGGATTCCTTTGAACACATAATCGAATAAGTATGCGTAAGACTTTGAGGCGTTTGGGGCCTTTTTAGGTAATACTTTGCTGTTAAAGGGTAGCAATTAGATTGTAAACAAATGCTCAGTATGTAGCTTTATAATATAGCCGTTTAAGCCTTTTTAACTGAAAGTTGGTTGACCTAAGAGTGTCACAGCCTTTACTAAGACTGTAGGGACACAAAAACAATTCAAATAGCTTATATTTGCGGCAAACTGCAAATAAAAATCAACCCAAACAGGGATTGAATCCACAGGTGCTACCGGAATCGACTGTAAACAAAGCCCTTTACGTCTCTCACAAGCTTACAAGGACTAAACAGAACCTACCTTTATGCGCGGGATCCGTCAGGTAACCCTTAAAATGTCGTACCGCGTCACGATTTTTCACTTTTCCACCTTTTTCCTTAAAAAACCCGTAGACGAGCTCCAGCGATAATTCACTGGAAGACATGTTCGGTCGGTCACTGACAGTCAGGTAGGCAACGTTGAAGAGCGAAAAGCACTATGTAGAATGACTGTAATCAGCTGAGCGCAGAATAACCAACAGAGTTCGGTTCAGCGTACCGATTCAGTGCGAGGTGGAATCAGACTACGAGGGGCGATGAAGAAGTATAGAAGCAACTGATTAGCAGATGCGCTGTTGGGAACGATATAAAGCAAAGCGGGCGTGCTGGAGGGGGACTAGATGGAGAAGGAGAAAGCATGTGGCATCGATACGAATGTGAAAATGGATTATTCATTCTTTGAATGGATGTCACTTTTTTTATTTGCTTTTGCTATGGCATGTTTTTTTGCGGCCCTTATAAGGAAACAAGGCAAAATAGGCTTGCCGTTGAGGAAAGAATAATCAGAACCGCCTGCAAAGCCTCCTAACAAATACATTGTGCCCCACTGTTCCAAAAACTATAATAGGAGTCTACTGTTTTTGATACTTATACCTAAAAATCTATTTCAAATTTCAAACAAATAAAGACAAAAATCAAAATAAAAACATAACCCCCCCCTGATGAGGTGAAAAATAATGGGGGGTATCAGGCACGTATTTTTGGGGGGGGTCCAAAGGGTCCGTCCAAATTTGCACCCGCTTCCGCAAATTTAAGGTGGCAACTCTAGTCTGGACCCCCCCTGAAAGGCCAACCAAGTGACACCCATAATCTGGACCCCCCCCCCAAAACCAAATCCTGGATACGTGCCTGGGGGGTTATAAATGGTTCAAAAATGAATTTAAAATATTTTGTACTCAACATCCAAACATTCCAAAAACTAATTTTACAATCACAAATTAGGAAGTTTTGGCTACCGTTGTGGTAACTGTTAAATTTTAATAATTTATCACACAGAATATAAAATGTCCAGGCGTAATATTGGTATCAAAACAAATTTGTGTGTTGTAGTTATAGGCATTTTGTTTTAGTTTGTCGGTTTATTAAGGTTTAGTAGGTATTACATTAATTTGACGAACTTATATCACTAAATTCTTGAATTGTAGTCTTTAAACTATTGAATTGAATTTAATGATGTTGGGGATAGGGTAACCATGTACCTACTTCATAGACCATTTCCGGACACGAGTGACTTACGGGGGGGCGGGGTAGTCGGGTAGTGGACTGTAGAGACAGGAGAGAGAGCTAGGGAGAGAGAGAGGGAGAGAGTGAGAGAGGGGGGGGGAGATAGAGAGAGGAAAAGTTGGCGTCAGGCGAAGTAGTGTCTATTTTTTGCCTAGCCATTGATTGATTCAAATAATGTGCGTTATGCCGATGACACTGTCGTAGTGACCGATAGACGGGAAGATCTACAAACGGTCGTGCAAAACCTATACAACAGGTGTAAAAATTATGGTCTGAACATGAATTTAAGGAAAACCAAATTTTTGATATTTACAAAAAATAACAACGTAATCGGCAGTATTACAATAGATAACGCGTCAATAGAGCGAATAAGAAGATATAGATACTTGGGAACTTGGCTAACCGAAACTGCTGAGCAATATCAGGAAATAAGGGCTCGAATAGAGAGTGCAAGAACTGCATTTGTAAAACTAAAAAAAATTCTTTGCATCTGAAACATGAAACTTAGACTACGAATGCTGAGGTGTTGCATCTGTATGGTGTAGAGGCTTGAACGCTTAAGAAGGCAGAAATGGATAGACTGGAGGCTTTCGAAAGATGATGTTATAGAATAATGCTGAGAATCTCTTGGACGGATGGGGTATCAAATGTGCAACTACGGGAGAGAATCCAAAAAGAGGAAGAAATCATTAACACCATCAAAACAAAAAAACTAGAGTACCTTGGTCACGTTATAAGAGGACCCAAATACACTCTACTACAAAACATTATGGAAGGGAAGATCAAGGGCAAGAGAAGCCAAGGAAGAAGAAGAACCTCTTGGCTGAAAAACTGGATTGGTTTGGAATGGCATCTAATCAACTATTTAGAACAGCGGCAAACAAAGTTAGAATTGCCATGATAATATCCGACCTCCGCTAGGAGATGGAACTTGAAGAAGATTGATTGTTTTGGTATATTATGATTTTCAATTAGGGCTCAAATTCCGGACATTTTGATGATTTTTGTAATTCCGCCCAGACACGAAATTAAGCTCTAAATTTCTGGACATCTTCCGGACAAATGATTACCCTGGATGGAGACAATACTAATTTGTGTTCATACATCGGTGCTTATTCTTTTACTGTTTCAGTGTATTGATCCTTAATCTAGAACAGAAATTATTGTAAAAGTCACAGGCTCTTGGAATTAGTCTGATAACTCATACACACATAAAATGAAATTCTCAAGTCAAGAATTGTGATATTCTTGTAAATACATACTCACAACAAGAATATCTGTTCTCACTCTAAGAAAGAATATTTGATGAGAAAATTATAGAAAATTTGTATCAAGAATAATATATTTTTGATTTACATACATATTTATTTTCAAGAACCATGCTCCGAAAGAAAATATAATTTTCTTTGTAACCAAAACTATAATAATTTAATAATAACAAGTATTTCATAATGTTATATCAAGATTATCATTTTTTCCAGGTGTGTCCCGTTTACTTCTATTAAGAATATAGCCAGCTTGCAAATGCGAACCTTCATTTACAAGATGATAATCTTGGTTTGAAAATGAACGCTTTTTTACAAGAACACCCTATATTTGTATCAAGTAAATCATTTATTTGACGTCTGTTGCCCGTCCGCGTCCGCCGCCATTATCGGTTTTCGGATTGACGCATTCGCCACCGTCTTTAGCACCGTAGTGTAATACCTGCATTCTGGATTCTGCACAATAGCATCTAGTCAAACTGTTAAATAAATTGCCATTGCCACGTGATACCCGTGATACTACCGTCAACCATCGGTCAAAAAATCTGCCGGTAGTGCTGGTCCGCCATTTGAGTCGCGTCCCAGTTCCCATCAGTTTCCTTATCTTCTTCTTCTTCTTGTGACACCGTCTCCTTTCGAAGGTTGGCGATCCAAATAGCTAACGTAGTCCTAGATACAGCCATGCGGAAAATGTCAAGTGATGAGCAACCAAACCATCCTCGGATGTCTTTCGACCAAGAATTTTGTCGTCTACCGACAGACCTTTTACCTTGGACTTTTCCTTCTATAATCAGTCGTTTCCTTATCACTGGATCTATTTGTTTTAATAGTCGGTGGATCTATCCAACCACGAATGAGCTTAAAAAAAATGTGGATGCGAAGACCTGACTCAGGTGTTCCTAGGTAAGTACCAAGTATATCAAATGTGATTTAAGAAATTTTGGAGAACTACTTCTCCAGTGTACCCATCACTAGACAGGGACCGACTGATTTACAAATATTTGAAACCTTTGCACACATCTTCCAAGTCCAAAATTCAATTGGCCTCTACATGCGTATGTCTTGCAGGTAATGACATAGACGAGAAAAATGTGCTCATAGAAGAGTTTGAATGCTTGCTCCAATACAATACATATCTTGGAATAAAACAACAGTGACTTTTGCAACAGCTCATCAAAGTTATCAAACGCTCAAACCAATACTACCAGATTCCTCATATAAGAATATCACAATTTTATAATAAAGTTGAGCTACTTGCGTCAAGTTTATGAAATGCTCCAGTTAAGATTATGAAATGCTTCAGTCAAGATTATGTAATGCTTCAGTCAAGATTATGAAATGCTTCGATCAAGGTTACCATATGCTTGATTTAAGATTTTGGTATTCTTACTTTCAAGAATTTCCCAGTTTTGCATTGAAGATATTTTCTCAATCTAACCCTTATAATGGTCAAAGATATCGTATTCCCACTTTAAGATTAGCATAGCTTTGCGCGCATGGAAAGTTATGGTATACTTGAATTAAAGCATCTGTGCTCCATCTAAGAAATTATTTTTATGTGTGTAGAGTCCATGTACAATTTTTTTTCTGTTTGTTGAAGCTTGATTCTATTTTAGTGATCAAATATACCTATTACATTTTCGGCATTGCGCTAAAAACACCCGTTAAGACTACCGTAACGATAACGAGAGATTCTTCGCTATTCTAACTTAAATAGAAGAACGCATTTTTGTTGACATCATGATTTCATCAGGACTCTGCTGGCTTATTGTAAGCTTAATCACAAATTGAGGCCAAATAAAAAGTACCTATAGTACTCGTATCTTCTATTTCAGCGAGAAGGACACAATCAACTTGATTTAATTTTATTTTTTGAGAAAACAAAAACTAGTATTCTGGCATTACCTCTGATTGCTGCAGCAGTTTGTTTAATAAATACTTAACAGTCATATAACAGCCAAACGTCTGTTATTAGATCCCATCTTGATAATAAAAAGCTGAAGGAAGTCCATTTAATTTGACCCTTCAAAAGTTTATGACACCTGCTATTAGTAACGGTAGGAAGAGTAAAGCCGAGTGGCAAATGTTTTTTTAAACGTTGACCATTAGTAAGAAAGGGTTGTTAGAGGTTAATTATGTTTAGAAGCACAAAGAAAGCAAGGTTTCTAATGCTAATGCTTTGGTTCGTACCATAGGTTGAAAGTTTATCATTTGTAGCCAGTTCAGCAGCATATAGTAGTAGAACTGGATTGCAGTTTACAGTATCTTGATGTTAAATTCGTAGCTTTAGGATGGAGTGCAATGGAGTGCCGTAGTAAGTCAGTTCTGTTCATCTATAGTAGGTGGGGACATCCATTCACCATTATTAGAAATCGAAAGATGTTAGCATCGACCATTGACTTCTGACAGTTTGTCAATATCATCCATTGTGTAGTTGCTAGTTGAACGTGGATTTTTTAACTGAAATAATAATTAATAAAGTAAACCGATGAAGGTGCGCTGAGAAGGTACTGGTTTTAAAAGTCAAAATGCTTTGTACCTAGTTGAAATTCATACTGGATTAAGAAGTGATCACCTTACTAGACGGCTTATCGACCAAATCTTGTAAAAAAATTAAAATCTGTCCTTTAGAGGTGTTACAATATATATATTTAAAAATGATTTATTTGATACACTCCCCAATATTTCGATTGCTCTTAGAATCCTTTTAACACTTCCACTATCAGTTGCAAGCGGATAAAGCTCATTTTCAAAGCTAGAGCTCATTAAAAATTACTTAAGATCCTCGATGAACCAAGAAAGACTCAATAATTTGGCATTAATTTCCATTGAATCTGAATTATGTGAAAAACTAAATACTGACCAAGTTGTAAAGGATTTTGCTTAAAGCACTTTAAGCAAGGCAAGTGGCTTTTCTATGAATTTCATAAAAAGATGGGTGCATCATATTTTATTTTCTAGGAGATTTTGTTTTTAAGTTTAAAGTACATAATTATCTGTTTTGATTGTTTTTGTTTATGTCTAAGATATTAAACTTAAATTTTTAAAAAATATTTTATATTATTTTGTAGGAGCTTTTGTTTTCAAGTTTGAAGTACATAATTATGTTTTGTTTTTTTACTGTGTAAGTTTAAAACGTTAAACTTAAGGTTTTTAAAATATTATATTTTCTGGAAGTTTTTGTATTTAAGGTTAAAGTACATAATTATATGTTTCGTATTTTTTTTGTTGCTTAGTTTTAAGGGTTTTTATTTATGTGGGATTTGTGTAAAGAAAATATTAAGTTTTTAACAAAACTTAAAAGTAAACGTCTCTGAAATTTTATTACCGTCTCTCATTGTGTTTGTGGTAATAGCTGGAGGCGGCCACTTATCATTTGCACACGGTCGGCAGAAACACTTGGCGCGGTCCTGTATGCAACTTCCTCTTTGTAGACCATATGCTTGACACTGCTAATCTTCTTATAGTTTTTAAATTATTTACAGTTCAATAGTATCTGAAAGATCTTGGTACCGTATCGTTATCTTCATAAAGTTGCTTAAGGAGTATTGACTATTTCTTTCAGGCAGTTGTTAGCAACAAGGTGGAATGAAGAGACAGCCACAGGATAAGTTTTAAAAATTACATCAAGATGATACTAGCATAAAAAAATATTCTGCGATTTCAACAGCTTATCTTATTTAGCAGAAAGTCTTCTCTTTTGTCACATAATTTTTGAAAAGCGGAACTCCTTGGAAAGTTCTAAGATCCCTAGGTAAATGTAATTGATCTTTAGTTAATCCTAGATATTGTTAACATTCGGTCTACATTTTTTTAAATCTTGAGTAGCTTGTAACTCGCAGCTTATGAACTTAGGCCGAGACTAAGTTTGATTTAACTACTACTGACCTTCATCATCATCATAGTCACAATGTCTTAACAGACATGTTGTGAACCCGTAAAATGCATTTACTCATTTTACGAGTTTCTCTTGGGATGTCTTTAAGATCTTTAATGCATTAGTTTCCCATTTTCTTTCTGCATCCTCATGCCGTTGAACGGATGGTATCCACTGGTTCATCCGCCTTTAGGGGCAATTTCTCACCCCAAGGACAAGAAGGTGTCCTGACTCTTCTCAACTCGTCCACCCAAAGCTGTTGGTTGAGAAGAGGTTACTGTTTATACCGACAGTAGTTCGGTTCCTTTTAATCGCCTTTCACGACACGCAGGATATACGATGGGAGATATTCTAACCCGCCCCCACACGGAGGACTGACCTTCAAGCAGTCCATAAAAACCAGTCTACCCCAGGGATCCGTTCTTCCCCAACGCTCTTATCAATGGATTTTTGGAAATGACGTCGGTTTTAAAATAAAGTTAACGATACCACACTTATATTCCACCTGGGACCAAAATATAGCGAGTGCTGGTGATAGCGAGTCTTAGACAAGTCACCGCTGACAATAGTATATAAATTATTACGAACAGCTGTAGCTAGTCAAGTTGATAACCAGCAAGCATGGATCCATACACGTTAGTCACTGACTGAATGTACAGCAGTGTCGTAAAAGGCGACTAAAAGGAATCGAACTACTGTCGGTATAAGCAGTAACCTCTTCTCAACCGACAGCTTTGGGTGGACGGGTTGAGATGAGTCAGGATACCTTCTTGTCTTTGGGGTGAGAAATTGCCCCTAAAGGTGGATGAACCAGTAGATACCATCTGGTCGACGGCATGAGGATGCAGATGGGAAACTACTGCATTAAAGATCTTGAAGATATCCCAAGAGAAACTCGGTAAAATCAGTAAATGCATTTTACGAGTTCACAACATGCCTGTTAAGACATTGTGACTATCACGATGATAATTTACAATGATTTAACTCTCAGAGTAATGTATCTAGACTCTTATTCTCTCACAACGATAGGTTTTTTGCCTGCGTGTGAGGACCTCAATAAAAAACAATCTCCCAAAGGCTCATCATGTCTGGTGGATGGTTGGATGCACAGACGCAGGATATATAAAGCATGTTGCTGGTATATTTTACTATATCAATTGTCAGGATTGCATGCGAATGATGGAAAATGTAACTGGTCATACGGGCGAGGCAGTAGCAGCGGCTGTAGAATTGCTGACAATTATAAAGAAAAATTGCCACAAAGTTAATTAAAAACTGTGCGCACACCGATGCGATGCATCCATGGTAATTGTTGCGACAATTATTGTTGTATAGGTGAAACGGAAAATACGACTGTACAGGGTGTGTCTTTATCTGAAGCTATTCAGAACACCTTTAGTTTTTTGGAGGCAAAACTCGAAAATAGTCTTTATTGGAGGAGATTTTCATCGGCAGTGTCATGTAACATAATCACTCAAAATCGCGCCTTATCCTCGCCTAAAAGACCCAATTCCGTCATAGTTCTGTAGTTTTCTTTAGGCTTTTCAAGTAATGTAACATAAATATAAAAAAAATGGTAAACATATAAATTAATAAATAAGTAAATGCAGATTATAGGTGGGTAGATAGGTATATAAATGAATAAAGGAATTGTTGAATTAATTTATTAATTATATTAGGCAATTATTAAGGCAAGTGAATCCTCACCCCCTCATTACTAAAAAAATGTATTGTGCAATAAATAATGTCTTTACTAATACGGCTCAGTCTATAACATGTCCATATGTCATTTGTTTCTCAATCTGAAATGAGTATATACACACATAAAAACAATTTCTTAGATGGAGCACAGATGCTTTAGTTCAAGTATACCATAACTTCCTATACGCGCAAAGGTATGCTAATCTTAAAGTGAGAATACGATATCTTTGACTACATATGGGTTAGATTGACAAAATATCTTCATTGCAAAACTGGGAAATTCTTGATAGTAAGAATACCAAAATCTTAAATGAAGCATATGGTAATCTTGACCCAAGTATTTCATAATCTTGACTGAAGCATTTCATAATCTTAGCTGGGAGCATTTGATAAACTTGACGCAAGTAGCTCAACTGTATTCTAAAATTGTGATATTCTTGGATGAGGAATCTAGTAGTACTAATTTGAGCATTCAAACTCTTCTATGAGCATGTAGACGTTTTTCTGGAGAAACAGTTCTGCAAAATTTCTTCAATCACTGAACACCTGAGTCAGGTCTTCGCATCCCAATTTTTTTAATAGCTCATTCATGGTAGGATAGATCCAGTGATAAGGAAGCTGATGGAAACTGGGACGCGGCTCATATGGCGGTGGACCAGCACTACCGGCAGATTCGATGACTGATGGTTGACGGTGGTATCACGGGTATCACGTGGCAATGGCAATTTATTTAACAGTTTGACTAGATACTATTATGCAGGATCCAGGATGCAGGTATTACGCTACGGTGGTAAAGACGGCGGCGAATGCGACAGTTCGAAAACCGATAATGGCGGCGCGGACGCGGACGGGCAACAGGCTGTTGAGTAGAGAGGGTGAAGAACTGAAGAGGTTAGAGTTGACCCGTGACACGCTGCGCGCCTGCGCACTCTGACGCCGACATTGGTAGACGTCAAATAAATGATTTACTTGATACAAATATAGAGTGTGCTTGTAAAACAGCGTTCATTTTCAAACCAAGATTATCATATTGTAAATGAAGGTTCGCATTTAGTAAGCATTAAGTAAACTGGACACCGCTGGAAAAAATGATAATCTTGATATAAAATTATGAAATATTTGTTATTAAATTATTATAGCCTTGATTGCAAAGAAAACTATATTTTCTTTCGGAGCATATTTCTTTAAAATAAATATATAAATCAAAAATATATTATCCTAGATACAAATTTTCTATAATTTTCTCATCAAATATTCTTTCTTAGAGTGAGAACCGATATTCTTGTTGTCAGTATGTATCTACAAGCATATAACCATTCTTGACTTGAGAATTTCTTTTTATGTGTGTACTAATAAAATACAGGCTTGTCGTCATTATGCAGTTATAGGTGAAACGTCTAAAGAATACGTATCTGCGTTGAGGAACTGCTAGTATATTTTGATGACGAATATTGACACTGAGAGCTATGTTCTTATGTAAAAATCTGGAGAGTGCAGTAGTAATTTCCTTTCTTCTCTATTTGAAGAACAACTAAAGCACAATAATAGCACATAATCAAAGCACTTGAATACATTCACTGTATATCCAATGCAGTACTGGCAGTACTGAGTTGCAAAAAAGGTCTTGGCATAATATATGATATAAATAAGATCGATCCACATAGTACGGATACCAGAAGATGCTGGACATGAAGGAACTGAAGCTACCCGTACAACAGCAACCTTTGCTGCCATTCTTTTCTTTGACGTTCTTTCTTGTTTAAAAACTAAGATGCAAGACCGTTTCACTATCACCTTCGTGATTCCGCTATCTTTCTTGGCAGTTTTCAATGACGGACAATACTCTTATTTTTCAAAAGGAATAAATTCCTTTCAAAGCCCACTATAACAAATGCTTAACCTTGCAGTTTTGAGAGGATTAACTGATTATATCACCAATTTTTGGCAGGATTCTAATCCCCCTGCACGATCATTTCATTACTTTAGCGCCGTATTCATAGTCGTCTCTTGAGTAGAGTTAATAATACTCAAGGGATAGTTGAGGGACACTCAGGTGTGGCTTTCCTTGTGTATCTGTTTCCTAGACAACATCTTCGAGACGGCGGGATTCATTTGGCGACGTTGCCATATTTCAAATATAAATTTGTTATATCTATATACGAGTTTTGATGTTTTCTGTTATTCCTTTTTGTTTGTGCCAATATTTCGTGTTTTGTGCCGGACATTTTTCCGGATGTGGCAGAAACTGACAACAGCGTACTTCAAAATTGACCTACAAAATCCTCTTGACAGCAACGAATCGTCATGTCGGCATGTCATTTCGACATCTCGTTACTTGAGTATTACTCAAGGTAGTTTTATGTAAAGGACCCTCAAGTGTTAAGGGACCCTTAAGTATCGACTATGAATACGACCCTAGAACGTAAGGATTTGACGGGATTTTAAAAAAAGGTTTGATTTGTTATAGGCGGAGTGGTTTACTGACATTTGAACTGTTAAGATGGTACCTAAAATAAGTATCGCATTTTCCTGTATTAGTATTGCAATTGAAACTTTGTTTAAGAAAAAGCAGAAGCATCGGGTATGGTCAAACAGTAGCTACAGAACCCGAAAGCCTTCAGTAATCTGAATATGTTGAAACACCAGTTTTACCAGCAACTACTAAGTCTGTCACGTTGAACAACAGGAAAGAACGTTCCCTCAAATGTCATTAATATATGGCTCCATAGTGTGGTGGACCTGTATAAAGACGGAGGCAATAAGAGCCAAACTTAATAGGGTTCATCGTTTGGCATGTCTTAGTATAACCAGTGCAGTGCGCACAACACCTTTGAGTGCCATTGAAACACTATTGAATCTTCCTCCTTTGGATCTGGTAGTTCAAGGGGAAGCTAGCAAAGGACATTCGACGATTCTAGCAGAGTTGCATGTGGATAGTCCTATTTTGTTGGCGAGGAGCGAAATAGTTTCTCCTACGCATCGCTTCAATCGCAAATTTACGGTGGTGTTTCAGTCAAGGGAAGAGTGGGAGTCTAGGGAAAGACAGCTCATCGAAGGAGGAGGACAGGTCTGGTACACAGACGGTTCACTCGCTAGAGAGGGCTCGGGCTCGGGAGTCTACGGACCCCATACAAGACTTTCACTCCCTCTTGGGGGGCACACCACAGTATTCCAGGCTGAGGTCTATGCGATACTTGCTTGTGTAAATCGTATTCGGGAAATTGACGGGTCTAGGAGGTGGATTACTATCTGCTCTGACAGTCAGGCGGCCATCAAAGCACTGAGTGCTTGGAAAATAACGTCGGGACTGGTCCTGGAGTGCAGGAGGGCTCTTGACGGCATCTCAGCTAAACACAAGGTATCACTGATGTGGGTACGCTGGGGTAAAGGGTAACGAAATGGCGGATCATCTGGCTAGGACGGGATCCGGCAACAGTTTTTGTGGGCCCGGAACCAGCCTTAGGACTATCTGCAAACTTGATTAGGAAAACAACTGGAGAGTGGATCCAGAATCAACACTCTCTGAGATGGAACAACATCTCTGGACGATTTTGTCTCTCTCTGGATAGGAGTAACTTGAGATTGCTAGTAGGCCTACTAACGGGTCACAACACCTTCAGGCGACACTTGTTCGTGATGAGGGTGGTCAACGACCCAACGTGCACGTGGTGTGGTGAAGAGGAAGAATCCTCGGCACACATCTTGTGTCGCTGTGGAACCTTGGAACCAATAGAGATAATACGGATAGGACCTAAGAATGTACTTGCCTTTGCCAAAAGGGCAGGTCTTAGGAACTAGCGCGGATAGAGGTGCAAAAGGGCCCATCGTGTGGCCTATGCACCAGCCACATTCCGTGCTGGATAGCCTCTGGTCCTTATTCATCATCATCCCTCAAATGTGCAAAATAATAGTCTGCAAACGATTAAGGGAGAACGTTTTAGGCTGGTAATAGTCATGTCCGTCAGTGCCGGATGGCGCAACTGTGACCGTTTTCGTTAGGGCCTGCCCACATCTCCACGTCACGACGTCGTCAACGTAGAACGGTGCGGTGTCGCAGCAGGGTGCGTTGCCACGACGTGCTAGTGACGGTACGGCAACGTCGCTGTGGAACGCCACGTTAACGTCGTCGCCGACGTGTGGCTAGTTGTACTGGCTACGATTCACTCGCTCAGCTAATGTTTTATTGGCATTGTAATTTTTGTTAAAATCTCTTCAAAAGTTGATGTAGACATTCTAAAATTGCTGTAGAGGTTGTGGTCACAGGTTTACGATGCTTCATATTTTCTAGTGAAATGATTCCCATCACTATTCATAATTGAAAGATAGGGATGCACCCGATATTGCCTTTTCACATATTTTTTTTTTCAGGTCTCACTCCGACCTCTCCGTCTTTTTATTAAAAGCTTTTATTTAACTTGCAATGTATGTACGCTTCTTCGGGTGGAATCTTGCAACTCAATTTTGAAGCAGATATCTTCAACCGATTGAGCTGAAATTTTGTATACACGTTTAGTTTGGATAACAATGCACGATAAACTATGTGACGTCGTACTAAATCCAATAGTGGAATAGTTATTCAATGCATTTCTACAATAAGGGTATCCATATTGATATGAAAACGCCCAGTAGATGCAAAGGGGAATGACAATATAATGAGAGGAATGTCATCTCTGACAACAGACACAATAGATCCAGTGATGTCATTTTTAGTCAAACGATAAATTTTGTTGTGAGAGTTTGGGGAAAATACTATTCAAAGCCGGCAAGTTGTTTTATCACTGCATGAACCTGACGACCTGAGAGAAGAGAGTTTTTGCATTTGGCACTCAACTAGAGGCTTGCGGTGTGAGCAAGAATCTGGCAGCAGTCACAGGAGATTCTGGATCGAATTGTACGAGTTCCTTTATACAACCTACGCAGTGGTCATCACCAGGTTGTATCGACGACGGTGACGACATCGACATGACGTTAGGGGGTAGCTAACGAACCGCTGGCGCTGGTGCACCGAGCAACCACAAAGGGTAGACCGGACAGCCAGTGTGTATGACTGGGGCAGCGACGTAAGTGGTAAAGAATATCCGCGGTAATGATTTTTCTATAATAAGTTGTAAAGGAACATTTGGGGTGCTGGACTGACTTAGGGAAAGTAATAGGGATAAACTCGTGTTGTTAGTGGACTCCTATCACCAAAAGAGTTTTAAGAATAATGTTTAGAGTAGGTTTATATTTTTAGTTTAGTTTAAGGTTTTCATGATGTTTAATAAAAGGAAATCTACGAAAATGAGTGGATATCAGGATAGCGCAAATTCTAAGTTAGATGCTGTCGTTCAAATGATGGCAAATAATATGTATTTTTAGATATAATACGGTGATGTGTTTTGTTGTAAGAGTTTGGGGAAAATATACTACTCAAAGTCGGTGAGTTGTTTTATCACTGCATGCACCTTGTTTACGACCTGAGAGAAGAGAGTCTTTGCATAGTGAAAGGGCTTGTTGAGAGTGACTCGAAAAATAATATGATGTCATTCTAAATCGACTATGGTGAACCATCTAAGACGGCGAAATAGTTCTTTTTAATGCACTTCTGCAATATGGGTACCAAATAAAAGGGCTTGCCGAGAATAAATAAAAATTTTGTTTGATATAAATGCAAGTTAATAGCTAAAAAGTAAAAAATAAATTAAAACAAAAAAACTTTTTTAAGAAAGCTTTTATTTAGAGGTTCTAAAAAAAGAAAATAAAATGTTCCTTTAGAGTGTTAACTATCAACTTATAGCCTCATTATACACATTTTATATGATCATAAAAGTTTGTCGCCCGATATACTTATGTAAATGAACTAGTACCTATTCAATTGACTAACTTGGTCTGCTAAGTTTAAGTGTGTTAAAATTTCAGTTTAATTGAATTCCTATAGGTACTCACGCAAACCTCGCGACAAGCTTTTATGGTCATATAAATTGTGTATAATGAGGCTATAAGTTGATAGTTAACACTCTAAAGGAACATTTTATTTTCTTTTTTTAGAACCTTTAAATAGAAGCTTTTTTAAAAAAGTTTTTTGTTTTAATTTATTAACAATAGCAGAAGCAGAAATACGTATTGTGCGGTCCATGTCTAAAACGAGACTGCTATTTTTCACGCACGTTAGTGGAGAATGTATCGAAATTTTACAACGCACGGTGACATGAACAATAAGGTGTCGTGACGTGCATTTTTAGGATACGGTAACGTAAATTGGTATGTTATGACAACGCAGCGTGAGACGATACGGCACCGTTCCACGTTGTCGACGTCGTGACGTGGAGATGTGGACAGGCCCCTAGATTTGTCGGATTTGTTTTTTCCACCGTTGTCGGCCGTATACGCCAGTATAAAAAATCGGTCGAAGACGGGTGCACTCTGACCGTAGCCGTACAAGTTTGATCCTGTCGGTGAAGAACGCCGACTCTAGCCGAAGCGAATGAATCATTTGACGGCGCATCATTTCTTACTTCACACATTTCTAAAGAGAAAATAACGTCAAATGAAAGAATGACGGGAATGATTGCTGGTGTATGGGTACCAAATGTTCTAGCTAAATGAGGAGTTAGCACTTGTTTCGTGGTAGCAAGTATGTGGTACACCGGAGTGAATTAAAGACGATAAGACATTCGTACCATATCTAAATGATAATACCATACATAGAGGTTTGGTAGGAAAGATCTTAGATGCTTAGGGGGTCTGTTCACTAGTTACTGCAGATTATGCCAACACATGACTAAGTGGGGCGTGGCAGAGAATGCAAGGTTGATGGAGGACGAAAAGGACGAAAGATATTCTACGTAGATGTCCCGCAAGGGATATATCAGACATAAATTATTCGATGACACCACTTTCTCGGTCCAACGAACTGAAAAAAGCCTGTTCAATAAGCAAATTGTCTTTTTTAGGGAGGCGGACCTATTGGAGGAAATATGAATGTGTGATAGGCACAGTAGATCAAAGGATAGCGGTAGAGGGTCGAACGACGACCCACTCACTTTAAACCTAGACCTAGACTAATAATTATAACTCTTCACAAAACATACCACGGCGATACAAGAACCTGCATATAGCATCGCTTTTGTTTTAATGAATACACAGTAGAAAATCTTTCGTCTTGAATATTGAAAGTATGTATGTTTAAGTGGTTAATATTTGAGCTGGGACACCGAAATTTGTTTCAATAGAATTACCTACACATGTACACTGTAACAACCTGTATGTAGCATTTTTTTTTTGTTTTAATTAAAATAGTGGTGCTTCATAAAGAACGCACACGCGAGATTTTTTTTCATCTTCGTTGTTCGGTCATGTCAGCGGAGGAAATACTAATTTGTATGGAAAAGCAAATTAGTATTTATCCCATGATGATATTCATGTGACACGAAATGCGTTACATTATTGTGAGAGGATGCCACTGAAGACCTCACGAAGTACTACACTACGCCATTACTTATTCGCTTAGGGAGGCCTCGGGAACCCTCGTCAGCAGCTTCGAAGGCTACGAATAATTTTCGTAAAGAGATTAAAATTGATTGTTTCTTGGAGAGGTCCTATGTATGCGCTATTTGGCAATTTTTGAGTAGTTGAATTCTATATTTTTGGGATATACCAATATTTTCCGAAACGCCGCTAGCTCAAAAAATAATACCTTCCAAGTGGCGTAAGAGGAACTGCCTCCGTTATCTTCTCTTCTATTTCTCCTCCTTTTCCACTGTTGTAGATTATTTAGATCATTATTCTTGGATTCTAAATGAGATGTGTTTGTGCAATTGCTTTTGAATTATGCTATTGTGCATTACACTAGAGTAAACATAAAACAGTATCTCTAATATGAAGATACTAGTGACGAATTACTTATTTTAGATTTATTGTATCGAAGCATTGCCATATGAATTTTTATATGTATGTTCATTTTCGTGGCGTCACCAATATATATCATTCAATCAGGATTGGAATGCTCAAGCGTATGAAATTTTCATTTTACATTATGTAAACGGTGATTTATTAAACGGTTTGAGACTAACATTTGTCAGTTGTAGAAAACCGTCCTCACATGTCATATACTCAAAAGTTTTTCTGCGGCTGCACAAGACTTTTTCCGATTCTGATTTCTACCTATATGTTTACTGATATACCTACGCATTTTTAACCCTTTAAATGGCTTTGGGATAATAATTTCCCACCAGCAATTATCTTAGGTTCCATTGGTAGCCTCCGTACCCACATACGCTAGATACGCAGCTGGACATCTATATATGTAATCCTCCAATCGGCAACGTTCAGTCTGTGTCGAGTCGTCTTAGGGAGCGCGTCATCGATTTATGTGGGAAAATATTATTCCAAAGAAACTCAACCTGCAGAACGCCTAAAAAATTGTTGAAAAATTGAGTTTACACAAATATGTTTTTATTGGAGCTTATTTTCATATAATTCAGGAGGTTAGTTGAAAGACACATATATAAGTTTGTACCTATTATTGAAATTTTTCAGCAAATACGCGTAAATGAGCATCATTATCATCAAAATAATTCCCATGTGAGCGACATTCCAAAAGACATCATTTCTAAAAAAATTAAAAAATTTGATATTTGCAACAAAGTACAAAAGTTTCACCTAAGAAAACGATTGGTCTAACCTCTAGATAGTAGAAAAAGTAGCCGAATTATATTCGGCAGACTTATTCTTGCCACTTATGCATAAATATTGTGATTATCTTAGTACTGACCGATCAGGATATTTAGTCACGATTTTTTTTGTTCTTTCCAGGCCACATGGCAGCGCATTCTGGAGATAAATTTGGCGACATTGCCGATGCCCTGATTTCCTTAACTGAAGATCTGGCTCAGTTTTTAGATCAGCAAAAACCCACGAATCAATCAAAAAATATACGTGGTAAGAATTCCCATATGTCTTCTACATCGAGCGTTGACAGCACAGACAGTGATGACGGAAGTAGCTATCGTGGCACTCCTTCCAGCGTAGATAGCTTTGAACTGTAGGAAAGATGTGGAACCCCTTCAGAAAGCGACAGCAATGATGGAGACCGGCCACTACCAGAATTCGAATGGACCAAGGATCCTATGGATCCGATTATATTCATGTCTTCTACATTTACAGAGCAAACTGGACCCAAGTGTGACCAGAAACTGAGGAATCCTATTGAGTTCTTTTTTTTTATTTTTCACAGATTTTTTTTATGCGAAATTGTCCATCAATCCAACTTATACTCGACACAACTAGGACAAGATCTTTCTCTAGGACTAGACGAGCTAAAGGCATTTCTAACTATTTCTTAACTATTTTTATTTATTATATGCGGGAGAGATGTTTTTATTTTGTCGTTTGAATAAAATTTCTTTATGAAAGATGAGTATTTTTTTCTCAAAAATTATGTGGGAAAATATTCTCCCAAAGATTTTTGCATAAAACGGTATACCACAGGAGTCCTTTGGTATAATATTCTCCCACCAGTTTTTTGAAAAAAAAAAACAACCAAACGGAGCTATATTTCTACCCGTAACTGATAGCCACATGATTCTAGCCGTTGAAGCAATCTGCTAACACTAGAAATAAAATTTATCATGATTAAAGGTCTTTTGCGCCTTGAAGGGTTAACTGCTTAAACTTAAGGCTTGTCAATTATGTTATTAGTAGTTTTCGGTCGCTTCTCGAAAAATAAAATCACGTTTTATCTTCCATACGTTTCGATATTTATTAAAATACCATCTTCAATGGAGTAATGCGGTATTAAGGCATATACATATTGCATATTTGCACATTTTATTCGCTCTATCTCTAAAACCTGTACCTTCTTCATGCTAAATGACACACGACAGATTTAACTGAATATATTGTATTAACTAAATGAGGTATTCGATTCTCAAAATGGACCGGTCTGTATTTATAAAGTGCTTGTGGTTATAGAGTTAACCTACTAGAGAACCATGTTTACTAAATGATCAATGTAGGATAATATAATTATTGTGATAGTGATATCAACGTGTAATGGTTACTACATAGAGAACAACGAACAACTTGTTTATGACTTTATTTAACAGAACAATTTCCTCCCTGATACCATATGTATATTTATTATAGTACTTGCTACACATATGTATATATCTCTTATGATAGTCATCTTGAATTTAATAAAACACTTGCATAAAAAGCAACAAAGGCCGGAAGTACATACTGTATTTTTAATCCTGGCTGAATTGATACAAACTTCATATTTGCCGACTTTTGGCTATAAATTTCGCAATTTATTACAGAGATGATACGCTTAATAAAGATATGTCTTTCTGTCAGCAAACTTAATTGATAAATGCTTTGTTTATGGAAATAGTACTTGTAGTAATTACCATTTAAATAGGATAATATGCAACGACTAGATAGGTTGTGGTGTACAAATTATATCTCTTACCACCTCTTGATTAATTTAATAACTACTAGGTAATGAGTATTTTACTAGAATAAAGAAGTCAAATATAGAACAACTGTATACCCAGGATGTCTTACAAATTTCAGGCGAGCTCGACGAGTCTTGAGTTGATTAACATCCACAAAAACAGGAAAAAAAGATTTTGAGAAAGATACTCTGTGTATAAGCTTGGATCTTCATCAAATAACGGCCACATTGTGAATCCTAAGACGTGAATCGTTCTAATTCGGCCAAGATCTGTTCCAGAAATATGATAAGGATGCTCCAGTACCACTGTTTTCAAAATAAAGGATATGACACTAAATTTTGCAGCATTAAGTTAAAGTTTGTTTTCATGACACCATATCTCAACCGTTACAATTTTACAATATAGGCGATGGTAATCTACCATGTTAGCGATCCTTCAAAATATTTCACATAATTGGCATATAGTAGGTAGGTATTGGTATAGATAGCGTAGGACCTGAATTGGAGTACTGTAGGACACCCGAGACAACCTCGTATTCAACAGAAATGGGAAACCAAACTAGAACTCGTCATATTTGATATTTCGTCTTCGTTAGCTTTCTATATTTCCCTATGTTTTCCAAAACTTTTTCTTTACTATTTATTCACATCCAGCTTGGCCTGACTTCTGCAGATACTCGTCGCTTCCAGTCCTTTGTATTTATAGTCTTCTATGTTTTACAACCACATAATATTATACCTTCGAGGACTTCCTTTCTAGTTCTTGAACTTTGGTTTTTTATTTTACAGTGCTTTTTTAGACAGAGCAATTATGCTTCTAGTTTTTTTGGTTGTTGCATTGTTCAAACAGGCTTCCAAACTAGTGAAGGTGTTTTGGATATTCACATCATTGGGAACGGGAATCAAGTAGGTAGCTTTGTCAGCATTTGAGCAAAGAATTATGTCCGGTTGGCTGGGTTAGTTTTCCATTAATGTGGTCTTGTGTGATACGGTACACAGTATCTATGTTTGCCGTGGAGTGCTTTCTGCGACCAGGTATTTATTTTTTCTTGTTTTGGTTGGATGTGATTGTATGCGTCTGCTACGTGATCTGGACAGGAGAGGGTGAGTGGTTTATAGCTTTTGTCTGCTTTTACTATTGCTCCATATACATCTGTTTGCTTGCTTTGACTACAACCTGAATGGCACAATCATAGCAAGGCAAAGTGAGACTATGGATTTAGGAGTTACTTTCGGCAAGTTGTCGTTTAGTACACACAGAGTGCTGCTGCAGGTAAACTGCTAGGTTTTGTTATACGTAATGGAAGCGATATGTCTTATGTTTACAGGTCTTGTGTCTCATAATAAGTATATTAACCAGATCTAGTCGATACAGACATTTTCTGGAATTATTGCATTTTAAATCTAGAGGAATCTATCCACCTACTAGTTTTCCACAGGAAGGTTTACTACATAGAAGTGTTCTCCATTACTGCTCTGAAACATAGACGTATACATGGACTACGCTTTTTTGATAGACTGGTGAACAGCACAACTGACTGTAGGGAACTATTACGTAGATTGCATTTTCATGTAGGTACCTAGAATAAATTCACGTTTTAATCGAACTTTTTATCTTAACTGACACCCTCGTACAGATTGCTTGAAATATTCTCAATTATATGGTATGTGTAACATCTGTAATGATAACCAAATTGACATTTATTGTAAACATTTTTCTTTATGAAGTAATTACTTGTTTCATGCGCTTTGTATTATCGTTATGTTTTTGTAATGAATTTTATTATCTAGTATTTTGTGTTTTGTGATTTACGTTTTGTCCCATCCTGTAAATATCGGAGTGTTTTTATTTGGCTTATGTGAAGTTACTGCACGTTTATAATTCCTCTGCCCCCTTGTTCTCTGTCTATGGTGGTGAGCCTTGCCTTGCATGCGTTAGGATGTGACATTCTGTGTTTCGTGAGCTCTGTTTGTATGATTATTTCTATGTCAGTATGCGACCACTGCTATTATTATCATTATTTCTGTTTCTGAGCAACGACTTTTTCTTTGTCTCCCACATTGACCGATCGGCAAATGGACGTGTTGTGTCCACGGCATTCTTAGGAAGCTCGCATGTAAATAGATCCATTGACGACTTAATTTCGTATGTCGAAAGACGCATTAAAGTCGGCAATTAACCGCACTTCCTCTGAATGGCCGGTCATAATGGCGACCGAACACGACAATTACATTAAAACACAAGTACCTTTTCTAGTTTTTCTTCGGCTATGGATCCATTTCCTTGAGCGTCAACCATTGTTCCGTTTAACAGTACCCATTAAAGTGATATCTAAATGATTTAGCTTGTCGTACTTTGCAAATTATGCTTGACTTACGTCTGATTTATACCTTATTTATGGAGGAATTGTAGTTTTATGTCGAAACTACCGGTCATCGTCAGTTGTACTTTGAACAAATAGTAAATCGGGATCACAGTCATATTCTATTTAGGTATTACGTTATTCTATAAGACCAAGTTGACAAGGATTACTTGTCACCAAGCGAAGATACAATACAGCAGTGAAGGTAAACGGGGCAAGATTTCTGAATGCAGTTATCCTCAGGTCCCTACTTTTTTGTTTATGTTTTAATTTCATTATAAAGTGATTATTGAGAGTATGGAGAACAGTAAGCTCTTGAATTGATGGGAAAGGAAGACAAAATATCAGGATCTTCACAGAAACTTCGTAAGCTTTGGCCCAGGTACATTGTTAGCCATTAGATATCAGTAGTATAGATATGCCGATTCTGATCCTCCCGAGGTCATTTGAAGGTCATTTAAATGGGGTGTGGATAACCTTGAGATGTGACGTGGGCTTTTCTTATAGGTGCCGATTCTGATCCTCCCTGAAGGTCATTTTGTAACGTTGTGTTTTCAAATGTGATCGTATCTGAAGGGCTTGTTTCAGTGGGGTGTTGGGTAACCTTGAGTTTTTTCGGTTTACAATGTGCCTATAGATAACGATTTTGAAATATTTGTTGTTAGTGTTTGAATTGGTTGTTTGTGTAACCTTGAGTTTTTTTTGTGTTAGTGTATAGCTGCTTATTTTGAACGTCCTTGAATGTGACTATTGACTGGATAACCTTGAGATTTGACGTGGTGGATAACCTCGAGATTTGACGTGGGGCCAATTGCAATCCTCCCTGAAGGTCACTCAGATAGGGTGTGGATAGCCTTGAGATCAGTTGTATGATTTTCTTACGAGGCTTGATGGTTTTGAGAAGAATGCACGGTGACGTATTTTGACCTTGAAGGTATCTGTATAAATAGTGTAATAACGGGCTAGTGATCAGTAAAAGTCGAGAGACGATCAGAGTATAGTCCCGAAGTATATTGTGTACAGATATAACTTGGTGAGCACCCTTTTTATATTATTTATCCAACAGTAACATTATTTGTTTTTTCTTTAAACAATGTCTGTCGCTACCTCTGAATTGCATGAAATTAACAATAAAATCAACTGTGAACTCGATAACAAAATACTTTTCAGAACTTTATCTTCACTAACTGTAAACAAAGCCCATACAATTAAGAATCTGTCACCCGTCTAATCAAAATTTGGTGAATGTCTAGTAGCAACACTATTAGAAGATGATGCTAATGAGTTCAAAGTATGGTTACCTAAAAGAGTATCGGAGCATATGTCTGAAGCAGTGATTAAAGAGATAAATGAATCTCAAAATAAATATTCACTAACATATATTGGTCAAAGTTCACCTAAAACACCAGGCGCGCGCTCCAAATGTTTGATGAAATTTGATTATATTCAACAATAATATATTTGATGATGAGGTAGTGCAGATTGTGTTGGGTATAAATAATATAATGGTTACTCCCATGTATTGGACCCGCGATATGTAGAAGGTAAATTCGAGATAAAAACATTTATTTGCACCTAGTTGGTATTAGACGTTCTGTTTGTTTCAGAAGCAGACTAACTTTTCATTCCCATTATACAATGTGGATGCAGTATTCAGCAATGGGGTGGCCTGAAGCAAAAGATCTACGTACAGCCATCCAGAGAATTGCATGTCAATTGGTAGATTTGATTTTCGATGAGGAACATTCCACGGTCTATGACTTGAGTATCTGCTGGGATGATGAAGAGGTCGAACGGAAGAGGATGCTAATCAGGAAATATGAAGAAGGGGAAAAGTTATGCAGACAATATTTACGTGAAGAATGTACCATCGATCAACTATGTGATGGGATGATTAGTAATGAACTCAAACCATTTTTGTATGCAATAGAGGAATATTTACCTCAACATATAATTACCAAATATAGTTTCGTAGATAAAGAATGACATTTGTACGCATCCGGCTCACTTCTGTATCATTTATGCATAAATAAAAAAACAAATGTATTAAAAGTGTTTTATTTTTGCCATGACAGCTATAATAAAAATCAAAATACATTTAATATGAATGAATAAGTCCATTCTGAATAGATCCATCAAAAGCGTTGTAACTAATACAAGAATCGTGAATGATTAATGCATACACTTTAGTGTTAGCTGGGAAAGAAGATTTTCTGGTTTCAAATTCCAACGATATATCCACAGTTGACAGCTGAAGGTTATCAGGTTGATGACTGCAGTCGATTACAAATAGTGGGTTATCATTGAACTCCTTAATATTGAATAATGGTTCTGCCATTCCCTTGTTGTAATACGCACTTTGGAAGCTCTCAAATGCATAGTAAGCCGCAGTGTTTAGCTTCTTCTCAAAATCCAGGTTCCACCTTTCATATGGGTATACCTGGTTATTCAGCTTCAATCGAATCGAGTTTATGTTGGCATGAATGAACTTAGTGATGTCCTTCTTAGGATCTTCTGCTAATTTTGAGTCTTGAAATCCAACGATAACAAACAAAGGCCTCTCTAGCTTGTTGGTTGTTCGAATTGCCCAGACGTCTGTTGATGTTGAGCGAAGTGATGGTAGTTCATACAAATCCCAAGAGCGAAATGCCACCTTAATCCTTGAACTCAAACTGCTTTTGTTCAGTCTCTGTAGAAGTTTGACCTTGTAGCGGTCTTCAGGAACAATCTGTTGGACTTTCCATTCAATCTTTGATATTGATAGCTCTGCGTCACATTCACCGACAAAGCAGTTCTTAAAGGATCTTGCAATGACTAATACAAGCTCTTGTTTTATGTTTAGAATTCCTTTTTTATAGTCCTCAGCAAATCCCATTATATGTTTTAGAGGTATTCTACCACTGAAGACCTTACTAGTTGAATCCCATATCGCTGAATTGTCTTCATTTAAGCCCCATCCTGTACATAATAGTGAATGGGCGGCACTTTTACCATGAGAGATCATTGTTTTCATTGTTGACGTTATTCCAGGATTTCGTACAATGACAACTTTTTCACCACCCATATGTAGAGAAATTTCATCAAACAGAAAAGACAGAGCATTGTTAGATAGATAGCAGGACTTCGTGGCATCACTTGGAGTAAACGTTCCTTCGATGAAAATGTAACTGTCAGCAATATTTAAAATGAGATCTTGGAAGTTGATTGGTATATGAACAATGTCAGAATTCTTGAAATATGGTGAACCATACGGCTTGTATGTGTATTCATGTAAACTTGCTAAGGAGTGATCCAAAATCGGTTCCTCAAAAACATCCAGCTTCTCACTTGATACGTGCAGAACCATATTTTTCAGTTAGCTTTAGTCCTATAGACTCCAGAAACTTACGATTTTGTAGTGATAGCTTCGACGTTGTGCCTTTGGCAGCTGACGAATGACGAATAAGGTTATTCCTATGTGTTCTTCGTATTTTATGGTTGTTTGTAAGGGCTTTATCGACTTTTTTCAATTGTTGTGCACCTATGTTATATAGAAAACCCATCCTATTCAATTGTGGAGTTTGCTCAAGCTAACCGACGCAATTCCAATTTAACGATAATTTTTTCACCACGGAAGTTAATCAGATTTCCCTCGTCATCCAAAATTTTCAGTGTGATGTTATCGATAAACTGACGACCACTAGGCATAACGCTCATATATATTACATTCTGTGGCTCCTTTGTTAATTTGAATCCAGGCTCAACGTCTATGTCGAATTCATACAGAGTGTGCATTTCACTTCCATTGTGGTAGGCGCCAGATATCAATCCGCAGTCGACCTTTATTAGTCTGACTGTCGTTATATTAACTGGTAAGGTTGATATATGTTTTTTGTTGCATTCGAAAACCTCCGGCTCAAATCCAATCAAAGATGCAATTGAGTTAGGGAAAGATAAATCAACATCATATATTGAATATAATTCACATTTCATTGTATTGTTGTTGGCCTTCAGACAAAACAGCTCGTCAGTTGTAACATTATGTTTGTATCGAACTATGGACTTTATTATCTTTTGTAGATATATGTTGAGTTCATCGATTTCGTAGGTGCCTGGTGGAATATATGTAATATTCATCTGAGAATCATCTGAAGGTTGTTTAAACACAATTAGATTATTACCCTCATGAACATTGAATATTGAGTTGTAGGAGTAAAAACCTATTAGCCCCAATCCGTACTGCGCATTGGTATCCAGCTCTATTGGCGGATAAAAACTAGCAGACAGCACACTGTCATAACCCGTCAAGGTAAATGTATAAGACATGACTGCGGTGATACAAAAAAATAACACTTTTATATATTCAAAATTTTATTGATTACAACACTTGTTTGACTCATTACTGCTTGTCATAGAGATATCTTGCAAATTACAGTAACAACAAAATATTTTTCTTGGTGGCGGCCCGTCTGCTTCATCTCCGTTCTGGTGTGTATTATAGTGCTCCCAACAGAACTGGAATCGTTGTATATCCACATCTTCCTTCAAATGCAATGGCAGTTTGTTCCATACAAGTGCTATTTCGTTAGGTGTACATACCATCAGTACTTCTTTGGGTATGTGGGCAAGTTCTTCTTGTGTCATGTTCAACAGGCTTCTTTCTCTTGAAAATGCTTTAAGGGAATTGCTCATCTTTTTAAGTGTTTCACGATCCATTTTTCACAGATTTTTGCTTCTCTTCAGAAAGAAATCGTAGACACAGGTGCCCGCACCAAAAGGTATTGAAGTTCTGCTGTCGTCTGTGATTATACAGGATCTGAATCTTCTTAGATTTTTTGAGGAAATATTTCACCAGTTCGCTGGTTGGCGGTAGGTTGCCGAAACTGTCATAATAATATACCACCACTCCGCGTTTTATATATGAAACCCAGTGTGACCCATCCCCACTCTTGCTGTCTAAATTAATGATGGCTGACTCATTCCTCAGTGGACCTTGCTTAGGCAGATCATCGCGCATAAAAATCCCTCTGAAATATGGTATTTCTAGCTTTTTAGCGTAATACACAAGGTCATTATCTGTAAGCGGTCGTTGGGGTAGGGTTTTTAAAAGTTTTTTGAAGTCCTAGGTTTAACAAACAAACCAAATCCTTTGCGGTATGGTTTCAAATATATACCGTTTCCAATTTTACTTATACCAGAAGTAGATGTTGAATCAGTTGTATTCCTTTGTCGTGCTGAATTAACTGCTTTAGAGGACCTAACAATATTTGCAATACCCCCAGCGAGATTACCTAATGCTGAGAGACCGGCAAAAATTGGAATCAAAGGAAGAATTCCACCTACTTTGGGGATAGGTATAACTCGCGGAAGACGAATATGCCGTTTGCCCCCAATGGAATTGATATACTTCCGGGTAGCTAATAATGCAGCAGATGTTGCTTTTCTTAGCACACTGTTATCTTGCTTGTGGTTCGAAAAATGTTTCATATTTTTGCGAACTCTGTTTAGTATTCCTGAACCAAAGTGCACCTTCTTTATAGCCTTCCTCATTTTCCTACGTATATTATTTTTATTCTGCCCTCGTCGTCGTGATGCATAACCCATTCCTGCACGATGTTTTACACCTACTAATTTCCTCGATTTTTCACGCATGCAGTTCTTCTTATTCCGTCCACGTAGTGTTGCAAGACCCATTCCAGTGCGTCGTTTGACCTTCATAATATTTGTAATTAACCAAGCAGCTGCTTTTTCTCCAAGGTTCGCGTCAGCTGATTTGACTCGTTTCCAAGCTTCTTGCTCAAGTTGGTAGTCAGCTCTATGTCTTGTAGCTAAATCGGATTTGCGGTATGCAAGGTCGTGTTGTAAGCAGGCCGCGTCTAATCTATTTATTCCTTTTTGGCCTAGTGCGATCCTTTCTTCCAATCGAGTACCCGGGCCGCAATACTGATAAAAAGGCAAATGTGCTTCGAATGGCAGCTTATTTATCAACTTATTAACAATTCCACCACCAGTTTTGGAGATGCTACTACACCTTCTCTCAAGAAGTAGCGGCATTTAAATAAAACACATATAAACAACTGCAGCTTATATATGGTCAGGTGGTTGAACGATGAAGGTGACAAAACAGGACCAGGAATTAGACATTAGCAATATAGATGTCAATGTTACTGATCCGGAAAATAATACTTCTCGTCGTCGACATGGGGTACTACTACCATCAACAATTCGATGTATTATAGTTGGACCATCAAACTGTGGAAAAACCAATGTACTAGTATCTCTCCTGTTACATCCGAATGGGCTGTTTTTTGAGAACTTATATATTTTTTCAAAGTCGCTCAACCAACCCAAGTACGCATTCATTGAAAAAGTAATGAGTTCGATAGATGGACTAGGATATTATGCATTTGCTAATAATTCCGAAGTTCCACCACCGTCAGAAGCCAAACCAAACTCAGTTTTTATCTTTGATGATGTGATATGTGAGAATCAAAATGCTATACGAGAATACTTCAGTATGGGGCGACACAAAGGTGTGGATTGCTTTTACTGTGTGCAAAGTTACAGTTGGGTACCGAAAAGAGTGATTAGAGACAACGCAAACCTGATAGTTTTGTTTAAGGTCGATAATACAAATTTATCACATGTTTTCTCTGACCATGTGGCTCCCGATGTAACTTTTAAGCAATTTCAAAATATGTGTGCAATATGTTGGAGGGATAAATATGGATTCCTAGTTATCGACAAAGATAGAGAAATAAGAAACGGCAGGTACCGGAAGGGATTCGATAGCTTCATAAATCCACTGCAAGACTAATAATATCATCAATTGAATGTGAGACTGCAATCAGCATACATCACAGTGGCAACATTACATATACCAGAATGAAACAACAACAGAGCAATGATGAGGTAGCTCTAAAAAAAGAATTAGTTAATGCAACAGAGTCAGTGCGGAGAAAATTCAACTATGTAAGGAAAGCCCGCGAAATCGGTAACACTTCATTGGAACAGATATATGAGCCTATTACAAAACAGTTGAAGACAATAGCAAATGCATCCAATCCTACGCTACCGAAACAGCCAATTCAAAATGTTGGTCCTACGAGCACTCCTAAAAAACCACCATCTACATATCCAAATCAAACCCTTCCCTCTACTAGCACACCAAAAGGGCCGAGATTCGAAGATTTGACTTCCGCTGCTTTTTCCGGTATAACACCAATAAAGGAGTTACCTGATACACCATCATCAATTAATGAGAGGGAAAGAGATTCAGTCACTCAGTATGTATCTACAGCTAATTCAAGTGTGGATAGAGAGGCAGTTGCTGAGGTGTTGAAAAGTCATATAGATAACTTGAGAGCAGGACATCCGGCCTATGGAAGTGTTTATAATGTAAGGATCGACCCACAATCACAGAAGCTGTTAATGGGTGTACATGAAGTGGAATTTGATGATAAGGCGGTTCATTTATCATCGGGTGATAAGACTAGTAAATTCAAAATATCCCCACACTTACTAGATATGATGTTTGTAGGAGATACACGAAACTCCGACTCGAAAACTCTACACACATTCAGGTCCATATTGAATCTAACTAATGTACTTCGCAAAGATTACACACCTCTTAATATTTACAATGTCGACGGATCTGAGTATTTCAATAAATTATTTAATATCCTATCTACATCATCCCCCATGCATTTGAGAGCCAGAGTTGGTAGGGGACATACACAAATGAAGATACCTAAGTATAAGATATTTAACACTAATAAACGCGACTTTGTGTATTGGAACGACATCAACGAGCTGATTGATCGACTGAAATTGCTATACAGCTCAAAATCCGCGGGTCACACAAACCACGATAACGAAATTTTATCTATAATAGAAGAATTGCGTGAAGAGGGCGTAATACGCTAATTTTGGGGTATATATTTGCAAGTTGAAAGATCCCACTAATAGTATAACGCTTTCGTAGCGATGCACAATACGATAGATAAGTTTGGTCGTCGCAGTTCTAAGCATACAACTGTACGTGGTATTCCAGGTATTGGTTTTAAACTTACACAAACTGGAAATTATGATATCAATGGAAAGCAGTTAAAGAATGTTGGTGATCCTACAGATGAAAATGACTCTGTTCATATAAAGTATGTTGAAAAAAAACTAAAAAGTACCACTGATATGCTTGAAAGTATGGTGAATAGCAAAACGCTAGAATTGAGTGATGGCCTTGAGAAAAAGATTGATGTATTAACAACCAATTTGATATCCATTTTAGAGCAACTAGAGGTTGTATATAATTTTTGCCAGAAATTAGCTAGTGAAGTCAAAAGGGAATTCGATGTTGAAGGTGGCCCTGTTTTACCAGCGTGGCTTGCAGGCTACACTTTAAATCAACTCAGACCATAGATCAGTAGATTTTTCATGATTAATGATCAGTTTCTGTTCTACAATCACCTGAGTCAGACCTCTACATGTAGATATGTCAATTAACAGCGCAACAAAACGTGGCATAGCAGAAGAGTTACACAGGGCAGTTCGGAAGAACTTTCGCCGTCGAAAAACTATCATAAAAGGTTTCGCTGACTTATGGCAAGCTGATTTAGCGGAAATGCAACCTTTCCATAAAGAAAATAATGGATATAGATACATATTGGTAGTCATTGACTGCTATTCTAAGTTCCTATGGTGTAGACCAATCAAGAAGAAAGATATGGTAACGGTAACGACAGCAATGGGCGATATCATAAGGGACGCAGGATATTATCCAATTAATCTACAAACAGATAATGGAACCGAATTTTACAACAGAAAATTTGCTTCTCTCATGAACAAGTATGGAATTAACCATTATTCCACATACAGTACAAAGAAGGCCGCAATTGCTGAAAGGGCTATCCGTTCGCTAAAGCACCTTCTGTTCAAAGAATTTTCCGCAAGAGGAAGTTACACATGGATCACTATTTTGGATGATATCACTAACGTATATAACAATAGAATACATCGAACAACTGGATTGGCCCCTATTGAAATTAATGTTCACACTCGATTGAGTGCGTATCGCAATCCAAAGGTTGCTGGCAAAAGCAAACTTAATCTTGGAGACGTTGTGAGAATAAGCAGATATAAAGGTGTATTTGAAAAAGGTTACACTCCGAATTATTCCACGGAGCTCTTCAAAATACGCAAAGTTAATATTACAGATCCGGTCACATATATGCTAGAAGATATGGATCGGCGACCAATAAGCGGTTGTTTCTATGAAGCTGAGCTAAGAAAAACACAGTTTCCAAATGAGTATTTGATTGAAAAAGTCTTAAAAAGGAGAGGAAACAAGCTCTTTGTAAAATGGTTAGGTTTCCAAAAGAACAAGAATTCCTGGATAGACGCTGCAGATGTACTGTGATGATTGATATGACGGAGCGCAGACTATGTTTAGCAGTAATAATTTCAATGTGTATATTTGTTTCGATACTTTTGGAAATAAAATAGCAGTTTTTTCAATTTACTTTTATTATTTAATTTTACCTTAATCTCTAATACATAAAATACACCTAACCTAAGATAAAAATTATTTAGTTATATTGTTGAAGCGCACCACCTCGCTTCTCCTCCACAGCTTTCTCTCCCTCTTGGAGAGGCAAGGGGGAGGATCCCGGATTACTTCTCTGTTCTGGAGATTCGGCCTATACGTGGGATAATCATCATCATCCCAGTTTTCTGAAACAATAGAAAATATGGTTTTGTAATTTATGTGAATGTGGGTAAGATTCAGAAGGTTGAAAATCTATGTGGATGTACTGAAGAATTTTTGTGTGGCTTGATTTATTTAAAATTTAGAGTTATACAATATGATTGTATCAGTGCAAAATTAATACAATGATGTTTAGTAGAGATCAATTTTCTGTGACTTCTAGGATAAAGATGTGCAAGATATATGAAAAAAGAAAAAAAGTTTTTGTCGCAGAAACGAATTATGTACCTTCAGGCTGAACCTCCACATCTCTCCGGCTTGCGAGGTGATGCTGTGGTGGCGTGGTAGGCACGTTCTTGGTAGGCAGCACGTTCTTGGCACACCGCAGGAGGTGCATTCCCATCGACGTAGGTTTGACCCAATGCGCTGCAACACGCGGACATTGCACTAGTCCGTACTTCGATGGGTCCTGCGGTGGCGTGGTGGGGTTGCTGGCCTCGGCTTCCTTATGGCTTCCTGTCTGGGTGGATGGCTCTGCAAATAAAGAGATATTTTGTAGAACAACTGTAAATTTTGGATTATTCTGTTATAAACTAGTTGTCATTTGATAGCTTGCTCGTGTAGGGATATATAGTGAAATGAGGAAACTTACCTTTACTTAGATAGGTAGCAATATATTGTGGCCAATTCACCGGACCACAACCCCGGAAAGGGCAAACCAGCAAATGGTCCCCAATTGTCCCACGCCGCACCTCATGTTCACCATTGTACGGGCAGGGGATCAACTTCCTCGAATACTCCATTTTCAAAATAGTAGTAGTAGCGGTAGTATAGTAGTAGTAGTAGTAGCGGTAGCAGAACTGCACTGAAGAACTCTCATTTCACCATCATATTTATACAGTTCCAGGTAGGTAAGCCTCCCTCCTCTACTGTCTTCCCCCATCAGTGTATATCGTTAAAGAAAGCAAAAAAAAGAAGATCCGCCTACTTGCCAGCTGGTGTACGTAAGATTATTAGTGGAAATAGAGAACATTTCGCTATACGTGCCGACAACGCATGCGCGCATTGATATCAGCCACTTCGAACGCGCATCGTGATTGACCGAACTGTGAGTGAATCCACCCGTAAACGCTTATTGGTTGTGATACATTTCAACCAGTCCTCTCATTGGTCTATTACAGTGTACATCGTTAAACAGCTGCACTTACACCACCCATATTGATATTTCAATGGTCCCCTCTCAGATTTTACTACTGCCATGTAGCATCGATATCGGTGGCTTCTAACGGACATCGTTATTGACCGAACTGTAAGTGAATCCGCCCATAAACGCTTATTGGTTGTGATACATTTCAACCAGTCCTCTCATTGGTCTATTATAGTGTACATCGTTAAACAGCTGCACGTACACCACCCATATCAGTATTTCAATGTTCCCCCTCTTAGATTTTACTACTGTCGTGTAGAGTGTTTTCTGTATAAATACAAGTCTACTTTCAATGGTTTATCAGTTCTACAGTCTTCAAAGAATCATACTGTTCCGTAGAAAACACTACATATTACGTACATCATCATGGCCAACCAACCAACAAAGAACGAAGACGCTATTAGTGGCGATTGCTTGCAAGCCATTCTGGAGGAACTGCAGAGTGACGGGGTGCAGTTTACACAGTTGGCAGTAGAAGTCCAGGATGAACTTCACGAGTTTATTCATGTGGAGCAGCCAGACCGGAGAATCGCGGAGGATGCTAATGCGGTGGTAGAAATAGATATGGATGTACCAAGAGCATCAACAGATGCAGCGATAGCATCAACAAGTGCAGCATCGATGCCGCCAGTAGTTGGAGATGGAGCGAGAACATCAACGGGTACAGCGTCAACAGTGCCAGCAGTGAGAAAGTCGAAACAGGCAGCATCCAAACCAGTTAGCAACATTTTAAGAGAAACACTACTTAAATCGAAGCAACCTCCAATGGACGACTTCGACGAGAAGAGGGATGCGTTGAGAAGTAGTATTCAGCGAATTAAAGCTGAAATAATAAGTGCAGAAAAGAAATTGGCAGAGGAGATGGCCCATTGTGACAAGCTTCAGGCAGCCCAGGCAGCGGATGATGAAAGAATAAAGCAGTTAGATGAAGAAAGAAAACGTGTCAAGGAGTGCAGAAATAAAAGGAAGCGACAGTTAGATGATTGTCAGAAGAGGATTGATACTCTTAGTATGAAATCTGAACAGAAAAGGACAAAATTGAATGAAGAAAAAGAAACTGTTTTATCTTTTTTCGATGTATAAAGTAATGTTCATCTTGAATAAAATAAATAATGAATGAAATAAAAAAGAAGCAATATTCTTTCCTTTCTATATCCATCCCCTCATATAATAATACAATTACTTGTTCTATCAATAAGCGCTCAGTAACTTAGTAATTGGTGATACTTGAAAATAGTATGAAGCATGAGTGCCAGTGTGCTAACAGAAACGGTAAATGCGCCTTGAGCGTTTGTGAGATTATTGTGTCTTGGTTTGGGGCACGCATATAAGTACCCACCCACCAATGCCATCGACGTTCCATCCAATAACACACTAAGTTTACTTCTAAAGATGTATAGATGAAGAGGGGAGGAGGTATGGAGGGGGCTTTAGTGTGGGGAACTAGAAACATAAAAACGAGAGTTCTTGTCAATGAAAATCATACTGTACAATCAAGTGACGAATTAACACATTTAGCAGCGAAATGACTACAGAGTCAAACGGACCTTGCGACTCAACGTCTTGGTTAGATGACGACAATGATAACTCCAGCATATGGAGTATCGAGACTGCGGTTCCTGATGGTGAGTTACCCGACCAATCACATTGGGCGGTGGCGAGGTCACCGATGGACTATGGACCGTGCGACTCCACAAGACAGCCACTGGGGTTCCTGCTGTTTACAATTGACAGCTCATCTGATAACAGCGATGATGATGATCCTGATCGTCCGGATGGTCCAGAAAACCAGAGAGTGGAATTACCTTTTCCTGTAGATAGCGAGGAGGAGATATGAGGCGCTATTTTTGTGAATTATAAAGAGATTTTTTGTTTGTATCAACCAATAAACTTGTTTTTTTTTTAAATCGTACTTTATTCAAAAACCTTACCACCGTGACAGAAAAAAATTCATCGAGCGTGGGCGGCTTCACCAATGAAGGATCTTTCTAAAAATTTTATTTAGTGGTGTACTTTTTTATCAGTCTTACAATTTTGTCTATCTCGATTTTTTCATGCTTCTAACGTTTTTTTTTCAGTCTTTTTTCTGAAAAAACTACCGTTTTGAAGGACCCTTGAAGATCACATTTGCCCCTCAAAATGCGTCAAAATGGGCCTCCGCCGAGCCTTTGTATGCGCGGCTCGGCGGCTTCGCCGTAGCATGTGCCGCCGCCGTGCCGGCCCATAGAGCCTTTGTATGCGCGGCATACAAAGGCTCGGCGCCGCCTCGCCTTTGCATGCGCGGCGAGATAAGGTGGGTCGACGGCGGAGCCGTCGACCCACCGCCCGTGTCGATGTTAGTCGACGGCGCAGCAGTCGACCTAACCTCCACCTTTACCGAAACTTAGCACGACCCAGTAAGCACTATGTGTAATTGGAGACTACGCACTAACCTGTTGTCTTAGAAACCAACCTATAATTTTTTTCACAAATATTTTTCATAAACTAACCTATTTGTTTTTGTCAAATACTTACGAACTTTTTTTCACAAATATTTTTTTTTCATAAACAATTTTTTTTTTGCATATTTTTTTCTCATTTATTAATCAGAAATAAACTAGATTTCAGAATCGATATATATCTATTTCAATTTCTTTATTTTTGAATTATAAGATACATAAAAGTTATTATGATCAAAAAATACATTTGTATATTACTACTATTCTAGAAAAATTTACAGAAATATCTAACAACTACATACAAATGAATACAAAATTTAAAGACACTTTTTTTCACAAATACTTTTTCATCAACTAAAACTTGTTTTATATATTTTCTCAATTATAAGATATACATAAAAATACATTTGTACATTACTACTATTATATAAAAATGCACACAAATCACTAACCCCTATATACAAATAAATACCTAAATTTCAACATTTTTTACAATTTTTTTTTAAAATCTAAATTGTTTTTTTTTTGTTGTATTTTTCCACAAATATACATTTTAATTTATTAACTATGAAAAATATCAAACTAAATAAAAATAAATACATAATGCTAATTCTAAATGGAAAAATATATACATACATACAACTAACTCTAAATATCTACAAGTTAACAAAGGAAAAACAAAGGAAAAAATATATACATAAAAAAACTACTGGGATTGGGACAGACAGATAGGGTCATCTTCATAAGCTATGACCGTAGCCATCCGTCCCACCAGTTTTTCCTTTTTTCCTTTCAGATGCGCTACCCTTTCCCCAACGATCCGCTCCCGTTCCTTCATATTTTCACCAGCTTGCTCCGCACCATCCATCTCTGCCAAACGCTGGTCCAACTGCTGGAGACGCTCCTGCAGTCGCTGCCTTTCCTCGACGACGGTTCGTTTTAAGTCAACGAGCGTCTGCAGCGACTGCACTTCCTCGGACAACTGCATTTTTTCCGCCTCCGCCTTCTGCAGGTCCCTTTCGACCTTTTGCAGTTGGCCAGCATAGAAGGACACTAGTGGGCCAAGCATAGTGGTTTCATTCGTAGTAGCCACTTTCTCACTGCTACTGCTGCTACTACTACTACTACCACTACAACCACTACTGCTAGAGCTGCCGCTCTCCTTAGATGCCGAAGATGCTAGCGACTCCTGGGACGGTTCGGTCGCTAGTATCTTCGGTGTCCTCGGTGTAGCTGGCAGCTTACGGGATGGCGTCGGTGAGGGTGTACGATACCGCTCCGGGGTTGACGGTCTTTCATCGGGCTCTGAAGGTGCCTTCGTTGATAATTCTACTGGAGCGGTGACTAGCAAATTTTCATGAACCACAATTTTTGCTTGACACCGTTCCGGTGGAGTTATCGACGACGACACCACACTAGGCTCCTCAAGTCCAGCCAACACCCGGATAGGTGACTTGCGAAAACAACTTGGATCCGTCGTAATCGGGGCCTCGTTAAGAAACGAGAAATCCACTGTCGACTCCGGTGCAGCAACTGAAGTGAAAAGGAAGGGCTCATATTGCTGGTATTGAGCCGCGTAAGTCTTGTATGCTGACTTACACGACTTCATTCTAGCACCCTCTTTTCGCTTCTTTTGCGGCATCGAAGTCGACGGTCGGCTTTCCTTCGTCTTCCTCAAAGGCTTTGATTGCTTCGCAACCAATTTATTTTCGGAAGCGCTACCTTCCTTCTTCTGGCGTTTTGTGCCAGTCGTTACCTTCACCGGCGCCGTCCTAGTGGTCGGGCTTGGCCCCGCCACGGAGGCGGATGGTTGCGGTGCTGGTCGCTTAGCTGGTGAAGGTTGGAAGTCGTCATCGTCGGAATGGTACAGGGCATCGGTGGTCATCTGTAACAATAAAAGAAAAAAATGCTTAGAAACGTATATCATTGCCAACAGTTGGCAGAGCAGTCCCTCAAATTATACCCAAATTATTTATACTTACATTCATCTTTGCAGACATCCTCGAATTAGTCGCTTGTTGCTGGAAGGTGGCTGTAGCTGCTTGTCTGTTATCGAAAGCTAAACAGAATGACCTCTCCTGGTTCCGACCAGCAGTTTTATGCCTTAAACTCCTACCCTAATCGCTTGCTGATCGCCCTCTCCCCATTTTTGATTGGTTAGAAGGAAGAGTGGGATAGAGGTATCCGCCCACTACTTTAATAGGTCGAATCGCTTGAGTGGAGGGAATGAGGGACAGCCCCCAAAACCCTGCCATATCTACTGCCATGTTGCCAGACGTTTTCGGTAATCCCTGTGTTTCTTACACGTCTGGCTGTAACAACATTTCTTGAATAAGGTTAATTTTTATACTTCGAGAAATGAATTAATTTTGCTAACAAAACTTCAATATGAGCCACCCTATACACTTTGGCATGTATCGTGGTATGTATTAAATGAAACAGTCTGATATTTTTCTGATGAATATATTGGAATACTAATACAACCTATTCAACAAAATAACATTAGTAATGTAACTTGGAATTCAAAAATATTGGTCGTCTTGTAGTAAATGAAGATTTCCTTTCTGCTCTTTGATGGTTGAACGGTATCTCCTTATCCACAAATCAATCATCGTGCAAACACTCAAGGCACACCTACCGTTTCTGTTTTGGGAGTGATAATTACACCTTATTACATCATCACATATTGATTCTCTGTTCAAGTTCACGTTAAGCTGGATATCATTGTCGGTCTCCAAATTCACTATCTCCACGTTTTCTAAGCTCAGCTCAGCAACAGATTTGAGTAGATAGATATATTTTTGATGGCCCTTCAGAAAGACTATATCACCGTTGTTAACGTGATGCTTGATTATTTTCATTATTTGGTTACCATCTGTATTTCCTGCTTTGTATCTAATACCATGATTATACTTTTCCACAAACTTAACAGTTCTCTGGTCTTTCACGTTCAGTCTACTGAAGTGAACCATAGGTTTAACAATGTAATGGTACAATATTCCATCTTTCTTAAATGCTATCTCTTTTGGAACAAATTTTGATTCGATATGATATCCTTGAATATCTACAACAACTGTAGTCATGTCGTTTGCCACTGAATATGATGTTGGTGATGAGTAGTGTCAGTTTAGGCGCAAAAGTTGAAATAAAATGGCCAACTTTATTCTTCAAGCATTTATTCAATACTATCCTACTTTACAAGCGTACAGTAACTTAAATCTAATATCTAGAAACTTCGGCTAACATTAATTGTATAAGTAGATCCAAATTACCATCTTCAGGAGCTTCGCGCGTTGTCATCTCATTAATAGCATCGATAGCATATTTTACATTCGTTGTGGGGTCTGTTTGGTAAAATTCAATGTCAGAGTGCCCCCAGGGTAAAGTTTTTGTTGTATTTGGAATTATAAACCTTTTATCATCGTTGTGTGCTAAAGCTACTTTATTTTTGACTTCTGTATATACATCATGCAGCCTACTTTTGAATGTATTCATTTTTCTTAAAATCAGACCACCATTCTCTATTATATGCTTATAATCATTACCACATAACTGATTTTGTATTACTGCTTTTTTAACACCCTTTGCTTTTTTCATTTCTCCCTTAACTGACTTGATATAGTATGCTTTCGCACCTGTTCCGTAAAAACTTATTATAGGGTCTTCTGGAAATTCGTCTTTCATTTTACCCAGAATAGAGTCATTGACTGGAATTTTGAACTCATTGTTTTGTTTATAATTTGAAGTATCAAACTCGCTGATATTATTTCTCATAAATTCATAGAAGTCGTCTGTATGAGTTTTCAAAATTTGCGAATCTGTATCACAGTAAAGCATAGATACTTTATCGTTGAACTGCTTTTTAAGAAAACCATAAAAAAAATCATACATTACTATTTTAGATATGTCTAGTATACAGAATCCCACGTATATTGGCTTGAAATAATGTACCCTAACTTTTCCTAAATGGATAGCTGCAAGATTTTCGTTAAATATGGAACAACTCTTGAAATTTGGACGAGCTACTAGTGCTCCCACACCGATGCTATTACGATGATTTTCCCAATGTGTGACCAACTTTATATCTCTTCTATTATCTACATTTTCCATAGTTTTTCCAAAGATTGCATTGTTTAGAAGCTTATAGAAGTCCCTTTCAAATTTATTATTTGCTTTATTACGCATTGTCGTATTGAGATCGATATACTCCTTCAACCAGAACGATTGTTTGAACTTAAGGATCCTGTGAACCTTGGTTACTTGCAAACCATACCTTACAGCTTGTTGAAGGACGCGATAATGTACAATATATTTTTTCTTGTCGTACAGATTTGGGATTAGTTTCGGAATCTTTGTCTTGGCGTTTGGTGGGATAATACTTTCCACCAAAAACGGAAGGTCGCTATGTGAATCGTGTAACCCTTCAGGATATCGCACATCAACCTCCAAGACATAGCCATTCTCACCGTCTATTTTGGCATTTTCTAAATCGAATGTAGATATTTCCGAATCCCCCATCCATTCGAAACCCCCAGTTGGAAGAGGTGATGACATAGCATGCCCGTAAAGATTCGTGGCGTCGAGATATGATATAAATGTTGACTCTTTAGATGGATCATAATTTGGTAAATATTTATTATTTGCTTCGTGCATTCTATCGCTGCATTGACTTATCCCCCCGCGAATACCATTCTTAAAGAACCCAATCATATCTATGTCCGTAAGGAGCTCAAGGCTAATTTTGGTATACTTTAACATCGCATCCCAAGACAATCCAGGGGTTGTGTAGTAGTGTGCTGGATCCAATTTGTAAATATTCATACTATTCCTCCTGAACCTTTCAAAGACATCACACAAGAGAAGAACATCGGTCCGTAAATAAATATCAGAATATTCACCCAGATTCCTACAGTTAAACGTTCTCCATACAGTTATTGCCCTCGCGTATTCCTCCTCAGATATATCTTTCTCATTTAACTTATCATAAAACTCTGCCTTTGATGGTAAATATTCCTGGTCCAGTTTCTTTACATCATCCACATAATTGTAAGGAAATACACCTTTCTGTCTAATTAAATTAAAGACTCTAGGATCTGAAAAATACTTTTTACTCTCCAGAAAATCCCTATTAGTCAAACTGTCTGATAATGCTTGCAAAGATCCAGGTAGAAAACGACAACTATCGATAAATCTCATTTGTAAAAACTTCCTCCTTATTCTACCGGTTCGGTCCACATAGTCATGCATATACAGACTTTTTGTAAATGAAATGTATTTTTCCTTATTCTGGGCTACCACGTCTATCTTATCTCCATGAGAAGATAGTTGTTTGATAAATAGGTGACAATCGTACCCACTTAAATTGTGCGTTATAATTGGTATAAAATTTGGTAATTTGAAATTTAAATTACATTTCGAATGTGCAGCCCCAAATCTAACTTTACCAGTTATGTGGCAGTGATCGCGAACTTTAATATCGGATCCTGAAAATGGCTTCTCACAGATGTTACATTTCGTTGAAGTGTCAAACTCAATCTGCTCTTCCGGCGTTAAAGGGATCATGGGAGTTACATCTTTCAAATATTTGAAATATAGTTCTTTAAGATCAGCTTCTAGCCTTGTCACGAATTCTTTCGCCGCGTCCTTACCTCGATACAAGACGAATTTGGATAAGTCAGAATCAAATGAAGATTTAATAAAATATGAAAATGAATATGGTTCATGTGTGTGGGTTTCGTTTGTATACGAATATTCTGGGTTGGGTTCACAACTATCGATTGGTTTTAATAATGACTCAAAATCCGCATACACCACAAAGGGGACCGGCATTTGCTTTTCAAAATTCTCGAATTTAAGTATGTTTTCTGGAACCTGATTACCAAACTTATCAGTTCGTAGTTTCTCTGTGGGTGTTATTGTGAATATATGATTGCAATCGTTCCTTTGGTGAATATCTAGATATGCCTTAGTTGAAAAATATAACAAACAACCATCACAAAAGTACCGCTTATGTCCGTTTGAACTTAACTGATTTGCAACTAATCGCGAAAGATCTCTTATCCAACAATAGTGACCATTCCCTTTATCATCCGTTAAATAGAGCAGATTGACATGTAAAGCTAATTTCTTCTGAGCATATCTCAATGGACCAACTATTTCATATGTGACGTTACCATCTTTGATTATTTTTTCAATCCCATACACATTTATAGAGATATTATTATTTCTCTCGAACAATGAGATATCTTTAAGAGTAACGGGAAAGTTCATACCATGGACATTCAAAATGGTTGAAAAATGCGGGTAGGACGACACTTCCACTACTCGGGTGCTTGCTGGTAGTAGCGCTGATGTGACGGCCCAAGCGAAACAACACTGGTCTTGATTTCGCACATTTATCACTGCCTTCTTCTTCTCTATAAAGTATGGTAACTTTATATAAGATGATCCACCCAATGGTGAAAACTTGTTAATGTTCACTTCAGCATAAAGGATACATTCAATCGCCCACCCTGAAAAAAACAACAAAGGTTACTATCTTAATTTATGCACTTCTCTAAATATTTAACATACCAGAATCCTTCTCCTCAAACTCAGATGACTGGGATGTAATTTCATCAGCAAATTGTTGATAAACATCAGACAGCTCTGTGCTTTCGTCTATTACTTTATTAACCGTATTGAAGGATTTGATATCTGCTACATCACTCGTCTGTAATACGTACTTCCCGAATACTTCCATGTTCACTTTCAGAGCTCTGTGCACTCGAAGTTTCTCTTCTATTACATCTAGCGTATTTTGCTTAATATTTTCGAAAAACTCTTTAAAGTCGGTGTACAATTCTGATGTGCTAAATCTATAGCTGGCAATTCTACATTTGAATGCACTTTTAATAAGTCTCACACCATCACTGATCGGGATCGATGAATTTGTTCTATGTTGTAATGTCCTTGCGTGAGCAGCCATTCGATTGTTCGGAAGCGAGACATTGCAGCAAGGACATATCATATTCGGAGGTGTACTATCCAATTTAATTTTTTTAGCTGGTGGTCCATTTGTGGGATTCACACTGCAAATATTTCTCTTATGCCGACGCAAATTGTCCGAACGCGTAAAATGTTTACCACAATCACTACATGTATGCATTTTATTAGAGTATACGTTAGTCACTGTGAGTCAGGCAACTGTAGCATCGATGCTCGAACCTCCTCGATTTATAGCTAGATCCTCAAGGGCATCGTACCCCCACCTCCGGTTGCTTGCTTATGGTGGCAAGGTCTGACGTTAGCAGAACACGTTCTTCTGTGAGATCAAGCTCAAGGCTATTCCCACCCCAGTTGAATGACTTTAAGGGAGCATCACTATCAAGCCTCATAAGAAAATTATACAACTGATCTCAAGGCTATCCACACCCTATATCAGTGACCTTCAGGGAGGATTGCAATTGGCCTCACGTCAAATCTCTAGGTTATCCACCACGTCAAATCTCAAGGTTATCCAGTCAATAGTCACATTCAAGGACGTTCAAAATAAGCAGCTATACACTAACACAAAAAAAAACTCAAGGTTACCCAACACCCCACTGAAACAAGCCCTTCAGATACGATCACATTTGAAAACACAACGTTACAAAATGACCTTCAGGGAGGATCAGAATCGGCACCTATAAGAAAAGCCCACGTCACATCTCAAGGTTATCCACACCCCATTTAAATGACCTTCAAATGACCTCGGGAGGATCAGAATCGGCATATCTATACTACTGATATCTAGTTTATATGCGGTATACGCTGCTCCCTGAATGTCGGTATGCCATGCAGATAGAAAACATATAGCATACCACTGACACAACCAAATGCAAAAAGCTGCATAAAGTTTTTTGAAAATACGTCCGCCAGCTGTTCCAACAAGCAAAAAGTCAAATGTATCTTACGTCTAAGATGCATTTCAATAACGTCTAATGTAACAGATAAAGTTATGCTGAGAGTTTCATGGCGACTTTCAGCCAGCCGAGTTGATTGCCGGCGAGCGGCGTAAATAATATGGAAGAAAATTACACAGTAATTATCATTTATGCACTAATAATCTGTAGCCATGAAAAAACAGAATGCAAGAAACATTGAAAAAAACATCTAGCTTCCATTTTCAGAAGTTTTGTTAACGTAAAGCGACAGCGTGAGACGAAAATTCATGCTGAAGACACAATACTTACACTACTTCTCTGACTATTCAGAATTCGTAACGGAATAAGTATTCAGTATTTAATAGAGCATTTGCAACCTGCATAGAAACTAGCAAATAGCAAAGGAAACAACAAAACGGGGCATCGACAACAGATCTAGGCATTTTATTATTACACCACATGACAAAAGAGTATCAATTTTAGTTAGAAAAATATGTTAGCCATGAAAATCTCAAAATAGCATATTTTATTTAAGTACCGTTAAAAAAATATGAGCTTGATACCCAGCATACTGTATTTTGACGTTTCACATACATAAAATGTTTGAATTTATCAGAAGAATTGATGTAGTCAAATAATATCAAGCTTATTGTTTTCCCGCAAGTCCACAATATGCCATCAGAAAAATTTCAAAGAACGAACGAGGTGTTGAAGCTAGCACAATCACTAGATTCAGCTATGTTGCTGATGAGCTAAGCTTTATTTTATTATACCGCTGCTTTAGCCAAACTTAGACAAGCGGTATAAATAGTCAGAACTGAAGTAAAATGAGAAATTTCTGACAATTACCATCTAAACAAAAATAAATAAAGTCAGTTACTATCATCAAACTAGTAACTACATCACCATGTTGTTCTCGTCCAATCCAAATTTTGATGGATTATGTTACAAAGTTCACTTAGTCTTTAGCAACCATGCCGCTAGTGCAGATGTCGAAAGGTTCCTTCTTATCGGTATGCCGTTAGAGTTATCAACATCGGATCTAGCCCGAGCACAGAGCCAAGATACCCCATGAAACAATTTTTTACGCGTAATTTCACAACGCGGCAACCAGCCAATCACCATCCAGCACGCTCGCTCGTCGGCAATAGAACACATCGTAGTAGGCGAAGTGCCCGCGGGTTGCGCTCTCCGCCATGTTGCCACGTTTACTGCCATCGGAGATATGGTCCTTCGAGCTGGATACTCGATTGGCTTATTTAGAAAGTTCAAAGGTATCGTTTTGTAATTTGGCGATAGGGAAGGAAAGATTCGGGTTTGTATGCGGTGATAGAAATGCTCCAAACCTAACACCTACTACTAAATATTTTTCAAGATCAGAAATTCCAGCTAAAAGAGCTTGAAATGTTTGTAACAAAAGTTTTTTTTATGCTTAGCCTCCCGCAAAGGCTGAAAGCCTATTAGATTTGAAATGCTGCAGGTTGTTTCACAGCATCGAAGTTCTCCAGAAGAGGAAATGCTGGAGGAGACTGGTTCGGGGAGTGAGGACCTCGACCTGGTAAGGATGAGCTCGCAGAGCTTCTCTAGTGTTCCTGGATCGGACGGCCTTTGGTGTTATTATCTGGGAGAGCTCACTCGATCATCTTCCGTGATAGAATCTGTAAAACAGAGATAGGTCAGCAACCCTCCTTCGATGTTCCAGGCTGTTGAGGTCCTTTGTGAGGTTGGACGTATCGATTGATCTAATTGCTCTTTTCCGGATAGTACGCAGAAGCTTTAGAGAGTGCTTCGGAGCGCATCCTCGCACATGGGAGCAACACTCCAGCGATGGTCGGATCTGTGCCTTGTAGAGCAGCAGCAGTTGCTCTGGTGTATACAACTTCCTACAGCGGAACGAAAGTCCAAGCTTCTGGGATGCCGTTTTAGCAATACTGACGACGTGGTCGTGCTAGAACATATTATTGTTGATGTTGATTCCCAAAAACTTGACGGAAGGTGATTCGACTATGGGGTGACCCTCCATTTCCACGGTTGGTAAGGCATCGTGAGACTTCTTTGTAGGTGTTGTTGCCTGAGTTTTTTGTACGTGGAACTGTACTTCATTTGCTAATCCCCACTCGACAATTGTTTTGATATCTGTGTTGATCTGTGATGCATGCTGCGGTCGCCGACGTACCGTCTCCTGGGATGACTGAGGCTTGCCTGGTTCCTTACATGACACTAATGTACTGTCATCTGCGAAGCTGTAGATTGGATTGGATGTTATTTCCAGCAGCTCGTTGATGTACAGCAGAAACAGTGTAGGAGATAGGACAGATCCCTGAGGAACACCGGCGTTTATTGAAAATACGTCTGATGAACAATCCTCGACTAAACAAACGGAGATCGGTCATACACAGGCGCAGGCCAGGTGGTAGTCCATAAGCAGCAAGCTTGACCAGAAGTCCCTCATGCCACACTCTGTCGAAAGCTTTCGATATGTTAAGTGAGTGACGTAGGCAATGAGGTCACCTATAGACCTGTGCTTACGGAAGCCATACTGGCGATCATTTATGATGTTATTGTTGTCCTGGTATTTTAGGAGCTGTGTGTTAATGACAGTCTCCATAACCTTAGACATGATGCTGAGAAGAGCCACAGGTCTATAATTGGTGGGATCAGTTTTTTTGCCTTCTTTGTGGTGGGTTGTACGCAGCCAATCTTCCACGAAGCGGGAAACACGCCTCTTTGGTATGAAAGTTTGAAGAGCTAACATAGAATAGGTGCAAGTTGTGCCCTTTCCCTCTCAACCCGTAGAGGCTGTTTCGCAAACAAAACAGTTTTACAGAAATGTAAGCGACATCTGAACACTGAACTGAAGATGGTTTAGATTAAAATAAACCGAAACATAGTGAAGGAAAGTTATAGTTTCAATCGTTGACCGAAGCCCATGAAAAACAACCATAATTTATATGTTACTGGAAAAAATGGCTCCTTCTGGCGAGTACTATGAAAAAAAGTCCCAGCTTAGACATTTTTTAGTGACAATGCCTGTGGGAAGTTCCAAGCCAAGCTCAATGAAAAAACTAGATACCAGTACTAAACGTGGTCAGCGTTTAGCTCTAGTGCGCCGAAATCGTAAGACCTCCCCAAGCCGCGCAATGTCGAAATAGATCGTCGGGTCGAGGAAGTCTTCGGAGTTTCCCTTCTAGAAGCAATTGCCCTTGAGATGACAAAGCTAATGTACGGTAACTCAACAGCGGGTGAATGAAAAAACGGTAAGAAGGTACTTACTATTTTTTGGCTGCGAAGTTTTAAGTACGGACCTGTCACATGTGTCTTAAAGGGGTGACACACGTACGAACTTTAAGTACAGGGTGCTTAAGTTCGCGAACTTACTCGGCTCGATGTCGGTGACACACGTGAAGCTGAAATCACTCATTTTGATAATTTTCCTAAATAAACAAAACTCTTAAGAAACGCCAAACACAGCAAGCGTTGCGCATCAATGGCCTACCAAAATAAAGTGGTGGCTCGCGGCTCGCAGTGTGAGCCGAGACAAGCTACGAGCAAGATTTCAAACCAGTTGCATCGCCGGCGGTTTGCGCGACGGTTTTAAGGTACGCGTACTTACGGTGACACACAGGCGAAAAAGATCATCGAGTCATAAGTACGCGTACTTGCTCGTACGTGTATCACCCCTTTTATAGATAGGGTTAGAAGTTCGATTCGCGAGGCTTTAAAGCGCAAGTATTTGTTCAATTTGGACCATTCTAGGCTGTCTGGGTCCTCCAGCGTGTCGGCCATTATGCGGTTACAAAGAAGCTGTATCCGTATCTCTTTGCACTAGATAGACCATGGAGTGCAGGGTGAATACGATCAGGGAAGCGATCGGCATACGCTCGCGAAGGCTGATAGGTACTTTGATCACATTCACCGTACATATGTCCAAAATCATGTCCACCAGTTCATTATAGCCATAACGGTGCACCATTTTTGTTGTTTTTGAAGTCAACAATTTGAGAGACCTCAAACGCTCTCTGCTACGTACATTTATGCTTCGTAGTCAACTGCTTTTTTTGTCTCTGTTACTTTGATCTCCCTAAACATTTAATTTACATGTTTCTGGGAAAAATGGCTCCTTTTGGCGAGTACTATGAAGAAAAGTCCCATCTCAGAAAACACCCTGTATATACAGGATACGTAAGTGCTAAGGTTAGTGGTAGTGTCCTGAGAACGCAACCATGAACGAAAGCTCCCCACATAAAACTATATGGATATGTACATCCACAGAATGTACATTAGACGTTCCAGTTTAAACATGTATATTTTGATTATTCATAGGACGTTAAATGTACATATGAAAAATGATATACACCAGTGTAATATACTATGTATATTCACTTAGGTATATGTACATGTGTGCATATACATAAGATGTTGGTCTATCTATCATATATGCGAAGGACAGCTAGTGCGGCCATTGCTGAATTCTAGTCATTCGTCGTAGTTAGCGTGTGTGTGCTGGTGCTGGTTGTGTCTGATTACCTGATCGAGTGAAATATTGTGTAATGTTACTTATCTTATTGGCTACTGACAGTAAGTCGTAAGCGGAACAAACCACCTACAAAATTTTATAACCTTGAGTTCTTTTTTGATTTTAGACATTCCATTCAACAGGAAAGAGATAACAATCATAGTAATCGATTTTGCCAAGTATTATTATTGTAACTAGAAATCGAATTAATAACAATACATAATGAAAGTATAAAGTTTGTTTATCTTTCTGCCTCTACATTGAACTTTCATACACTACGCATGTGCATTAAAAGTACATGAATGTACATTTAATGGATATACCGTGGATGGATAAATTCGCGACAAACGTACATGGAATGTAAATTTGTTTATGTCTATTTTACGTCCATCAGACGTTCATGCTCCATTTGTGGATATACATATTCACTGTATGTACAGTGTATATACTTTGGTATGTAAGTATATACGTGGTATATATTATGAATATACATGTTCATACATGGACTATGTTACATATACTATGCATGTACGTTAGACGTACATATGTACATTCTACGGATATGCCATGGATGTGAAAGTTCGCGACAAATGTACATGTATGTATGTATATTTTATTGATGTCTATTTGACATCCATTGGACATTTTTGCTCTATTTGTGGATATACATATCCATTGATTCGATATCCAATGTATGTACACTATATATACTTTTATTATGTGGGTCGTCGTTCAATGCAGATCAAACTTAGATTCCATCCGAAATTGAAGAAATGTCTAGTGACAATGCTGTGGAAATTTCCAAGCCAAATTTGATAAAAAAAATTGATCGTGGTCAGCGTGCAGTTCTGGTGCACCGGCTGCACCGAAATCGTGAGAATTCCCCAAGCCGCGCAATGTCGAAATAGATTCGTCGGGCCGCGGAAGCCTTGGCAACCTCGCAGCCATGTACACCGTGCAGCTAATTATAATAGTGTTCGGGGGGTTGGCTCGGCGGTGCACCGGGGGCCGGGGGGGGGGGCGCCGGCGGGGCTCGGGGGGAGGGCGGCGGCTGTTCGGGGGGACGGCCCAGCAGCGCGCGGGGGGGCGGTCCGGTCACCACCTCGACCGCACGCAGTCTCTGGCCACGCTGACGACGCCGCTCCTAGTCCGACAATACTCGCACCAGGCCCGATACCAACCTCTCTCCTCTACGTGAGTGTACACGCCGCGACGCCGCGCGCCGGGAACTTCCATAGTGCTCCGCGGTGCTTCAAGTACATCCGACGCCGGTCACCCTTACGCGCGGGAAAGTACGGCCGAACTTTGAAGTAGCCGGCTCACCCTAAGGGATGCTGAGCCTTGCGCTCCCGACAGCTACTCTCCCTTAGGACACTACTTCAAGCTTTGTGATCTTCACGCGGGTGGAACTTTGAATCCACCAACTCCCTCTAAGGGATGCTGAACCTAGCGCTCCAACTTTGAAGTGCACTCACCCCTTAGGACACTAATTTAAGCTTTGTGAACATCGCGCTGGTTGGTTCACTGGAACTAAGTCAACAACTCACCCTAAAGGATGCTGACCCTTGCGCTTGACACAGTTACCCTCCAACTTTGAAGTGCATCCACCCCTTAGGACACTACCTCAAGTTTTGTGATCATCACGCGGGTGGAACTTTAAAGTCACCAATTCAACCTAAAGGATTCTGAGCCTTGCGCTCCCAAACTTTGAAGTGCACCTCTTAGGAAACTACTTGAAGCTTTGTTATTATCACCCGGACGGGTTCACTGGACCTCACCAACTCACTCTAAGGCATGGTGAATCTAGCGCTCGAAACAGTTACGCTGTAACTTTGAAGTGTACTCACCCTTTAGGACATTACTTCAAGTTTTGTTATTATCGCCAAAGAACTTCAAAGTGATCAACTATTCCCAAAGGAATGCTTTACGGTAAATCACGGCAAGTTAAATTCCAAATTTGAAGTGTATTTACCCATCTAGGACACTACTTGGAGTTTGTGACAACTCGCGGATGAAGATAATATACGAGAACTTACGATCGCGCTTTGAAGTTGCATTCATGCTTTGAAGCTGTGTCGCACCAATCTATTCTTCGGAGAAGTTCGCTGAAGCTTTAAAGTGACTGACCCACCCTAGGGCTTACCTGATAGTGAAGTTGACATACGCGAAGCTTATCCGGTGGTATCCTGATAAGTCATTAGCTCTTTGAGGTTCTGTGACTCTAATCGTGCAAGCAGATTTCCTGGAACTTTGCAGAGGCCGACTTATCTTAACAGATACCTGTGGTGAACCTAAAGCACGTGAAAGTTGCGTTGGGACTTTAAAGTGTAAATTGGAAAACCTTGCAGTGATCAACCAATCCTGAAAAATACTTGACTAAGCCTAATACCTTCACACACTTGTTGTAGAAAGCTAGCGTTGGAGTACACTGTTATAATCTAAGTGATACGCAGATTACCTTATATAACACCATCCAATACGGCGCCTGGAAAAATAAGCTTTAATCTAAAGTGACCACTATTCTAGTTGACCCGTGTGTGCAGAAAACAGAAACTTTACCATTTAGGGAATCTGATTTTGCAAACGGTTTAAGTCGTTAAATATAACGCAAAGTAGAATACCTTCAATAGGTCGATTCTACGCTACATACACCTTATCTTGACAGTTTCACAAAGGACAGTGACCTTTTGGAAATACCTTTAACATTCACTCTAACATTCTTTCCCAAAAACCTCAATAGATTGAGCTGTTGCAAAAGCAAAAAGATATTTTCTGATTTTTGGAGACAATCAGCAACTACTTAGCAAAAGTAGATCGCAGACTGGAATAGTATACTTTGTAAAAGGTATACGTAATACGTACTATCAGAACAAACAGTTTGTACTCCACTGGTGACAGCATTATTAAGACAACGAAGTTTTTTGAACTTATCACTATTATTCTTAAATAAAGATAACATTGCACCTCGAAGCCCTAGAAGGAGTTTGATGATCCATTGAATTACACAGTGTCTTGAAGCTTTAATACAACGGTTACAGGTCACTGAGTTTAAACTAAATAGTCCCTTCAGTTTGCAAATGAACTATAGAGATTTGTAGTCTTCCTATTGCACACATACGTAAGCTTCAAACTGATATACGTAAAGAACAAACCGTTTTTCTACACCATACAAGTAGAACTTACAGTGAAACTCCATAGTCCCGTAGCTTTCTAGCCTGATCACTAAACAATTACAGATACTCCAAATACGCTATAGAACGTAAATCTCAAGTTTATATGTCAGATCCTCTGAGAATTACATAGACAACTTCGCTGAAAGATACGTGCTGTATGAAAGAAAACAGTCAATTAAAGCAGTTACACTAACAGATACTCCAAAGATACAGAAAAGACAAGCATAAACGGTCTCCAAGCAACTCAAACTCCAATAAATCTCACTCAACAATACCCAATAATTCCAAAGACGTTAGAGTGCCTAGATGTCTAGAAGCCATCGCCACCTGTAGCGCCGGTCTTGACGTATAGCGCATTCAAGATGGAGGACACATGGGAGTCTCACGTCTCCCCCCTGATGATGGGAGTGGGCATGGGTGAGATGGGCTTGACGGGACAGGATATGCAACAGGAATTGAGCCAACAGGAGCACATGGCGACAGCGGGGAGCAGTCAGGACTACTATCACCAGGTAAGATTACATGGAGACGAATGTAGGGTGGTGGGGGGATGCTTTTGTTTTTATGGGCGGGGCGTCGATGCTCCAATCTTTGAACTTGGTGACTGGATTTAAATGCAGTTTTTGTATTTGCGTAGTATACAACTTATATGTAATATTAATGTCTAATACTAAAATAGAATTTATAGACATGCGGAAATTTACAATGTTACCATTTTCGCAAGTAGGTTAAGAGCAAAAAGAGTCAAGGGAAGGTAGCCAATGCGAGTTCTTCCTATATCTTTACATGTGGTTCTTTACGCGTAATAAATTAAATTACAAGACTTTATGGGTGGGGAGTAGTAAATAGTAAAGGATCTTTGACCATAGTCAATTTCAACCTAATCTTTACCTGTAACCAGTAGTTATTATCTCAAATCATATCTATATACATTTGCGCTATTATCGGATTGATCAAATTACAATAAATTGCTGTATATAGTCATAGCCAAAGACCACCGTGCATGGAGCAATGCTGTCTGGTTATTATTACGATTAGCGACTCATAGCTGCAGTTTTATACAACCATAAACAGTTATGATTCTATGATCGCCGATTGTTAGGTACTTTGCGCCTGACAATGACAATAGCTCGTCGCCATATTGATTGGTAGTCCATTCCAAGCCTTGGACGCCCTGGCAATGAATGTTCAGCCGTACCGTCTTAGTATGAGATGCAGCAGTTGTGCGGGAGCGTCTGAACTATAGAGGATAGCTCAGAGGAGCAGATTCCATTTGAATATCCGTAGAACAGCGAGAGGTCACCAACCACACGCCGGTGAGAAAGTGGCTGGAGGTGGCGCGTTAAGGCCTGGTCACCAAATAGTCGAATTGTCCTTTTCTGCACGGCATCTAGCATAGATAGGCTAGTAGGGGAAGCAGCTCCCCAGACATGAGAGCAATACTCCAGGCTAGGTCTTATCTGTGCTTTATACAGTGTGAGCAGATAAGACGGTGAGAAATACTTTCTAACTGTGAATAGGTATCCAAGCTTTTTACCAGCAGCCGTTGTAATTGATGCAAGGTGTTCGTGCCAGATCAGATTTTCTGTAATGTTGACTCCTAAGAGCTTGAATGAGGAACTGCTTGGTAGAGCCTGATTGTTCATAAGAACTGGGTGCTGGCTTGGGCACTTCTTGTTTGATAGCGTGCAGTACTGGGTCTTGGAAGCATTAAATTTTACCATATTCTTGAGCTCCCAAGCAGTAATGGTCTCCAGATCCTTTGAAAGCGAAGCAGCTGCTTCCAGTCTTCTGAGTTCCAACTCGACACTATCATCCGGAAGACTGTGGATTGGGTTTGTAGTGCTAGAGAGCAGGTTATTGATGCAGAGCAGAAACAATGTCGGAGCCATCACCGATCCCTGCAGAACCACACCACGACAGAGTTTGTCCGACCTGAGAGGAAGTCTGCGAGCTAACCGCAAAGCTCAGCAGGGATGTCACAAGACGGAAGCTTGTTTAGGAGAACCTCACGCCACAGTTGATCGAATACCTTGAAATCGGCAATAAATACCATTTGTGATTTTCATGCTCCTTGGCTCATAGATCAACAATAACAAAATTACTATTATAAATACAGAGGACGCTGTTTAATAATTACAATATGCTCATTCAACGAAACCAGAGAACGCAGCAATCTCTTTATAGTTTGATGTAGGTTCTTTTACTGTTTCAGTCTATTGCGTAATTAAACTAAGATCAGAAATAATTGTATCATTCAAAAAATTCTCTACGTATAGAATATTTGTGTATGGGGAGATCCCCAGAAACAGAGTTTCATACAGCTAACCGCAGCTGTTTGATTTTTCTGTATAAAACTCTTCCAAAAATCACAAATCCATGTTTCAAATATTTCTCACACTGCACGGATTAGACGGCATTGTGTGACACACTGTATGCTGACTGGATCAAATAGGTTATTTCAATCCTGAGACATAAACATCACAACACTATTATCGAATCTATAATTATCAATTATTATCATAATAAAGGAAACTAGCTGCATAACTGCGACTTCAACCATCCCATGCGAATCGAGGTGACCTATTATTGTTCACATGGTGGACATGTTCGCTGCAATATTCACGCTATAATTATCTAATTATTGATGAATATTATGCATAGTAAATTGTTGTTTCGCACTGAAGACAACCTAACGTGAAGGAGGTCATGCGACATACCTACATTGTTATGAATCTCAGACCCAGACGTGTAGATGGATAGACAGATAGACATGTGGATTTGTTAGTCATTTGGAACGATATACGGTGAGGGCAAATATACAGGGTGAGTCAAGCTCAACGCCTCTGTGTCCTGTGACCAAACAATACCACTTTCCAGAAAATTAACTTTATCGGTGTACAGGGTGTTCCTAACTATCATGTACAAACGAAAGGAGAAGATTCTTTGTTTTTTTTATAACCGGAATGCCAAATAATGGTAGGTATGCAAACGCTTCGTTACCGATCTACACGTTGTTAAAGTTTCAATATTTTTTCAGTTTATTCTTAATAACTCTCTCAATTTTTGAGGTATTTATTTTGCACATGTCAAACGGTATGGCACAATCTTCAGAGTGATATTCTTTCAGGGGTCATGCCGCCTTTTTTTACCCTGAACTTCTTATTATTTATAATACTTTCACACTCTGCAACCCTAAAGTTGACGACATAACTTACTGTTTAAGATGCTACATGTCAATTTCAATAAAACAAAACAGTTATCCAAATAAAGCCATAGTCCACTAGACCCTATTTTCGTCTACCTAATAACAGAGTAACCTGTTTTATTTTTTTCACAATAAGAATCGGAGATATAAAATTACAAGAGGGCAAATAGTTTTTAAACGAGATGGAAAAATTATTGTGTTCTTCTGAATCTAACTTCAGCGCACCGCAAAAGAGTTGAGAGTAAGAAAATGGGGCACGACCCCTGAAAAAATAACACCCCGTGGATTCTAGCAACTGTTTGACATGTGCAATCATGAAACTCCTATTGCGTATTTTATGTTCCAAATTTGAGATAAATATTTCAAAAATCTGAAAAAAGTATTGAAATTTCAACACCCTGTATATCGGCAACGAAGTGTTTGCGGACCTATGTTTTTTAGAAATTTTAGTCCTTAAAGACATGAAACAACCTTCTCCCTTCGTTTGTACATGATACTTAGGAACACCTTGTACATAGGTCGAGCTGGACTACATTTTAAAAACAATGTGTTTCATACACGGTGTCTAATTAAAGGGTGACGAATCAAAGTTGTATTTTTTTTAAATAGAACACCCTATACATTATTACATCTAAATATTTAGATTTAAGGGTTAATGCTAGTGTGGCTTTATGTATCACACATGGGGGTTAAAGTGAACCGTTCAGGTGCAAAGTAGATATCAGAAAAAAATATCGCAGCCAGTACAAAACTTGGAAGGCTGGGACTGTGCCGTGTCACTATATAAGCTTGAAAAGCATGCGAAGGGCTTAGGTTAGACGGTCAAGTTTGAATTACCTTTGTACTTGGAAAAATCGGTAGATTAGTTAGAGAAACTTCAATCAAAGGTAACTTGATTTTTTCAAATAGCAACCTTTAATTTTTTATACAGTCAAATGTGATTATGTATTATTACTTTTTTTATATAACTTTTGAAATATGGCGAAAAAAAAATAAAAATAAAAACAGGTTTAAAATCTGTAAAAATATTAATAAATATAAGTTCAATGTGCTACAATAAAATGGATTAAATTTACGATATCTTCTGTTGCAGTCTTAATGAATATAAGAATGATATCCAGATTATCTCTGAGTAGGTATTGATCGACTAATCATATTTATGTATTTTGTAACTTGTAACTTTGGCGGAGTGGAAGGAAATGTATTGGCCGACGCGCTAGTAAAACGAGGAACTGAATCTGTGTTCATAGGACCAGAACCATTCGCGGGCATTGCAAAAAGCACTGCTAAAAAAGACCATCTCGGACTAGGCAGTGAGGAAAGCACTCCTGAACTGGCGAGATACACCAGGGCTACTACACTCGAAGGTGTTTATAAGATACCCCTCGAGTCAGGCCCCCCGAGGATAATGGAATATAATAGGTACGACCTCCGCATTCTGGTCGGTCTGTTGACGGGACAAGGTACCATATGCGGAAGTTGGATCTTGAACAAACTTCAGACAGTCGCTTCTGCTACGTGGAGGACGAAACAGCGGAGCATATTCTTTGCTCCTGTCCAGTACTGGATAATGCTAGGTTCCAGACATTCGAATTTGCCCAACTGGAACCTCATGACTTCAAGAAAGTTTCACCCTTCACGTTGATCGCCTTGGTAAAGAGGTGCGGACTGTACGGTGAATTCTAAATAGGTGTGAGCCACAATAGACACAATTGAGTCGCAGTGAAAAGAAGCAGCTCTGCCCCACTCACTTTCAACCTAACCTAACCTAACCAAACTTGTAACTTTTTTTCTCCTGTCATGGTCTCAGGAGCACAATTTTTGTGTCATTATTTTTTTCCTTTTTAAATTCATAATTATTGTTTGCTCTGTAAATAGTACATGTACTGGTGGATCATAAATGCTTTGTTTTTATTATTAATTATTATAATATTTTGTGATCTTCCCAGAGAACACAATTTATTTAAAAGCCAAATTTTGAGCCCTGATTCAGAATATCAGAATCTGTTCAAAACATTATATCGAAAGTAATTCACACTTCTCCAAATACTTATATTTGATTAGTATTGTTAATAGTAAATTAATAATATGGATTATTCATAGTAAATTGTTGTTTCACGCCAAAGACAGCCTGAAGCGAAGGAGGTCATGCGAGATACATTATTCATCCCGGGCCGTCTAGAACATTTTTATCTTTCACGTCCACCTTTACAAGATTCCCGTCGTTTTATAAATTGATGACTATTTTATTACACATTTTGTACCGAGGAATGTTGTATGACGTAACAGCTCTTGGAAAAGAATAAAAACAATCGTCTGGCATGCAGGAGATGATTATTAGCAATCTTTTTGAAAGCGTAACATATTTTTCTATGATCTTTCGAACAATGTGCTATCAACATTCCTTCGATACTATTTTACATCTTGTTGCTTTGTAGGTAATTTATCATGGCAAGAATCACTTAGTATTACTACTAGCCTAGTCGGTGCTGTATTCCGCTTAGTTTGAATGTCAAATGACGTAAAAAATGTATTTATTTTGTGCTTTCGGTTGATTCTCTCGTAGTGGACTTAGATATCCTGAAAATCTTAAGGCGTTCTAAAGCCACCCAAAATATCGCGAACATTTAAAATGAAGCTTGAGCTGATTCATCTGCATCTAGATGAAAAAAACATGAACTTTATAATTGTACAAAGGTTTGTTGTCCTTTTTTCTTCAAAATAAAACTTTGTGATCACGCCTAAAAACTATAAGCACAGCAAATACTAGAACCGACGTCTTTGAATTGTTCAAAAATACTCAAGAGGTTCTTAGGTTTTCACCTTACACTTTTGATCACTTCTTGTCCATTTTAATTTGTTATACAAAAAACAGAGCGATGTCGCTTTTGTGATACCTGTCAAAATTCCTTCATCGAAATCATAATTTATTGGGAATAAAAACAGTTCAATCCATTGTTCTCCTAATCCGCTGATGAATGAGAAATGAAAAGGATTATCCTAAAAACGGATAGCACTGATACCAGAACTTTCTAGAACTCCGAGCATACGTTCATTTCTCTTTCAGAAAAAAATAATATAGTTTAGCAAAACTAAAAACCACCCTTTTAAAGAACATCGCACCACAAAGTTAAAAATGATTTTTAAAATAAGAAAATAATAAACGAAAGATACTAGTATGATTGTGAAAAAAGTGTGGACGCATTGTATCATTTTCACACTTATACTAGCATTTTTCGTTCAAAATCGTTTTAAGCTTATTTTAAAAATTATGTTTAACTTTTTAGTTCGATGTTCCTTAAAGCATGTTTTTCCGTTTTTTAGGCTTTTTTTATTTTGATTTTCTTCATTAACTTTATCGCTAAGGCGTGGTTCTTAAATGTATTTATTAATGAAGATGAACAGTCATTTTTGATTTATATTTGTTGTAGACCGATGCCGAATTTGGCCTGAAGCCGAAATAATTACACCCGTAGCCACCGTAAGTCAATTGCGCGATTAGTTACGTAAACCTGGATTAGATTACTTGTTTAATATGCACCGCAAACTGACAATTTTGACACTGTCACTGTCAAAACAATCTTGCGAACACAACCTTGCCAATCTGGATTAGTTAATCTCTTGACGGTGCATGGCTAGATGCCAAAGATTAGCAAAACGCGATTAGAGAACTAGGATTAGAATTGCCAAGCGGTGCATACGGGTGTAAAGACATTTCGCGATCTATCCAAACTAGATTTGCCAGATCCCGAAACAATGATACATATAGGCATATGACCAACGTATTTTGGCCATGTCGCGAAATGCGCATTTATACATTACGCTGTTGCCAGTCAAGTCATAAATAAACAACACTAACTCAGTTCATTATTTTTATTAGTTCCGACAAGAAGTACTCGAATGACATCATTACATTTTGTCTTACTCATTACACATTTGCATTTTTTGTTGCCACATTGTTCACTATGACAGTTGCATCGAATAAAACCTTGGGAAGAATCAGATTCCTTTGCGGCAATTCTCCCGAAACTGAATTTTGTATTAACTGGTATATCTGAGGAGGCCTCAATAAAATAAATATTTGAAAAGTATAAGTCCAACTCTATTATTGATATTGGTTCATTTCTTGCGTACAGTTTTTTTAAAACGCCAGTTGATGTACCAAGTTGGTACAAACCATCTCTTTCTGATAAAACGACTGCCAAAGTATTACGAGGAGCTAAGCGTCCTCTGTCCCCATCAGGAATTAGGTTTATTATGTTTCGATCGGCCACGGCGTAATGCACAAACTCGCATTTCGCGACGTGGCTAAATTGGGTTTGTCAGGTGCCGAATCGCTCTCTGTTTCGGCATCTGGCAAATCTAGTTGGGACAGATCGCGAAATGACTAATTATTTGGGCCTCGGGCCGAATTCGGCATCTGCCTCCAACAAATTCATAGCATTATCATCCTCATTACTGCATAAACGAGAATTAAAACCGTCGACTTTCCTGAATATATTTTACAAAAATACCAACTCCCAAACAGTTGGATGTCACGCCTTTTAGGCTCTCGTTGCTACGCTTCTGTGTAGTATTAACAAACATGTCTGCGCCATCTCTTAGTCAGTGGATACGACGGCTGGCATTGGTCCGATGGATCTGAAGCCATCAAAATCGTTTTCAGGGAAAAGTTTTAGCGATTATTGTTCGGCTAGACCTTTTAATCCAAAAGAGAGTTACAAATAAACATGCAGGTGAAGCTAATGAAAGCGTGTTGAAAAGGTAGTCGCTGTTTCTAAATACTATAAATTGCGAGCTACTAACTTGATTGCAATGAAGTTTTAACCCCATTTTACTGTCATTGCAGAAACAAAAAGATGAAAGTCGAAAACCGTAACAGTGGCGGTGAAACAATGAACAATTTTTAAATATACTCAAATATCTCTTCTAAATACTTTGAAGGATGAGTTCTTTTAGATGGGGGCAAAATTAATGAGTGTTTTATACCCGTATCTTAAAACTAAAAAAAATTAAACGTAACTGAATTGTCATACATTGTTGTGACACTCGTACATGATATTTAGGCATTTGAGACATTTTTAAATCTTTCACGGGACCGAATCGATTTGGAATGTGGCGTGCGGATCTTTAATTATATTTAGGTATACGAAAGGCCTTCCATTTTGTATAAAAATTTTAACTTGCTATCAGCATGGTGTACTAGCTCTGCTTGACAACACTTTAACTATAGCCTCGTGTCCACTAGCAAATAAAACTGCTAGAGTTACTCTCACAAGTCATTTGCGTAGGGTGGGCACGACGTCATTAGAGAAATATTCCAGCAAAACTACTTGCACATAAAGGACTTGCGCCTTGCTGAGAGCTTGTAGTGTACACAGTTGCTCTCAGGAAATTAGTTTGCCACAAATATTTCGAGACTGTTCCGAAAGTCTTGCAGCAAGGATTGTTTTAAATCAAAAATATGGAGAAGTTCAACTGGACGAGAGAAGACACGTGCCCTTTGATTGATAATTTTGAATTATACCCCAAATTATGGAATGTACATACTACAGTATTCAAGGACAGAATCAAACAGCAGAATGCGTTACAAAAATTGGCCGAGTTATTTAATACTTCTACAGCGGAAATTCAAGGGAGGCTACATAATTTGAGAACGCAAGTTAACCAAGAATGGAAAACAATTAAAAAAAAAAAGAAAAGTGACCAAGGGACTGATGAAATATATAAGAGTACTTATAAGTTCTTTGAGTCATTGAAGTTCATGTATCCCTAGAGTAGTTCTGCTCTGAATCCACTTTCTCACCCAATATTCTCTCCGCCCTTTACTACTTTCCTCTCGTTTTCTCTTTTTTTAATTAAATATATCACAACTACAGCAGTAGCTACAAATTTTGCATACGGCACCTTATCTATAGTGTACAAGGAATCAGAACAATCAAGCCCAAGTGAAATTGTGACAGCAATTTCCTAGATTAAACTTGCGTACAATTAAAAGGTGTAGACAAACGGCAAGTACTTGCTGCAAAAACTGTCACAAGATATTTTCAAGTGGACACGAGGATTTAGACACCAAAGACCCCCCCCGGAAATATCATATAATGATGCTATAATCCATATTTTGTTCCTAATGAAGTCTTCCAAACGAGTAAAATTAAAATGTGACAAAAACTCTAATTTGGACCCTCCCCAAAACTAAGTCCTGGATACGTGCCTGATTACTCTTACTGACTTGGTAAATGAAGAAACACTGCGCTTTCGTTGCTATACTACGTTATATAAAAATTATGTATATCAATCTCGGAGCCTCATACAAAGAATGCCCTTCAAAATCAAAAGTCAGTTATTTAAGTTTTCTTGGCTCCATGAGGCAGGAAAAAGAAGATAAGCTTTTGAGTCGACGCCGTATTGGGAATCATAAAATTTTTCTCAAAATACTATTTTCTAGATACTCGATGGATCGCTATCTACAATTTTTGGAACATTAATTATACGAACGGTTGATTGTTACAGGGATTTTAGATCATTATACTATGAGCGCAAAACATTAAGAAATTACCATCTTGTCCATCAACATAATTTGAGCATTCAGTGAATCAATACTTATCGTTTAAATAATGTCCTTAGCTTTTATTGCAATGTTTTTGTATTCTATGATCTTTGATCAGTAAATATGTAAAAGACTTAATATTATGTCTCATTTTAATACAAAGCTAAGGAGTTGGTTTTACGAGTCTAGTAACTACCTATCAGAAAACACGCTATAATTGATGATGGCAAGTCATAAGTCAACCAGAGCTGACATTAATACTACGAATCACTGCTTATTTATAAAATGCACAGAAGCCGTAGGCTCAAGTATTTCGGTTCATATTTTTAAACCTTTCGTTAAGAGTAATAGTAACAAATGATGTTGATTTGAAGTATTTATTTATTAATATCACGTACATTTTTGCATACTCAATTCAATAGCATTATAGTGAGCTGTACCTGGCGATACCTTTTTTTAACCTCATTTCTGTTATGCCTCATCTTCTCCTATTTTTGTACACCCTATTATGAGGGCTTAACAGCTTATCAGCTACATCGACACATGTACCCTAATAATATTATCATTCCGTTATCAAGGCAGTCACAACAGAAAAACAAAAGACACACCATATCTCCCAGAGGCCCGGAAAAGTCCGGATTCCGAACACGAATACCAGCCGGCCAATCAGATCGCGACTTTGTGTCGTGAGCTCTGACAGCCAAACAGTGAATATTAATCGATTCACACTGTATTAAGCACGTCACGCGATGTTCATTTTTTATTTATTAGCCATTCGCTGTACGAGGAATTGTGACATTGTGTCCGTGAAAGCGGGTTGGGGGGGAGGGGGTGGGGATGGTTTTATGCCGTGGAACAATGGAACTTGGAATACGTGTTGATGCGATCGCAGAAATCTTTGTCTTTGTCCAGTATGGCAGCCGAGGGGAATTGAGGAATATGATTTATGGCTGCCATTGTTTTTTTGTGAAGGAGGTATTTTTAGGATCAACGTGGATCGGAGAAGTCAATACGTTGAGTACAATTTATTGATTATGCAGAGTGTAGCGTGACGATTTTAAACTGGCTGTTTTTGTTGACTACGTAAAAGCAATTCTTTGATTTTAGCCAAGCGGAGTCGCATAGCAACCCTCTCTTGCGCGTATCAGTAGACTACATAGTCGAGCAGACTCGCAAGCACACAAGGGGTCACGGCTCGCAATGTGATCGAAATCAAATCGTGCAATTTTGAAACAAAATGTTTGCCCTTTTAGACAACGAGCCTCAAAACTAATTCTTTTGGTTAAACCCAAAAATTAGAACCATAATCGACTATGTCTAGCTATACTCTCCAACCAACGAAGTTCCTCCTATACAAGGGTTGCTCTATACCTCCGTCAATCCACCTGTACGCAGACAGCTATTTCACGCCTATTTGCGATCATCAGTGCGCCACAGGTCGATTGACGGAAATAGAGAGCATCAGGTCTTTCATGTTAACCAAACATGTGTTAGCAAATGACAAAAAGTTCTGCCGGTGCGCCATCTGGTACCCGAAGGTAACGGCAACCAAAGAGAATCGCTGCTAACAGCAGCAAACTTTTCGGTGGGACGACACGGCTCGTCCGCTTTTATCCTCATCGTATATATACGAGGCCGTATATCGGCTCTCATACGCAGCAGCGTACAGAACCCGCGCTCCTCTGGTGGCTAAAAGCGGATGAGCCGCGTCGTCCCACCAAAAAGTTTGCTGCTGTTAGCAGCGATTCTCTTTGGTTGCCGTTACCTTCGGGTACCAGATGGCGCACCGGCAGAACTTTCTGTCATTTGCGAACTTCTTCCTCTTTGCTGTGCTCCTCCCTTCCTTTCTTTTTGTTCCTTGACTTTGACCAGTCTTTGGTTAACCAGACCTGAAAGAGTTTCTCTGAGAAGCATTGAAGCATCAATGATTTAGGTTAAGTTATATCCACCTCAGTTTAAAGTAGGAGGCAAATCTTGTTCCCGTTAACAGAAATAATTATACTGCACTTCCGTTTGCTCCGTTTCTGTAGAACTTCTCTTCCATTATGGTGGATGTGTCAACTGTGTGGTTCAATTTTAACTCATTCTAACTTATTTTATTAGAAATACTTATTGTGCTTATCTATTTAGATATTTACATGATTGTCTTAAGCATAATTGATCCATGAGATCATATTTTATTGCAATTTATTGATTTAGCTCCCCTATGGTGGCTTACACCCGTATGCACCGTAAGTCAATTGCGCGATTAGTTACGTAAACCTGGATTAGATTACTTGTTTACTATGCACCGCAAACTGACAATTTTGACACTGTCACTGTCAAAACAATCTTGCGAACACAACCACAAACACAACCTTGCCGTATCTCTAATCTGGGTTAGTTAATCTTTTGACGGTGCATGGCTAGATGCCAAAGATTAGCAAAACGCGATTAGGGAACTAGGATTAGAATCGCCAAACGGTGCATACGGGTGTTAATGGATGAAATTTTACAGTCTCTCCTTTCATAGTCTTATCTGGGTACTTGTTGGTATAGGGCGCTTTTTTCTTCAATGCTTGTTTGGGCAAAGCAGTTCTTCCTGTGATTTATTTATTCTCTTCTATATATGTTGATGTTGGATATAGGTATAGGTTTGCAGTACGTAAGTCGTCCTTCGACTGTTCACCGCGATCCTTCACAGCACAGCCTGCAGTCCACATCTTCTGCCAAGCCAAGCTTGCTCAAGTGAGAGTTGGAGCTATTTGCCGGTGTTGGTTCAACAAAGATAGCAGTATCTTCCATTTTTAGCCAAAACTGCTAAGAGGTCAGATGCCTCATCTTTTCCTTTGTGTCCAAAATGTAGATACATATCCATACTAGGTCGATTTTGTTTCCTTTTTCTAAGCTACCGAAAGTTTCTTGCAAATCTGTACTGCTTTGAATGCACAAAGAATTGATTCGACTATTTTGAGCACGGCCTGAATGCCGGAAAAGGTTATTATAGCCTTGTGCATCAGTTCTCGTTCTGTGATCATTCCTCAATCTTGGTCCGGTGACTCCAGCTTCATGTGTGTTCATTTTGACGCTGATTGTTATTTTTTCTTTCCTCTATGTGCCACCACGATTTCAGTTTTTGTCGGTATTTTCAATTTCCACTTGGTTAGTGCAACTTAAAGGGAAACAGCGCGTAAGTTAAAGCACGCGTAATAGCTCAAAAAGAATCGTGTAGTGTTCCGTTAAATTATGGAATGTGCAGAACTATTTTCATCGCTTTAGAGCATTGAAAATAGTTCTGAATTTCAAAACAACTAATACGTGATTGAACATCTACTCATCTACAGAATGCCTTAGGCAATACACTACTCATTGAATAAGATTTAGTCGCAAAATGAGAGGTAGCTTGATAGAGCATTTTACCTATATCACATTAAACAATTTGCTGTTCAAGTAATGGTTCAGGATTCTGTGCATAGAGGTCGTATTCATCAACAATCAGGTTTAAAATGTCATTTTTTAATTTCTTTCTTAATAACTCTCTAAATTTTTGAGGTATTTATCTCAAATTTGGAATATACAATACGCAATAGGAGTTACATAACTGAACATGTCAAACGGTTAGGAATTTACAAACACAAAATAATTTTTCTACCTTGTTTAGAAACTTTTTGTTCTGATAACATGATAAAAAATTTTAAAACAAAATGATTTTGCTTTTTTGAATCTACCAGCGGCGCACCTGAAAGGACTTCTGGGTAAGAAAAGAGGGCATGACCCCTGAAAAGGTATCATCCGGCAGATTCTGCCAATCGTTTGACATGCGCGATTATGTACCCCGTATTGCGGTTCTTATGTCCCAAATTTAAGTTAAACGCCTCAAGAATTGAGAGAGCTATTAAGAAAAAACTGAAAAAATATTGAAACTTCAACACCCTGTAGATCGGTAACGAATCGTTTGCGGATCTATGTTTATATGAAATTTTAATTTCACCAAAGAATTTGCTCCTTTCGTTTGTTTAGGAAGACCCTGTATTTTAACTTTACTATTGTCTTTTTTATTGGGTGATAGGATCCAAATAAATACAACTTTAGCTCATACTTGCCAAAGTTTCGAAAATTATATTTTCGTCTTCAGGGCTCTAGAAAAAAGGGGCATATATCTACATGTTTTTTTTATAAACATTATTGGTTGTTGTTAATAAGAAGCATCAATGTAAACAATCACATTATACATATACAACGAAATATTAAAAGTATTGCTAAAACGTAAACACAAAAAAATTCAAAAGCTAAACGACACAGAATTAGTAAAAAGAATAGTCAAAAACTTGCACATAAATTAAAAGTAAAGGCTCTCCACCATATAATCTAATTATTGGTGATTTATGCAGTTAATTAACGGATTGATGGAACAAAGCAAAAATATACGACTAAAAAAGGAGATAATCACAAAAAAACAAGACAAACATACCCTTTATATTAGAAGTTGTGGTAGTCACGAGGTTCTTTAAATTTAAGTACATGCGTGTATCCTAGATATTGGGATTTTGGTCTTTATATTGGCACACACCAACTACAGAAGAAGTTGCTTCTCTTAACGTTACAAACAGACTGTACGGAAGGTGGAAAAATCATCTAGTTTAGTTTGATGTTTCAAAGCTATTATAGTCTAGATCACGAATATTTTTGATATGCTTGATAATATTATAGTAAGATATGCTTGGATCTGCAATATGAGTTCTTTTATTTACAGTATTGTTATGTTTTTTTATTTCTTTCTTGGAACATCAATCACAACAAAATTATTACTGACCTGTATTTTAACATTTGTATCCTTCTGGTGCAGGCGCTACTGTTTGCATTTTTATCTTTTTAGTAATTCCCAATCCCAACCGATCCAATTATTGCTTTCAATAATGAGCAATTTTGCTCTGAAGTATCACTGACTCATACAAATACACAGACACATCATCCTTAAATCTTTATGTTAATCAAGCAATAAATATTAAGCAGCCTATTAGCATGTTCTGTCTCATAATTACAGATAATATTTGTATACTGGAGACACTGTCTATTGTATTTAAAATTTCATAGAGTCGGTGCTAATATTTCAAACAAATAAATCGGTAGACAACAAGCCAGTCGAATGGCTCGAATGAATATTTAAAACAAGAGTAAATGAAACTTTTATTATTCGTTAAATGCCCAATTCGGATGTTGTGAAATATTCAGAGCTTTTTTCTGCTGCTCGGATTTGATATATTATATTTAAAAACAGTGTGAGGACGTCTGGTTGAATTTTTAAAACTCGGATCAATATCAATTTCCATTGGAGATACATGTTTAATATTTGCGGAAATAAATTGGAAATTTGTTATAGTTGATAAATAACATTGACTCATATTTATGACAGTCGAAAAATATGAATTATTTTCACACGCAGAAAACAGCTAAACGATTTGCCTACATTTAGATTTAGCTATTTTCTCAATATTGATTTTATTATTTTTGCTCATGCTTTTTTAAACGCGTTTTTGTGTCAAGACCTTATTGGTTTAATGGCATCAAGCTATCTTCAACATAGACGATATTAGGGTTTCAGAGATTAACCAAGTATTAAAAAAAATTGAAAAAACACAATCTAAAGTTGAGAAATTGCAGTTCAGAAAGAAGAAGAGTATATGAGGCTATAATTTGAAGTATTGTGAGGGTATCTATAACTGAGCAGACCGCGTAGGCATAGCCTAAATACCACAGAACCGCGGCTGCTGTGAAAACGTTATGTTAGGGGAAGTGTGCTATATCGGAACCTGAATAGGCCAACGGCCCTGCAGGCCCAATACATACATCTCCTGGCAGTCCATTCCAAGCTTTGGTGACCCTGGGTATAAATATAAGGTCGTTCTTGATGTATAAAGAACGGCCGCCCTAGGATGAGATGCAGGAGTCGCGTTGGTGCATCTCATAGGATCGGTGAGCGGCGGAACTATAGAGGATATCTACGAAGACCGTTTGAATAACGGTACAAGAGTGAGAAGTCGCCAACTACACGCCGACGATAAAGTGGCTGGAGGTGGCGCGTTAATGCCGGATCACCAAATAGTCGAATTACCCTTCCCTGGACGGCATCTAGTGTAGACAGGGTAGTAGGGGCAGCAGCACCCCAGACATGAGAGCAATACTTCAGGCCAGGTCTTATCTGTGCTTTATACAGCGTGGGTAAGTTAGATGGTGAAAATAAATTAGAGATTTGTGACAGACGATAAGTAATTGGCATTTCTGACAGGGTAATGAATGAATTATTTTCACAAAAAAATCGTCACAGTTTCATTATAGGAGACTTAGAATACGAAATACTAGAAATTTTTGACATAGGCACATTTAAGCGAGCTATTAAAAAAATATTTCATATGTAGCAGTGATATGGCAGAAAACCAATAAAAGCGTTCTGATCTTCTTTTATTAAATAAATGTATTTTAACTTTAGAGCGTTAAAGAGGTCAGAAATAATATGATTATATGTCCTTTTCTGTAACTTATCCTTGATAAATAATTAGGCAAAAGGTTTTTGTTAGTTTGCGTGCTAAAAATGAATCAGTTTAGTAGGTATCTGATGCCGAGCTATGCGACAGAACATGCTTTTTATTAACATTCATTTAGAGGAAGTATAAAAAACCCTGGAATCATGATGTAGGGAAACCCTTATAAGGATATTATTGAGAAAATGGGCATACTAGGATCAGGTCTTTGTTTCCTCCCGTATCATAGACAGCAACTCAAAACAAATACTCATTTACTCATTCATTAAATGATGGTGCACTCTAATAAATAGACTTTGGTCTCTTTACCTGATACTCATGTAGAACGCGATCTTCTTTCGATAATAATTTTTACTGGAGGATACTATATTATCCAACAAATACAAAACTAATTAGGCAATTTTTTAGAGTGTAGAAATCGTCTACAGATGCACTGATAGATACCTACAAAGTTGTGATACGATCGATCTATTGGGATGACAATCTCTAAAAGGCAAAGGCTTTACTACTAAACTTATGCTTAAATGGTACTTTGCTATTCGATACTTAATAACGAGATTTTTGATGTGTAGAGCATCTGCAGTTCTTCATTAGACATACATCTTTATGATTCAAATGTGTACCATACTATTGTAAGAACCCTTTGATGGGTATAGGTATTATTCATGATACTACGACACTGACAGATATGATCACTTGGCGGACAGATTTCGAAGCGGTCCGCGCATGACGTCACCGTGTGACAAAAGTGTACAAGCACATGGCGCCAAAGCATTGATTTTTGAAAGTTTTATTCCGTTTCCTGTTATATCTGTCTTAGATATTTAATATTCATACAAAATGAAAATAGCTCATGCACAGTATAATATAAACGATGCATATTGCTCTGTATCTGAATAAAAAATTGGTGAAACAGTTATACAGAGAATTGATATTAATCGACGTCTGACCCGTTTGCAGTAGTTCCGAGCGTTCTGAATTTCAGATACAAAAATTTGAATCTATGTACTAAAAAAAAAAATTACATTGTGGAAAAGGAACAGAGCCAGAGCGGTCTGGACGTATTTGTCTGAAATCTCATATAAGAGGTTGATTGGAGTGCCTAGTGAAACCATCTTTTTGTGGGATAATTTCTCGGGTAGGAGTTTTTATATACTCCATTCAGGAGCCTTTGATTACCGTTCTTATTTTTTATATATAGATTATGATGTTGCGTCACCAGCTCTTCAAGCCAATTTGCATATGTATTTACTGTATAATTCTCTTAATAAAAGGTAGACAAGAAATAAATAACACGATTTTGTCATTAGAGGTTTTTAAAAATCATGAACAAGCATAATGGCATTATCTTTATGGCGAATGAATATTGACTTTTTTCTGCTAATGATTGGTGGAAAAATACATTACCAAATTTTCTTATTTTTTATTTATTCAAATATATGTCACAACCGCGTATATGTTAAACATAAAATAAAAACATATCAAAATACAACAATACAATATCTTTCTGGGCATTGTATTTAGCTAGTACAGATGAATTCTCGTATACTAAAGATTCCTAGTGATAACAGGTTTTTCTCAATTTTTTTCAAAACGTTTTCACACGACGTATCAATAATATGTTTGAATTAAAATGTTTGATCCACTTGTAGTGATGGTTTCTGATGGCCTGGGTATAGGGCACATTATTTGTTGCTTTTTTTTCTGTAGTTAGGTATTGATTCTGTATATATGAGTCTATGGGGAAATATATTTTGGACAGACAATAAGAACTGAAAAAGGGGTGAATAAGAGCATATAGAACTAGCCTTTCTCTATATGAACTGAAAATGAAATATCAAAATACGTTCTGCAACCTGTAAATCTCCAACCATCTTTTAGCGCATTTTTATTTTATGTAGCTTTTTTTTTATTCCAAATAGGAAAGGCTCTAGGAAAGCTGGATACACCGTCGCAGGACCCTGTATACTTATTACTTTATACTATTTTACAATGTTAGTGAATTTCAGTTTTCTAATATTCGAGGTCTCTCTAATTCCCCTATCAAGAATTCGTATTCTGAAATACATTTTGCATCTAGAAAACAAGCTCGTCTTTGCTTCATCAGTCACATATACATTCTCTGATAATTTGTTTAAATTCGCAAGATAGTTTTTTTCCTATTCTCAAAGCGTTTCCATTATAGTTGGAAAATATATGGCCGAGCTCATTACATTTTGCCAAGAACTCATCTGTATGCTTTTGTAGTCCACCTTCTATTAAATGGTTGACCCAACTGAGAGAAGTATCTGTGCAATCTGGGATATAACCCAGTTTCTCCTTATTTTTCAACTTACATGCAATGAAACCTGCCAAATTTTCCAAACCATCCCAAGTAGCGGTAGTGTGACGAATAGTTTTTACTTTTTTATTATTACATCCCACAACCACACAATAAACCATTGCTCAAATATGTGTTAAACTCCAGAATCGCAAATAATTCATGTTTTATCAAACATTACTACGGTGAACGAGTAAACTCAAGAAAATAAACTGAAAATGTTCGGCTATAACCTGTAACTAGACGAGTAAACAAACCCCGTTTGTCACACGCTGACGTCACAGGTGGAAGCGAGACGGAAGACATCATGCGCGTGAGCATACCTTCTAAAGTCGTAGTATCATGGGTATTATTTATGTTATGAAATATGTACCTGAGTGTCAGTGTCATGTCAACAAGAGGTGTCAGTGAAAAAATACCTGCATGGCCGCTGTAATATTGAGAAACCCTAAGCTAAAGCTGAAGACACTGCTGCCTACAGATATCGATATATACAGTTTTTTTTCTACAGTCAGAAAAAATTGATACAACTATGTAAAGCTGAAAAGATTCCGCACGGTCCTGCCTGATCGAGGTCTAATAAACCAACACCTTTGAGACATTCTTTTGTGGCTAAAGCATCACGCTTCGACCCCAGCCATGTCTCGGGTCAGTTCCAGTGGCAGTTCGTAGTTTTTGCTTCATGAAAAGCTTAAAGTACAAATACAACAAAGCAGTACGAAAACGGTCAATTAAATTAAAAAAAAATGATATTGTTTTCAATACAGCTCAACTTAGTCCAATTATCCTTACGCCCCCAAGTTAACACAGAGCTTAAAATTAAGCATACTTACAAATAGAATATTTCTCATCTTGTTTAAGGATACTGATGGGGTTTGTTTATGGGTGCGCCGATTTCAGTGATATAGTGTAAATTTTACTTAGAAGGCTTTATGAAGATTAATTTTTTAATCAATCTATTTTTGATTCATCTAAATTATGTTTTGACCGCGACTTTGCAAGCACTTCATCTGTTTAAATGTGCTTTTTCGTTTTGTTGGCAATGTTTTCAATCAAATAGTGTTTTATCAAGAGACTTTTATTTATGGAGCTATATTCAGGTGAAACTTGCTCTTTATACTTGTTGTTGTTGTTGTTGTTGTTGTTTATACAAGTTCCTCATCACTTTCCTTGAAAGACAGATACTATAATTTACCTGAAAATTTGTATATATTTTACAACAAATATTTTTAAGGTGACTTTATTTTTTAGATAGTGATTTGCTAGCCAATAACGGGCCAAAAGAATTGGGTGTGTTAGGGTATCCAGTATTAGTCAACATTTTCCTATACTCAAGCAATGGTACCAGTTTTCTGGTCAAAATAAATTATAGCTCAATCACGAATACTAGAATTGCAGTAGCCCGTCATACTTTTAGAGACTAGATTGGTCTTTATCGCTGATTATCATGATACCCATTGTTCAGAGCATACATAGGAAGAGCTTTCTGAAACACGACATGGCTCAACTTTTTTAATTAGAGGAGATTATGACAATTTACATTTGTTAGTAGATTGAGGGTGTGTTGTAGTAGTTTTTACACTGTAAGAAATACATAAAAATATACCTGAGTAACCAATTCAGTGAAGAAGAATACATTTGGAAAGTAGGTTACCATAGGTTTAATTAGAAAGATCATGACGATATTTTATATTGGTTACAATTTAAACAAATAAACATAAATAGATACACACCAAATAACTCTTTAAACACCAAAAACGTAGATAGGATAATATACCGATAATCTACAGAATAACATACAAATTGTGTAGTCATACAAATCACACAGAACGCAAATCAAGCATCTCTCGGGTCGTGGGCATTACTGGTCAACTCGCGAAATACCCCAAAACAATAGATGAAATAATATGCTGTGTAACCATACAAAAAGCATATAACCTGTTCATTCATATAAATCACACAGAACATAAATCAAACACCTTTAAGGTCATGAGTATTAAGGGTCAACTCGTGAAATACCATCTCCAAAAGAATATATGAAATAATATACTGTGACATTATACAAAAACCATAGAACTCGAGCAGCACTTGGGTCTTTGGTATTAAAGATCAACTCGTGAAATACCTCTCCAAGAGCTCCAATCACTAGGGCGGAGAATTATTATGATAACTGTGAGGCCAACTCACTAACATACTAGGAGTCAACACGCAAAGTATCCACTCCTTTGTACTAGTTCAGCACGAAGGGTCAACTCGCGACGTACATCGAGATTGTTACCTGTTTTCATGTCGCAGACATTCAAGAGTTGAATTATCAAACCATTAACGGTATAAATGTGGACTCTAGGAAAACTTCTAAGAATACCCTGGATGGACCATGTCACCAACGAAGAAGTTCTACGAAGAGCAAATGAAGAATGACAGCTGCTGCACATTATCAAAAACAGAAAAGTAGCTTACTTGGGACATACATTAAGAGGCTCTAAATATAAAATCCCAAAAGAAATTTTAATGGGCAAAATAGAAGGAAGAAGAGGGCCAGGACGAAAACAACATTCTTGGCTCAGAGATATCAGAAACTGGTGCGGTATCAGAGACATCGGAAAATTATTCAGAAAAGCAAGAGAACATACCTTACACATTATATAAGACGATGAACGGTGACTAGCCTACACGCTGGATTACGTACGGCACCTAAAGAAGAAGTAGAAGAATGGTATAAATGTGTGATGAAAGTTTTAATCAATTGTCTAGTAAACTAGTCCTCAAATGAATTAATAAAATAAATCCATATATCAATGAATAAAGATACAAATAGTAGAATTGAGTACTCTGTGAGATAAACACACCCCAAGCTGTTCCACAATCACAAACAATTCACAAGATCACGTTATTCTAGGAAGTATAACTAGGTACTATATGAAATGATATTTGTGGTCGATTAGTCTGGAGGAACGGACGTATTTTCAGGCAGGCATTAAGTAAACATTATACAACTTCGGACCTTATTTTAATGTAACGGACCGCCTAAGTTATTGTGAAGCTCATCAGACTGTTTAAAAAATAATATCGGCCGGATACTTAGTTGTTCATTTTACATACGACTGAAATTCTCTCTGCCCTAACACTTTAGGGCATCGTTTTTACGTTGTATTTTTGACTACACTCTTGGATAATAGTATTTTAGAATTACAAAATTTTGTCACCCTAAAGGGCCCCACAGACATAGTTCTTTTGCACGACGGTTTGAACGACGTGCCAACCGATGTCGGTTAAACCGATGGAACGATACCTCCACACACTGTTCGGTTTTCTTTCAGTTTCTCGCAAATTTTTGGTCCGTTAAACATCGATAATACTTTAGCATTGGCGGCGGCTTTAGCTATTAAAGTGAAATGGTACAGAAAGAAAAAATGTTCTAAATGGGTGAAACAGCTTTTAAAAAGAATCCAATTCTCCCATATACATGAAGATGAAGAAACATACTTAGAATTACTTAATTCAGTAGCACCTCAAATAAAATTACAGGATACTTGGATGAGACAAAGTATTTCCCCTCATGAACGTCTGACAGCTACATTGAGATTCCTTGCTACGGGTAAAAGCTACGAGGATTTCAAATTTTCAGTTGCGATATCCCCCCAAGCTTTACAAATTATACTTGAAACCAGAACGACACAGCAAAATCCCGTCGTGATTGCACGATGAACGGCCACACATGTACCAAGTTGCACGATGGCGTTCGAAACCGACGGGTAAAATCAAGTTCGGGCAGATTTTTTGGAACGACGGTCAACACGATGGTTTTTCGGCACAGACGGACCGAAATGAGTGTGATAGGTTGGCACGTCGTCCAAACCTGATGAAAAAGAATGATGTCTGCGGGGCCTCTATCTGTGAGCTTCGAGAGGGAGGGATCTGGACCCTGTGGATCTCCCAAGTACGCTACTGGCCACTGGTAGTTCCGCACGTCCAGCAGTGGCTCAAGAAAAAACTCAGGAGTGCAGCACGGTACTGCGCGGCGTGCTCGGTACCGCCGAAAGAGAACAGTGCGGCCATTGTTTCGCGCCCGTCATAAAACAGGATTAATTGGGAATAAATTTAGCCAGCTCGACAAAAATATATGAGCGGACAAATTGGTTCTGCCCCAAGAAGGCAAACAGTAGGTTATTGATGGCGTGTATCGGGTTACTGCGCGCTTATAGGTACTTATAGCCCTCAAATGATCGTCGTATGTTCCTGGGTCGGTGGAATACTACTTCTCCAAGGTCTGATGGATAAGAAATTACTGTTAGCTCTTCCTAAGAGGACATCAAATGGGTCCGCAAATTTAAATATTTGGGATACACTATAAACCAAAGATGAGACCCAGATCAGGAGATAAGATGTAGTAAAGCTAGGACAATTTTCCCAAAACTTCCAAGATTTATTTCCAACGAAAACTTGAACTTCAGTCCTGGGACTATCTGGATACAGGACGATGAAATGTTATGTCTGGTCTACTCTATTGTATAGCGTAGAAGCGTTCGAAATTTGGACTCTACGACGAATCCTGGGAGTGTCCTGGGTCAAGGGTTGCCAACACTTTTTTGTTTAATCATAGTATTTTTTATAAAAAAGCTGTAAAAATACAGTATGATTCAAAAAAATATAGTACTTTAGTACGGCAGTGTAAAAATTGACTTATATATTTTTATTCATTTATTTTTAGTAAATGTTATATTTTTTTGCACTTAATATAATAACAGCTCATTTTTATTAAGGATAAAGATGCTCTGTTTCTTTCTTCCCTCAACTTTGCATTCATAACAGAAAATACTCTTTCTGTGAATGCCGAAATGCTGAAATAGCCAGTAGAAATGAAATTAGTTAAGTTCTCTTGAAAAATATAAAAATTAATCTATTGTACGGCAACATGGTATTTTCCCGTACTATATATTTCTTCAATAGTACATAGTAAGTAGGTAGAACCGATTTAGCAGAACGAGAACTTTTTGAACTGATAACGAAGATGAAAAAAGCTAACCTAAGACATATAATGCGTGGGGAATGTTATCACTTCTTGCGTCTTATCCTTCAAGGAAGGATCGAGGGAGATAAAAGAAGAATTGGGAGAAAAAACTATCCTGGCTGAGAAACATCCGTCACCGGATAGGAATAAGTAACTTCCAAGGGTTACAAAGGGCTGTAATTAATACGACCATTTGATGGGAGAGCTCTGAGTTCACTTAGCAACTCTCGGGAAACCTATAATCTGCCAGTGTTTGGAAAACACATTTTTTTATAACTAAGCAAAAAATCTGGTGGAGATTTATACATTTTTTAGACAGCATGAATATTGCAACAATTACAGACATTAGTTGCTTCATTAGCAGCATTGAATGATGTTTTTCGTGATATGGGTAAGTTCACTCGAAATTGAGAAAAGCGATTAGATTGGACGACGTTCGGGCAGCCAAATCAGTTTCTGTTTTTAAAGAGCTCAACGGCTCGTAATTTATGTTATCACTATTATTGCCAATACATGTCCAATTTGTATTTATATTTTTTACATAGTATATTAGAATTTTATTTTTAATACGCTTTTATTGGCATCACCTTTACGTTTGTTTGTTTGTTTGTGAGGTTGTAACAGTCCTTTGGATTAAGAGGACGGACTGAACATTGAACGCTCCAACTTGGCGGCGAAAACGATTTTGACGGCTTCAAATCCGTCAAACCCGCGGTTGTATCCACTAGCTGATAACGCAGACACAGATGAGAGCTTAAAAGGCGTGACATCCTGTTTGTAAGTTGACATTGATGTCAAATTTATTCAGGAAAGTCGATAGTTTTGATTATCGTTTATCTGGCCTGTTGGTCTCTGACCAAAGTCATTATGGTAGCAAAAAAAACTATCGTTCAAACAATAACGGTGATGATTATGCTATGAATATTGATATTGATGAAAAACAATTACTCAACTCCATTGCACTCACATAAATGGTAAAGTTAATTAATGAGTTAAAAATAAATACCTATTGTTCTAAAAAACTAAAAAATACGCTCTTAAAGAACAGTCGGCTAAAAAGTTAAAAATAGTGCTCAAAATACGCTTAAAACAATAACAAACGAAAAATACTAGTATGATTGTGAAAAAACGGTGGGCGGTTTGTAGCATATTATTCATAAATCAAACGTCCGACGCTTTTTCACAAGTATTTTTCGTTCATAGTTGTTTTGAGCTTATTTATAGATTATATTTAACCTTTTAATTTCATATTCTTAAAAAGCGTGTTTTTTGTTTTTCATGCTATACTTATTTCATTGAGTTGCAAAATGGTGTATTTTAATAAGCCTTTTCAACACATGTTTTAGAAACAATTTGAAAACAAAATACCACGTCGTATTTAAAACATGTTTAAACCACCTAATTTAAAACCTTTTGTTTTAAACACGAAAACCCTGCAATTTGCATATTTCTTTTTATTTGAAATAAAGTTTATGTAGCGTAATTTTACAACGACTAATATTTCGTCCACAAAACCGTTATCACACGTACCCTTAACGAGCCTTATTCGTTACAATAATTTTTGTATACACATGAGAGACCCTTAGCTCCTCCCAAACGTGATATTTTGTCGTATATCGTAGATCGTTATCAGATAACATGCCGCCACTAACGCGGCTAAGTACTTACAGGTGTTTTCTTGAAGAAACATGCAAAGGGAAGTTCTTGACCTTCCGGAAATGGGTTAAGCTCTTCAAATTAAACACGTGTGGGTATGTGGATGAACGAATGTGGGAAAACGTTTTAGTATGCAGACGGTTTACGGTTTGCTTCTGTGTGAACACACATTTGTGTCTTTCAAAATAACGTATAACCTTGATGTACGGGTGTACGTTTATAACAACTGGAATAAAGTGATAATTAAGTATAATTGGGCTCCCTTCTTAAGGTACCTACCGGCATTTAAGTGAATGTAGTTCGGTTATTAAGGAACTTCAGTTTCTTTCTTATCAACACGCTATGAGGCTTAAATTAACGTATGCACAAAATACGCAAAACATTTGGGACATCTTGGGAACTTATCAATTATATAGATACCTACTAAACTTATGGACAAAATTATCGAATATTTTTAAATTTTTACAAATTTTCGTTGTAAAAATGAATTGCGGAGGATCAGGTCATTTAAGTACTATGCATTACAAAAAAAAGTTTATTATTAACAAATTTCAATGCCCAGTCTTTATTTTTAACAGAATAAAAACTAAAAAAACATTGTGCTGAAGGTTGTGAAAATGAAGGATATTTACATTATGCTTAAATGCTAATGAGACCTCAAATACAAATAATTTTATTAAAATTAGAGCATACTTAGTAATGTGCGTTACCTCCTCGAGATCCATTTATTACTTGCATTCTTCTCCGCATGCTACTAAGTATAGCTTGGATATAATCCTGAGGAATCGCGTTCCACTCCTATTGAGCAGCTATCCTTAGCTGTTCTATTCTACTTGGAACGGGATTTCTCCTTCGTATGCCTCATTTAAGATAATCCCACATATGTTCTATCGGACTTAAGTTGGAGCTATATCGTGGTCAATCTAATATTTGAATCTGGACTGCATATCAATTTTTCGTATCCAACATGGCCGACATACAAATCACTAGTCATTCCCTTCCAACCAATACCTCCACACAAAGCAGATTGTCTCTATGAGATTACAGTTGGCGAGTTGTTCTCCAACTCTTCTGTAGACGTAGTCTCGTCCGTCTGGCTTCCATAATTGCCTTCCAGTCTCATCCGTGAAAAGTACATTTTTCCAGTTTTTGATATTCCAGTGAATATGTGTTCTGGCAAATGCGCATCGGCGTTTTGTGATTTTGGAGAAGGCGTGGAACTTGGCTTCGAGCCTGTCTCTTCTAATCTATTTTTGTACATTAATTTGTCTTGCATTTAGTATAGCTTATTTTTGAGAGGCGTTGATGTTAATGTATTATTTCGTATAGAATTAAGTATCAAAAATCGATCATCGATTGCTGTTGTACACCTCTTACGCCCTTGACCGGGTTTGCGTCCAAAATTCCCAGCTTCTTGATACCGTTTCAAAATATTCAATTTGTACCGCTTCAGCTTCATTGCAGTGTACAACTGGTGGCATAACAGTGCCGTAACTAAGGGCCCGCAGGGCCCGCAGCTGCGGGAGTGCCCCGCGATTTTGGGGGCCGCGTAGTCTTGAGGCCCAGGGTCCTCGTGCACCATCGTTTGTGCACAAAAAAGTAGTAAATTAAAAGGACTAAATCTTAAAAATCGGCACGGTCTCCGCTGTAATTGGAAAAATACGGCAAGGGAGCATACATCAACCAATTTTTGGCTAATTTAACTCGACGTCTTCTCCCAAACAGGTCACACAAATAACCAACACACTACAATACAAACTAAACATGGACCTTCTTAAAAAAAAGATTTAATCGAAAAATGTGGTTTCAAACCACGGACTTTGTAATTCTTCGGGTGATTTAAACGGGTAAAGCTCGTTGTTTAATTTGGATTTTACACCTATGTGTTGGTTACTAGTGTGACCTGTGTTGTGGGAGATACCGAGTTGAATTAGCCAAATATTTTTTGACGTTTTTTGTTTGAGAATTGCATTTGAAAGTCCGTATATCAATGTACATTGCCATTTTTTGCGTTAAAGTCTTGAAGATGGCAATAAATATTGCCGAAGGCTTGGCAGCAACTTGGTAGTCTCCTTTATGCAATGACCCGTGTTTATTTTCAAAATTTTGGGTGAACCCCAAGACTTTCTCTTTAATATACAGGGTGACCCCTAAGATAGTACTTGTTTTAACTGAGTATAGAAGTTGTTGAAATGAACCAGTTTTTCAAAAAATTGAAAAATAAGCGAGGTCCAAAATAAGAAATGTAAGTCTAGGCTTCTTTATCAAGGCATAATATGTATCTAGTTTGAATATGTTTCGTTTTTTGCTCGGATTTTTGTCTTATCGATTAGGCATTGCACCTATCAGATAGTGCAGTAGTCAATTTCTGTTTATCTTTATTAGTTTTAAATTGGTAATACAATCGGTTACAATGCCTGATGATAAGATAAAAATTCGAACAAAAAACTAAACATAAAGAGACTAGGTACATTTTAACATTAGCCCAGACCAGGATCCACACCTACTTTGCTTGGTTCTGTATTTCGCTTATTCTTATTTTTCAGTTTTTGCATAAATGCTATTTGAAAGAGTTGTTTACTTCATCGACCTCTATACACAGTTTAAAAAAAATAATCAACTTAGGTCTTACACCCTGTATATATACATGATATATTATGAAAAAAGAAGCAACCGAAAAATCCTTTGGGGGGGGGGGTCGTGAAGTATCTTGCGTGGGGCCTCGAATTTGAAGTTACGCTACTGTGGCATAATCATGTTATTAATAAAGGAAAACACAAACACTGTTCACGATTACTTAGTATACTATAATAACTTAATTCGCTATAACTTAAATTAGGTAGTGCATTGTTTTTGACAAAACACGCTAGAAACAATAATCACCATTATTGTAAATGAGACGTTAAAATATTTAAAAACAAGTGAATAATCAGCCTTCTAGATGACCGTCAACATCAGCTGATATAGATTTACGGCGGTTATTTTGAAATAATAGTAATTATAAAAAATATTCAACAATTTTGTCCAAGATTGTATCACAAAACAGATGGGCCATTACTATGGAGCTTATTGTTGATTTATTTTCTATATGGTCACATAGTGTGGATGATTGATACTTGTTTCTAGATGAAATAAATTGCAAACAATAACAATTAAGCCGTTTATCGAAAAAACCTCATTAGACCAAAACTGACGTATTTGGGAAAATAAAAATTTGGTTTTTTCTAATGGTATTGCGGTCATTTAAATGAAACAATTTTCCTTTCCACGACGTTTCGGTTTATTATATCTAAACCATCATCAGGTGTCTATAAAGAACTATAAAAACAGGTAAATATGGTGTCTAGTAGATGAAATGTATATATATATATATATATATATATATATATATATATATATATATACTTGGCTGGCGCACCAAGTGAGGACAATACATATCGGTGACCAAGTGAGGACAACGAGATAATGGCATCATTTTATGATAGATACTACGAAGATGTGCCATTTGATAAGAAACATTCAAATATACACATGAAAGCTATTTTACCGATGAGAAAATTGATACGTGTATATCGAGACAAGTGAGGACCTTTCAATGAAAGAATTAAGTGAGCCACGATATACCCGCTTTTTATCCCAGAGAACAACGGAGGTCCGAAATCGGTATACAACGCACCAAGCGAGGTCATAGCTGTGTTGCCAAAATGACACCGCGATATAACCCGTTCTACGACTTTTACTGAATAGGTGTTTTTTTAAATTTCAACTACCCTGTTGTTGTAACGTGTGACCTGATGGACTTCAATGATGTGCGAATTTACAAATGTTTTAACATCATGTTCTGCTCCCATAGACATATGGTCATGAATCCTCCAAATAATTGATTTAGAATCAGTGTTATATAGATCTTTGTAACTACATTGTTTTTCCATTTATAGGCGAATAGACTTTGCTTTTGTTATTTTTGTGTGAATTTTAAGAAGATCTGATTCATATTTTTTCTTTTAGTAAGGTGCTAAGATTTGGGTAATGGACTTTCCGTGATACTGAATAAACTTGGTCGTTGTAATGTTCTGTACTTGTCTTGCCTTTACATAGTTTGAGGACTCAAGGTTTTTATCTAACGTGTGTATCTAACATTAGCAATAAAGCTTTGACAGATTATTATTACCAGGGCGGGGTCGAACAAGGTGCATGCTTTTGAAATATCATCTTTGTGATGGCGGATTTATGAACAAAAAATTAAGTCAAGTTGAGTGAGTTAGTACTTCCCACAGATTGCGGTAATACCAGTTTATTGTTTTCCCATACCGTGAAGCTATAATGTGAGATCCTTTTGCAACCAAATACACACTGCACCGCTACTGACACAATTTCTAAAAACCTTACGCGCTTTCCAACCTTGCAACGGAAATAACACTGTGTTATATAGTACAGAACTGTCTAAAGCAATACCCTTATGTATACAACAGAAAACTGGGGTTTTCAATTAAAAGACAAATGCATTTACCCTCCTCGCTGAGCTAATAGTACTTGCTACTAATACTGTGTCGAGGTTTCGTCAATATCAGTTCAATATTTTCCACGCTATAGAATACAGAACGATCTAGAGCAATGCCATTATTACATATACATCAGAAAATTCTTGGTTTCTGCAATAGGCTAGACAATGTTCGGATGGATCTCAAAAAGTGTCACAGGTCAATGGACAGCCTATTATGAATACAATAAGCTTTTCAGTTTTACAACCCCTCACCCCCCAACGATCCCAATTTCTCCCTTACCAAAAAAAGTAGAAAATGATCAGTCACGTCTCAAACGCCTAAAAACGATGTTTGAGATGTTTTTATATTTTTAGTTTTTTTCATTATTGCTGCGCCGCCACTAATACGATTTCTAAAAACCATACGCATTTCCTTCTCGACACAGTAATAATGCTATGTTAAAATTTCATTAAAATCAAACAGAAGTTTCCACCCAATACAGAACGATCTAAAGCAAAACTCGTATTCGAAGTCCCTTGTTTTCTGCAATACGCAAGGCACTGTTAGGATGGACGTAAAAAAGTGTATTAGGTCTTTCTCTCACAGGTCAGTGTGTTTGAGTGTAGGTCTGTATGTGTGTGTAATGGTTTTACTTTTAGCATTAGATTTTACATTAGATTATTAAATGTTACATCAGTATGCGGAATTAACCCAAGATTGACAATTTCATATATTTGACCATTTTTTGATAAGCTTTAGACAGCATACAACAATTTTTTCATTTTCATAGCTAGAGATGTGTAGAACGGTTCTAATCATTGATCCGGATCATTAAGGTGACCTAACTGAACCGAATCCTAAATTTAATCTCAACGGGTCAGTCGGATCACAAATCCGGCAGCTTGTTCGCTTATTCATTCAGAATCACAAAGCAGGAAGGTGCGTGCCACGGCGATATATGTTGGTCAGTCGATCTGACGATTAGCGATGTTCAGTTTTCGGTTCAGTGTTCTGCTGAAGCTACATGATAGCCATAATGCTCAATGTTCTGAAATCTGAATTTAAAGGAATATTTAGATAGATATTTTAGGGCGAATAATAAATGAATATTTTTCTTGTATGATGAGCTGTGGCTGTTTATAGTAGAGACAAAAAATTCCTTTTACGTGCCAGGATACGAGAAACTCAAAATTGAATAATTATTTACTCAAATCGAAATTTATAAAGAATAGTATTAATACATATACATCTTCAAGGTACATATTTATAAAAAAATAAATATCATCTGATATAAAGATAAAACAAATTAATAAATTATACATGAAGTGTACTGTGCTGTCCTAGCTCATTTCTGTCTGCACCGAGTACCCAGATTGGGCGGTTCCCTCGTGCTTCGGTCAAGATCGAAGGTGAACGATTGCATTCGCTAGTCGGGATGCGACTGACCCGTGAACCGGATCACTGTTCCGGATCTTTGAGGTGTTCTAGATCCGCTGATCCGCATCTTAAAAATGACCCGATATGCCCGTCTCTATTCATAGCCCTCCATCATCCATCCTATAGTACAAAATGATTAGGAACCCCCAAAAATCCTAAAAACGCAGTTTGAGGAATATTTGATTTTTTTTTGTTTTTTGCTAATTCCTTCACCGCCCATGCACGGATTTTCAAAATTATAGCAGCATACTACCTATTACGATCCCGCAGTATATCGCTCCGTGCAAAGTTTACTGAGACTACGAGGGTAGAAGCCAACAGGCAGATAAACCGACAGACTGATAGCCTATCTGTCCGATAATGCCATATAAATATTATGGGCCTATCTGACAGATACGCTATCTGAAACTTATCAGAGACCGGTGAAACCGGTTTTAAGTGTAACAGACAGATAAACCGACAGACCAAAAGCCTATCTGTCATATAAATGATATGGACCTATGTGATAGATACGCTATCCGAAACCATCAGAGAGCGGTGAAACCAGCCCTAAGTGTATTGAATGGGTATCAAAAAAGAATGTAGGTAAGTGTTCAAGGACAGTTTTCGTGTAGTCTGAAAAGCATAGAATTTCATATTTTTTAGGGCAATGGAGGGCACTTTATGTTAACAACAATTTTTCGAGATTTCATCTCCCTCTCTCCCCACCTTCCCAATTTCATCCCCTCCTAAAAAATAATAGATAATTGAAAACTCATAAAAAGCTTGAAACAAAGGCCGAGGAGTTTTATCTTTCACTACGCCTACGTCCAGCTTTTCATAAAGTGCAGCTTTACCTACTACTACCCAGCAACATACTGCTATCCAAATCTCATCCATTTAAAAAATGCAAAATGCGACGTAGGTGCACCTATACTGTATTCACAGCCAAGCTAGACCAAATGAAAACAAGCCGGCGTGCGAGATCGGCTCGTGTCGGTAGGGTCCCTAATAGTCCAATACACTATGTGTGAATTGTATGTTATAATCCGGCAAGTAAAAACCCCCAAGACTGACTGGAAATCAGATCGAAATATGCGATGTCAAGTGTTCATTGCCTAGATGATCATTTCAAACTGGCAACTGGCTGCTTTTAAGTTGCAATGGATTAATAGGGCAACTCTTTTAAATAGTAATATAAAATTCCATAATTGTACTGGACTATAGCTGGCGTGTTCGCAGATGGCAGCGGACAGTAACCACGCTAATGCTGCCTGCGACTGTTTATGTGGAGTCTACCTTGAGATTGAATATACTGTAAGCTATATGACCAGCTCTGTTTAATTAAAGTCTTCACTATTCTTTTAGATCGAGAACTCATTTCGTTTTTATATTATTTCCAACTTTCAGCATGCGCACAGATCATTTTAAGGTTACACAGGGTGAGTCAAGCTCAACGCCTCAAACTCTTGTGACCAAACGATACTACTTTTCGAAAAATCGACTTTGCAAATGTATGTAGGTCGAGTTGGGCTACATTTTAAAAACAATGACTTTTATACAGGCTGTCTACTATAAGCATGACATATCAAAGTTATGTTTTTTAAATAGAACACCCTGTATATTATTGCATATTTAGATTCCTGGGTGAATGTTAGTGTGACTTTATGTATCATACTTTTTAAGCGAACCGTTTAGGTGCAAATCACAATTTTGGGTATAGTTAGATGTCAGAAAAAAATTGAATATCGCAGCTATTATAATTCTTAGAGGGCTGTGACTTTGCCGTGTTACTAAGCATGAAATGTATCAGCTTACGTTAGACGGTCGAGTTCGAATTACACTGTACTTGGACAAATCGATAGATCAATTAAGGAAACTTCAATCAAAGGTAACTTGATTTTTTCAAAGGGAATGCATAATTTTTTTATATGATCAGATGTGCAATTTGATAGGCTTTCTAATTATATCAGATTGTGAATATCAGTCTATGGTAGTTTTTATTAAATTTCGAGATTTCAATCAAATCAGTCTCTTTCAATTTCTCTACCTATAAACAAACTAGCAGGCCATGAAATATAAACAAAATCGTATTCAGATGGAAGAAAACAACTAACTTAGCAAAAAGATCCAGCAGAACTAGAGTAAAAGGACAAGATTATAAAAATTCCCTACAACAAATCAACTCTAACCAGAAACAACGGCGGTAACATGTCGAAGGTTAAAGAGAAGCTGGAGTACGACAGAAATGGATAATTTTTACAGCCTACTAGCGACTGCAATGTACTAGAGATTAAACATTTCCAAAATCACTAAACACTTTGAAATGAAAGCAAAACTTTCAGCGATCGTTGCCGTCAGTCTAATATCTTCAGTACGCAATTTCACATTTAATGGCATAAAACAGTAGTCATTTCCGTCAAATTCAAAAGTAATGATACCTCTCACTGTCGTCCTTTGAATTTTTCAGTATCTATTAGCAAGATCACAAAAAGAGGAATACTGGCAAATCATATTTTAATTTTCTGCCAGGTAAATTATGTTTAATAATTTGAGCAGATTTTTAATTTATTCTTCGTTTTCGGCGATCTTGCCAATGAGTATTGAAAAATTTGCAGAACTCCGGTCAGAGGTATCGGTTACTATTTTTTTAAATCATGAAATGTGAAATTTTATTCTAAAGCTATTAAGCTGCCAGCAACATTACGTGGTAGATTTCCTGTAATTTCAAAATTCACAATGGTTTTGTGAATCGTCAATCTTTAGAATATTGTAGTAGCCGGTATGCTGTAAAAAATACCCATTTCTGTCGTACTCCAGCAGCTTGTTGACCTTAGATGTGTTATGTCTGCTATTTCTGGTTAGAATTGATTTGCTGTAAGTCACTTTTATAACTTTGTCCCTTTACTTTAGTTCGTCCGTAACTATCTTCTAAGTTAGTTATTTTGTTCCATCTAAACAGTTTTTTGTTTATATTTCATGGCCTGCTAAGTTGCTTATAGGTAGGAAAATTGAAAAACACCGGTTTTGCTGAAAATTTGAAATTAAATCAAAACTACCAGAGATTGATATTTACAATCGCACATCATTAGAAGGCTTATCAAATTGCACATTTGATGGTATAAAAAAAATTATGCATTCCCATTTGAAAAAATCAAGTTACCTTTGATTGGAGTTAACTTAATTGATCTACCAATTTCTCCGAGTACAAATGTAATTCGAACTCGACCGTCTAACGTAAGCTGACACATTACATGCTTAGTAACACGGCAAAGTCACAGCCCTCTAAGATTTATAATAGCTGCGATATTTAATTTTTTCTGACATCTACCTATACCCAAAATTGTGATTTGTACCTAAACGGTTCGCTTAAAGTCCCATGTGTGATACATAAAGTCACACTAAAATGCACTGGAACCTAAATATGCAATAATGTACAGGGTATTCCATTTAAAAACATAACTTTGATATGTCACGCTTTTATTAGACACCCTGTATAAAAGTCATTATTTTTAAAATGTAGTCCAACTTGACCTACATACACCCGCAAAGTCGATTTTTCGAAAAGTGGTACCGTTTGGTCACAAGAGTCCGAGGCGTTGAGCTTGACTGACCCTGTATATGCGTTTTGCGGCCGATTCGAGTTCAGTACGGTTGACGGTTAGATGAATTTCAGATCGATCCGAAAATATACCTGCTTGAAGAACAATAATAGTAAAAGGGCAAGAAAGACGCTTACAAAAAATACTCAGGTGGTCCTCGTTTATCACTTCTAATAGTATAAACACGTAAACACTGTATATTATACATGACATGTAGAAAAGGCGAAATTTGCTTAACAATACTAATATCTTCGAGTGATTCATCACCGCCTACCGGTCCTCACTTATTCCACCTATTCGTATAGAGGTATACTAATTCAACGTTCATGCAGTAAAATAACATTCATTAATATGTGCTACTACGGATTTCATTTGAGTGATAATAAATACAACGGAATGTAAAATTAACCTTTGCAGGGATGTAGGTAATTTGGTTTCTTAGATAAGAACTCTGTTAAAATTTGACCATTATAGGGGAAAAAATCAAATTATCTATGACTGAAGTTTCTTTAATTAATCTACTGATTTTTCCAAGATCAAAAAGATTTCAAATTTAACCGTCTGACGCACCTTATGCTTAGCCGTACCGAAAAGTCATGGCCTTCTAAGATTAGTAATCACTGTGATACTCAATTTTTTTCTGATACCTACTTATACCAAGTCATTTCATTTCATTTCATTTAAGGTTCCGTATAAAATACATAGGGTCAAACTAGATTTTATCAAGCAATCCAGATATGCAATAATATATTCCATTCATTTAAAAAATGTAATTTTATTATGAATCACCCTGTATAAACTTAAACATTTAGGTGAAAATATTTTAACGTTATAGCAGTCAAGGGTTCCCACCCCCCACCAAATGACAGACTTTTTAAGTATGTTTTAGTAAGTCAACAGTCCTCCGTCCGTCCAGTGTTGGCCCACCCTGTATAGGTAAATAAACGTATCAAATGTCTTCTAGGTCAGTATTCGGATAAGTCTGAAAAGTCTAGAATTTCATATTTTTTAGGGCAATCGAGGGTATTTTATGTTTACAACAAATTTTCGAGATTTCGACTCCCCCATCCCCACCTTCCCAATTTCATCCCCTCCCAAAAACAGTAGATGATTGGTAACTTATAAAAATAAGTCTGGGGGGTTTTGTCTCTCACTACTCCAACGCGAAGCTTTTTATAAAATGAATTTTTACTTCCCACACGATAGGTGAGGGGAGTATTGCGATCGCGAAAATTTTCGATTTTGAGATAATACGCTTTTTGGGCGTTTTATGATGTGTACATAACAAAAATCCACGTCACTCATTTCCGTCGGTCTGTCTGACTGTCGGTCTGTCGGTCGGTCGGTCTGTCTGTCTGTCTGTCGCGTTTTTCTACCCTCGTAATCTCAATAACCGCTGCATGGATTGTGATGAAATTTGGGCAGCGTTATGCTGTGGGGTCGTAGTAGGTAATGTTCCTATAATTTTGAAAATCGTTATACGGGGGCGGAATAATTAGAAAAAAACGAAATATGTCAAATATGCCACAAACTTGTATACATAATAGATCGTTCTGTATTTTATATGATGAAATTACTGAATTGATGTTCATCAGAATTTATGATGTACACATACGAGTATTGTTTTAGATCGTTCGGTATCGCGTAACGTGAAAATTATTCAATTGATTTTAATGAAATTTTGACATAGTATTACTCCCAAGGCGAGGATGAAAAACGCGTATGTTTTGGAAAAATAGTGTCAGTGGCGGCGCAGCAATAATAAAAAAACTAAAAATATGAAAACAGCTCAAACTTTGTTTTTAGGCATTTTACGGGTTCCTGATCATTTTCATTTTTTTTTTTTGGGTGGGGTGAAATCGAGGCGGTTGGGAGGTGGGGGGCAGTAAAACTGAAAAATTTGTTGTATTCATAATAGTCCGTCTATTGACGTGTAGAAGAAATACCTAGCGGCATATTGCACTTTTTTAGGTCCATCCGAACATTGGCTTGCCTATTACAGAAACCAATTTTGTGATCTGCACATACGATTTTTGCTTTATTTCGTTCCATGTATATCGCGTAAAGCGAAAATTAATGAATTGATTTTAATAAAATTTTGACACAGAATTTATTACCGCTGCGAGAATGGAAAACGACTCTGTTTTTGAAAAACCATGTCAGAGGCGGCGCAGCAATAATCAAAAAACTAAAAACATAAAATCAGCCCAAACTTCGTTTTTAGACGGGTTGGAGGCTCTTGATCGTTTCGCATTGACCAGTTCAAGCAAGTAGAAAAAAACTGTGGCGCCCTAGTTCCTAAGAAGGGAGATGCAAGAAACTATTTACGAGGGTTTTTGTGTTGGATGTTGTTTTTGGAGGCGGATGGGCGATAATTTTGTTGCAAGGGGATTTTAGACTACAGCTTCATGCAATGGGAAATAATAAAATGGTATCATCATTATGTGTGGGAAGTACTGAGTCATTCAACTTGACTCTATTTTTACCTATTACTACCCAGCACCATGATGCTACGTATAAAAATATCGTCCTCTTAAAAACGCAACTTCCGGCATGCGCACAGGTGACTTTCATGTGATGTATTCGTTATGCGGCCGATTTGGTTTTAATGCAGTTGTCGTTTACATGAGATGAGCAGGAAAGACGTTTACAAAAAATACTCAGGTGGTTCTCAGTTTATCGTGTACACCAGCCGGTCCTCGTTTATCAGTTCTAATAGCATAAACACGTAAACACTGTAAACATGACATGCAGAAAAGTCGAAATTAGCTTAACAATACTAATATGTACGAGTGATTCACCACCGCCAGCGGTCCTCACTTATTCCTCCTATTCGTATAGAGATATACTAATTCAGCTTTCATGCAGTAAAATAATATTCATTAACATGTGCTACTACGGATTTCAGCTAAGTGAAAATAAATGCAACTGAATGTAAAATTAACCTTTTCAGCGATGTAGGTAATTTGGTTTCTTAGATAAGACCTCTATTAAAACTAGACTGTTATAGGGATGTAGATACCGCGTGGCACATATAGCGAAAAATACGACCCCTCTAATTACCTAAATTTTGCTAATTATCTGAACATGTCAATAACGGCGAATTCAGGTAACTTAGTTCAACGGATCTATTTTGAACGTCTATTGACTAGTCTAGGGGTTCTCAAACTTATAGGCACTGCGACTACAGGAGCAAGACTTTTTAATCGGACCAACTGAAATAGGACATGACTCACTCTGCTTCACAGTCGTAATTGCTAAATCGCTGATGTTGAAAATGGTATCGCCCTTCGTTATGAAAAACAAGTATTCCTGAGAAGAACTGAATCAATAAACTTGACTTCTATTTTTTTAATATCTGGCCATGTTTTGGGAATGATTCAATATTTGTAGTCGCGTAATTCGAAAATTGATTTAATTTAACGCGTGAATCAGTTGACTGCACTTTCGGCTGGCATTTGGCGTCATAAAACGTGTCTATGTCTGTGATACAATTAAGTTAGCTAGAAAGGCAACAAATCTGTAACGAGAATATACTGTTAGATAAGGGTAGATGCTTGACAGGGGTACAACATTTATGAATTCAGGAATTTGTACTGTACAGTTATATATGAGGTTCAATCAATATGAACGATAATTGACTGACTTAGTACTTCCCACTCATTAAAGTGATATCAGTTTATTATTTTCCCTTTGCATTAAGCTATAGTCTGAGATCCCCTTGCAACCAAATCATCACCCTCCTGCCCTCAAAAAACATCCAACACAAAAACTCTAGTAAATAGCTTCTTGATACTCCTCTCCGTAGGAGCAAGATCGACACTGGTTTTATTCTGCGAGCTTCAACTGGATAAAACGAAACGACCAGGAACACCCAAATCGCCTAAAAACGAAGTTTGAGTTATTTCTATATTTTTGCCCCCCCCCCCCCCAGCGACCCCAATCACACTCTCACCCGAAAAAAGTAGAAAATTATCAGGAAATCCTAAAACGCTCAAAAACGAGGTTTGAGGAATATTCAGTTCTTTTTGTTTTTTGCAAATTACTCCGCTGCCAATGCACCGATTTTTAAAATTATAGGAGCAATACCTACTAGGACCCCATAGGATACCGGTACCCAAATTTTATCACAATCCATGGCTACTGATATGACTAGCCTAGAAAAACACGCAAAGACAGACAAACCGACATTATATGGACATCATAAAACGCCCAAAAAAGCGTATTACCTCAAAATCGAAAAATTTCGCGATCACAATACCTATCACAATTTCCTATCGGTGTGGGAAATAAAATTAACTAAAAAGAAGCAGAGGTCATAAAAAGGCGCGAAAGGCATATCAGATGGTAGGGTAGTATCGATTGATTAATATGCATGTGGACCCCGGTTATTGCCTTATACATTACCGGTCCTCGCATATTTGTTCTAATCGTAGAGATATACAGAGAATGTGGAAAAAGTGCAACTATTTTTTAAATACTAAGATGGTCAGATCGTTTTGTACGGATGATCACTTGTTCTCTCCTATTAGTACAGAGATATACTTGCTGATTGCTTATTCTGTCTAAGCTACCATTCATTGGTCCTCCTGTTCGATTAGTCTAGATGAAATACTACCGCTGCGGTGAATGTTATTTATCTGCACAGCGTCCTAAAACGTGTCTCCAGGTAAATCGATCCATAAGGTCGATTACAGACTTCTATTTACTATAAGATTTTCAAGTATCATGATGTGTCGATTAATTCGCTGTCAATGACATCTGAAACAGATATTACGAAACATCTGCCGACAAGTTACAAATAAATCTGTTACTTTGAGACCTTGTCTGTGCCTACCTTATCCCTACCTATTCCTTGACAAATAAAATCAAATGAAAATTTGTCCTCAGTAACGTAATCTGAAGGCTTGATACCTCGGTGGCTACACATCTGCTGTTCACGTAGAACTGCCGTTTCTACTAGCAAAATCGATGTAACAACTAAATACTACTGAAGTTCAGCTTTAAAGGTGGGCAGAGAATGTTTTGTTTTTTAAACTGTGGAACAGCAGCGGTTCCTGAATTTTTGAAAGGGGGCGCACAAAAGCTTAAATAAAAAATACACAAAAATCCTACCAGAGATTATTGAAGCCGCAGCTGCACTCTGCACATAAGTATACATATGTATCTTTATACGAGTAGGAGAAATGAGCGAGGGCTAGTGGCGGCCGTAAAGGACTCAAACTTTTTTCACAAATTTTCATATAGGTAAATATAATACAATTGATATCTCCCGGTTAAATAATTATTTAAAAAGTAAGGTGAAATACCACCAGATTATTATTATGAGTACTGTGAAAAAACTGACTGATGGAAGCGATAGACGCAATCTGCATATCGGAATACTTACCCTTAGAGAAAAGACCTGTTTTTCTCCACTGAGCAGATCGCATAAGCAGAGCCTAAATACCAAACTACCAGAGTACCGCGGCTACCGTGAAAAGGTCATATTAGGGGAAGTTTATTAACGCAGTGTACTGCGTCATGTATGAATAGGCCAACACCCGCAGGCCCAATAAATTCATCTCCTAGCAGTCCATTCCAAGCCTTGGACATCCTGGAAATAATTGTGCCAACGTACTCTTGATGTGTGAAGAACGCACGCCTTAGGATGAGATGCAGCAGTCGCGCGGGTGCATCTAATACGATTGCAAGCTGTTTTCCAGTCTTTCGAGAAGATACCTGTGCGAAAATCCAGATCTTCGAATATACAGGGTGAGCATAGTACCGGCTCGGTCGATAACTCCACTACTGTAGAAGAAAAGCGAGAAAAGTTGTATATAAAAGTTATAGCCACGGATATGCTGCTTGCTCAGAAAATATTTAGATTTATACAGGGTGATCCATACCTACGTGGTGATGCAAACAATGCATTTTTTTAAATGAGACACCCTATATTTTTTTACATCATGTGTGCAGTGTATACCTGTTCATACTATTAGAACTGATAAACGAGGACCGGGTGATATACACGACAAAGTGAGGACCACCCGAGTATTTTTTTATCGATCTAAATGAATAGCTCATTTTAATTAAACAGAGTTGGTCATATGGTTTAGGTGTGCCTAAGTTGCGTTTTTTAAGTGAACGAAATTTGAAAAGCGGCATGCTGCTGGGTAGTACCAGGTAAAGCTTCATTTCATGAAAAGCTGTGCGTTGGCGTAGTGAAAGGCAAATCCCCTCAGACTTCGTTTTGAGCGTTTTATGAGTTAATCATCTACCATTTTTGGGAGGGGCTGAAATTGGGAAGGTGGGAAGGGGGGAAACCTTGAAAATTTGTTGTAAACATAAAATACCCTCCATTGGCCTAAAAATAAAATTATATACTTTTTCAACTTATTCGGTTGCTGACCCAGGAGACATTTGATACGTTCATTCACATATACAGGGTGGGCCAATAGTGAGCAGACGGAGGATTGTTGACTTACTAAAACATATTTCAAAAATCTGTCACTTGGTCATGGTAGGGACCTTTGAGTGATATAACGTTAAATATTTTCACTTAAATTTTGATGTTTACACAGGGTGGTTCATATCAAACGTACATTTTTTTGAAGGCGACTCCCTATACATTATTGCATATTAGAATTCCTTGGTGAATTCTAGTGTGACTCAATGTATCTTATATATAACTTTAACGAACCGTTTAGGCACAAATCAGCATTCTTGGTATAAGTAGGTATCAGAAAAAATTTAAATATCGCAGTGATTATAAATCTTAGAAGGCCGTGACATTGCGGTACGACTAAGCATGAGATGCGTCACCTTAGGTCAGACGGTTAAATTTGATTTTTTTTGTACTTGAAATCAGAAGATTAATTAAGGAAACTTCAATACAGAGAACTTGATTTGTTCAAACAAGAATACCCGTTTTTGTTTACAGAATCAAATGCAGAATTTGATTACCCCGATCTCAATCTTATTGGTTTCCATTTTATTTAAAATTTTCAGTCAAATCAGTGTTTTTCAGTTTTCCTACTTATACGAAATCTAGCAAGTCATGAAAAACAAACAAAAGCCCGTTAAGATAGAAGAAGCCAACTAACATAGTAGAAAGACACAAACTAGAGCAACGGGGGATAATTACGAAAATTCCTTACAACACATAATATCTAACAACAGCGGTAAGAAATCTAATGACAATGAGCAGCTGGCGTATGACAGAAGTGTTATTTTTCCACAGCCTACCAGCTATTGAGATCTACTAGAGCTTGATAACAAAAAACGATTAAAAATATTGAAACAAAAAAAAACTACCAATGATTGTTGCTGACAGTTTAGCATCGTCAGAATGAAATTTCACATTTAATGGGATAGAAAAGTAGTCATTTCTATTAAGTCAAAAGTAAACATATCTCTAACTGGAGCACTCTGAGCATCTATTGATGTGATTGTTAGATTTTTTTATTACTCCATGTTGTAACTGTGTTTATTTCATGTATGCTCCTACCAATTAAATAATGTTTTATCATATAACATGCTGCAATTCAGTTTTCATTTTTTGCGATTTTGCTAATAAGTAGAAGTACCAGTGAAGAATTTGAAGGGCTCCAGTCAAAGGCATCATCACTTTTGACTTACGGCTATTTTATGGTACTAAATGTGAAAATTTATTCTGAAAATATAGATACTCTCCTGCCAGTAACAATCGCTGGTATTTTGTCTTTTATTTAATTTTTTTTACTGATTTTGGGTATTTGGGTATAGCTAATAGGCTGTGAAAAGTAAGCCTTCTTGTTGCCGCTGTCGTTTCTGGTTAGAGCTGATATCTTGTAAGAAATTTTTATAATCTTGCCTCATTAATCTAGTTTGTTTGCGTTTTTATGCCAAGTTAGTTGGTTTCTTCCATCTGGACAGGTTTTTGTTTATTTTTTATGGACTGCTAGATGGCTTATAAGCTGGGAAAGTGTAAAACACCGATTTGACTTAACATTTGAAATAAAATGAAAACTAAAAAAGATTGATTCCAACAATCCTACATTGTTGGAAAGGTTATAAGGTTTTAGATTCGATGGTATAAGAAAAATTAGGCATCCCCATTTGAAATAATCAATGTGCCTGTGATTGAAATCTCCTTAATTATTCTACTGATTTCTCCAAGTACAAAAAGAATTCAAATTTGATCGTATGAGCTAAGATGACACATTTCATGCTTAGTCACACCGCAAAGTCACGGCCTTCTAAGTTTTATGATCGCCGAGATATTCAATTTTTTTCTTATACCTACTTATACCAAAAAAAAGTGATTTGCGCCTAAACGGTCTGTTTAAAGTTTCATATAAGATACATGAAGTCACACTAGAATTCACTAAGCAATTCAAATATGCAATAATATATAGGCAGTTCTATTAAAAAATGTTAGTTTGATAATCAGCCTATATAAACGTTAAAGTTTGAGTGAAAGTGTTTTAAGGTTATAGCCTTCATGGGCCCTACCATGATCAACTATCAGATTTTGGGAATATCCTTCGTCAACAATCCTCCGTCTACTCACTATTGGCCCACCCTGTATTGCATCTATCACATAATAATATGTACTCTGAGAGGAATTCACATATTTTGTTGGAATGTTTGAAAAGAAAAGTATTTTATAAGTTATCGCATTTTTAAAGCTGAAGCTGGATTGACATCAAACGAGTAAAATCGGGTCAAGCCAGACCAAAAACTCTTAGGATGCTTATCGGAGCAGTTAAAATCTGACGAACTCGGAACGATTTGACTCGGATAGCACTCTACTCTCCCAGACACTCTCTCCCATTTTTTACCTAAGTCTAAAATATGCCTCTCAGTTGTACAAAGATGAGCTTTAATAATTTCAAAAGGCATATCACACGGTATCTAAAACGTCAGTTGAATTGACCATCTTAGATTCCAAACGAAAATTGTATCACTCGATATTAAACTAATTGAAACACCTGCTAGTTCTTTCGCATAAGGGCATGGTTCATGATTTCAGAACTGTCTAGTAATCGCTATACCGAAGATCCTACTCCTTTCAAGAATTAAACCCTTCATGCATAGAGCGATGACCTGCAATCTAAAACTTTTCTGCCATAAAAGCCGCCTAGATATCATTCCAAAAGTTCCTCATGATGGGGCACTTCAGAACAAAATCACGACTCGCAACACCTAATTTTTTCCTCAAAGACCTCAACGTGTAATATGGGAAGCTAAACAACCAAGTACACAAAGAGAACGCGAAATATCGTGAGAGGCATTAGTCTGCCGGTATTTCATCGTTGCCGAATTTCAGGTCCTCACTTGTCGCATGCACTGGTATGTAACGTATATGGGGTGGCGGTATACAAACTCGAGAAACCATCTGGTGCCAAAGTGGTGAACTAAAATGTATACATTTACCATAAAACGAAAAAAATGAGGACCAGCTGAAATTTTCAAATTTGACTCAAGACCATATCCGCAACTCACCACAAAAATTTCAAGCGAAGTCCTTGTGAGGTCCGTATATTGGTCCTCACTTGGTCGCGGTCCTCACTTGTTATGCAGGTTTTGCACGGGTTAGCCTCACTTGTACCACGGGCCAAAAATATATATATATATATATATATATATATATATATAAGAAAACATCTAGTAAAAATGAAAAATAAACGTTACTTAGCAATATATATAACAGAACAAAGTACAACAAAAAAAATATTTTTTTTTGTGATTAAAAGAAGATAAAATAAAAACACTACTTACATTTTGCTTTAGTTTGTTACATATTATTAAGCGAAACCGTCCCTGAGGATTCAGGAAAAAAATTATTATAAATTAAATTGTTTAATTGAATTGACCGCAATACCATTAGAAAAAACCAAGTTTGAAATCCACGGTCACGAAAATATAAAAAGAAAATGAAAATGGTATGAGACACATCGTCCACAAGCACTAGCTATTTTATTGTGGGACATGTATGAAAAAAACACAAAAAATACATGGACATATGAGGCTTTTGAGAGGAAAGGTTAACAAATCAGTGCACTTAATAGAATCAGCATGAAAATAAAATAAATTCCGATACAAAAAACAAACTTTAAGAGAAAGAGTGAACATCTATACGTAATACAAAAACCGACTAACTGAAACAATCAACTGTGGCTAACCAAGAAACCCGATATCTGCCACTCAGTCTTCGCAGCCACTGCACTACTATTATCATCATTGTTGATGACAATGTCATCAATAATGAGTGCATTCAGCAGACTCAATAGTTGCGGAGCAGCTACCAAATTTTCTGCTGAACGCGTGCGCTACCTAGCAGCTGCAGCTCCAGCGGTCGCCATTTTTTGTAGCGATAGAAAAGTACGCTCACTTGGAGAGGAGCGGAATAAGCTACTTTTGACCTTGTATGAGCGTCACATGTTATCACACTTGTGTTATAGGTTATGTTGTCATATTTGAAAGAAATAAGCCACACTACTTTACGCAGTCCAAAACTTTGATACAATTTGACATATATCTTCTTATTTTTATTTTTAGTAACCTCATTTGACATTTCACTGACAACTGACAGTCGACACAAACTATTTATCGTGATATCTCAGCGCGCACAAATGCTTTTTTCAGCAGAACGCCAACTGTTAAGATGTAGCGGCTACAAAAGTAGCGGCTCCCGACCTTTCTGCTGAATGCAACCACTTGTCAGGTGCTGTGTTATACTGTTTTGTTATTAAGTTGTCATACAATTTTGCATGACACATTACAGGCAACCGATCATGTACAATGGACAAGTGACTTTCTTAGGTGGAAGAATATGGACTTATGATGTTTTTAGGAGAACAAGTCAATTTTCCCCTGAAAATAGTATGAAACTTATAAAATTTTTTCGAGAAATAATGATTTCTACCTATGTATATGGATGTTAGAAATGCAATGATGCCATTATTTAAATTTTGGCAAAAAATGACTTATGAGGTTTTTCCGAGAAACACCTCAATTGTACTGCGGACAAAATTATTAATCTAATTTTAGCAACAGCTCACTGATGGGACTGATTTAGTTAGATACCCTTACTAACAGTTTCATCCCAGACAACATATTTATTAAGCCATAGCGTTAGCGGTGGACGCCAAAGAATTCCAAATTGTACATTCCAGGCGATGACATATTTATAAGAAGGCCGTGCATTTATTCTGAATATATAATCTAGCAATCACTTTAAAATAATACAAAGCAGGCTGTAAACTGTCGTCTTTGAATATGCATACGTAGTGCTTAATTCTATATTTTTTTGTCTATAGTACATATTTCGTTTATAGTTTAGTAAAGTACATACTTTTTTCGCCGACTTTAGCAAATCAACCGAATGTCTGTGTGAAACGTAACGGCAAAAATTGTCATAGAAACGACTGTGATTGTAAAATTTTAGAGCAAGCGACTATTGTTATGTATTTGGGGCTCAAAGGTGATCATCGTGTTAAGTAGGTGGATCATATGAATTCCGTAAATAGACGTAGAAGGGTTTTAGCGTTAAATTTTACAGTGTTAATGCTGTATATCACGATCCTATTTTCCAACCTGAATATTGGCCAAAAAGTTGACAAAAAATTATGGTGAAAATAGGAATGATAAATAAATTATTATAAAAGGTCCTATGAGTATGTATATTTTCATTATTTTAAGTTCTTAGTTATGTTACATTTATTTTCTACACTAAAGAAGTAACTACTATAGATTTGTATATTTGCATTTGCCTGGTATGTATCAAATTGTATTTGTTATGATGTGGTGGATAAAAAATATTATAATAAAATATCAAGCAACCGACGCTGTTCTCACAATAATATTTATTTGATATAATTATAATAATGTTTCGTTCATTATTACTTTCAATGCTATAAAAGCATGTTTTTTAGTTTTTTAAACTACAATAATTTGTCACTAAACTCAGGATAATGAGAACAACTTGACTGACTGACTGACGGCAATCTTAAAATTTCAAAATACACTGAGTTTATCAACAGTATGGCCACAGTTAATATATGTTTTCAATTAAACATTTACATACCTCTGTTTGGCCTAGTCACGGTGATGTTCTGAAAGAACTCCACCACGTTTTTTTTTCCTGATAGCCTATCGTGAGCCTTCTACGTTCTACACGAACCTATTTAAAAATTAATTTCCTGATAAAAACATTCTTCTGTTTTGTTCTAATGGAAATACAGGCAAGACTATGCATTACTCATTAGTTTATCAAGTAAATCTCCTTACGCTAGAATTATTCTGATTTCTGTCTTATACGGACCTTTTTTCTAATCGTTATAATTGTGTTATGTTGATGGATAATGTGAAAGATGTGTTAGGCGTAATTAGCAATTAGAAACAGAATGCTCAGGTAACTGTTTCTCCAAGTAGACTGAATGATTAATCAGCTCTCCAGATTACGAATGTACATTAATTGGAGTGTCGTATTTTGACTGGATGTATAACTAGAGCAGAAATACAAGGTGTTGAGTAGAAAACTTCCCACCTCAGATTTCTCGAAAACTGCCGACTAAAAGAAAAAAACACCGAGACACGTCAAAAGATCTGTCAAGGATGGCAACTTTTTAAACAAAAACTACTTCATCCCCCAGGATTATTCCTTAAAAAATTTTAAATGACAAGGGGTATCGAGTGATATCTTTTTTAAAGGTATGTCGAAGTACTTTATTGTTATGTATTTGGATGCATTTGGCCGTAGAAGTTATATCACAGCATAGTAAACATTCATCACGCAATATCTCAGGTTGGCGGCAATTACACGCGCATCCCCCCTTTTGGATGATTATTTATACTTTTACTTCTGCACTAACGTCGAGTATTTTTATCTTAGATACTTTTCGAGCGATTCCAAGCTGGTATCGCTACTTTTGCAGCGGTATCGGTATCGAAAATAATTATATAATTATTGAGGGGTGTAATCAATTGCACAAAATTCTCTGTACGAACCAAACGTGCCTACTTGGCCAAAAAATATCGAATTGGTACACCGGTATCGATATTTTCATTTTTGCATCTCTAGCCAACTTCGCACCCGTAAAATCATCTCAAGGTCAAGTTCTGTGGGAACAATTTTTATATAGGAAATCCTCAGAGATATTCTGGTGATTGTTTACTATGCTGTGGTTATATTATGTGGTATTGATGAAAACTATGAATTTTGTGATTTTCTCCTTAACTTACTAAGTCACTCCAAAATGTCATGAATGCTCAATGAATCAGTATTGGATTCATTTCAGAGATTGTATTCTATGGACCAGAAGAAAATTTGCGAAGACATAAAAAAGTATCTATAAAACATCTTTTTTTGATAATAAATTGTCGTCTTCTACTGGTTTAACAAGAAGATGCCTTAATCAGATCTCACGTGTTACGAAGATATGTGGTGCTCTTTTTGATAATACATAGGGGGTTCCAAAGAAGTGGTGCCAAATTTAAGGGGTTTATACTAGACGATTCGGAGAATATTTTTTGCATAATGATCCTTAGTCCGACATGAGCCATTTTGACTACAGAGTCCTTTTTGGTCACAAAAGTATTGTTACTTGCTCAAGACTAAAACAAGTAGTAATGTCATTATCTGAAAGCCATACTGACTAATATCGTGTCCCAAAATCTGTAATAATCTCCCGGTATATTAATAACTTTGAGGTTTCTTCTAGATGATCGACAAAGAGGTAGGAAACAATAAAAAATTATTTGTCTCTTGACATAAGCTTATGAACAGCGAATTCAGGAATTCTTATAGAAGTGTCTTTCGCGAAAAACAGTTGCCTTTTAACTGTGAAAACGGTCAAGTTTACATTTGAAGAGTATGCGGACATACACCCTTGGGAATATGAGCTAGAACGTGGTTCCAACATGACGCTGCACCTGCACGTTTTGACCGTATTGTGCAGGTTCAGCTAAAGCAACAACTTCCAGAGCGATGGATAGGAAGAGGGACCTATCAGGTGGCCAGCGCGAAGTCCCGACATAGCCCCGTTGGATTTTTCCTCTGGCGTTACATAAGTCGTTGGTGTATGCAAAACCTGTAGCGACTCAAAAGGAATTATTAGGAAGAGTAATGGCAGCGTCTCTGTACATACAATAAGCTTCGCAGATCTTCCAACGGGTGCGCGAGTCAATTTGTTATCCTAAGGACCAATTTCTATAACGACGTGGCTGGTCGTCATTTTGAATCTTTGTTATAACATCCTTCTTAATAACAAGTACTGAGATTTTAGTCAGAAAGGTAAACAATACGTTTTTGTTTTAAACTTTATATGACTCTGTAGCCAAAACGGCTCACGCGTCGGACTAGGTGGTTTTATGTAGAAAGTGTCCGAATCGAATATGCGGTGCCCTTTTTAGTAATATACAGGGTGAGCTTTTAGTACCGGCTCGGTCGATAACTCCACTACTGTAGGAGATAGCGAGAAAAAGTTTTTCACAAAAGTTGTAGCCACGAACATGCTCCTTACTCAGAAAATATTGTGATTTATACAGGGTGCTCCATAACTACGTGGTGATGCAAACATATATTTTTTTAAATGAGACACCCTATATATTGTCCCATTTTTAGATTCTGCTAATAAGGTCATGATAGTATTTGATGAAGTCAAAACCCTGAATCATCGAGAAAATAAGGTCAAGTATGCTGAAGGAACAACTTTGTAGACGTGATGCATAATTGTCAAGCAGATTTATCGGTAGGCTTTGAAAAATTTACAGTTTTCATAACCTGCTCAATAATTACGTACTGTGTGAAAAACGAGCTTTAAAAATTAATTTTTCCATTGGGATTGGGATTGGGATTTAGGAGAACCTTTGAGAGATTGCCTACTTGCCTCTAGAATGTATCAACTATGAACAGCAATATCCAGAACGGAGGCACTCTAAATCTAATGCGTTTGAAAGAATGAAGAATCGCTTTATTTGGACTGTGTCGTTTAATATTTAATAGCTTACCTGATAGGTCTGCTTGATAATTATGCATGACGTCTATAAAATTGTTTCCTCGGCATACTTGACCTAAAATATCTCGTTAATTCAGTGTTTTGACTTGATGAAGTACTATTATGGCCTTATATTTTAGTTGCTCCAAGCAAAAATAAAATTTGATAGTACTTTCTCAAAATAAATAAATTTTAGTAAACAAATAGAAGGTATATTTAAAATTTGTTGAAAAATCGAAATATCTCAACTAATGAATGCAGCCATAACAGGTGCTATACAAAGATGAAAGAGCATATTAAAAGCAATTCTTTGGTATAATAAAATATTGGGGTATATTTAAAAAAAGAGAGAAGATCTAGATTTTGCTTTCTACATCACCCTGTATACGAATGTGCGTCGCGGGATTTTTTATAGCTGATTTTAAGACTAGAGAATGTTTTTTATTCACCGTGTAAAAAATATGATTTTGATTCATCACTTTTTGATATACAGTACGTTCATTTGACAGCGATTTGGATATAAAAATCCTCATAACTTTTGAAATACCCTGTATAATGTAATAATACCCTATATTGGAAGGACAGAAATTATTAGTAGAATTTGAATATGGAATAATATATAGGGTCCCTCATTTAAAACACTGCATGTTTGCATCACCACGTAGTTATGGATCACCCTGTATAAATCTAAATACTTTCTTAGCAATAAGTAGCATATCCGTGGCTACAACTTTTATATACAACTTTTTTCGCTATCTTCGTGGAGTTATTGATCGAGCCGGTACTAAAAACTCACCCTGTATATAACAGCATACGATAAAATGCCAAATCCGCCTTTGCGCCGCCCCCCCCTCTCCTGCCAAGCTACGCGGATACAACCACCGGCGCACCGCGAGGAAAGTTGAAACGTAAAATTACATCAGCTACCGAGACGTACGAAATCCGGAACAAGTTCGTAACAGAACTGAGGGTAATTACGAGAACATGTAAGAAGACGTTTCAGCCTTCTTAAATTAGCCCAGATTCCGGGGAAGCGCTCCTTGATAACATCGCGCTTTGCTCCGGGCGTATGAGTAATTAAGCGGAGTGTGCCCAAAGAAAAGAATTAGGAAGTTAGTGCTCATTACCGGCGTATTAGGGAGACGCGTAGATGCTTTACAAGTTTTAGCTTAATAAAAGTGACGTGGGAACATTTTTCGGCTCTAGTTGAGACTCATTAGAAGACAATGCGCATTTTTGGGATTTGACTTACATGAAAAGTGACGTAATGCAGAACTAACTGGATATTTGTCCTGTCAAGCCCGGTCCAGACATAACATTTTATCTTACGTCTTGCCTGTGTTGTAAACACTCAGGTAGAAAATAAATGAAGACAAAAAAACTTTTTTAAAAAAAGCTTTTATTTAAAGGTTCTAAAAAAAAGAAAATAAAATGTTCCTTTAGAGTGTTGACTATCAACTTATAGCCTCATTGTACACAATTTATATGATCATAAAAGCTTGTCGCGAGGTTTGCGTAAGTACCTATAGGAATTCAGTTAAACTGAAATTTTAATACAGACTTATCAGACCAAGTTAGTCAATTGAATAGGTACTAGTTAATTTACACCAGTATATCGCGCGATAAGCTTTTATGATCATATAAATTGTGTATAATGAGGCTATAAGTTGATAGTTACCACTATAAAGGAACATTTTATTTTCTTCTTTTTAGAACCTTTAAATAAAAGCTTTTTTTAAAAAAGTTTTTTTGTTTTCATTTATTTTTTACTTCTTAGTTATTGACTTGCATTTATATCAAACAAAATTTTTATTTATTCTCGGCAAGCCCTTTTATTTGATACCCATATTGCAAAAGTGCATTAAAAAGAACTATTTCGCCATCTTGGATGGTCCACCATAGTTGATTTACCACGACGTCATATTATTTTTTGAGTCACTCTCAACAAGCCCTTTCACTGTGCAAAGACTCTTCTCTCAGGTCGTAAACAGGGTTCATGCAGTGATAAAACAACTCACCGACTTTGAATAGTATATTTTCCCCAAACTCTTACAACAAAATACATCATCGTATTATATCTAAAAATACATATTATTTGCCATCATTTGAATGAACGAAAGAATTTGCGCTATCCTGATATCCACTCATTTTCGTAGATTTCCTTTTATTAGACATCATGAAAACCTTAAACTAAACTAAAAATATAGACCAGCTCTAAACATACCCTTAAAACTGTATTGGTAATAAGAGTCCACTAACAACACGAGTTTATCCTTATTACTTTCCCAAAGTCAGTCCAGCATCAGCACGCCAAATGTTCCTTTACAACTTATTATTGGAGAATCCTTACTGAGGATCTTCTTTACCATTTACGTCGCTGTCACAGTCATACACACCGGCCGTCCGGTCCACCCTTCGTGGTTGCTCGGTGCACCAGCGGTTCGTTAGCTACCCTAACCTCATGTCGATGTCGTCACCGTCGGCGTAGGTTGTATAAAGGAACTCGTACAATTCGATCCAGAATCTCCTTTGGCTGCTGCCAGATTCTTGCTCACACCGCAAGCCTCTAGTTGAGCGCCAAATGCAAAAACTCTCTTCTCTCAGGTCGTCAGGTTCATGCAGTGATAAAGCAACTTGCCGGCTTTGAATAGTATTTTCCCCAAACTCTCACAACAAAATGCATCGTTTGACTAAAATTGACATCAGTGGATCTATTGTGTCTATTATCAGTGATGACATTCCTCTCATTAGATTGTCATTCCCCTTAGCATCTACTGGGCATTCTCATATCAATATGGATACCCATATATTGTAGAAATGCATTAAATAACTATTCCACTGTTGGATTTAGAACGACGTCATATAACTTATCGTGCATTGTCATCCAAACTCAACGTGTATACAAAATTTCAGCTCAATCGGTTGAAGATATCTGCTTCAAAATTGAGTTGCAAGATTCCATCCGAACAAGCGTAAATACATTGCAAGTTAAATAAAAGCTTTTAAAAGCATTGTGTGTAGACTGAAAAACGGACATTATTTTGATACTAAAATATACAATGCAGTAATTTTATGTCCCTAATTTCTCAAAAAGTGAATCTCCTGTGATGACCAGAAACACGTATTATGCAACGTACAGTGTCGCGTGCCAGATATTGAAGACATAGTCATCCAGGGCCGCACCAACATTAAAGAAGGAAACCAAACGTGGTTGCCTATTATAATTTTAATAGTTAATAACATTATAAAATCTACAATAAATACTATTCAAAATTACATTCTAACAGTATTATTTAACGATACAAATGACAAATTAAGAAATAAAAAGTATTTAATACAAGTCAAAATCAGATTCAGATGAATCGCTCATTCGGTGGTGTATTTAAAAGTGATGACTGCTTTTATTACATGTTCAGTGCAGTTTCGCCATTTAAAACATATGAGGAAGCTTACGATAAAGGTCCCGTGATCTTTTTGGCAGAATCTGTTCAACTGTATCGAAATTTCCCCTGATGACTATGGAAATCTAAATCAAGCGGTTATAGTGACAGAGATAAGAGAAATCAAACTTATACTGTTTTGATTACGAAATGCCAGGTGGTCTCTTAATAAAAAATAATTCTTTTTGGTCGGTTAATGAGAAGGAGTTACAAAAAGTAAACAAATCAGAACGATCTTGTGCGGGTACGGGTAGTCAAGCAGTTGTATCAAAAACTGAGCTAAAAATGTACGTTAAAACTTTAAGGTGTGTAGGTTTTCTTCTTCTTTCAAGCGTCATACTTGATCCTTTCGGCTGACAAGCAAGGCGTAAGATAAAATCTCTTAAAACCAAATTAAAATTGGCCAGGTTTTAGTTTTTACCCTTTTACAGAGACATACGTATCCAAAGTTAGTTTTGCCATATTCTTTTGAGAGAATTGAATAAGGTTCAACGATAAAAACTATTCGACTATGAATGAAACGAACATAAATTTGTCAAACATTCTTTAGCAATGCTGGGTTTGACTGCAGAAATATTTCTTCATGGGATTTACTACTCCTTTAAAACCCTTCCAAACGTTTGACTGTTAGTTCCAATTCTTGGTGTCACACAGTGCTTACTAGAAGACGCTGAAGTCTATACTAATAATAATTGTTGGAACTACAGATGCTTGAAGGCGGATGTGTATTAGACAAAACGTCGCATATAAATATTTTGTCTTAATCTGGTGAATTCCTAAGCATAATACTTAAATTGAAGTCAATATCCAATCCTGTATATATGCCATGCTCGTTCGTAAAGGAACTTTATATAGACTCAAATTATTTACGCATTTTCTACTGAACCACGTGTGTTTATAACGCCCCATCTGTCATACTTTGTCACTGATAATGGCAACAATTTGCGTGAGTTTCGTGCCGCAATCTCGGCATAGGCTGTCACAATTTCACATTATATTTAATTACCCACTTGCTTGACAGGTAGACCGATGACTTTCTTCCCGCGATCAGTAAGACCATCAGTCAAGTAATATATCACGGAAACTATTGAACAATAGTTTTAATACAGTTGTGTATAGAATGGAATAGAATGGGGTAGAAATCAAAGTGAATAAAAAAAAATTGCAGCTTATACAATTACGAATAGGTTTCCCTGTTACGGGGCAGTTAAAGCTAAACTATAATAGATCAAATTTAATGATGAAAACATGATCAATGAAGCTCTGTCTGTCTGTTGGCGTTCTTCTAGCCTCGTAGTCGCTGCATGGATTGTGATCCAATTTGGGTAGCGATATCATGTGGGGTCGCAGTAGATACTGCTGCTATAATTTTTAAAATCATTGTAGGAGCGGCGTAGTATTGAGCAAAAAAAAGCAAAAAAGTTCAAATATTCCTTAAACTTCGTTTTCAGACATTTTAGGGGTTCCCGATCATTTTCTATTTTTTTTGTCGGGGATGAAATCATAAAGCTAGAAAATTTGTTGTAGTCATAATCCACTGATCTGCAAAAAAAGACCTCACCTAGTACACTTTTTTAGGTCCATCCGAATATCGCCTTGACTATTCGAGAAACCAAGGGAATTCTCTGATGTATACATACGATGAGTATCGAAACGTCGTGGAAAGGAAAACTGTTTCATTTAATTGACCGCAATACCACTAGAAAAAACCAAGATGAGAATATCTTTAGATCGTTCTGTATTGTATAACGAGGTAATAAATTCTTGAATTGATTTAAATGAAATTTTGACACCATGACCTTGGTGAGAATGGGAAAAGCGTATGATTTTTAGAAATCGTGTCAGTGGCAGCCAGCAACAATAAAAAAAATATAAAAATAGCTCGTTCGTTTTTAGGGTTTCTAGGGTTTCTTGATCATTTTCTACTTTTTTTGGGTGGGATGAAAGTGGGGTGGTTGGTCGGTAGGGGGTCGTAAAACTCAAAAATTTGTTGTATACATGATAGGCTCTCCATTCACCTGTGAAAGAAAGACCTATCGGCATGAAACAGTCTTTTTTAGTCGATCGGGCGATGATTTGGTTGCAAGGGGATATCAGACTATAGCTTCATGCTATGGGAAAATAATAACCTGGTATCACCGTAGTGTGTGGGAGGTACTGAGTCAATGAACCCGACTTTATGTTTTAGTTAACTTTATCATTGGAGTGTGTTTTTTTTTTTTAGTTTCTTTAAACTGTATTTATCAAAACTCTGTGTACCATACAAATTTTTGTGTGTCTCAAAGTGTCTAGGATGTTAGATTCTAGATCCGTCGTTCCTCTTATGACGACATTATTCCTATCATGATCTAGTCTATAGATTCGGCAACCTCTCCTACAAAAATCTATCTCTAGGGCCATCAACTCATTTCCAATCCGCTGCACAAGCTGTAATACTTTCTTCTGTTGACTTGTGTATAATAATGTTTGCCTTCTTTATCGATGAATTCTAGAGTAAAGAGTTGACCTGACGAATTGTTCTTCTTCCTTGGGATCTTAGTTGTGATCTCTACGGCACTCCTTCCATTTGGAGAAGGGATAACTCCTAGATACTTGAATGAATCACAGCTTTTTATTTTATCATTCTCCACATCCAAATCTCCTTCTTTTCCTCCTACAACCATATCTCAGTCTTTTTTATATTAATAGCGAGACCACAGCTTTTATAGCACTCTTGCAGCTTGCGAAGCCTATCATTATCATAGTCACAATCTCTTAACAGACATGTTGTGAACTCGCGAAATGCATTAAGTCGGAGCTATAGTATTGCCGACTCGAATATTATCAATAGCTTTAGAACTGTAGCTCGCCACAAAACCCGAACGAGGAACAGCGCCGATTGCCAGTCGGACCGCGAGGAGTTTCTCTTGGGATATCTTAGAGATCTTTAATGCAGTAGTTTCCCGTTTGTTTTCTGCATCCTCATGCCATTGACCAGATGTGTTTACTGGTTCATCCGCCTTTAGGGACAATTTCTCACCCCAAGGATAAGAAGGTGTCCTGACTCTTCTCAACTCGTCCACCCAAAGCTGTTGGTTGAGAAGCGGTTACTGCTTATACCGCCAGTAGTTCGGTTCGTTTTAGTCGCCTTTTACGACACGTAGGATATACGATGGGAGATATTCTAACCCGCTCTCACACGGGGAAAATTATACAAAAGCACATATGAAACAAAAACAAATATACCTATGATGGAGTACCGAACAACTTTCATTATTTTACATCAAATTACACGTGTTGCCTATCTGATACTGGATAATATTGACAAGGTCGGATATGCTGCTTTTTGGTTCCCATGCATGTACTGGTATCATGAATCAAGTCGGTAAAGAGCATGTGAGCATTTCCAGCTTTCGTGATCGATATCCATCATGATTACAAGTTTTCTCAATACACGAGAGTCGCCATTACAGTAGGTGCATGCTAGTTATTGTGTTACAGTTCCATGTGACCTGCTGTTTGTGCGCCTTTTTTCTATCTGAATAGCAATTGTCATTACCATGTCCATCATCGAGCGCACATGCGATAGTTTGGAACACAATAGGTTGTTTCTATTTTTCGTTCCAGTTTTACTGAAAATAATAACCATTTTAAAATTCGTTTTAGTGGGACGTAGAATTTTACTTAGTTTAAAACTTGAAGCAAGCATATGGCTGGTACTGTTAAGGACAGTTGGCACAAATAGTGTTTTTAAAAAAAATGGGGGTATAACACACAAGGCGTTGAAAAAAGTCTAAAGCAAAAACTCCATAAATAAACAATATTTTCGGATATAAAAGGAATAAGATATCTAAAGAAAAAGCAAAAACAAAAATTTGAAATCATTTTCATCATTCGCAGTGCATTCAAAAACTTCTACGTCGTTTTTGTGCTCGTCGTCTCCATCACCAGCTTGCCACAGTTGTTTTACGTATTGCAACTATCCACTTCAGGTTCCGCATGCAAACGCATTTTGTCCACGTTTATGGGACAAAATGTGTTTGCACTTTGCACTTTGAAAGTACCATATGATTGGACTTAAATCTGGATCTTGATCTTGACTATTTTTATTTTGTATTATTTTAGTAGTTATTTCATTCACGGAAATACTCATGGAGGAGGTTTGAACCACCTAAACTTTATATACGGCACTGGCTAGATATCTATTACTTTCAGCTATTGTCTTTTATAGACTTTCACTGATCACGTTTCAAAGTCGCACAATAAATACTTCAACTGTGGATTTTAACCTACATAAATTAACTTAATGTTTAAATTTCCTTAACTCAGAGAGACTTTGTGTGGAATAAAATGAGTGTCACTATCCTGTTTCTTATATCCACTACTAATTGCGTAAGTTTTGAAAAACACTTTTCTGGTTGATATAAAACATACATGATGTTGAATTGAATTTAATCGATGCATACTACGTCTTAGTATTAGATAATAGCATGGCAGTTTGAGAACATGGTTCATAGGTGATTTTGAACTGGTTTTAATCAGTCCAAGTAGAACTCACAGCTACGGCGTACTGATATAACCTTATTATTTCATTAAATGGCACTTTACCCTACATGCCTAGATTTAGAGCTAATGATGGAAAAACAACTTGTTTCTGTGCTGTCCGATAAGAAAGGAGAATATATAAAAAACGGTGTCGCCATACCTTATTTTTCTTCTTTTAGTAACCTCTCCTCAGCGGAGGTTGACGACCATCATTCTCTGTCTTGTGCTAGGCGGATGATTCTGCAAGCCTCTCTCACTAAACCACTGACGTAAGTTTCGAAGCTAGGATGCCTCATCGTCCTTCGACCTTTCCCTCAACGATCAGCTGTAAAAAATTGTACCTACTAGCTGTTTTTGAAAATAACACCAAAATAAGCTACCTTTCTCTTCATCGTATTGTGATTCTCTATTCATTCTTTCTAGAATCCTACTGTTTGTTACTTGCTCGGTCCCATGATATCTTTAACATGCGTCTGATAGTCACATCTCAAAAAAATCCGTGGTTTTAATGTCCATCCTCCAACTCCTTCAACTCCGAACAAAATGCTACTGTTTACATTATTATTATTGGAAACAGTAGCATTTTGTTTCTCGCAATTGAGTAGTCATACCTTATCAAAAACGAAAATGGTGAGAAGTACTAAATCCATTCCATTTTACTTCCCACACCGATATTGTATTGTCATCGCAGAAATTTTCGTTTTCGAAATAATACACTTTTTGGGGGTTTTATGATATCTACATAACGAAAATCCACGTCACTCGTTGCCGCCGTTCTGGCTTTGTCCGTCTGTCTGTCTGTTGTCGTCCTTCTAGCCTCGTAATCTCAGTAACCGCTGCATAGATTGTAATGAAATTTGGGTAGAGATATGCTGTAGGGTCGTATTAGGCAATGCTGCTATAATTTTGAAAATCTGTGCATGGGCGGCGGAATAATTAGCAAAAAACAAAACTATTCAAATATTCCTCAACTTTGTTTTTGAGCATTTTAGAGGTTCTTGGTGATTTTCTACTTTTTTTATGGGGTGAAATGTGGGGTGGCTGGGAGTTGTAAGACCGAAAACTTGTTGTTGTTGTATTCATAATAGTCTATCCATTGACCTATAAAGAAAGAACTAGCGGCATAACACACTTTTTTAGGTCTATCCGAACATTGCCTTGCCTATTACAGAATTTTCTAATGCATACATATGATTATTGCTTTTGATCACTCTGTATTGTGTAGCAGTAATCAAAAACTAAAAGTTTGAAGAAGCACAAACTTCGTTCTTAGGCTTTTAGGCATTCCTGGTAATTTTCTGTATAACTGAAGAGCTCCTAGTATGTGTATTCAGTTTTTTTTGCGGGTGGGCGGTTGCAAGTGGGTGTCTGACTGCAACTTAATGCTATGGTAAAGTAATCAACTGGTATCATCGTAACGCGTGGGAAGTACTGAGTCAACCAACTTGCCCAGATTTTTTTAAATGTTTTCTAAAAAGGCTATTTTCATAGGAGATGATAGAATAGCATTGCTACGCACTATAAATGACGTGAATTCATACCTCAGAGTAACAACTGAAGATAGAGGTAGTAAACAACTAATTCTAATAGGCCAACATCTTTTCTTACGTTGTCATATCGACCACCAGATACGGCAATCATAATTGTTTACTATCGTCTTAATTGTATAGTATCCATAAATATTCCATTCTACGTTAAAAAGACGGTATTTTGATGGTTCAGAAATGATTACAGCAAAATCAATAGATATGTTGACCTCTACTGCGTTACTGCATGTTTCTTCATCATTAACGCAAATTCTGTCTTACATAAATTTTGAGGAGCTGGCAACGCCTATGTAATTTTTCTGCGATTCGTTTACGGTAACCTCCGACTGTCAACCGTTTGTTTTGTTTGTGCGCCTTTTATGCTTGGACAGTAAAATCGAATTCGCTATTTGTTGGTAACTGTAGTGAAGCCTTACGGACTTGCTGTGCTATATTCGAGTGTAGTTTAACAGTTTTTTGAGATGGGACAGTGCAGAGCAGTGTTTGTAACATGGGTTACATTGGAAGAATTTCAGGTTAGTTGGCAATGTTTGGGTCTGAGGTGTCAATTGATGATGGCTTTGAGCACGCCATGCTGAAGTGGTTTGTTTATTACCTCTATGTTCAGTTGTTACTCTGAGATTCATACTAAGTAGCACAATACATGGTGTTTGGAATACAAATTCTGTAGGTTGACCTTTTTTATGAAAAAATGTCAAAAAGCTACATAAAGGCCATATTATTCTTAGGTTTTTTCTTCTCATATTGTCACCACTTTCTTGTTTAGAAATGTCAAAAACATATAAATTCAATCCATAAAAGCAATACACCCCAAGTCCATATAAGACAAATTATTGCACTGTCATTCTTCTGTCAATGCCCTCTAGGCCCGAAGACTAGAACAGCTTTGGCGATCAGTAAATCACCATTATATTTTTCTATTCATCATTCAGCCATTTACAAGGCATTAGCAAGAACAATAGGCGTACATTTTAGTTCTTTATAAATATTTATAGGGAAAACCAAATGAGCCTACGCATAGCAAAGCGTAGGCCTTGCCTAACTGGTCGTTTCTCAATTGTCAATTGTTTTATAAAAAGTGAAACTGTTAATTATGAGAAATATCGAACGGATATGTAGCCAGATACCTCGGATAATTAAAACAGTTTTAATCTCTATGGTCTATTATAAACAGGAAGGATTTAAAAAACGGTTTGTTGGTAGCCATACTTGAGATTAAGAATTGACTAGTGGGCAAATTTACACATTAGTAAGTCAGTCTTGAAGGTGGTGGGGATAAGGATATTTAGGAGTGTACTTGACATAGTTCGCTAGACTGTCGAAGGAGTAAGTGGCTTGATACAAAATTAAGTCCCGATTTTATCAACACGCGTATTTAACAAAGACTTTGACAAAGCTTTTCTGTTGGATGTTATTTAGCAAAAGCTTTCTATTGGGTATTGAGGGCTATGTTGATAAGTATCATCCAATAGTATTTTATCAATATTGAAAACAGAACGTCAAAGCTGGATGGCACTTTTGTCAAAAATATTTTAGAATTCGTCGATCAAAATCATAGCAGGATATCAATACAAAGCGATTGATTTGCAAATTAATGCCACAATTTTCATGTTTACATTATTCACAAATAGCTTGCCTAACAGTTAGATCGTTTGTTTAACTTTTGAAATGTAACAAAATGCTACGTTTACCCCTTTTTACTATAAAAGAAAGATATATTGCATGTATTTATAATTATTATCGATAGTAAATTGTTTTATCCAAATAAAGCAATGAGTGAATTTCTTGTCATCATATCATTTGATACAGCATGAAAAAAGTGATCAAATATACCGCTTCTCTGGAATCTGATTGGTTGAGATTAGCAATTGCTAAACTTTTGATTAAACAAGAAAATGCAATTTGTCACCCATTTAGGGTGGAAAATCAGACTGGAAAAGATACTGGATGGCTTACAATGGTCGATTATATATAAAGTATGTTATTTTTGAGCTTTTGAGATCAAGATAAATCAATAATTTTCAGAGTACTTTGACAGATGCATGTTCTTGAAAGAGCTGCTCTGATTGGTCAAAGTCTTTATTAAAATGCGTATGTTGATAAAATCGGGTCTAAATGTTTAAAAGAATGTCAATCAACTTAATTATTCGTTATATAGAATTTCAATATTAAGCCTGCTACTACTTACACGTGCGCTGATTGGTGTTTTCTAGCCTAGCGAGAATGCTAGCTTTGCAGGTGCTCCAATAAGGGACCTTGGGTATCAAATTCTGCATGGTCTGTTCCAAAGAGATCCTGCATAAATATCTCTATGCGGTTGAAGTGACGACGAATCTCACGCTGTTCAGCCCTGATAGACACATTACTTTGGACAAGCTTGTCACAAGTGGAAATACGGTCCACGGCTCCACAGTGTTAACAAAATACTAGAAATTCACCTTTCAAACGGTACTCCCACCACCAGGGCCGTGCCTACCCGGTGGTGCAAGTGGGGCAAGGCACCAGGGCGCTGGATGTTATGGGGCGCAAAATTTTTTAGAACAGAGAAAATTTAAATGTGATTTGTCAGCATTCCTTTTTTGACATCTTGCTGATTTTTGCAGTCAGCCTTTACTTAATCGCAAATTACTACTTTTTTAACACCATTACACGTTATTGCTGGAGCAACCATCGATGGCATTTTTTCTTTCATTTCAGTATTTTTAATTGTTTTGAAAATGTTTAACCTCTAGTACATTACAGTAGCCAGTTGGCTGTGAAAAACATCTATTTCTGTCATACTCCAGATTCTCTTTGACCTTAGATATGTTACCGCCGAGGTTTCTGTTAAAGGTGATTAGTTGTAACGAATTTTTATAATCTTGCCTCTTCACTCTAATTCGTCTGTATATTTCTTCTAAGTTAAATATTTTCTCTCATATGAACATGTTTTTGTTTATATCTCATGGTTTGCTAGGTTGATTATATAGGTAGGAACAATGAAAGACACCATTTGATTGAAAATTTGAAAATAAATGAAAACTACCAGAGGTGATATTCACTCCCTTATATCATTAGAAAGGCTATCAAATTTTACATCTAATCGTATAAAAAAAGTTAGGCATTCCCGTTTGAAAAAATCAAGTTATCTCTGAAGTCTCCATAACTAATCGACCGATTTCTCCAAGCACAAACACAATACAAATTTGACCGTCTGACCTAAGCTAACGCATTTCACGCTTATAATAGTAATCCGGCAAAATAACAGCCTTCTAAATTTTATAATTTCTGCAATGTTTAATTTTTTCAGACATCTACTTGTACCGAACATGGTGATTTACACCTAAACGGTTCGCTTTAATTCCAACGTGTAATACTTAAAGTCACACTAGAATTCAGTCAATAGGCCGTTGTGAGGTAGTTCAAAGTTTCGTGTACCTCCGTTCTTTCATCGACAATTCGGGTATCTGTGAGAATGAGATTCGACGACGCATTCAACAGGCACGGGTGGCCATGACAAAGCTTACTAAAATATGGCGTGACCATAACATCACTAAAGCCACCAAAATGTCGCTGGTTCAGTCTCTTGTGTTCTCCATATTTTTGTATGCCTCGGAAACTTGGACTGTTAAAAATCAGATCGAGCTCGCATAGACGCTTTTGAAATGTGGACGTGGAGGAGAATGCTGAGAATTCCTTATACCGCCCATCGAACTAACGTTTCCATACTGGATGAGCTCGGTAATCCAAAGAGACTATCCTCCATGGTGTCGACGAGAATGCTTACATTCTTCGGACATATTCACAGAAGCGATGATATGGAGAAACTTGTAGTTCACCCCGAGTGGGCGGCGCTGTGGCTGTTAAGACATGATGATGAGAATTCACCAGAGAATTCGAATATGTAATGATATACAGGGTGTTTCTTTAAAAAATGTAACTCCGATATGTTTCGTGTATTAGGGACACCCTGTATAACATGAAAATATTTTTTAAATATAGCCCTAATGGGCCCCTATCCATACGAAATTATTATTTTCTTTTTCATCAAATACTGTAGCCATAATGCTCCGTGTCGAATAACGTAAATAACCTGGAATATAATATACAAGTATATCGATTTTACTGATTTTAGAACTAATCCAGTAATCCAACTACACCCCATTTTATCTACCGCTATGCAAAGGGCGACAATTTTTAGCTTGCACCAGGACGCGTATGACCCCAGGAACGGCCCTGCCCACCACCCTCTCACTGATGGGGGAAGAGTACTAGACATTTCAAAAACGTCCATCATTGGTTCCGATCTCTGTATAAACTTTTGCTGCTAATACTCCTTTCAAGATTTCTCTCTATTCTCATACGAAACCAGGTTACTTTTTCAGGTCTGAAAATGCTTATCGCTCTGTTGTAGCTGTAACTTTTCTGATTATGCATATCTACATAACACTCAAACATGCATACTTAATAAAATGCCAGTCCATCAGTGCTGGCGCTGCCACACCAATTATTTCACATTTCACTACAGCCGTAAGTATACTTGCGGTCTTTTTCCTAATTAATAATTCATTACGAACATCTTGTTGAATATTAATTACATAAAAGTGGCGCGAACTCCATACGTACCCGACGGTCAGGTCGACATGGCAGATCCAGAGTGGTCTTGACATCTACTGAACTAGTGATGTGATAAATAGCTCTGCCGAATACCAGAATGCAAGGCACATGGTGAGAAGTGGCTCTGGCAGCCATGGCGCGCCTCAACACTCTTGGTATAAATCCAGAAGTAGGTTGTGGGGAAACTCGACGTCTCCTGTGGCTGAGGGCTATCAAATCTATGCCCCAAATACAGGCGAGCACAGGCAGTATTTTCCCTCGATTTGTTTTTGATAGACCCTACTCAATATACGCAAACAGTGAAAACCAGATCTCCGATGAAGGAACAATCAATATTTTCACGGATAGATCAAAACGTAAGGAAGGGGCAGGCTGCGGAGTTTTCTCGAGAAGCCTGCGTTTCCATCTTAAGTGGACTATGGGCAAATGTGCCAGTATAGTTCAGACAGAACTATCGGGCATAACCATAGCCGCAAACGAGATTACTCGCAGACAGGTATCGAGAAAAACCATCAAGATCTACACAGATAGTAGACAATCATTAGTGGCCCTGAAGAGTCATAAGATAACTTCACGGTCACTATGGGATGCTGGATTAAAAGTCACTCGGGATGCAGTGGCAACGAAAAAGCTGACGAACTGGCGAGAAAGGCTGCGGGCCTGAAAATCTTTGGCCCCAGCACCTCAAGCTTATTACCGTCGATAGCGAAATCGCAAATGATAAAAGAATACACCCATCAGAAATTCAAGGAATTACGGAATGGAACAAACACCTGTCAACTTGCCAGGGAACTTTTAAATTACCCTAGTAAGGATGCAGCAAAGAGCTACCTGGCGATGCCCAGAAGTAAACTACGCACTGTTGTAGGGATCTTAACGGGTCATTGCCAGCTTCGGAAACCCCTCTTTAACATGGGAGTAGGCGACACACCTCTCTGCAGAGACTGTGAACAGGAAGATGAGACGGTGCATCACGTCCTTTGTGTTTGCCCCAGCGTCTCATCACTTTGAGAATCCATTCTGGGTGAAAGGTGGCCAATTTTGGCCTCCTTGAGGAGAATCCCCCTTGGTGCAATCACCCTGTTTTTCAAACGACTGGGATGGTTGGAAACCTAGGCGGTGATATCTCCAGGGAGGATGCACAAAGGGCCCAATGGGGCCTAAGCGCTGTGGTCTCTAGACTGCCCTCCCATGATTACAGAATACAGAAGGTACATGGTGCACGGTGTTTCTAAGGCTACGGTTACACGTAGTCCAGAAGTAAGTGGCTTCGTTCAAAAACCAAGGTGCTCGATTCAGGTGACTGCATGTTGGGAAAGAGTGGGTTGATCAAAAACCTTTTTATTGTAATTCTTGGTTGTTATTCAGAAAATCTTTGCAATTATAGGCTTCATAGAAATACCTTCATTAAAGACTTGAAATTCCTATAGCGCTGTATTTCATAAAAGAAATTTAGAGATTTTCTCCATCAGAAAAAAACGTATCAAGGAATCTAATAAATCGTTAAATGGGATTATGTAGTTTTCTAGACAACATAACAGAGGTATTCTAAGGGAAACAACACCGATAAGACTTAAAAGCTGTATCCTGATTCGCGCAGAAAACAGCTAAAATCAAATCGTTGCACCTTGCCAAGTTATTATCAAGTCTTTTTTGTGAGTTGATGGTTTCCCTCTGCAAAAAGCCGTACGTTTATAGTACGTAGTACTAGAATGGAACTCTGTCTGCTTATAATATATATCTTTCTAGTGTCTCTTATAATTGTTATATCTTTTGGTGGACCAAATGTAAGTAAAGTTTGTTTCAATATGTTCACTCGACTTCTCATATTGGAGCGCCACTATCGGGTCGCTTAATGGTCATCTCGAGAAGCGCGTTTTCAATCGCATCCAATCAGAATGGAAGTGGAAGATGAGCGGTGCGAAGATGTGTGGCGAAGCTGCGAAACAGTGTGCAGATGACCGCTGCGAAGTGGTGTAGCGGGCTCTTTTCAGATTTCCAGAGAGCGCGGTGCAGTCAATGTTGCCAGGTCTACGGATTTACGGTGTATCTGCCGTTTCAGTCCTCTGTCCACCGGTCTACCTCAAACACACCTAAACCTACGGTAATATCCAAAACTCGCTGAACTACTAGATTTCGGGTAGCTATAGAGTTTCTCGACGGTGAAATCCATAGTCTATGCATTCGACAACCATACGATTCATGCAATTTGGCAATCAATGACAATGATCTGTCTTGTGTTTCAAGGAACTTGCGAGATGCGATTGAGGAATGCTTTTTGTCCTAAGTCGATTCCTCAATATTATCATACAAGTGTTCAAATTTTTTGTTTGAATATATGTATATGTTTTCTGTTTTTTATAAGGGATGGAGTAATCGAGATTGATATAGGACATACACATGTGATTGTATAATGTTTTGTTCAGTATTTCCCACTATACGGCTATATTCCGTTGTTCTTGTTTCAAAAAAGAAAAGAGGCTCAGTTGATGCAGATTTTTTTCTCTTGCAATTATATATAAGTAAGTATAAGTATGATTATTTGTATTTTACATTTTATTATTTTCTATTTTTTACCTGTGTTACTTTTCTTCAGTTCAAAAAAATACATTTTCCACATTAGTTTTATTTTACTACCATTTCTGAAATTTATGAAGCATGAATTAGTCTATACTGAACTACATATTTACTGAAGAGATGAAAACCAAACTGGCAGCCCTGACACCTAGCCCACATCTCTAGCGCGCATCCTTTGCAACACATTTTTAGCCCACATTTCTCTGGCTCACAGGCGCCACACACCATTATGCAATTCTCCAGTTTAATAAAAGCTTTAGTGACATATCTATATGGCACAAAACCGCACATTATCAATTGAAATGCGATAAAATGTTTATGCAACAATAACAAGAGGTTACTTCAAGCAGATTGTTTCCATGTAAAGCTAATGTGCGAAAACAGTTTCTACTAATTTGACCTAATACCCGACTTCATATACAATTTATATATAATTTGTGATGATTTGATTTATATTATTATGTTGTGTACCGCAGCAAGCTAGAATTAGTATTCATAACTCGTGTTGCGAGTACTTAAAAACTGAATTATACATTTTGTTATCGTGTACCAACACGAGTTTATGCATACAAACAGCCTACAGGTAAATACTGGAGTAATTATACCAAACTAATAATAATCATCGATTATTATTATTGAAGTCGACATCGAATATATAAAATTGACATAAGCATGCATGCATCTCGATAAAGTAATTATAGATTTGCAGAAATTCTATTTTGGGCTTCTATACATGTAAACCAGAATCTTAGGTGATGCCCCGATAAGAAAAAGGCGAAACTATTTAAATCTGGGGACCTAGGGGGGCATGGCTGTGGTCTGCGATGACCTACCCATCGGTTATTATTAAATGTGTGATTTAAATATTCTCTTGCTGTAACACAAAGGCTCAGTTTCACAATCAGTGGTAACTCTGAGGGTTTACTAATCTCAACCTGAGAGTTAACTCGAACAATCGAACGCCTCTTGTTTCATAATCATAAAATGACGTAGGGTTAGCTGACTGCGAGTTGTATTTTATTTTTAGCGGTTGGTGGTACTGTGTTCGCAATATTTACGATTCTTCTTCTTCTTATTTCCTTCGTTAGGTGTTTCGTGCTGGTGTTTTGTGTTTTTCTGACAAAACTGTCAAAGAATGAGTTCGTTGTCAGTTCCATGCGATTTCCAACCTCATTTTGGTGTTTTCCACTGACGTTTTTTCATTTCGTTCGCAGTTATTTGGTGTTTGGCATGAATAAAAGATTTTTAGGTTGGGTTAATGTTTGGACTGCTTGGCGTTGTAGTTGTTTCTGGGGCCTTTTTCAAATAATAGCCGTATATGTACCCGTGTGTGAGCATGGAAAACCCAAAAAGAGCGAAAAACTTTTCAAAAGATGAAGAATATCTGTTCATTTCCTTAGTAGAAAAGTCCAGGCACGTGATAGAATGCAAAACAAAAGGTGCAACAACATGGCGTGAAAAAGACAACGCCTCAACATTGCAAATGTGCAAATAATAGCCACAGATCTGTAAAGGTGCTGAAAGAAAAATACAAAAATTTAAAAAAGATCAAGGAGTCATGGTCATCATATTCCTCAAAATAATTGACTCTAGATCGAAATATTCTTGGTCTCATTGTTTCTTCATCACTGCTATACGCATTTACATCATAACCATCCGTTTCAAATAAAAAGAACGATGAAAAGCGTTAAGGTAAACGATAAAATATGAAACTTCAAACGACTAGCAAGTAGCAAAACCAAAGTAACATAACCTAATGCGCGTGGTGCGTCATCGCAAACCTGGGATTACCTCAAGAATTTCTTGAGGTCAAGTTAACTCAGAGTTAACCTCAAGTAAAATCGAAAAACAACCATTTGTGAAACATGACATCTAGAGTTAACCTCCGGTCAACACACAACCTTGAGTTAACCTATCACTGTGAAACCGGCCTAAAGAAATAGAATCTAGGTATGTCTCTGAATGGTGATATTGTCATAATAACGATATTGTTGCGATCATGCAGATAAACGGTTTTTATTTATTTAATTAGGAAACACTCTGTATAATACGGATTTGTTTACGGCCTTAGCAGCCTTTCTTCCAAATCCCTCAGTTCCATGGCTTCATCTATCCCTATCCCGTCCCTTCAGCTTCTTCTCGGCCATCCTCTTTTCCTTCTTTCTCGTGGCACCCATTCCAATATCCGTCGAGGGCATCTATGTTCTCCCATCCATTTTGTGTGTCCAAACCATGTCAGTTGCTTTTGATGGATCCTGTATGTTAGATTTCCGGATTGTTTCATTTCTAACTCTGTGTATCCTAGACTTTCTGCAACTCTGTCTTAGGAAGTCCATTTCAGCTAAAAAAGTTTATTACTAATTATTACTACTGATATCCCACGTTTCTGCCCCATACGTGATAACAGTTTCAAATTAATATAGTCTTGTGTAGTATGTTCTTCGTTTTTATGGTGATGTTCTTGTCCCATCGTATGGAATTTAAGGACCTTGTGATTTGTTTTCCTTTGTTTATCCTTTCTTTAATTTCATTCTGGCTGTTTCCTTGATAGTTGACTAATACTCCCAAGTATTTAGAGGTTCTCACTCCTTTTATATGTTCTTGTTCCAGGTATAAATTATCTGTCTCGTCGTTTCCGATAACTAATTATTCGCATTTGTTCATATTGATAGTCAGTCCTGCTTCCTGGTGACTTTCTTGCAGCTTTCTTATGATATAATTCAAGTTATCTCGATTCTCAGCTATAACTATTTGAGCTTCTATTACCTGATCAAAGTTTTAAGTCAGGTAATTACCAATCCTCAGTCAAACGTGGTCGTTAACTGACTGGCAGTTATAGATAACTATCAGCTAAAGCTGTTGTTAAGACGAATTGTGTTTATCAATTACAATTAGTTTCGAAGTTTAGAGGTGGTTGGTGGCAGTGCTTTGGAAAATCGACCTCAATGATTTGCTCAAAATAGGGTCACGCACTTTTTTTTGTCTTTTGTTTGTTGTCACTGTTCTGTGTTGTGCCTTCAACGTCGCTCACAGGTAAGAGATATAACTGATATTTTCAAGTCTCAGTTACTTTAACTTCTACTCTATTAGTTATAAAGTGAGTCCGGATATCCGACCGACAACGCTTGACAGATGATTGACCTCACATTCTTATGAACTTTGAGATAGGAACATGAAGATTTAAAATGTTTTTTTTCAACATATAGAGTGTCAAAGTTTTACCTTTATTTTCGTTTTTTCTCAACTATTCCGCAATAAAATGGCACAACGATCTTAAATTACGTATTGGGGGGTTTGTTAAGACAAGAAATCCAAATTCAACCACTGTTTCGCTATCATGAATAGAGTGCTCCACCTAAGGCACATCGAATTGTTTTAAATTAAAAAACTCTTTTCCGGTTTGGCGCATTAATGTGAATATTAAAAAATCGTTTCTGCAACATTTTTTACGTAAAAAGGTATATTTTTTGAAGTCGTTAGAGGTAAGTGTTTTTGAGATTGCCTTTATTGAGATTTTCCAGGCACCCCAATCAGTTGTAAAATGTGAGCGAAAGAATTATCCATTTTCCTCAGCTAATCAATATTAGATCAAAGAACATGTTTCAACCATATCTAATTACCTTAAAATAGGTTAGTAGTACGGCAAAGTCACAGACTTCTAAATGTTATAATCTCTGTATCTTCAATTTTATTCTGAGATCTACGTATACCGATAATGGTGACTTACACTTAAATGATTAGCTTTATGGGTATATGGTATAGCGCGCAAAATTGAGAATCCAAGAAAAGACGTATTCCCGTGTTAGCGAGGAGGCGTGGCCACCTGTTCCCTTTCTCCAGTATGTGTCTCTAAGATGAGGAGAGATAAGCCCAAAAATCCAAAGGTAAGATCAAAAGGTCCAAAGGTAAGGTCCACAGGTCACCATAAAAACGAATTTCTCATTTCCAAGCTCCTGACGTTACCTTTAAACTTACAGTAATGACTCAAAGAGCAAATTGAAGAAGAAAGCTTGCACTTCTGCAACTATCTAGCCTTTTTTTGATATCGTGTTTGGTTGTTTAATTACAGGAGTTTATACAATGTATGATTTTGCATTGCCAGTTTTTTTGCACGTTAAAAAACTTTTTTGAGCAAATCGAAAATAGTTGTCATTCATTAAGGTCTTAACTATCGCCTTCTGAAATATTATATATGTAGTTTGAAAATAGAGTGAGTTATGCGAGAAATTGTGAGTGTTTTATATGGAAAATACGTATGTATAAATGTGTGTATTCAGGCCCCTTAAGTCCCATGTCCCATAAAGTCACACTAGAATTCACCAAGGATTCTGAATATGCAATAATACGAGTATATAAGATGTTGTCCTCTTTAAAAAAATAAAGCTGACACATTTTGTGTTTTGGGATCATCCTATATAACATCAAAATATTTCTAAAGTGTAGCTCTAATGGGTCCCTATGCATCCAAAATTATTATTTTCTTTTTCATCAGATACTTTAGCCATGATACTCCGTGTCGGATAACGTGAATAACCCGGTATACCTACATCTCATTTATATACGATGTGAGCCGACCTGGTAGTTGCAATTAGGATAAAAAAAGCTACACCATAATAATTATTTGCGAATATTAATTTATTGAGTTCTCAAAATCCCATAAATCTTGAACTAAACTTAATGAACTGAGTATTATTTTTGGGCATGAAGTATATCTACACAAAATTACCAGTTTGTTATACCTGAGAAATAAGGTAGCGTGAAAACTAAAACAACAGCCATCCATATGCATGAGGACATTTACTGTTCTTAATTCTAATATGAATTTATGTATGTTATACGACTTCGTTAAAAAAAATTGCCTGCCGTTCGTGCGAAGTTCTGTTTTAATAGACATTTTCGTCCGGTTAACAATATAGCATACATAATCCGCGCTGTTCTCTATTAAGCACTACAATAATTACTATTACTTTACCTGTGTAGCTTGTTGCTGTAATAGAGTTTAACAAAACTGGCACTTGCGTAAGCATATGTTGATTTTAGTCAATTAGTCAGACATGTTTCTTGCATGTTCATTATGGACATTGGTAGGGGCAAATTAAGTTATACACATACACTTTACCCACACAGCACACTGACGTCTAATAGATGTCCATGAGATGTCCATTATGAATGTCCAGGATATACACAGGATATCTAGTTGCGTCTAATGGATATCCCATGGACATCCAAATGTGCGCTAATATCCATAAACCTGGATATACATGTGGATATCTCATGTATATCTCATAGATATTCGAATGGACTGACATTAGATGTCATATAGATATATAAGGGATATCTATCCAGATATTGTGGATATTGAGTAGATATCCAGATTACATATCCACTGGATAACCATAAAATATTTAACGTCAGTTCTTTGGAGGTTGAAATGGCCATATGCTTCAAATATTGAAGGTGGACCTATGGACCACCTTGAATATTCAGAGGCCATATCATATGCCTATATAATAGCAATAACAAAGATGGGTATTAATAGTGGTCTAATTTTTCCAGAAAGACATTATTACATGCATCTTATGGGCACTAACAAAAATATGTATTATGTTCAAACAAAATTTACTTGTAGTGACTGTTGAAAATGAGATGTTCGAAAAGTGACAATTGAAACTCGGTCAACTTCTTCTGAACACAGTGTAATAATGAAAAATCATTTAAAAAAATTCTGGAAAAATTGTGATTGATGTTTGTGAATATCTGTAAATATTAGTTGCAGATCTGTAAAAAATCTTATATCACTGTAAAATATAGCGTTGTTACTTACTTTATGTTTCTAAATATTATCTTCTTGTATTGCTTTTAGGATTTGAATGCAAAAATAAATTAGTGGAACAAATACATTCTCAAACATCAGTTTATTTATATTCATATATACAATATGAAAACATATATACAAATATTACATTTGACTTCTCATTGATTCATCACTGTTCCTGAAAACAAAATGAAAGGTTGTTACTGACTATTCATTCATAAGAAACAACATGAAGCATCACAAAAACGGGTCATACATGCACATAATTGTATCTACATGTTTATCTTTATATTTTTTGGCCCCACTACATGGTATGTCAGCCATATGAAGAATACTACATATTGAAGAAAACTTCATATGGCTGAGATGCCTAACATGTTCATTCATTTACTGTTTGATTTGGATTTTTAGATTACAAAGTCGAGGCCCAAACCAAACTAAAAGTTATGTTAGAACTTAGAACACAGGTTAGAATTATTGGTTCTACCATGGCTATAGTAAATCTTACCTGTTACTGTTAAAATCACTGGAATCGTTGAAATCAAAGATCCCTCCACAAGGCCGTATAAAAGGCTAGGTCAAATAAGCAAAGTTAAAATATAAAATGCTTTAAAACCAACCCCACAAATACGCCTACGCCAGACGCCTACGGGATGACAAGAAAGCACAAGATGAAAGTATTCTAACAAAACATTACAGCATCACGCTCACACAAACATTACACTAATCTTTATACAGCACTTGGAAAAATTGAATATACTGATACGGCACGCAAAAAGTAGTCAAACCTTATATTTATGTAGAAGAAATAAAAAGTACAGTGATCAAAATGGAGGGACGCCATGACACCAAATCAAAAACACTGCGCAATGCGCATGCGTCACATTTGTTATCCATCGTGGACGTTTATGGATACGTATTGGATATTCAAATTGATCCAGATCTTATCCACCATGGACGACGTAAAAGCATGGACTTTCTATGGATCTAATGTAAATCCAGTGGACATCGTGCTGTGCGGGTAGTGCTGTGTGGTGGTTCGGTACAAATATTTCAATAACGCATCATTCGGTATTGCTGATGACGAAGCAAATAATTTAGGTGTGTCAATAGATCCTAACTTTAAATATAAGTCTCACATTTTAATGTACTCAAAATGGCTATGTTATACGTCTTAAGCAGCTGTATTCTGATAGAGAAGATGACTGACAAATAATATTGAGCATGTAACTCATTGGTTTTGTCCCATTTTACTTTCCACACCGATAGTGTTTGATTTGATTGTTATGCTGAAAATGTTCGACTTTGAAGTAATACCTTTTTAGGCGTCCTATGATATCTACATAATGAAAATCCACGTAACTGATTCCATCAGCCTGTCAGTCTATGTGTTGGCGTTTGCGTAATCTCAGTAAACGCTGCATGGATTGTGATAATTTGCCATATGCTGTGGAGCCGTCGTAGATAATGTCGCTATAATTTTGATTATGGGTGCATGGAAAACTGAAAAGTTTGTTGACCCGTGAAAGAAAGACCTAGCCGCATAATACACTTTTTTATGTCCACCCCAACATTGCCTTACCTGGTACAGAAAACCTAGGACTTTGCATTTTCTGACGTATACATACGAGTATTTCTTTAGGTCTTCCTATAGCGTATAAACTGGTAATTATGTAACGTGGATGGTTTTTAGAAATCGTGCCAGTTGGGCCGCAGCAATAATAAAATAACTTCACGTTTCCTTAGAGGGAGTAAAATTTAGGTAATTTGGGGGGAGGGTTGTGAAATTTCTAAACCGTAACGTGAGCCATGGTACAAATCGATACAGTCCATGGCGTTTGAAAATTTTATTAGTGGCGGTGAAACTAAATTAGAAAAGGATACAATATAAACCCATTTGAACTCCATTTTTAGGTACTCTAGGGACCTCTGATCATTTTCAATTTTTTTGAGCGATTAAAATGATAGGATGGAGTATTGAATAGAGTGGTTGGGAAACCTCGGAACATTTCATTTCCTTCCAAAAAGGGATTAATACTGGTAATATAATCTATTTTTAAATATCAGAATATCGGGATGTCATGTGATTAGAATACCAATTGAGAATTGCAGAATAAAAACTGTGACGTCATAATTTCTACGGTGAGAGATACAAGAAACTATTTACGAGTTTTTGTGTTGGATGTTTCTTTAAGGGCGGGCGGGCGAAGATTTAGTCGCAAAGCGATCTCAGGCTATAGCTTCAAGTAATGGAAATATAATAAAATACTGTCAATATAATGTGAGGGAAGTACTGAGTCAATCAACTTGACTGCATTTTTTCTTATGACTTACCTGTTTACGCCCGATCTATCAAACTTTCAGATGAATGTCGAGCACAAGGGATTCAAAATTCTTGCATACGAACATATAATATACAAATTCGAAGTGAATTTATTGTTTTATATTTATTACCAGACTATCTCGCAAATTAAAGAAATATCGTCAGATATACCTTATACTGATGCTTAATCTATAATTCGATGTCAAAAATCGCATGTTATCTCGTCCTGTCACTATAGATAAGGCATTATTTGTGACACACATAAACTTATCACAACAGTATAACTCCGGTCAGTACATATCGCCATATAACAAAATATAAGAGAAAGAACGACAATACATTGGGTTATCCCCATAGACGTAGTTAATACGATTCTGCCAGAATCTCAAGGGTTGTACTCTTGCTTTTCACAAAATACTACTTTTCTGTGCTCCATTCGCAAGACAAATTGTTGCCAGATGTGGGTTTTATGTTTATATTTAACAAATCTATATTTTGTCTCTTTTATGTCTTTTGCCCACTAACTTAAAAAAAAATTCTAGTCCAGCTCAGTACTCCGAAGTATGTTTAACAGAAAATCTCACAAATGTCAAATGTATGTGCATCACTATTACTATGGCCGCAACCCAGCTCTAGGTGGAAAACTAAAAACTAAGAATGCTATATGATGCTATATGATGAATCAAAGCATTTATCTCAAATTGTAGATTACCTAAGCTGAGTTATTATCATTGCTGCCTGGAAATAGGATTTATAGGTATCATCAGTAGGATTTATAGATATTATCAGTAGTAGTCTCTGTACCAACAGTTTGGAAATAACAATATGATAATAAAAATAAGGAAAAAAAAGTACAACAGCAATTGGGCTATAATGAATGTATTTTTCATATTTAGTAATGCACAAGGAGAAGAGTGAGCCTGGGGAAAGATCAAGTGGTACAAAAATATCTGCAAAAAATATGAGTAAGCGGCTTCAGATTTTAACAAAACGAGAATTTATAGCTCCATTATAAACTGTCAAGTAAAAAAGACTTTCGTTGTCATTTACAGTCAATAAGACATCAATTACCACAATCTTTTGCATCATACAAGCTACTCAGCTGCGCAGGTGGGGAGCGTTTTCTCCTAGACAGGGAGGCTCTAAAGTACCCACCTCGTTATTTATGAGTTTCTGCTTCAAGTTTCAATGTGTTTATTAATATAATGTCAATTCAATATCTTGCGATGTATAACTGACAGCAGTAATTGTCGTTTTCCTATGAAGCTTTATATGCTCCTTCACCAATTTTTAAAATCGTGTAAAACATACAATCTCCTACAAGTCGAAAGGCGGTGGAGGCATATACTATAATAGCCTCCCGCAAAGGCTGACAGCCTATGGCGCTGTTGAGGCGCTCGAGAGGATAAGTGTCTGTACACGTTACATTTGAAACGCTGCAAGTTGTAGCCTTCGAAGTACTTCAAAGGACGGAATGCTAGAGGAGACTGGTTTGGGGAATACGGACTTCGACCTGGTAAGGATGAGCTCGCAGAGCCTCTCTAGTGTTCCTCGTTCGGACGGTCTTTGGTGTAATCTGGGAGAACCCACTCCCTGATACAATCTGTAAAGCAGGGACCGGTGGTCATCCTTTTCCGATACTCCAGGCTGTGGAGGTCCTTTGCGAAGTTAGGCGTATCAATTAGTCTGATCGCTCTCTTCTGGATAGTGTTCAGAAGGTTTAGAGAGTGCTTCGGAGCACATCTCCACACATGAGAGCAATACTCCAACGATGGTCCGATCTGTGCCTTGTAGAGCAACAGTAGTTCCTCTGGTGTATACAGCTTCCTACAGCGGAAGAAAACTCCAAGCTTCTGGGATGCCGTTTTAGCAACACTGACGAGGTGGTCGTGCCAGGACAGGGTTGTCGTGGCATAGTGACATTGAGCCTTATGGGCCATGTTCCATATCCTTGAGCTCACTATGGGTAAGGTGGCAATAATTTTTCTGGTGTTTCCCCAAAGGAAGCCTTGGAGCTATTCAATGCCGGTAGGAGTATTTACCCTCAGGATAGTTGTTTCTATTGGTTCACTGCTTTCAAAGTATGGATAATTTTTCCATAGACAACGAAATTATTAAATATTTGACTAAATTTATTTAACAAATATAACTACATTAATTATAACTGCAAAAATAAATAAAACTTGATTCTTTGTCTTCAGATTTGCTTGTTATAGTGATTGTCTACGTGCACCTCTTGGGCTCAACTGTTCTCTCTACTACCCGAACCTACGCTTATGTTCAAGTTGCTTTATCAGATACTAAAACCGATATCGGATCATTAAGACTCCGTCCAGCTGTAAAATAACTTTATGTCCGGATAATACGTTCGTAAAGGAGATAAATTAAGGTTATGAAAGAATTATTGGCATCATAGTAATAATATATGCCTGTAAAACAGTGAACATTCCGATAGTCCGCATTTAAGAATTTATTAATCGTCGAATCGAAGCGGAAACAAGAATATTAATTTAGTTGTGAGCTACGATCGCTCGGCGGTATGAGATTCGTATATGTGCTAATATTTACGACTGACGGTGTACAAGCAGATATCATTTCGGAAATTATACCTGATTAAGGGCTGACGCGAAAGGGGCTTTTTCTAGAACTGCTCGGCGTATCATCTATAGACGAAGCGAAGTCGCTAAGCAAACGATGCAAACGAGTTCTTAAAAAATATGTCAGTGATTGTCATCGATCTTTAAAATTCCAAAAATTGGTATATTGTACTTTCTTCTTCTTCTCGTGCCGTATCAGGTCCCCCTAACGTTGGCAATTACATTGGCGAATTGATCACGGTCTTCGGCTAATCTAAATAGTTGTTCGGCACTGCGTATTCCGGTCCAATCGCGAATGTTTTTCAGCCATGACATTTGTTTCCTTCCAATGCCTCTGCGACCCTCGATTTTGCCTTTTATTATGAGTTGAAGGATTCTGTAGCGGTCCCCTCGAAGGATATGCCCCAAGTACGATATTTTCCGTATTTTGATTGTCTTGATCAACTCTCGAACGGCACTTGCTCTATTTAAAACTGCTTCGTTGGTCTGTAGGGCCGTCCACAGTATTCGGAGCATTCTTCTATGCAATCACATTTCGAATGCTTCCAGGCGATTAATAGCGTTGGCCTTGAAGGTCCAGGTCTCAGCACCATACAACAACACCGACCAAATAAAGCATCTGACGATTCTCTGGCGCAATCCTAGGTTTAAGTTGTCATTGCAGAAGAATGATTTCATTTTTAGGAAAGTTGTGCGAGCTGTTTCTATTCTGCACTTGATCTCTTTATCTGGGTCTAGTTGTTCCGTAATGTAGCAGCCAAGATATCTAAAATGGTTGACTCTCACCACATTTTGTTGGTCTATATGTAGGGAAGCATCGGCGTGCGGTTGGCGACTGAATATCATAAATTTTGTTTTGTTTTGTTTTTGTACCATCTGTGCAAATTTTGAGGATGATTTTTATATCTTTCATCTACTTCCATTAAGTTGTACAGCGATTATAAATTACTTTTGAATAGGTAATATTACTTATAAACGAACAGCGTCAATTATTTTTCATAGTTCACGCTCCAGCCGTGGGTTATGAACAACGTCTACTAATCACATACCAGTACTAAATACACAAATCAACTACAAAAAACTACGGCTCGTGCTCCAATCTGCAACTACGTGAGTTATTACCGTCATTACCTCTTGTTGAACAATATACTATTAATTGACTGTATGACAGCACGGTGAAGCATATGCAAAAATCACTTTATCACTTAGTAGTCTGTGATCGCACTGCATGCCTATTAAGTTACCATGGTAACGAATCAACAACGCAGGAAAAGGGGACCTGGAAAGCTACAGCTCAACCCAAACACAAGATAAGTTTCAGAAATTACACTAAAACAAAGTCTGGAAAATATTTGTAGTTTCAAAAATTCCAAAAACCCTTCAGTCACATGCAGGGTGTACATTTGAAAACAATTCAAAAGGTTTGTCAAGGGGAAAAACTTGTTAACCAAAAGCTACTTCCATTTTTGTACCCTCTTCCCCTTAAGGTCATCCCCTTAAAAAATGTAAATGACATAGGATATCGAGTAAAAGCTTGTCTCAAGGTATTATCGATATCCTCTCTTTTGACGTTTGATCTTTTTAAATCGGTCGATACTTTCTCGAGAAAATTAGAAAAATATTTATGTATCTCAATTTGTTCAAACGGAAAAAAGAAACACACGAAAATATATTTTTTTGCAACAAGTGTTCGAAATGTTGTTCGTTATTGGCCAGATAATGACACAGGCGATGTTCAAATTTCCGACAGACAGCTGCAGAAATATGGGATATCATGGCAGCTTTTGATGATGTGTTAAAGGTCATCCAACCTTTCAGGCTGAGGAGCGAACACAATGGATTTGAAATGACCCCATAGACAAAAGTATAGTGGCGTCAAATCAGGAGATGTAGCAGGCCATTCTATAGGCCCTCGTCGCCCGATTCATTTATCTGGAAACGCGTCGTCCAGTCATTGTCGAACCAGGAGAACATAGTGAGTAGGGTCGCCGTCTTGCAGAAAATCATCAAGTATACGGTTTCCATCCTCTTCGATTTGGTTTTCAGTGGTTTCAGTGATAAGAGCACTGATGGTATTTTCTAACATCCCCAAACAGATGTCTCAATTCAAATTTCCATTAATATACAATGGCCCAATGCTTGCCGATACGATACGATTTTTGGTGGTACTGGGTATGACCTTCTGCAACAGCATGATAATTTTCATTGCTCCAATACCTGCAGTTATGTTTATTACCAAATCTAGTTAGATTAAATGTACCTTTATCATTCAATCAATCAATCAATCAATATATTTATTCGTTGAGTATACAAATAAATATTAGTCATAGTTCGCAGAAAGCTAGGCTTTGTGCGCGAATACCGACTAGTAGATACAGACTAAAATATTTCATAACCTTCCTTAGCTGCGAAGCTCGATCATATCCTTCTGCTCCATATCGTTGTTAGTTCTTCCTATCCTCAATAGCTCAACTGGATCGGGGTTTCAGCAGTATTTTGGAGCTCCCTGCACAACATACCATCACCAAAAATAATTAAACTGCTTTCGACTGAATCTTCTTCAAATTTTGACCTGTGACTATCCAATTTTTTTTTTTTATATTTCCATGTGTTTTTGTTTTTTTATCTGAACAAACTAAGATACATAATGATTTTTCTAATTTTCTCGAAAACGGGGCGACCGATTTTATAAATTTAACGTCAAGCATATATTTTTTACACACGATTGATGTTATCATTAATCGCTGTGTCATTTTTTCACAAAACTCAACTTGCCGGTCAGAATCATCTTAGGTTGACACTTTCACCATTTTTGGTTTGAGTAGATAAAATTCATGGAGTTTACTAGCTGTGCGTATGGAGCCTAAGCCAAAATGATCCAAAACTTTAACTTGATCTGTTTCATCCGAAACTCCCCGTTTTTATTTGCTACAGATCCAGCTTGAGTAAAAATACCTATGCGAAGTTATCTTCCTCGGACTATGGTAGTAAGAAGAATGTTTATTGAAAAAAAAATAGGAAACCCTAATATACAATCGTATGATTGATACATTAAAATAAAAAGATGATTCGCACTCCTTAAACAATAATCACTAAAAACTTAGAACACTTACTTACTTATTATTTAATATTTATAAAAACTGATAAACATACTTAACATAACCATTGTGACATATAGATATAGGACGATCATGGGAAGATATACTTTTTCAGCTCTCTTTTAAAGTTCTTAATATTAGAACTTTCTCTAACAATGATAGGCAGATTACTAAAAGCATCATACCCCTTAAAGAATACAGAATTCATTGTACTTTTTTTGTGCGTTTTCAAAATGTATATATTAGAATTATTTTCTGTTAAGTATTCCAGCGCCATTCCTGTAACTATTTTAAATATAAAAATCATTGTTAAATAATAGGTTCTTTGTGAAACAGATAAAAAACTTAAGGAATTCAACATGAAATCTATAGGTGTTAAACAACCACAATGCAATATGACTCTCGTGGCACGGTTCTGCAACTTTTGTAATTGAGTCATTTGATTTAAATTAAAAAAATACAAAACTGATGAACGATAGTCAAAATGTGGCTGTATTATGGTTTTATATACTGTTAATCTTGTGTGGAATGATAGAAAATTACATACTCTTGAAAGGTAAAATAGTTTTTTTGATATTTTCAGACATACTCGAAATGTTTATCAAATTTTAATAAGTTATCCAACTGAACTCCTAGGTATTTGACGGTGCTTACTATCTCAATTTTGTCATTGTTAATACTGATATTTTCATTGTTGATATTTGTTAAACTATATTTGTAACTGGTTGTGATAACCATTGCTTTAGTTTTAGCTAAATTAAGTTTTAGTGAATTTGATTTCATATACGGATCAACTTGACTAAGTATAGTGTTCATTTTATTAATTGCAGTATCCAAATTATCATCAGAACATGCCGGTACCGTATCATCTGCAAAGAGGTTTATGAATTCACAATCAACAAAAAGCTGTATAATATTAATGTATAAGATAAATAGTAGTGGCCCCAAAACACTACCCTGAGGTACCCCTATTCTATTATTAATTATGCTTGACGTGTTTTTGCCAATTCTTACTTTTTGTTTTCTATAATCTAAATAGCTACTTAGATAATTAGAATCATATCCACTGTTTTTCCAACTCTCCGTCAGTAATTTGAACATTGCCTATGCCATTTTTTGGGCAACTACGGGAAACATTTTGAACACTTAGTGCAATAAAAAAATTATATTTCCATGTATTTTTGTTTTTTATCTGAACAAACTTAGAAGCCCCCATTTAGTCGACTTCGAATCTCTTAGGCTTTAGAGCAAAATTTAAGTCATCCGTCATACTGGTAAATAAACTGTAAAAAACCCTTTTTCTAAAGGTATCGTAGTAGGCTGAATGTGTGGGAACTAACTTAACTCAATTCCTTTATTTTGTGTCTCCACCTTTTCATCCTGAAACAAAGTCAGGATCTGTGAAGAAAAACCGCAAACGGGTATACCGCAGCGCATCACCAGATCGCCGAAAAAGGTCAGATGAATTTTGTATTAGAAATAACGAATTCCCTTAATTGAATATATGTATCCTGTTTTTCAGACCATAGTCGTCTGCGTCTTTCGCGCGCCGTGAGACCGTGCGCGGTGTGTGTTCCCCTTAATTAATTGGCGTTCTAGAGTCGCATTTGAAATTTAAATGGTTTATTGTCGCGCTTGTACGCCGATAAGATAACGGCGGAGATTCAACGAGAGTGTGGAAATTGTAATGGACCGTTGGATATATTCTACGTTATCCTGGATTCTTTCTGTTTTTGTCTGTTTCTTGCACTAGGAAAGGGTTGTTGTTCGCGAAAAACAACCTATTGACTCTGCCTTCACTGAACGAAAACAGCAGTATTGATAAAAAAATGGAGTCAAGTTGACTGGCTCAGCACTTCCCACACATAACAGTGATTTCATTTTATTATTTTCCCATAGCATGAAGCTAGGTCATTGGATAGCCTATTATAAATACAAAAAAATTGAGTTTTATGACCTCCACACCCCATCTACCCCAATTTCACCCCCACCCAAAAAAGTAGAAAATGATCACGAACCCCTTAAAATGCCTAAAAATGAAGTTTGAGCTGTTTCTATATTCTTGGTTCTTTTATTATTGCTGCGCCGCCACTGTCACGATTTCTAAAATCCATAAACGTTTTCCATCCTCACCACGGTAATAATACCACAGTATTATTTCATTTCATTAAAATCAATCCAATAGTTTCCATGTTACACAATATAGAACGAGCTAAAGCAATATTCGTATGCATACGTCAGAAAATTTTCAAGTCCCTTGGTATCTGTAATGGGCAAGGTAATGTTCGGATGGACATAAAAAAGTGTATTATGGCCCTAGGTATTTCTTTCACAGGTTAGTGGACAGTCTATTATGAATACAACAAATTTTCGGTCTTACAACTCCCCTACACCCCAACCACCCCAATTTCACCCCCACCCCAAAAAAGTAGAACATGCTCAGGAGCCCCTAAAACACGTAAAAACAAAGATTGAGGAATATTTAACATTTTTTGGTTTTTAGCTAATGCCCATGCACTGATTTTCAAAATTATAGGAACGTTACCTACTACGACTCCACAGCATAGCGCTCACAATCAATGCAGCGGTTACTGAGATTAAGTGGCTGGAAAAACGCATACATACAGACCGACAGACAGACAGACAGACCGACAGACAGACCGACGGAAGTGAGTGACGTGGATTTTCGTTATGTAGACATCATAAGACGCCCAAAAAGTGTATTATCTCAAAATCGAAAACTTTCCCGATCACAGTACTCCCCTCACCTATTGGTGTGGGAAGTAAAAGTAGATCAAATCAACGAATGATAACATTAGTGTTACGCCGACGATCTTAGTCGTTAATACAATGAAATGTCATATACATAGATTCTCCTGTGCATCAGGTTACTATTACTGTACATTGAGTCAATGACTACCGCGTATAGATCCATGTTAGGGGACTAATCATTAAGGTATGATCAGAGGTCATTAATATTGCAGGCAAGAGCCACTACCGTGATGTTAATATCAACGGTGAGTGGATTGCTATCGCCAACTCCAGCCCTTATAAAATCCATAAAAAGTCGTTTGCTCAAGCATCCATATTATAACTAGATGCCTACTTACATTTCCTGTGAGTATAATTTCAGTTTCTACATTTTTTGTAACTGATAAAGGTACCTAATCTATTGAGTTGGGACTGAAAATATGAATTACATTATACGAATGGAATAAACTATATAGCATTCATATGTTTAGACCGAATATAGTTATTAGTAAAACTCTGAAAGGTATTTAACAACCTTTTCATAATTAATACTGTTGATTCATTCGATGCAGTAGCACTGACCATGAAATCATAAGTTTCCGAAAACGTCCAGTATAATAATATAGTGGTCAGCGAGGATATCCACCTGAGCATTCACTGTTGGCTTCTAATTAACAGTGCCGTTTCAAGAGTGGCGCCGGGAAACAGCAACAAAGCTTACACAGAATAGGAGGCTAATGACTACAGAAGTCGATGGCGTTGACACAAAAGTAACAAAAAAAATATACAGTCATAAGGGTAAACCTTGCATATTTAGCTTTCCACATACGAGTTAATAGTATAGCAATGCACTCGAAATTATCTGTCACGAAAATTGCTTGGAAAGGAAACAGTAAAAGTACTACAAAATGAATACCTAAGTGTAGTTCAGCTAGTTTTGATGTACCTATATTTAGAAACAAATGGACTATAGTGACTTGGCTCAGTACTTCCCACGTATTTTCGGTATTAACAAAATTTTTGAGTTACTAAATTCTCCCCTTCCCCACCTGTTCACTTTTACCATTCGCCTGTAGACACTATCAAATGTTATTGGACAATTAAGTCTGTGGTTTTCAAAAATAGTTTTTACAATTATTGTAGATATGTTCAAAAGCGGAATCAGTATACAAAAAAGCGAGATGCCGAAGACGTAAATAAGTATTCGTGTATGGTTTTCAATGCAGCAGTTTAATATATATGACTCAATATGCCAAATAACCTGTCAAAATTCGAGGTCTGAAAGTTACAGTAAATATTCCGAAATATACGAGAAGAATTTGATGTGACGAGGTTTCAGTTTAATCAAATCCTAATCTACCAGTGGAATTAAATGCAGTGGTATTAGATGTAGGTAGCTGAAGAAAGTCGACAATGGATCTATCGCACGAAATTCATCGCTTCTGTCACTTGATAGTGGATGGCCGTATACAAGGGGTAGCTCTTCACGGACGATGGCTAGTTTTATTTGCCTTGTAAATAGGTTGCAAATAAATAAACTAAACTAAAATGTTTTTATCAATTGGTTATTTGCAATGAAACAATATTAATATGAAGCAACCAAGCCAGTTGTTTCCAAGTTAAACATATTTTCTCAAGTAACATTTGGGTAGGTCAGTGAAGTATGCAATATAACCAACGTCACTTTTTTCAGCCTAACGGAAAGTTATCAGGAACGCATATAATATGCCTAACACGAAATGTTGTTCAGACCCCAGGATTTCTGTTTTTTGCTAATTACTACACCGCCAATTCAACGATGTCCGAAAATGTTACAGTATTACCTACTATGACCCTACAGTACATATCGCACTACAAATTAATTAATAAATGGCTTGTCTGAGCGGCTGACGTCTGTCCTAAGGTTTAGTGGGTTGGAGTCGGAGACTGAGGGCTTTATAATGGCTTGTTAAGACAGTGTCTCCAACACCTTGGTATACTGTAATAGGGTTTTGGGTGTAGATGTACCCGACACTCGTTGTGGAGCTTACCGCCAGAGACGCTTATGCATCTCTTGTCTGCGTGTAAGACGTATGCTGGGACGGCTTTCGTCCATCGGCACAACGCGGTTCTACGAGTGCTCTACTATTATTTAAGGGATACATACGGTATCGATAAGACACCGGTGCTGCCATACGCTCCGGGGGATATAGAGTCCGTTGTGAAGAACGAGAGATGCCGTTGTTACTAGAATTACTCGTTCCCCACATTCGAGCTTGATGTACAAGCAAGCAAGCCCGACATCTCAACCACCAACAGAAGACGATGTTTGTTATAGAGTTTTCGGCATCTGCCGAGATGAACATCGTCTCTAAAAGGGCCGATTTCACAATGACCTGTTAAAAATTTATCTGTTAACGATTAAGCGTTAGATAAATTGTTTGAACAATTAAAGATTAAACTTGAACGAATTCATGTAAATATTATCTGATAGCTAATATCCATAAAAACACTGATAGCTACCTATCTGACACTTTTAACTGGACACAGAAACCGGCCCTAAGGAGGAAAAAAATATCAGGAGTTGATCTGACAACTTTGCAGTTTCTGGCCAGACTAGTCTGCTGGTTATGGTCATCCTTGGGTCCCTTCGTCTACTCAGGGTGCACGATTCGTGGAGTCAGTGATTGCTAACCTCATGGTGTGAGGAGTAGTCAATGAGCAAGCACGGTGAGAGAATCTCAAGGAGGAGTTCATATTTCTTGGTGCTCTTCCACTCTTGCTTAAGAATCTAGAGTATAGCGCGCAAAATTGAGAATCCAAGAAAAGACGTATTCGCGTTTTAGCGAGAAGGCGTGGTCGCCTGTTCCCTTTCTCCAGTGTGTGTGTATCTAAGATGAGGGGAGATAAGTTCAAAAATCCAAAGGTAAGGTCAAAAGGTGAGGTCCAAACGTCACCATAAAAATGAATTTCGCATTTCCAAGCTCCTGACGTTACCTTTAAACTTAAGTAACGATTCAAAAAGCAAATTGAAGAAGAAAGCTTACTTGGCCTTTTTTTTTGATATCGTGTCTGTTTGTTAAATTACAGATATTTGAAGACTGTATGGTTTTACGTTGCGAGTTTTTTTGCATACTAAGAACCTTTTTTGATAAAATTGCAAATAGTTTTTATTCCTTAAGGCCTTAACTATGACCTTCTAAAATACTGTGTATGTAGTTTGAAAAACAAGTGAGTTCTGTTCGAAATGGGAATCCGTGTTTTAACATGGCAAATACATATGTATAACTGTACCCAGGCCCCTTAATTGCTTAATTCGTTAATCTACATGATGACTGCAAGCCTATACTAACTTAACCTAACTCAAACTAATACTAGTCACCAACATATAGCAATACAGAATGACAAAGTTTTCGTTTTACATAAACTCCAAAGGCTATATTCTGATGTCTGTAAAGTACAGAATATCGTCAGTACCATTATTTGACATGTATATGTATACGTACTTTACGAGTACAGACAACTATAACACGTATACGTAAAGCAGTAAAAAAAAGTGAAAACCATCAAAAAAGAATCCTTTCACCTCGTCCAGGTGACTAATGTAATTTTGATGGGCGCTAAACAGTTCCCTTTAGGCTGCGAGGTGGGTCGACGACGATCTTAATTTTTGAAATTAATAGAGGGGTCCGTCCACCTGCCTGCATAATGACGGGTTCTATCTCTGCGGCTCTTCAACTCACTTCAGGGTAATCACCGGGCGCGATCCACAGCCCGCTGGCTGTCATTAGACTGCCACGCACCTTATACAAACCACCGCCACCGGTGCTACTTGAAGAAACTGACTGTCCATCGCTACGTTTCTACGGGCTTCAAAAATTGTTTTCAAGACATTTTGTGATTTTGGATTGTCGGTATTTCCACAATAGGTTTCGAAACGCATTCAAAACGTCTTCAACTGACACTCTTGAAGAAAACTTCATTTCCTGGTTTTATGACCTGTTTTGTTTTTACTTCCCACACCGATAGGTGAGCGGAGTATTGTGATCGCAAAAATTTTCGATTTTGAGACAATATACTTTTTGGGCGTTTTATGGTGCCTAACATAACGAAAATCCACGTCACTCATTTCCGTCGATCTGTCTGTCGGTGTGCCTGTCTGTTGGCGTTTTTCTAGCCTCCTAATCTCAGTTGTAAAGCTGAAAAATTTGTTGTACTCATAATAGGCTGTCTACCGACCTGAGAGAGAAAGACCTAGCGGTGTAATACACTTTTCTAGGTCCATCCGAACATTGCCTTGTCTATTACAGGAACCAAGGGACTTCCGATGTATACATACGAGTACTGCTTTAGATAGTTCTTTATTTTATAATGTAGAAACTACTGAATTGATGTTAATCAAATTGCGGCACAGTATTACTACTGGCGAGGATGGAAGACGCGTCTGATTTTTGGAAATCATCTCAGTGGCGACGCAGCTAGATATATTAAAGAGCAAAAAATTTGAATATAGCTCAAACTTTTTTTTTATACGTTTTAGAGGTTCCTGATCATTTTCTACTTTTTTTGGGGTGGGGATGAAATTGGGATGGTTGAGGGGTGGGAGGTAAAACTGATTTTTTTTTGCATTCATAATAGAAAATAATAAAGCTGGTATCATCGGAATGTGTGGGAAGTACTGAGTCAATCAACTTGACTACATTTTTTATCATAAATCTTCAGTTCATCCAATTAAAGTTTTCACGATACATTTCAAAACTCAAAACGTTTTGAAAACATTTAGAAAGCTCATGGAAATGTAGAAACTGATTCTGGCCTTTTCGATAAACCCTCAGGATATACCCTAAAGGATGTTGTTTTTGGTGGGACTTCCCTTTTCAGAACCAACTACCTTTGAGAGAAAGGGGCGGATACAGACTAGTTTTTGAGGCGAGGGGCGATCAGGACCAAGACTTATGAGATATGTTGTTGGATCAGGCTTGCAAATAATGATATAAAGGTAAAGGCCCTACGGGTAGAGGGGGAATTACCCCCTCTACCCCGAAGGGGGAATAATTCATTCCCCCCTCCTAGAATAACCTGCTCCTGCATGTATGAATTACTTTGTAGGTTAGAGTAATTGTTTCTTTTTTTTTTAATGAAATTTTCAAAGACCTGTACATCTGCGTTATATATGTGTTTTGGTTGCTTAGTTATCCTCTATACTAACACAAAATATCAGACATAAATTAGTGTCAGTACTGGAGGAAGTCGCCTGTTATTTAACGATTTCTCGGAAAAGAGACACGTATACAACAAAATAGTAAAACAATACTCACTGTTTATAATAAACAGTTGTAATGATAGTTCGGATACAGTGATGCGGCACAAAGTCAATTTTGAATACGCTTGAAATATTTCGAAGTTTTTAATGCAACCTTGTTAATTTTTCATTCTATCAATGCGACATCTTACGCACCATGCATTGAGAGCAGTGATGAAAATGATAGTTTTGAAAAAATCTGTCTTCGACTAAGCATCTGGCTTCCAGGCCTATTTGTTTGCTTCAAAAGACATATTAATCAGGGTTGAGGGGGGAGGGCGATCACCCCCATCGCCCCCCTTTGTATCCACCACTGCTTTGAAATGACAAAGCTAATGTTCTGTGGATCAACGATAGTAAAATCAAAAATAACATGCTAAGAAAGTCCTTGCTATTCGTTCGCTGCAAAGTATTAAGTGCGGCCCTGTCACATGACATGGTTCGAGATTTGTGCGACGAGCGTGAAAAGCCAAGTGTTTCTTCTTCACTTTGAACCATTCGAGGTTGTCTAGCTCGTCCTGCGTATCCACAACGATGTGAATACAAGTATACTGCGTCTCTAGCTCTTTGCACGAGATAGACAGATCGACGGTGTGCAGGTTGAATACCGCTACGATCAGCATACACTCGCAAAGTCCGAGAGGCGAGGCATCGTACACTGAACTCATGTCCACAAGTTCATTATAGTTATACCGGTTGCACCATTTTGGTTGCATACAAAGTCCGATGTATCACGAAAACAACTAGAGAGATGCCAAACGCGCGCTGCTGTCTACATCTGTGCTCCGTAATGAACTGGGTTTTTTCGTTTTTTGCCTCTGTATTGATCTACCAATACAGAGACGGAATTAGAAATGAGGATTTTATTATTGGTCAATATCTTGATATCCCTAGACATTTCAGTTATATGTTACTACTGAGAAGAATCACTTCTTTTGTCGAGTACTATATGCCCTATAAAGAAAAGACCCAGCTTAAAAACATGTATATGGTAACATGGTGGAAGGTCTGGATGTTGGCCCCCATTACATTGAGGAGACGATATTTTACGTCTTATAAGGAAGGAAGCTCACTTTAGATGTTTTACTTTCCACACCGATAGATGATGGGAAAATTTTCGGATTTGATTTTGAGGTAATACGCTTTTTGGATGTTTTATGATATATACATAACACACTCATTTCCGTCTGTCGGTCTGCCTGTCTATTGGCGTTTTTCTAGCCTGGTAATCTCAGTAAGCGCCGCATGAATTGTGCTGAAATTTGGATAGTGATATGGCGTGGGTGTGGAGTTGTAGTAGGTAATGCTGCTACACTTTTGAAAATCGATACGTGGGCGGCAGAGTGATTACCAAAAAATAAAAAAAGTTCAAATATCCCTCAAACATGGTTTTAGGCATTCCTAATAATTCTCTACTTTTCTTGGGTGGGAGTGAAATTGGGATAGTTGGGGAGGTGGCGGGTTGTAAAACTGAACAGTTTGTTGCATTTATAATTAGCTGTTCATTCACCTGTGAAAGAAGAAGCCAGCGACATAAAAGCAAGCAAGCGATTTAATTTTCTGATGTATATATACGAGTATTATGATCGCGAACATTTTCGATTTTTGGATAATAATAATATCTACTTAAAGAAGATCCACGTCATTGATTTCCGTCGGTCTATCCGTCTGTCTGTCTGTTGGTCTGTCTGTCTCTTGACGTTTTTCTAGCTATTTTATCTCAGATACCGATCGTAATGAAATTTGTAGCAATATGCTGTGAGGTGGTAGTAGGTAAGGCTACTATAATGTTGGAAATTGATCCATTGGCGGCGGAAAAATTGATAAAAAATAAAAAAATTATTGGAATTCTCCCAAACTGCGTTTTCAAGCGTTTCAAGGGTTCCTGATACTTTTCCTTTTTTGTTTCAGGAGGGGGTAAAATCGGAGTGGTAGGTTTTAAAACTCAAACATTTGTTTTTTTCATAAAACATACTACATTTCGCTGAAAAAATTGACTTTGGTGATAATATAATCCTATGCGTGTATAACATATTATAATAATATCACGTGTGTAAGTTGGAAACTATGAACTCGATTGTCATTTTCTGAATTAGCTACTCAGTACACAAATATTGAGATTTATTTGAATATAAAACAATGTTATAATATAAGTATCGTTCACAAATCCCATTGCGTAGAAAGCTGTTCGATCCGAAAGCAAAAAAAATGGCGAATGACTTGCTGGTTCCCGTTTGTCATCTACATGACACCCGATGTATTGCGAATGTTGGAAGCGCCCCCTATTCGGAGCGAGTTAGCGAAGCGTTTTCGTCCGCTTACAGTTTATCGAGTACGAGGATCTGGTCGTTTTTCATATTAAAATACATCCGGCTAATTAGTAAGAAAATAAATTTAACGTCGTTATCCCGGCCGAAGTAATTAATATATTTTTGAGTCCGAGGCGTCAGGCCACATCTGCCAGCGGGCGCTCGACTGAAATGGTGTTCGTTCGATATATTTTTTGTTGTGGACCGATTGGGAATCTTAGTGCCCTTTTGACACATATCACAGTAGCCCAGTTCCATATTTATTTATTTATCGTATGGCTCGCAAGTCACATTCAAGATATAAATGAGAAACAAAAAAATAGATATAAATATAAATAGAGTACATGTAGTGTGGATTACAAGATACATAGTCATAATTTTCACAAACAAACATCCAACTTTTTAATATATTCGATTGATCCGTTGGTCAGGTTCAAGAAGCCTTCTGCTTGGCCAGCATACAGTCTTAAAGGACATTCTTCGGTAATGTGCTGGACGGTTTGCCTCTCGGTTCCACAGTCACAACTTGCCGAAGGCGCTTTACCCCATCTTTTCATCATATCTGCGCATCTCCTCTGGCACCATGTTTTGCGTGGCAGTTCGAACCCTGTTGGTTTTGTGGTGATGCACTGTAGGTTCAGAGCATGTACTGGAACGGTTGCGTTTCACTGGTTCTTCCATTGGTCAGAAATGGAGAAACCGTCATGCATTAACTGTTTAGCCATTTTGTAGGGGGATCTCTGGATCGGAATCTGTTAATGTCAAGGCCCTCGGAATAGTCATGAATGGGAAGTAATTCGTTTTTCCTAATTTTTTCGTACTGTGGAAGAAGAGCATTTTTCCTGCGTAGTTGTGGCGGGGGGATATGGCTTAAAACGGGAAGCCAGTAGGCAGGAGTGCTGGTTATAGACAACTAGCCCAGTTTCATAAATAGCCGGCAAAAAAATATTCAAACAGTGAAACGTAATGTCAATGAAACTGTTACTACTACTGTTGCTAAATTGCTAAAACAAAGGAAACAAATCCAGTGTATATCAGTTTACCTCAGGAGTACCTCAGGGAAACTCGCTAGGACAACTGCTGTTCATAATGTTCATTAACGCCATTACTGACTGTATTAGTCCTAAATGTCTGCTCTACGCAGATGATATTAAGTTATTCTCCGAGGTAAAGATAGTATCTGGCTGCTCGGTTGATGTCAGTAAACGAAAAGACATGGATATGTCTTTAACAGAAAAGTGAATCACTTGTTCTTCCAGTACGACAACAATAATGAAGAACTGCAGGTAGTTACTGAAAATAAGGATCTAGGAGTTATTTTCGATAAGTCACTGAATTTCAATCCACACACAAATGTGTGTAAAACATTGATCTCTAGAAAGCCTGGCTACATCATAAAAAATACACATACAAAGGTTACTAAAATTCAACATGAAAACTGCAATGGAATCTGTGTTGTCACAACTTGTGAGTCCTGCAGTTCGTACACCTTATGAAGAACAATTATTCTACACACATCTTTATCACTTTGGCAACAGGTGAAAAGCACACTCTCTGGTATTTTTATTTAAATTCCTCAATAGTATTCTTGGCTTCTCTGAACTCTTATAGCTTCTGCAGATAAATTACCCAAAGTTCAGTACAAAAAAACATATACATTTTATCTAAATAGGTAATAATGATTGTCCGCCAGGACTGCAGGATAAGAGACAAGGTATGTAGTGAACCAAGGCAAAATCAATGTTGGTTACTTTTTTATTGATCGATACCCTTAATCGTTATAGGTGCCGTAATCGTACATCTCTGAGCCCCAAAAAGATTGTTTGCAGGAAGACCAGTGCCCCTTTTTTGCTATTGGTTACAGCCCCATTTAGGCTCAGTTTATAATAATGTTTCATCCTCAGTACGAATAACGATTAAAGCCAGCCCTTTGTTTTGTGACTATTGAAGGCCTACTTTGTAACACTTATTTTCGTACAACAGTCAAGCTTTGTCTCATACAAGAAATATTCGGATAACTTTGCTGCCATTCAAAGTTTTAACAAAGTTGCCTTACACATTACGTTTCAACTACTACAAGTACTACTACGTTCGTGATATGAAAACGGAGACCGATAAATTACTTTTTTAAGCGATTACAATACCTTTCTGTCTACTGTTAGCTCACCTCATTAACAGTAATTCAAAATATATAGGTATCGGTATTGTAGGAATAGCCTTAGGCTAAATTTCGCCCAAATAAAGTCGTTAAATAAATAAATATTATTATAGATTGACTACGCTTATTAAAAGTTAAAATTAAATATTTTAATATCCTGTAGGTAGATATGCTATATTTGAATTTAGACTAATTGTTACTTATTGTTTAGCCTTGTAAATTAAAACTTCAATATTTAAACAATTCGGCCGAATAAGTAGACATATATAGTAGTAGATAGTAAGTAAGTAAGACAGTAAGTAAGTAGATTGAATAACAATTGTAGTATGATTATTATTGATCCACTATTTCAATGTCTAGTTTTAAGGGATGAGCAACAAAACTAATACCTTTTGTACTTGTGTGCGATACTTGTTATTTAGTAGTGGGTGTACTTTTGATTTTTACTGTCTTCCCCCAAATTGTGTAAATAAATAAATAAATAAATAAACCTATACTTTATGATACTTGACATTAATTACAGGTCTACGTTAGTCATACGACAAATAACCCTCGCATAATGTGTTAGTAACGTACATGTAATGTATTCCTTTAATTCGATTATAGACATCAACACCTGACATCCAAGAAATCAAAACGTCGTGGAAAATGGTTTCAGTTGATTTGACCGCGTCGGTCCAAGAAAAAACAGGAATATGTATTTAAGTTGCCCATCATTAACAAGGCAACTAATTGTTACTGCTTGAATAATAGTTTCTTAACATGTTAGTCACTGCTCTTTAACGGCCTATAAATGAGAGCGCATCCATTAAAAAAAATACTTTACTATCGTTTCGATTATTTCTATAGTGTAGAGCTATAACGTCAGAGAGGCAGCCACAAGATAATGTCCAGAAATTACGTTTTCATAAAATCATGTTCCCTTTCATATCATTACCGGTCATTTTAAACCACACGTTGGCTTTTTGGCATGTGATTGCCAATTCTCTAACATTCAAGAACAGCATATAATGACGTTTTTTGAATTTCGTTATGCTTCTAGTACTATCATCCTTTTGAGTCTGGGACGAACATATAGTGTTTATATTTATTATTGTCTCAAGATATGCGCAGCGAAGAATATTCACCAATTTGACAGAATACTTTCAATTGTCAGCCTATCCTCAAATTCGATCCAACATTTGTAAGGGCTTAACAATACCTATTTTGTTGTGCCATAGTAGTGTCACAGTACAGGAAGTTTTAAATATATTTAACAAACTATAGTGAAATATGTTTTAAATATATCACTCATACGCCCACTCATACATTGGTATCTTTGTTTCAGGATGGGGGCTACAGCTTTTCCAGTAAAGAGGTACGTACTATCACTATACTCGTATAATCTTCAGAATGACATCTCGAGCGTTTTCAGTAGTTCCATCCATCCCAAGTAAAGGTACAGTGTGTATGGGTAGAAGAATAGTCTACATTTTGTCCAACACACGGAATTAAAATTGTACTCGTATTATTACAGAAAATGACTCTGATGGGGTACAAAAATACAAACCAAGATATACGTTTGAAGAAAGTCACGGCAAAAAAATTCTTTGACCATGCATCTATCTTCCAGCTGTCTATCGATAACCTGGCTCTACTTTTGGCAGTAGCAACTAAACCCCCATCGGAGCGGACCGAGATATGTTGCGCGCACCGTAGCCAACTCTAGCACCCACAAAATTTACTCAATCAAGTCACTTCCTGCTTAAGCTCGGAAATACCCCCAATTTGGTCTTTTTTCACTTTTACCGATCACATTCAAATAATTATCAGACAAGTTAATGTCAAAGCTCATTATTACTAATTTGTAATCTATATTTGTTGTCTTTCGTTACTATTGCACGATCCTCGGGTAACATGTCGTATATGTTATATTGTATCAACATAATAAGCGTTAAGTGAAAAATAGCTTTGTCAAATATTGTCAGAGTATATCATATTAATTATCTATCTCTGCAACATTGTTTTAATAAACAAGTAAAGTTTAATGCTCAGATTTCTTTATATGTATGTATAAGCATAAGCAGAACGTACATTCGTTACAAATCAACGAATTCGAATAGCGAATTCGTTGGTACAAACGTGGTTTTATTTCACTACCACAAAAAAGGTACAGTTAACTGTAAGCATGATGATATTTTGTTTCTTTTCTGAGGAAAAACTGTTTCTTTTCTGAGGAGAAAGAAGCTAAAAGGCTTTGAAATGTGAAAATAGGTATGTAGTAGGGAGGAAACCCATGGAAAACTTGCACCCATTATTCTATTTGGTCTTAGCCTTCTCTACAGGAATATTAATTTAAGTTTGAATCGCTTGATGGCTATGCTTCACCTTTTTATACAAAATTATAAAAAGAGACCTTGTATTACTACTGTTATTATTATTAACTTCACCACTGTTTCTATAATAATAATCTTTATTTTCCTTTAAAACAAAGTTACATCATGGCTACGAAATTGTCAAGAAAACCCTAAAACTAAGAAACTAAACCTAAATCTACGTAAAGTACTCCTCGACTGAATAAAAACACTTCGAGTCAAGAAATTCTCTCAAGAGGCCTGGGTACACACATATGTATTTGCCATGTAAAACACGTATTCCTATTTCCAACAGAACTCACTTGTTTTTAAACTACATACACAGTATTTCAGAAGGTGATAGTTAAGACCTTAAGGGTCTAGGGTATAGCGCGCGAAATTGAGAATCAAAGAAGAGACGTATTCCCGTGTTAGCGAGGAGGCGTGGCCGCCTGTTCCCTTTCTCCTGTGTGTGTGTCTAAGATGAGGGGAGATAAGTCCAAAAATCCAAAGGTAAGGTCAAGAGGTCCAAAGGTAAGGTCCAAAGGTCACCATAAAAATGAATTTCGCATTTCCAAGCTCCTGACGCTACCTTTAAACTTACAGCAATGACTCAAAGAGCAAATTGAAGAAGGAAGCTTGGGTCTGTGCAACTATTTAGCCTTTTTTTGATATCGTGTTTTGTTGTTAAATTACAAGCATTTATAGAATGTATGATTTTGCATTGCGAGTTTTTTTGCACATTAAAAAACTTTTTTGAGAAAATCGAAAATAGTTGTCATTCATTAAGGTCTTAGCTATCGCCTTCTGAAATATTATATATGTAGTTTGAAAATAGAGTGCGTTATGCGAGAAATTGTGAGTCCGTGTTTTCAAAAGAAAATTTTATTATGCAAAAAAACGCGCAATGCAAAATCACACGTTCTTCGAATGTCTGTAATTTAACAACCAAACACGATATCAAAACAAGGCTAACACAGTGACAAAGCATAAGCTTCCTTCTCCAATTTGCTTTTTGAACCTTAGCTGTAGGTTTAAGGATAACGTCAAGAGCTTGGAAATACGAAATTCATTTTTATGGCGACCTTTGGAGCTTTGGACTTTTTGACATTACCTTTGGATTTTTGGTCTTATCTCCGCTCATCTTGAACACACACGCTGCAGAACGAGAACAGGCGGCCACGGCTCGTCGCTAACAAGGGAATATGTATTTTCTTGGAATATCAACTACGCGCGCTTACGCGCCATATCCTAGACCCTTAATGGTCTCTTAATTATCACAATATTGTCACATTCTTTTACTTTAGTAGGTAGAATATTAAAAAATCTTGGACCTCACACCAACTCATACAGTAGGTGACTTGTATAAGCTGTTACATTTTTTGCCGTATGGTACCCTTAAATCATTTTTTGCCGTAGGTTTGCCTTATTTTTCCACACAGTGTTCGAACACAAAAAGATTATACAAAGTTAAAATATTAAAATGTTTAAAACACTGTTTGTACGAGGTACATTTTTGGATCCCCGTCATACATCTGACTGATCGTTTCTGAGCTAAAAACACCTGAATTGAGTCAGGGTGGAGTCAGTCGACCAACCCCACAAAACCGACGCATGCTGCGCGTTCCATATACGTAGCACAGCCCCACAAAATCATTCAATCAAGTTACTTCCTGCTCGAGCCCGGGAAAACCCCAATTCGGACTGCCTCTGCCGTTTCTGGGTATCCGAATAAAAGTCACAGGTTGTTCCGGCCATCAGTAAACCCTCAGGATTTATGTGGCTACTTCCGAACGGCGCCAGCCGAGGGTCCAACTACCTGGGTCGGTCGGTCGGTCGGTCTTCAGCCAGCTCTTTTCGAATTCCAAAGTCATGAATGAACCGTTGGACGTTAGAGAAACCCCGCTGTGACTTGCTGGGGTGGCACTCTTCCTTGGTTTACTATGTTGAAAATTGTATTAATCATAGGTGTCCTATACAGGCCCATCAGATATTTCAAATCTTGAGTAAGATTTGGACATGGTCTTTTTTTTATAGTCAGTTTATTATCTTCAAATTTCAAATGATCATGCTACTGTTATTGGCATTATTTCCCTATTCAATCTACTGTACTACTATTGTAGCCTTGTATAATATTAGTTTTGCACCAGGAAAAAACAAAATCATTTTTTTTTATTTGCGACGAAGCAACTTTCATGATGAAACCAAATATTCATACGTTAACAATTGAATGGACACAAAAATTATTACAAATTTATGTAGTTTAAGGCAGGTGCTGCAGGTTGCTGTCATAGCTGATATTAGAATGCTACCATGTGTCAAATACATTAGTAGGTTTTCTGTATTTCAACAATTCACTTCTTTAATTTGACAAAAGTAAAGTAACTCTATGGTTTAGTTTAATGGTATAGGATTTACGAGAAAAGCAACTTTAAAGATAACATTTTACAGACAAATTAAGGTTAATACGTCCTGTTTGTAGAAACAAATATACCAAAGGAAAAACCAATTTGTATGGAGATACAGGAAATGGTTGTAAATGTCTTTCTGAAAGGAACCTGTCAAAATCAGGTTTTCAAACAATTTAACTTATCAAATACAGGGTATCAAAAATAATTTCACGTTATAATGAAAAATAACGTGTAGAAAAATTGCCGAAATCAGAAGGTCAATGAAAAGTATAGATTGAATGGATTGAAGAATCAAAAGAATTTCTCAAAGAGAACCGTGGTTATGAACATCAATGGTAATTACTGAAGTTCCAGAGCTAGAAGTAAGTGCTAGAACTGTTCAGCGACGATTAGTTGTGGCGTAGCGTAGCTGTAGAATATTTGTCTTTTCATTTTTATATTTTCTTTGAATCGCCACTGATGATTGAGTGTAATAGAAAGTTAGACGGCGCCATCAGTATATACTATACAGGGTGAGTCCTGAGTTGATACTTTTTCTTATACTGTGTATAGAAGTCGTTAAAATAACAACTTTTTCTAATATTTTTTTTCAGAAAACGTGTAATGTGAATGTAAGCGAAATACGGCATAAACAAGGTATATCTGTATCAAGACGTATCTAACCAGTTAATGTTTAGATTATTACTCGGATTTTTGTCAAATCGATCAGGCATTGTACCTGTCAGATAGTGCAGTAGTCACTTTTTGTTTACCGTCGTTAATTTCAAATTGGTAAATCCTAAAAGTGGCACAATATTTTGAAATAACTTCTAGGATTTATGAATTTAAAATTTATTATGATAAAGTAAAAGTAACTATATGGTACACTAATTGGTTCAATGCCTGATGGACAAGACAAAAATCTGAGCGAAAAACTGAACATGGACAAATTAAGTACGGATTGATACACAAGCCCAGATTTACTTGTTTTGATTCTGTATCTCGCTTATTTTCCGGAAAAAAAATTTGAAATAGTTTTGTTTTAGCGACATAAACAGTTAAAAGAATATCAAATTAGGACGCACCCTATATTACCGTTTACTGAACAATATACTATTTTATGATATCCGCTTTAATCCGCATGAAGTCCATTTAGTAAGTACGAAGTATATTCGTTATACCAAAAAAGTGCCACTCACATTTATAAATCCTAGCTTGGGTATATAAAAGCACGTTTAAACCAGAATACTTGTATTCCCCCACAATTATCCCGTAAGCTAAGCAGTAAAGAAACCTAAAATTTGTTGTGAACTAGGAGCTTTACCCGTTTTCTTGCAGGTATACCAATCGGGTATAATTCAAAAAACGCTCGAAAAACCGATTATTTTTATACACAACCTCATGATCCGTTACAAAAACACCGGTAAATATTCTCAATGTTGAAGCCCCATTGTTGAATTGTCGTACACCTCTTAAGTACTTGTCATCGACGGGTCTGAATAGTTATCTGTGGTTTTTAAATCCCAACTGTTAGAAGATTACCTTCAGGCTAATCCTAATGAATCCCCTGATAAACGTTGGAATGCTTGTTTTGGAGATTTGTCGGGTTTGGGAATTCCTACCGTAATTCCATCGGTCTCTTCCGTCCACACACCTGTATTATTGGTCGCAGCTTTAATGGTTTTTGATATCTCGCAACAGGTAGCCTGACAGAGAGATCTGCTCTTATGTACACTGTCGAATTTGTCAACATGGAGGTTTATCTTTAATTGTTTGGATAACAGAAGCTGAGAGAGATGTGGGATGCTAGAATGCGTTCATAAGCTGTTGGACTGGTGGATTTATTTGATATCAGCATTGCATCATCAATGCTGAAATAGTATACTGTGTAACTGTGATAGATTGAAACTTTTGTGTGGGCGTTAGTGAGTATAAGGAACTTAAGAGTATAATATAAAACGATCCATTATAAACGAGTATTTTCTCCAAGACCTTCAGTTTCTATTGTGTAACCAAGCTCATAGCCTAGCAATAGTATATTTTTCAACTAGCTGCAAATCAGTAAATATGGACTAAAAAAACTAAAAAGCACGCGCGTACAAAGAGTATCGGATATCGGACTAAAAGGTTGAACACGATTTTAAAATAATCTTATAACAGTAATGAACAAAAAATACTAGTTTGACTGTGAAAAAATCATCGGGCGCTCGATTTACGAACAAATTAGTGTAAAGCACCCATGCTTTTTTCACAGTCAGCATTTTTTCGTTCATTACTGTTTTAAGCTTATTTTAAAAATTATTTTTAACTTCCTAGTCAAATGTTCTTTGAAGGCGTGTGTTTTTGTTTCTTTAGACTATATAAATTGGTAATTTTTTAGCTAACTCTATGATCAAACCGCGTTTATTTTTAGTATTTATTAATACAGTTTTTGATCGATATTCATAGCATAATCATTACCATTACTGTACTGCATAAACGATAATTAAAACTGTCGAATTTCCTGGATAAATTTCACAAAGTACCAATTCCCAAACAGTTTGATGTCACGCCTTTTAAATTCTCGTCGCTACGCCTGTGTGTAATATTAGCAAACTTTAAGGGCAGTGGTTCTCAGCCTATTTGGCAGCATGCACCATTTTTACCATTATCTCACATGTAAAAATACACCCTTATAAGCTTTGCTTTTATCACATAAATGCTGATTACAATAGTAGTCATAATATTTGACAACTGGAAAACTACACATATTACTGAACAGATCTATTTACCATTATAATTTACAACGTCAAAATTATTTATTTTATGCTCATTCAAGTCAATCGGAAGTTTGACTCTTTATTTTTAGTCAACTCTGCAATGCGCGGGTCGTTTTAATATTACAATTTTGATGAAATTAATAAATCGTCTTTAGCTTTTTATTTGGTCAAGTGATATGGTGATATTCAATCCTATAATTCGAAGAACTCCCCCCTAAGGGTGAATCCTCCAGCCTCCCGTTAAGAACCCCTAACTATCTGCACCATCTCTTAGTCAGCGGATACGACTGCTGGTCCGACGGATTTAGTGCCGTCAAAATCGTTTTCACGGAAAAGTTGGAGCGATTAATGTACGGTATGACCTCTTAGTCCAAAGGAGAGTTACAAGCTCACAAACAAACTAACAAACATGCATGTGAAGCTAATAAAAGCGTGTTAAGGGTAACACACGCTGTTTGTCTATAGTGTTACCTATTCAAAAGTAGTTTGGCTAGGCGTTGACCATGGGGGGGTTCATTGTGACCTTGGGGGGGAGGGGGGGGGGGTTAATGAACAACGGAAAGGACTTGACCTTGTAATGAATTAATTTGCTTCAAAACTGTATAGACTGTATCGCTGCTTATGTGTCATGAGCGCCGAGGTATTGGTTAGTTAAAATAAATGGAGAAAGCATCTTGATTATTTTTATTTTGTATTATTTTAGTAGTTATTTCATTCATGGGAATACTCATTGGGGGTATATCAGAGGGGTTTGAACTCCTAACCCCCCCCCTTATATACGGCCTGGGGATAGATAAAATACTATATTCACTAAGCCCATATGCAAACCTGACCTCAAGACTAGGCTTTCACATTAATGTTTAACACTTACATTATTTACATCTATCCACTCAAATCAACCGAATGAAGCTCAATCTGTTTGAAAACAGACGAGGTTCAAACAGTACAGACCCAAAAGCCCAGTTTAACACGATTGGATTCCTCAAGAGGAATGAAACTTCTGATTTTTCAAACCAACTTGAAGTTACATTTTTAAAAGCCGCTTTTGATACTTTGCTGCTTGACCTTTCGCCAAGACGAGTGTGTTCTAATACCCCAGATGCTCTCAGATTGAGCAGAGAGGAACTGAAAAGGTGGCTGGATTTATAACTATCCATTCGACGTTCAGAACATACCTGCAAAATTTGGGGATTGATGTGGCAAAACTTTTATGCAGGAAGTACGGTAAGGCAGAGGAAACAGGCATGTTATCTCCTACTGTCCTGCCCTGAGCGACTCAGCGATAGCAGAAATCCCTATCTCAATGTAGACCAGGAGGGATGATAGAAGAGCATATTAAAATACATCTGAAGGTTACCAAAGAATGAGGATGTGACTCTGATCCCTTTGATCGGGGGTGCACAATAGCCTTGTAAGACTGAGCAGCTGCTATTAGGGCAATTCAACCCGCTCACTAGGTACTGAAAAAACATTGCGGGAGCATGGAATTCTTAGAAGTTGTTACCCTTTCCGAAAAAGTGAGGCCCAAATTCTGTAAATTTAACCTTTAGTGGTTTGCGCAGGAATTTTCGGGCTTCGACAAGTTTACAGTTGGACTAGTCATCGCTTCAATGATACTCGTTTGCTGCAGCTTTCTCGTGACTCAAAAAATCTTCGAATGCAAGATAATCATGAGAGTTTGCGGAGGATACGATTAAGGAAAGTCTAAACTTGTCTGCCCAAGCTGTGAAGCGCGAGTTGCAAGAACCCTATCGCAATGCATTTTTCAAAGGCTTCGATGGATTGCAGGGTTCAGGTTCAGGGAAGAAAAAAAATGTTCTATTTCAGGAATCTGTAGAAAGTAAGTGAAATAATAGCAAACAACGACTAAAAAAGAAAACACTCCTGACGCTGTCTTTAAAGTTTTCTTTTTTTGTTTCTCTAGCTCCTCAGAAGACGTCAACGTCTATAATAGGTAATGTCTTACCAAAAATTGCATAGTTATGTAATTATTATCTATAAAAAGGGATAATCATGAGAAGACAGCTTCCAGAAAAGTCCAGAAAATAAGAGCAGTATTCATTATCATTTGATATAATCACCACCAAAAATGATACAAAGGCAAAAAGAAGCTTCGTGTAATAAGAATGCAAAGAAACGCTCCTACTTGAATATACTATTACCGTACTTTATATTTTAACTAATTTCGGCTAATGGCAAAGCCTGTCCAGAATAATAATCCTGGTGAACTAGGTTCATTCTCCTCGGGTAAAATGTAGCGATGCAAACTATCATGGATCTTCGCTAATATTACCTATGCAAGTCACGTGGCTCCTTAACATCCAACTAATCGACAGCTACATAAAGCGCATGGTTCACGTACAGTCGCGATTATTCTAAAATTCTGTCACCAGAACACGTAGACTCGAATAATGGGCTGTCACTGCTGTCAGCCGATGGCCATACCAGGCCATACTGCCCATGGTGCTATAGTGACCATAGTTCAGTCACTACAGGCTCTTTGTTTGAAGAAATAACTATCATTCTTTATGGGGTATCTATAGAAAGCAGCTGGGATAAAACAATCTCACCAGCCACTTGGCCTAAAGTGTGAGACTCCGTCCACCGTCCGTTATGTTACAACTCGTATGAACGTTATTTTATGCTTAGCTTATACCTCGATGAAGTACTTGTACGAATATGACATGCTGAAATTTAAACCATTTGTAGTCGCATGTTGCTTAGCAAAATTGTCGGAGCAAAATTTCAATCTAGAATCGTTATAGTGACCGGGTCTACTACATCAAACAATATGATGAGTAGTATCTAGTATCCTCTCACTGAGAACGAAGTCTTTGACATTTTAATCAGCTTTCCAAAAGAATCTCAGTCTTTGTCCAAAAAGAGACAGAAAATCACGAAATCCTGTCTAAATGTTTTCCAAAGATACTAATAGCTGAGGGGCCCTCTTTATGCAATCGAACGTTATCATGCAAAAGAAGGATAATATTGTCCTTGAATTCAAAATTTCTTTGCGAAGATATTCTAAAAAAAGATTACACGATTAAATATACTGTTGTTGTTTGGCTACACTTGTGGCTTTACTGATGGGAACATCAGGACTATAGAAGGATCTAAAGTATCTAATAGCAGTCGTATAAGCATGGAATGGTCTACTATAGTCAAGATGAATAGCAGTGAGTGTAGGAGGAGTGGTATAGACTGTGGATTCTAGATATTCCAGACGGGGTTATATTCACGTACAGGGCAGTGCCTTCTGTGAATGAGGACCTTCATTTATTTATGTAGAGCTGTTGAATATTTAAAATAACAAATACAAGCAAAATCTCTTCAAGTTTAACCCCCTTTCTGGATAAGTTTCATCCATTATAAGACATGAATTTGATAGTCTTTTGGAATTTATCTATAGCTTCGACACCATTGTTTATATATAGAAGAGACGCATGTTTGAGTTTCGACTTTATTAGGCTAAAGTATAAAGGTCTAGAAGCTAACCATGCAGTTATTAAAATTCCTGCAATTCCTAATAACAAAACCATACGTTCGATAAGTATTTTTAACATATGAGAAATATGTATATTGAAAAATAAACACCTAGATTCTGTGTAACTCCACTACGTTCTAGCAAGATGCCATAACTTATGTAATAAATATTGTTTTTCCCTAGTAAAAGTGACTTCCTTATATTTGCTGACATTTGCAGTAGATTTACTGAACAGCATCCCTGTAAGAACTTTTATATTTGAAGCACATTTTTTTATTTGCTCGTCAAAAGTGTTTACAGTTCAGTCCAAAGGTTGCACGGTACTAAAACTTTTATTATGGAAAAAAGTTATTTTTACATTAGCAGAAATTTTTGAGGTTCTTTGCAAGATCGTTTCAATAATTCACCTGCAATTTTGTCTCCACTCTTTGTACCATCTTTCTGTGTACATGGAAAAGTGTAGAGAAAGATCTCACAATTTGTAAAATTGTAATTTTTATCAGCAAAATGCTGGTCCAGTGTATATATAAGACACTAAATAAAGAAGAAAAATTGGATGCTTCCAAAAATCTCCTGGAGACTCAGACCGGTATAGTTGCCAAACTTGTAAAGAGTTCAAATGGCAGTTACAGATCTGGCTGAACCGCACTACGATGATCCTTTGTGATAGATGTTATTCTTACAATTTATGCAGGTGTCCATGTCGACAGTATTTGAGTGTAATGCACTAACAACAGGTTTCTACCAAACCAACGCATGTAATGAACTAACATCTAAGGTAAATAAACCCCTTCCTCTCAACTGTTGACTATAGACGCCCTAGATACATTTTTTGGTCCGATCGAGCTCGTAGTATATGGTAACCCATAGCCAGCTACGGGGGGGGGGCACCTTACGTATTACTCAAGGGACGACTATGAATACCGCCTTAGTAGCGTGCCGAGCTCTTTGGGGCCCCCCCGCAATTTTTGTCACGGGGGCCCCCCTCTATATAAAAAATAATATTTAAAATCGGTTTATAGATAAAAAAAAATTTCGTGTGACCTCAACTTTATATTTTTCTTTTGAGTTTTTGAAGAACACGAATTCATAGACCTTAGGTACAATATAATTATACATCGATTAATCACATAAATGTAACAAATTCCATTTATATTATATTCCCCTATGAGTTTTATGTTTAGAAAACTACAGAATTTGAGATATAATTTTATTTAATAAACGTTACTAACACACAACACAAAACTGTAACAAAATGAGAAATAAACAAATAGTAAAACATTTATAACACACAAGAATGTAACAGTGCCATAAAATAAGTCCTGAAAAGGCAAAATATAGCAAAATTTACTTAATCTGATTTTGGAAAAATATGATTCCATCGCTATAAAGTTAAGTATAATTATGTATTATACTTATTACTATGTACAAAGCTTGCTCGAGGTAGTCGAGGTCGAGGCTGAGCGGAGGCCCCTCGGCTGCCTGGGGCCTCCCCGCACCGCGGGCCCTGCGGGCCCTTTTGACACGCCACTGTACAGCCTTAGGTCACAGTCAGCTACAGAAGAAATACGATACATAAAGAGCATTTCAGATCATGTGCAAACTTTAGTCTGGAACAAATCAAACGTAAACATAAATCATTAGCAAAGATGATACACAGTAAAGGTCCTAAGTTTGCCCTTGTGGCATACAGTACCTATATGGGAATACGTTTTTTCCTCAGACTTATCCTTGTGGCGACTGGGCTAAGGTAGTCCATGACTGCACAGTGTGGCTCATGTGTATGGACTGAGTAGAGCAAAAACAGTAAAACACGACTGAACAACAACAGCGTCCATTGTCCGCTGCTCGGCATTTGTATCTATTTACAGGTTATTAAAAAGCAGTTGGTCGCAATTTGAATTCATCGCCGTGCGTCTGCATTGTTTGCTGGTTGAATGGGACCTACCAGCAGCGCCAGAGGCGGAAAACGCTCCAACACCAAACACACGGTTTCTGCTCATTTGTTCCGTGTAACAAAAGGCTTTGTTGAAGGATAAAGTCGTTCCAGAGAACGCATGCATCGTGCCAATACCACGTCTGCAGAAATGTTACATTTTCTCATGAACCGCGTCGTTGCCTACGAAATTCGTACTCGTGAGACGCTTTTAAGCCCAAATTACGTTTACGAGTTTGTGGTATACAAGTGAGCAAATCGTATGTGATTCTGCATGAGTAAATAGCTATACCTAAATTCAGTCATCTCCACACGTAGAGGTGGTTTCTTAATAAAATATACAACATTGTAAGCAACATCTCATCAGAGTGGTGGTGAATTTTCCATTTAAAGCGACCGTCTGACGCACTGCACAGTCCTAGCCTCAAGGATTATTGGAGTATATGTGGAGGTTCGCCGGCGGTTTCATCGGACTGTACAGGCCGCCGAATATGGGACTGAAAGACCATTCGCTATTCAATCGGCCTAATGCGCAGGCCGGGACACTAGATTGTAAATAGAATAACATGTTTCGGGAATTATGTAACCTAGGGCCTGGGAAGACATATTGCCGTTGAAGATATCAAATCTTCATAACTTCTTCCGGTTGCTAAAAACCGTAATGTTGCCGTTAGACTCTCATGAGGTCGCATAATAGTATCATTTTTTTAAATTAACGGCGTAACCATAGCTAACAGCTTTAGATAAGTTTCTTCATCCACCCTCTGATAGTTGTGCCAATTTTTTGGCATTAACTTTTGTTCTTATAGTAGATTTGTATGCAAAAAATGTTCTTTTCTCCAACTATTCCTTACACCAAATGCTTCTGTTAATACGCTTTTTGATGGTACTTTCACAATTTATTGCTTGTACCAAACCAACAGGAGCGAGACAATCGTCCTCTGATGCCATGCTTGCTAGAACTGAACTGAAAGATTTCCTGAGCGTCTGTGTAGCAAGTCTATTCGGGCCAAACTGCAATTGCCTTCAGGCCAGGGCTGTGCAGTTTTTCTTCTGAGGTTTTCCTGAGCGTCGAAGAAGGAAGACAGCAAAAAGAATAATATGGCTGCATAATGTGGTTTCTGGATATCAAGGAGATTACTTTATGGTTCTCACATCACTCAAAAGGCCTCGGAAAATATTTTATAACTAAAACTTTGGAATGGCTCAAAGGAGTCCTGATAGTTTCTCCTATATAAGGCTTATTACATCTGTATATACATAACTTACCTAATAACTCTAGTTTAGGACCAGAGTGGTCTATCGTTCTCAATTTTAGCTTTTTATAGTTTAGATAGTACGGTATTGATATATTTTTAGATCTTTACGTTTCAACTTTAGAGGTTGTGGAATCACAAATTGTGATCGAAGTTTAATTTTTTGATCATATTGATACCCAGATTAACATTGATTGCCAACAACTATGTTAGTTTTTTATTACCAGAATTAATCATTTCAACCAACAATACTGTACCTATATGTATGTTGCTATAACTATCTCTTCAACTACACCATTGCGCACTTTATAAACATTACTCTATTCCCAGATCTTTTCCGCTAGTTTTTCCGGTAGGAGCAAGGAGATTACTCACTGTTTAACAAACAACTCTTATAATTGTTACTAAACCCTAAACCATGTCTGGAAAGTGTTTCTCCTTAAGCTTCAGATGTATATTTTTTAACTAATAAAATATATAGTAAAGAAATAACTACAGGGGCCCTCTGCAGTCACGCACAGCCTATCAACCTGACAGAACTGTTTTAATTGAGAGACTAGAGAGACTAAAATTAGCGTGAATATTCTATCTACAAAGGGAAAATGCAAAGATTAGCATTCACCACTTTTCTAAGTATTTCAAAAATACTTCAAATTATTATAACACAATGTATCTTAGATCTACAAAAACAATGATACTACTTACTACTGAAACTGAAATGGGAGTTGTCATATCGTACGTTTTCGATCAACTGAAAACGGAATTGTTGCCAGAACAGATTTGTTATAATTGTTTAATTATGCAATTTTATTGTGGAATCGGTATTACTTCATAATAGAGCATCCATCATTTTTCAAAATCGGTTAAGTGCTCACTATGAAATAATTTGGGCATTCACCATTATCATTGATTGACGTTTTGTGTTTTGAATCGACAGGACACGTCTTCTTTTCGCCTCCTGACATTTTCTGCATTCTGTGTAATAAAGAACTTCTATATTCTCCTGAACTGCAAGTCAAAGGATTGTCTACATTTTTCTGAGAAAAAAGTAAGTTATTTCATTCCATTTTTATGATTTCAAGCTTCTCATTGAAAAGTATAAGGCTAACTTTTAGGTTTTTCTGCATAGTCTTGACTTAGTGTATAACTTGACACATTCTCAGATTTCTTAACCCTTTCACATTTTTGCAAAATTATTTACTGCGGCCTACTTTTACGTGCCCTTAACAATGACAGATTTAACTCGGTATTATTTGGAGGTTTAAAATGTTCCAAAGGTTCTTCTTTTCATGGCTCGCCCGACCTTTGGGTCAGTAGGTAGTTTTCCGTTGAAATTAAAATTTATCAATGACTAAGCGCGTTTTAGGCGACATTAGTGAATATTTCAGAAAAGTATTACTTATGGAGGAATGTGTTCTTTTTAACACATTTTTGACCTCTTCCACCCTGGAAGACTTCGGTGTTATGATATTTCTAATTTCATTTGAAGCCAACCAAACTACCGGGGTAGTTCGATAAATCACACCACGTATTTCTGCGTGGAGCAGCTACAGTAGACTAACTGCACGGTGACCGATGGCCTAAAACCACATAAACCAAGAAATATTCAATATTTTAGTTACTATGTCGATTAGGACATCGCCGCCCGAGGGTTCTGGCTGCAAAATCATAAATTATATTTCCAAAGAGACGGCCAACTAACCGTCCAGTATTGAACCACTTTTTATACGACCAGCGGCCTTTGCATCAGTGCAGTGTTCTTAGGATAGCCGCGCTAAGTGGATCGTAGGGCGTACGTTATGGTATTCTGTAGCATTTTGGAGATCTTTTGCTACAGAACCACATACAGAAGATTTAGAACCGCAATACTTTTATTTGTAACTTTCATCAAAGATATTTAATCCCGTGGAAAGTTTTCCTTTGATGTGAGGGTCGCATGTGTTTTCATCCAGTGTCAATTAGGCTTAGAAATACTTGATTTTTTGAATGACAAGCGAAGAAGTAATACTATAGAACATAGTTGTTAACGGAACAGTCTGATTTAACTTTAAGGATAATATGGTTTTCGTTGACTTTTTTTTGCATAAGGTGTCACATAATAAGGTACATTCCATGGAGTTGTTGTCACAGATTAATTTTCACTCCCCAGCTGTTTCGCTGCGTTCTACCGCATTTAGCATCAACATAGACCGTTCATATATACTGATTTAGGCTCCAACTCTCCTGTGACGTATATGATGGATAATTTCAATCTCATACCAAGATTTTGTGATCAACACTGGTTGGCTGTATGCAATTTTGGATAAATTATTGTTTGAATTAGGTAGGTACCTATATTCTAATTATTCAAATTGAGAAACCTTGTACATGTTCCAAAGGTTTTGTCTATTATAGCATAATCTGTAATTATTTTGACCTGTAAATGGAACTTATTCTTCTGGGGAATAGATGTATCATTATCAATATTATTATTATAAGACAGACTAAGTCGCTGCATAAGCAAATTTGAAGGTTCTTTTCTCGTCATATTTAGGAAGCCTTTGGTATTATTTTTCACGGTTTTTTGCACTACTACAGACCCCTTTCGGTGTTTCCGTTTACTGAAACGAAAATGAAAGGCCGAAAGGGTTGATTCAACGTATGTACCTACTATGTGACCATCGTAAATCGATCAGCGCGGCATGAGGAAGGGTAGCGGGAGGTTCCCTAGCGATCAGCCTTATCAGGCCGAGTTTAAAAAGGGATAGAAAACATAAGTATAACAGGGACATTAAATATTGTCTGCTGCGATTATCCAATCCCGATGTTGGACTGTCTTTAAGGTGGGGAATAGAATCTGTTGTTGCCGTTTTATGACGAAGATAAATAGGATATTAGGTGAATGTATATCATTTACCCTTTCCCTTATATATCAAATAATGCAAGTCGTAAAGGATGGAAATAGGGTAGAATTATTAAGAGTTATGGCAACGTCCTTATTTCTGTCACCGAATTCTTTTCGCTAGTCAATTTACGTTGGTTACATAGTATATAATACTTAGTTACTTCATGCTACATTCAGTCCCCGTCATCAATAAGAATTCCAGGAACACAACGGGTTCCGTCAACTGTCGAACGAGAGACCCTGTCCAAATTTCCGACGAGCACGCATTTATCTGCTAACTCCCTTAAATACCGTTGTCCATTTAATAAACATATCTGTGTCGATATCGCGACGACACGTGTGACAATAAGGCCCGAACACGCCGGTCTCGGGTGTAAAGTGAGTTTCCATGTTAAAAAGCGCGCCAGATTCAGAATACAAATGACGCCAGCCATCCATTCTGACGAACACCTTGTATCCAATAAATTCAGTTAGCGTTTCTGTTCCGTTCCAAGTGGGATTTGTACGGGATCTTCGCAGCCCCATAAACAAGATAGTCACGCGTGTTTTGCCCCCTCCAGCATCCGGAGGGCGTCGCCGGCGCGCGACCACGCCCTCCGGAGCGTGGTGGGGAGCCAATGGCGGGGTGCGCGCCGGCGATCGTCCCGGTCGTTTCATGTTTCGACTGGCCACGCGCCCAGACCACGCCCCCTCCCAGTGGTGGGAGAAGTGCCGTTGCCCCGCGGTCGCGCTACTGGGCCCCAGTCGATGGAACAGACTGCTCCGGTTTGTGTCTCGTCGCCCCGTGTTTGTTTTCATGTTGGTACGAGGGTTGTTTTGGACATGAGGCGGACCGCTTATAGACGGATTACCCAAAGAGTGTTGTGCTGAGTGTAATTGAGTGCGGACACTTCATTGGACTTTCAAGGACATTGTTGCTGGAGAGATGGCGGCCTATGCGCAATTTGGGTACTCCTATCCGACGGCTTCGCAGGTACTTAGTTTGCTATACTATCTTTGCGACCAAAACGCTAGGTGCTTTTCCTTTTTGTATCATTTTTATACAGAATATGCATAAGTTTTCAAAGAACGAGGACACTGGATGGAGGCAATTCTGTTCTAATCAGAATTATAAAATAATTAGTTATGAAGTTTTACAAAAAAGGGAATCAGATGATCATGTTTCAATGGCGCTCGAATACAAAGTAGTACATTTGAGAAAAACAAATTATATTCTTTGAAAAAACCATATAGTGTAGTCAAAATATCAGTGCAACTGTATGCTGTATGTCAGTCATATGTGGTTTATTATTAGAGGGCCATTGAAACAACGATAGCATAAGTTTTATTGAAATTACTTCACGCTTAAATAAAAATTGCTTCTTTTCAAACATTTCATGCCTCTTTGGGCTGCAAAGTCATACACCTAACATAAAGGGCAACAAAGTATGGAAAAGACAGATACAGGTTGTAATTGGTTACCACCCAATATACGGTACCTATCTTTATCTAAAATGTACTAGGAACCTAATATTCGAATAATTTATATTATGTAGAGTGACTATGAACCTGAAAAAGCTGTTTCCATATGGTCCTATAGTCTAGCCTAGTTTAAACATGATACCAAAAGGAAACATGGAGCTTTAACCTCAAATATCTTTTTCAGATATGTTCTACGCAAGAAATAATTATTCAGTTTCAATGTTAACCTGTTATAGAGTTGATGCTTTCTGGGTCTTTTTGCATGTTCTTTTCTATTTGTGCTTTATTGTTTTACGCCTTTGATTGTTGGCTCTTATATTTGTGGTTATCCAGATAGTACTAAAGTAGGTACTAGAGCAAAGTTGTGAGCAACAGTTCTGATGCAATCTGGTTTCCCAGTGATTTGGACTACCAATCTATTGTAGTTTTTGGTCCCTTGCATCGGTATATTCTTCGGAACGTTATCCAACTAAGTTTGTAATATTTTGTTATTTTCCACATAATTTAACCTAAAATGCGATTCTTGACTCGTCTGTAACCACTGTCTTATCAACTGCATAAGTTTATATTTTGTTGGTTTCCACGTAATTTAACCTAAAATGCGATTCTTGATTCATCTCTAACCACTGTCTTATAACGGAAGGAATTGCAGCCAATTATAGGACTGTACTACGAGTGGGTATTGAATTAGCTCAACAAAAATGTTATTTTTGCCTTGAAAATATCTCTAAAAGCTAATCGGTACTCATAATTTCATTCCGCAATTCAGTAGAAGATGTTTTGATTGGCAGCGGAACTTATTTGTATGTTTTGTTTTTGTAAATCGGCTTCAATAACCGCTATTTGTAGATTCATGTCAAACTATCGAAAGCTTTAGTTTATGTTTTGTTTCCAGATATTTCCGTGTTTGACAAAATCTATAAATCTAGCGACACGATCCTTGTTTGCTTTCCGTCGGAAAGTGCTGTAATCAATAGAGACCGCACAGCCCAATATTGGTGTGCCTTTTTTATAATCCCATCTTTTAGGATAAAGCGAGTTTGCACAATGCTTTAAGTTGGATGGGATTTGATTTTCTACTTAGCCTTTTGTGAGGTCAAGTGCCTCTACTGTTTTTCACGTGATTTTTTGAGCATCTTAGAGACTACACAGTATTTTTATGACCTCGGCCTTCGGCGGTACTTAGATAAATACGATTTTTTTAATAAATTTACGAAAATTGGTTTCCTATGTACTATTATCGCTTCCTGCTAGGGCTCCTTATCATTAAGTAAAATAACGCAAGGACCAAAATTATCTTATTTAAGACAAAAAAATGTCCTTCACGTTTGTTACGGTTTTGGAATATATTTTATTTGCAACAGAGGCAGTATTTATTTTCGAATTGTTTTCTGAAAACGTGCCTTTGTTTGAGGACTTTGGCAATGTTTCTAACATCCTGTTGTAGTCAAGCATCATTCATGTTAGTATACCTATCCGCTAAGGCCATGTATCTAAGAGAAAAGCTGGTTTTTAGGAAAGATATATCTACGTGACAAGCATATAAGATTCAGTTATGCTTTAACTGTTCCTGTTCATTCTACAGATTTATTTCAGCCGTTTTTTTTTTCGTACAATGCTGTGGCTTTGTACCCTGCTTTATACCTACAACGCCACTAAATGTCAAATATAAAGTCATGTCTGTGTAATGTTTCAAAAAAGCAGTCAAAATACCGATTAGCCTAGATATAGCGTTCGATAATTTGTTTATGTACTAGGTAGTTACTAGTAAGATTTTGTTTTTTTTGTCTATGTGTGAATGGTATGTACCTAGGTATGTTATGTTTTCATATGATGCAATAGCCGTTGTTCAGTGTAAGAGCAGCATGTTGCTAAACTACGCCACTGTCTGCTACACTTTCCTGTATACATTAATCCAGACTGAATACTGAATAAAGTCGATTATCATTATTTTTAATTTTGTAATGCATATTTAGCCATTTAGAAGCACTAGGTATTTAGAAGAAACAACATAAAGGGCACTTCCATAATTAATATGAAAATAGATCAATGCTTGTTTGAATGTAATCAGAAACTATTCGAGTAAAACATTTCTGTATTTTCATTTTCGGAGCCGATACGTCTATGACAATACCGCTCGAATCTTTTAGCACAACAATGCTGAATTTGGAAAAACGAAATTTATTTTTCTTGCCTTGAACAGGTTTTTTAATTTATCCTAAGTTCTGGTGATCAGCATTATGTACCTTTTACTATGTTTTTAATTGATCTTACATATTATGTTAAATCATAGCTGAGAAATCTGTCAAATTATTTCCAAAAACCCACCAGTCAAAAAGTTATTTTCATCTGAAATACGCAATGTTTCGTGTTTCAAATTAGTGTCTATTATATTATTTACACAATTTTTTATCTTATTTATGATGCATCGGTTATGATCCCTAAGCCTAATCATATCTTTTACACTTTATATCTAGACAAATAGGCTTGCGTCTGTATGTCAAGTACCTACTACTAACATTAAAATTCACATTGCGATTATCTATAGATGAATTTATAATTTAGTTAGACATTTGCAAGGTAACGCTATAAATACCACTCGGCATACCATAAATACATCTTCACACCTTACGTCGTTGTTTATGGAATAACTATTCCACTATTTATTAACCATTAGAATAAATCCAAAGAGCATTTCCTTTATCAACATTTATGATCAAAACTATCTTTAGCTTTGCAACATTATTCAAGAACAGAAATACCATTGTTTTTATCAATATTGGCGACAATATTTACAAACGATATCTTGGATGCTGTGAATTGCTACATTGTTGACCAACAAATGAATAAATATTCTTAGAAACCATAATTCTGTTTATTGAAATAAGCAGTTCATCATCTTGGGTGCAACATTCCTTATAATACAATGGTGTCCTTTTCCATCTATATCGGAAATAAATTGATTACATTGAGGATCTTTGGGTGACGAAATAGGTTATTATAAAAAAGCAATTGCAACATTCAGATATCAGAATTCGGAACGATAGTATACCTAACACACGAATATAATATACTTACATTCGTCAGCGCCAAAGCCAGTGATCTCTTGCGTTGTAGAACTTTTCAGAGCATGCATCTATGTTTCGTGGCTAAAAAATCGATAAACTTGCTAACTGGCGAAACGTCAAGCTTTAACGCTAAACGACGCCGGCCTAAAAACCCAAGAACCACAAATTCATTCAAACTTGCTACACTATAAAATTACGTTCTCTCAAGATTATTATGTAATAATTTTTATTGTTCAATGATGTACTGAACAATAGTGGTCCAGACACACCTCCTTGAGGAACTCCCATCTCAATAGCGACTTCGCAGGCCGTGTCCAACGTAATTTTTTGTTAACTTGCACACTACTTCATAACTAGGCTTAGGGACATTCCACAGCTTCTCCATACATAGGTCGTGAAAATAAGTTATTTCTATTTAGCGGGTATCATTTCGTGACTGATAATATACCTCAAGTCTGTTTTAATGCAGATGCGGATATTGTCAATTTGCTTTTACAATTATTAATACGTATATACCACACTGCATATACAGGGATGCATAGGCATAGTAGATAGCATAGGCATCTAACAAAAGTCATTTGATAACCTTATTTTTGACAAGAACATGATAAAACAGGAGTTCGATTGGTGTTCTGTTCAAGAACGATCATACATGTTGGAGACGTCCTGGATTTATCCCTAGTTACACCAATCTTGATTATCGTTTAGCTGATAAACTTAATTATTGACGATATTATATTGGAAAAGCGGACATGTTCAAATAAATATCACACAAACTCAAAGAAGCTCGTAATGCAGCAAAATTGGCCGACATTTAATAATTAGCAAATCACGTGCTCTGAAGAGTCCTACAAACAATTCTACCGACGAGCTCCTGTAAACATTTACACAGCACTCCTGATCCTGCCAATAATATCCCCATCGCAGGCGGCAGGTTGCCGATACCCTTTTGTTCTGACGCCGTGCCGCAAGAACCAATTGTACAATAGAAACCGCCATTTGTTTTGTTAGCTGCAAGGACAGAGTGTATGGTATTTTATCTTTTGCGTAATAGTAATGAACTATACCTATACGTTGAAATGTGTGCTTTTCTGCCTGATAGACTCAGAGCCTGTGTAAAGAAAATCCATTGAGGAGCTTCGGTACTTCCCTGAAAAGTAGGATAAAATAAAGTAGTTGCTTAGAAGAGCAAACTAGCTCTTCCGTTTGTATTTTGAGCAGCAAAAAATGTTTTCCGATTTCATGCACCTTTCTTTTCCCCCAAACTCCGACACTGCTGGAAACAAAGCCATAGATTATGAGTTGCGGTGCTAATTACCTAGGTATATATGATTCAAACTTTCTTTTTCTTTGAGTGCCGCACGCTTTGCAGCGTGTAGGCGGTTATCTGCTCTCGTGGCGTACTATGAGTGACTATGTGCCATCTGCTCTTCTCATTATTATTGAGATGTAGTTGACGTGACACCAGTTTCTGATATCTTAGAGCCCATGAGTGTTGCTTGCGACATGGACCCCTCCTTCCTTCAATTTTACCTATTATAATTCCTTTCAGTAGCCTGTAGCCTGTATATGGAGCCTCTAAGCATGACTTAAGTAAGCTACTTTGTAGTTTTTGTGGTTTCCAGTAACTTCCTTTGGGTGGAGACTCTATTCAGTACATCCTGGTTAGTAATATGGTCTGTCTATGGGAAGTCGACGTAAGGTCCACATTTCAAAGGCTTCGATTCTATTCAGTGACTTAATTTGGTGGGCGTACATTAGTACTGGCCATATATTTTATCACATGGAGTCCGAGGCTCATTGGTGTCTCTAGGCATAGAAGAAAGGTGTTAAACTTTATAGAAGTGTTCATACTGACCATCGCCATAAATATTTTGATTTCTCCGTCATAATCCTATCTTACATTTAGTGCTGAACTCAGATATTTATATTTGAATTTATCTACTCATTCGATCAGTTGGTTGTCAATTTAAGGCTGATCTTTGACATGTTGTTTTAGTTTTATGCTTACAATCATTAATTTAATTTTTGTTATATTGAACTCAGGCCATACTCTTTTCCGATTCTGTTTATTTTGTCCACCATAGAATGTAGGTCCTACATGTTGTCTGCTATTACTGCGGTTTGTGGTTTATCAATCAGGATCACAAATTACAAAATTTAATGGGCAATTTTACTTTAACAAATATTATCTAAAAATCATCTTACGGATAGTAATCACTGAAAATTACTGAATTCAGCATTTGTACACCTAATCAAGGGAGAAGATTGAATAATATTAATACAGTACAGTAATCAGTATAATACAGTAATCCAATATTAGTCTCACCAACGTCGCATATTGTCTAACAACTGATCTATGTTATTTGAAGTCCTTAATGTTCCTTAATACAAATCCCAGTGATTTCTATTTGCAGTTGACTAACCAAAATGACGCCTAAATCTTTAGCTTGTTGATATGCGGAAGTATATTATTGTTAATTTGCATATGCTCAAATGCGGGTTCCTTAAGTTTGGAGAAAAGAATTTGATGACATTTTGTTACATCTATTATAAGTAAGATTCAGAGTAGGGTAATCGCAAAATATACCTATACAAATCTTTTTGAAAGCTGATGTAATCATTTATATGAGACATTCTACAGAAAAATTGAATCTGAAAACAGTTTACAATATCTGATGTGAAGATTCTGAAAAATATTGGACCCAAATGTGAGCCCTGAGGGACACCAGAGGTTTCTTTTGCTGTTGCAGATTTTATACTATTCAAGGCACCAAATAGTTTTCTATCTGAAGCATACGACTTCCATCTGGAAGTGACAATGCTTGTGGAAGTTTCCAAACCAAGCAAAACTCTTCGTGTTATGTAGGAGATGATACAACAGGATCCTATATCGTGATATTATAAAAGCACTTCCTTCTGGCCCACAAATAACATTTCCAGGGTCACATCCATATGTTATACGAACAACAATTTCCTAATTTGTGTATCTTTCACAGAACCATCGTTCTGTATCAAATTACATTTGTAATGAATGATAAAAGTATCAGAGAGTGAACATATGTTCGGCGTAAAATGTTTGTGATAAACGTTCATTGTTCATGGTAATTAGCTGGATACTTTTTTGGCGACTGATTGGGAGTGAAATCAAGCACTTTGATGTATTTTGCATTAATGGTATGGTAATACATGTATTATGCATAGCGATTAGATAAAGCGCGTGCTTTGACAAATTTGTTCTATTTATAAATTATGCCAAATAGGTTTAATGCTTATGTCATGTTACAACGCTTTTGTGATCGTTTGTTACTCAGATGTGCGTTGCTTGCTCATCCTTAGATATTAAGCAGGATTTACAAGGCAGTGTTTCTCTCGTACTAACTGGAAGCCTTTGAGAAATCTAACGACTTTTGCTCCGCCGCACGGCATACCGGTATTGCACGCAGTGCAGAGAGCAGCGTATTCCTCTAGGGATCCAATAACTATTATCTGCAGACTAACAGTGTAGTCTCGCCAGAGCCTGTGGAGCTGTTTGGGGAGTTACTGATATTTAGTCCGCTTTTCCTCCTCCTTAGAGACGACGTTCACCTCGACAGGTACCGAAAACTCAATAAGAAACATCGTCTTTTTTTGGAAGCCGTGGAGGACTATGTCGGACTTGTTTGCCTGTAGTACAAGCTCGAGCGTAGGGAACGAGTAGTTCCAGTAAATCCGGCATCTCTCATTCTTCACAGCGGACTCTATGGAGCCTAATCAATATACAAAGCATTGAAACTGAAATATATGGTATAATATTCTATGCTTTTCAGTTAGGATGCATATGAAACTATAAGGTTTGAACTCAATAATAGCACAAAAACTTGTATACACCTTAAAAAAATAATCAGTCCATAATAATGAATGATAATAAATAATATTTATCTACAACAGAAAAAAATAAAATAACAGTCTTACGACATGATAAAATTTCTATATAAATGAGCGAATAACCATAACAAAGAAACACTTTTTAATGGGTTCACTTGGAACATTACATTCCTACTTGAAATGTGTCCTGAATTTGAACATCATTTTTTTCGGATGGTATTCATTTAAGGAACCAGGAATCCTATTATAAGATTTAAGGATATTGTAACTAAAAGATCTCTGGAAGAGTTGCACCGTTGGGGGAGGGGGAATGTAACCACGAAAACATCAGTTCAAATTATGGACGTTAGTGCGAATTAACCGCTAAGTAACCTTAGAATTATCTTTGAATACTTTCACCACCTATTTCTGAGTATATCCTGGACTATTCCACGCCACCTATTTCTGTCTGCCCTTTCCAGTGTTTAACATTAATTTTCTTTAAATCATCTTCTGCCTTCTTGGTCTACCCTTCCTTTTTTTCCTATTGGTCTCCGGTTGAGGACTGGTTTTGCCATTCTCGTCCCATTCAGCCTCTCCACATGTCCAAGCCACCTTATTCTCTGCGCTTTGATGACTGCTATAATATTGGGGTTCTCATACATGTTTTCCAGTTCCTGGTTTGTTCTTCTCCTCCATCCCTCGTTTGTCCTTACGCCTCCATAAATAGCTCTCAACATTTTTCTTTCCCATCTTATAATTTGTTCTTCCTCCTCTTTGTTCATAGTCCACGTCTCACAAGCATATTTCGCTGTTGGTCTTATAACAGTTGTATAAATGCTCTCTTTGGTCTTTCTGGATACATATTTGGATTTCATAAAATTTTTTAGGGCTCCATACTTCTGGTTTCCTTTGATGATCCTTGCCTGTATTTCTTGTTTCTCTTGTCCTTTTTGTTCTATGATTACCCATAGGTACATAAATTCCGTAGTCCTTTCAAAAGTATATTTCATGTTGTTGGCCGTAAAAGTTCGATTGGTCATCGGAAGTTTTTTCCATTTGTCCCATGACCATATATTTTGTCTTACTTTAATTTATCTCCATCCCAAATCTCCTTGTTTCCGCAGCTATCCTTGCAGTAATTTTCTCTAGTTCTTTATTTGTTTTTGCTACTAGTGTTAGGTCATCTGCATATGCTATACAATGGTGTTCATTATTAAATATAGTACCATTTGTCTTGATTTTGCTTTTTCTAGTTATTGCTGCTAAAGCATAAACGTTATATTAATACAAAAGTACATAAAGTCAACGAACGTCAACATTAAATTTGTCCTGACGACGTGAGTCGTTAATACAATGCATTCTTGTGTATAGATCAAGTTACGGCTGTTGTACGTTGGGTGGGTCCATAGGTACTTGTTGGTCTTTAATACGATTAACCTGAGTTCAACAGCTTATGACTGTTGTGCATTAAATTAATAAGTAGCGATCACGATTCTTTGATTTTCAGTCATCAATGTTATGAACAACAGCAGCCATTCGGAGTATTTGCGTAAGCGGCGATTGATCTATGGCTTGCCACCATCAACCGAGGCATTTGTTTTCTAGAAGTTGATTATTCAACTCGTGAGATTAATGCACTGACGGTCATAGGAGAGGAGGGATGCCCCTCCCCCTTAAATTCTCAAACAAATCATACTTTACGTTACTACAATTTCGTATTTTTTATTCCATATTTATTTCTCCTATAATATGTATACAATATATCTATATAAGTGGGGCATGATGGAACGAACTTCAATTAAAATCAAACTAGGATCATAGACAATTACTTGAGGAATTTTTCATGCTCCCTCCCCTATGTAGTAAGCTATGACCGCCAGTGGATCAGTACCTTATTGGTCGTCGAAAAAACAATCGCCAATCATTGATTCAATGAATTGTAGATTATGTTTTTGGCCAATATTCTTGTGATGCATTTTTTATGTTCACAGTTTGATGCTGTTAATCATTGCAATAATCGTCAATTCGAAGAACTAATGTTGAAAAAGTGAACGACCATTTTACGACGAATATATTTTTTTGCGTTCATATCAACATCTCACATACTTTGAATGGTACAGCAACTTCCCAGAATGATGACTGTTTGAATTTGAATAATATTATCCGTAGTAATTATCTGAAACAAATGAACATGTGGGCTAGCCTTAATAGTACTTTCATCTGATACCTCGTGGGATGTTAAGCCTAAATATATTTCCATTTAGATAAGTGCGGTATTCGACAAGTAGGCATTTATTCAATCTCAGTGTCAGATGTTTCATTTTGTTAGTTCAGTGTGGGTGCATTACCACTGCAGAACTAAGAGCATAAGAAGCATTTGTACACGATTATTTTTTGACTCACACTCTTAAAGCCAGCTCAAGCATAAAAAAATGCACCTTGTGCATAACGCGTTTGATGGTAAATTAATATGGAAACGTAATGCAAATTCTCCAGATCCAGATGTGGAAATAAGAACGACAATCGAGATGGCCGGGAAAACATTCTTCTATTTAACGCTATAAAAGTTTGAATGCCTAAGTTAGATATAGTTTAGTCAAATAATGTTTTCCGGTAATTCTGTATGGAGTCGAAGCGTGGACCCTCAAAAAAAAACATCCAAGACAAAAACTCTCGCAAATAGTTTCTTGCATCTCTGTAGGCATTAGGATGGCACAGTTTTTATTCTGCAAGCGTCAAGTGGACGAAACCTAACGATCATGAATACCCAAATTGCTTAAAAACGAAATTTCTGCTAATTTTATATTTATAGTTTTTCTATTATTGCTACGCCGCCACTAACTTCTTCTTCTTCTTCTTCTTTCAGTACCATATCAGGTCTCCCTAACGTTGGCAATTACAATGGCGAGTTGTTCACGGCTTTCGGCTATCCTGAATAGTTGTTCTGCACTGCTTATTCCTGTCCAGTCTCTAATATTCTTGAGCCATGACATCTGTTTCCTTCCAATTCCTCTTCGTCCCTCGATTTTTCCCTTCATTATAAGTTGAAGGATTTTTGTATCGGTCACCTCTAAGAACATGTCCCAGATATGATATCTTTCTTATCTTGATCGTTTCGAACAGCTCACGGACTGCATTGGCTCTATTCAATACTGCTTCGTTGGTCTGCATAGCTGTCCACGGTATACGGAGCATTCTTCTATGTAACCACATTTCGAATGCTTCTAGGCGGTTGATCGCAGCGGCCTTTAAAGTCCAGGTCTCAGCCCCATATAAGACGCCACTGACACGAATTTCTAAAAACCATACGCATTTTCAATTCTCTTCTTGGTAATAATACTTGTCGAAATTTCATTAAAATCAATTTCAGGTTACACAACAATCTAAAGCAATACTCGTATGTATTAGTATAGATTGATCAGGAAATTATGAGTCGCTTGGTTCCTGTATCAGGCAAGACGACGTTTGGATGGACCTAGAAAAGTGTATTATGCCGCTAGGTCTTTCTATCACAGGTCAATATAGATAGCCTATTATGAATACAACACTTTTTTCAGTTTTGTAGCCACCCACCCCCTACCACCGCTATTCCACCCCCGTTCAAAAAAGTAGAAAATGATCAGCAACCACTGAAATGCCTAAAATCAGAGTTTGAGGAATGTTTGATTTTTTTTTATTTTTGCTAATTAGTCCACCACCCATAGCGCTACCCATCCAATTTCGTCATAAACTATGCAGCGGTTACTGAGATTACGGGGCTAGAAAAATGCGACAGACCGACAGACAGACAGACCGACGGAAGTGAGTGACGTGGATTTTTGTTATGTAGAACTCCCTAAAAGCGAAAAGTAAAAGCATTGAAATTTTGGAGTCGTTTTTAGGTTAGGCTTGAAATTTCAAAGTGGCGCAGATTTTTGTCATTTTGGCCGCAATAACTCCACCGGTCGGGATAAGTTAAGTTATGTACTGAAATTTTAATGCGCCAGGACGTTTCTTCAGTCTGGAGATGGTGTCGTTTGACTCAGGGCGTCAATCCGCGTCGATTTAATATATAAGTTCTGGATTGATTTTATTTTGACATTTATGAATTTAATATTTGCTAGCTACACTCTTTTTTTTCAATAGGAATTGTATTATAGGGTGGTAAGCCCACTGATGATTAAGTGGATAGCCATGGCTAGACTCATATAATATATATAATTATGAAATAAAAGACAGGTTATTATTATCCTGATTTTCCAAGTTTCTCTCGCATGACTGCGGTAGCAACAGGTGTTGACGGGCTGTGCCAAGTCAGCACCTGAACTATTACGGATCGGAATTTAGGAAAGATCGAACTATATTGCAGGTTTTCAGGATTACAGACTTCTGAAATATTTTTTGTAACCTTTCGTCCAGGCCTAACTGTTGTAGGTGTGGTGTAAATGTGTTTGGTGTGAGGCCTGAGACAGATTTAGATATCTTCCCAGCGTAGGCGTTTTGGATATTCGTATCGTTGGGAATAGCAATATCTATCAAATAGGTAACTTTGTCTGCCTTCGACTGGAAAACTATATCTGGCCGATTTGCCGGGATAGTCTTATCGGTATGTATTTCAACGTCCCAGTACAGTTTATATTCATTGTTTTCGAGTACTGATGTCGGTTTGTAATTGTAATATGGATCTGTGTTATTATTATTATTATTATTATTATTGACCCCCATTTCGAGTTTCGCTAAAACGAACTCAAGCCAAAACATCAACCTTGTCCACAAATTTTAAATAACAGCGAAAGTATATCTTACTCTTTCTAAAAGATGCAGCCAGACTATTCATTTACGCCATCGAATGAAAGTAGGTAACACGATTCCTTCAAGTAACACGTTTACTCTTCTCCTCCGTGACTGAAATAGGGCCAATAGGCGCAAACGTATCGCGTGTCACCCTTCTCTTCATGGTAGCTCTCTCCAGTTGTAATCGTAGACGAAACCTAATTTTTGGCGCATCTCATATTCAAATCTCGTTAATAGAAGCCCCTCGCCTAGACTTCCGTGTGAGTGTGTATGTGACCCTCAATACAAGTGGATACGACAAATCCACTTTAATCCTATGTTACGTAGTCGCAGCGTGTGTGCGTGGGGTAGGTATATGCACCTTATGCAATTAGGGGCTGTTTGTAGGATGACCGGGTTCAAAACTCGTCATCTATGAACGCAGATGCTTCAGGAAAATTCAGCTGGTTTGAACTAGTTAGATTACCAAAGCGTTTATAGTCAACTGAAGGCAATCCCATTCACAATGGGGTATTTTCCAACTTGCTAATGTTGCCTGTTTAATGGCTGAAATGGGTTGCTTGTCTAATTTGTAATGATGGCACTGTTTGCTCAATTGTTTTCTGTTGCTGTTCTACATGGAGTAAAGATGGCGTTTGAAAATCATTCCTTTGAAAAGAGCTCATTTAAATCTCTTAAACCTCCCGCCTAAGAAATCAACCAATCGAAAGTCATTTTTATGTCGGATTTAGATAGGATGTGACTTTATTAATTTGAATTATGCGTAGATTCAAGGTTGTCGTTAACATTTTGCCTAGTTTTTCTACATATAGAGGATGTAAACTTAATTTTATGTATTATATTTATTTATTTATTTTTTTAATTGAATAAAAGTTCATGTTTGTAGACTATAAATGTTATATTACACTACAATTCCATTTTTTGCATTATTATGTAATTAGCAGTTTACTCTGAGAATGTTTCCTAGTTACTTTTCACAATTTTACTCGTCATTCCTTAACAGCCTATCACTAGGGTCATGTCATGACATACATAACGTCCCCTGGTCTCACGACTGTCACGGTATCTAAATTAACCATGATGAAATGATGTAAACAAACATCTGTCAATGTCAACACGAAGCGGAGGTTATGTTTGTAGATGGAGAAAAGGAGGTCAGACGACAAAGTAGAGTCACATTCAAAGATAGCACCACGAAGGACTTATTACGCCACGCTAAGATTTATAACGTCACAGCTTTGGCGCGAAATTTTATGTTTGAACTTTGGAGGGGATTTTAACCCACTTCGCGTTCACAATAAAACGGAAAAATGTTCGTTACATGGTTCTTGGGGACGTAATATCAATACCCCGTCATGAAATTTTGTCCGGAAAATACCCCATTGGGGTTATGAATAAAGAATTTGTTCGTTTATGATAAATCTAAAGATCATCAATAAGTTGCTAAGGCATTGTTTTGGCTGTAACCGAAATGGGGGTCGAGAGTGGTGTCAAACGATTTGGTTTGACGTCCTGAATCGAACGAAACTGCTCCCGAGGAGACGTTTTGATGAAAAACTACGGCATTTTGAAGTTTCATTACCTAAAAAGTTGACTTGTTAAGCTCAAAATGGGTGCTAATCGACGTGACTGGACATCGTGACTCAAACTTGACCACTTCCAGAGTGATAAAACGTTCCTGTGAAAATCTACGCCACCAAGTACCAGGCACGTATCCAGGATTTGGTTTTCGGGGGGGGGGGGGGGGGGGGTGGTCCAGATTATGGGTGTGCCTTTCGGAGGGGTCCAGATTAGAGTTGCCATCTTAAATTTGCTATCGTCGAGGGGGGGGGGCGCAAAAATTTGTGGATTTTTTAGACGGCATTTTATAACGTTTCAGGTGAGGGTCCGGACCCCTGGACCCCCGATGAATACGTGCCTGCCAAATACCTGACTTAACCTAACCAAATCGGTCGGGCTAAAGAGGGGTGTCAATAGACTCGGTTTGATATCCTGGCTGGAATTAGATTAACTAATAGACTGTAAAGCGTTTATTTTGATTATCATTTAGGAAATTAAGCCAAAAGAAGGTCTTCGAGGATCTACACCTGGGGCCTATTCCGGCACACTGTCAAGAAACCGAATAGGTGGCAACCCTACCTACCTGGGTGTATGTTGCCTGGGGGGGGAGCAGCCCTCCAGGCCCCCTCTATTTATGCAAATGAACAAACCTAATTCAACTCTTTGAATGTCCATTTCTTGGTGTTGCTTCTAACGTCGTTGTACTCTACTCGTCAAGCACTTTCGAATTGACCATATGTTTCTTGAAAAAAATATTGAAATTTTGAAGTCATTTTTGGGTTAAGTTTGAAATTTCATAGATGTAGATTTTCATCGGGCCGTTTTCTCAGTCTGGGAATGGCCTAATCCCGCTCAAGGCAACAAACCGAGTCAATTAGCACTCCTTCAAAGCCCATTTGATCAATTTTGACCTCAACAACTTGATCGGTCGGGTTATGTTAGGTATTGAAACTTTAAAGTGCCGTAGTTTTTCACCGGATCGTTTCTTCGGTCCGGAAATGGTCTCGTTTCACTCAAGACGTCAAACCGAGTCGATTGACAATACTCTCAACCCCCATTTCGGTTTCCGCTAAAACAAAGTCCAGCCAATAAGTTTTATAACAACACAATTTTTTTGCAATAATTCAAAAGTTATGTCAAATAAATTTTTTGAATCCACTACCGAAGATGCGCCGACAGCTCCAGAACCAGCGTGACGTCACATTGTACTCGTTTTCCCAACGACGTCCTACACTGATAGCACAGCATAGTAAATAAGCAGCATAATATCTCCGAGGATTTCCCATATAAAAATGGTTCCCGCATAATTTGACCATGGGATGATTTTACGGATGTGAAGTTTGGGTCTCTACCATTTTCATTTTCGCATCTCTATGCGAAAATGAAAATATCGATATTGGTATCAACTCGATAGTTTTTAGCCAAATAGGCGCGTTTGGTTCGTACAGAGCATTTTGTGCAACTGACTACATCGCTCAATAATTATATAATTATTTTCGATACCAGCTTGGAATGCCTTAAAAGGTATCGATGACAAAAATACTCAATATTAATGCAGAAGTATCGAAGTATCGTTAGCATCCCTACAAGAAATCATCCAAAAAGGGGGATGCGCGTATAATTACCGCCAACCTGAGTTATTGTGCTGGTTGTTTACTATACTGTGCTGATAGTATAGATTCTAGATTCCCAGCCAATCGTAAAAATAGTTACTTGTACATATTTGTTGCAACATAGGCGGCGAATGAAGTTTGCAGTTCTACGATCGAAGTAAATACCTTTTTGAATGTTTGAAATTAGATTACAACTTCCAGTAATAACGTATCTAATCAAATAAGTTTTTATGAAGCAACCTCTTCCACAACGCCTTGATGGCGCCAACGTCTTAGCGAGTCCGTCCAACGACCTGATAATGTGCGTATTCGAGCGGCGCGTTGGTTCGAGCCCAGGCGTTGCAACGTTTTTTTAAAATTATTTTTACCAAAAAACTTATGGGTTTATTTACCTCTTTTGAGACTTCCCAAGAAGCATTTATCCGACTTCCACCTAAATGTAGCCCTAAAGCGACGTGCAGTTAAGTGGAAATAGAGGTCGTAACGTGTTGAGGCGACGAACGACGTCGCTGTTATATCAAAATCGACGTTGCTTGATTTTAGTCGGTATATACGACGAACCGCCGACGTCAAAAGCCGCTACGTAGCTTTCTGCCGATTTGCCGATGTCGTATGCACGTTAGTTTATCCAACCTAAACTGACGTTTCATTCCATTGACCTAATTTACGTTGCGGATTAATAAGTCACTACCAACGTCGGCCAAATCGACTACGAGTTGTGAATCGTATACATTACCGTTTGCAAATCTAACCTATAAATTGGTTAGCGGATCGGCGACGTCGGGTAACGCAACCTATCGGTTATGAATCGTGTGCATCTACGACCACACATAACCTACCAAAAGTATTTTCGCTCTAGAGTTGAGTTTGTTTTAAGTGATAATAATATATTCAGACCACGCCTAACACTAGCAGGCATTATCATTTAGATATATTCTCACTATATGTAGAATTAAAACATATATGATAAACCAGTGCAAGGTTTGACATTTCCACCAAAAAAGCACCACATACAACGTCGGATTCAATCCCGTATTCAAAACGTCGCCCGAACGTTGTCACATTTGTCATACGGAGATAACATTACAAATTTACCCACTGCGCAAGACGTTGGAATTTGATACGTCCGTTGGCCGTCGTATCTGGTACTTGGGTCGCCCTTTACGACCAAATTTGGAGACCCGGTCCGAATTGGTTCATTTTTCGTTCATGTTACGTAAAATAGTATATTCTGCCATCTTTAACAGCTTTTCAGATGACGGCCATTGTAGAAACATTATCAAATTTGCGAATTTTACCTGAATATAAAGACTTCTGAGTGAAGAAATTAGTAATATGTAATTAAAGAACAATAACAAAGCATATCTAAATCAAAAGCAATTATATATAAAAAACAAATTTTTGGTTTCACTTAACGCTAGTAAATAATTTATAATAACGTTTTCTTTTGAAATATTGGTAGGGAGTCATTTTTTTCGGGGTATCTCACTTACATTTATCAGTAAACTAGCTTTCGTTGACAAATTTATATTCGTCTTTCGTGCTTCGGAGTGCATGTAGTTGTCTAATGTCTGTATTATAATATAAAGCATCATCCATTTTGTTCAACGTAGAATATAGGGTAAAAGACATTGACTATTATTATGTATAACTTAGGTCAATCGGTGTAGAAAAACGAACCACAGAATAACGTCCGTATGTAGCAACTAAATTTAGGTGTAGAATACCCAACGTATAGACGACGTGCAACATTCCCTATCAAGTCGTATCCCGACGTCGTAGCGACCCGAATCTGTATTCCCCATTTAGGTACAAATACAGGTCGCCATGACGTCGAAATGACGTCGGGTCCAACGTTGAGTCTGCCTAATGCGACGTATGCGCAATGTAATGACAACGTTGTAATGCTGCTTGGGTTGTCTATTGGCTGGCTGATGACGCACACAGATGTGTTTACAATACGGAACATAATTTTCAGTGGTGTTCGTTGTGTTAAGAAATCTGATAGTTTACATGAAAGCAATAATATAGTCTAAGATCCGAATATAAAGCGACCTTCACCGAACTGGCCAATTGATGAAAAGCGTTTTATATTAAATTTAATATGTTAAAAACATATCGCGAGTGGATTGGCTGAAAAATTTTAGTCCAGGATATGATTAATTAAATATTGAAATTTTTTTTTTAAACATTTCACTGGTTTGGTTAATAGACAAATCGCATCCCAATAGAAAGTATGAAGCCCATAGAATATGCAAACGTTAGGTTGGCAACGTTTTTCCCGTCCCAACTATAGGGTAGGCAGGTATAAACAGGATAAATCAATAATAGTAATTTGCACCGGTGTGGTTGAGGCATGAAACTTATATCATAACAATAATATAATAATTTTATTGCAAACACGTCGATATAGGGTTGTCTGCAAAAAATCAGTATGGAATTCTGGTTGTCGAATTTTAAAGATCAAAATATTGCTTTCAGTGAATACGTGCGCCAGAGAGCTCCGAGCGAACTATCCCGTGTATTAGCAAAGGACGCACCAAAGCAGCTGCGTGTAGCTCGGCCATTGAATGAAAGAGAGTGCGCATGTCATGTGTCCGTGAAGTTGAAATGATTTATTTGAATGAAACATAATCAAAAATGTATAAATTTATGAATCCTCCATGTCATTATTTCACAATTAAAAAAATTTAAAACATGTATTTACTAATATAGTTTTGAAGGATAAGTTATTATGCACTTACTTACCGTATTCTCACCAAGAAAGTTATTAAACTCTTCATTATATTTTTTACCCAAAGCAGTCACTTTTTTGTAGCACGTGGTATGATAACCTACAAAATCGAGTGATGCATTGGTTTACTCAACGCCACTGTATTTAAATTTTTTTTACGAAAATTTAATTTCAACGAACAGTTTTTATACGTTTCATCGTTAAAATTAAGCAACATCATCGTCCGAATTGCATTGCATAGAAAACACTTTTTAGCCATTTTTTTATCACAATTTAATGTTTATAAATAACAACAGTCAGTATAGTAGTAGTAGTAGCACGCTTTTTCAATTCAGAAGAATGAGGCAAACTGTTCCAATATAATGATGCACAGCATTTACGAGTGTATCGCTATCCTTTGTTAATACACGGGATAGTTCGCTAGGACCTCTCTGGCACACATATTCACTGGCAGCAATATTTTGATCTTTAAAATTCGGCAACCGGAATTCCAGACTGATTTTTTGCAGACAACCCTATATCGACGTGTTTGCAATAAAATTATCTTTATTTTGATATAAGTTTCATGCATTAGCCACACCGGTGCAAATTACTATTATTGATTTACCTGTTTATACCTGCCTACCCTATAGTTGGGACGGGAAAAACGTAGCCAACCTAACGTTTGCATATTCTATGGGCTTCATGCTTTCGATTGGTATGTGATTTGTCTATTAACCAAACCATTGAAATGTTTAAAAAAAATAATTTTTCAATATTTAGTTAATCATACCCTAGACTGAAATTTTTCAGCCAACCCACTCGCGATATGTTTTTCAACATATTAAATTTAATATAAAATGCTTTTTATCCATTAACCAGTTCGGTGAAGGTCGTTTTATATTCGGATCTTCTGCTAATAGTTAGTATAGCGTTTCCAGGAATGAAGGGATGGTAGTGAATTTGGCAAGCGCTATTTGATGCAATGTTTGTTACAGTTGCTGGTATCCGGTCAGCCAACGACGACCGGTTCCGGTTCGTCCCCTTCCAGCGGGGGCGGGCTCTCCCCGGGTGCCGGCCTTCCAGGGGGCGGAGCGCTCAGTCCGGGCGGCTCTTCCTCTGCCGGCGCCCCTGGGACCCAGTGCTGCGAGTCCGGCCGGCCCCTGGTCACCGACCCGGTAACGGGGCAGTCGGTCTGCTCCTGTCAGTACGACTCGGCACGACTGGCGGCCCTGCAGTACCGCAACGCGGCTAGCATGTACGGCGCGCCATACCCCTCCACCGACCAAAACCCCTACCCCAGTATAGGGGTGGATAGTTCCGCTTTCTACTCGCCCTTGGTAAGTACAGTTTTGTTATTGTTTAGGATTCGTAGCAAAAGTAGTCCGAGTTTACATCACAACATGCTTTCCTATCCTTCGCAAATTATGAAATCCTTAAACCCCACTTCTCATACATATCTACACTTGAAAGACCACATCGAGAAAGTGTTTGAGCTTCAGTTTTCCAAACCCAGTAAATATTAGGCACTTCAAGTTCCATATAATTGATGTCTCCATATCAGAGACTAACTTTCATGACAATTAATCACAAAACAAAACATGATATTAAATAATTAAAAAAATTAAACTGTCATATTCTTCAAGTTACTAACCTCCATGAATTCCACAGCCATCTAGATGTGAAATCTGAAATTAATAGGCAATATTCTATGCCATTGTGAAAAATGGTGGGAGTGCTTAGCTAACAAGCTGTAGATGAAGTTTAGAAAAATATACGAGTTGTTTACATTTCTTTCAGGTCTTAATCAGTGCCGACACTTGTATAGCGCAGTTACGTTATTATGTAACCTGAATCGTCATTCTATATACAAAATATATATTATAATAATTCAGAATGTGGTAGGAGATCAAAATAATCGAAGATACCAATTTGCAATAGATAAAAGCAAAACAAATTGATATATTTATTGTAAATTGACTCTGATTATACATGGACAATATACAATTATTACTACACTAATGACCGTGCCAGCCACCTAGCCAGACCACCAAAAAATGCCGAAAGGGATAACGGTTATCGGACACTTCGGGCGTCTTGTGAAGGCATAAGGCATTCTTTGTAGTGTCGGCACTTGGTAGGGGCACAAAAAATATAAACGACTCATATATTTTCGACTTCATCTATAAGTATAAAGACTATGAATTGTCACAATTCAAATTTATATCCTAAATATTGGGCAAAAAATTTGACAAGAAGTATATGGCGTCTGGGCTACTGCGGGGTTTTATATCCAAGTTTTTCAACTTTTTAGGTCACGTTCTAAATATTTGGTAAATTGGATGTAAATCTGCGCATTCGAATGTTCTGCTGATGACGGCTGAAAGTGCGGTTATGAGAATTAAATATTTTTAGATTGCATCGAATAACAGCCTCCTTTGTAAAACAAATTATCCAACACAAGCACAAACTTTGAGCAAAAGAAAAATTACCACAAATATTAGGTTAGAATAAGATCACAAATTTGACAGTTTAGAGCGTATGCACACAATATTAAAACGAGAACCATGGGTTGGAGTGGCATATTGACAACAAAGCAATGACTTTGGTATGAATGATACCTATCAACAGACATATATGACATGATTGTACTTCTAATGCGCATCCGCTTGTCCTATATTTATAAGAAAATATTTTATAACATCTATATTGCTTTCCGTCTTTCACCAGACTTTTTAAATTTCACAGCTATCCATATACTAATACCAGTAAAGTTCACGCTTAGGTTTTATCTAATTTTTTCAAAGTTTGATGTTCGCTGGTGATGAGATGAGAATATTCTTTTGACTTCATTAATTTTTGCTCTTATAAGGCAGCTGGATATCCTTCTTTACGTATATGTATTTATCATTTATCTAGAGGTCGATAGGAATTTTTGTTATTCTTCTTCATGTAATAACGCTAACGTGGTTCTACTGACAAGTGCATTGAGACGTTTATCCAGTCATATGACTGGAAGTGATGGCATGATGGCTCTGCAGCTTGCCATATTAATTTTTTTTGGATGCATTAGAAGACTAACTCCCTCGTAGATACCATTTTCTTTTTGTGTACGTACAAATTTCAGTAAATAAACATACGTCGTTTTAGAAATGGTTGCAAGCTGTCGATCATTTTTTAAAATGCACGAGTTCAGATAAACATTTTTTAGCCTTTTTAAGCAATAACAGTCAAGCCGGGTTGAGTATATTGTTAGAAGGAGAATATGATATTTGGTCCAAACTTCTCTAAAACTCTATATACAGTGCTTTTCCTTAATGCCCCCCTTTTTTATGGACGGGCCAACTCAAAAAACTGAAACTTGGTATAGTAAAATTGATGCATGAATACTATATTTTTGCGTAAAATTGACAGATTAAACTTTCAAAATGGCGACTGGGTGCCATCTTGGAAAAAAACATTAAATAGAAAGGAGGGCCCTGTGACACATCCTTTTAAAGCTCCTGATGAGTACTTCACAGCCCTAGAATATAAAGTCAATACCTTACCCTGCTACAAACATCAATATCTATACATCTAGAAATATTTGTATAAGTTTGAAGTTAAACGTGGGAATTCGTAAGAGAATGTAAATTTTTATGACTTTTATTTTAATTTGGATAAAACAACATGCTTAATACAATAACTGTAATATTGTAATTACAGAAACATAATTATTATGTTTCTGTAATTTTTTTTCAAAGATGGATGATGAAAGTTTATCTGTCAATTTTACCCCAAAATATAATATAGCCTCAATTTCACTATCCCATGTTTGAGTTTTTTGAGTTGACCCGTTCAAAAAATAAGGGGGGGGGCACTAATGAAAAGCACTATGCCACATGTTGACTTTGTTTGTTGACCTTTCGTGTTATTTACAATCACTTAATTATATAGGAGTTCCAGTTAATTTTTCCCGATTTAATTAGTCGGAAAAATAGTTAGCGATTGGCATTTGGTCTAAAGCACAAAATTTTTTCTGAAATTTTGTGATGGACAGTCAACAGATGCCATGCATTTGAAGCTGTGTGAAAATTACACCAATTGAGACGTCTTCAAGTCAGTGATTAAATAGTAGTTTATGCAAAAAGGCTAGAATGGAACTGAGGTGAGTTATTTTCACAAACGCTAATAATTTTATTAGTAAATTTAGTCTCAAAATCATGTTTCAAATCTCTTGGGACTCCATATCAACATCTAATGTCAACATTTTTGCTTACGGGTTATAACAAAAACGTATGCAAAACGCGTAAGGACTCACTATCGTTAGAATATCAATTCTTTTATAGAAATGAGAACGTTAACTTCTTATTATTATAAAATGATCCTGGAGCGACTACATCCACTAATAGTTCTGGTGAAAACATATTTTGTTTGTAACTGGTCTTAAGTCGTCTACCGTATCTTTTGAGCTAACCATTAACCTATCATCTTCTTGCAAATAAGAACACATCAAGTGAAAACAACAAAAGCGTACCATAACCTTCAAATAATACCTATAAATACCAAACTCATCAAGGTTACCATTCGATGTCGCCGTATTGACACTTAAGGCATCAGCAGGAGGCTGAAAGACATGTCTGCAATTGGGAATGCGACTGACAAAAACTACTGAGAAGTGCAATACCAACAAGTGGTACCGAGTAGTTGACAAAAAGGTGTATTCTCGAAAGAAGATGGTCTACATATAGCGAGACGGACGCTATAACTGACGGGTTTTTACCAGCTGGATGTAACCGTAATGGATGTGTGGAGTAATTATGTCCACTGGTGAAACGGGTACTGAAGCAGGTGACCGCGTTGAGATAGAAATGCTGGTGAGGTTTTCGAACGACTATGACGTCTGGTGCTGTAGATGTCACCGTGTGATTTGAATCCGTATTCAACTACAATATCTGTTGCAAAAAAATTGACTAAGAGTTTGGCTCTAGTGCCTCTAGCTTCAAAATTAATCGAGTAAAAAAAACATTTTCTAAATAGTACTACTTGGTACCCTATTGGGCCAAAAAAGGTTCATGCTGAATGCGTATAAACACCAGTACTTGCTCTTTAGTGCTTTAAGCTAATAACGAGTTAAGCATTTGATTGCCATCGGGTACTTGTTCTGAGGGATACTTGGGAATCAGGGGCATAGCTACCACCGTATCTGCCGTATCAATTCAGTAACGTGCCAAGGTCTTCGCCCCCCCCGTAATTTTTTTCACGGGGCCACTTCTATATAAAAAAATAATATTTCAAATCGGTTATAATATAATAGATAAAATTTGGTGTGACCTCATCTTTATATTTTATTTTTTTTAGAATATAATAATTCACATAGACCTTAGGTACAATATCAATATCGATTATACAATCGACGCAACAAACTCACTCTATATTATATGGCCACTATGAGTTTCAGGTTTAGACAGCTACAGAATTTGAGATATAGCTTTATGTAATAAACATTACTAAGACACAACACAAAACTATAACAAAATCAAAAATAAACAAATAAGACAAACCTGTAACAAAAACAAACAGCTTAACTATAAAAATTTTATTATTATGATTTAACTTGCGTTTCATGTAAAGAAAAAACTATTTTTTTTGTATGTAAGGCAACAAATGTACCAACTATTTGGCCCGTTCATTTTATATAGAAATTAATGCCAATGAACTTAGGCGTGATTCACCTATTGTCGATCTTGCAAAACTTTTTATTAGTTTCAGTTTTGAAAATGAGCCTGCTTTAGCCGATGTAACAGGCAGTACTGGAAACAACTGAAATGCGGTGCAAATCTTAGGTACACTACTAATCAACAATTGACTTTTTTCCGAAAATAAAATCAGAAAATTCCCTAATACTGTTAAGATTTTTGAGGCTTACATATAAGTAGAAGATTTTTTATCTGAATAAGTTCCGACGCAAGATTTTGTGCAAGATCGTCTGGATATTTTTCAACTAGTTCTTTTACTTTATTAATGATTTCCAGTTCTTGCACTTCAGTAAATGTTTTGAGGTTTAAAATATTGAATTTTGAATACACACTTGTGAATGCCTCACATCTATTTTTTAGTTGTACTAAAATAGTTCTAGGCTTGTGTTGAATACTAAATTTTTTAAACGATTTTTAGGGTGTTCAATTGGATCATCAACCGCTATATCATCAAAAAACTTTTTAGTAGTACGAATTCTTTTGTCTGTAAATTATGGCTCAATATACCACTCTTTTGCTACCGTTATTGAAGTTTCAAAAATGTTTTGAAAATTATTTCAATAATTTCCTGATAGATCTGAAACTTATGCAATTGAATCTGTGGCTTGTCCAGCATCTACATCACTCTTTTGCAAACACTTTGAAAGTAAATTGACGGCTTCAAATATTTTTCCTGCTAATAAAAATATAAATTCAAAATTTTCTATTTTATTTTGTAAGATATTTTCCTCATCCCTATCAGACTCTTTCTTTGCTATTATAGCTAGGTTCGACAAACATTTAACGACGACTAATAGTTACTTTTTAATGAAACTATCGACTCCATCTGATGGTAGTTTCTTTAAGGCAATGACGATACATTGTAGGATTCTTCCTGTCTATTTCTTTCCCAATTTCTGCAAGGTCACAAATTTGATCGATTTCTTGACCGCGTGAAGTAGTTTTAAACATTGTATTTGAGGAATGGAGAGTCTCACACTTCGGCTGAAAAACGCCGCTGGAACAATTCCGGCAATCTTTTTCGTCTGATAATGGATATAAAAGGTTTCCTCGTCTACAAAAAAAGTCCCAGTATTTTAGTGACCATAAATCAGAAAAAAGTCGTGCCGCACTCCTTTCCTCAATCTCTTCCCGGTTCTGTTTTATTCATAGCCGGGCAAAAACGGCCACAGCCCGAACGGGTGGCGTGAGTTATGGCATCTGCGAAGGCCGCCGAAGAGCAAAAAAAAAAGAGAAAAAAGGCGGCACGGCCGAACGGTAAGGGCCGCGAGTGTGGACGCGACAATAAAAATTCAATTTCTGCATTCCAAGGCAGCCACTGGGAATGCGGTGGCAATTTTTGCTTGGGTATGCGTCGTGGCATTAGGTCCATCCGCACAATACGTGGTGTTGACACAGTCTTGCCAGATTTTGTCAGATTTAGGCATTGCTGGCTCCCCCAAACACCATCTGAACTGGGAGGAGACCTAGAATGACCTGGAGTTTGAGTTACCACCTTTATGACTCAAATATTTATCTGTTTGTTTCCCGTTTCTCAAACATCTCCGGGAAGAGCAGTGGGGCATCTTCTCTTGGAGAACAAAAAAGTAGATAACTACAAATAATGATACTCCTAGAAGGCTCAGGGCAGGGTATAGGCATACATTAGATAGCCATAATACGTCGCAAAAATTGATCATAGTTTCATATCGTCCCAAGCCAGTAACAATCCTGATCAGCATTAACCCTTAATATACACACTTATTTTTTATAGTACAGTTATCACACTGGGGTCTGACTGACCCCAACGTTATTTTTCCCAATTTTTAAATGTAACTTGTATAACTAGGCCATTTCATTCAATTAATTCATTATTCAAATATATTTTATTAACATAAGATTTCAGAAAAAAAATAACAAAATACATGATGAACTGTTTACATAAATGTAACACAGCCTAAATTCTTAACCGAAAATTTAGACACACACCGTTAAATGAAAACAAAAAAATTAAGACAAAACAACAAAACTTTTGTGATTCTGGTAATGTCTCTAAAGCACCTTTTTTAAACTAATAATTTCCCCTTTACATTTCGGCACTGATTCCAGCACTACAGTTCGGACAAGTGTTGTCTTTATATTTGGGGTCTCCAACAAGGTCCTTCTCTGCACTTTAAACTGAAATATTCTGATTTTCCAAATCTATTTCCCTCCGGGTCAGAGGATGGTGTAAGTCGTGATCGAATAATCTTATTTTTGGAAATGTTCAATGAAACAACAAAGCTGCGCACTTGAAATATCCACCTCTATATAACACACTGGGTTCAATTAAACCCCAACCTAACTCCATACGCTAACGGCTCCACACCTTTGGACAAACTAACATATCGGATCGAGTGCACTGGATCGAGTGCACTGGTCTATATCAGAGTAAACTAAATTCAGGTGTGGACACGCAAAGATATACTATTAAAAATAAAAAAGCAGTGCAGATTTGAAAGAATGGTAGGGTAAATAGGGGTTAACAACTCTTTCAAATCAGAATTGGATGGTACCTGCTGGTAGCTTGTTTGGCTTGTGGCTGTTATTTTTCCATTAGCTCAATTGACATTCTGCACGGTGTTTCACCTGACTCAAGGGGCACTAGATTAGACTAAACTTGGTTCTATGAGTGCCAGTGCTGTTAAAAAACAGAAATTTCTGAAGTTTGATAGCAAAACCGTCAATTATCTTGGCATAAATTGACAAAAAAATGATGTTTCTTTACATCTACATCGTTGACACTAGGAGGCGAATAACGGAAAGATGGAAAGCCATTTGGAGGGCCTGTTGTTTAGAATATTAAAAAATATTCAATCACATTTTCCTAGCGGGGTGGGAGACAGTGACGTCTGTAGTTATACGCCTATCTCAATAATAGGTTTGATCCAGTTCCCTATACAGTTGGGATTCTGTGCAGTGATTGAATTATGTTCCAAAATTAATAGTCAAGGCTTATTGCTTCAACCAAGAATCAAAAGAGCCCAAAAACTGTAATAAGTAGTTTGCGCATCATATTGTAACCACTCATTATGCGTAGGCGTTAAGACAGACAACCTACAAATCACCTAACTGTCACAGTAGTAGTGGTTCTTTGGGTTTACTACCGCGCGAGCGTTCACAGGTCACTGAGTTTCTTCAAAATTACCCACATCAAAAAAAAGAAGCAAGCAGTATCGGATATCACGGTAATCCAGGGGATCTGGGCTTGGAACCCGGCCTTGGGAGAACCCAAATTTACATCCTACCCTTTGAAATGTACAAGGTTACTGTATAGTCTATTTTCTGAAGTTTCATAGAGTATATATCATAAAAAATATGTCACCCGTTTCCGTCGACTTGTCTATCATCTGTCTAGGAATTCTTGAGCTCTATCTTGATGGAACTCTCAAAGTAGGTACTTATCTGAAATTTCTTCAGAAAAAATATGTAGTCTCACATTAGTGTATGCTACCGGCTCTATTTTTTAAAATGACTCAACAAGAAGTCATCCGTAAGAAAGCATAAATAATAGCTCCAAACACCTTGTGCATCTCTGGTTTTGACTGAGTTGTCAATGACATTATTTAGTGCACTGTTTCTCAAAGTGTGGTGGCGCACTATGAGTGTTAGAAGGGAGGGCGTGGTGACACCCTGGGGGTAAGGGGAACATACTTCCGTTCAGGCGCAGGCACGATGTACGTTAGGTATGAAGTGGAAGTCATTCTTTTGTTTATTTTTGAATTTCTTGTACGGTAAAAAGGGTGATATAATGCCATACGACTATCATTTTGAGCCATCGGCTGAAGAAGTGGTATCAAAAGGCTTCATTTTAGAAATTATGACGTGAAGTATGCGGATAAAGGAGACGCTGTAAGGAAATGTTTCATAACAATAATTTACTAACTGAGGATATTTCTATAGTTTGAAGGGAGATAGTGCAAACTGTTTGGTTTTGGGCTTAGACTCTTTCTTTGGTTGAACGGGACAGTAGTAGTGCAAATCTGTGATTAAGGTTCAATTTTACATTTTTGAAAAGTCACGAATTATCTCTATTAAAATATCGGATCACCTAGCTGAAAAAAATGGATACTTACCGCTTTCCTAAAGCCCAGAATATATTATGCGAAACGCACAAGCTAAGCTGCAGGGAGTAGGCCAGTAAATCGATCCTAATAATAGAGTTATCGGGGATTTATCGGTTTTGATATTAAAACGTCCAATAATATCACAACGACATCGTAAATGCAAGTGCGCTGCCGTAAACAGGAATAATGAGTCTTCTGTGTGTTCAAACAGATGGACTTGGGTGGTCGCAGTTGCAACATCGTGGAATCTCTGATTACGGCTTCTGATTAACACCACTTCACAAGACAATGTCTGAGATTGTAGACGTCTGTTATCTAACTAGAGCGGTCTGGAGCAAATATAGCGCGAATCCTATGCATCATATTCTGTGTGGTATAGTTATATTTTTTGTTACAATATGCTGTTATGCCAATATATGTTCAGGACCAACATTTGGGATGCCATGAAGATACTCTAAAGAAACAGATGAATTTGATTTGCCATAAGTTACTGAAATTATCAAACATTCTTTTAGATTATATGACAAACAATTAGCGTGAATCCTTGACAATGGTTGATTTTCAAGGATTTATCAATTTTACGAAAGACCTTGTTTTTAGGTATAATAAAAAATTAAATTTCTTGGTCCCCAAGATCAAGCTGTCTAATATTGTAAATTTTCTCACTAATGTTAATACAATCCTAGTCTGGTAGATGGCTGTAGAAAAGTATCCGCTAAATTTTTTTGAGAAAGAATATAGTGAGATCCATGGTAACCGATTGGTAACCCTTTTTGCATAATAAGATACTATTCTATAGAAAACCAACGGTGGAGCTGAACGTTTCATTGACATCAATGAAAAAGTTTTGAAGAAATGGTTTGCGGTTGTACCTTAACAATGACTGTAAAGCAAGCAGAGAAACTTGCATCACTATTCGATCATTAGAAAAATAGTAGAAAATAGTAGAAAAAATAGACATGAATAATTTTATCTATCATTAATTCAAGTTATTTTGTAGATTGGTAATTGGGGAACGGGGAGTTCAAATAATATCAACAAGAAACACTTATGCTGCACTCTCATGGGGGATTAATCACCTTGAGGTCCTTTTCGGGGCGCCTGACTTATTTCCCTTTGTAAACTTTTTTGTTACTGATGACCCTCCCTAAATATTCACCTACGGTTCAGTCACGTATACATTTGAAAAAACTGAGGCAGTTCAAAGTAGATTCCTAAAAAAACTAGTATAGTTAAATACAACTAACATGTACATGTTACGGACAAAAACTTCAAGAATTACCTTTGGACAAAAACTATTCTTCCAATTTGTTGTTTATTTTCAAAACTGCAAACTCGCCTTTGATAATAATGCAAATAGGATTTATTAATCTTTGTAAAAACCATATCTAATACAATATCCATTCGAATGCGTTCAAGAGTTGACTAATTGTAATATACTTATAATCTATAATATATATTTCTGTAAACAAAAATAAAACAACACTTCACGCCAACTATTTTCAATTTTGTATCTTAAACTCATCCATAATATGTAGGAAAGGCATAAGTTTTGGAATATAAAAAGAAAAGAGGCATTTCTATACCATGCGATCAAAATTGCGTTTCTTCCTTAACTGTTTTAGGAAGAATTCAACGCCTCTAATGAGCGTTTCGCTGGCTGGGCTGCCATTACCGCTATGGCTCAACTGGTAGAGCGTCGTCATAGAATTTCGGAGGCGCGGGTTCGAATCCCTCTGGCAGTCGGTTCTTCCTCAGTAGCATCTTGATTTGAGAGCTCGACATGCATGAAAAATGATATCATGCTTTAGATTTTATACCCTAAACCCAAGAACACACGTAGAACGGTACTTTTAAAGAGATAGATGATTTTTTATATCTTCAGCAGGAAATTGCTTTAGTCCGAAACACCATCACTGGGCCGTGGTCCGTAGTGTCGTTTTATCGTTAAAACAAAAGCGAAACGACCGATCCAGACGACCGCTGCGACTACTCTCGGCAACACGGCACACAAAACAAAAGAGAAGCCGTCCCGGAGACGGCGAGAACAAAGCAGGCGTCCGCAGGAAAAAACGCGAATCAATATTTTGTCTACCAGCGCCGAAAAGGCTCTTAAAGTGGACAGGACATAATCCATTAAGTACGGTACAAGTTTTAAAACAAACACTACAGGTCTAAGGACAAACTCATGTGAAATATGAGTAGCCATGTTGCCGAGAGGGAGACTGTCTTGAGTCGCGGTATATGGGCTGAGAAACCTGTATCCGATTCTTCATATAAGTAATTTGAGCAACTGTCTATGAACCTCGACTTCAACAAGAGCTTTAGGACCACCGAAAACAGATTGCTGCGCATATTCATTTTTGCGGGAGATTGTATAAGGACTATAAGGGTATTTTTACCTTGGATTGGTGCCCTATTCATAATTTATTCTGGGTGCTACCTTCAATTATTACGCGATCTTCTTGGTCTTTGATATTTACTGCTACATGAACGTTCGCGGTGCCTTAGAGAAAGACTACCTATACTATGTCCAATTTTGCAAATTTTACAGGGGAACGATTTTAAGGTTTGAGAGCTCCGCTATCATAATAGTAAATGGTGTAATTTTATTTTTGGTAGCAATTTTATGCTATTTACTTTTAAAGACATGCAGTTTGCATTAAGTAGTGTCAACAAATTTTTCGAGAAAAAATAATAAAGCCAATTTTGTTTTGACATAGAATAATAATTTGAACTAATGATTACGATAATACCTGACTATTACGGAAGAAATTAAAAAAACAAAGCAAGCTTATGATATCCCAACTAAAACAATTGAAAACTAAAAGTTAACGTAACCTCAAAATACCCTAATGAAAGTAACTTACGGACTTTGCATTTATCTTAATATTGACGGCTGATATTCTGCACCCGAGTCTTGAAAAGGCTCAGAATGCTCTTCTTCTGTATCACTCATGATGACTATACTATATTATATCCGCAAAAAGCACTAAATGTATCACAGTGTCACACAACTGACACAACATCTATGGAAACAAATCATGCATACATTTGCGCCAATTTATTCTGTCCCCACGTGACGGAAATCCCTCATTCTTATTGCACAAGAGTACATAGTATTTCAGTCCGCATATTTACGAGTTTAAATGGACATGGAATAAAATGGTCACAGTGTATCTATAAAACTACATGTGATATATGCCCTTAGAATATATTGCCGTAAAGCGACCGGACTAAATTGAAAGGAAAACCTTGATTTTAAAATAATTTGGACATAGAATAGTTTGGTTCTAAGGCGACGCTCTGATGATTCCAGGGTTTGTTTTCTGCATCTTTGGTACAAACAATTTGACGTGTTTGTAAACTAGTATTTTTTCTTTCATAATATTGTTTGTTTTTACTTCCAATATTATGTTATTTTGAAAAAATGATCTGCTTATACGTAAGTGTGCCTGTCGTTTTTTCGAAAAACCTTTAGGAATTTCATGTTTTTTAAAATGTAGTTGTTTCCTTTTTATGTACATGACTTTAAGTACGTTGTGATTTGTTACTATTTCGGTGGACTTCTTATTATAACATCGTTCAGCACTAATCTCGTCTAACTTGTTCCCTGATGAAGGAGTCAAGGAACTCCGAAAGCTAGGAAATATATAAAATTTAAAAAGTACACCTCGCTATTTATTTGCTGCTACCCAGCTTTAGCTTTAGTTTTGTTTCTTAGCTAGTCGGCAACGATTACCCATTTTTAAAACAATGTAAACGTTTCCCATTATTACAAATGTTCTTTCAAATTGTTCTTCTTTTGTTTTCTTTATATAATTGAATTATAGGGTCGCAGTGAGGTTAATTGGTAGAGCAGCCTTAGCTATAAGCGTCGCCATACTGTGACCTTTTTGCTCAATAAAGACATTGGCTGAAGAAAAGGCATTACCACATGAACTATACTTACGCACAGGGTGAACCTTCATTTAGTGCTTCTATAGTAATTGGTTAGTTTATTGTCTATGGTAAATAAACTATAATATATGATATTTATTTGTATGAGGATTATCATAACTATTCAACCCCAACTACAAAATTACAGTCTGTTGAAAGAGAACAGAATTCTTTCAAACTAAACAACAAAGTACTCTCTTACTAGGCTATGTACAAAATTTTCTCAGGTCGCGTGATAAAACTAGTTTTTCTGCAATGTTCTAAGAAATGTCTTGAACCCGAACAGCAGAGTAAGTTAACAAATAACACTTGCCTAAATAAATCGTATCCAAATCATAAGAAAACTAATAAAGCTCCATCCACTCCCTAATCCCGGCCTCTTTTGAGTACTCCTTCTAATCAAAAGCCAAACTGTAAAGTGATGAATCGCACAACTTTCACAAAAGCCCCAAAACTCCCCTTGGCAGAGATCCTTGCTTTAATGCCTCTCCAGCGTTAGTAACAAAAACTAAATTAGTCACGAAAGTACCCACATAATGGAATATAAAAAGCCCCCTACGATCCGTGACTCCATAAAATAGTCTCCGCACTTTGGACTGATTGTAAATCGCCAGCGCGTTGCTCTTTTGTCTCCCGTTTTATTGACAGGATCTGGACGCAGACGTCGTATGATGAACTAGACGGCCATAGTAACCCTTATAATACAAAGTTGTGGGCAACGTTCTTATCATAGGCGTAGTTAAGTTCCTGAATATCGAGGGGGGCTTAAGTCTTGGAGCCTGGGGAGACTTAAACTCCGCCCTAGATACAATAAACTTAAGAGAACGAATTATTTTTAGATTTTTTGTGGGCCAATATTCCATTCTTGGGAGGGGGGTTGGGCCCCCTCAAACCCACACCTTACTACGCCTACGGTTCTTATCTCTGTTTAGTAACCTAAATGGAGCGGTAGATTGAACTATGAGCTCAAAGCCAAACCTCACCGTCTTGTCATACACAATACATACATTAATCTGCATCTGCAGCTTCTCTTTGACCTTAGAGATGTTATCACAGTTGTTTCTGGGAGAGTTGATTTGTTGTGAGGAATTTTTATAATCTTGTCCCTTTAGTCCAGTTAGTGTGTATTTTTCAGCTAAGTTAGTTGTTTTCTCCTATCAGAACAGGTTTTTGTTTCTATTTCATGGCCTGCTACGTTGCTTATAGGTAGGAAAATTGAAAAACGCCGATTTGTTTGAAAATTTAAAATTGAATGAAAACTACCAGAGATTGATATTCACAACCTTATATCATTAGAAAGGTTATCAAATTCTACTTTTAACCGTGTAAAAAAAATTAGGCATTCCCATTTGAAAAAATCAAGTTATCGCTGATCGAAGTTTCCTTAATTAATCGACCGATTTCTCCAAGCAGAAACGTAATTTGAATTTGACAGTCTCTCAAAGCTGACGCATTTTATGCTTAGTAATATGGCAAAGTCACAGCATTCCATATTTTATAATCTCTGCGATATTCAATTTTTTCCTGATATCTACTTATACCGAACATGGTGATTTACACATAAACGGTTCGCTCTAGGTCCCATGTATGATACATAAGGTCACACTAAAATTCACCAAAGAATCTGAATATACAATAATATGCGGGGTATTCTATTTAAAAAAACACAGCTTAGATACATTTCGTATTTTTGGGACACCCTGTATAACATGAAAATATTTTTAAAATGTAGCCTTTATGGGTCTGTATCCTTCCGAAATTATTATTTTCTTTTTTATCGAATACATTAGCCATAATGCTCCGTGCCGAATAACGTGAATAACCCTGTATACCATAAAAATAAAAGTACATTTTACAAGGAATCTTGGCTAGCAATGCACATGGTGGTAAATACAATGGACACAAATCGTTAGTTAATTAACGGTAAAACTAAGTACACAGTAAATAAAAATACTTACATATAATTTATTGCGTTTAAGATCATTGGTAATTTGTGACCGACAAAAAAAAGTTAAACTTACCACAACTCAGATCTGCATATGTTGACCAAGATGAATATGGTATCTCAACATGTATGCTGCTGCTCTAAAGTTATACTGTTCATCAGCTTCTTTACCTTGCTACTAGGAGTAATTTTTTTGTTTTGGAGCCAGTACTCATTTAAATTTCTACTCAAAATAGTCTTAAAAGGCGATATTCGATAGAAATCGTTTTATTTCTTCTACGAAAGCAGTGCACTTAGTTCCTATCACTGTTTGGTAGGCACTATAGTCTGGAGGAATTACTGGTCCACCTTTCTAGCCAAACAGCATCGTGGTCCGAAAACACCAAAATATTATATTTGGATTTATCAAAATAACAAATATTGTTGATCTAGGTTGCAAAAAAGCTGCTTTCTATCACAAGTGGCAATTGATGTTAATAAATGAAACATTTGTATGTTTCATTTTTCAAAGCTAGTCGAAATGCCAATAAAAAGGTTATATTTGAGCATATGTGATTCTAACAGAGGGCCAGTAAAGCTTCAGAAATTACATCAAAAACATCAGCATTTTTAAACACAGAAGCGACTGATTCAAGAGTCATGCAATGAAGTGCAATTAGTCGAAAAACAGGATGTTAGATTAAGGAAAAATCTTTTGAATCTGGTTTTTTGTTTTTGTCTTCGGAATACGAAAAAGAGGGTTCTTAGCTATAGCTCGAACGTTTTTGATTTTCAGAGTTTTGTCTATTACTTAAGTGAACACCTCTTTGAGCTTAGCTTGAATGCCATCTACGTACCTCAATGGAGATCCTAAAAAAACTAGACGGCTTTGTAACCTGCCTAAAAGTAGATATCATTATGTACTTTAGAATTACTATATTTGTTGCGTGGGAAATATGGAACCAATTTACTTGTCTCCTTTTTAGGAGCGTTATGCCTGCGACGAGTTGAAACTCAAGCGAGTCACATTGCGTCGAATATCAGTTCGATTAAGTGACAAGAAAAATCCGGAATAAGAAAGCTAACCACATTTTTTCACTGCATAAATCACTGTCACCACAAGGCGATCGTTTACGTCAATTTCGCCGTGTTGCAGCATATGTAATGTATACTTAACATTGTTTTTCAGACACGCTCGCCTGTACATCAAAACGTTCACGGTTCTCAGCGATGCATTAATTCTGCTCTAATAGCGAGCCGATTCAGAGTAACTGTAGGTTACTCTAGTAGTAGAAGATCCGAATATAGGACTACCTTCACTGAACTGGTTAATGGATGGAAACCATTTTGTATTAAAAGTAATATGTTAGAAAACATATCGCGAGTGGGTTGGCTGAAAAATTTCAGTCCAGGATATGATTAGTTAAATATTGAAAAATTAATTTTTTTCAAACATTTCCCTGGTTTGGTGAATAGACAAGTGACATATCAGTCGAAAGTATGAAGCCCATATAATATGCAAACGTTAGGTTGGCTACGTTTTTCCCGTCCCAACTATATGGTAGGCAGGTATAAACAAGTACATCAATAATAGTAATTTGCATCGGTGTGGTTAATGCATGAAACTTAAATCAAAATAAAGATAATTTTATTGCAAACACGTCGATATAGGGTTGTCTGCAAAAAATCAGTCTGGAATTCCGGTTGTCGAATTTTAAAGATCAAAATATTGCTGCCAGTGAATACGTGCGCCAGAGAGGTCCGAGCGAACTATCCCGTCTATTAACAAGGGACGCAGCATAGCAGCTGCGTGTAGCTCGGCCATTAAATGAAAGAGAGTGCGCATGTCATGCGTCCGTGAAATTGAGGGAGCAATACTCCATCGATGGTCGGGTATGTGCCTTGTAGACCAATAGGAACTGCTCTGGTGTATACAGCTTTCCTACAGCAGAACAAAACTCCAAGCTTCTGGGATGTCGTTTTAGCAATACTGACGACGTGGTCATGCCACGACATGTTATTGTTGATGTTGATCCCCAAAAGCTTAATGAAAGGTGACTCGCCTAAGGGGTGACCCTCCATTTCCACAGTTGGTAAGCCAACGTGTGACTTCTTTGTAAGTGTTGCTGCCTGAGTTTTCTGTACGTTGAACTGTACTTTATTTACTAATCCTGGTCTTCTGGTTATCAGGCTAGTCTCTTGATAGCGGTGGTCCACATTTTGTACGGCATATAGGCTCTTACCGACAATTCTTGCAGTTTTTCGTTGTCCATTGATCCCATAATTCTGGCCACAGCGAATAGGATCTAAAGGCATTGCGACCAGTTAAATACATACTAGAACAATAAACTGTCAAATAGCCACCGTGCGAACTTTTAATTAGGCTAAATAGGCGCTGTTTTATCAAATTTAACAATACGCTGACAACAACTGGCAGATAACAATGTTCGTTAGCATTTATCAGAAAATCTATGATCCACTGCCTACTACACTGATGATTCAGTAATTAACTTTTTCCAAAATTATTTGTAATTTTTTAAGTAACCTACATTTTTTGCTCGCCAGTGTACTATTTAAAGTCACATTATTGTTTAGCAGCCATGATGACAATACTTCTGGTCAACACTGTGTCATATATCTACGGTGTTAAAAACACCAACATTCTGGTATGAAGAGAAAGCAGGGAAACTAAGCGACTGACTGACTAAAACTGCTCTGACGCACGTACTTTCTCTGAGTGTACCAAAACGCCACTTTAGAACAATGGCAAATTTTTTACCGTGGCAAAATTCCTTGGTTCTTATCGCCTTATATCTCGCGACACCTTATAAACTCAGCGGGCGGTGTTTTTCCCATAGAATCTCCGATGAGAGAGCCACCACGCCACGCTATTATACCTACCTGAATCCTATGGAGTTTTTTCTCGCGCTCGATCGGCCGAAAAAACGCGCGGCCGCCGCGTACGTGTGTGTTCGTAAATTTTAAATTTCAACGCCGCTCCGTCGCCTCGAAATCTTTTCTCATTAGTATTGATTCTGCTGGCCGGCCAAAGACAGACGATTAGCATAAATATGCCGTTACGGACACCTTTCTGCAACCAGAAACTCGATAGCTGTTCACACTCAGAGAACGTTGGAGGGATGGTTGCTTTAGCTGCAAATCGAAACACTCAAATGTCAAAAGAAGGTGGGATCCAGACATCAGTACTGGTATTGGAGATTTAAGGGTTCGAAAAAAACCGGAAAAATTGGAAAAAGTCCGGGCTTTTTTCTTTTTTTCCCGAACTTTGCAAAAATTGGAAAAAACGGAAAATATATTTTTTACCTTTTTTTTTTAATTTATTTATGTTATTGGCACTGATCTGAGATCAACTGGCCAGTTCTATTTTGGATAGACATCTATTTTTTCTTAATAATATGAACATTGTTTTATATTAGTTATAGTTGAAAATTGCAGTGTTATTTTTAGTTTTAGTGTGCAAAAGTTATATAATAGTTTGTATGCACAGTTGTTTTCACTAGCTAGTATAGAGATCATATTAGCAGGTAACGGACTATAGTTTGACAATCTGTGATACAGGTCTGTTACCTCATTACTGATCAATTGGCATTCTAATATACAGTGTTGAGCAGTACCAATCACTCAAATGTCAAAAGAAGGTGGGATCGAGCCATCAAAACTGGAACTGGAGATTTAAAGGTTCTGAAAAATCGGAAAAATTGGAAAAAGTCCGGGTTTTTTTATTTTTTCCCGAACTTTGCAAAAATTGGAAAAAACGGAAAATATATTTTATTAAACTTTTTTTTTTAATTTATTTATGTTATTGGCTCTGATCTGAGATCAACTGGCCAGTTCTATTTTGGATGGACATCTATTTTTTCTTAATAATATGAACATTGTTTTATATTAGTTATAGTTGGAAGTTACAATGTTATTTTTAGTTTTTGTATGCAAAAGTTATATAATAGTTTGTATGCACAGTTGTTTTCACTAGCTAGTACAGAGGTAACGGAATATAGTTTGACAATCTGTGACACAGGTCTGTTGCATCATTACTGATCAATTGGCATTCTAATATACAGTGTTGAGCAGTACCAATCTCTCCACATCTGCATTGAGGGTCATCGTCTTTTTTAAACTTAAAGCCAGAAATCTGAATCCAAATTAATACAATTGTGAGATAAATGGATATTCGCTCATATAAATCGTTTTAACGATAAAACTAAAATTATATATTATAATTATATATGTACTGATACTTTATTCAAAATATTTAAAAAAAGGGCAAAGCTCTGGAAAAAAAATTAACATAAACTTTAGATAGCTATATGATAAAAAGGTAGGTACATAAAAAAAATTAAAAGAATCGCCAAAGTCCAAAAAAATACTTGGCCAAAGCAACCATTATTTCAAAATATATAAAAAAACTCTTGATTTGGTTAACAAAATAACAAACTTGAGAACATGAAACGCAATAAACAGAAATTAGTATAAAAAAAGACTTGAAAAGAACTGCAAAAGAAGTAAAAAAAGCATTATTAGGAAGCAACTATTGTTGCTCTACAAGAAACTGATCAGACCATCGTTGACGTATTGCTCCCATGTATGGGGATGCCCTCCGAAGCACTATCTATAGCTTCTGGACACTATCCAGAAGAGAGCAATTAGACAAATCGATACGCCTAACATCACAAAGGACCTCCACAGTCTGGAACATCGAAGAAGAGTGACTGACCTCTCCCTGTTTTACCGAGTGAGCTCTCCCAGATAATAACACTAAAGGCCGTCCGAACGAGGAACACTAGAGAGGCTCTGCGAGCTCATCCTTACCAGGTCGAGCTTCCTACTCCCTGAACCAGTTCCTTCAGCACTCCTTCTTTTGGAGAACTTCGACGCTGTGAAATGAGCTGCCCGTGAACTAGTTTCCCGACGGCTACAACCTTCAGCGTTTCAAATCTAACGTGCGCCGACACTTATCTTCTCGCAGCGCTTCTGCAGCGCCATAGGCTTTCTCAGCCATAAAAAAAAATTATCCATCGAATACTAGGAATTCGGCCACCCAGCAAAATCGCTATTCGCTGCAGTTCTGATTTCTTTCTTTCTTTCTTTGGGCGTAGACACAGTCGAGCGGTTCCCTGCTTGCAGGTCCCCGCAAGCAGGTAGACTGCTTTAACTGTGCGTACGAAAGCAGGGAACCCGCTCTGAAAGTGGCTTATAAATGCATGTACTACTTTTATTTTAACGTTCTCCGCTTTGTCTGCTTCTACCTGCGAGCGGTTCGGCGCTGGACAAAGCAGGCTACCCGCCTGCACTGTGCTTGCATACTTTCTGGCCAACTAATAGAAAACGCCAACCCTACATAGTATCTTTATCATGCCAGCCATTTTGAATAAACTAGTCGGCGGCGGCTAGACAAAAATGTCGATGACAGTTATCGAAGCAGATAAGAGGCCGGCAGGCTGCCCGGAAAGCCGACAAAAGAATCAATCGACACTGATTGCTCGACAAACAGAGATAACAGATTCGCCTTATCGACGTTTGGGGTCGAAGCTATGGATACGGCGCCCGTTAAGGTCTTGCGATCAATGGGTTTTGGTGTAATTTATGGGTTTTTAAAAAGTGTTTTGATGACAGCAAGCTGTCTTAATGATAGTGATGTAATGTGAGAAGAACAGCGGTCTCTTTACTAAGGAGTTACTTGGATCGATAGAGAAGCGGAGGTATCAATGGATGCATATGACTTACGTTTTTTTTTATTATGGAGGTTTAAGGAAATCGGCTTGATCGTAAGGACAGAAAACACTCACACACCCGAAAGTGTGAGAGAGAGTCTGCCCGCCCGACGTTGAACCAGCTTGAGTCCTCTGATCACATGTCCAATGAACGCAACCACTTCCATCCGACATGTCATCACGGCCCGACCGGCTAAAACCCGTTCCCTCTTTCTTACCTCTGATGCTATATCTCTATCTGCACCGGGCATCATCGTGAACGATATTTTTCGCAGTGCAAGATGAGGTAATGATTAAACCCATTTATGAATAACTTCTAATCCTCTTTTATCCTTGAAGCCGCTCCTCTTTCTCCTTTACAGAGAGTATTTTGTTGACCATCTGATGTATGATGTTCCATGCCTCTACGCTGGACAACATCAGTGGGACCATAGTCTCTGGGGTCAGCCTCCCATCCAGTTTCTGACTTGCCACCTGTCTGTACGGCCCCCATCGGTCGCACAGAAACAGGGTGTGCTCGGCTGTATCTTCCGCCTCGCAGTGCAAGCATCTTTCGTCCATCACCCGTCCTATCCGTTTCCTATACACTCGAAAAGGCCCGTGCCCAGACAGTGTCTGCGTTAGGAAATAGGACGTCTGCCGATGACTGCATTCCGCCTATTCTTTTATCGACGATATTAGTCGTTTCGTCTACTGACCGACATCAGTGGTCTCATTCCATATGCTTTGCCACTTACTTGCTGTCAGCCTTTTAGCCTCAGCGCGGCTCATCGCATTGCCGGCTTGACCAAGTATAATGGTGGTATCGCCGTTATAACTTGCAAGGCTCTTGTAGATACCATGCGAAAAGCACTGGCCACCCTTAGCAGAGACTTTCTCTGCAAGCTGTCTAAGACCTTCTGTCTTTTCCTTTTCGTGGCTTTACACCACACAGGAGCTCCATATAGGACGACCGACTGTACAACCTGACACAGTAGTGCCCTTTTGTTGCTACTGGGCCCTCCTACATTTGGCATCAGTCACGACAGGCCTTCTTCTCAGCCTTTGTCACTACTCGTTTAAGGTGTTCTCCATAACACCTCTCGTTATCCAGTGTGACTCCGAGGTACACTATGGACTTGCTTGGTGGGACCTGCACTCCCTTTAGTTGCAAGACCACGTTACGACTTACGTGGTTTTTATATTACATATACAGGGTGGGCCAATAGTGCGTGGACGGAGGATTGTGGGCTTAGTAAACAATATTTCAAAAATCTGTCACTTGATTATGGTAGGGACCCTTAAGGGCTCTAACGTAAAAATATTTTTACTCAAATTTTGACGCTTATACAGGGTAATTCATATCAAACTTACATTTTTTTGAATGGAACCTCCTATATATTATTGCATATTTGAATTCCTTGGTGAATTCTAGGGTGACATTATGTATTATACATATAACTTTAAACGAACCGTTTAGGCGCAAATCATCATTTTTGGTATAAGTAGGTATCATAAAAAAATTGAATATCACAGCGACTATAAAACTTAGAAGGCCGAGACTTTGCGGTACGACTAAACATGAAATGCGTCACCTTCGGTCATAGGGCTAAATTTGAATTCTTTTTGCACTTGGAGAAATCACTAGATTAATTAAGGAAACTTCAATCACAGATAACTTTATTTTTTCAAATGGGAATGCCTATTTTAGTTTAAAGAATCAAATGTAAAATTTGATTACTTTTCTAACGATATAGCATTCTCGATATCAACCTTTTTTAGTTTTCATTTTATTTCAAATTTTCATTCAAATCGGTGTTTTTCAAATTTCCTGCATGCAAGCAACCTAGCAGGCCATGAAAGATAAACAAAAGCTCGTTAATATGGAAGAAACCAACTATATAATGCGGTCTTCAATTGAATACTACCCCATTACAATGAATGGTAAAAATTCGATTAATAGAATGACAGAAAACAAACGTTGCGTCTTTTTAACAATGACGGAACCTCCACATAATAATATGGTCCGTCGTGTAGGTTTTAATGAATTTCATTCTATACCTTTTCCAGCAGCGGTAATGGTAAAGGTAATTTATTTGACTGTTTTATACACAAAGAGTATTTACAGCAAGTCAAAAGAAATACAACAAAACTAAATATAGATAATATTACAAACTTGAGTAGAAGACTGACACTTAAAATTCACAAACAATAACAAAGAAAGTATATCACATCTTAACCAAAACGGCTGAAGTATTCTATGCAACTATAGAAGCTGTTTTTTAAAAATAATTGTTTCAACGACATTTAAATGTTGTGGCCTCCATATTCTTGAAACTGTCCGGCAGTACATTGAAGAGCTTCAAGTTAAGACTATTTTTCTGTGATTTGCTCAAACGATAACGCGGTAATCTCAGGCAATGACAATTTCTTTACCGAAAGTGTGCAAGTCTGACTGTATCGTAAGATCAGCCAAATTTTTACGTATTTCTAAAAGACTCATATACATGTAAACAGATGGCAGTGGCATAATTTGTAATTCAGAAAATAAAGGCCTACAAGACTCTCTGAAGCCTAAGCCCATTATAATTCTGATGGCTTTTTTCTGCATTTTAAACACCCCTGTAGCTTCACTTGAGGCACCCCAGATAGTAATGCCATATTGTATTTTAGAGTGGAAAAGAGCATAATAAACAGTTTTCAAAACGTATATCAAGATTTTGTTTCAGTAGTTTTTCAAGCGTCCAGTTGTAAGTTCAAACTGTTAGATGCAAATTTGAATTCAAAATGTCAGTTGTAATTTGCATCTGACAGATTGAATTTACAATTGACGCTTAAGAAATGCTATTTGTTCCTTTTGAAACTAAATAAAATTTCTTGATAGTTGCATTATGTCCTGTGATTAGATTCCGAGGTAGTATCCTTTGATTTGTGGTAATACTTCATCTTTCATTTTAGTGCAGTCAATTTTCTTTATTTATAGTAGCAAACATTTGAAAACTCTTTTGACTTAAGCGTATCAAAATGCCTCACAACAGACTTTCATACTAAAGCATCTTTGTTAATATCTACTGCTTGAATGTCTAAACTAACGACCTTGATATTCAGCTTACATTTATTATATTACGTTAGCTGCCAAAGAATTCTATCGTTCTATCGAGCACCTCATAAATCTTGACAATAACGGTGGTCGCTCCGTCCTTAGCCGATCAACAAATATTTTACTTTCAACATTCTACTTTATATTGACAGGAATGCATTGCCTTACCAAAACAGATAACCTCTTCGCTGAAGCTACGCTTACGGCTTGGGCAATTTTCCTTATAAAGAAAACCAGTACGCGCTACAAATTGTACACTTTAACTCTATTAAAGCATATAAAACGGGAGTCTATTATATATAATAGTGCACTAGGATTTTACGAGAGGCGGTTTTTATATTCTAGGATTAGGTTGCTGTCTGATGTAATTTTTCATTATTGCTTTTCATTCAGGTAGAGTTCGCCTATATGGCTATTTTAGTATTATTTATGTACACTGAAGAGCCGTCACTTTCTACGATTTACACAATGCTTGAAAGCATTAAACTTCTTATAAAAAAGTTTTATGGAATTTTTGCTATCAGTTGTTATCAAAATCTTGCAAATGTAACATTCATAGAAAAAAGCAGTTGGTTAGCCAAACGCTGCGCTACCTATGTTTGCAGTAATATTACTACCGGTCATCACTGCGGGAATAATAAAGTGGTTCAAGAAGTACACAACCCAACAAAGAAAAAAATCCTTTCAACTCTATACACCTTTCCCAGCTATGTTCAATAAGTTCTATGCACTTCTTATTAATAAATAAATAAATAAATAAAATATTTTCTTTTAGGACAAATAAAATTGTGTCTAGGAAATTGTCTAGAAATAGATTACCTAAAACTAAAAGACCTGGTATTTTTCTACCGAATATAAATGCTTCGAGACAAGAAACTCTCTTAATAATCTCTTAAATATCACGATGTGATCTCTTTTATTTCAGTAGGTAAAATATTTAAAAAACCTCGTACTACATATGCTAGGTACTTTTTATGAAATTTTATATATAGCGAATGACACTCTAATTTCTAAACATAACGAAAATTTTCTATAAAATATCTTCAACCACGCATATAATACCCGCGAAAATAAAAATATATATTTACCCATCCCATAAACTGAGTTCTACTAAACAATGTCCGCACTACTCAGCACTTAAGATGTTCATTTTGTTACCACAAAACCTATAATCCATACCTTCATTTCATTTATTCAAGAAAACCATCCACAAAATATAATACCCCCCCAGGACGAATCCCGAAAAAAGATATCGCACTTAGGTTTCGAATCTGAAGCCGATATCAATAGGAACTATTCTAAAATTCGCATTTGTTACATAGAAATTAACGTTTGAAGTTAGGTTGTAAAGATAACTGAAACGCGTGTGACCCACTTACTTCACATGCATTTTCGAGAATTTCTTGTAAAAACAGAGAAGGTCGTATTACGCTAACGGGTATTTTAGTTGATTTTGTCATATGTTGCTTGTATATACGGTACGAATATAATGAAGGAGGATAAACATTAGCCACTTCGCAATTTAATTAAGGGAATTACAACTCTTTTGCTATTAAGAATAAACATATAATTTAATCATATTATATCGTAAGTCGGTGCCAGAAATCGTATCTTAAAGTTCACCAAGCAGTGCCTGATTTGTACATGTTTTTATTTTTGTGTTTCTATTTCTGTATGTAATGCACCATGAACAAAAATTGCCTGTCGTTTATATTATACTTTAACTTTATATGTTTTTTTGCTTATAGTTTTGTAAAAAGTTTGCCTTAGTTTTGTGGCTATACAATGTTAAAATATTATAATGTTTGAAAAACTGTTTGCGTATTCCAACCTGCTCTCAATGTAAGCATAATACACTTACACAATCTGGGTTTCTGTTAACATATTCTTCAGATTATACTATATAGCTACTGGAAACAAGTATGGAGAGCAAATGTTTGCAATGTCATATTTTTATCAAAGGACTGTCTTGCTCATCAAAATAGGCACACTATTTCTTTATCGCTGAAAAAAATGGTTTTTTAAATTGGGGAAAAAATAATCTGAGGGGCTAAATCTGGTGCACGAGGTAGCAATTCAAGTTTTAATTCATTAGCCACTGCACTAACAGATTTGTGAGCTAATGCATTGCTTTGATGAAACGGCACTTTCTTTTTACCCAAATGTGTTCATGTTTGCATGATTTCTTCGCAGTAAAACTTTCCGTTGATAGTTTTTTCTTTTTCCCATTTCTGGAGTCGCTACCTCATTTGGTTGATCCCGGCAATGCTAACCTGGACAACTCATATAGCCTTGCTTGAACTCTGCTAACCAATATTTTGCTGTTGTAAACGAAGCAGTTGACTCTACCAGAGTATATTTTAGTTGAGCTTTTATATGACAATGACCAAGTTTCTCCTTTTTCCCAAATACACTGAAAACGTTCACTATTTTTGATTGCCAAAAGTACTAAATAACGAGGTATCTTCAAACTTGAGAGATATGCTGTATAGTTTGTGTACATTTTGACAGTGATATTTTGTAAGTAAATAGGTACCGCAATCTGGGAATATAATGTCCACCCCTCGTACATAAAAATATAACTGACAACCGACTAGAGCGGATCATATTTATATGAACCTGAAGAGAGTAAACTACCGTTAATAAAATGTATGTATGCTACCGAGTTGGCTAATGGGTAGCTACGTAGCAATTAGAGACTGAATGTTCCTTTCAAAAAAGTTATGATATGCACAAACTGGTTTCTTGGTAATTTGTAAAACACGTTTTTATATACACGCAGCTAGACTAACAAGGCTTACTAATGCTGGTGTCGAAGTTTTGTGCATGTAAATGTAATCATGTTGTTTATTATGATTTAATTACAAAATTTGTTATTCTGAAACTTATGAGCAGGTGAATTACCTGTGAACTTGTACTTGAAATAATTAGCATTCAACTAGCTTTTTCTTTTTCAACCTGTGTCACTTAAAAACATAAACAACCAGGAAAATACAATTTTTAGCTAACCCCAATTTCCTTTTCGTATATTCTCAATCATCAGGTTGCATTATATTTGGGGATGTCAACTTTTTTTGTAAGAAAACAGTATAATAGGATTAAAGTAGGAAAAAAACAGTATTTTATTTTTTCATTTTAAACATATACTTTTTGGACCTTTTCACAAAGCTTATCAAAAAACTATCATTTTGCAAGACCTCATCACATTTTAGGTCAAAATTAAAGTACATGATATTTTCAAAAAAATACCCTTACTATGAATGCCGAAGTGGCAGGAACAGAAAGTAAATATGATATAATTTTGGTAATATTGGCGAATTCTCCTGAAGCATTTACTAGCATATAAGTTCATTTTCTGCCAGTGATCATGTTGATGAAATGCTCTCTATGGATGCGGATAAAGCTCCGGGATCAATGTTAACACAACAGTATTTTAGATACTTTTTTCTTGAGTCAAAAGTACTATATAGCGAAAAGCAGTATAATACTGTTTCTAAGAGTATGGTTGGCAACATTAATTATAGTGTGTTAATGTTGTTTTCTCGTTAAATACACAGGGTGCTCTAAAAGTTGGGATTTTCCTCTTTAGAAGCAACGGCCCTTGAAACGACAAAGCCAATGCGCGGTGAATCAGCAACAATCAGCAAAAAACAAAATTCAAGCAAGTACTCACTATTTGGTAGCTACGGAAGTTGTAAGTACGGTCCTGTCGCAGGCGCCTTACAGGTAAAAGTACGATTTGCGATGTCTTCTTTAATTTGGACCACACGTTGTTGTCGAGGTCTTCCAGCGTGACCACCACGATGTGGATTCAGGCATCCTGTGTCTCTAGCTCTTTGCACAAGCCAGACAAATCGACGAAGTGCAGGGTGAGTACGGTTAGGGAAACGATCGGCGTACACTCGCGAAGCCGCAGCGGTATTTTGACCACACTCACCGTACATAAAAATCATGTCCACCACTTCATTATTGTTATAGGCGTGCGCCATTGTTTTTGTTTTTAAAGTCCAACCGTCAAGCACCCTCGAACACTAGCAACGCGACGTATGAACCGAGTACGACGAATTGCCAGTTTTCTCACAGGTACCGCTCACGCGTAGCGCTGTTTTGTTGTGATACGATAATACATCGTCATCTTATTTCCCAGGGAGCAGGGACGGACATAGAATTGAGGATTTCTTTAGCGGTCAGTATCTTGTTTTCTCTGAATATTTCGTTTATATGTTATTGGGAAAAAACACTCATTTTGGCGAGTACTATACACTGTATGAAGAAAAGTCCCAACTTATGAAACACCCTGTATAATGATAATAAATTATCTTTATTCAACCTAGCGAGTATCAACTGTAGGCTATATATAGACCTGAAAATTCATAAAAAACACTTAGAAAGCTAGAAACTACTTCTTTAGTTACAGTTTGTACCCCAGTAGAATGAAATTACAAGTCATAGTGCGCGCGATTGGTCATTAAGTCGTACCGTTTTTGGTGAACTTCTGATTCTTGGGCTGTTCAGCCGGCGCCAACACGCTCTACCGCAATGGCGTCGGACCACAACTGCGAAAGCTTTACAAAATACATATACTTTTTACAAATATTTTAAAATAGCATTTTCAATTGGCAGCTTAGGGAAGCAGTGCATTAAGAGTGATTAAGGACTGAAATTAGATTACATCTAATGAGAAAATTGAAAAGTAGGCTTATCTGAAACGCTGTCTTGACGCGCCACCTCTATACGCTTTGCGATCAGCAGGCGGTGGGTGACCTGGCACTCTTTTCCAGCTGTTGCTTGAGTTTTGTAAACAAGGTAGATGTTTCAAAAGGTCTGTTGTAGACTTCCTTCCTCTGCTCGTTGGGTATTGAGTAGGTGCTCCTTACTTCTCGCTCCTAGAGGTATTTCGTTTCTCCAATGTATACTTTGACTCCTTCATATGGCACTTCGCAGATGCAGTTTTTAGTTTTCGATGTTTATTCTTGGCTTTTGTTTACGTTAGTAGACTTCGAAGGGTAGTGCTTCTTGAGAATCATGTTTGAATTTTATATTCTTGTCCTATTCCTCTGATTGCATCTGACTATCCCTTCAAATATAGTATGTGTTCCTCAGGACCCATATTCATGGTGGTACCATTCTACTGTTGCTTTGACAGATCTTCTTTAATATGACGCAGTTGCTCTTCCAGTCTCTGTTGTGTAATACAAATGTACTTGGCTCGATCGACCAAGGTTCGAATAACTCCTTTCTTCGTTGATATTGGGTGGTTTAGAACTGTAAACATATATCAGAATGAATTTACCAAATTTTAAGTTTTAAATGACGAAATGGGCAATATAATTTAGGAAGAATGTATGCTGCTGCTCAGGATTGATCCACGAAAGTTAGGAAAAGAAAACTGCGCACGGACAGAGCAGTCCAAAAAGAGGCAGCAGTGAAGTTAGGTTAGCTAAATTTCAAAGTAGATTTTTAACATGTCTATACCAATACCTTATACAAGGCGCAGCCTTATGCGAGTTGGCAGTATTTGTATTTTATTTGTATATAGTACAAACAAATGATACATGATAATGCAGGTACTGTTCTGTGGACATTGTTTTTTTGTACACTTTAGTTTCTATTTGAGTATATCTCACGTTACAAAGATATCCAAAAAGGGAGTGCCATTGTTATTCTCTACATCTTTTGTGAATTTTATGGATGATTTTATTTTTTTGAGATGCGAAAAGAACGTTTCCAATTGTTTGTCTCGGTTTCAGATTATGAAACCATAACTATGATTTAACCTTTGAGCTTTCAATGGCAGTTGATTCGAACCATTCCAGGTTGGCCACGACTGGAGATAACGGTGATTCAGTGGCTAAGTCTTCTTCTTGTATGTAAAATTTGTCCTTTTTACGGAAGGAAGCAAAAACCCTTTCGCGAGTCTAGCTCTATCTGTCCGCCATCACGTTTTAGTGTTATGTGCAAGCAACCAGCGGTGGTATGAGCTTGTCTGTCGATGTAATGACGATATGAAGCAATTTAATATGTCGTACACATCGCTGCAACCATTGTAAACACAACAGTAATTGTCCAAGAATTATGTCGGAGAGAATAAAAATTATTCGCACGCCATGCCATGTCGACTCGCTTCCCTTGCTCGCACGAAATGCTCGTGGAATTTTTAATTGTCTTCTGGCTGATCATTTGCTCATTGCTGTCCATTGGCGTAGGCCATCAGTCAGAAAAATAGGGGCCGCTATTGCCAAATTAAATCAGATTTTAAATCGCAAGAAATAGAAAACTTAAATTTATTTTTCCTGTGACCTCAGTTTGAGATTATTGATGTTTTTTGTGGATGTCAGTCAATAATTATATTATATAACCTGTCCCAAAGGAAAATAAAGGATTATTATTATTAATGTGCACTCTGCTTCACGCCGTTTAGGTTTGTTATACTTAAACCATCATCAAGTATCTATGAATGATAAAAATTTTTGGTGTACGTATACAATAATAAAATAGGTAGTGGTTACGATTGGTATTTACCATTTAAAAAATTTTGTATATTCGAATCTCCCGCGTTTTGACTTGCGAGTTTGAAGTCTGACGGTTGACGCGGAAGAAAGAGAGAGTCGTACTTCAACTACCGAGGTGAACGGACGTGTGCGTGATATCCGTCACCCCGTGTGTAGCGGGTACCTCCAATAAGGGCGACCACAGCCTTACATCGCTCAGCTAACTAGGAATCTGGATAGAGCAACGCAGTACCCAGCTGGGGAAGACATCCGACGCCAACCAACAAGGGGTGAGTCAACCGATGCATGATTAACCTTCGATTCTCGTGAGTCATTTGCGGTTATTTGCCAATTTAGTTGGTCCTTCACAATTGGATACAATTACTTTATTGATCGAATTGTAACCATTTTTTGGCCCTCCGAGCACGGATAAATAAATCGCGCTATAGTAAAATAGTCTACGTAAAATCTAAATTGGTACGTATCCTTGACAAAAAACGGAGTTTTTTTGTGACATCGGAATTTGTTAGTGTTGCGCGCTGTTTGTAAAAATTGGTTATATTCGAAAACAAGCAACTTTTGGTGTATTGTGTTGGTAATACATATCTGGGGAGTTTTCTGGGCATTTGAAATTGACATTTTGCGAATTGCGTGAGCGCAAAAGTTGTTTTGATTCAGTTGGTTACATTCGGTTGGGGGTTCGAAAACCGGCGTTTCGACAATTGGTGTAGTCGACGGAGATTTCGAAAAAGAATAACAACTGAAAATTTTGTGATTTGTGTGTGGTTGCCGTATTGTTTGTGTAAAGAAGTTGTGTTTACTAGCAGATTGATTCTAAATTTGATTATTTTGGTCTTGTGTTTACATTGAATCGTTACCTGATACCTGAACATGCCTAATGCAAATGTTGTGAAGTTGCAACGGCAACGCGCGCTAGTTTTAAAATCTATTAAAAATGTTCTTGAGGCGGCCAAGAAGGCTCGTGATAATGGCGAGTATCGGACGGAGTTTTTTCTCAGGTATGGAGAGCTGGATGGGTATGTAACGAGGTTTGAGAATTTGCAATATGAAATAATAGCCTTGGTAGATGAGTCTGCCTTAGAGGAGGAGGAAGCAGTTCATACAATGTTTGATGATATGAGATATTCAATAAGGGGCATTCATAAAGATCTTTCTGATGAGATGATGGCTCGTAGTGAGCATGAAACATCTGCAGTGGTCGTAAGAGAAAATTGTTTGAGGCTTCCCAAAATTGAAATACCGAAGTTTGATGGTGACCTTACAAGGTGGCCTACGTTCATCGACTTATTCAATACTCTTATTCATAGAAATAATTCGCTGTCAAAAATAGAAAAGTTTCAGTTCTTGATTTCTTATTTAGAAAAAGAGGCAGGTCTAATAGTAAGGAATGTGCCCATTACTGAGGATAATTATGAAATAGCCTATAATGCATTAATGAGTCGATATCAGAATGAACGTGTTTTATTGAGCAATTATTGGTTTTCAATTTATAATGCTTCTCCCTCTAGGCATGATTCTGCAGTTGAACTTCGAAAATTGTTGTCAATATTTTCTGAAAATTTGGTGGCTTTAGAGATGAGTAACTTGAACCTATGGGATTTTACCAAATTCAATTTATTGTTGCAGAAATTACCTTCTTCCCTTAAAACGCGATTTGAACTAGAACATAATGGGAATAATGTTCCGGGGTTTGACATGCTTTTTGGATTTGTTGAGAAAACCTGTCGAGCTCTGGAAAATACATCCCTTACTTCCGCATATCAAGGGAGTAATGTGTCTAATGCTAGTGGTGGGTTTAGAAAGAATAATAGTCCTGCTAATCCCAAGGGAAGGCAGACACTTAGTTTTTCGACTGGCACATTAACACAGGAAAAGTGTAATTTTTGCAAGGGTTCACCACATTCGTTGATCAAATGTGATAGATTCTTGCAGGCAGAATGTCGTAAGAGGCATGCCTTTGTCAAGCGGACTAGAATGTGTTTTAATTGTTTGGGAGCTACTCATCTAGTAAATAAATGTAAATCAAAAGAACTTTGTGGGGTTTGTGGTGGAAAACACCATGTACTATTGCATTTTCCGGACACTAAAGTGACAGATTGTGATGTCAGTGGTAGTACCTCTAATGAATCTGAGAGTCATGTTCAAGTCATGGCAAGTAAGTTGTCTGTGCAGCCTAGAATGTTGCTTGCTACTGCACTAGTCTCAATATTGGATTCTGAGGGTAGATCCACCAAATGTCGTGTTTTGTTAGATTCTGCTAGTCAAGCCAATTTTATTAGTGAATCTTGTGTGAGAAGGTTGAATCTTACTCGTAAGGAGTATTCAACCCCTGTTGTTGGCATTAATGGAATGTCATCGAATGTGAGTTCGGGAAAAGTCTCTTGTGTTATCTTTCCCTACAGCAAACCGTATCCTAGCTTCAATTTGGAAGTTATTGTGATACCTCAGATTTGTGAGAAGGTACCTCAAATTCCTGCTGTTGTTCAGAAGTGGAAGTATTTAGAAAATCTTTGCCTCGCAGAGCCTTTGGCTGCACATGATGAAATGGAAATTGATCTGCTTCTAGGGGTAGAAGTATTTGGCGAGATCTTACGTTCCGGTTATGTGAGAGGACAGAATGGTGGGCCACATGCTATTAACACCGTATTTGGGTGGGTGTTAATGGGCAAGTTGGGTGGTGTTTCCACTAATAGTGTGCTGAATTTTCTAACTTCTGTGGGGGAATTGGATTGTACATTGAAAAAGTTTTGGGAAATTGAAAGTATCCCTAAGTGTGTCGCATTGTCTGAAGAGGAACAGCAGGCTGAGGAATTCTTTACGTCATCTTGTTGGCGTATGGACTCAGGAAGATATGTGGTGAAGCTTCCCTTTTCTGAATTCCCCCCAGTTCTGGGTGATTCCTATTCACAGGCTTTACATAGATTTAAGCTGTTGGAAGGACGTTTTCGTCGTGATTCCGTCTTACATGAAGCATATTGTGATTTTATGGCTGACTATTTGGAGCAAGGCCACATGTCTGAAGTTGGGAACCAAGTGGGGTCTAATAGTGAGTATTACATTCCTCATCATGCGGTGGTGAAAAGGAATGCGAATGGTGAAATAAAGCTTCGGACTGTCTTTGATGCTTCAGCTAAAACTACCAATGGAAAGTCCTTGAATGATGTTCTTCTAGCAGGTCCCAAGTTACAAAATGATATCGTCTCAATATTGTTATCTTTCAGGTTGTATTTGTATGTGTTTACCGCGGATATACGACAAATGTATCGACAGATTTTAGTTGAGGAGTCTCACACTAGTTATCAAACTATTTTGTGGAGACCTAACGGTGACGAGCCTATAAGGAAATATCAGTTGAAGACCGTTACCTATGGAGTAACGTCTAGTCCTTTTCTAGCGATTAGGACGTTGCTGCAACTGTGTAGGGATGAGGGTGAAAGGTTTCCGTTAGCTGTAAATATTCTGGAGAATTTCTGTTATGTTGATGACGCCATTGGAGTAGCAAACTCCAAGGAAATTGCCTTGGATACTCAAAACCAGTTGATTGAATTATTGGCGTTGGGAAAGTTTGAACTGAGGAAATGGGCAAGTAATTGTTCTGAAGTACTTGCTCAGGTACCTGAGGTTCATCAGCAGCCACTTGTATTTGATAAGGATTCTCTTGGAATAAAAGTGTTGGGTTTGCAGTGGTGTCCCACTACGGATTGTTTTTCTTATTCTGTACATCCTCAGATACGGTCCTGTACAAAGAGGAATATTTTGTCAGAAATAGCAAGACTGTATGATCCTCTAGGATTCTTAGCTCCAGTAATCATTGTTCCCAAGCAAATACTTCAGCAATTGTGGGCTTTAGGGATAGGTTGGGATGATGAGCCACCGCTGGAAGTTGCAAACCAGTGGAAAACTTTTGTGGCTGAGTTACCTGAGCTATCTTCGTTGAAAATTCCTAGACATATACTTCATATAGAGGCAAAGTTTACAGAAATTCATGCTTTTTGCGATGCTTCGGAGAAGTCGTATGCAGCTGTAGTTTATCTGAGACAGGTTTCCACGGAGAACAGTATTTCTGTACATTTGGTGTGTGCCAAAACTCGAGTGGCGCCTTTGAAAAGACTGTCGATTCCACGACTGGAATTGTGTGCAGCCTTATTAGCCGCAGAGCTGATTGATTGTGTATCCCATATAATGGTAACACAGAAAATAGATAATGTTTGTGCTTGGACGGATTCGAAGGTAGTTGTGACGTGGGTCAAATCTTCTCCGCATAGGTGGCGGAGCTTTGTAGCCAATCGTGTAGCTATAATCCAGGAGAAGGTAGCTCCTGATTCATGGTATCATGTGGTTGGGAAAGAGAATCCTAGTGACTGTGCTTCTAGGGGGACTTTTCCTCGGCAATTTCTAGAACAACCCTTGTGGTGGGAGGGGCCAACTTGGCTTAAGCTTCCTCGGGATGATTGGCCTGTAACTTGTGTAGGTGAGCCTTCCTGTACAGATGTACAAGAAGAAGCAAAGGTTGTTTGTATTACTATTCACGGCTCTAGTATTGTTTCAGAATTGTTGAATAGATATTCTTCCTTACGCAAAATTGAGCGTGTTGTTGCTTATTGTTTGAGATTTCGTAAAAATTGTTTGTGTCGAAAAAGGGGTTACCCGCGTGAGATAGGTAATTTATCCGAGGCTGAATTGTATGAGGCTATGGTGGTTCTGGTCAAAGACGTGCAAAGAGTTGAATTGGATAATGAACTGCGGAAAGTTCGTCGAGCGGAGGTCTGTCCCAAAGCTATACAGAAGTTAGCTCCTTTCATTGATTCCCAGGGTGTCCTGAGGGTGGGCGGTCGCTTGAGACAGTCTAGTCTAAGCTATGATCGGAAGCATCCAATTCTGCTCCCTAGGAAGCATCGATTGACTTATCTCATTATCCAAAGTGTGCACAATAGGAGTTGTCATCCTGGACCACAAACTTTGCATTATCTGTTAAGGCAGAGATATTGGATACTATCTGCCAAACGGGCTATAGCTTCAGTGTTATCTCGATGCATAAAATGCTTTAGAGTTAAGCCTCCTCCAGTGGTCCCCATAATGAGTGATTTACCTTCCGTTAGAATTTCGGAAGTCAAACCTTTTTCCCATAGTGGCGTAGACCTTTTTGGTCCTTTGAGGATGTCTTTAGGTAAAAGACGAGGCATTAGTTCTCAAAAGGTGTATGTGTGTCTTTTCGTGTGTATGGCTACTAAAGCAATACATTTAGAAGTTGTGTCAGATCTAACTAGTGAAGCTGTTCTTGCAGCACTTAGGCGTTTTATAGGGCGGCGAGGACGTTGCAGTGATATTTATAGTGATCAAGGTACGAATTTTGTTGGTGCTTATAAAACTTTACAGTTGTTGGGTGCTAAAGCTTCTGAAGCTTTGCAAATTAAGTGGCATTTTAATCCTCCCGCTAGTCCTTCCTTTGGAGGTATATGGGAGTCCGGAGTGAAATCTGTGAAAACTCACTTGCGGCGGGTGATAGGTGCGCAAGTGTTGACTTATGAGGAATTGAGCACCACTTTAATCCAAATTGAGGCAATGTTAAATTCGAGACCCTTGTGTAGTTTGAGTTCTGATCCTAACGATGTAGGCAGCTTGACTCCGGGTCATTTCTTGACATTAGAGCCCCTGAATGCTCCGCCTGACGAAGATTTGTTGTGTGTGAAACATAGTCGGTTGAACAGGTGGCAGTTAGTGCAACAGATGCAGCAACATTTTTGGCGGCGTTGGCATATGGAGTACCTCCACACCCTTCAGCAACGACATAAGCGGAATACACCACATAATCCTCCCTCGGTCGGCCAGTTGGTTCTTCTCAAGGATGAAAATACCCGTCCTTTACAGTGGCCATTAGGCAGGATTATTAAGTTATATCCCGGTACGGGAAACATTTCGAGAGTCGCCCAAGTTAAAACGAGTAAAGGGCTGTTAGACCGTCCTTTATTGAAACTGTGCCCTTTGCCGGCACAATAGGCCATGATTTGCTTGTATATGATAATTTGTTTTTTTTTCTTTTCGTGTTGTGTTATGGGTGGGATAATTCCACTAATTTTCTTTTGTGGGTAATATAGGAATTACTATGATTGGAAAAAATATTTTTTTTTTATATTTTTTGGTGGGCGGAAAATGGTTACGATTGGTATTTACCATTTAAAAAATTTTGTATATTCGAATCTCCCGCGTTTTGACTTGCGAGTTTGAAGTCTGACGGTTGACGCGGAAGAAAGAGAGAGTCGTACTTCAACTACCGAGGTGAACGGACGTGTGCGTGATATCCGTCACCCCGTGTGTAGCGGGTACCTCCAATAAGGGCGACCACAGCCTTACATCGCTCAGCTAACTAGGAATCTGGATAGAGCAACGCAGTACCCAGCTGGGGAAGACATCCGACGCCAACCAACAAGGGGTGAGTCAACCGATGCATGATTAACCTTCGATTCTCGTGAGTCATTTGCGGTTATTTGCCAATTTAGTTGGTCCTTCACAATTGGATACAATTACTTTATTGATCGAATTGTAACCAGGTAGAAATAGAAAAATGTATATATAGAATTTGAATTCTAAATTTAGTGAGCATATTTTGATAGATAAAATGAATAAATTAACATAGGTACACAAAATAAATTTGTCAGGGATAATAATAGTAACGTCTAGTTACAATTGTATGAGATGCCGGTTAAATTGCAGTATATTTTTTGAAAAAATAGTCTCTACTGGTTGAGAGAGCTGAACGACATGCATGGCCTCTTTAGGATGTTATAAAATACTCAGATGTTTGAGGAGATGGTACTGTATGTATTGCAGAACAATATGGGTGAAAGTTTTTGTACTTGTCTATATATAAATATGGTTTCTGAGATTTTACCAACATTCTGAATCCCTACTTTATCAAATTATTATACAGGGTGTCCATTTGAAAACTTCCCGTGGCGGATTTATCGAAAATCAGTGATTAAAAGAAGAAACGCCAAGACACGTAAAAAGATTTGTCATTCCGTTTAACGCCAGACATCTAGGGAAGATAACTTCGAGTAGGTATTTCTTGGACCTTGTTATGAGATTTCCTCAAACTGGATTTCTTGCAAATAAAGAATAGAGAGTTTTGGATGAAGCCGTACAAATTGAAGTTTTGGATCTTTTTGGCATAAATCTTAATACTTCACTATGCAAAATTGTGGATGCGACTAATATTTGATTGGGTTCTATACACACGGTTACTAAACTCCATGATTCTTATCCATTCAAAATGAAAATATTGTAAGAGTTAACCGACGATGATTTCGATCGGCTAGTGGTGTTTTGTGAACAAATAGCTACAGAGATTAATGATAATACCACTCACGTAAAGAATATCCGCCTCACTGATGAATGCACATTTTATCTAACTGGATTTGGAGTATAAGTGTAGATACTGAAGCAAATGAAAATCTTCAAGCTTTTGCAGGTTTTTTAGGAAACAAGTGATTGTGCCATTGGAGACATTTATTTGGATGTGTTAGAAAATACCATCAATCTCCTGAAATCGAAGAGGATGGAAACCATATGCCTAATGCGACTGAAATCTATTTTCAGCAAGATGGCGCTCCTCCTCATTCTTTCTTCCGGTAATGGCTAAAAGACGCTTTTCGAGATGAATGTATAGGGCAAAGATCTCCTGATTTGACGTCAATAGACTTTTTTCTATGGTACCGTTTAAAACTTGTTGTACTTGCTACCCAACCTGGAAGTTCGGATGACCTTCGTCACGCATCATTGAAAGCTTCCATGATATCCCACAACATGTTTTTGCGACTGTCTGTCAGGAATTTGATCATCGCCTATGATTGTTTGGGCATTTTGAACAATTACTATTAAAAAGTGATATTTTCGTGTGTTTTTGTTCTATTTGAATAAATTAAGATATACAAATATTTTTCTAATTTTCGCGAAAACCAATGGAAAGATTTAAAATAGTCAAACGTCAAAATAAAGAACTTGAACATGCCTGTGGAATAAGATATTAGTCGATACATTTGTCATTTAAAAATTTTAAAGGGATGACCCTGTGGGGCGGAAGGTACAAGCGGGCAAAGTAGTTTTTGGTTGAAAAGTTATCCCCCTTGACAAATCTTTTGACGCGTCTCGGCATTTTTTCTTTTAATTAGTGGTTTTCGATAAATCCATGGTGGGACGTTCTCAAATGAACACCCTGTATATAGCTCCTAACTGATTAATATTGTTTCGAAAATTTATTGAGCTGGGTGATTCTTAATGTGAATCATTTCCTCAATATTCCTTTACTTTCTCGTCTTCAGATTTTTGGTTTCTCTATATTGAATCTATGACTTGTACCTATACTGTTTTGCTAGAGCCGTAGACTGTTTTCCATTCAAGTAGTCAAGTAGTCAAGTCACTTGCGGCTTTTTGCCTGCTTTGTTCTACGCCAATGGTTCAAATAAGTCGCAATAAGGAAAATTGGCGGTTGGGCGATGGTTTTAATTTTTATAATGCGTTGTCATTACAGGAGGACATTAAATAGGAGCTTGTGTGCGTGACTCTATAATTGAGTTAGTGTTCGTATATATGGGAGGGATTTGTTTTAGAAATCATAATTATTTAATGTCGTATAATCTGCAGATTTCATACTGCTCGTACTCTGATTCATTGTTGTTGTAATTAATATTTAATTATGTATCTGGTTTGCAGTTCAACTTGTAGCACTTTTTGTAGGTGACAGGGAACTTGGATTGGGTGCCTTATAAATGTTCCTTTTGAAATTATTGTGCACCCCCATTAGACAGAATCTCACCCTCAGTTATTTGCAAAAATTGACGTTTTTAAGACTATACCATGCTGTCGTATCATAAAACAAATTTTTGACAGTGTTAATTTGCTTTACGGTTCCAATCAAAAAATTGTTTACGGTGATGTAGATTACCATAGGGTCAATATTGGAAATTATTTATGGAAAGTAGCATTATACAAAAGTGCTTCCCTAGAATATGCATAACCCTAAGCCTACGTTTCGTATTACTTTTTTTTAGACTCCGAAAAGGATACCTACTAACAGCTTAACTTGCAAAACATGTCATTAGCAAGTCGAAGTAACATGTCATAGCAGCTAAAGGAATAATTATTAGCGTTTTGTGAATAATCCTTCGGGAGCTTTTTTGTCTTTTATTTTCCAATTTCACCTGGGTGCCAAGTTTCTGTCTATCGGGACTTCTACATATTAATAAGGTCTATGTCAACAGTAAACAATAAAGCAACTGGAGAACAATATTCAAAATACCACTCGATAAACCCAGGAAAAATAATCATAAAACGTAATCCTTAGAAGCCATAGGTTTGTGCTGCCTCCAAGGTTGGACAATTATTTGGTATAATTTTTCGTTGGTTTCCTTAAGTCAAAAAAGATTTGACAGATCGGCAGATAGACTGTAATAAAATGGTTTATGACAAGTGGCTAAAGGGAAGCCTCATTACTCTCTGTACATTGCCTTATTCTGATGATCAAATACAATTAAAATTCAAATTTGTTTCTCCAACCAAAATTACAGTGTAGTTTCACAATAATTTTTGAGATTCAAGTTATTCTGAAGAAATCCAGACTTGGGCAACTATGCCTGTTTTGTCCACACTCTTTTTTTAGAAAAAATTGTACCTACAGGCACCCTTCAGTGAAAAATACTATGCAAATGCTAAGAACATATACACCAAGTTGGAGAGCGTGGAAGCAAAACAATCAAGAGAATGACTTCTTTTTCCTCTTCAGGGGAAGCTTAAAATTTCGTTACCAAATAAAATATTTCAAGCATAGAAAGGTATTAAGAATCAAGTGTTTAACGTGAGAATTGAAATTAGGTTGTTTTTATCTGTTTAATCCATACTGCAATTGAATTAATTATTTGTATAATTTATGGGCAAAATAAGCGAAAAATCTTTGAGTTGCAGTTTTCTTCAAGAAGGAAGAACGTAATATTTATATTCAAGTTCGTAGTTACTTTCTTACATGTGATACTTTTACTATGCCTTCCATAATTTAGATGTACTTTTAAAATACACTAGTACGCATATGTACATCTATCTTTCTTATAGAAAATAACTTTAACTCTTGGTACAGGAGGTTAGTTGGGAATAGCTTGTCGTTACAAAATATTGTCTTGAATAGTGCTTTGATTGCAACATAGTGCCTGAGTGCTGATTCCCCTAAGGAAAAGTATATCATCACAAACAGTTTGACGCTAAATAATTTTGACAATCGACAATATAGAAGCCCACTTTTGCCTCTCTATATTTTATATTGCTATGGGCAAACGTTCGATTTTCATCTGTTCCAACTGGTCACAATGATATACTGACCTGAAAGCGGACTGGTCGTTTAGTGTGAAATTTAAAATTCAATCTTTCGCCCAAGGCCGCCGACATCTTTCCTTGGCTTCTGTCTTCACGGTCTTCACGTTACACTCGTTAGAGGTGTCAAGTTCATATGTTCATTTTTAAGCCTCAATATTTAGATTATTTACAGCCACGGGCAAGAAACAGATTTCATATTAAATTGTATCGTGGGACGTCTTGTCAATCAAACAGCGCTTACTATGTTGCAAAACACTCTGGCACTAACCAGGGAATGCAATATTTCTTTCCATGGTACATATTTGTGACTTAGCAATTATGGAATAGTGAAAAATATAACAAGAGCGAAGTATACAAACTCAAAGCCAGTTTTTTTGGTTATTGACATTTTACCACCTGTCTTGTGCAACATCAGCATTAACTTACGTGATGCACTTGACAATTCTGACATTTGAAGCCTGACTGTTGAGGTTTATGGAAATTCACTTCTGAACGAAAAAACCAGATATAAATGTCTGCATCTGGCCTAACTTGGGACCTTATGGTTACAACTCCTAAACTCTACTCACTGAGCCAACCCTCCTTCCTAGAAGGTTTGCCGTCATCATCATGGCGATTTTTGTGACACCACTCTCGTTTTTTAGCCATGAAATGCGTCTTCTCCTTTCAATTCTTTTTCCTTGTTTCTTTTCCTTGTGTAGAATCGTTCTCCAATGTAACGTGACCCAGGTAAGAAGGTTTCCTAATTTTGACTAACTCTGTTTTTTATTCATACGCCTGAATATTTCAACATTTGTGACTCTTTCCATCCATGAGACTGGGTAGGCATCTATATACCCACATTTCGAAAGCCGCAAGTCTTTTCAGATCAACTTTGTTCGTTGTCCACGTCTCCATCCCGTAGAGAATGTTTGAGAAAACGTAAACATCTGGCCAATCCGATCTTGAGTTCGATGTTCGGATCTCTAGAGCAGAATACACTCTGCGTGTTTGTGAATGCAGCCTTAGCTTGACCTATCCTAGGCCATACTTCTTGAGAATGCCCTCCAGTCTGGTTCAAAATCGTACCTAGGCATTTGTAGTCTCTTATTCTTCCGACTGTCTCATTGCGAACAAACAAACTTCCCAATCCACCTCCTTTTTAATTATTTATTTATTAATTTGTTGTTATTAATCAGTCGGACTTGCGATTTTAACAAAAACGAAAAGGAAATACAACCTCAGTACAATGCATATTACACACGATATCATTTACAGATATATCTTATAACTTTCCTAATCGTTGAAATTGATGTGTCAAATAACTCAACCTTGCCACTACATCTATTGGTTGTCTTAAAAGATCTTGTTAACGATTCATTTTGACCATAGTTTGTATGGTAAAAGGGAACTGCAACCACTTCACTAATAGTTGTTATCATTCATATTAAACTTAAAATAAAATCCAACAGCTCAGGGTAGTTAACAATATTATTGATAATTTAATATAAAAACATCAAATCGAACTCCATGCTTCGATATCAAATATTGCTTATGTTGATAGCTCGCAATATTATATGATCATAGCTATAACTTTCATAATTGCCAATTTTGTATGCACAAACTCTTAGGATCTTTTTTTGAACTCTTTGCAGAGTATTAGTAACACCACCCTGTTAGGTGGCCAGATTACATTGTATTCTTGAATAGATCTAACCAAAGAACAAAACAATGATTTGAAGGCATACACACAAAAAAGTTTCTAGAATTTTGTTGCACAAATCCTAGAATGTTAAGATGCAATTTCAGAGATATGATAAGGGAACGCCACTTTCGTATCGAATATAGCACCTAGGTCAGTAATCCGACCCTCCTCGACAGCATTTTTTATTTGGTAATGAAATTGTAACCGTTCACTTATTGTAAAACATGTCATTTTATAGCACTTTTTCAAATTAAAGCTCAATAAATTTATGTGACATCACCGAACAAAACACCGAACATTATTCAAATCATCTGCAAAATGTCAAATATGACTATTAGATGTGACGTCCCGAATATCATACAATACAATAATACAATACAAAAATGTATTTATTCAGTATAATAAAACAGTTAAATAGAAGTGGACCCAAGTGACTACCCTGCGGAACGTCCGATGTTACTGCGGTAAAACGCGCAACAGCATTGTCACATTTAGTATATTGAATGCGACCCACAATATGTACTCAATTAATCACAGATCCTGAAATTCGGTATGCCCGCAATTTTGCAATTAATAATTTGTGATTCACCATGTTAAAGGCCTTTGTAAAATCTGTATAAATAGAATCTGTTTGTGGTCTATCCTCAAACGACTGAATAATAAAGTTTTGACTTACTAAAGAAATTGTTGAAGTAGACTATACTTTCGAGAAACTCTATTCTGATTCTAAGGCCCAGTTTCACAATCGGCAGTTAACTAGAGGTCAAAAGAAAACTAGTGGTTAGTGAACACAATGCGTATCATGATCGGCGGTTTACGTCAACAGTTTTGGTTATCCAGTAGTTAAGTTAACCCAGGGATGAATCATGGGTTATCTCTGACGTTTTTGTGATCAACCGGTGACACAAGCTTGCTTTGGAGGTTATAAAAACATGCATTTTGACATTGACGTCTAAGACGTCGATGGATTTTGATTACAGTTTGTTGTAGCACAAGTCAAATAATTATATGAATACAAAGGATAGGTGTATTTGTCAAAGGGTTAGGTTGTATTCACAGAACACAATTATGGCAGTACTCTGAGAACCATCCGTGCTGCCAACTTTAAGATAAATAAGCTTAACCACTGGTTTTCTTTCTGAAAGAGAGCGATCCGAAAACTATTGGTTAACTTCCATCTGTCGGTTAAGTGACTACCAGGGGTAATGATTGTGTAACTGATGGGCCTATATGATCCACACCCCGGTTCCGGTTCTAGTACTATAGTACCTCTAGTTCTAGCAACACATCGCTAAACTAAATAAAGAAAAGAAGAGCAAACCGAGTGAGTGTAATTGCAGCTAGCGTGTACACAAATAATCGTCGATATCGATTGTCGCTCGTCCAAGATGCGAACGCCAGATATCTGACTGTGTACACACAAACAAACGAAGCGGACTGCGGGCCAATCAGCGACGAGCGTCGCCGCTGCACCACCACTATAATTACAATTGCTGTCGCCCGTTATGAATTACGGCAAATTACGTGCCGGCCGATGCTGGTGGTGCAATTAACCGAGAATTAGCCTGATGATGACCGACTGACGTGAACAGAGATACTGTGCTGAGGCGGACGCGATGAAAATAGAAGGCTGATGACTAGTGTGGCTACTAACGGAGCTGCCGATTGGATGACATTGCTGCCATTCATCCAGCCAATTGAATTGCGGAATGAAGAGGAAGCTGCTCTCTATTTTGCTGTAACCCTCGTCGTGTAAAGCCACTAGAAGCTATACAGTAGTTAAATTATTTTATCTACTCCCATAAGTTGTATAACAAATACTGAGTTCAGTGGCGGTTCCCCAATTTTTTAAAATTTTAAGAAAAGAAAACTCGTTATATGAAAATCTTACCTGAGTTTGTTGAGGCGGGCAACTATACCCTGCACGTAATAAGAGTTCTTGGTTTTCACAAACAGTTGTTCCTAATAACGTTTTTCCAACTTATCACCAAAAGTTATGTTTTAAGAGTTTCTTACCTATGACTAAACTATAATCACCACAGGTTATTTCTTAAAAATAAAGTCCGCTCGACGATCCTTCATACAAATAAACTTCTCCGTCACTGTATCCTCAAAATTCTCGATGTCTTCCACCAAACTTCTATTGATACTCATCATTGCCAATGCGTTCAATCTGTCATTGTCCATAGTATTTCGTAAAAAAGCTTTCACTCTTTTTAGTGTTGAAAAACAACGGTGCGCCTCTGCCGTTGTCATTGGAGTTGCTAGTACGATTTTCAGCAAGTTTATCGTTTCAGGAAAAACTTCCGAAAAATCAAGGAAAGAAAATTCACAGCTCCAATTACGAGTCTGAAGTCCGGTCGAGAGTAGCTTATTAAAACCATCTGACACCAATTTGTAATGTCTGTAGTTTCATCACACTGGATGGCCAAAAAATCGGATTTCTTAACCCGAGTACTAATTTCATCTTTGCAACAAGCCAGCATGCAGTCTAAAATATCATTCTGGATAACCTTAGATGTTCCCTTAAAAACGGTAGCGTTCTGAAGATGACGTAATGTAATATCCAGCTTTGCAAAAAAATCAACTAGTTCTCTAAATATCATCCCCTTATTAAAGAGTAGCAATTTCATTCATTTATCCGAAACCAATCACAGACAACGTCGTTTCGCTTTTATTAAAGCTCGTCAGTGTGATTTAGGTCTCGGACGAATAAATGAAATTGCCTGTTGGTGTCTAGCTGGCAAAACTCGTACTAGCAGTAGCCGCATATAGATATTGGGAAGCAGTCTTTGAAAAAGTATTGGTTCGCCATCTATCTACCAAATCCGGTACCTGAGCGTTTAGTTTGTGTCCGAGCACTGTGTTAAATGAGTGCTCCACAAAAAAAGAGTCTGTTTGTTGTCGTGCCCGCAGGTTTCTATACCAGATGCTTTTAAACGGGTCACATGAACAGTGGGTGAGTTGAGAGAATCTCAAAATATTCTGGATATACTGAGCACCTCTCAATTCTGTATAAGAGCTAAACTCATGCAGACCTATGTCAATGCTTTTCAAATTTGCCTTTAAAGAATCTAAAAATTTTTAATAACAGTAAGCTATAGTGGGCTTGTATTTAAAGAAAGCTACTCGGCTAGCAATAGCCTTGGTGTAAAGAAATAATGTTTATTTTAAGACGTAGTTGAACAGTTTTTAAGATTTAAATCCTATCAAAATTAATTTTGAACGACGTCTTCAAATCGAAAAACGTTATACGTAGTTCATATGAAGTGGCATAAATTCTAATAGAGCAATGAAATATGTCTAAAGGACACACCAATATATTTCATACTTCAATCGAGAACGCCCCTGTAGTCTGCTTGATTTGGCAAGTTCTTTCTCATTCTCAGAAAATGTATACCATAGATACCCTCACTCTAGCTAACAGGTATTACGTCTGTGGTCAAGAAGCTCAGCTATTATTTTACAATTTGCATGGGTCGCAATCCTTATTAGCGTCCTACCTACCAGTGTACTCCTTTTAGCTTCTTAAAATTAATCGATCGTCCATAACAACATAGGCGTATCACGAAATCAGTGTGTAATAAAATTTAATTTACTATTTATGATTATGTCGCCATAAATAAAGCCGTGTGCACAGTGATCGCGATCGGAATGATTAATGCTTCCAGGAGATTAAGCCTGCGCCCAGCCGGTCGAGATTTATTTTTTATTTATACGAAAAAGGCGTTTTTTACATGTGTTATAATTATTCGAGAAAGCCTTGTTTGTTTCTTCGTGATAAATCATCTTTCGAAACTTGGGCGTAGTCGTATACATCATATATTTGACGGTTTGTTTATCTAGGCTAGATTGCTAATGATGTACAAATTGAGGCCTTGGGGTCCAGGTCTTGAGTTTGTGAAAAATTTGACCGTTACAAACTGACGTCATCGTATACGTTTCAATTAAGGAATTCGGATAGGTTAGAAGAAGCAAACCTCATGCTCTAAGAGGCATGTGAGTGTTTGCAAGATTATGTTGTTATTATTTACCACGAATTTACGTTCTTATCGCTGGTAATATCTGCACTTATCACACGTCATTTGCAAATCGCACAGCACTTCACCATCTTGTGGAATGGTCTAAGGTAGTCTATTTTTCAATTACCCGCTGACAAAATCCAAAATTTGGTCGAAAATCGCCAATTAATAGGAAACCAGCAAACCAAAACAAAGCGCTGCCACTATCTTCTATATACACCTATATTGTGGAATGTTCGCCGGTCGGTCAATGCGACGTTGTCACGTTTTGTGAAAAATAACAGTTTATACGTCATATTATTTGACCACCTCCTCAATAATTATTCTTTAATTCTTTAAATGGTACATTCTATGATAGCGCAGTTTTCATTGGGTTAATAACAGATTTCTTTTGAATTTCATATATGACATCTTCCTTTGATGCAATAGGCTATTTTGGTGTCTTCCTTACGTGTTTTTTAGCTATTTCATTATTACTGCAATAACTGCAACATATCGTCAAATCAACTTTGATATTTACATTATGGACTAGTATATAAGGAAAATATCTGGCAACATCCTGTGCCACCATTCATCATCATCGAGCAGGATGGTTCAAACAAGCAAAATTTTTGTTTACTTCTTCTAAGCTATTCGAATTCGTTAGCTTCACCACGTTGAATTTGGGTGATTAAAGTTTCTTAATGTCGTTCTAATGGTGAGTATTTACGCTGGCTCAAAAATGTCTTCCAAGGTGATCAAAACAAAGGTTTCTGAAATTAGTATTTAGTCAGTGCTTAGTAGCCTGATCAGAACCCAATTAACAGTAATAACAGTAATTGAACATCAAGATATTGTATTAGTAGTTGATATGGGAATCAAAGACTTCTAAAAATATTTTGGTCAGCGGTCTCTAGCAAAAGGGGTAGTCATAATTCATTCACTTCATCAAGAAAAAGATAAAAAATCCTTAAATAATCTTCAGAAGTAAATATCCTAGTTCGCCCACTATTTTCACTTAGAGCATCTGGAAACATACAAACGTCTTTTGTACACGAAAGCTTCAGGTATTGCTTATCTTGTCAATGGCGCAAATTAAGTTCCTTAACTGCTATAAACTAAGGAGCTGCGAATTTTAAAAGAAAAACAGCTAACAAGTAAAATATTTTTTTAAGTTTATACAAATGTAAAAAAGTTATTCTATTTGTCTATATGCACAAAATTACAGCACCACTGTTAAATTAATTTGCATTGTTAAATTATCTTTTTTCCATTTTTTTAATCAAGTGTAAAGTTCGACCCTTCTTCTCTGATATTCTGTGTATGCATCTTTATGATTTTCTGTCCCACAGCATTGCAAAGAAAGGGTGCGTGGGATAAACAATTTCAATATCAATCAAACTATTTGATGAATCGTACTAGAATGTTTCACCCATATTCTGTACCAAGAGGCCCAAGGTTTTGTGCAATGTTATTAATTTTAGTCCGATTTTTGCAATTTTACGGATAACAAATACATTTTTCAAAATCTAGAAGCTGCTATGTTGGCATCTTCTTAACGATAATATATCTTAAAAACACTTACAGTTCAACACTTTTTACTGGTATACCCACTTTAAGAAAAAAATCGTCATTTTTACCTTTAATTTGTTTATAACTTTTATTGCCAAAAAATTTAATGTAGCAAACAGTCAGGTTTTGTTCCTGTAGGTAAATATTACCTAACAAATTGTTTCCCTGGGGTATAAACCGACCCTCTATTTTAGTAAGATTGGGATGGTCAGGTGACATTTGACCTCTAAAAGGGGTGATACACGTACGAACTTTAAGTACGCGGTTTTTAAGTTCGCGAACTTACTCGGCTCGACGCGGTGACACACGTGAAGCTAAAATCACTCATTTTGATAATTTTCCCAAATAAACAAAACTTTTAACAAACGCCAAACACAACAAACGTTGCGTATCGATGGCCTGCCAAAACAAAGTGGTGGCTCGCGGTTCGCAATACGAGCTGAGACCAGCTACGAGCAACATTTCAAACCAGTTGGCTCGCCGGCGGTTTGCGCGACGGTTTTAAAGTACGCGTACTTACGGTGACACACAGGCGAAAAAGGTCGTCGAGCCATAAGTACGCGTACTTGCTCGTACGTGTATCAGCCCTTTGAGACTGACATGTTTCCAGGTGGAAAACCGAACTAACTATTTTTTCTTAAACTGTTTTTGACTTGTGTTGAAAGATTAGATTACCCTTAACTTTTCTGTTAAAGCTAGAACTGTAGGACATTAATTCTAATTCTATGATATGCTCTGTACCTAATACTTGTTTTATCCTTTTCGAGCCCTTAGAGCTTGGATTTCTCGATCACATGCCAGTAAATACTAGGTACTTTCTTGAAACTCTACCCGTTCGACTCGAGAGCTTCGAAATTTACGATGCAAACGAGGTACGTGCACACATATTATCTGTTGACAGCTGTTCCAATACCTTATCAAACAGACTACATAGGTAGTTGAACGCATGTGTACTTGAAGATTACTCATGTCTTTCTCCATTTAGACCGCAGCAAATATTTATCCAGTCATATCGATAAAATCGGCATTCTTCAAAGACAACACGTCGTACAGATAATAAGTGGTACATTGATTTTAAAGATTTATTTTAATTTTTAAGGATTGGTTTACAAAAGGAAGTTTTATGTTTACATTGTCCGGAGCATAATAACTGATAAAGCTTATAGCTGTCAAGAACATGGTGTAGTCGATGAAAAGTTTGAAACAGACAAATTACTCGAGAGGTTTGGTTGAGGCTTATAAACGAAAATAAATACTTTATAAATATATCCTCCATTTTTCTGAATACTACAGCTTTCTAATTACTGGTCCATCACGTTTTAGTGGTCAATCAAGAAAACTATATACACTGATAGACAAGCTTTTTTCGGGCACCTGTGTAACCGTTATCAAGGTACATAATATTTTTGTCAAAAAAATGATTTCGAATTAACCTTTCTTTATAACTTATCAGCCGCGAAAGCAAAGCCTAAATTACCACGATACCGGGCTGCTATGAAGAGGTTAGGTTAGTGGAAGTTTGCTGGACGCGGACTTTGAATAAGCCAACACTCTCAAGCTCAACCTCCTCCTTCTCCTGGCAGTCCGGATAGCTTAGAGGAGTAGGCTCCGCTTGAATACTGTTAGAAATGTGAGAGATCAGTAACCACGTGCCGACGAGAAAGTGACTGGAGGTGACGCGTTAAGGCCAAGTCACCGATTAGTCGAATTGCTCTCCTCTAGACTACTTGAAGTATGGTCAGGATAGTAGAGCCAGTAGCTCCCCAAATATATGAGCCAGGTTAGGTACCTTCGGGCTCTGAAATAAGAAGCTTTTTAGGGAAATGTGCTCTTGCTCGGTCACATTTTCTGTAATGAATGATTGCTGTCAAATATTTAGTACAGAGGTAACTGAAACACCAGTAAAATGTTTATCTTGCAGTATATGTGGTTTTACTGCTAGGCCAATTAAGCGTGATGGATCAGGGAGACGGCCATGGAATGGGATTGATAAATTACATTTTCTAGTAACTGTGGCGTCAATTTTTTTTATGGAAAACCAAGGAGTATGTTCTATTTTCCACTCAATTGTGGGTTCAATTTACACTTTTGAAACAATTTGCTACATGATGCTGATCAATTTATACTGTTCCAGAAATAGTGTAGTCCAAGGCCGAATGAAAGTTGCGCTGACATTCCATATCAAGTCAACAAGTGAACAAATTTATTGTAAAGTTTCTTATCATGTCATAGGGCTTTCGCCAATGTTTCAAATGAAATTTGGTATAAAATTTGATATCAAATTGTTTAGAGAGCGTTCCAAATACTGTCAAATACGATATCAAAACTGCGCGTGAAGGTGCGCAGAAGAAGGATAATGGAACTACAAAATGGAACTGACGTCTGTCAGAATGGACGTCCATCAGACGTGATAAACAGCACAGCTGCAGCAGCCCCATATAAAAGAATCTCTGTATTTGCCATAATTGCACAATTATTCAATTTAATTATAGTTTATACACAAGACTCAAGAGTCACAGTGACACTGATTTAAATGCTATGGAAGTCTCTGAGGCTGCTTTTGTTGGGAAATTTGATAACAAATTAGTTCACAAATTTTATATGAAATTTCAGAGCAAATCTCGTATCGTGCCATATAGTTCTAAAGCAGTTTGGAATATTGGAACTTTGCTACCTACTGAATTTAGCACATACTTATGCTTGTTAAAAGTAATGTACACACCTTGTTATCCCCAGCACGAGGAAAGTACAACCTTAAAAGCCCATTATCGTTAAACAACAGTTATACCTCACGCAATCGCAACGTTTTGATATATTACCCATACTTCAGATTCCTAATTATTCTATACAAGCTATGTGGAAAATGCCAATTAATGAATTATCTCATTTTTATCCCTTAATTAGCGACACCTGCTCTTGCTTTTTTTAGCCACCGGCATGTGCAAATTTTGAAACGGCTGGACATGCAGCTTGTCACTAAACGTGTCTCTCGCAACGTAAAAATTTTAATAAGATTATTTTTATTTATCGAGGTACTTCCTGCAGTGTCCCTGAATTCTTACTTGTTGTCTTACATACAGGGTGGGCCAATAGTGCGTGGACGGAGAATTGTGGGCTTACTAAAAAATATTTAAAAAATCTGTCACTTGATCATGGTAGGGACCCTTGAGGGCTATAACGTAAAAATATTTTCACTTAAATTTTGACGTTTATATAGGGTGATTCATATCAAACTTACATTCTTTTGAATGGAACCCCCTATATATTATTGCATATTTGGATTCCTTGGTCAATTCTAGTGTGACGTTGTGTATCATATATGGAACTTTAAACGAACCGTTTAGGCGAAAATCACCATTTTTGGTATAAGTAGGTATCAGAAAAAAATTGAATATCGCAGCGATTATAAAACTTAGAAGGCCTTGACTTTGTGGTTCGACTAAGCATAAAATACGTCACCTAAGGTCAGACGGCTAAATTTGAATTTTTTTTGTACCTGGAGAACTCGGTAGATCAATTAAGGAATCATCAATCACAGATAACTTGATTTTTTCAAGTTAGTCGTACCGCAAAGTCACAGCCTTCCAAGTTTTATAATCGCTGGCATATTCAATTTTTTTCTGATACCTACTTATTCCAGAAATAGGGATTTGCGCCTAAACGGTTCGTTTGAAGTTCCATAAAGTCACACTAGAATTGACCAAGGAATCCAAATATGCAATAATATATAGAGGGTTTCATTAAAAAAATGTAAGTTTGATGTGAATCACCCTTATAAACGTCAGAATTTAAGTGAAAATATTTTTGCGTTATAGCCCTCAAGGGTCCCTACCTCATGGTAGGGAAATAACAGATTTTTGAAATATTTTTTAGTAAGCCCACAATCCTCCGTCCACGCACTATTGGCCCACCCTGTATAATTTCATTCTTCATGCAGAGTTGATTGCGTCTTCCATGTACATTTGAAGGAAGCTGATTGTGCTCTACAACTGCGGTGTTTGTGGTGTGGTGTGTGAAGCTTATTAAGTTTTTCCGTTATTTGGTGGAATATTAGAGTAGTTATTCCTGAGTAGGTTTTCTGTTTCTGCAGTTGGGAGGTCACAACCATTCACACAAGTACCCGTAGTTCTGCAAGGTTCATTCATAGTTGCATACAAGCAGAATGGCTAAACCAACATCTTTACTACTTCTTCTTTTGAAATACTTATTAGTATAAAAAGTTGATAGTGAAATGGCTTTTAGGCACTTTTTCAACAGACAATGAAAATTATTTGTACGTACTGCATATGTTATTATAAGTAAATTAATCTAACTTTTCCCCAAAAAGTGTTGGGTGCCAAATGAGAACCAGAATTTGGACAGAGTGGTGAGGAGTGTTCACTCTAAAGGATGCTGAGGGGATCCTTGTGTTCTAATACCGCAGACACTCTCAGATTGAGCAGGATGGAACTACGAAAGGTGGTTGGATTTATAACTGGTCATTGGGTGTTCAGTGCATACCTGCAAAAGCTGGGGATTAGAGTGGCAAACCCATTATGAAGGAAGTGCGGTGAGGTAGAGGAAACAGCTAAGCATGTTATCTTCGACTATCCTGCCCTGAGTGAAAGCAGGAACTCCTATCTCAATTGTAGTTCAGAAGGAAAGATAGAGGAGCATAGTCCAACAAATAGTACAATAAGCTTTGAGGCTGAGCGGCAACTATTAGAGAAACAACACTAACCTCCCCCATTACAAAAAAATATAACTGTCGTATTTTTTCTCCACACGTAAGGAATAGGGTACTTTACGCGTTCCTTAGAGCCTAGTAAACATGACAAAATCACTTGTTTGGTTTTTTGGAATCAGCTGTGAGGGATATTCTAAAAATTATTTCAAATGCCGGAAAATGCCGCGCAAACAACCTCTGTCGTCAGTGATAGCCTATAGTGATGGGATGTATAAAGTATTGATATTCGACATCGATAGCCAGTGCTAATCTAACATTTTGACATTGATCATTATAACCACAAAACACAGTCACACACAAAAGTACAAAAGTCAAAAGAACAAAAGTTAGGCTAGATTACTAATTCACTTTGTAGGGATGGGCTTCAATTAGATTCTATCTTTGGATTCATTCATAATGGGATGCGCCGAAATAAAATAATGGCTTTGATTAGTTGCGAATCTCGGTCACAAACAGAATGAACTGTGATACCTATCAGATATAAAAATGTATTACAACGAAAATGCTAGTGGGTTAATTGCCTGTTTAAGTATCAATAAATTGAGTCGCATTGTTAAAGAATTCAGATCATCTCTAGTTTGCAGTTGAATCTCACTGACCTGCGCTGTAGCAGTATAGATTGTCGATATCGATAAGACACCTGTGACGTCAGCCCTTGTTTTAAGTCACGTGGAAAAATTTGAACATATCCTTATTTTATTTTGCAAATATCTTTTTTTGGTCGTTAGTAAAATCATGTTTTTTGTTTCCTACTGCTCCATGATATGGTTTTCTTTACGCTATGTATACTCCCGAGACGATTTCACGACCTCTGCAAGTACCCTATTCAATTTCCTGGTGTTTACTGTGTCATAATAGTACAATGACTATACTGATCCTGTCCAGTATTTAGAAAAAGAAGTTCGATAGTGACATATCGCTTTAAGATAGCTTTTTAAACACAAATTGACAGATTCATTGTACTGCAGACCTTATTACGCGAAAATGAGCCTGACTTTCTCCCAACAAGTGTTTTATTTTCTCTCCAAATGAACAGTATCCAATTGCCTGGTGTTTACTGTGGCATAATAGCGGCTTTTTACGACCCCCTCGGTCTTCGAGCGTTAGGCGCGAAATCCCCCATCCATCTTCACGCCACGCGGCGTCTCCAGAGGGTCGTTCTCACCCTCTCTCTCATACCCACGACGCTCGCATCTACCCTCTTTGTCGCTCAAGACGGTCGCGGTGCGGTTTGCGCCCTCTATCGGTACTTTCCGCAGAAGAGCTACGCAGACGGAATGAAGGGGGAGACAGAGGCGCGCGGTGTTGTTTTTACCTAGTTATCACTAAAAAACCCTAATGGGATATATCAGAGAATGACGGAGCTGGTAATCTCAAATCTGTTCAATAACCTTATTTCATCGCTTTTCCTCTTGTCATAAGCTCCTGCATCAGCATTGTTGAGGTATAAATCGGATGCACATCATCAACCTCTTTCTTTTTTTACTTACTTACTTACTCGAAACAAATGGAAGTCGCATGGAGGTAAGGTCAGGGAGTGGAGAGGTGAACCAAAATTTCCATCCCTTAATTTTCAATTGTTCGTTAACAAATCGCCGATCTGTGAGTCGGGACATTGTTGTGATGCAGTTTTGGGATGTCTTTATGCTTCCATTTCATACTTTGAGACTTCAAGTCGTGGTCGTAATGATAACATCAACTTTATAACAGCAATATTTGGATTACGTTGTAGTTGCTACTTCCACTGCTGGCAAATGATCACTTGATTCATATGTCTTCATTTTCCTGTCACAAGTATGCTAAGTGAGGTCACTATTTTTTCTAGCGATCTCAGAATATGTACCTAAACATTTTTGGTCAAGTGAGCGAGCGTTATGAATGAAACAAAGGAAAGAGGAATATCGGAAGATCCTAATGTTGTACCTAAAGGTCCAGAGAAAACAAATGGTTTAAGTAACTCCCATGATAAATAAGGACCATAAATAGTATCATACAGAGTTCGTATGGTACCATACTGCTACTATAATTCTAACACTATAATCAAAATTGGCTGTATTAGTAATTTAGAGCTATATTTTGACTTTATTGTTTATCTAGAACTTCCAGTTCTAAAGAAACTTTCTGTATCACTGATATACCTCGCAATAGTAAACTGTAAAGTCGCTTAAATTAAGTCTAACAATAATAATTACAATAAACGCTTTATTTTCCAACTGCACAGTAATCAGAGCAGCATAACAAATAACAAAAGATACAATTATTACAATAAAACCAAAACCACAAGGGCGAGTTCACATCAAGTGCTCCATCACTCCATCACTCTTGTTAATGACAATATGCATGGTTGTACCATCAAACAAAACCACTGGTCTAATAAATGCTTTACTTTCCCACTACACATTAATCAAAGCGACTTAAGAAGAAACATGTAATAAAAATATTACAACACAAGGGAAACCACAAGGTCGATTTTACATCACTACACCCTTAATAATGACAATATGCCTGGTAGTACAATCAAACAAAATCACTGCTATAAGCTTAATATGTAAGACGCATATAAATGGCAACAAGAATATGTATGGCGGGTCACTTAAACTACAAAATAGGGTAACTACTGTTTGAAAAAATGATCAACAGCCAAAATGTTTAATATTTTGGAACTCCTAAAAGTTGATGGAACAGTATTATATAATCTATCGATTGGAAACCTACACCTACTACTTCTGCCTATAATGCGACAATTTTATTATAACGAACAACATTTATCAAATTAACATGGTATCAAGATATACTCAAGAACCATGATTTCTGCATCAATTGCTTTAGCAGCATCACTATCAGTATTGAAATGATGGAAACAATAATTGACATACATTACAAAACATAAAATTCATAATAAAAAAATCTAATGTACTGATGTACTTCTACAAATTCCTAAAGCTATTTTGTGATTACTCCCGATCCATTGGGATTCAACGACCAGTAATCAAAACAATCTGTTGAAATACGATCCCTTCATTAACATTTCTACCATCTCTGTATTCTGCTTATTGTTCTATAAGTTTTACAATACATTAAATGAGTCTTCTACACAATTTAGATCCTGAAATTTCCCCAGAACTAGGCAGCAATATCTTGGCAATAAGCCCGTTTTGCTTCATACGTAGTTCAGAAAAATGTCCTACAAAGTGTACATTCAAATAGATCTGTAGGTATAGAGAAAATGGAAAACATACTGATGAAAATATGCAATGATGTCATCTTACCTATGCAGAAAAAGCTATAGTAAATGAAAATCATCGGACCAATATTCTTGTAAAAATGGATTGGTTTTCTACAATACATTTTTTTACTGAATTTTTTAATCTTTTAAGTGTCTGTCATTCTCTGAGGTGCCTGTTTATCCGACTATCTTTTGTTAAACGTTTTATATAGGGTGAGTCCTAAGTTGATACATTTTTTATAACTATATATAGAAGTCGTTAAAATAAGCAACTTTTTCAGATAACTTTTTAGAAAAGGTATATCTGAGCTTGTGCTGGTCCATGTATGTTTGGCTTTTTTGCTCTTTGCACTTTATGTTTATCGTTGTTAATTTTAAATTGGTGAGTTCTAAACGTGGTACAATTTTTAGGATTCGTCAATTTAAAATTATTAAAAAAAATTATCAACTTAGGACTCACCCTGTAGTTTGAAAAAACAAAACAGAATAGGCCTAAATTTAGTGAGAAGACTGCATTTCAACAGATGTCGCTTTAATTAAGGGCCAGTGGAGCACGATAATTTACATACATATAGGTCGTTGAAGAGCCTTAAGTAACTTTATTATGGTTCGCATTCGGTAAGTTCGAAAATCTAAAGAACTACGGAAAGATCCGAAGATATTTTTAGAACTCTAATCCTATGACCGATAGCCTCCTACGTCTCTGGATAATGGACTATCCTCACGAGTTCCGTGCCCTACAGGAATTTCGCTAGGGCTGCCGGAACACTTAGATAAAGTGGATTTCGAAATCATATTTATCAAGCAGTTCGGCCGGGATTGCGGATAGTTGAGAAACGGGGGAGAGGGAAGGGGAGATTTATCAATATATGCGGCATTTAATTGTCAGACTTACGCATCGTTGCTTGTCAGAGCTATGGGTTTGTTTTTCACTGGTTTAATTTATAATTGTCGCCAACTGATTGGGATTCTTTAATCGAACAGGAAATTGCATCTATAAAGTTGCCATGTAAAAGGCTATTTTTATAAAACGTGAAATGGTATGAAATTCGAACAGGTTGGAAGGAGAAAGCCCAGACCCTACCAGGCATGTGTGTGATTACAAGACCACGTTGTTATCATTTACCATGTGACTATATTTTTACCAATGATAAGAACTGCACTCATCACCGTTCGCGTGCCGAAAGGGTCCGCAAGGCCTGCGGTGCGGAGGGGCCCCGGGCATCCTAGGGGCCCCCGCTCAGCCTCGACTACCTCGAGCAAGCTTGTTGCATAGTAATAATATAATAATTTTCCATAAGTATATTAAATATTTTTTGTCTTATCATTAGGTGCCTATTCTATGGCAAAATTTAATAACACGACAACGTGGTCGAATGCAGACTCCATAATGACAAGAACTAGGACAAGTGGCAACGTTACACTGACGCGAGGCGTATCTGTGCCATTAATCGATGTATAATCATATTTTACATAAGGTCTATGAATTTTTATTCTTCAAAAACTCGAATCAATATATAAAGTTGAGATCATACCAAATTTTGTCTATCTATAGACCGATTTGAAATATCACCGTAGACATTATAGTTTCGTTTTCACCCAATATAGACAGTATAATTTTGCCTCTTGCAAATCGCACTGCATTTCACCATCTTGTGGAATTGTCTAAAATAGGTACAAAATACACTCAATATTACCAGATGTACAAGACGCGATCAAACTAAAAGAAAGCGCTGAAGATCGCAGGCCAGTCGTTGCAACGTTGTCAGGTTTTTTAAAAAATAATTATTTATACGATCTATGTTACTTCACTATCGCCCCCCAATTATTCTTATATCGTTCATCTGCCACGCTATGTAGTAGAGTAGTTTTGATTGGACTAATTACAGCTTTTTTCAATTTCCTATGTACAAACGAATGCATTGGATATGTATTTTCCTTTGAGGCCATTGGATCTTTTGAGATCTTTGCTCGGATCTTCCTCACAAGCTTCTTTAGCCATTTAGCTATAACTGTAACGACCGCAATATATGGTCAAGTTTTTGTATTTACATTATGAACTTCATATAAGGTAAATACAATGCCTTTACACGGAGAAGATCTGGCAACATAGTCAAATAATTCTGTGCCACTATTCGCCATAGCTCAAACAAACAAAATCTTTGTTTATTTCTTATAACCTATTCGGATTAGATGGTGTGACAGGTTGCAAATATCTTAAACAGCAAAATTTGAAGTTCACGGGACGTGAATCCAGCCTGCATTTAAGGCAAAACATTTGCAAAGCTACACGTTTTAGCTTGAAGCAAGCACGATAGTTCAGTGTTACTATATTTTTAGACAAATCTTTAAAATAAGTACTGGTCTCGGTATTGGTTTTGAGGTTCGCGTCTTATTATAAAAAGAGCTATTTGTATTAAACATAAAATATCAGGAAGCAACCAAATATATTACATTTCTTTCGAAAGTTTCTGTAGTCTCGGAAAGGGGCAAATGAGAAGCAGACTTTCAAAATGTAATTTTTCCAAATCTTCCAAATTTGAAGTCGAAGTGGCGCTATACTCCTATGATCAAATACTTACAATTTATGAACAAAAATAAAAAGAAATGCAATGCAGTCTCCGTGTTGTTAAGTACGAAATCATATCTAGACAAACTGATTTAAACCCAGTTACATAGTACTTTCAAGGTGTATTTTTTCCCATAAACATGGACAAATTGCATTTTGATTGGGATTTTATTTTCGGATATTTTACGGCACAGACCCGGAGCTGAAACAGATAACTGCAATATGTCTGAGAAAAAAGTATGACAAGCTAGTGATGGAGACGCATAACAACGGCGTAGAAGTGTTTGAATGCGCTAAAAATAACGAGAATGATTCCAAATTTTTGTTTTTGCTACTTGACAATGAAACTTGAATTATAAATATTTTGTCCACTGGAGACAAACTGCATTATATCCTACAGTTTTTTTAATCTTTCCAAGTGGTTTTTCAACTTTCTTGTACCAAACTGTGGGGTTGAGTACCACACACCCCATATCATTATATTATTCTAAAAATTTTTTTTCGCTACGATTTGGTTTCTCATGTACCAGTTTTTTGCTTCTCCTGAAAATTTGTAATAATGGACAACATTTGAAAGTCTGCTCCTCAAATGATATTTGCCAAATAAATAACTTTTTGTAGTTCATAGTCATAGTCTTAACAGACATGTTGTGAAGTCGTAAAATGCATCTACACATTTTACGAGTTTCTCTTGGGATATCTTTAAGATCTTTAATGCAGTAGTTTCTCATTTGCTTTCTGCATCCTCATGCCGTTGACCAGATGGTATCTACTGGTTCATCCGCCTTTAGGGGCAATTTCTTACCCCAAGGACAAGAAGGTGTCCTGACTCTTCTCAACTCGTCCACCCGAAGCTGTTGGTCGAGAAGAGGTGACTGTTTATACCGACAGTAGTTCGGTGTTCCTTTTAGTCGCCTTTTACGACACGCAGGATATACGATGGGAGATATTCTAACCAGCCCCCACACGGGCAAGTATAAGCAGTGGCTTTATTGACCATTGCAGGATAACGGCGTTTTATTTTGATGGTTGTGAGTTTCTTGAACACCGAGTCATCTACTGTCATTGTTGATAAATAAAAAATATTATAATCAATTGTGCACCAGTGTCTGCTAATCTTGTTATATCTATACTCTGCATACCATTATATTTCCTACCCTGTTTCAAATATGGTGTATCCTCGAGTAGGATACAAAGATGAAATATGCATTTTTCCCTCATAAAATCCACTCTCCCGCTACACTTATGTTGAACGACTGTCAGCATAATGCGAGTCTATAAAGAGGTCCTCGAACTTGACCCAGCCCCTTTTTTGTTCCAGAGTAATCCCTATGCCTTAAAAGATGCCAGTGGAGCTGCAGACATGTCAGCTTGGACCAGCGCTGGTCTCCAACCTACCACGGGTTACTATCCTTACGACCCAGCGCTGGCTGCATATGGGTAAGTCCCTTATTAAGATTATTTTACTTTAGTTATATAGTAGAGAGTAATAGTTCTTACCCCAGTTATTTATTTTATTTTAAGAGTAACAAAATGCAAAGGTCTTTCTCAAAAGGCTAACGTTTCAGCGTTCTTTAAGGTAAAAACGTATGTGGACAGAAAGACGGAGAGCGGTGAATATTACCATTGAAACATATTCGCAAACTGTTTTGTAACCATTAAGTACTAAGTATTATAACATAAAGAAGCTAAGGAAAGATGAAAAAGATACAATACAGTAAAGTATGAGAATTGAAGATTACAAAATTTACGTAATAAGCAGTTTTAAACGTTCATTGCCTCAAAAGATACTAAGCATAATCCACAATCAACACTTGAATTCCAAAAAGTGAAAATTTTAGAGAAGTAACCATGGCAGCTAGCAAACAGTTGCGTATGATATAGATCGGAATGTGTATTATTAATCACTAAAATAAAGTTCAAACCGAACTTTTTACCTATAGAGCAACACCGCTACAGCACCAAGGCATAATATACATCCCTTTAGGTCAAAATACAAAAGCAACAGTCAACAGATGACAGGTCTCTCCATCCATTCAAGGCTCACAGCATTGAACTTGAAATTTCAAAGCCGTTCGATTAGCTCCTAGACAAGCTTTCGCCCTACGGTTGTATATTGTTGAACTTTTTCGCTGGTTAGCTGGCTTCCTCTCTGAGCGGAAAATCTCAGTCGTGGAAGATGGCGTGTGATTTTCCTTTCAAAACATCCACGTTGGGGTTCTGCAGGGATCGGTTTTGGCTCCCACATTATTTCTGCTTTACATCAATCATCATCATGAGCAATAAACCGATTTGTCTTGTAGAGCTGGGAAGCAGCTGGCAGCTACCACTTTGAGTGATCTGGCGACCTGCTTTGGTACTTGAGAATATGGTGAAATTCAATAGTTCCAAGATCTTTACCAAAAAAGGAGTGCTTTAGCGAGCATGTGGTTCTAGTGAACAAAAAAGCTCTGCCAAGAAGTCACTAATTCAAGATTTTAGGGGTCACCCTTATCTTACAGAAAACATGATCTTGTACCAACACATTCCGTCACTTGCATTTGTTGCTGGCCTAAGTCTCAGATATCTATCAGAGACAGGAAATCAACATCATACGCTGTATGAAGCCCAGATAACACCTATTGCTCACATATCTTAGCAGTTGCTGGCCTTATTACCTTATTCATACTCAACTCAGTTCTGAGAACAGCAGTTCCACTAATCGTTGACCCGGCTTTAACGCACCCCTTATAGCCGCTTTAGAGGAGTTGTTGGTGACTTCTCATTATTTTGCTGATACTCAAACTGTAGCCTGTTAGATGCAACTCCAAAATTGCTGCATATCTTCCCATGGCGCTCGTGACTCATGAATAAAGAATCGAGCGGTACGTTTCTCAAGGTATCCTAGGCTATCAGTAGATATATCTCATTGAGCCTGAGAATGTTGACCCACTTATTCAACTCCCAAGCCAACAAACTAACCTAACTTCTTCATATGTACCCTGGAATTAAGGTCTCGCCTTTGAAAATGCTCAGTTATAAAAACATTTTTACTGTGCTAACACAACTTTTTTGTTATTGGACAGATTTGCTCAGCTATAAATACTGCTTTCAGTCATCATACATTTCATGACGTCACATCATTACCATTTACTAAACTACACACGAACATTTTTTATAGTGGCAACTAACATGACAAAACATGTTGCTACTTTTATTGCTTAAACTACGCACTTTGCCAATACGTAGCTCCATTCCACAAATGTCACCAGATTTACATTATTATAACATTAATATTCGTGGTATAACAAATTTCCATTGTCTAAATTTGTACGCAATTATAATACTTCTGTTTTTTCATAATATCGTGTAGCAATCTTTTAGCTTGTCAGGCGTTTGCTAGAAACGGGTTGGCTTAACAAATAATACCAGAAAAGTTGTAATTAGTCACCACTACGTTCAAGGTGTCGAAATATATTCTCATAAATCTCATTGGTAAGGTGAAGTTGATAAATGGTACAATACAATAATAACATAGCTATTTCTTTAACTTTAATTGCGATATTTGGACAAGGTTTTTATGCAAGATTTCTAATGTAAAATATAAAGTATAAAAGCTCAGGCAGCTATGCGTAGGGACCTTTTTGTACACTTGCAATGTTATCAATGTTACATACACTATTGCTTGTAATGAAACCAAGTCTTTGCAATGCATTATTAATAATTTTGCTGTAGTATTTTGTAAAACAAAGTTTGGAATCAAGGAGGACACCCAAGTCTTTAGCACAATTAACATTAACTAAACCTATATCGTTGAGTACATAGTCGTATTGAATGATAAACTTTTCTGGAAAAAGATATGGTGTGATATTTGTTGATGTTAAGAAACGGTCCATTGGTTTGATACCACTCATTTATATTGTCAAGATCACTTTGGATTAGTTCACAATCAGTAATATGTATTACAGTACATTATGCTACTCTGGTTCATCAATATATCAACAAGAAGGTCGTAACATTGTATGAAATTTTATAGTCCAGCAGTTTATTTTATTGCTTTTACCACCTCAATATACCCATGTATGTTTATCTCGACATATTAGCTGATCATAGATAGGTATTCGTTCTACTCTTAACCTTAAATTTGCTTCAATAAGCTTTATCAAAGTTTTCTTCAAAAGAAATCGCAGTATAGAAAAACAAATCAATATGTGTTTAGCCTAACGTCACCTATGTACGTATACGGAACACTACCATATAAATTCGAATGATCATTCAAATACACGAAGTAATAAAACCTTATCAGCAATTTAACTTGGAGTAGTTTATAAATAGGAAAAAATTGTAAACATATTAGACACATCTCTTATCTCGTACCAATTAGAGAATAATATTCGAGATCAACGATACTGTCCCTCTTATCTGATCTAACTGTGTGTACACAAACCACGCCCTCACCGCTGGTTATGAAGGAAAATGTGGCTTCCCCTCCCCTTCGTGCAGTGACGTAGTTAGATATTTATGTAGAAAGGGTTCATAAAAAAGCAAACATAAACTAGTAGGGACTAACGTCAACAACTTAACGCTTATAATGAACCTGAATTTCTAGTTTACATATTCACTATGGATTTTCTTAGGTAGCCAGTATTGATGTTTTGATGTGCTATGGATCTTCTGACAAAAATTGACATCGTGACCAGACACAATCGATCGAGGAAGCACCCTAGTTTAGTTATGCAACAAATCCTTGAGTAGCAGATGTTAACAGGGACATAAAGCTTGTGCTTTGTGTATTCTGAGCCTTTTACCCTAGCATTACTTTTTTCCATAAAGCCTTTCTTCGTCATTCTCCTCACCTTTAGCATTTTCAATCTGTCTGTTTTATACCCTTTCCTTTTTTCAGTCTAAGAAATAGTGTTAATTTATTGAATCAAGTTATTGTAGAATACTCCTATATTAAACAATTCTGAATTTCAACTTCAAAATCTTTCAGCGACTCATTTTATGCTATACACATCAGGTATAAGGTACTAAGATGATAAAGAGCTTACGCCACACTCACTAAGGGGGGTTCTGGTAGTGGGGTTTTTGAACATGGAATGAGTCCTCTAGGAACATGTACCACGATATTTTAGGCAGGAATTTTCACAGTTTTGGGTTCTTTACCTAGTATTAAAAAAAAGGGGGATCAAGAGATTGATAATTACCCGAACTGAATTCCAAGCGGTAGCTAGAGCACCAAGTGCTTGGAAGATAACGTTGGTACTTATACTATAATCCAAGAAAGCTCTTGACGATATCCCATTAGTTCTGTACCTGGATATGCTATGATCCCTGGATATGCTGTGACACGTGGTATGAAATGGACGTTGTCTACAGGGGGTTCTATGTACTACGTAGGGCCCGACGACGCTCTTGGAATAACTGTGAACTCGATTAGTGGGTTAACTAAGGAGTCAATGCAAAATATTTAACCACATCTCACGGTAGCACGGTACCTTTGTTAGGCTCGGGAACTCATAGTAGTGCCTGCAGTCAAATAAAAATATATTTGTGTCTTTCTCTCTAGACAGAGTAGAACTGAGATATAGCTGTCATAACTTACTTGGCAGGAGGGGTCATGGGAAATTCATCAAGTATGTAGCAGTTATTATATATTGTCTGATTTTCATTGGGGTTCATACCATGCCCCCTTATATAGATATATTGTATACACATTAGAGAAAAGATAGATATGAAACAAAAAATACGAAATAAGAATATCTATTGTCATGTAGTAAGATTTTAGTGGTGGAGGGCGTAGTTCCCTCTATGACCCCCTGTGGACTGCCGGTGGATCTGTTGACAGACTGTAATAACTTCAAACGATATATTCACGCCATGGCGATTGTTAGTGACCCAATGTGTACAGAGCAAAAGTGTTTGGCACATTTCTGTCACTATGAGACCTTAGGGTAACACAGACAGACCATTTTGAGGTCGAGAAGTTTTAGAACCGGAAGAGGTAAGAGAGGTACGACCCCAGATTCAGGTTTTCGCGATGTGTGACATTCAAAAGGTCCCACCGGGTGGTCTAAGAACCGGTGATTATTTGATATTTCACCGTGTTATCCTTATCTCTTTATTTGGCGAAAAATTGTTTAAAGTTGCATACAGACAACTAAGTAATTCTGTTTTGATTAAAGGCGATTTGTTCAACGTCCACACAAGCAAACGGATTCTGGTATTTACTCAATTTACGAATCCAGGTTCTTTCTTATACTCCCTTGTTCGACACTGACAAATGCACGTGCTTCGCGCTCCAACAAAGGTCAAAGGAATTCGATTTTATTGCCTGCATTATCAAAATAGAATCCGAGAACGACGTTGAAACTTTTCGACCGGTCGCTCGCCGATGTGTGGGTTACAACGATTTATAACCGGCTGTTCAATTCAACCGGGTGTATACTCCGCAGATACACTGGATACACACGTAAACCCAGCATGCAATTATTTTGCAGATTAGTAACGTGACAATGGCCAACTTTCGACCAGCGGCGTACAAGAAGATTTCCAAAACAACATGAAATGCCTGCAGCCACGAGGCCAAGTAAGACTCGTTATTAATACCCTTCTGTATCTGTAGAGTGGGGAGGGTGACTGGTCCCACTGCACTTAGGCCACAACTAGCCCATTGTGCATCCTTCCAGGGAGTTGTTTTCTCAGGTCATCGTCCATCCTGCCAATTGCAGGAAGGTGAACAAGTCGCTAGGAGACATCTCCCTTATGTGGGCAGGTGTAGGCCAAGACTCGCTGAACGCACACTCTCTAATAGAAGATAACTCTGGGCATTCATATATGACGTGTTCCACAGTTTCTTGAGTTGACCATGACCAGTCAGGAATCGTACTGTGAGACGTAGGTTTGGTCTGGTCATCGCCAAGTATTTCTTGGATATTGCCATGTCAAAACCTGCAAGGGTTTCCTTGGCAAATCGACATCCTTTGTAGTTCTTCCCATCGTTTTACCATTTGGCATGAGAGTGTTTTTTTGGCTATTTCCGAAATTATGGTTGTCGACATTCCAGAAAGGTCACATGGGCCTAAAATTCTTTGGTCAGCGGCCTTCCTGGCTAGGCCGTCCGCTATATGGCTGCCTTTGTTGTTGTTGTGCCCTTTAACCCACCTCAGGACAAGATTGTTTTTGTCCGAAGCATGGACTAAAGATTGGTGGCATTCCATTACTAGCCCTGAAGTGATACAAGGTCTTTTCAGTGTTAGAAGTGCTTGTCTGCTGTCAGTGCAGATTGTTACAGTTTTGCCAGATACATCTCTCCTGGCTAGTTCATTTGCGGCTATCGATATATGTCAGCCAGTTCAGTTTGAACGATACTGGTGTGTTTGCCTATAGCCTACTTTGTTCTTAGGTTTAGAGACCTGGAGTATACACCACAACCAGTGCCTTCCCTTGTTTTGGAGCCATCTGTGTATACGAAAATTGCATTTGTTACATTTGGCTCAACATTCTGTTTAATTTCTATTTTACAGGGTTTCTTAATCACGAATGTCGGTTCAACTGAGCCGCTGGTTGCTTGAGGCAAGGGTAGTGCCTTTAGTGCTTCCCTCCATACCAGCTGCCTCAGTCGTCCCATACCTACATCTGGATTAATACCAACCGTGCGAAGTCGTAACATTGACAGTAACGCAGCCTCTTTGATGTAAATATCTAGAGCGGTAATGCCATAGCAGTAGTCGGTGTTGTACTCATAGCTCTTGTTATATTAATGCAGGCCATACATCAATACCCTTATTTTATGAACTGTTGGTTCTTGGGCTGTTCGGCCAGCATCGACACGCTTCGCCGCCTTGGTGTCGGCGCGCTTCGCTGCACGAGTGGTTGGCATCCTCAACAGTGTTACCTGTTCGGCGTGTTCCGAGAAACTGAGATCGCGTCATTAGGTTGAGCACTTATAACAACGTCAATTTTTTGTTTCATCAAAGTAGCTCGTTTTTTACTTTCCTTTGTACTTGACGTTTCGAGAGAATCTTAAAGCGTGGCATAATGCACAGTTACCTGAAAGTAGAACATTTTCATTAAACTTAGGACAATCCTACCTAATTAATTTTGATTACATGCTTCAGATGTCCGACGTTAATAAACCTTTGGAAACCACAGTTTCAATTTTACGTTAACCCGAATCATTGTAAATATGTGGAAATAAAACGTAATATAAACCAATATGGTTTTATTACTTCGACAGTATGAAATAAAATGAAAAAAAGTCAAATGACAATCAGGAAGCACGATAATTGCATTGCTACTATTTTGAAATAGTTATAGGTACTCCATGAACCTCTGAGGTCCACAGCAGAATTTTAACATTAGGTAGATTCGCATGTTTATCTCAGCAAATTAGTTAGTCATGTAGATGCACTTACCACAAGCAAGACCTATATAAACAGCTGAAAACTCAGGAAGCGGAGAACTGACTCTACATTAACACAGGTGAAAATGGCCGCCGCCAGTATCGATGGTATGACATACTCGCACAGCCTGGAAGTGACACTGACACGTTCGGACCAATCAAATTGCTCCATTCAGGAAGCATGTTAATATAACGTGGTATCTGAACGAGCAATGCACGTTATTTTCGTCTATTATCATAACAGTTCATACAGGGTGTCCCACGACGATTAAGACAAGCAATATATTTGAACTGGGCAGTAGTGGCGAATTATAATTCTGAGAGTGTAAATTAGAGCAAATATAGTATCTTTTCTTATTATTGTGTCATCCAATGAGGTATTTGTTTTTGGTCACGTGACGTTCGATTCAAAATTTCTAATGGGACACCCTGAATATTTGCGACATTTTGTGTTCCTCCCGACAAAGCAATTCCAACAAACTAGCACACTTGGGGTCTAAAGTGATTAGTTAAAGAGTTACAGGTACCAGGATGATACCACTACCACTGATTATAACATGTACCCCTACAGTTAAATTATTTGCTAGAGTTTTATCATGGTAGTGGTACAGTCCTTTAAGTACCTTTAGCTCTTGAATTAATCACTTTAGACTCCAAGTGTGCTAGTTTGTTGGATTTGTTTTATCGGGAGGAACACAAAAAGCCACAAATATACAGGGTGTCCCATTAAAATTTTTGAATCGGACGTCACGTGAACAAATACCTCATTGGATGGCACAATAATAAGAAAGGATACTATACTTGCTCTTATATACACCCCCAAAACTATAATTCGCTACTACTGCCCAGTTCGAATATATTGCTTGTCTTAATCGTCATGGGACACCCTGTATATTTATAGAGGGATAGCAAAATGATGTAATTTTTGTTATTTAGACGCCTGCCTAGACTTTGCTCCTAATCTAAAAATGAAAAACCTTTGAAAAACGGTTGCTGATATGATTATTAAAATGTTACTTCAACGTTGAAACCAGAATCATTATGAATCAGAACATTATTTTAACGTCTCAATACATCATTTTTTTTACACTTTATTTCTGGTATACACAAATTTATTCTAACGTGGAAATGAGCCACCGTAGAATTGTGTATTTAATTAAACGTTATTATGGCGTTTTAATAAAACAGTATATATTTCCACCAAAATCAAATTGTTGGCATTCTAACGTAAAACGTATTATCAACCGTTCACACGTTTAAATTACGTTTAAACAACGTACATGTGTTTACTGGGAAGTCTCAACTTTGATGATACCTTGTACGTTCGACGACACTGGCTCAACAGGAAGACAACGTCGGGTTCGGGCAGGTCTGCTATATCATCAGTGTGATCTGCCGGTTTGGTTTGGTCGTGGTTCGCAGTACTCACGGTACTGCATTCGCGCAGCGCCCCCTGTCGGGCGCTGATGACAGTCACGACATGTGACGGCGCATCTCGTTCACACACCAGAACGGCGACGAGGAAATGATTGGTACGCATGAGAACTACCAGACGATCGTATCGACTACCTTACAACACCATTTTCTTCATCATTATTGTCATTATTATTGTCATAGTCGTCAAACCCTGCTTAGCGTCATTAGAGACGTTTTTTCATATCCAGGATAATTATATTTCACTATATTAGAATGTTTAGGGAAAGACTAATGACATATCATATATTATATATGTTATCACGTGTAACCAACTGTTACGCTTATCACCAATCAGGCGTTCTGTCGTTTGGTACAAGTCGGAAAACATGCCACAAAGCAGCAACTGTAAGCTCTGACCTATATTAATGTTCATTTTCAAACATGTGTCTTACTGCAATAGCATTTTCTATTATACAGTACCTCAAATGAGATTAATATGTTCCTTAGACCTAGGTCCAGCTGAATCTCACATATTGAAGTTTGGGGATATTATGCCTCAGCAGGTTCAGCGATGTTGAACAAGATTTCAAAAGCAAAGGCTTTGTATAATCAGTTATATTTGTAGAATTTCGGTTTAATTTTGGTTGTAGAGAAGAATTCCTCGGTTGATGTGAGTTTATGATATAGAACTAGTGATGGGTAGGAGAAGCCAGACAAGTAGGTCGTGTCTGTTATGATTGAGATATAGTTTCGACCAGACACAGTATTAATGAAATAAATTGTAAAACAATAAAACTGAAATTAATTGCGAAAAATCATTTTGGTGATTTAGTATTGCCTAGTTCCAGTAATTATGTCTAGGTTCCCCCACCAGCCAACTCTCTGTGTTATCCTTGTTCTTCCGCTTGCTTCATTTCTTTCTTATTCTTCTTTTTCTCTGAGCGACCTGCCCAATGCATGGCCGGAAGATCTTCTTTGCTCTAAGCCTTATGTCACATAGTGATCCACAAAGGTTCCCACATAAAGGTTGTGTAAATGGTATGATTGCACAAGTACGACATCTTCATATGTTTTGTGTATATACAAACGACATAGCAACCATTAAATATCCCTGGGCACACCGAGATTGGCAGTAGCGAAGGTATTGTGATGCACTGCTTAAATTTAGGACATGTGATCACCCAAATAAGTAACACAACTCATAAACCGCTATTTTTTTTAAATAAAAAATATGGTCTGACATGCTTGACTAAAAGCCCTATTCAAATAGGGTAGAATTGTGACAGACATGTTATCACTCTCAATGTGAAGCTTCTATTCTTACATTACGTTTGGTTTTTTCTCTATGGTCTCGCCTCGCCTCTGTATCCCCTTATGAGACGTAGATGTCTCTTCTCTCTGAAGCCAGTAAACGCAAGGGTGGAGTTCCTGTCACCACTTTGCTGGGCCTTACTGGATACTGTGCGGTAGGGACTAACCACCCTCAGCAGTGCCCTCCTTTGCACCCTGTCTAGCCTGTCTAGTCTAGATGTTTTTCACTTTTGATTGCCCTGTGCCAAAGTGGCACTCAGCAAAGGACAATCGCTTGGACGATTCTGTTCCGGAGTAATCTTTTTCTATCGTGGGGTCTGGGTATGGTCTGAGGAGCACCTCTCGTTGTCTATATGTATTGTATAGACTCCCAAGTACCTCACGGACTATCATCCTGCCTATAGGCTGTGTTTGCACCAGAGATGTGCTATAGGAAACTGAGCGCAGTGAGGATGTGTATAGCGGAGCTGTGAAACGGTGTGGGTGTTTCCACCAGAGATGTGCTAGGAAGATGAGCGGTGCGAAGATGTGTGGCGGAGCTGTGAAACGGTGTTGCAGATAAGCGTTACAAGGGTGTGTATCGGGCTCTTTTCAGATTGCCAGCGAACAGGGTGCATCTACCTGTTGTTGGCGTCTCACTCAATGTTGCCAGATCTAAATTGACTGCTAGTAGCTTTTATTATTAATAAGAATGAAAAAACAAAGGGAAGTGTTGCTAACCATAAAGAAAAGAAAACTACAGTACCTGGGACACATCATGAGAGGGGAGAAATATCATCTACTTCAAGTAATAATTGAAGGAAAAATCGCAGGGAAAAGAACAATAGGAAGGAGAAGACATTCGTGGCTGAAGAATCTCAGGGATTGGTATAATATGGTATAGTTGTTCCAATAATCAGCTATTTAGAGCGGCGGTTTCCAAATTTCGAATTGCCTTGATGATTGCCAACCTCCAGAATGGGGACGGCACCTAAAGAAGAAGACCTTTTTGCTCACCTACATCCACAGCACACATCCCTCGCAACACATTTCTATCACACATCTCTCGAAACACATGCCTCCTTCACACCTGCTCCTATCAACTGGTTGTTAGGAGAGGGTTAATGCGATTTGGAGAATAAAGTGACTTTCGTGTACTCTTGCTCCTACAGACCTGTGTTATGGTAGATAAAGTCCTTTTTTATATTATATATTAAAGCACACATTCCTCGCCATCATGCCTTGTTTTGTACGTAGAAAATCCTCGCTTCTCTAAGCCGCGGGGCAATCTAAGAGATTCTATTGGTTCGTTAAAAACACATTCTCTCACATCTCTGGTAGAAACGCAGCACTAAGCTGGAAGTTCACGTCCTTCCTCTTTATCCTATTACCTAGTAGTATCACTGTTTCAACTGACTGATATCTACTAGGAACACAGCACGAATCAGGCCAAAGGAAAAATCGCAGCAATAGATCTGCGAGCGCTTAAGTGTTGTCGAACATATTTTCCGGCCGGTTAACCGCTCTCCTCCAAGGCGCGTGGGTTGTGCTGAGGGGAGCCCCAGCGCGGTCTCTCCGCACGATAAAACGTGGGGCATGGTGGAATGGTGCATTGCGATGGCAGGTTGGTAGAGCGGCGTCGGGACGCTGCCGTCGACGCTCGCGCAGGTGGACGGCCAATCGATAGCGCGGCGCCCCTAACGGCCATTTTGCCACCGCACAGACGCCACGCGCCTCCCGTGTGACGTCGCACCGCCGTACGCCATTCTCCAGGTGGAAAGCGGATGGAACACAACTCTCTACTTCCTCCCGAGTACGGTACGCTTGCGATGCTTCCCAAACTAGAGGTCGAGAACTATCGGTAGTATACATCGAAAATATCGACAGTTTCCTGCTATCGAATGCAATCGATAGTCCCTCATTTAGAACTAAAAATTAGTGACAGATGAATGACTGCTGACAAGTGACAACCGTATGCGATGTCACGAATAACAGTCAACCGTCAATGATAACCATGTCAATTAGTTTTTCTATGGTCCACGCTTATGTTCTGTGCTATTTTTTCATTTATTTTCTGCTCAGTGTTTACGTTCTCGTTCAGATTTCATCATTTCATCATTTCGTTTGAGGTTTGAGATTATTAAAAATAATATATGGAAATATGGAAAGTTTTAATTAACGAAAGGCAAAAAGAAAATAGAATCAGATTAGTAGATCCGTTTACCTCTGTAGTATGATCTTCACCTTACAAGTATCGAGTCATTTTTGCAATTTTAAGTTCCTCAAATTCTCCAAAAAATTGAGTTTTTGCAATTTTTAGATTCTACAGAGTGTCAAAAAAATGCATCAGACACTGATAGTACTGGCACTACCACTACCGATGAGTAACATATTACAGAAAGGTCTGTTATAGACAACTCGGAATCTCCAACAGTTCGGTGCAATAAGAGAAAAAAAATATCAGTTGTCTGGAATTACTTCAAATTACAATATTACATAAAGCTCATTTCATTATAACGTTTCGTCTGAGAGAAAATTTCATAACAGATTTTCCCGCCGAAACAGTTTTTCTCGAAATTTCCTTTTTACATACTATCGATAATAATCGATAGTGAGGGTTACGACTATCGATAATAATCTGTAGTGCCGACTATCAGTAGTTCTCGAACTCTATCCCAAACAAAAACCATAAGTGTTCTGCTCCGAGGCCACACTACAGCAGTTTATGCAGATGTTGTTTTTAAAGTAAAGTTTCTCGAAGGCAGGATATACAAAATCTTGCTCTGAAATAAAGAGAATGTGTCTGTAGATCATCAAATCGTTAGATAATAAAATATCATATGCTTTTGATGGATGAATAACCTTATCCCAGCATTTAATATCAATAATATATCCGTATGTGTATATTGTTAAATATAAAACAAAACTTACAAATGTTTTTTCATTTTGTAATCTAAACGCATGTTTAAGGACTGAGAATGTCTATTTTTATACACAATTAAAAAGCATAGTAAACAATATACTAACTAATATTGGATTAAACAATAATATATAAATTATTTTTATTAAAGCAATTCTTACATGCCTTCCAACGTGTGACGGAAACGCGAAAAAGCTGAATTTACAGTTTCTTGACGTGCTTGTACAGAGCGAAGCTGAACAACGATGCATTCCTCGTTCCATCACATCTATAATAACGCCGCCAAACGCAAAACAAAACAACTCAATACGGCACTGGAATTCACGATGTACACTTACACTCGTCAACGGCAAAGCGTGTAGTGAGACTGACCTATCGCTCTGCATCGGGAACGCATCGGCAAGTAGCCAAAAGGTTGGTGCATGTTTCTCGCATCAATTTGAAGAGTTGCGCTGCTGGTATACTCTTTATGCTGTGGCCACACTTAGATCTGTGTCCGCGGTGCATCCCAAAAACAGCAATCACAGTTTTATGCCGAGATCACACTAAGGTAACGTTCACTGAGCAATGGGCCATTACCCAATTTTTTTCCTATTTTGGATTAGACGAAACCTCACACCTAATAGATACCATACATAACTTTACATTTCTCTTCATGTTTATCATAAAGTTAACTTATTTTTCTACTGCAACTACAAATTATGACTGTTTTTCGTTGATTTTGGTCAATAAATCGAAGCGTTTTTCCACTATTTAGGAGCAGAAAATTATTTTATTTATTTGTATGAACAGTGCAACACAAATATTGCCTCCTCGAAAGCTACGCTTTGTATTAAGTATAGGCTATTACAATGTATTTAACCTAATATTGCCTAAACCTGTCTAAAATATCGTCTGGTGGTAACTGCTCAGCTCCTAACTTTCAGTGGCCAAATGAATCTCCTACAGCACATCTTTGGTATGGGATTTTCTAATTATCGCTAAACTATTCAACAAACTCTTCTAATACCTGATTGTATTTGACCTCAAAGGCTGCAGACGGTCAAACTAGTATCATTTACATATCGTATAGGAACAATATCATTCTCAAGGCAATATTGAACCCTGTGGCACACCCTCGTCCACGCTTTTTTGATTTGGCAGTCCAGTCAGAAATCTGTTAAACTCAATACCCGAATTCGGGCAATGCCCGAAAAAATACGCAGAACTAGTTTTGAGCAAGAAATATTTCCCAAACCCGAAATATTAATTTTATACGACTATCGAGCATTACCAAGTAGGTAAAACTAGTTTTGCGCATCTTGAAATGCACAGAACTAGTTTTGCGCAACTCGAAATGCACAGGAGTAGTTCTGTATATTTTGGCATGGTGGCATTTAGAATTGTAGAGGAGACTTTTTTTTCGATACATTGTTGGTACATTTATTGCAGAGACATGAAGACTAGGTTAGGTTAGGTCCATTCAATATAGTGAGGTAATGATCTTTTGTCATGAGGTTATGTTTTTGTGTGAATGAAGCTTCAAGTAACCGAACTAATTCAGATTCGAATTTGGCTTGAATTTTTTCCACAAGCAGAAACAAAAAACATACAAAGCAACAACATAAACATAACCTTTCTTTTTTAATATAAGTGCTGCTGGCCATTCAGTACCACAGAACTAGTTCTGTGCATTTCAAGTTCTAAGCAAAACTAGTTCTGCCTATTTGGCAATGCTCAATAGCCGTATAAAATTAATGTTTCGGGTTTGGGAAATATTCCTTGCTCAAAACTAGTTCTGAGTATTTTATTCGGGCATTGTATAACATATCCAATCGAGAAAAACTCCTCTGACGCCACACTCATCAAGTTTATACAATAGTCTTTTGCGATTGAAACAATCAAAATTGCTCAAGTCAGTGTGGTTTGAAGTTTCCCACTCTTCCCGGACATCTCGTTGAACATTTCATCGAACGACCGTCTAGTTTGCCACACCACCCTCTTCTAGCATCCAGCATTCTCCCGTGACGGGAAGTGTATCAATAGCGTTTGGAAATCGCTGCTGTCGGGGAACGGGAAGCGAGAGTTGATTTTTTTCTGGAAGAGCGCGTCCGCCTTTATCGTGTCCCGAGGGATGCGGGGTGGGGAGCGGGTCTGCGGCCGAGCTAATGGGGGTGAAACCACCACCCCGCCGCCACTGACGCTCCCCCACCCGCCACGCCGCCTGTTGACGGTTTAATCAACTCCCGCCGCGCCGTACGGGGTTGAAGGTCAGGGGCGCACAGTATTTTTTAGGCAAAGCCTCTATAGATGTTATGGGGTGAAAATGATCAATAGTTAGATCAGGCATTTCCGACCAGAAGTGTGGGACTCTCTCAGAAGATTAGACATCTATCTACAGGGTGCGGCAGTCAAACCTGCATTTTTTAAATAACTGTATAAAAGCACACGGTTGCATTTTCAAAATTGTATTGACACCATGTTAATTTACGTGACAAAGCATTTAAGAAAAAATAGTCATTTAAAAATAACATTATTAAGATGTCTCCCATTTCGAACCATGCATTCTTGAAGGCGATCCCTAAAACTGTTCATTACATCACGCAGCATCTGCTGGGGGATTATTTTGGTTTTGCTGACAGACTCTCGTCTTCAGTTCCTCAAGAGTACGAGGCCAGGGTCCTTCAAAAACTTTGCTTTTTAGGTAGCTCTACAAGAAAAAATCACATGCACTTTGGTCGGGTGAACGGGCGGGCCAAGAAATGGTTCCGTTCCGGGATATCACCCGATTTGGGAAAACTTGGTTGAGAAGATTCATGCACTTACGAGCCGTGTGGCTTGTGGCTCCATCTTGTTGAAAGAACGTTTCATCATTCAGTCCATGTTCGCGAAGACGAGGAATAAAGGATGTTCGTAACATTGTCGAGTACCGTTCCGCGGTCACGGTAACAGCTTCTCCCCTTTCATTTTCAAAAAAGAATGGGCCTATGATTCCCGATGAAGCCATTGTACACCAAAGTGTTACCTTGGCCGGATGGAGAGGTTTTTGCGAGTTCTTGAGGGCTTCCATCGCTCCACAACAAATGAAAATGCGCCTCGTCGCTCATCCAGGGTAACCTGTGAAGTTCGTCGTTTTCTTCCATCATTTCCAAAAACGTTTCACAAAAGTGCCGTCGAGCAGCGAAATCGTTTTCATTTAGAGCCTGAATCACTTGAATTTTGTGGGGTGATAGTGTAAATCTAACTTCAGAATCCTTCGGAGACTTCTGTCTGAAATTCTAAGTCCGGTACTGTGTCGACGCTGTGATGCCCGAGGACTTCTTGTCATAGCGATTCTTACACGTTCAATATTCGCAGGAATTCTCACTAATCTCGCACTGACACCTCTCCTGTTTCACGTTTCACCGATGTTTTCGAAGTTTTTTACCCATAACTTTATCGACTTAACAGAAGGCATGGGCGCATGGGCCGATTCCGATTAATTTGGAAATAAACACGGAAACGGCGTTGGGCCGCTGTATAACTACCGCTTTGATAAAATGCCTTCACAGAGAAGGAGCGTTCTTGCTTACCCCACTGTTCCATGGCTACTGAAATGCTTTTAACCGGGGAGCACAACGGTACCCTTAACAACTCGCCTCGCCCACATTCTTGGTGCATGCGTTTCCTTCAAAATTGCAGGTTTCACTGCTACAAGGACATACACGATTGACAAAGTTGGAACTATACCATATTCAAATCCAAGGTGCAGAAGATTGTAAACAAATAAGATACCACGCACGACGCCCGAGTAAGGCGGCATTCATTGCAATTGGCCGAAAGGCAATAAACACCTTGGCCGGCTTGCCGCTCTGGCGCCCGTCTGGGATGTTGAACAGAGTACAGGGTTGTATTTTATTCAGTTGCTCCGCGTGTTTATCATTGTATACGACGCGCCGCGTACATCGTGCTTTTACTATCGCATACCTGCCGTGTTGTTGTGCGAATTTTAGTGTTATCTGTGTTGTGTTGTGTGATGTTTTAATAGTTATTGGTGGTGTTTGTGTTGTTGCCCGATAACTTGAAGGAGATATTGAAGGATGTCTAGTAAGTAGAGACACTGCGGATGAATCCATGGATGTGGCTACAAGATATCATTTAAGTCCAATATCAAGGAAAAGGCTCTGTAGCACAGACAAAAAACTACAGATTACCATGAGGAGATGGATGGCAACTCATTTGAAAATTGGTTCAAGAATACTTTACCAAAGCTCGATGATAATTCTGTAGTTGTTCTCGACAATGCCCCTTATCATTCTCGCAGATTAGAGAAAGTATCAACAAATGCCTCCAGGAAATTAGATATTCAGAACTGGCTTCGATCGAAAAACATTAGTTTTGACGTATGTATGGTGATGCACATTTATTCTTAAAAATAATAATTAAATCAAAGGTAGCTGTCTTCGCAATGACTGTTGCTCTATCATTTTCAGAAAAAATAATCACAATAATAAATGACTTCGAGCCTAGCGAGCAGACAAGCGTATTTGATAGTTGTGATAACTATGTTGATAACCACAATATAGAAGAAAACAAGGACATAGATACAGTACAAAACAGATATATCAAATGATCAGATGAACAGTAGGTATTTTTTACTGACCTTGTACACAACTGGACTATTTGAATTTGAGTTCAACCTTGAACTGTGCTTGAACTGAGTCTGTACAACCGGGCCTAAATGGCAAATATGAATGCTGTCCTTAGATTTACTTAGTCAAAGTCTTCCACTGATGATGCTAATATATTTAGCGAAACATGTGTCTGGTTTGAAAAAATCGATTTGGTGGATGGTTAAGCTCTTCTGAATAGTAATCGTGAGAGAAGAAACACACATTAACAATACATACAACTCCGTAAGTTGACATAACTTATCCATCTAGACATCGAATAACACATTAATGTGAGAGCAGCACCTCATCCGAAAACACTCCCGACACTGGTTAAAAATGGAGGTCTGTTGAGAGCGAGCAAAGCCAACATACAGCAGCACATATAGAGGCACTATATCAAAGTGACGTCAGACAGAGAGAGCGCTTGCTGTTGAGAGCGGAAAATTATCGTGGAGAGGTGTTCTCCCAGTTAAGTTTCAATTTGGGGAAGTAGAGAGCTGACGCGGGAAGTTCACCGGCGTTTCCGCCATTTTCCTTACTGCAGAAGCGCTTCAGACAAGACATGATACATCAGCAGTTTACGGGCGCTTCGATATAAGACAATAGGATGAACTGCTTTTACGCTCTAGAGCTAGACAGTTGCAGATTACATGATTTATATACAGAGTCTTAGTGAATCGCGTATCAAAAATTTTTTATTTATATGGGCTCTAAAGCTTTTAACAAACCTAAAGAATACAAAGAACACTAAGGTACTACTACTATTATTAGTTTTGAGCAAAGAAGTATTTTACAATCAGGAAGAATTCTTCACTCAATGACTATATTCATTATTTGCATATGTATTATTTTGAAATGTTTTTCTTTTGTTGTACCTGTTTCTTTTTTTTGACATTTCACTAGGCTTGCCACCTATCCCTCTCTTCCCCTCTTCTCTTCATCGGAAATCTCTCGGTTTTGACACCCAATCTCCTGGCTCTGGGTTAAACGTTAATGCCTCCCAGTGAAATAATTATCCACAAAGGATATATGAATGCCAAAAAACTGACTTAAGAAAGCAATATTGAACATCAAAAATAACATGTCCTGGTCAGTATTGCTTAAATGGCATTCCAGAAGCTTGGAGCTTTGTTCCGCTGTAGCAAGCTGTATACGCCAAAGCAACTACTGCTGCTCTACAAGACATAGATCCGACCATCGTTGCAGTATTGCTCTCATTCGTGGGGACGCACTCCGAAGCACTCTCTAAAGCTTCTGGACACTATTCAGAAGAGATCAATTAGACTAATCGATACGCCTAAACTCACAAATGACCTCCACAACCTAAAACATCGAAGAAGGATGGCTGACCTGTCCCTGTTTTACAGATTTTATCACGGAAAAGTGTTCGAGTGAGCTCTCCTAGATAATAGCACCAGAGGCCGTCCGAACGAGGAACACTGGAGAAACATTTGCGAGCTCATCCTTACCAGGTCGAGGTCCCTACTCTCCGAACAAGTCTCATCCAGCACTCCTTTTTTTGGAGAACTTCGACGCTGTGGCATGAGCTGCCGGGGATTTGTTTCCCGACGGCTACAACTTGCAGCGTTTCAAAGTCAACGTGAATATTTTTTTATGGTCAGCATTTGCGGGAGGTTGACCATAAAAAGATATGCGTAATCTGCATATGCCCTTAGAGAAAAAGCAAGATCGCAAGACCGCCCCCCCCCGTCTTCCTTTTAAAGAAGACGTGCATAATTAATGCGTATAATTAATGCGTAAACCTATGATGTTGATGAAACTCGTGTAATAGATCGGTTTTAAAAAAAATGGTTATCGCGCCTTTACTTAGAAAACATATCTCATGTTTTCATAGAAAGTCCGGTAGAAAGTCGAGCACAAATTGTGGATCAACTATGCATGCTTTTTCTTGAAGTTTCTATTGTAATGACACGAAGTGTGGATATATTTCAACTTTTATTTATTAGCAGTGCGTATATGGATTGTTATTTTTGTCGTAGTTTTCCCTGAAAAATTAGTAACCGAGTATTTTATAACTATGTGATAAGTTATTGCGTGCATTTTATGCTGGAGCTAATTTTTTTGCAAAACAAACAGGTGTCGTTTGTTTGCACAAATACCTACTACCTAAAAAAAATATGACGAAGAAAATAGTCTTTAAAATCAATTTGAATTTGAAAACTATTTGCAGCAATGGAATACAAGGAGCCTGAAATAATGAAATTTAAACTCAATCTATGTCACATTTGTCTCTCTAATCAAGAATGTATTTGATGTTCTAAATAAGCTCCCCATGTTCTACTATTTAGTCTTTTTTTTATAACCGCCATTTTTCGTCAATAGGATTCTATCGATTTGCTGTTGAAAATGAAACATATAAACAACAAGACGTGTGCTTTCTAAAAGCATGCTAATGTCTAAGTTGTTCTTTTCGCAGAAGATTTCAAAAATTCCAATCTTTAGGCATCAAAACCAAGTTTGTTATTTTCAGCTGCAGGATATCTTCTTCTATCGGGCTGTGAATTTTTACGAATCTGCTGCCATATTCATTACGCAATTTTGGGCACAGACAGTAAAGAACACTCACCACTAAATAAGCAAATACAAGTACTGCATCTCAGGGCAAAAAAAGAAGGTACCTATCAGTTTTATTGCTCATTCCTTAAATGTAGTGAAATAGTGAAATATATTGTATTCACAATAATGTTATAATTATATCGTATATTTAACTGTAATCTGTAAGAATTGTAAAGTTCCTCAAGTAAATGATATCGATTTGTACCAATATGTAGAATCCACATGTGTCAGCGATAAAATCGACCTAAATTGCCACTGTCGGTTCATTATTCCCATTTTTGCTTTATTTTACAAAACGGGATTCATACAAACATTTCCTGCGTCCTCTTTATGCATTCACCTTTTTTCAAAGTTTTATCCAAGAACCTGTCGCACGGAACCCAGGCTCACATACGACCAATTAGGTACTAGGCGCTACCGGTTTTTGCTCTCCATTGAAGAACAAAAAAGAAGACTCAAGTCGTTGGATCGAGTGTTAAAAATATGGCAGGCCAACGTCGATTGCAGTCTTTTTTGGGTTCCGTTTCTCATTGCAGCAACGTTAGTTTGTTGCAGCTGTAAACATAGGCGTAGCATACCGCTGTTTGTTTATCAATAATTGAACTTTATAATTTGAAAACAAATCAACGCGAATAGTTGGAGAGGTACTCATGACAGGTTCGTTTTCCGTACATAAACGTACTAAAACACTAAACTTTCTGTGTCAAAAAAAAGCAGATGCTCACAAGTTATTATTGTTCACGTCAAGGCACATGTTAAAGCATAATTTGGACTGAACACATTTTATCAATTGCAACAGCTCCAAGGCAAAAGCGCGGATACACATTCAGAACTAAAAATCATCGCTTACCAACGAGCTACCTTATGTTGGGTGTTACCCCAGATTAATCTATAACAAGCGCTTCGATATATGGGCTGCGCTGTCTTGAGACGCCATTTCCAGCTGCTTTCTCTTCAGCAGCGAGTCAGTGACCTAACACTGTTATACTGATATTAGAGCCTCCTCTTCTGAATGCTTCTCAGTTAATGCATGTCAATGCCACAATTCATCTGCTCGCGTATCATGGTGGGTTTATGAATTCAACTAAACTAAGAGTGAAATTAACAACAAGAATTAATAAAGATAAATGCACGGAACCACCGTCAACCGTTTATATAATTCAACCTGTCAATTAAACTAACAATTAACAACTAAGAATATGGTCAAATTGTATCTTTTCCACTAGGAATAACAATTTTACTGTTCTTTGCATGCGTTTTAAGTTTTATGGAGAAGACAAGGTTTAAGCACATGTACCGTCCCGAGGTATTTCTGATATTAGATCCCCTGTGTATTCAATTACTTGGAATTTGTGATTTCATTTTATATTCTTGTTTTGTTTGTGTCCTGAAACAAAATCAAATTGGTATTCATCTTAATCCTTTGTGAAGTTTAGTTTTTAATTTCTAATTCTTAATCCTTAGTTGAGTTTACAAACCTACAATAGTATAAGTATATTTCGAGTGGGCCTAGTGAAAGCCCTATGCCAAATGGTTCAAGAGCAGTAAATGTGCGGCAACTTTCTGATAACATATCTTTGCATAAAGGTCCTCACCAAATAAAAAGTATTATTTTCTATCAATTATATCCATTTCGAGAGCAGCGATTTCTGACGATGGAAAGTACGAACATAAAAAAAACATTCTTTATAGTTTGGGTCAAAAATTTATTGAGATTGTAGTAATTTTCGCAAAAGGTGAAGATGTTTGTCTATTAGCTCAGTCAGATGTCCTGCTAGCAATTGAATATATACCTTTGACATTAAGCTTTCTAAGAAGACAATATTAGTAATATATTCAAACGAAATCGCAGCTAAACCTGCGAATTTCAATTAACATATTAATAAACCTATTTATATAGCTCTGTGTCTGTTTCCGCAAGTAAACTAAAACGTTATGTTACAAAGCTTGTTTACTATTTTCTATCATTGGCAGGTCCATTACTTGCTAAAATTGTAGAGACGTTCCGAAGAAACAAATGAATAAGAAATAAATGTTTTGCTACGAGTTTGTTAGTATGTCAGAGATACATGAAACTTACACATGTAAATAGGTCGTACTCATTCTAGATTGTCTGATTCAGGTGAGATGGCCTCTCTAGGGCTTGAATGTTTTCTCAAGCTATTTTAACGCAGTCAATGGATGTACATTTAGAATGTATCTAGTTTATCCAAGAGTGATACTGTCTTTCATTTTTCCCAAATGATTTAGTTTCTAAAGTAGGTGTTGTTAATGTTTTATATATCTCAAATATCCTGGTTGCACTATTTGTATAGATTTTAGAATGTTGGGTCATTCTTCTCGTTCGCTTTACAATGTGCTTGTTAAGATGAAGGAAAGCGTGTGAAATATCTGATAAATACATGCAAAGGACAACGCAATTATAATTTTAGCAAAATATTAATAGTTTTATTCGATAAATCCCATGTATTTCGAAAAATAGAGGTTCTTCAATGTTAGTTCTTGTACCTTAAAGTGGAAATAGTGGATGAAAATTTTTTTGGGATTTTGGAATCTGGTAAACATTTGTAGAATTTTTGTTGACTCTTTTTTATATCTATTCCTTTAAAAAAGCTATAGGTTTCGCTTTTATAACTAGTTCATAGACATCATTTCTAAGGTACTTAAAATCTTTAAATTTGCCTTCTGGTGTGCCATATTTGTTTGTTTGTTCGCAAATTTTACCATACTACTTTTTCTATGTAGATAGAATTTTAATTCTATTTAGTGCATAAACATGGTAAGGGAACCTCAACTATGAAAAAAAATTGAAATTATTCCGGCGTTAAATTTTAATTATTAATAATAATTACGTAAAGCCAATTTCTGGCGATGATCTGGTTGTTTGCCTTTTACCTCTCATCCTTTCGTAAGAAGGAGTCTATATGGACTCCTTGTCGTTACAACAGATCTTGTTTCATCATCAAGTTTTTATGAGTATGCTGTATGTTTATGTTTCAAATCCGTCAGATAAACGGTCGTATCCGCTGACTAAGAGATCGCGCAGGTACCTTGAAGTTTGTTAGTATCACACAGAGGCGTAGCGAAAAGAATTTAAAAGGCGTGGTATACAACTGCTGTTTTTTTTTCTAAATTTATTGAACAAAGTCGTCAACTCTAATTATCGTTTCAGCCAGTAATAGTAATGATTATGCTATGAATATTGATCAGAAGTAACTGTCCATCTCCATCACATATAGAGTACTAATAAATACAGTTTAAAAAAAACGCTTTAGTGATAAAGTTAACTAAACATTTTAAAATAAATATAGCTTAAAAGAATTAAAGAAATTGCTTTTGAAGAACAGCAGACTAAAAAGTTAAAAATGATTTTTAAAAGAAGCTAAAAACAACAGGTCCATGCCTTTTTACAGTCGTACTAGTAATTTTTGTTCACTAATGTTTTAAAATTCTTTTAAAAATGATGTTTAACTTTGAGCTCTAGGTTAGGTTAGGTTAGGGGGGTCAATCCGTGAAGAGTTTTGTGACCTTGATGAGATCCAAGAGTCTCTTCACGATATCTCGATTGGGGAGTGATTTGGGGTTATTTAGGCCTATCAGTCTGAATCTCCACAAGCGTAGGGCCTCACATTCAAAGATTATGTGAGAGACTGTTTCGTCGTCCTCGTCACATAGTCTGCATATTGTGTTTTCTTTGAAAATCCCCAATGTGTGTAGATGTTTTCTTAGGCCGCAGTGTCCGGTTAGGAGGCCAGTTTTCAGCCTAGTTTCTTTCCTATTTAATTATTGAGCTCTAAATCCGACTCAAACCTTCGACCTCCCAATTCTTTTTTGACTCCAAAAAAACAAATGAATGTCACATGAAGCAAGGTCGATAGGAAAGGAAGAGGGTGAACCATCATTTCGTTCTACCAAATTCTTGATGAAGCTGTGGTTTTTGCTTTATTTTTCCTCTAAGGGTCCTCAAAGCGTGTCAAATTCGTATTCCCCCAATTACTGCATCTCTGTACTGTGTAAGTATAACGCGATCGTAGATAACTCCCAAATTTATAAAAGTCAGGTTTTTTTGGGACCTCAACTGGAATTTGAGCCCGCGATCTTATTCATGCCAAGCAAAAAATATGGCGTGTTCAGCTCCTTAGAAGGTTTATATGTATTTGCTTCTCGTACTGACACCAGAGTTTCTCCTTCTATTTACCATACTGTAGAGGAATTCCGTTTCTGATGATGTTGTCTCATGCCGAGAAATTTACTACTTTTTCGACACGGTCCATAAATAACGATATTCCTACGATTCCTTACAACCCCCTTCTGCGCCACTTTAGTTAAACAAACAGGTTCCAAAATTCCCATAGTACTCATATTTCATGGGAACGCCCGATATAAATCATACATTCGTGTTGTGCGAAGTAAACATAAATTTTCCTAATTCCGCCGTGAGACGACGGAATATCTTTCTGAAATTTTACCTGAATTTCCGTCTATATATTACCTAAAAACGCCACTACCTATACAACGATTTATAAACAGGGCATAAATATTTATAATATTACGTGATGCTTTGTATTTAAATTGCTAAAACACCTAAAACACATAAAAGTAGACGCACGTAAGTACCAGCCTTATTTTCACGAAAGCTGGCATTACTGCCCCACCAGGGCCGTATTTACATAGTTACTTTGCCTGGTTTTACAAGCAGTGGTATTTGCTCGACTATTTTCGCATTGGGCTAGGAAATTTGCATAGAATGTGCGTGTTTTACAGAATTTTCACCTACAACATAGACTGTTATGATCCCACAGGAATACTCCTACTTATGCTTAGACAAAAGTTATGTATTTATCTAGAATAATTTTTGAACACGATTCAAATCCGCATAAAAAATTTGCACTCATATTGAAAGCCAACAAGACCGAGCTATTTATGTTCACTAGAAGAAGCAAACTGGACGGGTATATCTGTCCAACCTTCTTTGGAACTCCACTGGAATTCTCCCAATCATTAAAATATCTAGGCGTAATTCTTGACTTGAAGCTGAATTGGAGACAAGATGTAGAACATACAGTCCGTAAAGCACGTAATTCATTATGGGCATGTAGGAGGTTTATAGAAGTGAACTGAGGGCTGACTCCCAAGGTGACGTCTTGGCTCTATGCCACAATCGTAAGGCCGTCCTCATTATATGGAGCACTAGTATGGTGGCCTTATGTAAAGATGGTGAAAATCAGAGCAAAGCTAAATAAAAAGCAATGGCTTGTGTCAGTATAATAGGTGAAGTACGAGCAGCGTTGCCAGGTCTACTGATTTTTCAGTAGATCTACTGCTTTTGGGTCTTTGTCTACTGAATACTGTTTTTACGGCGGAATCTACTGATTTTTTTCGATTTTCAAGAAATAATGAGTACTACTGTTTTTGTATTTCAAGAAAATGTATAAGGTATAACAGGTTTCATTTCCAAAGCGATGTTCTGAAAAATGCATCATTGGTTAAGCCCCCAGCAGCTTTGGACAGTCAGTATCCTTCAGTGATGCCACTTGCCAAACATTTTCCAAATTCAGCCAATCCTAATCAACTTCAATAGCTCGATAATGAGTGGCGACTTTTACGAAATAGTGACCTCACGTGGAATCAAAACGAAGGTGTGGCTGAGTTTTGGATAAAAGTAAAAAAGACGTCTCTTTTGGAGATAACAGTGCCATGTTTTTTGTGTTATCCGAATGTATGTTGAATAGCAAGTTTTGCCACATTCATCCGCAAACCTGAAAAGAATTTCCTCAGATGCTAATCTTCAAAAAACAAATGCATATTTATACGCTATCGCCTATCCACGTCAAGTGTATGTGATGTGGCATTTTGCATACAAGATGAAAACGAGAAGCCAATGTTGCTTTGATGTGGATTTAAATAATTGTATTAAACTACATAACAATATAATATGTACCATGTACCAAAGAAATGCAGACTTGTCAGATTCAGATCTAGATCAATGAAGGCGTGTATTGTTGTTTATTACTTTTTAGTTTTATAGGTAAGCCATATTAATAATTTCCGTGCTGTAAAAAGGTTTCTTTTTTTGTAGTTTTATTAGGATTATGTTTTACTATAGCAATTACGTTTTCTTTTTTGTGGTTTTGCAATAAAAAATGTGGTTCGATGTTACACTATTTATTTACAAAAAATGTACTATTTTTTTGCGAAATCTACTGCTTTTTTTTATCTATATCCTAATGCTCTTTTAAAATTTGGCCTAGCAACGCTGAGTACGAGTTCTTTGAAAGTATTAGAAGCACTGTTGAATCTCCTTCCGCTCGACATGGTAGTTTAAGGGGAGGCAAGGACGTCTGTGTTCTGACTCCGTGTCAGGGCAGTTAGTCCTTTGTGAATCCTGGCAAGGGACACTCTGCCATCCTCTCGGAACTGCAAAGGGATGAACCTAACAAATGAGAAGTGATATAACTTCTCCTATGTATTGATTCGACCTCAAATCAATGGTGAAGTGTCCTACAAGGGAAGAGTGGGAGTCAAGCGGCAGGCGGCCTTTTGAGGAGTTAGTGCTAGCCCAGTATATAGATGGCTCACTTATTGGCGACGGCTCCGACCCTATATAGGGTCTGTGGCCAAAAACAAAGCTCTCCCTCTTTCTTGGTATTCCAGACAGACATATGCGAGATTTTAGTTTGTACCTCTCCTACTTACGAGATTCAGGGGCATAGGAAGCGGATGGTCATGAATGACATTTCAGCAAGACATCAGGTGTCACTTACGTGGGTGTCGAGTCGTGCCGGAGTTTGCGGCCATTAAACGGCAGACGCGCTTGCAATGCCAACCGTAGAGTCATGAATCTTGGTAAGATCGAAGCCCTATACGTTCTACGATGTATCAGGACTTTCAATTGTCTCCACTCCACCAAAGTCTAACTTAATTGGGGTCATGTGGAAGAGCAGCCCTAGCCGAATTTTGCCTCTCACTCTGTATATAACACTGTATATATTTTATTTTAGTATAGGTTATAATAGTTTTTCTTTTAATCTATATTTACTATTGTCATGTTTCTTAGCCATACGATAAATAAAATAAAACTGTATTTTGTATCATTGGAATGAAGATATTATCATCTTCTTATTACAAGCAATATAGCGCCTGTCGTATCAGTTACCACTTTGGATTTTCGGGCAAGGCACTGGCCTGCATCATGAAAGCAACTGTTAAAGATTTTGGACTTTAGATTTTCTGAAAAAGCACTTGATTAGACCACGAAAATTACTTTTAAAGACTTTGGCCATTGCATTTTCTGGTAAAGCAATGAGCTGGATCATGGAAGCGACCGTTAAAGACTTTTTCCTCTTTCCAGGTACGGTGCAGGGTACGACCTAGCCGCCCGTCGGAAGAACGCCACCAGGGAATCGACGGCAACGCTGAAGGCGTGGCTGAACGAGCACAAGAAGAACCCTTACCCGACCAAAGGGGAGAAGATAATGTTGGCCATCATCACCAAGATGACCTTGACGCAGGTGTCCACGTGGTTCGCGAACGCCAGGCGAAGACTGAAGAAGGAGAACAAGATGACCTGGGAACCGAAGAACAAGACGGACGACGACGACGATGCTTTGGTGTCCGACGGGGATGAAAAGGACAAGGATGAAGATGAAAAGCGAGACGAGACAGGTAGGAAAAGCATAGCAGAAAACGTTTCTGAATAATTCTACGCATTTTTTACTATCCTTAACGTGAGTCCAAAGGCAATACGGCGATCAAATTTCTATACAGGGTGTTTCCTAAGCTGGGACTTTTCTTCAAAGAGCATTATTCTAGTACTCGCACAAAGGTGTGATTTTTCCCAGTAACATTTAACCAAAATGCTTTAAGATATTGAGATTAAGAGCAGATGCATGTTCTTGAATGGGCTGCTCTGATTGGTCAAAGCCTTTGTTAAAATGCGTCTGTTGATAAAATCGGGCCTACTAGCCACACGTCGATGACGACGTTCGACGTGACGTTCCATGTTGACGACGGCGTGACGTGGAGATGTGGCCCGGCCCTAAATGTCACTTTTTCAAGTACCCTTTTCTTCAAGCCAATACCAGAATATTGTGGTTAGCTCCAATCCAGTATTTGTGTAGTGTAATACTGGCCATTAGACTTATCACGTGTGTGGATTTAATTGGTAACCACAGGGTACCTTTCTTTATTGAAGTCGATATATCAATTCTCTAATCTGTCAAGTCTCGAAATACAGAAATTAGATAACGTCATAGAAGGAAGGGAAGAGGACAGTAAAGAAGAAAGATGAAGAGCGGAAGAAAATCTTTTAGTTCAGGTCCAAATTACCAGGCTCCTGTTTTATTAACCCAGGGATTTTCGTGGCCAAAAGATCTCCAGGATTCCGGGATTTAGGGTCACGGATTGGGAACCCTAGTTGCTATACGATTTTGATTGACTGTAACGTAGCTGGACCGGTTGTTTCTGACAAAGGTTGCTTAATGAAGTCTCCTATTGAGAACCTCGTTTGAACGTACTATGAGCGTTTCCTTCTTGATGTGGAAAAGTCAAAGAATCATCTTCATGTCTTCAGAACTACGATAGGGTGTAGAAATGAGTTGATACAGTGAATAATAGTGCGGAAAGATTCTTTTGACCTAAAGACCAGGAGTCATGGCAATATCAGTGTATTCATGAATAAAATTCCGTTAATATCGGGGCACTATATCTTAGGTAATAATAATACATCTAATACGTCTTCTTAGGTCGCATGGTTTCAGGACCTGGTGAGTTTTTACTTCATTTTCTGAGGATAAGTCAGCAGGTACAGAACAGCCGTATAGGTGAAGCAGAGTTTGGACTACGTAACTTTTTTTATGATCATAATAAATAGAACAGCTTTGATTTCAAGAAATAGATTAAATCCCTAGGCGCTTCTTATAATTACCACGTTTACACGGCCCTTAAACCGTTTTTATTTTGAAACGGTTCAACCAAAACCGAATTTCTTGACGGCTTACACGTCAATTTTGCGAACCGATTGAAATCAGCCGCAGTCAAAACGAAAATGCTTTAACAAAACTAACCTCACTTCTTATCAAGAGCGGTGTCCGTGTGAATATGTAAGTAACTATATCTGTTTTGTGATGTAAAAGTGCTAAAGTTTGTTCTCATAGTATTTTATTAAAACCGTCGTTGTAAAAGGTTAGATATTAGAGGTGAGGTTATCTGTCAGAATCATCAATTTTGAATTTCGCAAACGAGATTTTGAATTTGCAACTGGTCGTTGGCATTACTGCATCTAAAACAAATTAAACCGTTTTCTCTGTTTATACGGCTTGCAAAACAGGGTTTAAGCTACGTTAAACCTCTTTTTGAAAACGCCCTGAATTAAACCATTTTAATGCGCCTTACCATAAATCGTTTACCGTTTATATAAATATATTATTATAGGCTTTTAACTAAGATATTTTACAGTAAACCGTTTTAAGGCAAACGTGAAAACGTAGTAAGCTTTGGGGTATGAATAGCCAAACAATAACTATTATTTAAGCTACAATTTTCGTGATCTTATAAATAAAGACTTGAGTGCATCCCTTGGACCAGAGCTATATATTTCCCTGTTTCCTGTCCCCCGGAATCAGAGAAAAGTAAACACTACAGATAAAACCTCTCGAATCCGGACTTCCTGGGAAGGAGCAACCCCCGTCTGAGAAAAAATCCATCGGGAGGGTGAGAGGGCATTAATTGAATTAAAAGTTAATGGAAATTAAAGAGCGTAACCCTCTGCCGGCAATTAAGGATACGTTGATGGGAAGGGCGTTCGGCGCCCCCGCAGATCAGATTAAGAACGTTAGGGGTGACAGGGTTTTATTTGGAGTAGGTCTGATTCGGGAATTATACTGTTAGTTAACCTTTACGGGGTCTGTGAGAGCGGTTGGAGGGATTTCATTGGATAACGGGGAAAAGGGATTATTGTTATATAATTTTGTGAGGCCATAGCGGGCCATGATAATTGACTAGGACGTCCTTGTAAACATTTTCTGAGGCTTCGAATTGGAGGGAGTTTGAACTTTTGGTAAGACGCTTTTGGACATTTCCTGTTGTAAGTCTTCTTCTTCTTCTTCTTCTTCAGGTTTTAGGCACTTTGCCTGTTACGGTACCCATCTTTTTCTCTTCTCTATTATCGGATTCTTTCAACATACTCTTTTCATTTAGTTTTATTTTCTTCTATTATTTCGTTTATATTTAATCCGCTCTTATATCTGTGTTTCTTAATCTGTCTAATTTTGTAAAACCTTTCACTCTTCTTAAAAATTTGATTTCTTGGTTTTGTATCCTATTTTCTTCTTCTCTCGTTGCTGTCCATGTTTCGCTACCCGATAAGAGGGTTGGAACGGCTATCGTCTTATAAAATTTGACTCTAGTATCTTTTCTTGTTTAATTTTTTAATGTTCTGCTGGGAGTTTGGCAAATATTTGTGATTTTATGAAGTTTCTCTTTTATATCTTTACTTCTAGATATATCGCAGGCTAGGTATGTGAAATGTTTTACCTTCATCGTTTACGATAGTCTTTGGCCTAACTGAATATTTACCCAAAAAAGCCATGGTTTTAGTTTTGCTTGTTGATATATGCATGTCATATTTTAGACATATTGTTTGTAGGATGTGTATTTTTCTGTGTAGGTCGTCTTCTGTTTCGGCTCAAGGTACTAGGCCATCGGCAAATAAAATAGAATTCATGGTAGTATTTTGGTCAGAGCATTTTGTTTTTCACCCTTTTATAATGGCGGAGAAACAAAATTTTGAAGTTGTGAGATCTCACTAAGTTCGACATGTGCAATTCATTGCAATAAAAGTAGGTAGAGGATTCTATTTAAAATAAATTAAAATCGGGGATACTTGTTTAAAAATTTGGAAGAATAATTTATAACTTGGCAATGCTGCAAATGCGAAAAAAATATTACAAGGCGACATAAGTTGTTAGTAGATATTTCGATTTAGAATAAAATATACGGGGTGTTACATTTAAAAGAACAAAGTAAAATGACCGTAATTTAAAATTCTGCCAAAAACACCCTGTCGATACAAATTTCTGGTGACATCCAAAATAATATCCGCTTAATATTCAAGAAGTCGCTGTATAATATTATTAAGAAAAGTTAAAGGAATATATCAATTTGGACGTATTACTTGCGACCTTGCAAATCCGACAATTATTAGAAAATAAATTATAACTTTGCAACGTCCCAACTGATCCCAAAAATATTTTAGGGATAGATAGAGATCAATGATGGAAACTAGAAGAATTTAAGAAAAGGTATAGTTCCATATAAAAAAATTAAGTTGATCACTATCCTACTTTCCCGCAACACCCTGCATATTTCAAAACATTATTAGAATATGCGTCTCAAGTAACCAAATAACTTTTGTATTTGACATTTTCTTCTGTCAGGTATACCTTGCGAGATATCGAAGAATTACACAATAACTGGACATACATGGGTATACATTTAATTGGATAGCTGTGTTGTACACGATTGGCAAACCGGGATCTAAAGCCGATATAAACGCATCGGACGCAAATAGCCGATAGCCTTTGATAGGGCAAAGATATTGCACAATATCTCCTACCTCCCACTTCCATCCTTGGGAACACGCGTTCCGCAGAGTTACCAGGTGTGGCCATTCCAACATTCCGTCAAAGAAGCGATTTCAAAACCGACCAGACAGGTGATTGGCGACTTTTTGTCCAAAGAATGGCAATTTCTGGTAATTCTCGTGCCAAAACCTGATACACATTTTGAGTTGAGAGACATCAACGCGCTTCACCGAAAATGCTTTCTTATTGCGCTTGGCTGTGAATATAGGATGTTGAGGGGTTAGGTGTCTCCTTTCAAGTGATGGGTTTGCTGTGTTAGTTAGTTGGGTTGGAGATTTCGTGTAACATTTTGTGAGACCTTAGCAGGTCATGGTAATTGTATACGATACTTTAGTAGACGCGTTCTGAAGATACTTACTTCAGGGATACATAAATTGAATTTTTAATATTTTAGGGACCGGTGAGATACTTCTGAACATTCCCTTTTGTTAATATGAAGCTAAATTTGAGCCAGAACGTTCGAGTAGAATAGAATAGATAGTTTTTATAGTATCAACATGTTTTTTTGCATTGGAGGATGATCTGATTGAATCAGCAACTTAAAGGTTTTTGTTCCAGGAGCCGTCCGACCTTACTGTCCCCGTCAATACTTAAGCCTTAAGGCCTATTGTATTATTGCTCCTCTCATTTACAGTATCGACTCCAGCAATCTGGATCCCCGCATAAGTTTATGCAGTTTACCTACTGGTCCTGGTGCTGAGCTGTACTCCATTGGTTCTAGCTTGGTCTTCCCAAAAAGGTTGTCTCTTGTAACCTAGCGCTTCGCACTCACAGAGCATATGTAGGGCTGACTCAGTTCCTCTTCCACACAATCTGCAGTTGAGGTCTCCACTGTAGAGTCCCATTTCATTCAGGTGTTCCTTCAGGCCACAATGTCCTGTGAGGAGACCCGTCGTTATTCGGAGCTGATTCCTACTCAAGGAGAACAGTGTTTCAGCTGTTTTCTTGCATGGAGCTTTAATGAATGTTTTTCCATGAACACATCCAGGCAACAAGTTCCACTGCTCCTTGTGCTGATGTTTCATCCATTCTCCGACCTGATGGTGTCTGATTGTGCTTTTAGGCACCCCCAGGGCGGGTTCTGCTCCAATGTATAGACTTAAAGGTTGCTTTTTACAATCAGAGCCTTGTTAGATAGTGTTGAATATTTACTTTTGTAGGCTACATAGGGATCGTCAAAAAAACCAAGTAAGGACCTTTTTGTATGGTGTATAGCGTTACCGATGAACAAAATTTTACGAATTTCATTTCTTTCCAGACATCCATGGGAGGATAAAATCGGAACGCACGGGTAAGGACCTTGACGAAGATGACTTGACTGACGACGATAGGAAGGACGACATCCTGGGTACCAACATGCACCACATCCTCGGCAACGGGTACAGCTTGAAGCCGGAGATGAAGTCTTCGGACTGCGGAGTCCCCCTGCCCCCCTCCAAGCCCAAAATCTGGTCATTGGCGGACACGGCGGCCTGCAAAACACCCCCACCTCCCTCTGCCTCCCAACAGAATTGGCTTGGGGGGAACGGGTTCGCCCTGCCCAGTTCCAGATATGGAGGGGGTGGTTTTTTACCCAGTCATTGTCAACAGGTGAGATAGTGGTCGATAGGTTTAATTTTTTTGAAACTTGTTGCTGTTTATTGGAGATGTTGATCAAAAAATCGAACAAGCCTCTTCGTAACGACGTTTTGGTTTATTATAGCTAAACCATCGTCAGATAGTTTATAAATTACAAAAAAAATTGTGTATATAGTAACTAAAAATATGAATGTTAAGCTGCATGTACACAAAGGTAGAAATATACTTATAAAAATATACTTTGAATATAAATTTTAGTATGAACAATATTTTGAGAGACAGAAAAACGAACGTACATAAAATAAAATTACTATGTGAAAGACAATAACATTAAAAAACCCACTTACAGTTATTAGATGAGATGTTGGTTTCTTAACTTAAAATCTAACAAACTATATATTATATATGTTAGGAGCAAACACCGATTTCGACCAATGGACGGAAAATATGGTCAAAACGCGTTTTGGCTGCTACCGTTTTGCCAATGTCCGAATTATCGCTTTCCGGCTGTTCAATGTAGCCCAGAACGCGTTTTGGGCCAACTACGATTGCCAAAACGCGTCCTGTTCTACTGCGATTGCCATTGTGAGTGTCTCAGCTTGTAAACGATACCTCTCGAGCTAGTGTGTTCATTTAGTATTTGATCTTTGTGCGGGTTAAGACATTAGCTAGAGAGTGCGATGGAAGACCTAAGGTTATGTTTTAATGACGAACTGCAAAAAGTCATAAGTGGTAGCAATGATAGTAGTAATATTTGTACAAGAGAAAGATACGACCAAACACTCACAGAGGTAAAGGCGGCAAAAGCTTGTAAAAGTAACGGTGACACAATATCTTCAAAACAAAGACGACGATTGAAAAGGTATGATATTTTAAAAATTGGCGATACCGAAAAGCTAATTGAAAGAAGGACAGACGAAACAGCCGAACTGCGCGTTATTTTTGCATGACCCACGAGTTATTTGACATGATTCATTCCGCTCATGTGGGAGCTGAACATAAGAGATTGTGATGTATGTTTCTTTCAGTTTTTTTTTTCACGGACCTAAGATCTACAGGTGCTTTTATTTATTTTAGTTATGGTTTCTAAGCTCAGAGGAAATATTGTAACACAACACAGCAAATAATTGAGATTTATTTATTCGTAGTAGAATATAAAACGTGTTCTGGCAATCGTAGTTGGTCCAAAACGCGTTCTGGGCTACATTGAACAGCCGGAAAGCGATAATTCGGACATTGGCAAAACGGTAGCAGCCAAAACGCGTTTTGACCATATTTTCCGTCCATTGGCCGAAATCGGTGTTTGCTCCTAACATATACATAAATACAAAATAAATAACCTCTATTATTTCATAATCTTGCTCCAGCACTACAAGAAGACCTGTTTATTTTATAACATTCTAAGCTATGCAGATCAAATTCTGCCCTCTCCACCTGTAGAGGTTGTTTCATAAAAAATAGTTAGCAATGTAACCGACATTTCATCACTTGAATCATAATAAACATCTATCTAAAATTTAATGTCTTCTGAGTATTTGCAACATTGTCATGTAATACTATAGTTAATATAAATAATTATCATTAGTCTATTCCCTATGATTAGACACCTTAACCACATGTCTTACTGCTCAGCCCCACAGCCTTTTTTCTTGACTAGTATGCACAGTAATTTTAGTTTTGCCTAATTCTTTCCTAGCTAGAACATTCTGTAAAGCATTAAACTACCTCCAGCTTTCAAGCGAGTGCTTCAGGCACTATTAGAGGTTTAATTGTTGAACATGTTTTGGCGTTTCCTTTATAACTTATATTACAATTACTTAGTTATCTTTGAAATTCAGAAAAATGGTTACACCGGTTTGTCAGAACAGTGCAACTAAGATACAAAAAAATAGATCATTCACGATATTTTTTAATCATAAGCAGAATTGTAGTAGCTTCAGAAAAAGTTCCATACTGAATCAAGTTTTGTAAACTTTCAGAGTAAAAAACACGAGCATATTAGTTAGACGGCTGAAGATGTTTTAGATATACCTTCATAGTAATATAGATACTTTTTTGTAATTATTTCCTAGTTGTTAGAACATCCTGTGTAGGTTTGCTGTTCCACAAGAATAACATGCAGCATACGTAGTGGAATTCTTTTGTTTCGTATAGACTACGATACTACTTACAAACCCTATTCAGCCAGAACATTCTAAAATTATGATTTGTTATGTTGTGCACTTCACGAAATATTAAAAAACTCTAGTTACTTAAATCACTTTGCTCTTATACTAAACAATACTATTGAATTGATATGTTCACTAAAACCTTATTCTTATGACAATCAAAGTCATATTCAACCTTCCTCATCTCCCATCCCCTTTCAACACACCGACCAACATCTTGTAACATTTCCAGGGTTTTCCAGACGTACAGACCGACACCCCCCCACAGACACCCCCCAGTATGAAGATGGGTAGTGGCGTGCCCCAGGGGCAGGGCCTAGGGGCCAGCGCACCGACGGGGGTCAACACTGGCTACTCCACGGGGCAAGCGGGGTTCCTTGGGGGTTTCGGACGGATACAATCGCCGCAAAGACCTCCCCCTAATCCACCCCAAGGAGGTGGAGGGCAGATGTCCGCCCCCACGTCCCAGGTGGACAACACTGGCTTCAAACCGTTCTACAAAAGGTGAGTTTTATATCTTTTTTCTTGTTATTGTTTAAAGAGGTTTTCGAAATGAGGATTTGTTGTCAACTCTGTCAAATACACCTCCATTTTTTGAAATGCATGAGGTTAAATCAAAAAAGGTTAATTACGATCAGAAAAAGAATTAAATGTGTTTGCTCTATTCCTCTGTTAATGATCTTTTAGTATAATAATAAGGAGCCCTTCACGCATAGAAGTAATAATCTATAAGCTATTGTTAGAGTCGCATATTTTTCTTAGTTTGTAAGAGATATATGTTTGGCCTTGCTATTTGAGAAATTACTTGTAATGCCTAAATTAATCAGAAACGATTTTTTTTCCAAGAACCTGAATTGAAGTGACTGTGCCATCATGATTTCACGTATATTTACACATATTTATACAAATAACTATTAGATATGTATACAGGATGTAAATAAATAAGAGTAAAATATTTAAGGGGGCCATTCCTCATCGAAAAAAAGATAGGACCTTTTATATTATAAAGAAAATTCATTGGAGCAACCTTTGTTAAGATACAGCCTCTTAAAGAGGATACATAAAATATGTTTTCCACAAGCACTAAAAAACCACAATATTGAAACTAACCTGACATTTTCGACTACCATAAAGACACTTAGCCAGTAATTTATTTGGTTGTAAGGGGTGAAAACACAACCCCTAAAATTTATTTCCAATGCAACTTTTTGTGTTATTATTTGTTTACCATTCTAAAATTTATTTTCGATAGCCTGTTTCGTTCTAAACAAAAAATTGTTCTTGAAGTTTTTGCCCAAAAGAACCAGTTCGCAGAAAACAATTACTTTACGAACAAGATATGTTGGGTTGTTCGTAAAATAATTTTTTGCTGCGAACTGGTTTACTTTGGGCAAAAAATTCAAGAGAGATTTTTTGTTTAGAACGAAACAGGCAATCGGAAATAAATTTTTAAATGGCAAACAAATAATAAGACAAAAAGTTAAATCATTCAAAAAGAATGGGACGCCGATTCTCTAAAACGTAAGGTTCAAATTAAGTACCTATTTGAACCATACATTCTACTCAACCTTCTAAGTAAGTACTTAGAAGGTTGTGTTCTTTTATATACCATTATCACTAGAAGAAACATCCAAGTATTAATAATCTAAAAAAAGTGGCAACATACCTCTAGGTATAACTATTCTTTAAGCAGGAAACCCAACCTTTGGATCACTGAGGTACAAATCTTAGAAGTTACAAGTCAAGTATATCATTTGAACCAAACAACCACTTTTAGCATATCTAAATCCACTTTGCAGAAAAAGCACATGCATCCACTTCAAGCCGTTATTTCTCCAGCGACACTGAATCCTGAAACCATCAATTTCGACCCTTTTCCACACCTTTCAAGATGAATAATTAATCAGCCACACTTCAACTGAGAAACTCTTAACGAAAAAAAAAAGAAACGGTCCAAACAAACAACCTGCATTATCTCAGACCAAGCCTCTTCCCACAATTAAAGACCATCATCACCTTATCTGCGACAGGCCGATCGTCTTTTTTTCCGGCTGTGTCCTTCTCTTTTTACCACCCGTTCGGTCGTTAAAGATTTGGCACCACTCCTCCTAATGATTTGGTTTTGATGGCCGTAATGGGAATTGAGAGAGGAGATTTTAAAGACGCAGCACATCTTAAGCTTCTGTAGGCTCTGTCTTATTTTACATGGACAAAACAAGATATCTCTCCTTAATTTTTAACAACTGATGTGCAATTGCTTCGTAAGTTGTAACAGAAATTTGGAAGCAGGCCAATTATTGTTAAAATACAAAAAAAAATACTGTCAACATGAGTATTCATTTTTCGTGAATTGTATACGAGACTTTAGAAAAGCTACAAAAAACAATAATCATTTTGCAATTATTTATAAATTCTTTTTATAAAAATGACATATTTATAAGGTCTCTATTTTAAAATATCAGTTAATCTAATTTAGTTTTGCTTTGATTCCATTGTAATTACCTAATCAATTTGTCAACAGCGCCTGCTTTTCTCACCAATGACGTCTTGTCTTAGACGCACTATCACTATGACCCTTTGTGAAGACAGAGAAGGCTATGTGTTGTAAAATAGGGCGCTGTTGCCAGTTTTCAATATGATCTCTTAATTTCGGAAACAATTGCCTAAACCACAATGACTAAAATAACTAATAACTCATTGAAACAGTCACCAACCTTATTTTTTAATGCAGTAGCATAAAGTACACATTCCAGAAAATATTTTTATATACTATATTTATATATCTACTCTCCAAATATGTTAGTTCTGCCGTTAAGTAGAAAAACGCTAATCAGCCATAAGAGGCCATATTAAAGTTCAGATTTTTAATCATTAATAACTTTCTAAAATAGGACTGGCCAGTTCATCTTAGATCAGAGCCAATAACATAAATAAAAAAAAACTTTCTAAAATGATCGATACGAATTTCTGAATTTTTGAGGATAGATACCTATTTGATTAATCTCATCAACACTGAAAAAAAATTAAATTCACCTAACAACAACTCTCGTAAGTAAACGTCCTTAAGTTCAGCTCCATCGTTGAAGCTATGTGTTGTCGAATATGTGTTTGCTCTCAAAACCCAAAACTAATGTTATTATCATAGATTTTAGTGCATTGTTATATTTTGAAAAACGCTCTCATCGTGGGACTGTTAATCAAATAATGCCAAAGTTATTTTTATCTGCAAATTCAACTTATCTCAAATAACATCTAGGGTGCACAAGCTTACAGCGGTAGCTGAACGAATGAATACTTTATTTCTATTCTATGACATGATTGATTGTACAGTGGCACGGCGCGGGGGGTTTTAGGGGTTAAAACCTGCCAGACACACTCTCAGACACCCAGACGGTTTTCATTTCACTGTTGGCTTTTAAGTAAAAGCGCTGTTCCTAGAGTGGCGTCGGGAAACAGTAACAAAGCCTACACAGAGACAGAAGACGAGGATAATGACATCAAAATAAAAGAAATAAATAAATAATTACACAACAAACATTTGTAGTTGAATTACTATACTATAATTATAAGCGGAAATGCGTTCATTTACACAAACAGATACATATTTTTAATTGAGCAATTTTTTTAGCAAATAGAACCATAATAGCTATAGTAGCTTGTAAAGGACATGGGAATTCATATAAAAGGCTACATAATGCAACCATAAGACAGTAGATGATTGATGCTAACGATGCAGAGATTAAGACTAATTGCTTTTTGTTTTTGTTGCAGTTCCCAAAGCATGAATGGAGGTTTTGTCTCACCAGTCTGAACCATCTCCGATTGGCTTTCAGAACAGTCGTTAGACTGAATCGGTAAGTTCAGTCGTTTGCTATTACGTTTAATCAATACGCTATTTTATCTTATTCAAGTTGAGATTAAACGCAAAATCTTCGGCTCCTCTATTGTACTTACATACAAAATAATGTCAGGTAGATTGAGCGGGTTCCCCTGCAGATACATATACAGGGTGAGTCTTAAGTTGATTAGCTGATTTTTTAAACTCTATATTGAAGTCGTTAAAGTAAACAACTTTTTCGAATAACTTTTTTCAGAAAACTGAAGGTAAGCGAATCTGAGCTTGTGTATCAGTACGTACCTATTCTGCTTATGTTTAGTTTTTCGCTCGGAATTTTGTCTTAGTCGATTAGTGCAGTAGTCACTTTTATAATAATGTGTCACTTTTAGCATTTACCAATTCAAAATTAACAACGATAAACAAAAAATAAATAACCACTGCACTATCAATGCCTAATCGATTTGACAAAAAACTAAGCTCAAACAAATTAGGTACGTCTTGATGGAGAAGCCCAGATTTACTTTTTTTATTCTGTATCTGGCTTATTTCCAGTTCTCACTAAAACTTTATTTCAACAAGCTGGTTATTTTAACCAATTCAATACACAGTTTTAAGAAACTATCAACTGAAGACTAACCCTGTGTATAAAATAGTTATTGTGTTTCCTCTATTTTGAATAAAGCAATTTTTGACATTTAGTGGGACCTCAAAAAAATTTACAAAGGAAGCTGAAACATTTATTGTTCACTCCATATTCTTTTGGTTTAGTAATAATAATGTTTGTATCGGTATTTTCTAAATTCCGGCGATAGTCGACTAAAATCGGTAATAAAGACACTAAATCTGACTCAGTTATCGGTAACATACATATCTGAGAGAATATCGCGAAAACCACTGATAGCTAAGGAGCTATCAGAAGAGATTCTTTCTTGATCCCAAAAATAAACAAAGCACTGAAATAAGCATCTTCTGAACTCGCGTATTCACGTATTTTATTATAAAAATACTTGGGCTTCAAAGTTAACTCAAAAAACTACTACCAAGATATTGTTTATCTATAACTTCTTTGCTCACATGTCTCATGAGAGCAATAACTGTCTGACTTGCATTCTTCTGCACACACCACACGAAAAAATCAGGGAGGTTCAAATCTCTGCTGCGAGAAGCCAATCAGCTGATAGAAATCAATTTTAAAGAAGCGTTCATTTTTGACATACATGACTACATCATTACATGATGTTTACATATTATGTGCATGACTAAATCATTATTGAAGCACGTACTCAACTGCTCCACAATACTGTGTGGCTATCGTAAATTGACCAGCGTGGCACGAGGTAAGGAAAGCGGGAGGTTATCTCAGGTAGCGGTCGTCATTATCATGTCGAGTCTAAAAATAAGCCAAACAGGACATTAAATGTGGTATGCAACGGTTATGCCATCATTATTCTGCAGTCTTTAAGGTGGGGAAGAAAATCTGCTGTTGCCGGTTGAAGCTACAAAAAATTTCATGAACTAGGGATTTCATTTTACGTAAAGTTAAGAGTATATTTTAAAAGCCTGAGCTCTTTTAACTTCTTCAATGGCATCAACGCGGTGAAATGCATTCTTCTGCACACACCTTACGAAAAAGTCAAGGAGGTTCAAATCTCTGCTGCGAGAAGCCTATCAGCTGATAGAAATCAATTTTAAAGAGGCGTTCATTTTTGAAATACATACCTACATCATTACATAATTACATAATGTTTACATATTATCTATCTAAATCATTATTGAAGCTCGTGCTCAAGTACTTCACAATACTGTGTGGCTATCGTAAATTGACCAGCGTGGCACGAGGTAAGGAAAGCGGGAGGTTCTCTCAGGTAGCGGTCATCATTATCATGTCGATTCTAAAAAGAGATAGAGAAAATAAGTCAAATAAGGACATTAAATATGGTATGTAGCGGTTATCCAATCATGATTCTGCACCGTCTTTAAGGTGGGGGAGAAAACCTGCTGTTGCCGGTTGTAGCTATAAAAAATTTCATGAACTAGATAAAATATATAAATAAAATAAAACAAGACGTGAAACTAGGACATAGGATTAATTAGAAGTAAAAATGGGTATAGGATTGGAACGTTTCAAATCGAGGCTACATATATTTTTTTTATTTTTGATATCTGAAATAAATTAAGAACTATGACGTCCTACTCCTTCCAATGAATACTTTTCGCATGTCAATTTATGATGGCCATACAGTACGTATTGCCAGGCCTTTCAAATCCCTTTGTAATTTCTACGAAAAATCTGTGTATCCACTTTCGTTACTTTTGAAACCCAACGTAATTTACTTCTTGGTTCTCTATCTAAGACAAAACGAACAAGAAATAAACGGTCCACTTTCCAGATCAGATAGACCTACGTAATTACTATTACCGAACACGTAGATGAATCTGTAATAGAAAAACCTACTTATCAGTATGGTATATATTAGAATACTATAACTACAATACGCTTGTCGCAGCGGGTGGCACTTTTATTTAATTCGATCTGCTTCTTTGCCATTAACTGCTTTAATAGCGGTCATAATGAAAGTCATAATTCGATTATGCTGTAGCGTAAACGGACCCGGTAATAAATAACGTTTATCGGTCATCAGAAAAATCTATTAATTTCATTTTCGCAATTATCAGATCCTTATGCAGGAGTGCTGTAAAGACCTTCGGACAACGACGAACAATATATTAATGATCATGAGATTGTTTGGTTTTTCCAATCGTGGTTTTGAAAGCATGCAGCGCACGTTGATTTTAATATCCAAGGAATTCCATTCTAGATGTATGTGGAACGATTTCTAGTCAAATCTGTAGACATAGATAGTAATAGTCTAAAATTCCACTGCCCGGTGCTGTAACTATCTGTTTTTTAATCAAGTTAAATTAAATTAATCTTGAGAAAGTATAGATTAGATTAACGATAGGTTGCCTTTTTAAAACTAGCCGCAATTATGTGTAACTAATTTTAGTCTAGTTAGTTCGCTAATATAATTAGAAACTATCAGTTTTTTTGTTAATTTTATATCATTTGAAAGTCAATGATGTATAAGTTTTAAAAAAATGGCTGCCAGCTCTCAGTCAGCCGCAGCGTTAGGGTTGCTAGATGTGAAGGTTTATATTACTGTTAATTAAAAAAATATTAATTACAAAAAGTCCAAGTTTGAAAGTTGAAAGGCAACCTATCCATTTTATACTTTCTCAATGTCCATTCTATACTTTTCCAAGATGCATTTAAAATTAGTTTTATCAAAAATACAGATACCTGTAGGATTGAGCAGTGTGGTACATTATTTTAATATTTACTGTGTTGTAAGATTGAAACCTTGGGAACTCCAAAAAGAATTCCAGTTACATAGAGACAAAAGCTGATGCACTTTGAATTGGTATTGGAAATCTGCATATAAAAGAAATAGTAGTTATTATTATTTTAAGCGTTTTATATAGATATGACATCCATCGTCTCCAGAAAATATATTTCTTTGTTTGTGCACAGTTTGGGAGAACAATTATATATTTTTGACTACCTTGGTTGCTTTCCAACAATTCCGGTCGTTATATTAAAAAATAAATATGTGGGGGAACAGTCCACAGGTTTTAATAAATAAATCGTTCTTCGAAGGCATTCTGAAATTTTTGATTAGCATCACAAGACAATGGAATAATAAGTTCTTTTCTGCGGAATCGGTTCCACGATATAGTGCACATTTAACTACTTTTTAGTAGCAGTAGTAGGGATGAAGAGGCAAAGTCAGGCCATCTTTGGCCCTTTTTGCCATCCCCATGGAAATATGTCTGAAAATACCCAAAACCTTACATCTTAGAAGACTCTTCCTTGTCAAACCTACCAGGCATGTTGACCAAAGTCAAGTGTCGAAGTATGCTTCAACCTTTTTGAGTATAGGGACACTTTCCTGAACTCCATCATGCTGAATATCTGAACCCTGAGTTTGCGGTACACAGCACATCTGCCCAGGAAATGAAAAGCTATTTCGTCCTCCTCCCAGCATCTGGAGCAGATGGGATGCCCTACTACGCTCATAATAAGCTACACATTTCGGTTCAGCAGGCAATGGCATGTTAGAAACCCCATCAAAACGGTGAGCGCATCTTTGCCTTTACTCAAAAGCCATAGCGCATGGCGCTCATGGATCTTCTAGCTTGCCTGTGGTCAGTATTTCGGAAGTCGGGAAAGTGAAATAGCTTCTGAAGATGCCATCCACTCGTGGTGGCGAAACGTCAAGCCTCAATGCTAATAACACCAACTTGAAAATCCAAGAACCAAAAATTCAGTGGACGATGGCCGGCGAAAGCCTTAGGCCTTAGGTAAGGCTTACACATCTCTCCCTTACCAGTTCCTTGTAAGGCTGGTCCGCCAGGACAACGTTGACTTGTCGTCCACCAATTTCAATCATCGGTTCGGAGCCGATGCAGGAGATGCCCTATCCTAGCTAGGGGGCCCGCCTTCTCGTTACCCGGCATACCAATATGTCCGGGGAGCCCCAATAGGGTCACCTTCTTGTGCTAGCCTCTGGAGGGCGTCAGAGCATTCTTGAGCCAGAGCTGCCGTAGCCCTCAAAGCTGCCACTGCTCTTAGAGCTGCTTGGTTGTCAGAGCATCGATGCTTTATTCTAAACACTGTTCGACTCATATCGAGCATGCCACCATCAATATGGCGTTTACCTCCGCCTCCAAGATGAAAATACATCATAACTATTCAAAAAATGGTGAAAGTATCACCCTTTTAGAGTGTACAGTACTTTAATCTGTATGATACAGATACAGACTGTATCTCCTCCATCGTCCCAACGATATAATATTTGTTTAGCGAGTCAAAAGTTGCGCATAAAGAGGATCATACCAAGCTTGTCAAAAAAACAATGTGAAGTGTTTTTTCAAATTAATTATTGATTTATTTGTAACTGTTATATAAACGGTAAACCCTTATTGTAGGCACCTTTGGGACTATTCGCTTTGCATACAAAATGTCATATAGATGGGCTATACTATAGTTTTAGTAATAACGGAACTTGCACAGCGAATCATCCCACTTCTGAAAAAAAAAAACAAATTTAAAATCCACCAACAAGGCTTAACCTCATGACCCTCCTGTATTGTTAACAAAAAATCCACGGTACTTGTTTGGGTACCCCGTGATCGTGAAGCTCCAGTCCGGCTGGAGTACGGAAATCGATTATCCGTTGAAACAATGGCCTCTCAGCAGGGCAGGTACCATCGCAGCGGCGGCGGCGGCGGCGTGCTCCCCTCTTTCCCCCCTTTCAACCGCGAGTTTACGAGAGAGAAACCGTGAGGCCCATTCACTGATCGAAATCTGCCGTCATTTGTCAATGTCCGAAAGGTGGCGATAGCCAGCGCGACCGTACCTCATTCAGCGTGGGCTTTGGTTCACCAGTGACGGTTGTTCCGAAGGGGACAGAGAAGAATGTATCACTTTAAGCCTCGTTTTCACGGTGAGAGTAACTATCACGAAAGTACTCTCATGATAATCAGCGCGATAGTCGTGTCATGAAAGTCGAATGTCTATACGTTGAAGGACATTGTGAAGTACAGAACACAGAACTCACAGAGCAAGAAACTTTCTTCTGCATGATCCCTCTTCACTATATTCATGAGGTCTGCTAAATTTTTTTTCAATAAACTTCTTCTCCTTCTTTCATACATATTTTATGCAAAATATAAACAAAACAACAGAATTTGCTGCCAAACAAGAGAGATATTTCAAATGAACTATCATGTGTATGCACGGTAGCAGCAGATGTGATAGTTCAAACACTATCGTGAGATGACTATCGCTATCATGACAGCAACTATCGCAACAACTATCGCCGTGAAAACGAGGCTTTAGTGAAGAGCAGGGACGATCATCAAGAATCCAACTTTCAAGACGATAGTCCTTCTCTTTCAAACGTTATATCCTCCTATCTGTAGTATCAAGGAGCACTTAAGCGACAGGCTTCAAACAAACTAGTTTTAATATACAATGTTTGACACTCGACAAAAATCATGATGTGCGTATTATCATACTTGCCACCTTTATATTTCCTACTTATGACATGTCCAATACTCTCTGGAGTCATACTGGGCTCCGACACACCGAGCTGCTATTCCATTACCCATTGACTACTTTTCCCACATTAAGGTGAGCAATCACTGGGTCCGGGAATAGTGCGCCCTAAGCAGAAAGCAGCGTATTCCTGATTCCGTCTAGAAATTCAGTGACCATAACCAGCAGACTCTCAGTGTAGTCTGATCAGACCCTGCGAAGTTAGAGACGATGTGCACGTCGGCAAAACTCTATAAAGAACATCGTCTTCTGTTGGTGGCCGAGGAGGACTATGTCGGGCTTGTTTGCCTGTACAACCGTGGGCAACGAGTAGTTCTAGCAAAGCAAATCCAACATCTCTCGTTCTCCACAACGAACTCTATATCCCCTGGAGCGTATGGCAGCACCGGTATTTCATTAATGCCTTAAATGGTAGTAAAGCACTCGTAGAGCCGCGTTGTGTCGTTGGACGTAAGCCGTTCCAGCGTACGTCTTGCAAATCGACAAGAGATGCATAAGTGTCTCTGGGGCCTGACGGCAGGCTTGACAATTATTGGTGTCTAGTACATCGTCACCCATAACCCTACTAAGGTATACCAAGACACCGTCCAACCCATTACAAAGCCCTCAGTCTCCGAATGCAACCCACTAGATCTTAGGAAAGAGAACAAGCCATGTTCTTCTAGATGTCTATAGAAGGTTCCATGCATTGGCTTACGTTTATAACGTATTAAAAAAAATCGAGGTGGGCAGGTTTAATGTGGGATTTTAATTGTGCGGGAGCAAGATCCGTAATACACTGTTAGCACCTCTGCGTGAAGCCAAGTATGAGGCTGAGTTCCTTAGCTGGCTCGTTTGTAATGCTGCTCTTATCATAATTTTTTTTTATAAAAAGGTGAAGCCCAGGCTCCGACACACCGGGCTGCTGATCCATTACCCAGTGACTACTTCTCACACCGTGAAATGAGCAATTACTGGGTTCGCGAATCGTGCGCCCTAAGGAGACGAATGAACCCAAGGACTGCCTTCTGCATTCTGGCAGCTAAAATGTGCGTCGCCGCACGGCACACTGGCATTTTGCGCAGTGCAGAGAGCAGCGTATCCCTCATTCCACCTAGGGATCCAATGACCACAACCAGCAGACTTACAGTGTAGTCTGACCAGAGCCTGCGAAGTTGTCCAAGCAACCACTGATATTTGGTCCGCTTTTCCTCCTCCCTCGACAGGTGCCGAAAACCTAAATGCTGCGTTGTGCCGATGGGCATAAGCCGACCCAGCGTATGTCTTACGCGCCGACATGAGATGCATAAGCGTCTCTGGCGTCTGTTAGCAAGGGCTGTCGGGTACATCTACACCCATAACCCTATTACGGTGTGAAAGAATAGGGAAGCCGTGCAATAATGTCACCTCCTGTAGGGGTTGAGAAATGCGGTTAAACATAATAAAAACGGATAACACTGATACATGTCAGTTGGATCTCCCAAAAACATGTATAAAAGGCGTCATCCGTTTTAAAAGATGTTGAACATTCTTAACGATTTTTAACGAAAATGACGTGAAAAATCGAACCTTATTAAATTTCACATAAACTGCCCAGCACAAGCAGATAACACCATTTTTTGTGTTATCTATAAAAAAAATAAAGAATTTTCTAAGCGCCGACCAGTGTCGTAGAGATTTTTTATTTCCATTTTACTTTTTTTCACCTTTCAACACCCCCCCCCCCCCGCCTTGTAGATAGCTACGATCCCTCCCATTTTATGGTTACGGTACAATGGCAAAAAAGTTTCCAAGCTACCACTAGAACCCAAATACCAAAAGTCATCCGGTTTCTTTCTCGACACTAAAATTATCCGTCATTGCTCTGAATATTAGGAAATAGAAGTTCGACTGCTCAGACAAGCCATGCTTTTCCAGATGTTTGTAGATTCCACGCATTGGTCCAACTTTATGAAGTCTTAAAAGAAAGCAGACTTCGTCAATTTGAATGTGAGTTTTTAGTTATGTGGGAGCAAGTTCCGCAACGGACTGCTGACAATATAATTATTGATAGGACAAACTTTTGTACGGGCGGGCCTTCACGACAGTTAATGTGCCTGGGTATACACAGTTATACATATCTATTTGCCATGCTAAAACGCGGATTCCCATTTGATGATGGGATAAAAGAGTATAACAAACTCCCTCTATATATAAAATGTTCTCCAAATGTTATTGTGTTTAAAAAAAGACTGATGAACTATTAATGTATATGTATAATCATAGGTTTAGTGAAACTCATGAGTTGCACTCATAGCTCTATTTTTTTACGTTTTAATTTTACTGTTTTCCTGTAAATAGCTGATGTGTGGCAAATAAACGTCTACTACTACTACAGTATTTCAGAAGGTGATAGCTAAGACCCTAAGAATGACAACTATTTGCGATCTTCTCAAAAAATTTTTTGGTGTGCGAAAGAAGCTCGCAATGCAAAATCATCCATTTTTCAAATTTCTGTAAATTAACAACGAGACACGATATCAAAAAAGGCTAAAACAGTGACAAATACCAAGCTTTCTCCTTCAATTTGCTTTTTGAATCATTACCGTAAGTTCGAAGGTAACGTCATGTCAGGAGCTTGGAAATGCGAAATTCATTTTTATGGTGACCTTTGGACCTTTTGACCTTATCTTTAGATTTTTGAACTTGTATCCGCTCATCTTAGGCACACACTAGAGAAAGGGAACGGGCAGCCACGCCTCCTCGCTAACACTGGAATACGCCTTTCTTGGATTCTCAATTTCGCGCGCTATACCCTAGATCCTTAATGTTACTGGGGTGAATAGTGTTCTGCTAGCATCTCGTTTTTTATTATACCAATCTTATTCAAAAGCATGAGGATACAATTTGTATCATTTCCGATGAGTTATTTCTTTAACACAAATTTCTGTTTTGTTACAGGTGCGGCCAATTCGTGTCCCAGCCGTAACGTCGAACAAACTAAAAAGGGCAAAGTGCAAAATACCTACAAAAATATACAACGTTCGTGCAACTGCTACCTGTGGATCGGATGCAATTCTATGTATATTTTGTGTAAATGCATTTATTTATATCTGTGATAAAGAACTTGTTGTGGTGTAGACTTGGCAACGTCGGAACTTGTTTGTGACGAGGAAAACGTTATTACTCCGTCTCAAAAAATATTGTAGGACAATTGAAATTGTCGAAGTCTCATTGCGTATTTGGAATGAACGTATGCTATAAATGTCTTCAAAAAACGATATCAGATTTCTAAAAATGAGGCATGTATGTACTCTCAGCTTCTTGCGCTAATAAGTTTTAGGCACAAGAATCACATATTATAACATGAATAAGGTTTACAGCTAAATGCTGACTCATCAGTGATTCAAAGTCTAAACTATAGCTTCAAAGATTGCTTACGTTCAGTCCAAATAGGCTTCATATTCAATCTCTCGACCACTAGCATTAGTATCCGTACTTGTCAGTTAAATGATTTCAAAATTAAGAAGCAGAAATTAAATGACTCCTAAAATAAGTAATGTCATAACTGAAAATGTGTCTCAGTACTTTATTTAAAAGAGTGAAAAGAATTAAAATATACAGTCACCATTTAAATAATATTAAGGCACAGATTCATAAGAAAACATTTTCTACCGCAAATAAGCCGATTCTTGATTTTTTTGACGAAATTAGTTTGTCCAGTCTTTTCCACTCAAACTGAAGAAAATCGTCAGTACACAGGTCCTTCTATCTGCAAACTACTACTGACATGCACTTACTGTTTCTAGTGGTCAAGAACTGGTTTTTCCGAACTGGTCCAGGTGTATATACAAATTATCAACTGAGTTCAGATCTGGACGATACGATGTGTTATGACGTGCCCACAGCAATATTTTGCACAATTAGTTCAGTATCCTGGACCTTGTCTGTCTTCTGTCGTAGATAAGAGCTGGATATTATAGATAGCCATTATTACCTCTTAATTTGTATATCTCAGAAGAATCTTCATTTGTATGTAAGTGAAATGTCAGTAAGATCCGAACTCAGTCGATACAAATTCTATTGTGTACTGTTTGAAATATCGTTACCTTTTCTGTCATCTTAGTGAATAATTGTAATAAACATTTATGTAGAAATGTCACACCAACGGTTCCAAAAATCTCCTTATAGGGGAAGCCAGTTGGGCAATATAATAGAAACCATTATTCTCAGATGTCCAGCCAAGAAAGGTATGATATTTCAAAGTAGACATAATTTGCATTACAATCAGTTTTTTAACGAAAAATATACACCTGACCTTTCGGATAGAAAAATAGAGAGGAAATTGTCTCTCTACCTCTCTCAGCACCTGCGTTTGTAAAATTGTTGTCACAAATCGAACCTAGTTGTATTTTTCAGGTTTTCACCTTATACTTTAATTGTTATGTTCATTTCATTTGAATATTACTTAGACAATGTTGTGTATAAAAATACCATATCATGGAACTTGTAAGATTTATTATATATTTGAACTAACATTATTTTTGTTGGCTTCCAGCCGCAGAGTTCTATAAATTATTTTATCTGTTTTGTAAATAGATGTATGTATAGAAGGAATATTATAATTATGATTGTCTTGATTAAATATTAACAGAGACTATATTAAAAACTTACGTGTATTATTTCCTCCTCCCTAGTGCGAAACTTATTAATGTAAATAATATTTGGTCCAGTTTTATAATATAAGTGCACACTGGAATTATAAATGTCAAAACTGTTGTCAGCCAGGTTTGCTTGTCACCCTGGTCTAGTCTTGAGGTCTGTGTGTCACATAATTCACTTAAAAACAAAGCACACAGTATCGTGATGCCAAAACTCATAAATCACTTTGTCTTATTTTGGATTTATCAGCAACTCAAATGTAACAACGGTTCTCTGAGGTTTCAGAATCTTCGACTCAGGAATTTAGTTTGTAAAAATGCTGTTTCTTTGCAGAACTGCCAAATAATTTCAGTTATACCCAGTTCAATTATGTAAAATGCTTTTTACTTTATTCAACGCTACATACGCGGCTACACCATCGGTAACAGGTTTATCTTCCACCATAGTTTTATCGATAGGTCAGTCAGTGTGAAAAAATTGAATTGAATTTCATTTTACTTCATTATTTGATGTAATCTCAAGGCTTTTGATCATAAAGTAGAGAACATATAATTTTTCAAGGTCAATAAAGACCTTTATTTTTATTATTATTATTATTAGTATTTATTCAACTAAATTTCCCGATCCCCAAAAATCACCTACGCCCCTGCATTTTCCATCAAGGTTACGGACTCCTAAATGATTTTTAATAATGAACTTGTTATATACTAACTAATGGATAGTCCGTAAGTCTTTTCAATAGTCATACATTGCCAATGATTTAATAAATGCCAGTGTCAGGCGTAAATGTTGAGGTTAGGTTTACTGATAGACTTGGACAAAATGGTAGATTCTTAGATACTATGATCTGCTTTAATGAAAAATAATGGTTTTGGAGAAAACTCGTTCTGCTCGTGAGTTCCTCACCCTCCCATTCTGAATGTCCAGCAAGTATTCAAATTTTAATTGTATTTCTACAAAATTCAAAATTCTACTCGTTAAGGTACCTATATAGGTGCATATGGAACAAACACATCAAGCTATTCATTTATTTTTATTTTACTTTAGAATTAATTGGACTTCATTCAAGAATAAGTTGTGGAAGTTAAACTAGGTTTGAGTTAATGACCATACTTGAATGTGGACTGTTTTCACGGAAACTTGAGTTAACGTGATCTCAGTTTAATGCAGTAAAATACGAAAAATAACTGATTTAAAAGGAACAAGGAGAATAGATAATAATTATCATAAATATCTGCTCAGAAATTTAAACCTTTTAATACCTACCATGTAGGACTAGATAAGAAAATTTAGAAAGACAGTACCTAATAGTTGTATTACAGTTCTGCGAGTAGGGAATATAATTCAAAGTTCTGGAAGAAGTCTTATATCAAACCTATAGTGAAGTGGTCATTCTTTATATTGGTATGTATAAAACCAGATTGGACATAACGCTCATGACTAGGTTGTTTATTGTTAGAAGACGTACCTAATATAAAAATAATAATACAAAAAAACATTATTACAAAAGGAAGAAAAGTAAACAAAATAATAATTCCTTTTTTGTAACCGATAAAGATAGATAACAATAAAGACGGAACTTGAGATTCATGTTCCGTACAGTGACCCATTTTTGTGCCGTCAATGAAAATAATTTATCCACGATTTTGCGATCAATCCAATGCAACAACCTTTGAACAAGCTCAAGATGCGTGCTGAGAATTTAGAATTACTCTTGAAATCCGGAGTATCTCAGGAAATACAACAGTACATAATGACATTATACGGTAGGTGCTGATTCAACCTACCCAAATTGGCTAATCAGTGAAAGCATCATACACTTGAAGAAAATCTTTACTGTCATGCCGTTGCGATCAATTCTTTGTCACACAAAAACAACAAATAAAAATAATGAGTTAAATTGTTCCTATATACAAAATTGTATGTGGCAAATACATTATTAGTGAGCCTTCAAAGCTTCTCATATTAGGGGGAGCTAGGAAATAGTTTACTATATTGAACAAGGGAGATAATAGTTATATAAGACAAGTAAAGGATCTGCGTACATAAAGATTAACTCAGATTGAATTTCTAATTCATCAGTCTACCGTGACTCAATACGGTTGGATATGCTTCAAGGAAAGATCTTATTAAAGTTATTGCCTCTATATTTTCAAATATTTTCAAATACACTGTTCCTGTTGACCTAATAATAAATTATCGTAGTTCTCAGCAAAATTATGCTCCAGAACTTGGCCTAAATCTGTATCCGTGCTGTGGTCTTTTGGCAGCGTGTTTGACTTCATGAGCTACAAATGTATCCATTCTAATCCGCCCCCCCCCCCCGTGTGGGGGCGGATTAGAATATCTCCCATCGTATATCCTGCGCGTCGTAAAAGGCGACTAAAATAACCGAACTACTGTCGGTATAAACAGTAACCTCTTCTCAACCAACAGCTTTGGGTGGACGCGTTGAGAAGAGTCAGGACACCTTCTTGTCCTTGGGTTGAGAAATTGCCCCTAAAGTCGGATGAACCAGTAGATACCATCTGGTCAACGACATGAGGATGCAGAAAGCAAATGGGAAACTACTGCATTAAAGATCTCAAAGATATCCCAAGAGAAACTCGTAAAATGAGTATATGCGTTTTACGAGTTCACAACATGGCTGTTAAGACATTGTGACTATGATGATGAAATGTATCCAGAAGTTAGGTTAACATATTATGGACTATGGACTGATGTGCAAAAAATGACGATAGTGGTAATAGTAATAGTAGTGAAGAGAGAAAGAAAATTAGTTTTTAATATCTATTTGTAAAGTGATTCTAATTAAATCTTAAAAAATGTTTATCCATAGGGCCGTAGCTAGGCGTTGACCATGGAGGGGGTTCATGGTGACCTTAGGGGGGGGGTTCATATATAAAAGGATATGTAATGTCTTAATTTGCTTAAAATCCGTATAGATTGTATCGCTGCTAATGTGTCATGAGCACCGAGGGATTAGTTAGTAGTAGAATAAATCACTAAGCTTGGAGAAAGCATCCCTGATTATTTTTATATTGTATTATTTTAGTAGCTATTTCATTCATGGGAATACTCATGGGGGGACCTTATGGCACGCCTAAATTTGCAAAAGTTGTAGAAGATTTAAGTTGCCAGGTAGTATCACCCGGCTTCTGTGGCTTAATAGTTACGTACTGTATTCTATTACTTGAAGCGCGACTCCTGCCAGTAATGAGCGGCCTCACGTACTCAAATTTGTAGGAGCTTATTGAGACGATACTCAATTACATTACAACGTAGCTTCAAATAATGACAAGAGATATCTCGAAACCGTCCGGATATCTGGTCCGCAGTGAATCTCTGAAAAGCGACATCAACACCAGAACTAACAAACCAAATTCGTCTGGAAACATACACACCTCCAGATATCTGGCCGGCGAGAACGCGTGTTCGGGCCATTTTTTCTTATCGAGCCAAGCATTATCTTGACTTAAATGATGGAGTAGGTGTGATTTAGAGACCAAGGTCGTCCGGTGTTTTCGGGCCCTTGTTTCATTCAACGATTCGGTTTCATTCTGGTGTGTGTTGGGTCGATGGTGCCTTATCGGATCATCTGATCTTCCTTTAATTAATCGGCTAGGTACGCTGGCGGGCCCATTTCCATACGTAGATAAGGTGAAAAGTAGACTTTTTCAGGATGCGTAGTAGTTGTTTTTTCATTCAGAATCCGGCTGTAGCATGTAGCGTACCGCCGCGGCTCCCACTGAAGCATTTCCGATTCACACTCCTTATCTCACGGTTTGGAGTGATTTGTGGTATACCCGGTATGTTGCTGCATCGGATGGAGGCGATGTAGTACCGATGATGTTGAATGGGTTTGATCTTCTAAGGAGGTGTCCATAAATCACGTGAAAGGGTCGGGTATACTCTCGGCAGGCTGTTTAATCTAAATTCTCAGCGGAAGTGTTTTGACAGATGATGAGCGGACATCCGTGTAGTAGTTTTTCCGAAACTATATAATATGCTGCTCAAGTGAAATCCGAATACTGAGAAAAAAGGGTTGCCGTTGACAAAATGCGGTAGGACAAAATACAATAATAAACGGACTCATTGGCCATAATTAGTTTATTAAAAAAAGGCAGCACAAGACAAAAAAATACAACATAGTGGGGCCCACTCCATGTTGACGAATGCACTCCTCCAGCCTATGCGGCATGCTCGTGATCGGATTGTTGATAAACTCTAGAAGTACAACCCCCCAAGCTGCCTCCAGAGCATGTTCCAATTCGTTCAGCGTGGTCGGAGGATTGGTAAATCCCTATGTACCGACCCATCCAATCCCATACTTTTTCAATTGACGATTAATAGGGTGATCGTAGATGCCAGAAGAGTACTCTGACCTTAGCTTCCTGTAGGAACCTCATCGATACTCTTGCAATATGAGGACGTGCCTTATCTTGCTGGAAAAACCCCCTTCAAAGCCTCGGACTTGTGGAACGGCATTGGTTTTAACACCTCCTTCACATAACGTTGCGCAGTCATTGTGTCACGAATCACAAGTAAAGGTGAGTTGCTGTTGAATCCAATGACACCCCGAACCATCAAACCAATAGGACGGTGTACATGGCGCTCAACAGCAAACTGTAGATCACGTCGTTCACCCCGTCGCGTCCGTCATGTGCCCCCAGACGAAACCTGGCGTCGTTGGAGAATGCAATCTGATGCCGCTCAGCATGCCATTGTCGGTGTTTTTGGTACCAAGGCGATGATTTGCAGTGAGTGGAAGCAATAGCATCGGACGCATTGGACGATATGATCCCTAAGCCTCAGCGTCAGCAACAGCTCGAGTGGATCGCATTCTGTCTTGAATGGCCAATAGTCGTAGATGACGATCTTGCCGGTCTGTAGTTCTTCTACGTGCTCCAGAACCTCTAGCTCGCTGCATTCGTCCTTATGCGGGCCATGCTGCTACAATTGTAGCCACGCTAAGCCCCATGGTTACAGCAATTGCTCCACGTTCTCGTTGGGCTATAATTAGACCCCGTGTCGTCTTCTAGGGGGCATCTTGACACAAACAATTCATCTCTTTTACACAACCAACTTGTCTCTCGCCAAATTTGTAACCGATATCATCGCTTTTGAATCGACAAAAAGCCACGCTTTGTTCAAGCCAATGAACAGAAATGTGGATCTTACGTCGGCTTTTGAGAATCCCATATACAGGACCATTGAATAGAACCTCCTTCCAAAGAGAGTCATTGGAAACCATAAAAAATGCAAAGTAGCTTACTTAGGTTTAGGTCACATACCTAGAGGCCCCAAATATAGGCTGCTGAAAGACATTTTAGTGGGTAAAATAAAAGAGAGGAGAGATACAGATCGTAAGCAACAGCATTCATGGCTCCGAGATATCAGAAACTGGTGTCACGTCAATGATATCTGAAGAATAGTGAGAAGAGCAGAGGACGGCACCCTACACATCGTCGGCCAGGAGAGCAGATAACCGATGCTGCAAGGCGTATGTCACCCAAAGAAGGAGAATATTGTGCATAAGATGTTTTATTAGCAATATTTTGATCCTTCCCTTTTTGTGTATATACATATATAACGATTTTTAAGATATATTAAAGGGAAACAGGTAGAATTTTCATATGCAATCAACAAATTATTAAACCATATTAATGGGTGAGCCAAATTTAGGGTGTGATTCTATTTTTCGAATAAAACTCAAACTATTTCGAATCCTTTGCGATCCTTTATTGTATTGCAAAGACTGACTTTTATCATTTATACGTGAAAGATAATATCGGGCAAAGGGCCTCCGCGACTCTTCTTGCAATACATAATTCTGCGACTGAAATTTTTTATAAAATTTTGGCATGTATGAGGTTGTGTATCACCAATTACACGCCGGATTTCATCTCTCAACTCCGGAATCGTTTTGGGATTGTTGGAATAGACTTTTCCTTTCATGTAATCCCAAAGGAGGAAGTACAATGGGGTTAGATCGCATGATTTTGGCGGCCAATCAGTATCACCTTTCACGAAATCAAGCGATTGGGAAATTTGGATTTCAAAAAATCGATGGTTTCGCCTGCAGTGTGACTCGTCGCTCCATCTTGTTGAAACCACATGTTGTGAGTGTCCATGCCATCCAATATCGGCCATAAAAAGTTTTCTAACATCGCTTGGTAATTGACACCACTCACGGTTGCCGCCTTTTCATCCGGTTTTTCGAAGAAATACGGCCCAATCACTCCTTGCGCTGAGAATCCACACCAAACAGTGACCCGTTGTGGATACATGGATACCTCCGCATACGTCCTAGAACTTTCATCGCCCCAGATGCGGCAGTTTTGTCTGTTGACGTAGCCATTTAGATGAAAATGGGACTCGTCACTAAAAATGATTTTCACTTGACAGCTGCTCTAAGATCCAGTTAGCAAACGTTCGACGTCCTCCGTGATCATTTGGCAATAGTTCTTGCGTCAACTGAACTTTGTACGCATGAACACCCAAATCGTCTTTCAAAATTCGCCGCAGAGATCCATAAGAAATGCTGACGCTGCGAATGTCGGCGGATGGAGGTGGATGGGCTGTCGGCGACACTCTCACGAATTGCTTCATTGTTTTCGTTTGAACGCACTGAACTCCGATGCGGTACATGTCGCAGGTCACATAACGAACTAGTTGACTCGAACTTCTGCACCATTTTTCGTATAGCCTTCTCAGATGGTCGATCAAATCTACCGTATTCACTTCGGAGTTTGCGAAATTTGGTTCTCACATAACGCGAATTTTCGTAGTAAGTTTGAATAACTTTAACACGCTGTCGCACGCTAAACGACGACATGATTACAAATGGTATGTACTGAAGATGTCAGATGTGACATCTGAAATGTCAAACGATTCGACGTTTAGAAAAAATACACGTTTGATTTTCTACCCCTAAAGTTGGCTCACCCCTTATATACAGGGTGGTTCAATAAGTGCGCGGTGCTCTCTAGCGGCCATACCGTTTCAATTAGACGAAAATGTTTTAACCAAAAAACGTTTCTTTTCAAATGCTCTACATTTAGAAATTAATTTCAAAGATGGCGGACTTCCGGATATACCGGAAGTAGGTATCAACTTCCTTATTTTAAATGGAACACCCTACATATTATTACGTTTTTGAATTCAGCATCGATTTTTAGGTCCAGTTTGTTAACCATTGTTTAGACATAAGCCTATTTTCAGAGTTATTCAGCAATTTTTACAAAATTTGACGTTTGTAGTACTTTACAAGAAACGTTAATATCTCGGAAACTGGATGCGACAGAAAGATGGGGGTTTCGGTTTTGAAACAAGCAAAGAACGCTCTTGTATTTCAGTGAGATCGCCGTTTCCAAAGAACATTAAATCAATAGACTAGCAATATTCAAATTTGAAAAGTTAAAAACGTAAAAAACTTTTTTTTTCAAATGAGATGGTATCATAAGTTTCACATCGGTGGATGCGAAATTAAATGCTCTTTCACTTTTATCTAGGCACATGTGGTTCTATCTTTGATGGTTTTTAAGATATTTACGGTTTTGTAATTATTGTGTAGGAATTGGAAAAATCGTAGGTGGCGTGGCTCGCAGACGAAACAATTGGCAGGAAACCTTTCATCCAAAGTGTTTCAACTTCTAATACTAAAGTGTGCTTTCGCTCCATGTAGCTGTAACCACGTTATTCACCAGTGGTGAATTTTTTAACAGGTTTTCCAAATTTTCATTTAGAAAATTTTGGAAAACATTATTTTTTATGCGGTTTCCAATAATACCACCCCAAATAATGCTTAGACTCCATGCTGGTTGTCAACAAACTTCTCAAAATTTGGATTTACGTGGGCGTAAAATATGAGAGAAGGAAACATGTAGTAGTAATACATGAAGGTAGGGAGTTTGACATTCTCGCAATTCTAGTTGAAGATCCGCATAGCAGTGCTACAGCAGAAATTAGTCGCTATTTGGGGATTGGTCAAACATCTGTGAACATGATCTCAACGGAGTACATATAGCATCCTTATCACGTGCAGCTAAATCAAGCAATTGAAAGACAAGACTTTGAAAACTGAATGAATTTCTGTAATTGGGGTCGTGCTCGAGTCCAAGAAGATGCACTCCTTTTCAACAGTGTGTTGTTTACGAATGAAATGAAGCTATAATTCTTGCATTTTCTTTTTATGAAATGTAGCTACAGCGTTATTATTGACGGCCATGTAAACTGGCATAATTTACATTTTTATAGCGACGTAAATCCAAATTTTGAGAGGTTTGTTGACAACCAGCATAGAGTCTAAGCATTTGGGGTGGTATTATTGGAAACCGCATATTAAATCAATGTTTTCCAAAATTTTCTGAATGAAAATTTAGAAAACCTGTTGGTAAATTTACCACTAGAGTTTCTAAGAATAATGTGGTTACAGGTAGGTGGAGCGAAAGCACATTTTAGTACTAGAGTCCGAAACACTTTGGATGAAAGGTTTTCTGCCAATTGTTTCGTCTACGAGCCACGCCACCTACGATCTTTCCAATTCCTACGCCATAATTACAAAACCGTAAATATCTTCAAAACCATTAAAGATAGAACCACATGTGCCTAGATAAAAGTGAAAGAGAATTTAATTACGCATCCACCGATGTGAAACTTATGATACCATCCCATTTGGAAAAAAAAAGGTTTCTCAGGTTTTTAGCTTTTCAAATTTGAAAACTGCTAGTCTAATGATTTAATATTATTTTGAAACAACGATCTTACTGAAACACAAATACATACCTTGCTTGTTTCAAAACCGAAAACCGCATCTTTCTATCGCGCATAGTTTCCGAGATATTAACGTGTCTTGTAAAGTACTACAAACGTCAAATTTTGTAAAAATTGCTGAATAACTCCAAAAATAGGCTTCGTAGACATAACTAATGTTTAACAAACTGGACCTAAAAATCGATGCTGAATTCAAAAACGTAATAATATACGGGGTGTTCCACTTAAAATACGGAAGTCGATGCCTACTTCCGGTATATCCGGAAGTCCGCCAACTTTGAAATTATTTTCTAAATGTAGAGCATCTGAAAAGAAACTTTTTTTATCTCAAACATTTTCGTCTAGTTCAAACGGTATGGCCGCTAGAAAGCACCGCGCGCTTATTGGACCACCCTGTATACTATCGTGTTTTTGTTAAATATATTGTAACCTTTAAGTATCTAGGAGGGGGCAGTAATCTAAAGGTGTCCCAGACGTCAAAGGGTCTAGATGCAGTCCTGTTCCGACTACTTAATGTAATGTTCTAAACCCTCATCCCAGTTTTTTGCCCATCCATCAAACGCAGTGTTACTATAAACAAACAAACCATTTACCTATCGTAGAAACGCGTATAGCAATATGTATCTGCTCCCACTAGTCACTACAATACAATTCTTTACTCAACACATATCAAACCATTCCGTTGTTTTATATGAGTTGTATAACATTGTACCGCGGCACATTCTACATCCAACTCGCTCCAGAAATAAACTTGTAGACAAAAGCAGTTAGAACCTCTTAACGTCCCGCTACTAAGTTATTGATCTATAAAAACAGCTCGCGTTGAAACCGTAATTTCGTCTAGGAATGAGATTTATGAAGCAGTGATGTAGTATTTTCTACACCTGGATATTTAGTATAGGTGAGTTTACTCAAAACTGGTGATAATGCAGTTCCCATTTGAGGGCTTGACTCACTAATCAATAGGGAATTTTTGAGGCGATAGTCGTGTCATGAAAGCCAAATGTTTACACGTTGAAAAGGTATTAGGGTGAAAGTGTGACAGTAGCAAGCAGAAAACACAGAACGCACAGAAAAAGACAGGACATGGTTGCAGCGGTATTTGCTGTCATAGGTGAAATCATTGGAATCAAACGTAGAAAAGTTCAACAATATATAGAGAAGATATAGGTGAGGCAGTAGATCTAAGAATAAAAATGCACTAGAAGCTTCCAAAACACTGATAAAGAAACTTCTTTCACTATCCCTCTTCACTCTATTCTTCAAGTCTTCTTGACTTTTTATAAACGTGGAAACCTTTAATCTTAGACAAGGAAAGAGAGAGGACGGAACGCGCGACTAACATTTCTGTTACCAAATGGCACCAAAAAACTACCAAAATTTACCTGTGATACGTGATTCCTGGCTCCTTCCTGCTGCTGTAGCTTTTACAACTGTAAGCTGCACACCCTACCGTCATGCACACTACAATATTTTACAACGATTGATCTTAAAAACGTTGAATAACATAAAAAAATATTTTGGTGGCTATTCATTTTTGGTAACAGCTAATCACAGCTAATTCATATAGCATCGAACGGGCGTGCGGTAACACATCTCTTTACTTATCTAAGCCTTTAATATTCCTCTAAAAACCTTAAAACATCAAACCGTCCAGACATCAGATTTTATTAAAGAAAGGACAATGATCCTTAACAGGAGTATACTACGTATTTTGGTGCTTTGTTTTTTAAAATTAGGGGGGACCATGAGTTAGACTACAAAAATTCAATTCTTCCATCTACTGAGAGAACTTTCCTTAAAAGACATTTACTTTTAGACTTTTACTATGCAAAATGAAATGAATGAATTCTATTGTAATGCTTAGCCCGGTCACAAAATAAAACAATCAATAACATAATCACACACACAACAGCTATAAACAGACAAACTGTTAAAATGTGATATATATAAATTTATCTGAAAGGTATTCATCAAAAGAATAAAATGCCTTTGATAGAAGATGACGTTTGAAATGTGCATCACTTAGAGCTTTGACACTGCTTGATAAAATGTTATAGATTTTCATTCAGTAGTAGTTAATTCCATTTTTAAACCTTTCAAGCCTTAGGTAGTCCCTACGCAAATTATTTCTGTGCCTCGTGTGGTATGGATGCTCATCAGAATGTTACCTCTAACATAGCAGACGCACCCTAAAATATAAATGCAAGGTAGTGTAAGCAATTTGAGATCTATAAATGCATTTCTGCAACAAGTATCATAAATAAGATGAGATAATATTGTTATACCTCTCTGTAGTGAAATTAGGGTTTTGATATGGCAAGAGAGGTCCCAATTTATAATACAGTATTTTAAACTAGAATGGGAATGTCCATAATATGCTGCTTTTAATGCAGGTTGGCTAGTGACGAAAGATAGACTGCTGATCAGATAAGCACTCTTAGATAATTTTTTGATATTTCTTTGATACGCTGCTTCCTAGTCAAGGTATAATCTATGCGAACTCCCAGTTATTTGACAGGTGTAGTATATCCTCTTTCAAATGTTTCATATTGAAATTCAATCGTTGCGACCTCAGATGATTTATTTTTAGTGAATTCGCTGGGCACCAAACTTCTAATTCTGATTTTTGTGCGACAGTATGCTGGCCTTGGTCTATGTATGTCAATGTCAAAGCCCCTAAAAGCATAACTTGTTAGATCCATTATTGCAGAGGATGTACTTTCTTTTGCAAGAAATCCATATGTTCACATGATGAAAAAAGATTGTGCTCTTGAAAGAATTGGACAGTTTTTTTATTTGTAAAGGAGTCAAACATTTTTGATGAAACAGGTAATGAGACTATTGGCCCACAGCTGGGCATATCATTCTATGATCCACTTTTGCAAAGTGGAATAATTTTAGCTACTTTAGAAATCCTTGGAGACAATTGAATTTTTAAACATTGATTATTTCATTAATTTTGTAACTGGTATAATAATTATATTTTTTATGTGCTTAATAATTTTGGTATCCATGCTATATGGATTTTGACTAGTAGCAGTATTTTTTAAACCATCACTGATGGATATTACTTCATTGAAGTTGTTTACTTAAAAGTAGTAAACGTCTTCTTCATCAAAGGTTCCACCCACTGTCGTCACATTAGCTATCACGTTCTCGTCCCTACAGTCGATCAAAATGTGTACATTATAAAATAGTAGATATACACCTACACCCTACAACAAGCATTAGCCTTCTAGGTGTAGCCTTATTGGTAATTGTTTCAAAATAAGGATGATTTTAGAGTTATGGGTACAATCTAGGCTTTTACTATAAGACAAGGTGTCACATCATCTTTCCCGAAACATGCGTCTAGACTAATTTCATCGTCAACTCCAACGGATTTCCAAAAATCATTACTATATTAGTAAGCGGTAAGAACCGCCCGTCCCTTATGAACTAATGTATTACACCCAAAGTTTATTTGACTTTACCTACACCCTACAACAAGCTTTAGCCTTCTAGGTGTACCTTTATTTGTAATTATAGCAAAGTACGGATGAATTTAGAGTTATGGGTACAATCCAGGGTTTCACCATAACACAAGGTGTACATTATGCTTCTCGAAACTTGTACCTAGACTAATTTAATTGTCAACTTCAACGGATTGCCAAAAATCGTTACTATTATCTTACCGCCCGTCCCCCATGAACAAATTTATTACGCCCAAAGTTTATTTGACTTTAAAATAAGCATCTCGTAGCATATATCACATCAGGAAACGAATAAAGCACGCGGACATCAATGTTTTTTACATCATTATTTATATCTATTTGTGTAAAAGTCAAAACTAAAATAGCCGGTATAATTTACGGTGACATTTTACAAATTTTACTAAAAATACCCCGTCGAGGATAGAAATCCAAACAGTGGGATTAAGGCTTGTCAAGTATCTACCTCCCGTGAAGAGCTAGGTAATATTTAGACATTCTGGACCGTTGTAATGGTAATGTTATAAAGATCTGAGAGGTAAAATGGTCGTTCTTTCTTGCAATATGCCTGACGGTACATCGATATCAGCAAGGTTCCTTTCTGGTTTTTAATGAAGCAATTAAAAACGTAGTCGCTGGGTCATTTCATTGGATTGTGACAGATTTATGACACTTTGGTCGTCATACAGTTGCTTAATCATATCGACAAACCATAAAGCCCTTTTTGCTCAGAGGAGAGACAATAAAATAATTATGTAGTGATACACTGTTTATTTCACATTTTGTAGTAAAAGATTATCCCATTTTTTTGGATACATGCGCGATTATTCAATTGCTCATCATATACTGTCACTGATACTGGCTAATAAGGAAAAAGAAATCATGTTACTTCAGATCTAGGTTCTACCCCTCTTTCTATTTGTATCTTTATTGTACCACTGTCGTAAGTCATAGATCAAAAAGTAACGGGAAGTGCTTACTCACGACCCACTCAACTCAAACCTCAGAATAACAACTGAACGTAGAGGTAGTAAGCAACTAATTCCAATAGGCCAACATCTTTTCTTACGTTGTCATATTGACCATCAGATACGGCAATCATAATTGTTTACTATCGCCTTAATTGTATAGTATCCAGAAATATTCCATTCTACGCTCAAAAAGACGGTGCTTTGATGGTTCAGGAATGATTACTGCAAAATCAATAGATATGTTGACCTATACTGCGTAACTGCATGTTTCTTCATCATAACGTAAATTCTGTCTTACATAAATTTTGAGGAGTTGACAACGCCTATGTAGTTTTCCTGCGATTTGTTTATGGTGAATCCTGACTGTCAAACGTTTCTTTTGTTTGTGCGTCTTTTATGCTTGGTCAGTAAAATCGAATTCGCTATTTGTTGGTAACTGTAGTGAAGCTTTACGGATTGTTGTGCTATATTCGAGTATAGTTTAACAGTTTTTCGAGATGGGACAGTGCAGAGCAGTGTTTGTAACATGGGTTGCATTGGAAGAATTTTCAGGTTAGTTGGCAATGTTTGGAGGCTGAAGTGTCAAAGGATGGCTTTGAGCACGCCCTGCTGAAGTGGTCTGTTTACTACCTCTATGTTCAGTTGTTACTCTGAGACTCAAACCTATCGTCACCAGTCAAAATAGGCTGGACAAGTGCGAGAAAACGTCAATGCTTACACGCCAAACTATGCCCACAGTTACATATATTAACTTCTACAAGCCTAAATCTGTGATATTGTGGTAGACATTTGTTATTTGTTTGACCTTCAAGCTCTATCTGTGATATTGTGGTAATGATTTGTTACCTGTATGCGTTTTGCCCTGAGCTTTGTGTGAGAAAGCTAGGTCCAAGATAATCGGTAATACCTTTTTTGGAAGTACCGTCCCTAAACAATGATCTGGATAAATTATTTTGGTATGGTCATATACTGAAGTGGCATTGTCTTAATATTTGTGGAGCAGGACTTAATTTTCAAAATAAAAAAATTGAGCATAATAAAGCTTCCCAGAGAATCCTTCAGCAATTTATTTATTCATTTATTAAATTGTGTCTGAGCTACATTGGATTAATTGGTTGGTTTAAAATATTTTTTCTTTTTTTTTGCTTTTTTTGCTTTTGTTTTATATACATATATTAGCATTAGTTAATTAGTAGTTATTATTAGAGGAAAAAACACATGTTCGGCTAGGGCAAGGTATATGCCAAGACATGTCGTCCGCAATACGCCAGAATGGGCCTCCAATTGGCAGTTAACCACTTTGCGAATAACACCATTCCTCGTATTCACTTTTGCTCTAGTCTTCTCAGTTCTAGTATCTGTAATAATCCGTAATAATTGTTGTGATGTCAAGTAGCGCCATTTAGCGAGAACCGCAAAATCAAATCGGAAAAATTTATATTCAACAGATCATTAGAAAATAATTGCTTTTTCAAAATAAACGTAACTTGTTTAAATCCGTCAACTTAGGCCCGGTTTCACCACAATATTTTATCCAGGATTAAAACATTATCTGGGATTAAATCCTAGATAATTTTATAGACGAGTTTCACCACATTCTTATCCAGGATTAAGCACGTATATCCGAGATAAAATTTAAACTCCCATATTTGGAGAATAAAATGTTTAATCGGAGATTTAGAATGCAGATGACAGTTGAGGTGACGTGGCTGACGTGTCTGCGAACTTCAAGGGGTTACAAATGTTGCAATTTGGAGAAGTGAAGAAGAGGTAGTTTCAAGGCATTCTTAAGCTATGAGTTTTACAGCAGCCATAGTGTCAAGTGTCGTACTGGGGTACTTCTTAAAGAATCATGGCTCGTCTTTTGATAAACTACAACAAGCTTCTATCAAATTAATGTGGGTAAATCCCGACCGACCCAGCCATCAGCTATGTGCAGTACCGGCGCACCATGCATCCTAGTCGTCCCGTTGAAGTAGTACTTAAATCGTCGACCGGGCAGAGGTAACGTGGCTGACGTGTCTGCGGGCACGAAAAAACCACAACAAAATCTCAATAGTACAAAGGTAACACAAAATTGAAAATGAACACCGCTATCCGCTATGACCACACCCAGAATTATGTGTTATTCATGTCAAATTCTCAAAATTGTGAGGTTATAAATGCTCCCGTTACGCTGTTGCCACGTCTTAGTTTGAATATATCCGAGATTAGTTAATCCTAGATATATTTGCGCAGGTGAAACAGAAATTAATCTAATCGCGGATGAAATACTTCGATTAATTTTATCCAAGATTACGTAATACGGGATTAGTATGGGTTTGGTGAAACCGGGCCTTAGAGCTAAGATATTGCCATTTAAATAAACATTTGTTTGACGTTCCTCCACCACTACATTCACCACTACATTCTACAAGATAGAGCAAAATACGATTCACAAAATACCATACATGTTATGCAATATACGATGTGGGTGGTATATTTGTTGGGAAGAAGTCACTTTTTACTTCCCACACCGATAGGTGAGGGGAATATTGTGATCGCGAAAACTTTCGATTTTGAGATAATACGCTTTTTGGGCGTTTAATTATGTCTGCATAACGAAAATCCATGTCACTCATTTCCGTCGGTCTGTCTGTCTGTCTGTCGGTCGGTCTGTTGGTCTGTCTGTTCGCGTTTTTCTACCCTCGTAATCTCGGCAACCGCTGCATGGATTGTGATACAATTTGGGTACCAATATGCTGTGAGGTCCTAGTAGGTAATTTAGACACAGTATCATTAGAGTGGCAAGGATGAAAAATGCGTATGGTTTTCAAAAGTCGTGTCAGTGGCGGCACAGCAATAATAAAAAACTAAAAATATAAGAATAGCTCAAACTTCGTTTTTAAGCAATTTGGGGGTTCCCGATTGTGTCGTTTCGTCCAGTTGAAGCTCGCAGAATAAAAATTGTGTCGCTTTGGTTCCTACGGAGAGATTTAGGAAACTATTTACTAATTTTTGTGTTGGATGTTCTTTTAGGGCAGGCGGACGATGATTTGGTTGCAAGGGATCTCAGACTATAGCTTCATACAAAGGGAAAATAATAAAATGATATCACTGTAATGTGTGGGAGGTACTGAGTCAATCAACTTGACTCCATTTTTTGATTGACGGCAACAATTGCGTCTCCTAGCGGACAGTTGCGAAACTGGAAATTAATTTCCGGCGATTTCGTTTAGACGATTTACCCGATCATTTTTTTTTTTTAGATCGAAGTATTGCCGGCATCCATTCTCAGTTGGCCAGCTGATACACTTGCGATACAGATGCAGAAGAAAGAATACCAAGTGCATCAACCAGGTGATCTTGGGAATAAAAAAACGATCGAACACAACAGTTCCTTGGGCGTATTTGCATGTTGTGCAAGGACCATCGATCATCAGAGATGAACTTGTAATGTGCCTGCCTGCTGATCCTTATAAGCGCAAAATTCGCGATCATTGTTTCTTGGCAGGTGGCTGGCGGACATAAAGCCAGCTCGGACTGGACTGGACGTAAAATATGCGCCGTTTGGCAGACCGCGTTCACAACACAAGAGAAAAGCAAGATAAATGATGCGCCGCGGCCGTTTATCGTCTATCAATAATATAAATTGTCCAAATACGATTATATATTTTAATTGTGCAGACAAGTGGTTTTATTAATGAGCGTCGGGGAGAGCGCCTTCGACCCACACACGCGCCAGGTAGAAGTCCACTTGACTTTTTTCGTCGCGTTTTAGTTGGTTGACGCTAAGGGATTGAGAGGACCGGACGTCTGAAAAGCGTCACAAAATAGTTCAGTTTTTTTACGTGGACCATTGACTGGAACATTCAAAGGCTGTGGTTCTTGATTGGGACTTTTCTTCAAATGATCATTTTCTACTTTTCTTTTGGGTGGTGGTGAAATTGGGGTGGGGGTCGTAAAACTAAAAAAGTTGTTGTATTAATAATAGGCCATCTAATATCTATTGACTTGTGAAAGAAAGACCTATCGTCATAATAGACTTTCTTAGGTCTATCCGAACATTGTCTTGTCTGTTACAGAAACCAAGGGACTTTGACTATGACTTATAAACACGAATATTGCTGTAGCTCGTTTTGTATTATGTAACGTGGAAACTGTTGGATTGATTTTAATGAAATGAAATAATGCTGTGGTATTATTAACGTGGTGAAGATGGAAAGCGTTTATGGATTTTATAAATCGTGTCAGTGGCGGCGCAGCAATAATAAACAAACTAAGAAGCAGCTCAATTTTCGTTTTTAGTCGTTTTAGGGATTTCGTGGGGTAGTTAGGGGGTGGGGGGTCATAAAATCAAATTTTTTGTTGTATTCATAATTGACCTGTGAAAGGAAGACCTAGGTGCATAACACACTTTTTTGGTCGGGCGGTTGATGATTACAGGGGGATTTCATACTTTAGCTTCATGCTATGGCAAAATATTAAAGTGGTATCACGATAATGAGTGGGAAGTACTGAGTTAATCAACTTGACTCCATTTTATTTACTCCCCTGCTGCTGATTCACCCCATATTAGCTTTGCCACTTCAAAGGCAGTTGTTTCTAAAAAGGAAAGTCCCATCTTTGAAATACATATTTATAAATATGTAGGATCTAGGAGTTATCCAGGATATATCATAGTACGGTGAAGCAGGGATTCATTTGTTTAAAAAAATTATTTGCATTTGCATTTTTCTATTTTGTTTTGAGCTGTTAACTAGTTTGAAGTTAGACCCATCCTGTATATTCAACAGATACAGATTCGATATCTGAAATCGTATCAGTTCCTTTCTAGTAAAACTCATATCAACTTCAAATTCTGATTCAAAACATATCGCGATAGAATCAAGTATTCAAATGCAGTGAATATCGTGGAACAAATATATCTAGAATAGGTATCGAGGTAAGACATCGTTGGAGAAAATATAACATTTTGATGTCACACGCGCTTGGTTTTGTTAAAAAAAATTATTCAAAACCCCAGTTGTGGAAATCCATTGACAATATGAAAAACTTGGTTTAAGCATATCCCCAAACTCATTATTTTACCTGAGTTTATGTATTGTGTTGTTACACTCTCATGAAAGGATTGCGGCGCAGTTGGTGTTGTGGGGACCACAAGTATCAAGTAGTATATGTGATATTTATGTAAGTAGTTGTAAATGGAATATAAGCAATGGCGGACCGGTGGGCGTAACGAAAACAAAAGTGCAGGTACTTATTCTTATATTCTGAGGTATAGGGAATTTTTCACCGTAAATTTGAAATAACACTATGTGTTGTAAAATTTCCGAATGCTTATACAGACGCCCTTAGATGCTTGTTCCAAGAAGACCAAAATCTTGAGCTATTTGTGCTAAGATTATGGAATGCTTCAGTCAAACTCAGTATTCTTGCAGGTGATATGTACCTTGTTTTGTTTTCATGATAACCATATCCTTGATTTACGGTTTCGGTATTCTTACTTTCAAGACTTCCAGAATTGAAAATATTCGCTTAATATAACCACTCTTTATTCTGTGATATAACCCTATATATTATGACCAAAGATACCACATTCTTGGTTCAATATTATTGTATTTATCGCATTTGGTAAGATGTAACACATATAACTGAATTAAAATATATATTCTTCGTCCAAGAATTTATTTTTATGTATGCAGGACACCACCGCTGTGCTACATTTTTATTTTTCCGCAATCTACCTCATATCAGCTCTTCAGCCTCAGCATATATCGTATATTCCCTGAATACAAATGTGCCCAGTTACAACGCGAAACTATGATAACCATACTCGTGGCAAGGATATGTTTACACGGGTCTCCTTCTATTTACCCTTTTGAATATGGTAATTCCTTCCCACCGAATTTATAGTAACGTTCGAACGTAGCAGTGGAAATAAAGCGGGGCGCGACTATATTGAAATGGGGTGGCGACACGAATCTGTCACTACTTACACGGCATGCTCGATCTTTATGTTTCATTTTTTGCCCTGATACGCGAAGTGTGGATGCGCACGGAATCGTTTGTCTATGCCAATAAATTATTGCTTTTGTGTGTCTTTGATACCATTTAAATGAAGCATATACGTGCTACTTCTCAATGGGAAAATTGTTCCAAGCACGTTGACGTCATCATCATCATCATCATAGTCACAATGTCTCAACAGACATGTTGTGAACTCGTAAGATGCATTAAGTCGGAGCTAGAGTACTGCCGACACGAATATTATCAATAGCATCCACCCAGCGTGTTTACAAGTTACAAGTTTCTCCATATTATCGCTTCTGTGAATATGTCCGAAGAATGTAAGCATTCTCATCGACACAATGGAGGATAGTCTCTTTGGATTACCGAGCTCATCCAGTATGGAAACATTAGTTCGATGGGGGGAATAAGGAATTCTCAACATTCTCCTCCACGTCCACATTTCAAAAGCATCTGTGCGAGCTCGATCTACCTTTTTAACAGTCCAAGTTTCCGAGGCATACAAAAATATGGAGAAAACAAGAGACTGAACCAGTTACATTTTGGTAGCTTTAGTGATGTTATGGTCACGCCATATTTTAGTAAGCTTTGTCATGGCCACCCCCGCCTATTGAATGCGCCGTCGAACCTCATTCTCACAGCTACCTGAATTGTCGATCAAAGAACCGAAACTTTGAATTACCTCACAACGGCCTATTGACTTTATTTCTCGATGATTGTCATGCTCTCTATCTACGATAATAAACTTGGTCTTGTTGTAGTTACTACCAAGACCATATGCAGCACTGTGTTGTTCTAAAACGTACAACAAAGGTACTAGTTCTTCCTGAGAAGCAGCAATAAGGGTTATATCGTCAGAAAATCTTAAGTTAGATATTTTGCTTCCGCCAATAGTTATACCGCCATTCCAGTTGTCCAATACCTGTCTCATCACAAATTCAACGTTGACGTCATACTTTTCTACTTTATTAAGTAACATACGTTTAGCAAATTGACGCAATGTATAAAAAATTCTATGTGTGTTCATGTTACACGTTGTAAATTAACAAGTTTAATAACTGATTTATTTTCAGCCTTTACTTCACCCAGCTACGTATTTACATTATATACCATTATACAGACGAATTATGGCTGTTTTTCGTGGATTTTGATCAAACATTAAAGCTAACGTTCTTCTTCACTACGCTTTGGTTTATCGTATATAAATCATCTTCATGTGTAATTATTATTTATAATACCTAGATGTCGGTCACATTTCTGTAAATTTCTTTTTGTGAAGCAGCCTCTATGGGTTTATTTATTTATTCAGCTCTCCCAAAAACTACACTTTGAGTAATCGGTAGATTTATTAAAGAAACTTCAGTCATAGATAACTTGATTTTTTCAAATGGGTATGCTTAATTTCTTTTATAGGATCAAATATAGAATTGTATACCCTTTCTAACGATATAAGGTTCTGAATCTTGTAAATATCAATTTCTTGTAGTTTCCATTTAATTTCAAATTTTCAGACAACTCGATGTTTTTATTTTTTTACCTTGAGCAACCTAGCAGGCCATGAAATATAAATAAATACGTGTTCAGATGGAAAAAATAGCTAACTAAGCAGAAAGATACAGACAAACTAGAGGAAAGAAAAAAGATTATAGAAATTTGTTACAAGAAATCCAGTCTAACCAGAAACAACAGCAGTAACATATCTAAGGTCAAAGGGAAGCTGGAGTACGACAGAGATGGATATTTTCGCTGTACAAAACGAAAGTCTAGGCGAATATACTGCAGCTTCACACTGAAAAAATGATAGGATGTTTGAAATAAAAAAGCAGGTGTGTATTCAGGAATAGTCTTGTAGTTTTTATAGAGCTAGACTATTCATGCATCAGAACTTGTTAACTGTGCCCCAATATGTTAAGATTTGGACGCCATATAGAAGTCACAATTGAAGGCTTATGATGTTCAAAAATATAGGGGATTTACGAACAACTAAAGAAAGGTATCACTTTCGAATAAAGATCACAATTTTGAGAAACTGTAACGCTATAGCTTGATACACCAAACGTCAACTAAAACTGAGAAAACACATAAAAAGGGAAATGTGAAATATTTCATCTTGTTCGCCTTTCAAGAGTGATTCGTCCACACCCAAAATAATATGAGGCAAAAAGTTCAGTTAAGTGGATATATGTTTTATATAGCACTGCTTAATGTCATTGTCACCTTAACTACAATACCTTTCGTACTATGGAAATAGGTACAAAGGTATTTGACGAGATTATAAGTTTATAAATAAATAAAAAAAAGATTATTTGCATCAACGACAGTTGTGTCAATCACAGATCAGTAGGCGGAAGATAATCAGAATACCCGCAGGTTAGACTTTCTGCAGTTCCAGTTTATATGCTTTTAAAATTAATATACTGTCAACTTCGTTACTTTAACATATAACATTTTCGATTAAATACTACATAAACAACATTAAGGTATGATTAAGCTTGACTAACCTTATACAAATCTCCGAATGTACAACAAACTCTTCGTAGAACAGTTCAGGAGCAATAAATTACCAACATAAATCTCTCTAGCGTAAGTACGACATAAAAAATACGTGTTCTATGCCTAAAATACCGAAAAACTACTCTTGTTCTTGAACTGCCGCCAAGATAAGTATCTGTAGGAGACAAACGTACTAAAACAGTGCCAGTTCAGCATCATGGTAGGTCCAGTGTTGTCAGGTGTTGAAATAATTCATTTATTTTTAAGATAATTTTAATCAAAACGTTGTGGAAATGTATGGAACATGAATCTTACCAAGTCGCTACTTTTTAATTTACAGCAATCTACTGGTCAACATAGGTCTAATAAGCTTTTCGACCGCAGCTTTTGTAGTGATTAAAAGGATGATATCTTTTTCTATGCCTCATCATCATCTCATAGTCACAATGTCTTGACAGACATGTTGTGAACTCGTAAAATGCATTTACTCATTTTACGAGTTTCTCTTGGGATATCTTTAAGATATTTGATGCAGTAGTTTCCCATTTGCTTTCTGCATCCTCATGCCGTTGACCAGATGGTTCCTACTGGTTCATCCGCCTTCAGGGGCAATTTCTCACCCCAAGGACAAGAAGGTGTCCTGACTCTTCTCAACTCGTCCACCCAACGCTGTTGGTTGAGAAGAGGTTACTGTTTATACCGACAGTAGTTCGGTGTTCCTTTTAGTCGCCTTTTACGACACAGGATATACGATGGGAGATATTCTAACCCGCCCCCACACGGGTTTTTCTATGTCTAAATAACGAAAAATTGCTCTTGTTTTCAAACCAAAATAAGCAGTGGTAATGGTAGGAAACAAAAAAAAGTTCTATAGCAGTGCTAGTTGAGCATCATCATAGGTCCAATGTTGACAGGTGCTAAAATAACTCAGGTTATGCAGATGATATCATTCAAAACATTACGGAAGTTAATTACTACATGAAACCACATTCATTTGACCTTAAAGGTTTACTAACTCGCTGACAAAGTTATTCTTGAACTGTCTCCAAGAATGCTATGTCAATATGTAAGACACAAACTTACTTGAAGAAAGTTCAGTGCCTTTGTAGGTGCAACGATGCTATATGTAAAAATGATTCAGAATTTGCCTACACATCTGGCAACTGAAGCCTATGATGTCGTTGTATAATATACATCACGTTAATACATGTAAACATATTCATCTACAGAGACTTTTTAAAGAAAAAATACGTGCTTGATGCTCAGGAACACAAAAAAACTGATTTTTTATTTCAACTACCATGAAAATAAGCTTTTATATGAGGTAAATATACCGAAGCTGCTTCGCGCCAGTGCAGAACCATGGTAGGTCCACTTTTATCATATATTTAAATAATTCGGATTTTGCAGATCATTCTAAGGAAACCATTGGTACGGTAGCATCTGGAACCTGAGCCTTTTAATTTATAGTAAGTCACGGATGGCTCCAACTCAGAACTGTGCACAGAAGCAGAGTAGCTGGTGCCAATCCAAGAGTTGAAATCTCAGTAAACCTCGGGAGTTATACCACAATCTTCCACACAGAGATGATTGCCAAAGAGTTGGGAGTCAGTGAGCTAAGAAAAGATTCCTAACAAAAATCTTTTCAGATAGCTACGCTGGAAGCACTGAGCTCCATACGGGTTGACTCAAGACTCGTATGGAACTGCAAACATATTCTCAACGAACGTGGAACAAGGAACAAAGTAACTTTAGTTTCGGTTCCAGGTTATAGCGGAGTGGAAGGCAATTTATTGGCTGACACATGAGATATGGTACAAAAATACTTGTATAACCTTGTACAAAAAATAGATAGATATGCCATGCAGCGGCTACTGACATTACAGGGTAGAAAAAACGCGTACAGACAGACAGACTCACCGACAGACCGCCAGGCAGGCCGACAGACCGAACGACGGAAATGAGTGACGCGGATTTTCGTTATGTAGATATTATAAAGCGCCCAAAAAACCTTGTATAACCTTGTACAAAAAATAAATAAATATGCTTATTTTTCCATGCGGAAGTTATCGATCGTATCGATACACGTGTGCTGATTATGAATATGAGTGCACGACCTATGCATTGATTAATGCGCTATGGTCGTAAAGAAAATAAGGCTCTCCTCCTCCTCTAATAAAGTTGTACCTCTATACTGATGGGATAGGTTTAATTTGAGGGTCCTGGAACCTATGGCTACAAAGTTATTACATGACGGCCCTAGTTATACTTCCACAGTCGGCAACAGGAGATATCAACACCAAACAGATCGAGACCTTCACCAGATCTGAAATACTACTACTGGTACCAGTAGGGGTTCCTGTAGCAGCAATAACATATTTGTTGATCCAGAAGTATAAAAAATATACGAGGAGGGCAATTAGAAGAGAAATTACAAAGCACGAATTGAGAAAATCCAGAAACAATATCCTCTCAAGAGGAGAAACTCCATCTGTGTTGTAGGACCAGAACCACTTGCGGGTATTGCGAAAAATACCGCTAAGAAAACTATCTCAGATTGGGTAGGGAGGATAACACTCCTGCACTGGTGTGATACACCAAAGCTACTACACTCGAAGGTGTACATATTCCTTTAGTCAGGCCCACCCCCGCGGATCATACAATCGATCAGGAATGACTTCCGCATTCTGATTGCCTGTTGACGGGACGAGAAACTACTTGTGGAAGTTAGATCTAAACCAAACAACGGATTGTCGTTCCTGCTATGTGGAGGACGAGACAATGAAGCATATACTGTGCTCCTGTCCAGTACTGAAAGGAGCTAGGTTTCAGACTTTCTGTTTCACCCAACTGGTACCTACTGTCTTCAAGGAAGTTTCACCCATCACAGTGAACTCTAAATAGGTGTGAGCCACAATAGACACATAATAGAGTTGCAGTGGAAGGAGCCCCGCTCACTTTCAACCTAACCTAACCTAAACTCTGATTACTGAAATGACAAAGACATGACAATTCCGCTGGTGAAATTGGAAATACTCTAATTAATATTTTTCAAACCCAGTGCTGGTTATACTTTTTTGTATCCTACATTTTTCACAAGTAGCTAATTATACAAAATCTTTCAGTATAAGAAGAAAATATTACAGTACATTGCACACATTACTGTGGTGACATCAGATTCTACAGGCACCTTTCAGTAGCCGAGAAAAAAAATTCAAAAAGTAGACCGAAAAAGTCGAAGGTTCTGATGTTTTCATTTTGGCTATCTAATAATTTATTCATTCTGATATGCTATCGTAAAATGTCAATGATTGACATCAGTTTCCCAAAAGGAGGTACTAGGCGACAGGAAGGTGAGTAGTATTTTTTCAAATTAAGAATAGATAATTGATAAATAAATGGACTTTATTTACCTCAAAAGTAAATAGGCCAAGTGTCAGCTAGTAGCTGTTTTTCAACTTCAAATATACTAAGCTTGTACTGAAAGTACAAATAAATAAGTGTGCATGGAAATAACATAACCCATATGTTCTTATATAAAAAATACTTTACTTTTTCTGTCAAAGGCAATACTGTTCAATTTTCACAAGAAAGGTCAACAACCCGAAGGTTAATTTATATTTGGCTAGTAGAGATACGAATATATGGCAACAGTGCACAGAAAACGTTGTGTAAGTCAACCCAGCGGGTATCTCTTAAAATGGTAGAATACAAATGTTTTCATAAGAAATATAATGAATTTTAAATGGCCTAAACAGTAAATTTACAAAAGATAATGGGAGATACATCTGTAGATAAGGCTTATAGTTCCTCAAACAATAACAGACTCGTCGCTGTCGTTCTTCGAACGCAATAAATTACTCACGCTTTCTTTCTCTAGTGTGCACTGCAGGGGCGCTGTTAGACCATAATGCCTTGAAGGTGAGTGCAAGAAAATTGGTAGGTCAAGATGTTTTCACCACATTTTTCGTTACTTCTTGCAGCTAAATAGTCAACTTGGTGGCGATATGCAACGTTAGAATGTGACGTAACGGATAGCTCCTACATCTTTAAGAGTATAGAACACTTAACAGCTCCCCATTGTTTTGTAGACTAAAGCGACATGCTGTATCACGTTATCAATAGCACCTAGATTTAAGACTAAAGAACACTCAAAATATCTCCATAATATTACGGAACTCAACAATACGAAGATATATCAGTAGTATATAACTGATAGATTGATGCCGTAACTTAACAATATGGCTTCCGTAAGCGTAGGTTTACGGGTGACCTCCTGGCCTACGTCACTCACCTGTGGAACAGAGCAATTTGAAAATCATGGCGAATCCCATGTTGCTACGCTTAACATATCGAGAGGTTTCGATAGAATATGGCATGAGGGAATTCTGGTCAAGCGTGTTGCTTATGGACTACCATCTGGCCTGCGCCTGTGGCCAAATAGATTTTTTAACGACACATTTATATGTGTTGTAGTCGAAGACTGTTCATCAGACGTATTTCCAATAAACGCGGGTGTTCCTCAGGGATCTATCCTATCCCCCACACTGTTTCTGCTGTACATCAACGAGCTGCTCGAAATAACATCCAATCCAGTCTACGGCTTCGCAGATGAGAGTACATTAATATCGTGCATGGAACGAGGCAAGCCAGTATCATCCCAGGGGACGGTACGTCGGCAACAGCAACATGCCTCACAGATTAACGTAGATATCAAAACAATCGTTGAGAGGATCAGTAAATAAAGTACAGTTTAACGTACAGAAAGCTCAGGCAACAACACTGACAAAGAAGTCTCACGTTGGCTTACCAACTGCGGAAATGGAGGGTCACCCAATAGTCGAGTCACCTTCTGTCAAGCTTCTGGGAATCAACATTAACAACATGTCCTGGTACGACCATGTCGTCAGTATTGCTAAAACGGCATCTGAGAAGCTTGGAATTTTGTTCTGCTGTAGGAAGCTGTACACATCAAAACAACTACTGCTGCTACAACTAGTATTTGTTTGTTATAAATTATTTGTTGAAGTGTCAGTGTTCTGTGTATCCATCAAAAAAGTAAAAATGGAAAAAAAGTATATGCGATAAGACTTAAGGGTTTAGGTAAAGGACCAACAGAAATTATTATTACGTTCATTTATCTATTCCATTATTTCAGGAATACAACAGACAAAAGATCTCGTTACAAGTGTACCCAAAAATTATAAACATTAATACGTAATGTTGCAAAAACATAAAAACTAGATATCCAGACCAGTGGAAAGAAATGCCGTTTTAGTTGAACTTATAATTCTAATGTTTTTATTGTCATAATAAACAAGTCTAGAGATTCAGGGATTAACATGCGAGAGATAGGTTAATTTTGGGAGTAGTTTGTCCGCCGAAACGGTGCATGAAACATCTACTTGCGTCTAGCCGGACCATGCAACTTTCCAACCCGCAAGCCCGCATGCGCATTTGTCATGTCAGCTGGGATTGACATTGACAGTTCTAGAATTCAAATTCCAAATAGCCGTTAGTTTTACGTCAGCCATGAATGCCACGATTCAAAAAGTGCTTTTCTCTATTTTCCCGGTGTTTTCATTTTGTCTTAGCATTGACTTATTTTGCGTTTTCATTGTAGGAGAAAGCATGGTTTGGTGCAATATGTGTGAAAAGTCGTTTTACGACACAAGCACTTTAAAGGAGACATGCACAAAAATTTCATCCAGGTAAGTACCTATGTATATTATTGTGTTACTATGTTGTGTTAGTTCCTACTTCATTAGACTTTTGAAGGGATAATTTGATAAAGCATTAAATGCATATCTTCGTTCATTCCTATACCTACTTACCATACCAATTTGAAAAGTACTATAGTAAATTATTATTGTAATGTCAACTTCATAAGCCTATACCTCAAACAAGCTGTAACCTTTGAAGTGATAATATTTGTATTTGACGAGTACAAATAGATGAATGAATGAATTAATTATGTAAATATGCACCAAAAAAATAGGTACATTATACAATGACTATTCAGCTGATCAGGACGTTTGACAAGAGTATAGAGCAATTTTACGTTAGATTAAAGCTAAATTATATCGTGTGCATCTGAATTTAGCTTTAAATGTAGCGCCATTACGGCATAATCAGAAACCTTCGACGGTCTTTGGGCCTGCGGGTGGGAAAGCTGCATGGTCCGGCTAGACGCAAGTGAAACATCTTTGCACCCCTCAAGCAGGCACGTATTTAGGGGGGTCCAGGGGGTCCGGACCCCCCCGAAACGTTACAAAATGACGTCTAAAAAATGGAATCCACAAATCTGCACCCTCCCCCCCAAATTAAATGTGGCAACTCTAATCTGGACCCCCCGAAAGGTCAAGCAAGTGACACCCACAATCTGGGCCCCCCCCCCAAAACCAAATCCTGGATATGTGCCTGCCCTCAAGTTCCGTTGAGAATCGTTTAGAGGTACTTGTGACAATAAATTTGGGGACTGCATGGTTCCGTTAATAATTTTGTGTAGAATTGACGAATCATTTATTTTACGCCAATCTTTTAACGAAGTAAGTTTCAAACTGTTGCTAGAATTATTTCTGGGATTTAGGTACTTGATTACTATTCCATTTGTCCCCCTTAAAAATACAATAACAACTATATTACTTTGATGTAATACCAGAGCGGCTGTAAACAAACTGACTGTTCAGTCGCCGAATGAAAGTTCGATGAAACTCCCCTTCATCCCTTATATCCCCGAACGTCTGTCGGTGAGGGCCACATCGAAACGAGAGCGAGTGAAAGAGATACGTCCCCGGGGGTGTTTGTTTGCCAGCACGGGGGAGAGTGCCACTTTGCGACTGTTGGGGGAGTCACTTTCGAGAGGAGGGACGCGCTTTGTCACTCGTGAAACAGTTGTTAATTTCTCTTCACGCTTTATACGCATATACAGGATGTCCGAAAAGTACTGGGATTGAGGACTGAGAGCCGGAGTCATCAACTCAACTTTAAACAGATTTTCCAAAATTCAAGCGTGATAATGATTATAATATGTTCCTTGAGCTCAAGCGTTATTTGAAGGTGTTTTGATGAGTACTATTATGTCCAGGATACTATTATAGTCGGATATAAATGACCTTCACCAAGAAGTTTGGGAGGGTCGACTGAATGAGTTCTTCTGGAGGCCGTGAATGTTTTTTTCAGTGCTGGTTCCATGGGGCGCAAAAAACATCAAAAGTGGTTTACTTGCCTGTATCCGCTTCCTCATTACTACTGCTACTTCTGCAGGGTGAATTTTCTGAAGCTTCATCTAATATTTTATTTGAAAAATGTTTATCTACAACTTGATGGTATGTATAGCAATGGCGGATTTTGCAAGGAATCGCAGTTAATTTCAGTTAAAGGGGGGGATCTGGATCCCAAACGCTAATAATATACATCGCTAGAGGTATTACCGTATGAAGCATAGAAGGTTAGGCCGCGTCCAAAAAAAAATCTGAATAGGAAGCCGATACCCAAAGGAACTGTTTTTAAATTCACATTTGTTACAACGTTTGAAGTATTGTTGTAAAGATAGTTGAAACGTGTGTGGTCCACCTTAAAGAAAGGAAACTCGCCAATTTTAAAACTAAAAGACTGAGAATTTCAGTTAGTAGGGTTAGGCTAACAGGTCTTCTTAATATTCTTGTCGATTGTTTACCTCAACTATCAGGCGTTTATAAGCGGCCACACACCACTACTTGGTGGTACCTGACGTGGCTAGAGGAAGTTAGGGGGGGCATGGTGCATGGTGCACTCCGGTAGTCTCCTAGGCTCTGGCACTCTGCCGTTACTCAGCCTCTGCGTAATTAGAAGTGTTTGTTTTTTCTTTGTTCCACTATTTTTGGTAGAAGAGGAATTTCCAAGCAGTAGCGTAATAAAAAATAAGGGGTAAAGTGCCTTGACTTCGCGCGAGCATTAAATCAATTTGTAATGAGAAGAAATTCAACGCCTCAGTATAAGGGAGTACACCTAAAGATAAAAAAGAAGGCAATGAACAAAAAGGCTACAACAAACTCTATGATCATGTATAAAAGAAAGGAAAGAGGCTTTCTGGTGCTAAGACATCATCAGGTTCAAGGACCTTTGAAACCAGTACAGTCTACCTGTGATACCAAAGGGCATCACAGTGATATACACAGTATGCCGAGGACTCCTGTCCTTCCCCTCAGCGTGGTCATGTTGTATCGCTTGCCACTCCCATCAAGTCCGAGTGACGTCTGAAGGTGTTATGGCCAGATACCAGGCCCACAAATAACCCAAGCCGGCTTCTCTCCAATGAAAGACGGAACCGCATCACCTTGGCCAGATGTCCTAACATAAGTTCTCTAGCTTGATGGAGATACCCAGAGATTCCTCTCAACTTCATAAGATGTCGATTTTGTAATCATACCTGTGTTTTATTTTTAATTATGCCCCACAGCCGGCTCATGATACAGGAAATCGTTTCTCGACTCTCGCCTTGCTAGCACGTCCGCCATTTCATTACCACGAACTCCCACATAAGCGACACCTGCACCGGTACTCTGTAACTTAGAAACGCGTTCCTATGCACTTGTACTATGGGATCGGGTGGCTTCGTAAATATGTCAGCATAGTAGGCACTGTGGGGTAGGCACCCGAAGCTGCCCGATCATCATGGTCGTCATTTTTTTTTTCATTTCTTTCATTTGTACTGCGGTGATACAATACAATTATTAGTGCCACCTCGAAGGCCTTGTATAAGGTATTCGCATTGACATTTCGGGAATATACATTAAAACTTAGCTAACCTATCTTTTCTGCCGTCCCTTTTTAAAGTGCTATGTTTTGCCAGCTCTTGCTATTCCACTTCATGACCTTCATGATCTACCTCAGCTTGCAGCATATGTATATTCTTCTTCAATGTCATTGATATAATTTTAAAATTTAAAACTTGGATGTGATGCTAAGACTAGTTTGACATCATTACAGCGTAACATACCGTTATGGTGATAGAAACACGTTTCTATCTCTAAGTTACAGAGTACCGGCGCAGACGTCTTGCCGAAATGTCACCCAAGGCCTTTCCACATTGCTGGACGAGCTTTGATATAAACCCACAAGTTGCCTAGCTGTCAGAGCAGATAGTAATCCACCTCCTAGGGCCCTGAATTTCGAGAACTCGAGAGGCACAAGCTAAAATCGCGTATATTTCATCTTAGAATACTATGGTGTATCTTCTAAGAAAGAGGCTGGCCGTTCCTCCTAGAAAGGTCACCTACCGCTTAACCTCCACATTCCCTTGAGGGATACCTCACAAGCAGATGCCCTTGCCAGCCCTTGAAGTACCAAGTCAGGTGGAGGGTGATTCCGCAGTGCTTCTAGTGCGCTCAACGGAGTCATGCGTACTGCACTTGTTATACTAACATAAGCCAAGCTTTGAATTTTTCAATTAGCTTTGCTTTGGCATCCTTACACATTGCCACCACATTAGTGATCCATAAAAAATTACGTGCCTTATTGACTTTATGTTCTACATGTTGTGTTCGCAGCCTCAAGTCTAGTATTCCGCTCAGATATTTTACTGATTGGGAAAGTCATGTGATGTTCCAAGAAGGATTGGCTCTACAGATGCCTTACACAGTACGAAACAGAAAGTACCAAGCAACTGCAACAGTTATTCTGACGATGGCGCACGGTACGACTGTGCTTAATAAAGTTATGAATCTTGCGCTTACAAGCAGTGGTGTTAAATCTCGTAAAAGAGCAATAATTCCCGCTGCTCATCTACATAATTTATAATTGCCCGCTTGGGCCTGGGCCACGGCCTGCGCAGCGCCTGCTTTCTGGCTCTCGTGAAAAAGCTAAATAATTATTGGCCAAGACAGTCGGACTGGTTATTTTCTGTTCACGCTGCGGCACAATTGATTGCCCACGGCGTTTACAGATCCGCCTGAAATATCGAGCTGCCTCCAAATCTTAATTCGGTGGGTTATGATGGGGCCCGCACGGCGTAGTTTATGGCTTATTCGGGAGGCGCGCCGCGCCGCTAGGGGGCGCTTCCAGAAAAATGCCAGCAGCCCGACGCGACGGGGGCATGAGCATTCTGTGTTGGAATTTCGTCGAGATGCCGTTCGCTCGTTATCTTTATTTAGTATTCACGGAATCGTATGGCCCTTAAAAAACTAGCGTCAAGCATTTTAAAACGGCTGTTTTGAACTCTTATTATCCACTTTTGAGTACAACCTTCCGATTGATCTGCTATCTGCTCTCGATATTTCAAAGGCATTCGATCAACTGTGGCATGCAGCTCTCCTAAACAAGCTCCCGTCTTATGGGCTCCCTGTTAAGCTTTGCGGTTGGCTCGCAGACTTCCTCTCAGGTCGGAAAATCTCTGTCGTGGTAGACGGCTTTTCCTCTTCTTTCCATAGCATCAATGCCGGGGTTCCCCAGGGATCGGTATTGGCTCCGACATTGTTTCTGCTTCACATTAACGATCTACTCTCTAGCACTACAAACCCAATCCACAGTTTTGCGGATGACAGTACGCTGCATGCAGGCATTATGAGCAATAGACCGATCTCTGTGGTCGAGCTGGAACGCAGAAGATTGGCAGTGGCAGCTCACCTTCAAAGGATCTCGATACCATTACCGCTTGAGGGCTTAAGAATATGGTTAAATTTAATGCCTCCAAGATTCAACAAGAAGTGCCCAAGCCAACATCCGGTTCTAATAAACAACCAGGCTCTGCCAAGGAGTCACTCATTCAAGCTGTTAGGAGTCAACATTACAGAAAATCTGATCTGGCACGAACACGTCGCGTCAATTGCAACAGCTGCTGGTAAAAAGCTTGGGTACCTATTTAGAGCCAGAAAGTATATCTCACCATGTAACCTGCTCACGCTATATAAAGCCCAGATAAGACCTTGCCTTGAGTATTGCTCTCATGTCTGGGGAGCTGCTACCCCTACTACCCTGTCTATACTGGATGCCGTCCAGAGAAGGGCAATTCGACTAATTGGCGATCCGGCCTTAACGCGCCACCTTCAGTCACTTTCTCACCGGCGTTTTGTTGGTGACCTCTCATTCTTCTACCGATATTCCAACGGAATCTGCTTCTCTGAGCTATCCTCTATCGTTCCGCCGCTCACTGCTTCTATCAGATGTAGCCGTGCGACCGCTGTATCTCATCCTAAGACGGTCGTTCTTCACACATCAAGAACTGAGCGGTACAACCGCACATTTATTCCCAGGGTGTCCAAGGCTTGGAATGGACTGCCAGAAGATGTATTTATTGGGCCTGAGGGTATTGGCTCATTCAAATCTCGCCTTAACAAACTTCCCCTAAAATAACCCTTTCACAGCAGCCACGGTACTCTGGTATTTAGGCTCTACCTGCGCGGTCTGCTCAGTTTTAAAAAAAAAATTCCAATCGTCTTCAGGTGAACTGAAACTCATCCTTACCAGGTCGAGGTCCCTACTCCCCGAACCAGTCTCCTCCAGCATTTATTCTTTTGGAGAACTTCGGCGCTGTGGAATGAGCTGCCGAGGAATTTGTTTCCCGATGGCTACAGCCTACAGCGTTTCAAACGTAACGTGCACAGATACTTATCCTCTTACAGCGCTTCTGCAGCACATGGTGGCACATATTAGCTATTTGTATAACAAGTACACAAATTGGGGCTTTTTGAACGAGTCCAAAAGTTTATGAAGTGGCAATTATTATATTCCTCGCCTTATTACTAAAAACATTAAGTGTGCTATTGTTTTTCTTATCTTAAGGTCGTATTCATAGTCGATACTTAAAAGGGGTGACACACGTACGTACTTTAAGTACGCGGTTTTTAAGTTCGCGAACTTACTCGGCTCGACGCGGTGACACACGTGAAGCTGAAATCACTCATTTTGATAATTTTCCTGAATAAACAAAACTTTTAAAAAACGCCAAACACAACAAGTGTTGCGCATCGATGACCTGCCGAAACAACGTGGAGGCTCGCTGCTCGCAGTACGAGCCGAGACAACCTACGAGCAAGATTTCAAACCAGTTGGATCGCCGGCGGTTTGCGCGACGGTTTTAAAGTACGCGTACTTACGGTGACACACAGGCGAAAAAGGTCGTCGAGCCATAAGTACGCGTACCTGCTCGTACGTGTATCACCCCCTTTAGGGTCCCTTAATACTTGAGGGTCACTTACGTAAGGCTCCCTTGTGTAATACCCAAGTAACGAAATGTCAACAACATAGCATGTCGTTGCAGTCAAGGCGATTTTGTAGGTTAATTTTGAAGTACGATGCTGGAAGTTTCTGTCATATCCGGAAAAATGTACGGCACGAAATACTGACATAAAACAAAAAGAGATAACAGAAAACACCAAAATGCGAAGGCATAGACCTTAGCAATTGACATATTTGAAATATGACAACGTCGCCAAATGAGTCCCGCCATATCGTAGATGTTGTTCAGGCCAAGGGAGGACTACGATTACGGATTTTAGTAATCAGCGACCTTAGCAACCTTAGTAAACAAAGGTGTTTGCATCCTTGATTTTGTGACAAACTTATAATAATCCAAAAATTGATACAGGGGAAGAGGAAAGCATAGAAAATTTAACCGCAGGCGCCAAGGAATCTCTCTTACACACTAAATCAAAAATTGCTTATGAAAATATGTATGCGGCCTATAACAAATGGTGTAAAACGAAGAAAGTTGCAAAATCGACAGAATTTTGGCTTACTTCAATATGAAAACGACTGTTGAGTCCAACAAAGTGGTGTATATTAAAGTAGTCAATTTTGGTCACTAAACGAATTCATAAATCTAATGCTTATGATGCAGTCGAATGTAAAAAAATATTGTAGAACATTTTACTTTAGGGTGCTGAGTACGAGTTTCATAGTGAGCATAAGGGAAATTTATGTGATTTAAAATGAGTTCTTAGAGTAGTAATCTTGATGAAGATGGATGCATAGGAAAGTTTGGAAAAAGCAAAGAAGTCCAATAATAATGAACAACGAATAGAGATACAAGCTCGTTTCTTGTAGATTACCTGATTGTCTGATTTATCCGCCCTCTAAAGATTTGCGCGTTTGAAGAAACCAGCTTCGAGAATGCTTAGAGTGTGAATGTGATATTTTTTATAACTGAGCAAACCTTAAATATTGGAGTACCGGGGCTGCAATGGAAGGCTTATGCTAGGCTAAGTTTGTAAACCCGGGAGTTAAATAGGCTAACAAACTCAATATATACATCTCCGTATATTAGATTTACCTATAAGTTTGTATGTTTATAACCGACTAATTTGGTCTCGATTTTGCCACACTTTAAATGGACAGATTTCATTTAAGCTTTGTACACTTATAAAGTTCAGTAATAATACAGTAATTCAATAAGGGTTTCATTATCCTGAGCTAAACAATGGAAAGTAAATATAGTTTAAATAACTAAAAACACGCTTTCGTAGCACTAAAAAGTCACAAATAATTCTTAGTATAAGCTGAAAATTATAATGATCCGAAAATACTAGTATTAAGCTACGGACACATCTAAGCGCGCATGAATTGAGAACACACATAATATATACGTGCGTACTCAAGTTATGTGTGGAGTTACGTACAAATCTGAGCGCACAAGGTTTGAGTACACATGAATATGCAAATGTGGAGGTCCCATTCGTCGTGTCTCAGAGCATGCGGAGTGACTCGCGCGCGTCTTTGAGCACGCATGGGTTGAGCTAAATCTTGTGGAGGGAGTTGAGAACACCTGAGTGACATAAAAACTAAAACCAACACATGACTTGAGAACGCACCCATATGTGTTTTCAAGTCATGTGCGCTCAGATGTGTAAGCAGCTTTATTAAAAAGGCGCTTTGTGTCATATTTTTCGTATATGGAGTCTTTTTTCACAATAATACTAATACTTTCCGCTTATTATTATTTTCTGCTTATGTTAAGAACTATTTTTCGATTTTTAAAGCTACAAAAGCGTGTTTTCCTTTTTTTTAAGGAGCAAGGGTTTACCTGGTAGATCATTAATCTCATCTCCAAATGTCAAAATGGTCCATAAAATAATATACATATGAGTGAGAATACATTAACGATTTATTATAAAACTAGCTACTTTTCTCCAATAGCTAAATCTTTAGTATAAATCATTATAAACTGATAGCGCGTTTGATAATACTCACCATTTTAAGGATTGCTGAAAATGGTCGTATTACCTAGTAATTTTGGACTTATTAATATAATCCCGGAAACTTGGCCCTATGGTCACTTCTTTAAATAATCGCATTTTACCGTTTTTGTTTTTTGATATTTGAAATTTTGAGTAAATACTTAGGAACTATCAAGACAAAGTATTTGGCACAATAGGGTACTTGCAGACGTCGTGAAATCGTCTCGGGAGTATACATAGCGGAAAGAAAACCATATCAAGAAGCAGTAGGAAACAAAACACATGATTTTACTGACGGCCAAAAAAGATATTTGCAAAATAAAATAAGGATTCAAATTTTTCCACGTGATTTAAAACAAGGGCTGACGTGACAGGTATCTTATCGATATCGACAATCGATACTGCTATAGCGCAGGTCAGTGAGATTCAACTGCAAACTAGAGATAATCTGAATTCTTTAACAATGCGACTCAATTTATTGATGCTTAAACATATTTGAAACATAGGCAATTAACCCACTAGCATTTTAGTTGCAATACATTTTTATATCTGATAGGTATCACAGTTCATTCTGTTTGTGACCGAGATTCGCAACTAATCGAAGCCATCATTTTATTTCGGCGCATCCCATTATGAATGAATCCAAAGATAGAATCCAATTCAAGCCCATCCCTACAAAGTGAACTAGTAATCTAGCCTAACTTTAATTCTTTTGACTTTTTGCTTTTGTGTCTGACTGTGTTTTATGCTTAGACAAGGAAAGAGAGAGGACGGAACCCGCGACTGACATTTCTGATACCAAATGGCACCAAAGCGCTATTCCCAGTGGCGTAACTAATGGGATTAACGTTATGGTTGAGCTATTTGTAGAAATAATCTTTTTCAAATAAAATTTAATGAAATATTGTTATTCAGGGTTTCTATATGGCCAATTTCGCCATCCACAATTAAAATTTAAGTGACTAACATTACCGTAACCGTGATTTTCATTCGACTGCTGTTTTGTGGCCAATAATATATAAAAATTGATAATGTATATATTTTATTCAGTCATGAACATGTTATGTTCATTTGCAGTATATGACTGATGAAAGACACGATTATACTTCTACCCAGAAAGAAAAAAACTGCTTGTAGTTTGTAGTAAATCAATTTTTTATTATTAAAGAACACATAATACCTATAGTATATTTATATTTATTGACATTATGTTTATATATAAAATACTGTCTATTACATACTGTAAACAGAAGCAGCAATAAAACATTTTTATTATTATAGATTAGCTTACGAGATTGAGGAATTTGATGCCTTCAATCTCGAAGTCCCCATATGCAGTGAAAAAATCTACTTGCTGTTACGCTGTTACTTGCTGTTTGTAGTGTGTACTGAAGAGCAGTATTTTTAATTACTCCAACGAGGCTTTTTTATACTTAACTTCTTTTTGCGACGGTGGCAATAATTAATGAAAAAGCTGGAGGGTTAAACATAAAAATTATCTCAGACATGAAATAAAGTAAGTTTTGGGCTAGAAATACAAAGGTCCTTTAATCTTATCCAAAATCAAAACATTTACAAAATTAGAAAATGACCCCTAGATTAGCTAGTAAATAAAAACGAACAATTCATTCAATATAGGTGAGGTCCTATAACTTACATAGAAATTACAACTCTATTTTATCACTTGCTTCCAGTAAGTTCTAATTTATTGCAGTTATGTATTTACTTATGGGGAAGTTTGGGTGAAACTCAGTATTGTGTGCTTCAACAAAAATAAATTTTTTGTAGGAACGTGGCATTTCGCTTGCTCCTACAATTGATGGCAGTCAATATTACAGTCATGAAGGTCAAAAACTACCAATATTTTACTGCCCTTTAAACAGAATCATTTTTGTTAATTGGCTCCGAACTGGATTGTCCTGTTGTGATCGAGATTTTACAATAAAATGGATTCTGATATTTAAGTATTTTGTGCATACAGCTTTTATTAAAAAATATATATGATTTACATCATTTTCTAATACGTGACGTTCTAAGCAGCTGAAAATAGGGGTGCCTAGAAAACTTGATATTATTTTGCTTATCAGCAAAGGCACAAAATGTTTGGTGTGAATACAATTTTCATTATCTCTCAGAAAATGTTCCGATTTCAAACATATCTTGATAACATCATTTGATGGGTAAGTCAGACCGCCGTGGCTTTTAAATTCAATTAGGGAATTGAGAAACCGATCTCTAGTACCAATCAATGCTGTGACACATGTTTCACATTTTATTGTTTTTTGTAATTGGTGCGAAACATAACCAGCAATATATTGCACAATTTGGGATGAACATTCACTTATCACAGGTGCATTCATGATGTAGTCATGATCCTTCCAAATAGTTTCTAGATCATCAGAAGGCTCATTTATGTCTATTAAACTATGGTTCGATAAACTACTATTAATTACATCTTCAGACCTTACATTTTTTGTAGAACTACTTAGAATAGGGATTTGATCTAATGGAATACAGTTACCCATACCGCCCTCTCTAATTTCTGCTCGAACCAGAAGCCTTTTGTAAGCAGCTAGAAACTGTCGAGCGGTTGGGTTATTATTCCAGCCACCTCTTGATCTAATTGACGAAAAGAATAATAAAAAAGCTAAAGCATTAGAGTCATCGTTTAAATTTGTACCATAGTTCACATAACCATGGAATTTTTTTCCATCCCATTCTAAATGTTTCCGTATGGCTATTTCATCGATAATTAATGAACAAATTATTGGTCTGTCAGATGATTGAACCTTATTTATTAAGGTATTTATTGATTCCTTGGTAAAACCAGGCTCAGCATCCACATTCTGAAACCATTTAGCAATAGTTTTGCTATGCGGGAGACAAGTGTCAAAAACATCTCTCACATAGTTGTATGCCTTTGGTGAAAAAAAATTTAATGTCAGGGCAAATTTCCTAAGTTCAGGTGAATATTGAACATTTCTCCCCATTTTTCTGTTCAATATTTCTATATTAACCTTGCTCATATTTTGAACTAAAACTAAATTTTCTTGAGATAGTAAATTTTGTCGCTCTAATTCCTCAGCAATTATTTTTAAAGAGGCTACTTTTTTGTGTGCTCTTTTCAGTGACTGACCAAGGGCAAGGATTTTTTTCGTTTTTTCCTTATTCTTATCTTTTTGCAGCAGCAGTTCTCTTCTAAGTTTCTTTTTCCGGGGAGAGTCGTCCTGTGCAGCCAGAGCTGAGGTTGATGGCGATGGTTCTGGATGAACATCACGTTCACGGGGTCTTTTTCTTTCTTTTGCCTAAAATAACAGAGCTGTATATTAGACAATGTTTGAAACATTATTTCCGAAAGAAAGACAGAACAAATTAATTTATGATTTAAGTAGATGTGAATGAGTGACTGAATTTTATAGGAAAAGTGACAGTAACATTTTGTTTTGATTTCGTATCGAGTAAACACACCTAAATATAGTTGTTTAATAATGTAACTGTAACACAAGAAATTATTACATCTTTGAGGTTAGCTGCCTTTTGATTTTCATAGCTATCAATTTTTAAATGGTTATTCAGCCATTTGTAATCGTATTTCTCCTTACTTTATTGCACTGTTTATTTTGGAAACGTCATCACTAATACTCAAATATAAAACGAAATTTGAGACCATAAATATAGAATATAGGCATAAGGCATAAGAATGATTTTAAATTAATATCACACCCAAATCATAACTCATTAATGATCCAATTATATACAATGGAGTGAAGATTTATAACAAACTTCCTCCTCACAGGTTTTAGTGAATATCCCAAAAGTTTTGTTTGTTATTATATAGCTTTGTCAATAAGAATCTTGTAAATTCTTAGACTATAAAGTATATCTATCTATCTATCTATCCATCTATCCAACTATCCATCTATCCATCTATCCATCTATCCATCTATCCATCTATCCATCTATCCATCTATCCATCTATCCATCTATCCATCTATCCATCTATCCATCTATCCATCTATCCATCTGTCATAGTCCTAGGATGTTTATTATTTTAATATTGATTAAGCGTAGACAATGTAAGCTAGGAATTATAACTTACAATTTTTGGACGTAAGTATTCCGGAAGCTCGTCAAATATGGTGGGGACTGCTCCTTTCAGAAGATATACTTTTTGATTTGTTTGATGAAGGAAATTCTGTTTAAAATGCTTAGAACAAAGCCTATCGTTGCTTGTAGGCTTCCAACCTTCGATCCTCATATTTTTGATCCATAAATCATGTCTAGGAAGATCTTTAGGAAACCTGTCGAGGAAGAAAGAAAATTAATTTTATTATTCATACAACTACAAATAAAGGCCACCCTTAAAATGCACACCTTGTATAAGGGTATTGGTATATTATATATTACAATGCAAAGTCATAATATTTCTATTCAAAATGTAAGCTATAATAGATACGCCACTGGAAAACTGATTGTATTTGAACCAAAAAATCCCTTAAAAACATAATTTTTAGACTTTACGTGCTCAAAAACATTATGACTCGCATGTTAGTGGTACATTCCAAATTATATTTCGGATACACATATATCTTTGAACTAGATATCGAGATATTTGCATGAATTTCGGATACACCAAAAAATAAGATCATAAATTTACCTGTGAAAAGTAATTCCTGGCTCCTTCCTGCTGCTGTGGCTTTTACAACGGTAAGCTGCACACCCCACCATTACGCTCACCACAATATTTCACAATTATTGGTCTTAAAAACGTTAAATATCGCAAAAAACACCACCTTGACACTACCGTCAGTTTTCCACCAGCATTTTGACAGCTATTCATTTTCGGTATCAGCTAATCCATATAGCATCAAATGGGCGTGCGGTATCCCCTCTCTTTCCTTATCTAAGGTTTTATGGTTATAATGATCAATGTCAAAATGTTAGGTTAGCAGTGGCTATCGATATCAAATAGTACTTTACATCCCATCTCTATAGGATATCACCGACGTCAGAGGTTGTTTGCGCGGCATTTTCCGGCATTTGAAATAATTTTTGGAATATCTCTCACAGCCGATTCCAAAAAACCAAACAAATGATTTTGTCATGTTTACTCGGCTCGAAGGAATGCGTAAACGACATAATATTTTTTTCTGCAAGTAGCCTATTGCTTTGAGCGAAGTTGGGTGTTTTGTCCAGTTTCCGTTTGCGTAGGTACATTTGAAGCGCATCATGCGCGTGTCCGTTCCTTCCATTGTTCGACGCGTGGTCGTGCGGCGGCTAAGGGGGTGGGCGGCGAGGGGGGACCGTGGGGCCGCGGGGGGCCGTGATTTATCGGGGCACGCCGGGAATGTAGCCGGCGCCACCGCTAGCGGAGGCCGCGGGACTGCCCGCGCGGGCGCCACGGGAACGGGCACGAGGGGGCCCCAAACGAACCACGCCGCGGCACACACGCTGCTGGTTCCGCTGCTGCTGCCGTCTGCACGCAGGGGTGGACTTCACTTAAGGCACATTTTATATGAGCGATATTGTAACACCAATGCATAGTATATTTTCTATACTGTATTCACGGCCAAGCTAGACCAAATGAAAACAAACCCGCGTGCGTGAGCGGCTCGTGTCGGTGGGGTCCCGAATAGTCCAGTACATTATGTGTAAATTGTGTGTTACAATCTGGCACGTCAAAACCTCCAAGGCTGACTGGAAAGTAGATCCAAATATGCAATGCCTGCATGTTCATTGCCTAATGATCATTTCAAACTGGCAACTGGCTACTTTTGAGTTGCAGTGGGCTCATAGGGCAACTCTTTTAAATAGTCATATAAAATTTCATAACTGCACTGGACTATAGCTGGCGCATTCGCAGAGGTTAACGGATAGTAACCACGCGAATGTTGCATGCGACTGTTTATTTGGAGTCTATCTTGGGATTGAATATACTGTAGTTAATTTAATTGCTAGAGTTCGTTTTATGGGGCTTCTAAACGGGCAACACTCTTGCTGCAATGTGCGGCAGCAATAGTGAGGACTCCATTACGGCGGAATGCATAAAATATGGAGGGGAACATCTAGATACCGCCATACTAGAGCTGCTGAAAAACATATGGAAAACAGAAGCCCTACCAAAGGAGTGGAATGAGGGTACCATCATCCCCATTCATAAGAAAGGAGACCGGATGGCCTGTAAAAACTATAGAGGAATAACCCTGCTAAATATAACATACAAGGTTCTGCCAAATGTACTAAGAGGACGCATATCCCCATATGCAGAAGACAACTTAGGGGACTACCAATGCGGGTTTCGACCCAAGAGATCAACAGCAGATCAAATATTCACCATAAGACAGCTCCTAGAGAAAAGCTGGGAGTTTAACAGAGAGGTCCACCAACTGTTTGTAGATTTCCGCCAAGCATATGATAGCATCACCAGGGAAAGTGTCTGGCAAGCGTTGGAAGGCATAGGGGTACCAAAAAAGATCATAAAGTTAACCAAGATATGCATAGAAAACTCTAAAGCCAAAGTTAGGGTAGGAAAGAACAACACCGAAACATTCTCCATTAACAATGGCCTAAAACAGGGCTATGGCCTGTCACCATTGCTTTTCAACATAGTGCTGGACATGGCTATCAAAGAAGCGAATATTGGCTTGGAAATATTTACAAATAAGGGCCCAAAAATGATCTTGGCATATGCCGATGACATTGATACGGTAGGAAGCAGCACGATTAAAACAAAAGAAATGTTCATGAACATAGAGAAGGAGACCAAGAAGGTAGGACTCATGATCAACGAGGACAAGACCAAATATATGCGGGCCGGACGGAGAGCAGGAAGGGACAGAATAGGACAGAACATAACCATGGACACCGACAATTTTGAATGTGTAAACCAATTTCAGTACCTAGGAGCAGTTATAACCTCGGATAACGATATCACCAGCGAAATAAAAGCAAGAATACAAAAGGGCTATAAATGTTTTTTCGCCTTGCAGAACCTGTTTAAGTCCCGACTGATATCTAGGAACTCCAAAATACGGATATATTCGGCAGTAATCAAGCCAATTGTAATGTACGGCTCGGAAACATGGATAATGACAAAGCAGAACGAACTAGTGCTAAGACGCTTTGAACGAAGGATGTTGCGGAAAATCTTTAGACCAACAATAGATGAGAGAACGGGTCAATATCGAATAAGAACGAATGCGGAGCTTAACAACATGTACAGAAGACCGAGTTTAGTAAACGAAATAAAAGCACAAAGGCTCAGATGGGCTGGACACGTACAGAGATCGCCGAATGAACGTCTTATAAAGAGAATGTGGGAAGAAAACCCAGTAGGAAAGAGACCTTTAGGAAGACCAAGGCTCAGATGGAGGGACAATATCAAAGAGGATGTAAAAATCTTGGGAGTACGGAACTGGAAGGAGGTTGTGCTGGACAGAGACAGATGGAGACGAGTCGTAGATGCAGCTAAGACCCACGAAGGGTTGTGACGCTACGAAAGGAAGGAATAGTGTAGCCGGCAACATTTTCGGCAACAACAGCCAGACTGAGCAATATTTCTTGTATGGCCTGGCCATATAGCCACATATATCCATGCTTTCAAAACTTTTTTATTTACTTCAACCCTTAACAATTACCCCCAACCTCTTTTTTAAAATGACACCCCACAGCTTTTCCTGCATAAATGAAGTTATTATTTTATTTAACATCTTGTGGCGTCCTTCATTTGATACATGATCATCATAGTCACAATGTCTTAACAGACATGTTGTGAACTCGTAAAATGCATTAAGTCGGAGCTAGAGTATTGCCAATACGAATGATTTGATACACAAACCATTTTTTTCGTGAAGAATAAAATAAATAAAATAAGAATTTGTTTGAGGCGTAATATTTTCGTAACAGAAAAGGGTAGAAGAGACATTTATTTTCGAAAGCTTGGCATGATAGGTCATTCAGTACCCCTGAAAACCCACTTGGTTTTTGTTTTTTAATTTTTTGCAACAATATTATCTGTCAAATAAATTCTTATTTTATTTATATGACTTTACGGGCTAGAAATTTTTGTAACTCATTGATACAAATAAATTGAATAAGTTTGCATATAACATCAAAGGTACCATAAGACTTTAAATCGGTGCTATATTTGAAATCAAAAAGTTAAGGGCGAGTTTTCGGGGATGACGTACAAAAAAGATTTTGAATGCATGATATAGTCCCTATAGTATCTTCAGAATTACAACTCAGTTCTTGCTTGGACCGATATATATACCTACATCTCCAGTTGCTAAAAACCGCCAGTCTTGTACTAACAAGTATTGATTTTTTCATGTTGCTATCATTTATTTTTATTTATGGTTCAATTTCCTTTGAAAGACACTCTTTGACATTGCTGAAAAGTTTTTAAATAGCATATTATCGAGACTTACTTCACGCCTATTGAGATAAAGTCGAATCCACTGTCTTCTCTCTTTTTTATTTAATGTTTTGTTTAAAACAATATAAGCCACTGCGTCAGCCATTGCTACCCGACTATATAGCCCGTCTATGAACAGATTTTTGGGCTATAATATTGCAGAAAATATTGCCGGGATATATATTGCCGAGCCATATGCTGCAATAAAATGTTGCCGTCATGGCCGGGCTATAGTTACCAGGAATATAGCCAAATATTGCAGTAAAAGTATTGCCCGTTTAGAAGCCCCTTTAGCGTAACTCGAAATGGGGGTCAACTTACGAAATATTACGGAACAGGAAATACACATGCTTTGGGGTTAACTGTTTTGAAACAGTTATAGGTGGATTAGGCCAGTGTCAAGACCATACTATTCACATGAAGGACTTATAAATTTAAAGGTGATTTTAGGAATATCTTGGAAATAGGCGTCTATCTCGCCATACCCTTTGAGTTATTGGTTACCGCAATTATTTTATATACATAACTGTATTTGATAATAATATAATTCCTAGCATGTATATTGGTGAAACATATACTGAAAGTCAACCCTGACATTTTGAAACTAATATATGCGATTTTAAATTTCAACCTAAAATACCGAATATCTTTTTAACCAAAATTGTTATAAGAATTGTAATATATTTGGAGGGCCCTTATTTTTTATGGCTATCTTATAAAATTCTATCAATGAACTGTGATCCGTTTTATTGTTTTCATCGTAAGTCGGAAAAAATCATAATTTATGATCATAAAATGGTATAAGATGGTATGTATACTCCATTCCATATTCCATGTTGTAAATGTCTAAATAAAAAGGATTATCGTTTTCGTGATAGAGCACTCATAAAATGTACCAACTTATCTGTATACGTCACCTGCCAAAATCTTTACACGACAACAACCTTAAGATAGAATAGTTACACCATGGCCTCAAGGTATGAATTTTTAAAGCCTAAAGGATTTGACAAAGCGTTAAGAACAGAAGAGCGAGCATTTATGGAAGATCTAACAGAGGCTTGCTCAAGTACTTGTGAAGTTCTTAAGGGAAGTTTGCTTCAGAAGGGCAAACAATACTCTGAGCCTCCTACATGCTTTGATAAAACTGGATTCTAAGGGACGTTTGGCAAGGTAACAGCCGAACAGAATAGCGTAAGATTTTCATTACCGTCCTGGCTTTACCGACAACGCATCCACGACTGATTGTTTTCGGAATTTCTATTGTTTAACGTACAAACACACCAACTTGATTTTTATTATTACCGCGGATTTATACCGCTGCCGCTTCGCATTTTTGTCGTACTTTTTCCACTGCACTTCGTGCGGCGAATTTTAAACCACGCGATGTGCTAAACTTCGTTTTATTTATTTTGTCAGGTTGCATCAGGAATGCCTGAATTTAACGGTTTAACAGTCAAGTATATTTTTAAGTGAAATTCATAGTATAAAAGGAATATGTCAGTTTGTGTTTCGATTGAAAACAATTCACGTAGCGATCACTTGCATTCTAGAGATTTTAAAGCTCGAAAAAAGAAACCGGAAAAATTGGAGAAATACAGGTTGTTTCCTTTTTTTCACGAACTAGGAAAAAATTAGAAAAAACGGAAAATATATAATGTTTTTCAACTTCAACAGAGTCAGAAATTTAAAAACAAGTTAACATAATTGTGATATAGGTGTATATTCGTGATTATATAAATCACTTAAATAAATAAAAAACCAAAACTTATTTATTATAACTGTATATCAATACTTATTTCATAATATTTTAAAAGAGGAAAAAACTGTGGGTAACAAAAGAACATAAACTTCAGATACGTATATGTATAATAAAAAATACATGAAAAAAAATTCAAAGAACTGCCAAAGTAACTAAAAAAAACATACTTGGGCAAAGCCATCATTATTTCAAAACGCATGAAAAGAGAAAAACTCTTGATTTGGTTAACAAAATAACAAACTTGAGAACATAGTAATTATAACAGAAGGAAACTAATATAAAAAATCTTGAAAAAAACTGACAGAACATGCATGAAACAAGATTATCATATTCACAATGATACTCAACAATTCTCAAGTTGTTTGTAGACATTTATCCTGGATGAGGCAACGCAGGCTCCACAAAATATCAATGCTGAAGCCAATCTGATCGAGAAGCAAGATAAAAATGACAGCATTCCAGATGTCCAGAATCAAGGTGTCATCTCACCTAACATTGATGGCGACAACAGAAACCCATTTGAAGAAATTCTACCGATTCCCTCCATAGAGCCAGGACCAAGTAGCAATAGGGGTCACCGAAAGCAACATGCTGAAGTACTAACATCACTAGAAACAACTACCACTAAAAAAGCCAAGAAGGAAGCAAAACTAAAGAAATTAAAGCAAAAGCAAGAAAAAGCAATCAGGCCTAAAAACAAAGTTCAAAGTAAGAAGGTTACCACCTTCAAAGAAAACTACAAAAAGCACAAACATTCAGAAGAAGTCGACTTCAATAAGAAAGAATTACTGCTCCAGTTCATCAGACTCCAAATAGAAGTAAACATGAAGGAAAGCACTGATTAAGAAATAGAGTATGATGAGTCAGACCTTTGTGCTAGCTGTTACAGATACTTTATGTACAAGAAGGGTCCCAAGTGTGACTGGATTCAATGTGTGAGTTGTTTGGAATGGGTTTATTAAATCTGCACTCCATCTGACAGATTTTGCGACAAATGCATCCCGTTATCTAAGATAGCTACCTAGACGAGGACATCGAAGTATAGCATTAATGTCATGTACCATGTTTTTTATAATAAAAGTTATTGTTTTTGGTCTTCCGACTTTTCTTTAAAAAAGGTGACTCACAATTGTCATATTATAAATTAATGATGCCATATTACCCCAAGCTATATGCCATATTACCATTACCCATGGCTACGGGCAATATAGCAATAACGCATCATCCGACATTTCTGCTTATAAAATTTTTATCAGTGGGAAAACGGCAACGAACATTTTATGTTAATTGCTGATCTAAACACATCTAAGATGCAATTTTCATATTTTTGGTTAGGCACTTGATTCTTTGAATGTGAGCTTCTAAAATTTAAGTTGCGATATTTCCCCGCTTTACTCTATTCGTGTCCAAAGTAGTAGGAGCTCAATTGAAAGATACGATATCCTTAATAAAACTTCATTGAAATACTTGGTTGAAGAGTAGTGAAATTTTAATTGTGAAGAAAATTATATTCTTGGTCAGAGCGTAACCTTTCAGGATGAATATTCAAATCTAAAATACATCTTTCTTGATTCAAAATAACCATAACTTTCTCATCAAGTACGTTGTTTTGGAGCGAGAGCAGATATTCTTGTCGGAAGTATATCTTCACAACATTATCAAAATCCTTAAGCGGCCTACAGACGATGACGCATGCTGCGATTCCTGAATCGATTCAAGGTTTCATGAAACTGGCATCAATTGCTTAAGTTCCTACTCAAATCAAAACCTGTTACGATTCCTGAATTGACCTGATATTTTATGCCAGTTTCACGCAGCACAAGAATAGTAGGGTGGAGTTATTTTTTTGCATCGACGCAATACTGTACACATTGAAACACTTGAAACCTCATCACCGTCACCGACTCAGCGTCATGGCTCACCGACTAAAATAGGATTCCGGACTCTGCATCGCTGAAAGCCGCAACTGATGCCAAATACGTGATTCAGTATTACACACGCTGCTACTTGCACCGTGAAACGTAGAAGTCGATGCCTGCATCGCAGCATGCATCAACGTCTGTAGGCCGCTTTAGACTGATAATTTCTTTTTATGCGTGTACACTCTTGAAAAAACCGAATCACACATAGAAGTGTGTATTGACCGTAAAGGAAATTATTTAAAAAGATTCAATGACCAAGCTTGAGTGAACAAAATATGAGTCAACCCACGTAAGAAATAACCTAAAAGTTGCTACATCTACAACAATCCAGTCTGCGGATGTCCTTATCGGCCACCGATTAAGCGCGGCTTCTGTATGCAACGGTCAACGAAACCGTTGTTGAGTGAGGCACTACCTATCGTTTATTTATTTACAATGCATCGCCGTCGTCGTCTTATCAGCGCGGCACGAATCCATTGGCCAAAGACGCTTTGTAAGTGACTTTTAACAAGCGGACATTTGATGATGCACGTCTGCGGCTGCCGGCTACCGGCCAGTCAGCGTTATCATCGTGAGAACTGCTTCGAGGTCCGTTAAAATGTAACCATTTGGGACATTTTGTGAAGTTATGGGGCGGGGAGAAGCCAAGGACGTCTTAAACTTAGATAAGGGATTCTCACTAGTCATCCCGGAAAGAGACGACTGGATGAGAGGGAAAGTCAAGTTTCCACCCAATAGTCTGGTATGCTTCACTGACGGATCGCTCTTAAAGAAGTCAGGATCCGGGGAAGCGGGCTTCTGTCTGGAGGGTAAAGAAGTGCGGCGGAGCTTCGCGCTGAGAACCTGCACGACTGTCTTCCAGGCGGAAGTGTATGCGATATTGATGGCGCCATACTCGACGGAAGTCGAACAGTGCTCTGAATAGAGCATATATATATATGCTCTGACAGCCAATCAGCTCTGAAAGCGGTGGCAGCTCCGAGGGCCAGATCAGCTCTGGCTCAAGAATGCTCGGCCGCCCTTTAGAAATTAGAAAGCCATAAGAAGGTGACCCTGCTGTGGGTCCCCGGATATATTGGTATACCGGGTAACGAGAGAGCGGACTGATTAGCTAGGATAGGGGTCAGCAGCCCCTGCATCGGCCCAGAACCTATGCTGGGAATGAGCAGACGTCAGGCCAATGTGGCCCTGGACAACTGAGCCTACAAGAAACTGGCGAAAGCCTGGTTAGAGAGAGACGATTGCAGGCAAGTCAAAAGATTCATAGCAGGCCCTGATAAGGCCGAACGCTATGGCTTTTGAATAAGGGCAGAGAGACGCTCAACCTTCTGGTGGGGGTTCTTACTGGCCATTGCCGGCTGAATAGACATTTGTCACTTATTAGAGTGGTAGTGGACCCCATTTGCTCCAGATGCTGAGAGGAGGACGAGACAGCGTTCTACTTCCTGGGCAGATGTGCAGTTTATCGCAACCTTAGGGTTCAGATATTCGGCACGCCGGAGTTTGGGGAGAAGCCACTATATTCAGCGAAACGGTCGGACATACTGACTTTCGTCAGGAGGTCTGGTAGGTTCGACAAGGAGCTTTCTAGGGTGTAGAATTTTAGTGTTTTCAGTGATCGGTTCAGTGGGGTTGGCAAAAAGGGCCAAAGGTGGCCTACTTGCCTGGCTTCGCCTCCCCATCACTACTACTACTACTACTACTAATATGGGGAGGGGAAAAGTCGTTTCAGTGCTAATGTTGTGTAATCACTGTGAACACGTTATTACAGGAGCAAGAAGTAACACAACCAAAAAGTTAAGAGCAAGCTCCTTTCATGTCCTAGTTCGTCGAGGACATTCTGGTCTGTAGCTAACGCTATTAGTTAGACGTTTTCATATCCGTCAATACCACCCTTGAGCAGAGAGGACAAGTTCATCGCTTCTACTCCTGAAGAAAAAGCAGACATCTTAGGGAGACCTTTCGCAGCCAATTCTACTGTAGACTTCCAAGGAGATACCCCGACCATCACCGTAAACAAGAACTCGAAAATGGCAGAGGTCACAATTCAACATCGGGATGTAAAAAGCATCCTCCGAAAACTAAACACGAAGAAAGCTACTGGTCCTGCCCAAATGCCAGCCATTGTCCTAAGCTATTGAGCTTGTACCTATTCTTTGCAGGCTCTTCAAACTATCGTATCAATGAGGCGTGTTTCCCGCTGCATGGAAGATTGACTGCGTACAACCCATTCCTAAGAAAGGCAAAAGAAGACGACCCCACCAACTATAGACCTGTGGCTCTTCCCAGCATCACGACTAAGGTTTTGTAAACTATCATTAACACGCAGCTCTTGAAATACCTGTAAGCCTAGGTCTACGGGTGACCTCCTGGCCTACATCACTCACTTGTAATAGCAATTTAAAGTCATGGCGAATCTCGTGTTGCTGCACTTGACATATCGAAAGCCTTCGATAGAGTGTGGCATGAGGAACTTCTGGTCTAGCTTGCTGTCTATGTACTGTCACCTAGCCTGCGCTAGTGGTTGAATAGCGTTTTGAACGACCGATCTCTGTTTCTGGCAGTTGAAAGCTGTTTTTCAGACGTATTTCCAATAAACACCGGCGTTCCGTAGGGATCTGTTCTATCCACTACACTGCACTGCTGGAAATAACACCTAATTCAATCTACAGCTTCGCAGACGACAGTACATTAATATCGTGCATGGAACCAGGTAAGCCACTATTATCCCAGGAAACGGTTCGTCGGCGACAGCAACATGCCTCACACACCAACGTAGATATCAAAACAAATTGTCGAGTGGGGATTAGTAAATAAAGTACAGTTGAGCGTACAAAAAACTCAGGCAGCAACATTGACAAACAAGCCTCACCTTGGCTTACCAACTATGGGAATGGAAGGTCACCCAATAGTCGAGTTATCTTCCGTCAAGCCTTCGGGGATCAGCATCAACAATAACATGTCCTGACACAACCACGTCGCTAGTATTGCTAAAACGACGTCCCAGAAGCTTGAAGTTTTGTTCCGCTGTAGGAAACTGTATACACCAAAGCAACTACTGCCGCTCTGTAAGGCACAGATCCGGCCATCGTTGGAGTATTGCTCCCATGTTTGGGGATGCGCTCTCTAAAGCTTCTCGACACTATTCAGAAGAGAACAGTTAGACTAACCGATACGCCTAACCTCACAAAGGACATCCACAGCCTGGAATATCGACGAAGGATGGGGCGGGAGGAGATGTTCGACTGAGTTCTTCCAAATAACAACACCAAAGGCCATCTGGACAGGGAACACTAGAGAGGCTCTACGAGCTCGTCCAGGTCGAGGTCCCTACTCCCCCTGAACCAGTCTACTACTTGCTGCTTGAGTGCTACTTAATACTTGAATATCTCTCAAGTACTGGTTTTGTTTTACAGTCTCAAATAAGGAAATATCAACACGACATTTGTTTACAGGCAAGGCGATTTTGTACATTAATTTTGGAGTAAGGCGTTTGTAGTTTCTGTCAGATCTGGAAAAAATGTCCGGCAAAAACACGAAACACTGGAACAACATAGAAAGAGATAACAAAAAACATCAAAATGCGTAGGCATAGGCATAATGTATTAAATTATACTTGAAATTTGACAACGTTGCCAAATGTTTTCCGTCCGTCTCGTAGGTGTTGTCTAGGAAACAGGGTCATACTTGAGTATGACTCAAGAGACGACTGTGAATAAAATATGTCATCAATGAATCTCTTTTTTTCAATTCATTCAACAATCGATGTTTTTCAATCTTACTAGAATGTCACTTTTCCGTTCCTGCTTTTCTTCGTTTTTTTTGTTATTATAATAAGACGTCGAATATACATAATAATATATACATCCACAGAATGTATGTTAGATAGTCCAGTTTGAACATGTATGTTTTGAATATTCATAGGACGTCAAATGTGCATATGGAAAACGATACACACTAGTGTAATATACTATGTATATTCACGTAGGCATATTCATATCTGAATATACATAAGATGTTGGTCTAAGTATCATATATACATCTAGTAGTATACGCCTGCGCGAAGGGCAACTACTGCCGCCATTGCTGATTTCTAGCCATTCCACCGTTCGCGTCCTTAGTCGTAGTTAACGTGTGTGTGCTGGTGCTGGTTGTGCCTGATTACCTGATTGAGTGAAATATTGTGCAATGTTACTAATCTTCTGGCTTCTGATAACACTCGCATCCAGCGCTTGACAGCGCTTGACGGTAAGTCGTAAGCGGAACAAACCACCTACAAAATTTTATAATCTTATTTCTTTGTGATTTTAGACATGCCATTCAACAGGAAAGAAATGACAATCACAGTAATCGATTTTGCCAAGTACTATTATTGTAACTAGACATTGAACTGATAACAATACATAATGAAAGTATAAAGTTTATCTTTCTGCCTCTACATTGAACTTTTATACACTATGCATGTGCATTAAAAGTACATGAATGTACATTTAATGGATATACCATTGATGTGGAAATTTGCGACAAACGTACATGAAATGTAATTTTTACATCCATTAGACAAATCCACTGTATGTACACTGTATATACATTGGTATGTAAGTATTTACATGGTATATGTTGTGAATATACATGTTCATACCTGGTCTATGTTATATATACTTTGCATGTACATTAGATGTACATATATACATTCACTGGATATGTTATGGATGTGAAAGTTCGCGACAAACCTGCATGAAATGTATATTTTTTTGATGTCTATTTGACATCCGTTGGACATTCATGCTCCATTTGTGGATATACATATCCATTGATTCGATATCCATTGCATGTACACTGTATATACTTTTGTTATGTGGGAAATTACACAAAATGGTGAAAACTACACAAACCCCAATCCCTGCTACCTTACCATCCAGACTAATGTCTCCTAGATACGTCCTTTATCTCCTTTCATTTTCGAAACATTTCATGGCTTGACAAGCCGATGTATGATATATTTTTTAGTTCAAAATTAGCGGAACGCCTGTTGGTTTTGAGAATACCAGTTCGGTGAGTTGGCTATACTGTCTTTTCTTGTCAGACAGACACAACTTCATCACAATACACATCGCAGACACTCTTCGACGAATCGTTCCCAGCATCTTTTCAAAGGTGCAAAATTGTCGACCTACTTCCGAGAACGTGTACATTAGGAATAGGGCTGACATCGATATGCCACCCCGTAGAAAGGACTCCCCGAACCCCGAAGTGCCCCGCTGAGAGGCCACCGTGAAATTTCTGTTAGGAGAATGTTTGTCAACAGTGATACCCTATGTAAATACACCCGGTACAATGATACCAGCAGGAAGATGGCTCGGTGAGGATAATGCCGGCGGTTGACAGAGAATGATGACTTTTTGTAACTAAACAGGATGACAACCTAATTTGGGGACCAGTTCCTTACTTACTTCGTTCTGCTGGTGGTGGTGTTATCGAACAAACTGTCGGAGTGAGGATGGATGAGTTGCATTTCTTGGACTATTAGCAACTAATGATAGGTGGCTATTGATGGAAACGTTTTGGCTTGACGCTTATCAAAGTATCATTTGCAGTTATAGTTTAAGAGCTCGCTACGTAGGGAAAAGGTCACTCAGTAAAGTACAAATTTTGACATTTACAGATTCGGTAGTTGTCAACATAGAGATAGGTGGGTCGTCAGAACGTGCCGTGGATGTGTAAAGTGAGGGTGGGGGGTTAAACATGCATTTTTTCCCATAATATATATATTATTGAGTACAGCTCTGGAAATCTGCAATACAAACGGAAGTATTAAAACAGCCATCGTAGTCTGCGAAAAATGTTGCAACAATTATGTTCCTCCTGACAATTTACATACTTATTCTGTGAGTCAAAATCAAACTTACTACAAATCGAGAGCAGACGACAGAAAGGTTCTGCCGGTGCGCCATCTGGTACCCGAAGGTAACGGCAACCAAAGAAATCGCTGCTAAGCAGCAGCAGACTTCTTGGTGGAACGCCACGGCACGTCCGCTTTAGCCACCAGAGGGCGCGGTTCTATATGCTGCTGCATATGAAAGTCGATATACGAGTGTTGCTCTATATCTCCGTCAATCCACCAGTACGCAGACAGCTGTGATATATTAGTGAAGATACTGCAAAAGTATTGATTGATACCGCTCATAGAAATTTAGTCTGTGAACAAGGGAAATTCACAAGGCTACTCCGGTGACGAACTTAAATTTATACTTTAACAAGGTCTTTGTTTAATAATATTAACACAAAATTGTTCTCAAGTAAATGCATGTTGGTATGTCAAACAGTTTTGAGATACTACAAATCAACTTGCTAGTGTAAATTACACTACACAGACTACAAAGAAGAAACATAATAAGAACTAAGAGCTAGCATTTGACCTCGTATAGTTCATATAATCATCTATTTTATATGGACCTATATGTTTCAGTGGATATTTGATTTTTCTCTTGAAATTACTCATTGGCAAATTTGAGCGATGTCCATTGCAATACACCCCCAATGGTGAACTGTACTTGTGGAAAGGGTCAACGAGATTTGGGTAGCAACAGAAATAGTCTTTTTTCGACTAATTGCTAACATAGTCTGAAATTGGCTTAAAATACCTCCTCTGCCAATGATCGTGAAGAAATTAAAGCATGAGTATAGAAGAGAGCGCAGAAAATCGCAGAAGACAAAAAGCTACACATACTAGTTCTACTCTCGAACAGTATTTTTTCTTGTTACGGAAAACTGTAAATGAGAATACCGATACCAAACCTTCGATATACAAAATGAAATGCACATGTGGTAGATATTGAATTGGTAGATCTGTAAGGTAACTCGCTACTGTAAACTCTCTTCATGTTTCTTTGTGGTTTTCTTTAGATCCAACTCATACTTTGTATCCCTGCAGTTACTGTAAAAATAGTGGACAATAATGGTTTTCTCTAAAGATAAGTAATTCAAATTTGATAAACGCAGCTCTCCATTCCATTTTTTAAACCAAATTGATCAACTCTTACTGAAAAGTTTCAAAATAATCTTAAAAATTTTCGTGGAATTCAAACTACTTACGAAAAAAATCGCGTAATTGTTTTCAATGCAATTTTTTCCGTTGTGTATTTCACAAGCACAAGCACAAAGCTTTTCCTTTCATTTTCAAAAACAAAACTCTTAGTCAAAAATCATTTACTTATCATAGTCCCAAAGATTTTAACTCTCTCCCAGTCCGAATAAAGCAAATACAAACCCTATCTCATTTTAAAAAAGAAATACGAAACTTTATCATTGAAAATTCTGTCAGCTTTTCAATACATAATATGAATGCACCGAATACATAAACGTATTGCCTTCCAATGTTAGTATCTTTCACAATATTCCATTTTCCTAGGGTGTTTTTGCTCGCATACAGATGCAAATAAGATAAGATCTTACATTACTTATTTCCACACTATATGGTTGTCATAGTATGCTCATCTGTCAACTGTACATATAACTGTATAGCTTCTTTCTGTGGCTGGATCGCGGCATGAACATACAGCAAGACAGGCTTCAGCCTAGGCAGATGTTCCTGACGTGGTCTTGCCATATTAAGCATTAAAATTCTAATGCTTGTATCATGTACCTAAAAGAGAGCAACAAACAATAAAACAAAAAAGATAAAACAATAAGTTTCAAAAAAAAATTCAAAAAAGTAGGAAAGAATTTACTTGAGTAAATTCAAACCATGTTCTCACTGTAGAATTTATTGAAAGTTGACAGGCAGAGCCTCTGTATTTAGGTTAGCAACAATAATTGTTAATAAAAAACGTGCAAATGATTTCACCAATGTAATAAGAAAAAAAAGTAGTCTAGCGTGAGGATCGATCTCTGAATCTTTGTATTACAAAACAGAAACTCTACCATTAGACCGCGGAGCCTTTACACTTCATTTCCTCAAAACTATGACATTAATACAGGGGCATATAATACCATTTTGTAATATGATTCATGATTTGAAGTTGTACCCATAAGAAATAGCGATATTGACAAAACCTGATTTTTCCAGGACTAGTTTTTTCATGCTGATTCCGAATCTGTATTTAGTTTTTCTCTAGCACCTGTAGTTTTGGCTATATTTTGTATACGGACAGACGGACGGACAGACAGAGGCGCTGTAGTGACTTCAGTGCGTCAGTGAAAACTAAAATTTTGTGGAGTCATTGTTGATGCATTGAAGCAAGGTGTTTAATAAAGCTGAATAGCAAAAGGGCACAAATCCAAATAACGAAGGGGGCCTGTGATTAGTTATAAAAACCTTGGCCGTATATTTTTCGGATATGCACACACATACACCGCAAAAATTTCCATTTTTCTCTTTCGGCGCTGGTCCGTTTGTGGTGAGACATGTGGTGGGTATCGACCGACTTTTTATGGATATTAATTCGCTTGTTGAATATTGAACAGTGGCCAAAACACCCACCACACCCCCATTAGGCACTGCTGCTCCATAAAATATTTTACGGCTATGTAGACATTAGGGACACGCAGCTATTTGGGGGTTGTACCTCTGGTATAAAATCCCACCGCCAAATATTTGTACGACATGGTGTCGGAAATTTTAACTTCTTTCTAAAACTGATAGTAACTATCAAACCCGCTCGTAAAATTGTAAAAGGCTCTATGGGAAAGGTGACTATTATTTTTTAACACACATACCTATTAGCTTCATCTGTGCATGTATATGTCGTAGTCTTCTAGTGCAGACCGTCTATTCAAGAAGATCCGAGGCATTTCATGAAGCGTCGGCATATTGTGTAGAATGATTACCGCAACACAAGCCGCCTAGGCTTCACACATGTAATGAACTACTTCTGACGTATAATGCAACTACACCAGTTGACTGAATGTAACGGTCGGCATTTCATGAAGTGCCAACTTCTAGTGGGCGAATCGTGCTCCGCTATATTTTTTTTTCCAGATGCCACAAAAGTGGTCCCTGCAGTAATAAATAAATTCACGTATTTAATTATTTTTTTATGTTATAGGTAAACTGATTTTGAATGTGTTTGTCATACAAGATGTTTGCCTTTCTAATGTTTGTAGTTTAGCGTTTTCTAAATAAGTATTACATATAGTTGAAGCAGTTACAACGTTAAATGTATGCTTATTTGAAACGCTTGGTTAAGGTATTATAAATTTATTTCAACTATCACTTTATCAATATTATTTTTTATCGGAATAAATATTTTCGTAGAATCTACTTGCTCTGATTAGAGTGGTCTCTTGTTAAGGTGGTCCACTCTGTATAGTATAGGTTTCAATATTAAGCTCGTATAAGTCATTTGAACACACGATGCCTAATTTTTGGGGCACTTCATGAAGCTTCAACCTCTTCAATTAGGCACTTTGTGTCATGCACAATACGACGGGATTTTAATGGCGTAACATGTAAAGCCTATGCAGGTACTGTAGTCTCATGATTTTACATAAAATGCCGACGCTTCATGAAACGACTAGGTTTTTCATGAAAAAACGGATTGCATTAAAAGCCTACGACATATATACGTCCGTATATGAATGTGGTTTTCACCAGCTTTGAACAAGGTTTAACTTCAACTTTGCATTGTATTATGTGAACCGATAACTATATGTATTACACTTCAATCAACATGTTTCAGTATCTTGACGAGAATCATCAATCATCAGTAATGACCATTAGTTAATTATATACTTTCATCATTTTCAAACATTCATATACCCGTATCTGCCTAGAACATCCATAATTTTTTATAAAGGTGAGAAAGCTGGATTCTTTTCGGCTTCTGATTTCACCAAGTTTATAGTAAATGAAAATTTCTGCATTTCGCAAATTTTCTTCAAGAATGCGATATCGCAGGGCAATCTGAGTACACTATTGATTTCAGCGGTGAATTTTCTATAAGGAGGAGTATGAAATAATACAGTAACGTCCCAAAAATGAGCATGAGAGACGAAGTTCCAAAATTGAAAAACTTCAAAGGTATATTATAGGTTAAAAAAAGCTGAATTGAGAAAAATTTTAGATTCTCAATCGGGAAAAAAACTCGTGAGTTGGTTAATTTGGGGACATTGATCACGAATTTAGCCTCTGTTCCGAATTTCACCCTGTTTAAAGTAAATGAAGAATGTATTGTGTAAGACTTTCGCGGCCATGATCCAAAGAACTGTCGGTTCTTGGGCTGTTCGGCCGCGAAGCCTTGGCGTCGGCGCGCTTCGCTGCTTGACATTTTGCGAACATAAGTGGTCGGCATTCTCAGAAGCTGATGTCACCTGTTCGACGTGTTCCGAGAGAAGAGTGTCGAGAAAAATTTTAGGCAGGCAAGGGTGCTCAGACTTGAACTGCTGGCGATCTACCTCAATATTTGTAAATTACGCTCGATCGACTCTGAGAGGCTGAAAGTAATATGTGATGCGGGATAGCCGTCGACGTATCATGGTATAGATATTATAGTTTGCTGCACTTTATGGGTTTTAATCAAGGTAAATGTAGGTCTGCTCTAAAATCTCCATGAAAAAATGCATAATTATCAAAAATCGTAAGTATATTGGATCACAAAAAACAAGTATAGCTGATTGTGATATTTTGTCTTGATTATCTTCATTTCAGAAAATTCAGATTGCGGACTGGCACAACCGAGTCGACCCAGACATTGCCGTTAACTTAGATTTGGATATTTATCTTCAGATATAAAACACCATAATTTTGTATCAGATGCTGTAGCTTTGAGGTGTATGGCATACCTGATATAATCTGTACTAACTCATTTTCACCAGAACAAATATGTGGATAGTTTTTTTTTAATTCCAAATAGTGTTACTGATTTTACCAATAGGCAAAAAATACAGATAAGTGAGCATTCCAGATAAAAAAATTCGTTGAATATTCTAATTATAATTATATTGATTATAAGCCATTTAAATGAACGAAATTCGCCGTGGATTGGACGCGGTAAAACAATTGCTTCGCCACCGCGTTCACTGATTTTTTCTTGTAGGGTACAATGAAACACAAGACGGAAATGAATTATGGAATGACAAAGCGATGATTAGTCGCTCCATGCAACATGTGTCAGCAAAAGCAACAGCATGTCTGCAACACCAAAGAGGACATTTAGAACAATGGTTGTAACATTTTTTTCTTTTTTCCCAAAATAAGTGTCATATTTTATTGCCTTCTCGACTGCCGGATTAGACAATGAAGGGTCCTATTCAAATCGTCATAGCTTCTAAACTACTTTACTTAGGGCTAAGATGTGCAGATATGTTTTTAGGAAACATCATGTAATGTCGCTTAGAAATAAAAAATGTAGGTTAACAGAATAGAATTTTTGAACAAACTAAACTTGTAAAAAAACGCAAAACTTACATAATAATTTTGTTTAACAATGTTTTTTGCCCTGATATAAAACGAAATTTGAAAGATGTTCACCATTAATTTATGATCTATATATTTCGCTATCGAATTATACTCATCTTTTGTTTGTAGGACCTCTAGCTATGTAGGTAGCTATGCCTAAATTAGTACAATGCTCGTGCATCAATTAAACAAAAAACAAAATGGCTGCCATTTTATTTTAGCGGGAGAAAAACTAATTTTCAGGGGTAATTTGCAGATAAAAATTAACGTACTCTATCCCCTAAAGGGTCTGACACCGATGACCGGACGCATCGTATAAATTTGAATACCTATTGAGAACCGATTGCAATAGAATAATTCAATGACTTTTTTTAAACATCTTGACTCGTTATTATCAAAGCCAACTAAGAAAAATTCGTTTGTTTTGAATAATTACCAAACTGAAGTTATATATATATATAAAAAAAATCAAAAATGTAATACGCTAATACATTTTAACAATACAGTACATGAGTACAATACCAGGATACAAAACGATATACATCAGTTCAATGTCAGTACCACCAAAGGCTTGAATAATCCCATAGCACAGTCATCAAGAGCTTATAATATGCTGCCAAGTACGTTGAAAAATCAAAATATGAGCTGCAAAACAGTTGTAAAAAGACTAAAAAAGCACATAAACATACGTCAGAGTTAAAATATGTAAATATGTATATAGGTAACTGTCACTACTGTATAGATAGATAAATATGCTTTATTGTCTAAGAATTTACAAATTTCTTATTGACAAAGCTGTAACAACAAAATGTGGAATATTCACTAAAACCCGTCATAGAACTCATCTAGTGTGTAATAAGGTTTTTGATATAGGAAATTTTTAAGTTTTTTACGAAAAACTTTTAAATCTTTTTGAATTTTAATAGAATTAGGAGGTTTGTTATACATCTTCAATCCATTGTATATAATTGAATCTTTAACCAGTGCTGATTTGGGGGTGATTAATTTAAAATCATTTTTTTGTCTTATATTATATTCTGTATTTATGGTTTCAAATTTTGTTTTATTTTTGAATATTAATGTAGCCGTTTTCAAAATAAATAGTGCAATTACGGTCATCATTTCGTATTCTAAAAATAGTGGCTGTAATAATAATAATATGTAATAACTGTCGCTATTGTAAGTCTATACATTGTTAGTTTTTAGGCGCAATGTGTATATTCTCGATACCAGTGTTTAAAACACTGTCTTAGAGAATTGTATATTAAAATATATTGTAAAACTTTTGTTGTAATATAAAAGAAATTTCAAAAAAAAAAATATGTATAGGACATCGGTTCATGACATAATCCATCGTTGAGATTGGAATTGAATTCTGGATTTATTCAGGCAAAATTTTCAATCTGACAAAATACTGGAAGAAAACAAAATATGCTTGCTAACTTATTTTGCAATCCCATTTAAATTAATATCTGGAAAAAATAAACCGCTATGGATAAATTTTTGTTTTCACCGTCTGTCTACGGAATTATTTTGAATTTACAAATCTTTGAAATTCCCTTTTTTTAGACACTACATGTGCAAGTTTGTCTCCATTGCACGTACACTGACTTCGACTCTCTTACCGTTTCCGAAGACCTAATGGTGAGCGTCAAAGTTGAATCACCCGGTATAAAGTTGAATCACGACTGTATTTTTTTAATCACCAGTGGACTGTAGCTCAGTATGGTTGCCTACCTTCAGGGAAAGTGTGATTCATGTTCTGCAGACCAATAGGTGCCCATAAGCTTTTCCAAGCATTCTTACAGTTTGTTGTAGATCACAAATGGTTAGATAGCATCGTGATTCGTGATCCTTAAGAGGCTGATACATTGCTGGCTCTCATTTTGAATTTCTCAACAATTATAAAGTTAGTTCGCAAAAAAGCTCTTACTTCATTCGGATATCATGATACGTGTTTCAAATCTATTTTGTCAAATATTTTGTACAGTGATCAGTGCCGCACAGTTGGCCAAACCATTAGTATCTGTATTTTCCAGTATCATTATGTTATCCTATCGATGGGATAAGTTTCACTATTTACATAAACAATGAAAAAGTTGAAGCTCATAGGACTATAACCATTTCTATTACCCCAACCTGTGATAGCATCCTATAAATGGCCATACTTCCGTCATAACTCATCCGTCAACAGACAGAACAAAGAACTAACCTCTGGCTGGGAAGGATGTCGCGACAAGATCGATACACGTCAATGCACAGATGCAAACTTGTGAATAATTATGTGAGAATCAATTACAACAGCGATTTATCACCCGTAGCCTGCCAGAGGCGGATATGGAACTGGATCAGGGGGAAGACATTACTAATAATATTGGTAATAATATTTATTCGCTATAAGTATACAAGTTGATACAGCAAATAAATAAACACAGTATAATAAGTAGAGCATGATATAACTAAGAATCTACATCAGCCATCAGCTTAGAACAAACTGGAAGGATGTGTTCTGCTTTAGAAGTAGCTCTAATGATATTCAGGTAAAAAATTATGATTGAATATACAGGATGAGTTTTTAGTACCTGCTCGGTCGATAACTCCACTACTGTAGCAGATAGTAAAAAAAGTTGTACATAAAAGTTGTAGCCACAAATACGCTCCTTTCTCGGAAAATATTTAGTTTTATACAGGGTGATGCAAACATGCGTTTTTTTAAATGAGATTTCCGTTGTTCCAATATAGGGTATTGTTACAATATACAGGGCATTTCAAAAGTTATGACCATTTTTATATCCAAATCGCGGTCAAATGAACGTACTGTATATCAAAAAGTAATGAATCAAAAATTATTTTTCTTTATACGAAAAGATTAAAAGTATTCTCTAGTTTTAAAATCGGCTATAAAAAAAACCCGTGACGCATATTCAGGGTGATGTAGAATGCAAAATCCAAATTTTCTCCCTTTTTTTAAACGTAACCCCCAATATTTTACTATCCTAAAAATTGGTTTTAATATGCTCTTTCATCTTTGTATAGTAATTGTTGTACCTACGTCCATCAGTTTCCGAGATATTTCGATTTTTCGGTAAATTTAAAATATAGCTTCTATTTGTGTACTGAAATTTATTTATTTTTAGAAAGTACTATCGAATTTGTTTTTTATTTAACGAGCAACTAAATTATAAGGTCATGATACTATTTGATGAAGTCAAAACCCTAAGTTATCGAGATAATAAAGTCAAGTATGCCGAGGAAGCAATTTTGTAGGCGTGATGCATAATTATCAAGCAGATTATTATAACCTGCTCAATAATTCCGTACTGTGGGAAAAACCAGCTTTAAAAATTAATTTTTCCACTGTCTACTTGCGTCTAGAATATATCAACTGTGAACAGCAATATCCAGAACGGAGGCGCTCTAAAACTAATGCGTTTGAAAGACTGAAGAATCGTTTCATTTCGACTTTGTCGTTTAATATTTCATAGCCTACCTGATAGATCTGCTTGATAATTATGCATGACGTCAATAAAATTGTTTGCTCGGCATACTTGACCTATATTATCTTGTTAATCCAGTGTTTTGACTTGATCAAGTACGATTATGGCCTTATATTTTAGTTGTTTGTTAAGTAAAAATTTGATAGTATTTTCTCAAAATAAATAACTTTCAGTGAACAAACAGAAGTTATATTTAAAATTTGTAGAAAAATCGAAATATCTCAGAAACTAATGAATTCAGCCATAACCAGTGCTATACAAAGATGAAAGGGCATATTAAAAGCAATTCTTTGGTATAATAAAATATTGGGAGTTACACTTAAAAAAAAGAGAGAAAAATCTAGATTTTGCATTCTACATCACCCTGTATACGAATATGCGTTGCAGGCTTTTTATATAGCCGATTTTAAAACTAGAGGATGTTTTTTGTCCACCCGTGTAAAAAAAATGATTTTTTTATTCATCACTTTTTGATATACGGTACTTTCATTTGACCGCGATTTGGATATAAAATAGTCATACCTTTTGAAATACCCTGTATAATGTAACAATACCCTATATTGGAAGTACGGAAATCATTAGTAGAATTTGAATATGCAATATTATATAGGGTGTCTTATTTAAAAAAATGCATGTTTGCATCACGACGTAGTTAAGGATCACCCTGTATAAATCTAAATATTTTCTGAGCAAGGAGCATATCTGTGGCTACAACTTTTATAACCAACTTTTTTCGCTATCTCCTACAGTAGTGGAGTTATCGACCGAGCCGTTACTAAAATCTCACCCTGTGTATGTTCCCTCGATTACAAACACGGAGTTATTTTGATAAAATATACTACTCCCAAGTGAAATCTGAACACTAAGAAGAAAACGGTTGTGGTTTACAAGCAGCTCAACGGAAGGTGACTCGACTATTGATTGACCCTCCATATGCACAGCTGGTAAACCAACGTGAGACTTATCTGTCAATGTCTGAGCTTTCTGCACGTTAAACTGTACTTTATTTACTAATTCACTACTACTACTACTACTACTACTACTACTATTAAGTGATTAAGAATCATTATATCAACCATCAAATATATTTCAGAGGTTAATTTAAGAAAAATTACCTTCTTAAACTGTTCCTGTAACTACGTCACTGTACATTTCCTGTCTGCCCCCCTCACTCCTGCGCCTCCAGCAGCGTATCGTCGCTCAGCCTCCCTACGTGTCAGTACATCAATCATTTTCTGATTTAATCATACTGCCTATTTTGCATCTACTTCATTTAATATTTTGTCACCGGGACGTCATTAATTATGTGGGGAGGTCGATGAGCACGCGTAGAATTTGGGTTTGAAATTTTTACGCATTTGCGTTGAGAGGGTCTTTCACGCTCCCTAAGAGTAGAATGCCATTTGGGCCTTTATTTATCAGAATCTTTTTTTCCAGGCAACACACACATCGAAAATAGACAGATAAGAGAATCAGTTCTTCACCAAACTGGCTGATATAGCGTTATAATCCAGCTCATAGTAAATGTCGTCATAGGAATGGACCCAAACAACAGGCAAGAAAAAGTAGTTGTTGTTTCTCCACCCTCCAGAAGACAAAACAGTTATTTGTTGTGACGTACTTCTGTCTGACATATTCTAAAAGTTAACAAAAAGCAAATAAGAATTATTGTTGTTTTCAACATAAAATCATCGCGAGAATATAAAAGGAGTTTTTCTGAGCAAGTTGTGTTCTTAGTATATATTATGCTGTCTTTCGTAAGTTTTGAACGAAAAAATAAACATTTTAAAGAAGTCCTCTTTTAACCTATAAGGTTCTGTCATTTCATAGATTTCCGCGTTTTGTTCTTAAATGGTCATGAGTCAAAACTACCCCCAATAGCTTTGATATAATTAAAATTATAGTGACATATATATCTACAAACCTTATACTTTTTTCCATACAGCGGTATAGTATAATGTCTTCGAGAGTAAAACATTCTTTCTTTAAACCCCATTTTCCATAAAAGTATAGCAAAACTTATTTAAAAAACGATTCCCCTGAAGTTCTTTTCTAGTGACCCCCATGGTTGTGAGCAGAACGTTCAAAAATCGATAGGGCTCTGAGTTGTTTAAAGGTAAGGCTTTCAGGAAATGTTTGAAGCATTTAGTCCAAATATTCCACTGTACAGTTGCAGATCTCTAGAGTTGCTTGGAGTTTATTTGGTGTTGCGACTATGAAGCCTGAATAAGTATGTCCGCAATTTTATAAGAATGCGGTAATTTGTAACAAAAACTTTACTACAGAACTAGAGTTTACTAAAAGCGTCCTAATGTTTTTCTGATTCGTAGCAATTATCAAACCGGGTTGTATGTACACCCTACTTCATAGGTAATAAAACAGAAATAGTACGTGGTAAATAGTCTACACTAATCATTAAGAGGAACTGATCATCAAGAGCCTTGAGATATCGAGATAAAATCTATCATTTATGTTTTACTGTTTTTATATAGGTATGCAATACTTTGGCTTCTATTGAATTTAATATATTTAGCTTTTAACCCTTTTCAAGTGCTCGAGCATAGTTCATCCTAGATACATTTCCCTGTATTCATTGAAAATATATTTTCTGTAAAGACATTCGTCATTCCTGAGAGGCCAGAAAATTGTTCTTATGCCTGACACAATCTGATTGTCTCAAAAGCAATTAAGCTTGAAAATATGTATGGTTTGAAATACAAATCTTCCATTGTATTATTCCAGTCCTTTTTGCGGGAAGGCAGAGGTATAATTGCTACAATACCTCAGATCAAAATTATTGTATGTATGTTCAAATGCGTTGATTGTTTTACAGTATTTTGTTTCATACAACTAGTCACAACTAAATTGTGCTAGAACTGCGAAATGAGGCTAAACACTCGTCACACAAAAGACATTCGTATATGTTGACATTTCCTCCTCTGAGTGAGACAGATTTTTTAAACAAGTCATCTGAAAACGGTTTAAAGTTATCCGGTTCCCATGACCCACCCATAAGTGTCACTTACAGCCTCAGCCAACTCTTAGAAATGAAGGATGATGGCTAAACAGTGTAAACATGCTTTATTTCTGCCTTTACCTGATATCTCAATACCCAACAATAGTCATCCCTAATTTGTTGTACTCGGTATTCAGTGAGAGTCAAGGAAGGTCTGTGGACACCCACAGGCAGAACACACACACAAAATGTGTCTATTTCGGCTTTTATGGGCAGACAACTGGGGTCAGATGGTACGGACGTGTTTTGGTTGTCAAAAGTCGCTTTTATTGTTCATTGTTGGTTGTACGAAAGTATGTGGATACATTACAATTGGTTTTCTAGGAAGACGGGTCTGAAATCTCTGAAAACTTTGTAGACTATAATACATGAAAACGTACCCTTTAGTGATCCAAATGGATACTGTGAAGTTAAGGAGCAAATAAGCATTGTACGTGATATTATTTGTTAGATGGCGTGTATAAGTAACATGCAAATGCCATGCTTTTGATGACAAAAATTCGAAGCCAAGCAATATGCACATATTATTTATACGCCAATGAAGGCGCGTTTGGTTCGTACAGAGAATTTTGTGCAATTGATTACACCCCTCAATAATTATATAGTTGTTTTCGATACTGATGCCGCTACAAAAGTAACGATACCAGCTTGGAATCGCTCAAAAAGTATCTAACACAAAAAAACTCGATAATAGTGCAAAAGTATCGATACACTTCAAGTATTGAAGTATCGTTACCATCCCTACAAAAAATCATCCAAAAGGGGGGCAATGCGCGTGTAATTGCCGCCAACCTGAGATATTAGAGAGTTTTTGGACATCCGACATTATTGATACCTATCTCCACGGTGTCTGATGTTTTTGATAATTTGACATTTAAATGTTCTAAAATTCTCATTTTGGAAGTTTTGTTAATATCCTGAATATACTTCTCGAAGATATATCATTTCTAATATATTAGACTTTTTTCTCTATCGAAACAGCTTCTGAAAACTGTTAAACTATACAAGTTGTTTTCTTTGAAGACAAATGAGAGCATGTCTGGTTAGTTCTGATTAATGTTGAGTATTGCCAGGTCAATATAAAGTATCTTACGAATAAACATGTCTTACCCTCACTCTCCCACTTTATTTTGAGCCGTCTTAATTTTTTTAGGAATGATCCGTGATGTTTGAAGTGCCTTGAACGATATTTGAGCACTTCCTTTTTGCCATATTATCTAAACAGCCATCAGAATCATTTTCAAAATTATCAAAAGAGTTTAGTTTGTTTTAAAAGGTCTGTTTCAGACTTCCATTGTTTATACAATTTTGAGCAAAACGTATCAACTGGTCTGCCATCTTCAATCATATTCAGGTGAAATGTCGAACATGTTCCTTTCGTTGCTATTTATTCTCGTCTAGTTGACGTGTCGTTTTTTTCGTGTTGTTGTGATGGGTCGGCGCCGCGTTCTGCTCGGTGCATCAGTTATTGATGACGTGTTCTGCGCGACTTGTCCTGACCGATCGTCCTGGTGTTCTGGTTCAGTGGTGACGGTTCTTACGGACGTGGCCGTTCGATGATCACTGTATTCCGCGTTTGTGTCCAAGTTTATTCTGTCCAATTTTAGTTTTTCTATATTTTTCATGAGGGGTTGCCATGTTGGTTTAATTTCCATATTAGACTTGCTGTATACGTTCTTGTTGCTGGCAATATAAGCTGCTTCTATTAATTTCAAACGATACAAATGAGGTTTTTTGTCAATAACCTTAGCGTCTTCCCAAATAGTTTCTTGATGTTCGTTCTTGGGTTTTGTCTTCATTAGTAGACTTCGGAGTGGTGCTTCTTGAGAATCGCGTCTGAATTTCTGTACTTTCGCTCTGCATCTGATAATCCTTTCACTGAGTAAATGTCTGTGTTCTTCCTGTATTTCTGCTAGTACCATCCTCTTGTACTGTTGCTTCCAATAGCTTCTTGGGTTCTTTGGCAGATCTTCTTTAATGTGACGTAGTTATCTTGTTCCAGCCCCTGTTGTGTATTAAAAATGTTCTTGGCTCGATCGACTAAGGTCCGCATAACTTCTCTCTTCGTTGATGTTGGACGGTTTGAGGTATAATGCACGTAGAGAAATCTAAAAAAGAGAGCTATTGTTGTTCTCTTTTTCCTGTGTGAACTTTATGGATGGATTCACGTTGTTGAGACAAACCTCAAACAACAACATTGGTTTTTTACGATTGCTCTATCCTTACTGGAGAGATTTTCAAAAGCTACAAAGTTTTGGTAAAGAAATAACTTGCTGCGAACGTTCCAGCAATAGTGTTTCAGTATGTTAGAACATACAGAAAAATCTGTCGTTTTGCCAAAGCTTACGCTTGGATTCAATGGGACGTTACACTCAGAATTCCTCAAACACAGCGATGGTTTATCCAGTGGGAAGTGTATAGTTGGTAACGAATTATATCGTATTGTCGATTCAACTACAAAATGTCATTGGATTGCAATGAATGGTTCAATCGCAGCTTGTCGTTGAATGGAATCTGTGTTTGGTAATTGATTCTAAACTACTTTCTTTTCCTTGTACCAACATTTTATTGCGAGGACAGCTGATCGATTCGTTGGGATGTTTAATGGTGTGATTTTGTATGAAGTTATAAGGAGAACGATATAAGAATTAGACATTAACCTGCACCAGTTGTTGCATTATTACCTGAAATATAACTGTCTGGCTAATCTAAATACCTACATTCAAATGTGTGTGTTAGCTCTTCTAAGCCCCAATTTCTCAGTAGGTCCTCCATTTAATATATAACTGGACACATTTAAATCACACAATTGCTGTCACAAAAAGCAAAAACATGAGATCACACAACAACGAAACAACACAATGAAACAACCTCGTCCATGTTGGCGGGTTGGCGTCGATAGTAATACTAAGATGATCCCCCTATTCTTTCTTTTTACGTTCGTTGAATCGGGACATCAGTCGCGCCGAATACTGATTATGGTTCAGCGAACAACGAGTGGCATTGCATTAGATATACGGTGTTGTTGGTACAAAAAGGATGCTTTGATTGCATTATATGTCAATACTAGTATTAGAAGGATTATACATATCATCACGACGAATATACAACTATTTTGAATTTATTGGGGTACCTGTGATTACTTCGAATATAAGGATTAAATTCTTTCAATGGCATGGATTTGAAATAATTGTAAATATGGTCAAGCCGATGGGAAAATATCCAAATACTAACAATTAATTCAAAACGCAACAGTATTTTTTCTGTGAAGGTATATAGATTAGCCCATGATTACCAGACACACGATAGGCAGACTAACAGATCGACAAAATGAGCATCGTGGCGATATCACAATATGTCCAAAAACTAGTATAATGATTAACTAGAAGTTTTTTGGGTAGGACGATACTTCCAAATTCTGTAGTTGTATTCGCAAAAATTCATAAATAATCATCTATGTCATCTTGCAACATAAAATATGGACATCTCGTTCAGATAGGTTATGACTATAAAAGGCATATACTTCCTTTAGGAAGCAACTTAACTAATCAATGGTGATCGAAAAACAGCCATAACAAATATAATACCTTGGACATGATCATCAAGAAGTCCATGCCGTCAATAAAACCAAAATATACTACAAAAAAACGTGCGTTCGGTTAAAACATGCCTGCCATATCTTATCCCCTTTTGTTCTTCGAAAGTAAAATTAATCTTCGGAATACCTTTTGGTCATCCGACTTAATTTTTAATAGGAGGAAAACCGTCGTTATGGTCGCTCACTAAAAGCTTTTATGTACAAGATTCCGTTTATCATTATCTGCGCGAAGACTGCCCGTAAAAGTACTGTTCACATATGTTGAATTTATTATGATATTAAGTTAAAAGTGGCCGTAAAGCAACATTATGTGCAGAACCAGATTTCTGGTTCGCGAATATATGAGTACGTGCCGACTTTATTGCCGATGCTGAGATGACGACTTGATGTGCATGAACTTCTTTTTGTATCGTTTCCTCTTCACAAGTCGTCGTCTTGCTTACAAAAGGGCTTATCTCATTTTTAGTGATCTTTCAGGAGCTTCACTGCAAGTGGACTACTTTGAGATGGGCCACTTTTTGAGACTCTTTACGTATTAAAATTGAGAAAGACACGTCATAAGTTGGAGACTACTCATATTTGAGGTAGGTCATTAAGCTGCAGGTCACTGTTACCCAATGGTTTAACTCATTTCAGCAATTTTTTGAGATAAGCCGCTTTACTAACTTTAAAAACAGACAGAATAGCTTCAGTATGTAATCAGATGGGAGTATACAAATATAACAAGCAAAAGACAAAGGCGTTGGTGATAAGCAGAAGAAGAAAATAAAAAAAAACATATCAACATAAAAATGCTACTACACTATCGAATGTTTTACCTTTTCCATTATGTAATTCAACATGTCTATGGAAATAAAGCTATATTTGTTTTGTTTGCTTAAGACATTAACTATGCATGGTCATTAGCCGTGTACCATTGAATAAGTATTGTATATACTCTGTAATATGGATACACACATTTATACATACGTATTTGCCATGTAAATCACGGACTCACTATTTCTCGCATAATTGACTCCATTTTCAAACTACATATATAATATTTCAGAAGGCAATAGTTAAGACCTTAATGAATGACAGCTATTTTCTATTTTCTCAAAAAAGTTTTTTAATGTGCGAAAAAACTCGCAATGCAAAATCATACATTCTGTAAATGTCTGTAATTCAACAACCAAGCACGATATCAAAAAAAGGCTAAATAGTTGCACAAGCGCAAGCTTTCTTCTTCAATTTGCTCTTTGAGTCATTACTGTAAGTTTAAGGGTAACGTCAGGAGCTTGGAAAAGCGAAATTCATTTTTAAGGTGCGCTTTGTACCTTACATTTGGACCTTTTGACCTTACCTTTAGATTTTTGGACTTATCTCCCTCATCTTAGACACACACACTGGCGAAAGGGAACAGGCGACCACGCCTCCTCGCTAACACGGGAATACGTCTTTTCTTGGATTCTCAATTTCGCGCGCTATACCCTAGACCCTTAAGGTTTGAAAAAAGAGTCCGGTTATTCTAAGGAAGATTTTCTTATTTCAGCTGCACCAAATACAGAATTTTCTATTTTTGGCTTCAGCCTCTATAGCAAAACGGATTCCTCAGGGGTTCACCTTATGTACATTTATGAATGTTTGTCACAATGGAATACGAGGGCTCCCTCTGTCTTTGCTTAGCCCTCACCCAACTTCCAGAACTCAACGCGTTGATTGGAATGGTGGTATCTCTGAAATAAGGGCTGTGGAGTGTGGAGTGCCTCCGGGCTCAGTTTTGGGGCCTTTGCTCTTCACAGTATATGTTATTTGGCTATATGTGGGTACTATGCTGATGACACTACAACGGACTGCAGGACCATGTCACTTGATAAGCTTAAAACTGAGATGAGTTCAGCTGTGTTACACAGAAAGATGATTTAAATAAAAAATATTTAAGTCTTAACAAACACAAGACACAAGAAATCATTTTTTCGTCTTATATGGGGGTTGCATATACATAGATCATGGTTTGAAATGGAGTTACCGCTTCTCTGGGAAGTAAACTTTCTTCTGCAGCATTTGTCATTAGAAAACTAAAAACCTTGGTCAGCCGATCTTCACTTTTGACTGTACACTTATCTCTGTTTTATGCTCACGCATCTCATGAAATTGCTTTTTGGGGAAACTCCTCCCACATACTGCCTGTATTTAGGCTTCTGAGAAAGGCCAATTGCTGAAGTTGGATTCCAGGAACATTGTAAACTACTCTTTATACGTTTTGAAATTATGATGTACGTACACGTTCAAGCAGTTGTTAGATATTCATAAGCACAAAAGCATATAAAATACTTTCCCCTGAGGAACGCGTTCTATTCAGTTAAAAAATGCCATACAGCCTATTAGAACCCTGAAGTGGCTGTGCTGTAGCTTTTTTAAGTAATTTACTATTTAATTATTCTTTGTTTTTTATGTCACCAACTGAAATGCGTGTCAAGGTGTGTTGAATCAAGCTGTCTATCTATATTTGCTGTTCATCTATCAATAAAAGAATTTTCAGTCAAATTTGCCAAACCTTGCCTGAAGACTTAAGCATACATACCGATGGCTCTAGAACGCAAAAAGGCACAGGTTGCGCTTTTTTCATTCCATCCAACTCAATGTCAGCCATGTTCAAGTTGAAAAAACACACAACAATTTTTTCTGCAGAAGCCGTCGCCATTATTGAAGCTCTCAATTACATCGAAGAACAGAATATTCTTAACGCTGCGATCTTCTCGGGCTTACAGTCAGTACTGAGGAGCTTGCAAAATTATAATTACACGACAAATCACAGCCTACACACAATTGGAATTAAAAGACTCATCCATAACTTAGAACAAAGAGGTTACCACATAAAACTAGTTTGGGTAGAGGCACACTGCGGAATAGATCCCAATGAAACAGTTGACACACTGGTCAAAAATGCTATAATATCTGGAAGGGTAACAAACAGCTTCCTCAGTATCCAAGACAAGCAACTGGTCCTGAGAAAAAAGATTCGTAACAAATGGTCCGCTGAATGGCTAAAATACGCTCATACGAATACGACGAGATACACTCATATCCATCCCACCTTACCAACGAGACACTGGCACAATAATTTTAAAATACCCAGGAAATATATATCGTCGATTATAAGAACAAAAATTGGTCATGGATCATTCATCTAGCAAGACTACACTTAATACCTTCTGGAATTTGTGAGCCCTGTGGTGTTGAAGGGAACCTGGACCATATCTACTTCAATTGCTCTAACAATATTGAACACAGCAACACACTGTACGAAAACCTCATAAATTGTGGTTGAACTGCTCCTTTTAACACAGCTCATCTATTATCTCTAGACAGACCTGATGTCATCTCATGTTTAATACTTTTTTTGAAAAATTCGCAACAAAAAATTTAGCTTATGTTTATAGCTTTCCTTTGTGACCAACTTCTGTCTATTATAACCCATCCTAACCGTGGCCAATATGTTGTTTGTACGAATCGAAATGCCTTAAAGGCGAGAAGAACTTGTGAACCTGTTTAATCCTATCCATATCCCTCCTATTTAGGGTTCTGTATGGTTATCCTCTATAGGTTACTCGCTATTCGATAGGTATTATGAATTAGGACGGTTCTATTAGCTGCAGGAATATTATTGCGTATGTGTAGATGTGTATAACTTTAGTATTAAAAAAAACACACAGCCTGTTGTTTACGATGCAGTCCTGGGTAGGGGAGGTGAATTTTCGCCCTGAACTGCTCATTACTAGGAAAAACAAAATATAGACATATTGTTTCTGGCTAGTTCGAAGTGGGACTAGTTCCTAGTGCCACTAACCAAACAAAAAAAATTGCTAAAGACCTATCCAAGCTAAAGTGTCCCTTTTGTACCCTTATCGACCTCGCCCTCGTCACTGATAGATAACTCGTTAAACCTTCAACCACGAAAAAGCGCCTCGTCCGCCCAACGATCTAAAAACAATCGACAAGCTGCGTTCTCGGAATACCCATCCATGGGGCACCCATCTCAGTAGGAAGGAAGTGTCCCCGCTAGGCTAGGAGCCGTCCGTCTCCCTAAGACTGAGCCATAAAATACCAGAAACGTCAATTGGAACACTCCCCGCTCACGACAACTTGGTTATTTATTGGCTTATTATGAAATGTTCCGCACGCTTTCGGAATATACAATTGGGGGATTTTAGAATCTTGCATTGAAGTGAAATTTCGATCTACGTGCGTGAGAATTACCGCATTGCAATCAAGGTGCATTTGGATCAAGCATGCTAGTTAGTGGTCTTGCTAACTTTTTTGCGTTCATTGAATACAATTCAGAAGTTATAATTCTTAAGGCTGTATGACACGATTCTAGTTTTTATCTTAAATATTGTACAAAAAGTTTGGCAAAAAAATCATCATAAAAATGGGAAGGATTAGTTATTCCTCCTGTATGCAACGACAAAGTTTACAGAATACATATAAGTTGGATCACTCTTCGTCGGCACTTTGAAGATCTCACATCAAAGCGATGCCGCGGCCGCACGCGCCAATTAGTTTTTGCGTTTTTGTCCAAGTACGAGGGTGTTTTAGCGGGGACTTGCTAACGCCTGGGTTTTACGTATATACGAGGGTCATTGAAAGACTAGGTATTGGCAGCCGACTTAGAGATACAAATACAATAACGTTTATTTTGCTAATACACTTAAGTTACATAAATGGATATCATGAATAAAACCTAGTAAAACTATTACTAATGAATCTCAAATGATTTCACATATTGTAGCTATTTCGTAGAAGTAAAATTGGTTCAAAGGTGCTGTGATATTTTTGCCTTAATGTTTTGTTTATTTGCCTTATTTTGAGACCACAGCTTATATAAAATTTATGGTATAGTATATAAGAACTCGTATGTACAATTTTAAGAGATAATCATGTGGAAATGCTTTACTTGGATGAGAATAAATGAGTTTTGACATTTTGCTTTTCAGTATCATTCCAATTACTACTGTAGAAATTAAATTGTTAAAGTTATCAATAAAAATATTTCCGAGCTCTAAAATATAATTTAGGATGTCCCTGGGTGGTATGGTAAGACCACCGAATGAATATATTGATTCACTATACGCTTTTAGCGTGATACAACCCTTTAAGTACCTGTAGGTCTTGAATTAATCACTTTATACCCCAAGTGTGCTAGTTTGTTGGAATTGCTTAATCGGGAGAAACACAGAAAGGCACAAATGTACAGGGTGTCCCATTAATAATTTTGAATCGAATGTCACGTGATCAAAAACAAATACCTCATTGGGTAGTACAGTGACAAAAAAAGACACAACATCTGCTCTAATTTACATTCCCAAAATTATAATTCTCTACTACTGCCCAGTTCCGACATATTGCTTGTCTTAATCGTCGTGAAACACCCTGCATTTATATCACTTACACTTCAAGGTTTACCATAAAATAAGGATGGATCTTATTGCAATTTTCCATCCGTCAATAAATGTAACTGATAAAATCAAACTTCTGAAAATATTATCCATTTCCTGCAAGCAGAGATAACAAAATCCGATATTTTTGAGACACTGTATACACTTCGCGTTAAACACGTTTAACCTCTACTTTTCGCCGCCCCGTATCTTCCGGCTGACATCGGTACACTGCTACCGGTGTACCGGGGAACGGGGCAAGGGGCAGGTCGTTGTGATATTTTTGCGGAGTGATCCAACTTATATTATGTATTCCGTAAACTTTGGCAACGATCAAATAATTCGTAACAAATATGGGATAAGGGCATGCGCATTAGTAGCACAGTCTATTTCATATGACTGTTGACATTTATCGCTTCTGTCAAAGTCCTGCCAATTACCCTATTTCAACCCATGTTTCTAGTTTTAACGTTCTGCATTTAATTATCTGAACTGTCAAGCTTGTGATTTTTTTTCTAACCTAATATTGGTGGTTGTTTCTTTATTGCGAAGATTCGTGCTTGTATTTGACTTTTGATTAGTGTTGATTATTTTGCGAAGATATTCACGTACTCCAATATCTGGATATCAAAATATATATAATTTTCGTAACGCAATCACCCTAAACATCCGAGCAAATTGGATTTAGAAGTGCTCAGTAGCGAACGCGCAGCCATCCTATATTTTGTCCTATTTTTTTGTTAAAGATTTAGGATTGAAAATAGGACCGTGACATGCAGCCTCTACAGAATGTTAGACAGACGATAGAACAAGAAGCTGTTCAAATGGAAGAAAACAACTAACTTAGCAGAAAGATACAAACGAACTGGAGTAAAGAGACAAGATTATAAAAATTACATATAACAAATCAACTCTAACCAGAAATTACAGCGGTAATATATCTAAGGTCAAGGAGAAACTGAAATACGACAGAAATGGATATTTTTTACAGCGTACTACCAAGTGAAATGTCCTAATGATGGAAAGTTTCTGTAACCCATTAAACATTTTGGAATGAAAGAAAAATTACCATCGAATTTTTATAATCTTGTCTCTTTACTCTAGTTCGTTTGATTCTTCCTGCTAAGTCATTTGTTGAATATGCAATAATATACAGGATTTTCTAATTGCAAAATATAATTTTGATACGTTTTTTGTTTTGTATAACATAATATTTTTAAAATATAGCCATAATGGGTCCTATTCATCCGAAATTATTTTTTTATTTTTCATCACTTGTGCAATAATGTTCCGTGTCGAATAACGTGATAACCCGGTATACAGGGTGTTTTCCTGACAAAATGAAGAAGGTGAATCCACACTCAATTTTAAGATGAAAATGTGGAATACATATTTTTCGTAAGTGAGTTTTCAAAGTACGGGGTGTTGAAAATATATTTCAAAATTGGTTTTTTATTTTTATTTTTATTTACTGTGGAAATACACTAGCAGATCAGTTAATAGAGCCGAACAACTTTCATTGACTCCAAGAATATTGAAGCTGCAGGCGTAAAAAAAACTAACCATTTATACATTTCAGCCGAAAACGCACCATACGTACCAAAGTTTGTGAAATAAAAGTTTGTATGCACCTTCACCATTCTTTAGTTTTCTGTCATTTAAATTCTGAGTGACCCACCAAAGCCCTTTAGGGAATGTGTCGGGTCCTCCAACTCCTCAATTGCACCCGATGTCATGTACAGACACATAATCAGTAGGTTCATATCAGTGTAATCATCAAAGAGTCCAAGGGAGGATTCCCAACATATGTAAATACTGCATAATCAACAATAATCTCATAGACATTTAATCTTATACAGTACCTGCAGTAGACAATGATGTTATTACGTAAGCTCACGAGCTTTCTGTAGAGAGTAGAGACTTAGTGAGAAACAATGAGGCAGATTACAAAGACCACCCAGGCATTTTTTTGTCGAACGTCTATCTCCGTGTGTTATCTATACAATTATTTATAAGAAGATTTGACACAGTGTGAATGGCTATATGGATAGATACAATGTAACAGAATGAACTGAAAAATGTAATTGGGGTTTTGAATTAAGAAAAAAAGTACTTTTTTTGTGATAAATGGAAAGATCATATATAAGTTTTATAACAAAACTGTTTTTGTTTTCTTTATTTTCGAAATAATTCAAAAGTTATATCAAAATAAAAATGGGTTTTTGAATCGAGTACCGAAAACACGCCGATGGCTCCCAAACCCCTGTGACGTCACCATGGCGGTAAGGATGCTCCCTTGACCAACGACGTCTTACTCCGATACTAGATTCTAGATTCCCAGCTAGTCGCGAAAATACGTACTGCTAAACTGATAACCAGAGCTGTCACAAGTACTAGTAAATAGTATTTCAAATACCAATTACTAATTATCAGAGTCGCATGCGTCAAAGTACAAATACCAAGTAATTTTATGTTTGAAAGTACTTCAAGTATCAAATACTTTAATTTGGTACTTGATTTTTCAAATAAAGTAATTCAAATACGATACTAATATTTCAAGTACTTAAAAAAGTAATTCAAATACTTGAATTACTTGATATAGTATTTCAAATACGGCGATGGATATTTCAAGTATTTCATAATTATTGTTGAGTAATAAAAAGTACCTTATGAATGGAAAAACGGTATACATTTCAATAAAACTAGAAACTGATTTTTGTTTGAATGACACTACAAAGGCATGGAACGTGCTTGAATCACAAAACTACTTAAACTATAAGAATATTATATATATAAACAAAACAAAAACAAAAAAGGTGCAACCCGGGCTCCCACACACCGGGCTGCTGTTCCATTTCCCAGCGACTACTCCTCACACCGTGAGGTGAGCAATCACTGGATCCGCGAATCGTGCGTCCTAAGCAGACGAAGGGACCCATGGATGACTGCCTTCTGCATTCTGGCGGCTAAGATGTGCGCCGCCGCACGGCACACCGGCATTTTGCGCAGTGCAGAGAGTGTGGAAGTACCAAATACAAATACTTCTTATAGCATTTGGGAAATAAAATTAATTTGAAATACAGTACTTCAAATACCAGAAAGTAATTGAAATAAATTTTTCAAGTACTTTACTTCTTTAGTATTTCAAATAAAAATGCCAGATATTTGAAATATATTTTTTGTGCTACAAGTACCAAATACAAATACTTCTTAGAGAGTATTTGGGGAATCAAGTACAAATATCACAAGAAAAATGTATTTGAAGTACAGTACTTCAAATACCAGAAAGTAATTGAAATACATTTTTCAAGTACTTTACTTGAAGTAATGACAGCTCTGCTGATAGCTAGTGTATATTTGTTGCAACACAGTCGATGAATGAAGTTTGCAGCTCGGGACGAAGTCTACGACCGAAATAAATATGTTTTTGAATGTTTGAAGTTGAACTCAGATTACAGGACATTTGGCTAATCACACAGCAGGTGCGTTACTGTCTCATCTTCCTATATACAAACCCTGCATAGGGGTGTATCACTTAACCTCATATTATAGTGTCCAAGTAACAGCACTGGCCGCAATACGGAACTGTTGCCTGTTAATGGACAGGTAGAATCTAGCTACCGCCTCCATAGTTCGCCTCAGGAGTTCTTTAACTGTTGAGCAGCAAGAAGTTTCATCCGACGTGGCCTTAAAAGGTTTGTGGTTGCGGTATCTTAACAGAGTTGTCCAATCTCCAGAGGGCAAGGCACAAAGAGTTTCGCAAAAATTTGGTATTCCTACCATGTAGATTGATCTGGTAATAGCGAAGAATAGAAATTACCATGGTCTAAAAGGTCGACACTTTCTGCAGAACCCTGTATAAGTGCATATTTTCTATTTGCATGTGACATCATTGTACATGATATACACTACCAAGAACCAATTATACAGTAATATCTCCTGGATTACACGAGTCCATTTCCTTTAACACAGCAATTAATTAAAACGGCGAATTATAATTATCATGTAAGAAACGTACATCTCTCATATTTAAGGATTTACAAGAACCAGCTACAGAAAGCCACACAAACAATCCTAAAGGATGTCTTATAAGATTATTCATGGAAGGCATCCTTCAAAAATCTGCAGTGCTATTAAATACCTTAGTTGTATTTACTTGTTGCCTTGCAGCGTCTATTCCCAATCTCGTCAACGTAGAAATACACTTCACAGTTGCGAGGGCAAGGAACATCTTGTACAAAAATGGAGTCAAGTTGATTGACTCAGTACTTCCCACACAATGATGATACCATTTTATTATTTTCCCATTGCATGAAGCTATAGTCTGAAATTCCCTTGCAACCAAATCATCGCTCACCCGCCCGCAAAGAAACATCCAACACAAAACTCTCGTAAATAGTTTCTTGCGTCTCCCTCCTTAGAAACTAGGACGCCACACTTTTTTTCTGCATGCTTCAACTGGACGATGCGAAACGATCAGGAGCCTCCAGACCATCTAAAAGCGAAGTTTGAGCTGTTTTTATACTTTTAGTTTTTTTATTATTGCTGACACTGACACGATTTTTCAATAACAGACGCGTTTTCCATTCTCGCCGCGGCAGTAATACTTTGTCAAATTTTCAATAAATTGATTTCAGTAGTTTTCGCGTTACGCAATATAGAACGATCTAAAACAATATCGTGTGTATACCTCACAGTCCCTTGGTTTCTATAATAAGCAAGGCAATGCTCGGATGGAGCTAAAAAGTGTATTATGCCGCTAGGTCTTTTATTCACAGGTCAATGGATAGCCCATTATGGATGCAATATATTTTTCAGTTTTACAACCCCCCACCTCCCAACCACCCCAAATATTACCCCCACCAAAAAAAGTAGAAAATGATCAGGAACCACTAAAATGCCTAAAAAAGAAGTTTGAGGCATATCTGATTTTTTTGTTTTTTGCTAATTATTCCGTCGCCCATCCACCGTTTTTCAAAATTATAGAAGCATTACCTACTACGACCCCACAGCATGTCGCTACCCAAGTTTCATCACAATCCATGCAGCGGTTACTGAGATTACGAGGCTAGAAAAACGCCAACAGACCGACAAACAGACAGACCGATAGACAGACAGACAGACCGACGGAAACGAGTGACGTGGATTTTCGTTATGTTGACATCATAAAAGGCCCAAAAAGCGTATTATCTCAAAATCGAAAATTTTCGCGATCACAATACTCCCCTCACCTACCGGTGTGGGAAGCAAAAAGTGAATAAACGATTGGCCCAAAAACCGAAACCTGAGGATATAACTACCATGATCTACTCAAAATAGATGACACTTATTGCAGTTCGCTCTATAGGAGTATAAGTGCACATTTTCTATATTTGCATGTTTCATCACTATACACTTCCAAGAACCAATTATACAGTAATATCTCCTGGATTACACGAGTTCATTTCCTTTAACACAACAATTAATAAAAAGGACGAATTATAATTATCACGTAAAACGGTTGTTTTCTTCATCAAAACAAGAAACGCACTTCTCGTTCCTGAAACTAGTTGGGCGATTATCAGTCCGGGTTTTCTCTCACTGGTCGCCGTGTAAAACAACTACTTTGGCTTTTATAACGAGTAATAACGTTTCTTGTTCCGTGATATCGAAAATTAAAGAACGTCTCCGGTCTTAATGGCCCCTCCGAGTGGATTATCAGTTGAATGGAGACCGAGATGGACTTGAATTGGAATATAATTAAAATAGATTAGTGGAGCAAACAGTCGTCATCGGTGATGGATACGGTCCGCGTAATGGGAGAATGTAAGCATCCATCACATCAATGGCAATTTTGGGACTGATATGTTATCTATCGGAAATTCTGTAAGTTGTTTTAGACGCCCTGAATCTAAATGGATTTGTAAATTGTTTACAGACCTTTCTGTCTTCATTTCTTCACGATTTTGACGTTGAGAATTTCTAACCAAAGTGTAGTGGAACCCCTAAGGCTGTATGCTTTTTCATCTAAAATATTGAACAAGTATAACAAGTATAACTATTGGCGGAAGCAAAATATCTAACTTAAGATTTGCTGATGATACAACCATTATTGATGCTTCTCAGGAACAACTAGTAGCTCTATTGAACGTTTTAGAACAACACAGTGCAGCATATGGTCTTGGTATTAACTACAACAAAACCGCAGATAGAGAGCACGACAATCATTGAGAAATAAAGTCAATTGGCCGTTGAGAGGTAGTTCAAAGTTTTGTGTACCTGGATTCTTTGATCGATAATTCAGGTAGCAGTGAGAATGAGATTCGACGGCGCATCCAGCAGGCACGGGTGGCCATGACAAAGCTTACTAAAATATGGCGTGAACATAACATCACTAAAGCTACCAAAATGTCACTGGTGTCAGTCTCTTGTATCTATTGTATTCCATATATTTATATTCTCCATATTTTTGGAAACTTGGACTGTTAAAAAGGCAGATCGAGCTCGCATAGATGCTTTTGAAATGTGGACGTGGAGGAGAATGCTGAGAATTCCTTATACCGCCCATCGAACTAATGTTTCCATATTGGTTGAGTTCGGTAATCCAAAGAGACTATCCTCCATTGTGTCGATGAGAATGCTTACATTTTTCGGACATATTCACAGAAGCGGTAATATGGAGAAACTTGTAGTTCAGGGTAGCGCCTCGAGTGGGCGGCGCCGTGGCCGTTCCCCTACACGCTGGGTGGATACGACGAAACAGTTGCTAGATATGAGTATCAAGAGCGCCACTGAACTGATAGTAAAATGCGAACGATGCCGAGCTACAGTTCTCAAAACTATTGATAATATTCGTGTCGGCAATACTCTAGCTCCGACTTAATGCATTTTACGAGTTCACAACAGACTATGGTGATGATATTGAACAAGTAACCTGATAATAAATTACTGCAAAAATGGGAATAATTTAGTTATTCTCGTTGTATGAAACTCTCAAATACTTTGTTACAAATATTGAACAAGGGCATGCACATTAATACTACACTCTTTTTATATGTCTGTTTATCTATTGGAAATTCACTCAGTTGTTTTAGACGCTTTGAGTCTAATTATATTCAGCCTCGTCTCATAAATAAAGACAATTGTAGTACCTCCGCCTCTGGCTCATACGTCCACAATCTTGAAAGATAAACAAACGCACGACCCTTTTCCTACCTGCTCCCTATATGCGTCGATAATATTCAGTTTTCGTCTTTGTGTCAATACGTTCACATCGCAATCACGAGTGAAATAGATATCGGTAGTGTAAATTTGTTTTTTTTTTGGAAAAATGCCCAAGAGTAAAGAAAAAAGGAGTCCTATTCGGTCGGTCGAGGCATCGGACATTTACAGGATGTTCAAAAGGCTGGACAATCGACTTGATAGCCTAGAAGAAAAATATAAGATCGTTAATCGGCGTGGTTCAAAAAGACGCCGTGTTTCGGTTATCCGAGATTCGGAAAGTGAAAGTGAAGCAGAACATTCTCCGTCTCCCTCTTCTGGAGAAGGGACATCGGACGAGGAGAGCGAAGGAGAGTGTCGTGACCGTGCCACCCCACAGCTGACGGAACCTGTTACCAATAATAGTAATATTATTCAGACTGCCGGAACAAGTGGAACTAGCGGTAAGCAAAAAAAAAAAAAAAATAAAAAAAAAAAATCTAGGTATCAGTGTATGATAATATCTCTCCGTTTGTGATAATGGATGGTCTTAGCGTTACCTGTTTGTGATGACAGGACACACGTTTTTCTATTTAAAGTAATTTTTTTTGTGTGTTCCGGAGACCCTTTCAATAAAACATAGTATTATCTGTTTGTGATAACAGATTGTGTCTGTTTGTGATAACAGATTGTGTCTGTTTGTGATAACAGATTGTGTCTGTTTGTGATAACAGATTGTCTGTTTGTGATAACAGATTGGGTCTGTTTGTGAAAACAGATTGTGTCTGTTTGTGATAACAGATTGTATCTGTTTGTGATAACAGATTGTCTCCTTGTACCTGTTTGTGATGACAGGACGCATAAATTTGCGAAATATTGACATTTTTTACATCTTTTATTCTATTTATATTACAGAGGAGCCAAGAACAGACTTGGATAAAGACATCTTGTCTATTTTGGGAGAGGAAGGGCTAACAAAAGACCTATCTGCAGACCCCATCCATGCAGACATCGCTTCCCGGTGGGAGAACATTTTGATTGGTGGCCTAGAGGAGGACACCAAAAAGGTTTTAGTGGACAGATATCTGCCTCCATCAAACTGCATGGCGGTAACCCCGCCAATAATGAACCCAGAGGTTAAGATTGCCTGTTCTGAAAGTGTCATGCGTAGAGATGAGAGGATATCTCAAGTGCAGCACCAAATCGCAGCAGGTTTATCTGCAATCGGTTTGGCCTTAACAAGGATGCTGAACAAACAAGAGGTAGAAGACAACAAAGACGATATAAGGCTATTGAGTGATGCCGGTAGGCTTCTAGCAAATGTCCATCACTCAGAATCGAGATCTAGAAGAGAGCTTATTGCTCTTAATCTTAATAAAGAACTTAAAGAGACCTTAGTGAGTACTCCAATTTCAAAATTCCTTTTTGGAAATGATCTGGAGGATACAATTAAGACCACAAAGGACTTGGAAAAGTCGGGACAGCAGTTAAAGCCAACAAAGCAGATGTTTGTCAAATCGGCACGTAAAGCCGTTTCGGAAAACTACAAAGGTCCATTCCCACACAAGTCAGCAGGAGCCAGGAGGAATGGATTTCTGACCCCGGCTCCAGTTTCCATCAGGAGGTCTCATTATCCCACCTCAACACGCAAGGAGACCATTCACAAGAAACAACAGAAGTTTCGGCAAAGCTATTACCTTCAGAGCAACCAGAGCGACAGGAGGCGAACTCATCGATCCTAGACATACAGGTCAGCCAAACAGGGGGACGGCTAAAATTGTTTTCAAAAAGGTGGCAAAGTTTGTCAATACATAGGACAGTGCTGTCTTATATTAAGGGAATGTCAATTCCATTCGTTAAAAAGCCAGTACAGAATAACATGCCTCCTGAGAGTAAAGGGTCTAAAAAGGAGATTTCCATTTTAAAAAAATTAATTAATGATTTGCTAAATAAAGGGGCAATATCACCTGCCAAACAATGTAGAAACCAATTTGTATCAAAAATATTTTTTGTACCAAAACCAGATGGATCATACAGATTGATTTTAAATTTGAAAAGGTTGAACTTTTTTGTTGAGAACGAACATTTCAAGATTGAAGACCACAAGGTAGTGTCTCGTCTAATTGGGAAAAATTTCTTCATGTGTCGCATAGATTTGAAGGATGCTTATCATCTGGTTCCTATACGAGACGCACATCGAAAATACTTGAGGTTCATATTTCAGGGGATAACATATGAATACAATTGCTTACCATTTGGGTTAAGCTGTGCCCCTCGAATTTTCACCAAACTTTTGAGACCTATAGTTGAGAGGTTAAGGAGGCGTGGGGTACTTTTAGTAGTGTATTTGGACGATTTTCTGGTTTTGGGAAAATCATATGACGAGTGTAGTAAGAATACGCAGTTGACCTTACATTTTTTGACATATTTGGGCTTTTTAGTTAACCCTTCAAAATGTAGTCTTATACCCAACCAAATATGTAAATTTTTAGGGTTTTTATATAACTCTCACACAATGGAGATCTCTTTACCAGAGGAGAAGCAACTTAGAATATGCAGAATTTGTAAAAGGTTTTTAAAGTTAAAGACATGTAAAATTAGAGACTTTGCAGAAATTATTGGTATGCTGGTATCAGCATGCCCAGCAATTAAATATGGGTTTTTTCATATTAAATCCTTGGAAATTTACAATCATGTTGCCCTAAAACAAGCTGGGGGTTCTTATGATGCCCAAATGATGGTGCCAGAAAAGCTAGTTCGTGATATCAATTGGTTCATGAATATGAACGTTTCATCCAATCATATTCGGTTGTCTACGTTTCACTTAGAAATATTTTCAGATGCATCTACATCAGGATGGGGAGTTTTTTGCAAAAAAAGAAGTACTTTTGGTTATTGGTCAGACAAGGAATATGGACAACATATAAACTATTTAGAGCTTTTAGCATTATATTTTGGTTTGAAGTGTTTTGCTTCAAATTTGTCAAACAGCAATATTTTATGTCGGGTTGACAATACTACAGCAGTAGCCTGTATTAATAAAAAAGGAAGTGTTAAATTTGACAGGTTAAATGAAATCACAAGAATGATATGGAGTTTTTGTGAAAACAGAAATATATACATTTTTGCTAGTTATATAAATACCAAACACAACATAGAAGCAGATAGGGCTTCTCGTCAAGTACATAAAGAGACAGAATGGTGCCTGTCAAATGATGCCTTTCAAAAGATAACGCGTATGTTTGGAAAACCAGATATCGATATATTTGCCAGTAGATTAAATACGAAATGTCCTAGGTTTATATCATGGATGGTTTACCTTAGGTTTACCTTAGATTGGGGCAAATTAAGGTTTTATGCCTTCCCTCCTTTTTCTATGATCTTAAGGATGCTTCAGAAAATAATTGAGGATAAAGCTGAAGGTATAATGGTGGTTCCCCTCTGGGTCTCGCAACCATGGTATCCTATCTTTAGGTCATTACTAGTTGGTAAACCTGTAATATTCCATCCTAACAGATTTTTACTTACATTTAATAGGTTACCACACCCCCTATGGCAGAATCTTTCCCTGGTGGCAGGGAGGTTATCAGGAGGGCATTGTTGTTAGGAGAGGTGCCCAAAGACTCATTGGATATATGTTTAAGTTCTATTACACTCTCTACGTTAAAGCAATATAATACTGCCTTAAAGTTATGGTGGGACTTTTGCACATTAGGTAATATGAATCCATTTAAAGTTGAAGTTCCCGCCGTCCTACGGTTTTTAACTGCACATTTTAAAAGAGGGGCTTCATATGGAACTCTAAACAACTACAGATCGGCCATTGCACAAATTGCAGGGCCAGACTTGGGGCAGGACTTCAGACTAAAAAGATTTTTTAGGGGTGTGTTTGGAAAAAGACCAGCTCTGCCGAAATATGATAATACCTGGGATCCAGGAATAGTTATAAACTATTTACGTGGTTACAAAAATGAGGACATTAGTTTAAAAATGCTCACCCAAAAATTAGTTAGTTTAATGGCATTAGCAACTGGGCAACGAATTCAGACCCTAGGCCTTATTCAAATCGACAACATAACGATGCATGATGATAGAATTGAAATAAAAATTACAAGTAGAATAAAGACTTCTGCGAAAAATAGAAGTCAGCCCTTTATATTTTTGCCATTTTTCAATACAGACCAAAATGTCTGTGTGGCTAGAGCTCTCATACATTACTTAGAAAAGACTAAGGAGTTACGAGGTCCTTGTAAATATTTATTTCTCACTCATAAGAAGCCATTTCATAAAGCCACGTCACAAACTATTGGAAAGTGGATCAAACATATTTTAGGCAAGAGTGGTCTAGACACATCAAAGTTTACTGCCCACAGTACACGGCATGCTGCAACGTCAGCTGCCGCCAGGAAAGGGGTCAGCTTCGACCAAATTAGATTAGCGGCAGGTTGGAGCAAAAGATCTGGTACATTCGCGAATTTTTACAACAGGCCTGTAATATCTAATCAGGAGTTTGCCAACACAATTCTTAATTCATGAAAGTGTTTTTTCTAAAGCTTGAAACTGGTGTTAGAACCTATAAGTATCAGGTTACGTAATGTTGCCTTTTTTTTTCGTGTTTTTTGTTTTTTTTTGTGCTACAACTAGTGCTAGGCAATTTAGGTATATATGTTACATATGTATGTTCATATGCATAGTAAATAAGTTATCTCCATTCGGGTTAACTGTTCGTTTATTACAACGTTTATTACAGCTCTCGCATATTTCTGTGTGTACAAGTATAGATATATAATATAGATATATCTTCTGAAGTGGATTAAATTTTTGAAGAAATTTATTATTGTTTAATTTGTATAATTGTTGCAACTTCTTTAAACATCTACAATTGTCTTTATTTATGAGACGAGGCTAAATATAATCATAAGATCAAACGAACTTACCAAGTGATGTTCGATCTTGATTATATGAAGGCCTCGTCGAAATAAATAAAGTCCCAACCCATCCCATATTATAGGGCCCTATTTGAGTTGCAACAAGAGCTTTAAAATAAACTGAATATTATCGACGCATATAGGGAGCAGGTAGGAAAAGGGTCGTGCGTTTGTTTATCTTTCAAGATTGTGGACGTATGAGCCAGAGGCGGAGGTACTACAATTGTCTTTATTTATTTCGACGAGGCCTTCATATAATCAAGATCGAACATCACTTGGTAAGTTCGTTTGATCTTATGAATGGATTTGTAAATTGTTTACAGACATTTCTATCTTCATTTCTTCACGATGTTGACGTTGAGAATTTCTAACCAAAGTGTAGTGGAACCTAAGGCTGTATGCTTTTTCATCCAAAATATGGAAGAAGTAATTTGAAAACAAATTATTCCAAAAAATGGGAATAATTTAGTTGTTCTCGTTGTATGAAACGCTGAAACACTTTGTTACAAATATTGAACAAGGGTGTATGCATTAATACTACACTCTTTTCATATGTCTGTTTATCTATTGGAAATTCACTAAGTTGTTTTAGACGCTTTGAGTCTAAATGGATTTGTAAATTGTTTACAGACCTTTCTGTCTTCATTTCTTCACGAAGTTAGCACCGAGAATTCCAACCAAAGTGTAGTGGAACATAAGGTTGTAGGTTTTTTCATCCTAAATGTTGAACAAGAAACTTGAAAATAAAGTATTGTAAAAATAGGAATGAATTAGTCGTTCTCCTGTCAATATGCCATTACAAGTCTCTTATTTCAACATTCAGTACGTACTACTTAGAAAAAATGTGATCTCAATATAACTTAATATTTGTGGTTGCTTTTGTAGATTTCTGGATTTGCGCCAGTTCCGAAGTTCTGACATGTTTGTTTTTATAATGCTGTTGACTTAGCAGCATATAAAATTTAGTGTCTTTATAGTTATCAAGCAGAGTGCTGACTTATCTTTAGTTGACTAGATAGGGACAAGGTGTCTATGATGCAGGAAAACATAGGGCTTTCTTTGCTAGATTTGATTGTCGTGGTTATTTTCTTTCGTTCTTTTCCACCATTATAATGGACATCTAATTTTTGTCAAGATTTTGTTCGTTGCACCTCTTTTATCTCCCTAGTATTTGATGAAGAGAAAATCCAATACGCTTGAGTTTTCAGCGTTACTGGTTGGTTGTGTAAAGATGCCCCCCAAAAGACGATAGACACAGTTTACGTATTAAACCCTCTTTAGGAGGTCGGATTGTAGCCAACAAGAACATTGTGCTTCTTTCAGAGCAATTGCTGTAACCATGGGGCGTAGCGTGGCTACAGTTGTAGTTGCATGGCGCGCATGGATCGAAGAAGAGCTAATGCAGCGAGGTAGAGGTTCTGGTGTACGTAGGAGAACTACAGATAGACAAGTTCGTCATTTACGACTACTGGAAGCTATAGGAAGGCTCCTTCGAATCAGCACGGTGTACCACAGATTGAGCAAACTATCGTTATCAACGGTGCCAAGAATATCGACATTGATATGCTGAGTGACATTAGATGGCTTTCTCCATTGATTCCAGGTTTTGTCTCGAGGCATACGATGGACGCCAATGCTTAAAAGACGATGCGGTAAACGATGTGTTTGCTGTTGAGCGCCGTCCTATTGGTCTGATGGTTTAGAGTGCCATTGCATTTAACAGAACTGAAGCCTGGATGTTGGGAATCCGGTCGATGAGGCGACTAGAAGCATTCGAGATATGGGTAATGCGTAGAATGCTCAAAATGTCATGGACAGAGCATAACGTATCCAATCAAACAGTCTTGAGAAAAATAAATACGAATAGAGAGTTACTAGAAATAATAAAACCGGTGGGCGGCTCAGTGGGTAGAGCCCAGGACTCGTGACCAACCAGAAGTAAATTTCCATAAACCTCGGCGAGATTCCCCACCTGACCATTCACTGTTGGGTGGTTCTAATTAACAGTGCTGTTCCTAAAGTGGCGCTGGGAAACAGTAACAAAGCCTACACAGAACACAAATACACCAGGCTATTGATGGCCAAGAGAGGGGAAATGAGTATATGTGTGTGTGTTATGTGGGGTCGGCCAAAAGAGTCAAAGGTGGCCTACTTCGCATCCCCACCACTACTACTACTATCAGAAATAATCAATAAAAGACGAGCTATTTGGGATACATATACAGCGGTACCTAATATGAGTTTTTAAGACTAATAATGGAGGGCAAAGTCGAGGATATACGAGACCCGGGCATAATACAGTGTTCATGGTTGAAGAATGTGAGAGACTGGATTGATCTAAATACACAGACACTGCTCAGAATTGCGAAAGACGGAACGATGTGCTGAAATTGTAGCCAACCTTCTATAAGAAGGTGGCTCCTTAAGGAGAAGAAGAAGATCTTTACTAGTGATTCGTAGCACATTGACGGCCCAGCGTGATGCGAATGAGGTGTTACTACCAGTTGCCGCTGCGTATGTCCGAGGCCTCAAAGAAGGACTCTTCCAGCAAGAAAATGCACGTCCTCAAATTTTGTATTTATTTTTATACACGTTATAACTGTTGCATACAAAAATACAGCCACTACAAAAGTTTGGGCCTTTTATGTAGTACTGACTCAATTAATCATAGACTACCTAAACCTAAATTTAGTTGCAATGGGTCCCAATGGATGGTCATTCTCTTATCCGCACACTGGTAAATCTGGACCTCATGGTTTATAATTCCGTCTCTATTGTTTGCCTTTTTCGTTTTTGCCCACTTCTAGGAACCTTCGCTGAAAGACATAAGGTATACAGCAGTCCATTTAATTCGATCAGTCTTAATTCTTGGAGTATTTTTACATAGAGAATTTTGACGTTTTCGTAATCTTTTTGCAAGGATGTCGTTGTGGTTCCTACAGGAAGCTGACGTCAGCCTGGGACTTCCGCGATTACCCGATTTATCGCCAATTGAAAAAGTATGGAATCAGATAGGTTGCTGCATTCGCGTTTAGGTAGGCCCACCCATAATAGAGCAATCCCATGATGACGCGGCGTGCTGACAAGATCAGCTGATATTGGGCAAACGTGGCTTGTTTTCCGTGTACCGCCATGTAAAATTGAGGACCGTTTTTTTACAATTTTTTGGACATTTTCACCATAATTGTTGTTGTGTTGTGTTTTCTAAGGAACCTTTTTTGTCAGGTAAGAACATCTGTCAATTAAAATGATGTAATTTGTGAGACAATGCATGGAGAAAACTTGGATGGATATTGAAGACAGCAAAGAAAAAAACGTTTATTCGCAAATTACAGTTATCACATTCACTAGGGCGACAGTTGTTATAGTCATACTGCATCTTTGTTACTTTGTACTCGAAAGTAATGCATTTCTTTACTTGAAATTTTATTTGCGAAGTAGAAGTAGTGAAGTTGCAGTGGCCAACCTTTGGTGGGTTATGTTAAAGTAGCAAAAACGTCCATTCGTAGGTAATAATTGCTAGATTTATATTTACATATAGGCAAGTTCAAGAAATGGATCAAAAATTAATCTTTTGACATAACCTAAAAGTTAGGTTTCTGGAACGAGAGATATATGTAAATATGCACCAAGAAAATAGGTACATTATATTATGACTATTCACTTCTCTATTAAAATAATTTGTGCACTACTTCAAAATGCTTCCTTTTTGTCATTATAGGTGTGGAAAAAATTGTTCAGCTTCCCAAGTATTCGAGACAAAAGAGGCAGACCGACACCAGGAGGCGAAGTGTGTGATGACTTTCTAGAAAGTAGATTTTGGTGTATTCCACATACCTTGTATACTAACAGCACCAATAAATGCTCATATTATCTATCTATATATTTTTTAATAAATGATGCAGAAAAATGAATTATTTATTATTATAGGGTATGCTTCTCACATAATCAAATTGAAAATATTTCATAATACCATTGGCTTATATCCACATTCATACTTTTTTTTCCAAATATGTAACATGAAATGCTGTCTAGATACAGCAAGGTGAAAATATCTATTTTAAATGGCACTTTGCTTAACATAGAGTAATTAATTTGTATCTTGTCTAACTGTCTAAAAAACACTCATTGGTTGATTGTAAAGTTGCACATACCAGAACCTAAAGGATTAATACTTGAATAAAAAACTAGTAGTTATATTTTCCTATGTATTTATTATATATATTTTCCTTCGATGTATTAGGGATTGTTCCGAACAGTATATAATTCAGTGTATCGAAGGGCGATGAGTGAAATACCATTCAGTGATGTGCTGTTGCAGTCCTCAGTCACACAGTATGGGCCAATATTATTGATACTATTGAGTGTATGCCTATAAACATAAAGATGCTTCAGGTTTTGCCCAGTCCCTTAAAGTAGTTATTCACTTCCATCTGACATCCTGAAATAAATCATATTTTTAACAAAAAAGAAAAATAGAAGAAAGCTAATTGATGAGTGATGAAAATGCATTCCATTCTAATATTTTAAATAATGATTACTACTGTGATAGCTATTCATACATATACCTACTATGCACCTTGTTAAATACAAAATAACTGACAGCTCGATTTATTTTCTTGATCTGGTAAAGATTGAGTGACAAAGATGCAGTATGACTATTACGACTGTCGCCCTAATGAATGAGATAACGGTAATTTGAGAATAAACTTTTTTTTTTGCTGTTTTCAATATGCATTCAAGTTCTCATCATGCGTTGTCTCATAAATTACATCATTTTAATTGACATAGCTGCTTACCTTCCAAAAACAGGTTCCTTGAAATCACAACAACAATTATGGTAAAATGTCAAAAAAACTGTAAAAAAACACAAATAAAAGTCCTCAGTTTTAAAGGGGTGATACACGTACGAGCAAGTACGCGTACTTATGGCTCGACGACCTTTTTCGCCTGTGTGTCACCGTAAGTACGCGTACTTTAAAACCGTCGCGCAAACCGCCGGCGAGCCAACTGGTTTGAAATGTTGCTCGTAGCTGGTCTTAGCTCGTACTGCGAGCCGCGAGCCACCACTTTGTTTTGGCAGGCCATCGATGCGCAACGCTTGTTGTGTTTGGCGTTTGTTAACAGTTTTGTTTATTTTAGGAAAATTATCAAAATGAGTGATTTCAGCTTCACGTGTGTCACCGCGTCGAGCCGAGTAAGTTCGCGAACTTAAAAACCGCGTACTTAAAGTACGTACGTGTATCACCCCTTTTACATGGCGGTATACGGCAAACAAGCCATGTTTGCCCAATATCAGCTGATCGAGACGTTTGAGGTTATGGTCGTGGAATTGCTCTATTGACCTGTTGTATTTTTTATAAACTAATTATGGCAAATAGATTCGTTTATTGTCGTCTTTAGTTGTGTTCGGATTTCAGTTATGAGTAGTACAATATACTGGAATCGTAGGTTTACAAAATTAAAATAGTAGATTACTATTAAGGGACCCGCACCAGTCTTAGGTAGCTAGCTATATAATGGTGAAACGACTGTTCGTAAAAAGCCGTGGTTGAAGATCATGATCCACCGTCGGTCCGTCCGTCCGTCTTTAAGCAAGGATGTCGTTAAGATTCCTACAGGAAGCTGACATCAGGGAGCTTCCCAGACATCCGCGATTACCCGATTTATCGCCAATTGAAAAAGTATGGAATCGGATAGGTGGCTGCATTCGCGCTTTACCCAAACCTCTAACCATGCTGGATGAGTGGAACACGCTGTGAGTGCAGCTTGGGAGGCTATACCTCCGCGTAGGCTAGATGAGTGCTTTCGTAAACATATAGGGCATATCCATAATTGACTTGTTGTATTTTTCGTAAGCTAATTCATTCCTTTTCTTCCCTGTATCTTACTTGCGAGTAGTTTAACACAGGTCATATCAAGAACCTCAAAGTCATAGTCAAAGTCATCTATGGATGTGAAACCTGAACCATGACAAAAGCAAACGAGGCTAGGCTCAGATGCTTTGAAAGAAAAGTGCTTAGAAAAATTTTCGGCCCGCGTTACCACCCCGACACCAACCAATACCGCATTAGAAATAATGCCGAGATTAAAGCACTGTATGGCGAGGGAGACATCGTCCAGGAAATCAAGTCCCAATGCCTGAGATGGTTTGGACATGTCCACAGAATGAACAATGAAAGACTGGCAAAACTCGTATGGGAGGAGGTACCAGCTGGAAAGAGACCACTAGGATGCCCGCAAATGCGCTAGAAGCGCATTTGCGGACCTCTCAACAATGAATATACCACTCGATCACAACCTATTAGAAGACCGAAGGACATGGATGCAAGTTGTGCAGTCAGCCAAGACCCACCCGGGGTTGTAGAGCTTTGTGATGATGATGGAATACTGGAATCGTAAGTTAACAAATTAAAAATAATAAATTGGTATAAAGAGACCCACCTCAGTCTTAGGTAGCTAGCTATATGTTGGTGAAACGACTGTTCGTAAAAAGCCGTGGTTGGAGATGATGATCCACCGTCCGTCCGTCCGTCTGTCGGTCCCCCGCTTACCATCGGCATCGCCGCGGCCGTGTGTCCCCCAAAAAGTCGCCTAATTGATGTGTCGTTTTTGTTTTGCTTAATACGAGCCGAGGACACGGTTTGCCCATTAAAACGTCCGGTATATCTCGCTCCGATCTGTGCTAGATAGATGATGGGCCGCAAGACAAATTAAGCGCGACCCGGGTACAGGACAGAGGTGGAGGTACACGCTAATCAGAAGTGGGATACAAAGAATAATTCAGCTTTCCTAGGTAGATTTAAGAATCCAGAAATGTATACTAAACGACCTTTCAAAATGCCAGAAGCCAACTCAGAAGTGGGATACAGGAAAATAATACAACATACTTAAATATAGATTTACGAATCCAGAAATATATACTGGAGGATGGTTCAAAATGCCAGAAGCCAACTCAGAAGTGGGATACAAGAAAATAATACTACATTCCTAGATATCGGTTTAGGAATCGAGAAATATATATTGAAGGACCGTTCAAAATGCCAGAAGCCAAATCAGAAGTGGAATACAAAGAATAATTCAACATTACTAGATGTAGATCTACGTATCCAGAAATATATATTGAATGGTCGCTCAAACTGTCAGAAGCCAAATCAGAAGTGGGATTCAAGAAGCAATTCAACATGCCTAGATACCTACACGTTTACGAATCCAGAAATATATATTGAAGGACGGTTCAAAATACCAGAAGCCAAATCAGAAGTGGGATACATAAAGATAACTCCCCATTCTTAGATACAAATTTATGAATTCAGAAATATATATTGAAGTACCGTTCGAAATGTCATCAGAAGCCAAATCAGAAGTGGGGTAGAAAAAATTCTGCATCAGACGTACTAGGCCTAGGCATCGAATAATTAATTGCCGTTGGTCCCATAGAGGCACATCGATAGTTAACAATACGGATTGAGTGCCACCGTGTCATCTCGTTTATTTATTTACGGGAGCGTTCTGTTGTGCCATGACGGTGATATTTACGTTACTTCTTCTATATCGTATTTGTGAGATATATGAAGTTCCCCACAATAATAATATACGAGGGTTGGTCTACCTCTGAACTAGTTCTAGTTAGAGTAGAACTCTCTGTTATTATTTAATTGAAAGGTACACTCATATGTTCAAAAGCTCTGGATTGTAGCTTGTATCCAGTGACATCACAGAACTCTCAAGCATCACCTGAAGTGTGACTCAGTGCTGAAATGGAGGCGAGATGTGTGATTAAGCATCTGTTAAGAAACAATTCCCAAAAGAAGTCTATGCCGATATAACAGTGAAAATAGGTGACCCTACTGTGTCTTATGACATAGTGAAAATGTGATGTTGCCACTTAAAGTGTGGGAGGAAGATCTCCGAAAACGAACATGGAGGAGGTCCCTCAATCACGTCAGCAAAGTACACCATATCGTCTAAAAGATTGAAGGGAGTCTTTGCGTGAAACTGTAGGAGAAAGAGAGAAAACGTCAGTACACCTTTATGATTCGGGGCAAAAATTCAAGGCAAGCAAGGGAAGCATAAGGGTTCACCACCACCGCGCAAGTTCAGAGCTGTGCATTAGCCACTACGGCTTCTGTTTTTTGGTATGCTCAAGACGTATTGTTGGTTCATTATTTGAAAAAGGATCTAGTATAACAGGTTCTTACTAAGGACAAGTAATAGTGAAATTACGTGAAGCCATAACAAGAAGGAGGTGGGGAAGGTTAAGGTAAGGATCAAGACGGACAACGCGCTAACACATAAGTTCAACATTATTGATCACCCATCATATTCGTCAGATTTTGCACCGAGTGACTGGTGACTGCAGACTGTTCCCAAAACGTTATAGAAAAAACATGTCCACCAAAAATGAACAATGCCTCTTCCGGTATGCGTATGCCTTTGAAATGGTGGAGCGCCGATGGAAAATGTCTGTTGTACTGCGGGGTGACTATGTTGAAAGATAAAGTTTTAAAAAAATTGAATAAATGCTTGATATAACTTATTCTGAAAGAACCGTCATATGTCCAACAATCTATGATCTGTCATGATACGTAAGTCTGTACCTCTACCCTGTACAACATGGGTGATGAAATTTGATGGAATTGATTAGTACTAATCATCAGTAGTGCGACACTAAATCCATAGTACAGTATGCCTTGAAAATTTACGACTCTGGGGGTCAACACACTAGTAGGGCAGCACTGGAGCAAAATTTCGAAAGTCACTTGAATCAGAAGTGGGGTACAAAACATAATTTAACCTTCAATGACAAACCAGAAGCAGGTGCTGGCAAGATCTAAGCCCAAAATGCCAACGCGGATACGTAGCAATCCATGCTGATAAGCAGTGGAATACTAATACATGCATAATGGGACAGTGTAAAATTTCACAAATTATGACAAAAATACGTACAAGCAACATTGACTGAACAGTGGGCCTACGTTTGCATATTCTGGAATAGCTATAGCAACACCATTCAAAATACCAAAAGCCAATGAAGCAGGGGTGGAGGCGTAAGCTAGTTAGAAGTATGATACCGGAAAAGAATGAGGCTAGAAGTGGGAAGTCATAGGTAGGGTACAGGAAAGTTTGCTTTAGTAGTAGTAGTGATGGGGAGGCGAAGCCAGGCAAGTAGGCCACCTTTGGCCCTTTTTGCCAACCCCACTGAACCAATCACTGAAAACACTAAAATTCTACACCCTAGAAAGCTCCTTGTCGAACCTACCAGACCTCCTGACGAAAGTCAGTATGTCCGACCATTTCGCTGAATATAGTAGCTCCTCCCCAAACTCCGTCGTGCCGAATATCTGAACCCTAAGGTTGCGATAAACTGCACATCTGCCCAGGAAGTGGAACGCTGTCTCGTTCTCCTCCTCCCAGCATCTGGAGCAAATGGGGTCCCCTACCACTCTCATAAGTGACAGATGTCTATTCAGCCGGCAATGGCCAGTGAGAACCCCCACCAGAAGGTTGAGCGTCTCTCTGCCTTTACTCAAAAGCCATTGCGTTCGGCCCCTATCAGGGCCTGCTATGAATCTTTTGGCTTGCCTGCAGTCGTCCCTCTCTAACCAGGCTTTTGCCAGTTCCTTGTAGGCCCAGTTATCCAGGGCCACATTGACCTGGCGTCTACTAATTCCCAGCATAGGTTCTGAAAGTTTGCTTTATTAGTGCCAAAGTTCATGTTAAAAAAGGTCCGAAGTATGTTGCTTCAACCATATTTAGTCAGTTAAAGAGCATTCAATGAGATGCTCCCAAGTCAGCCTCAGTTCTGTGGTTAGCCCAAAAAGCTTCTCGGTTAGCTAGCAGACTTTGCCGGCGTCGTGAAATCTGCGAGGCAATCTCTCCTCTCTCTCTTTTTACAACAATATCAAAATCGTATTCTACTGAGATCTGCCCTTACTCCGGTGTTGTTTCTATGCGCTTCAATGTCCTCGTTGCTGGATTGCTTAATCCTAGTTACAGTTTCCTGTATCACAATAGATTGTACTTTAGCAAATCAAAATTTTTTTGTAGAATGAAAACATATTTCCCACTAACCACTTTTACGCCAGTGCCCAAAACAATTGTGACAAAAGCCATATATTATAAGTAGCAAAAATGCAGGCTATATGCATAATATTTGCCTTTTTGTCAACATTAAAATAGCCCAATCACTTGATATTGAAAACGTGTAACCACAGCTCCGTGGAAAATCGTATGGTACGACACTGGTGTCTATTGTTGAAAGACCGATGAAAAGAGCCCCTTTTTAAAGCTTGTCAAATTAAAGATATCAGTGTATACAATGCTTTTAGAAAGTTATATCGCACAGAACAATAGCGAAATACGCGGTTTATCTTAAAAAAAACTAATGGGAGAATGGAAGGTCTCAGAAAATTTGCTGTAAGCAATGTGTGATGGTCTTTAAAAAACTAACAGGCCTTTGTGTTAGATAATATAGGATTTCGGGTTCAAAAAGTTACGTATGTTTTTAATATGTTATTGGCTTTGTCTTCACATTAATTGGCTAGTTGCATCGTGGATGACATCATTTTACTTCCCACACCGATAGGTGAGGGGAGTATTATGATTGCGAAAATTTTCGATTTTGAGATAATACGCTTTTTGGGCGTTATGATGTGTACATAACGAAAATCCACGTCACTCATTTCCATCGGTCTGTCTGTACGCGTTCTTCTAGCCACGTAATCTCAGTAACCGCTACATGGATTGTTATGAAATTTGGGCAGCGATATGCTGTGGGGGTAGTAGTAGGCGATGTTCCTATAAGTTTGAAAATCGGTACATGGGCGGTGAAGTAATTAGCAAAAAACCAAAAATTCTCTTCCACTAGGAAGATTACAAGAATCACCACGAACGTAACCTTCCTCTATACTTCAAAAATGTACTGGCGTCTGCCCGTTAGAACAAACACCTTCGCCGTTCCACTCAAGTCTAAATATCGCATACTGTACAGCGCAGCGTATGCATAGTGGAGTCCCGGCCAGACTGTGGCTGCCGCGAAGGATTAAAGAGATGTGACGTCATACGCCATTTCACCGCCGCGGTCGCTTTACGCAAATATAAAATTGAATAACTCTGCCGTTTTTTGGAATATTCAGATGATTTTTTCGACATTCTTCAAGTGAAGAAATAGACTATCAGATAATAATGAATTTTCCAAATTTTATTTTTTAGGAAACTTCTCCATTGGCGAAATACGTATCGCTCGGGTTACCATCCTTCAATTTGTCTGCTGCTCAACCTCTTCCTCTATGCGGAGATTTTCTACTTCTCTTCGTTTTTGGTTCCGCATGACTACCTTTCTTTATATCTTCAAGAATAGATTCCAGAGTGGTGTCTAATCGAGTACACTTTCTCAGAATTGCAGACCGAACTTGGTGACTTTCGTGATGTGGCTATGACCACTATAGCCAACAGCTGCAACTCAGCAAGGATTCCAGCTTGGGAACCACATTCATCACGCAACCAGCTGAAATCTTTATAGGAGTGAGAGATACAACCCATTCCATTTCCTCGAAGTTCAATCTTGCGGGATCTCAGGAGCTGCATCAGCCTAGCCTATTGATGCCAGAGAAGAGCTGGAGTTTACTTCGTTACATTCTCATCATTTTCCATTCAGTCAGATCTTAATCATTGCGCCATTAACAGACACTTTCATTTATTGTTATATAAGCGCAGTTCGGAAACAAAATTAGCTATAGCTGGGAAGCGGCAAGATATATTAAAGCGAAGTGTGCTCTTTAAACTGCATTCCAAGCTTTCGGATAATTATGCCTCCATCATCAGGGCTGAAATATTGAATTAACATAAGCAACAGGTAAGCAAAGATGAAGTGTATACTTAAAAAGTTTGTTGAGACTGTTGCTTAGGTTAGAAAATACGAAATGGAACTTATTGGTTAGACTCGCACCAAAATTCTTTAAAAATATTATGATATTTAATAATATCCTCGTCAATTAGTTCATCACACAACATTTAGGTTAAAAAATCTATAGATTAACAATATAAAATAAGATATCTGTTACGTTCCAGGACTGGTGATATCTTATTTTATATTGTTAATCTATAGATTTTTTAACGTAAATGTTGTGTGTGATGAACTGGTTGATGAGGATATTATTAAATATCATAATATTTTTAAAGAATTTTGGTGCGAGTCTAACCAATATGTTCCATTTCGTATTTTCTAACCTAAGCAACAATCTCAACAACCTTTGTAAGTATAAACTTCATTTTTGCTTACTTGTTGCTTATGTTAATTCAATATTTCAGCCCTGATGATGGAGGCATAGTTCTCCGAAAGCTTGGAATTCAGTTTAAAGAGTACATATATCTTTTGCCACTTCCCAGCTATAGCTAATTTTGTTTCCTAACAAAGTCGGCAAACGACTTAGGCTTGCCTATAAGGGCAGTTCTACAAACAGAGGAATTATGATGGGCTCAGCTTGTACATTCTTCAATTTTCAAACTTTTCTACTTACAAAATATATAAAATAAGCATCTGATCTATTTCAATGTGGACACTGACAATCACTTCAATTGAATAAATACTTGTTATTTAGAATCTCCACTTTATAGCAAAAAATATCACTTCCCTGTGGGGCGACATGCCTGAGTTGAAAATCTAAGGACTAATTATAACCCTAGTGGTTTCCTCATGCAGAACTATACTATCTCGGATATTACCATTATTATTTAACTGATTCCAGAAACCTATTGGCGTTATACTGGTTCAAACATTTCTTCACAATTTCCTTGATTGAATAAAGGCATCACTTCCCTGCCAGCTAAAGGTTCGTTTAAAATCATACAGAAATCAAATAATTAGAAAATTTTGGGTTATTAAAATTTAGCAATCTCAAGTCATAGAACTCATTACAGGAGCAGCCTATCATCAATCAATCAATCTGAAATATACAAAACCAGGAAAAACTCGGAAGTTCCAAGTCAACTGTCGTAGTGACTTTCGTGGAGTCGCTGTGAGCTCTAGATTAGATTCCATTTTGGATACCTCTTGGACGCCAAATCCATTGGTAGAGCTAGAGTCAACATATATGATCAACGACACTTTTGGAGCACATTGTTCAAATTTGCAAGGTGTTAGCCTGGTGACGACCCCTGAACTTGAATCTTAGGAGGAAGGCGTTACATCAGCCTAGACTGTTGATGTACCGGAAATAGCAATCACGTTGCTGCTGTTTTCCAGAGCAGCGCCAGAGCAAACATTCTCATCATTTTCCATTCATACATATCTTAATCATTATACCGTTATTTTACATTTTCCTTCATTTTTAGTGTACAAATTTATGGAAAATTTTATAATAACCCAGGAAAAACTCTCAAAACTTTTCAGCCAATCAGACTTGGTCACTTTCGTGGGATGACTGTGAGCTTAGAGTCCATTCTCATTTTGGATACATTTTGGACGCGCAATCCATTGAGGAGCTAGAGTCACCAACTACGATCGAGAACACTTTAGGTGCATTGCCCAAATTTGCAAGGGTTTGTGCCTACTACGGTCTACTCTAGTTAAAGTTAAGTTAGGTAGTTAAATCTTAGGAGGAGTGACTTACACATCAGCCATCATTTTCCATTCAGTCAGATCTTAACCATTGTACCTTTAACATATATTTTGCTTCATTTTTACTGTATAACTTTTTGGAAAAATTTGAGTTGAAATCTGTGGGAAAAATAAAATTTTTAAAAAGCGATCTCGAGAGATGAAGCTTGGTAGCCACGAATTTAATTACGTTCGTAAATGACTGAAGGAGTGTAGTAGTCTTTTACTTCCCACACCTATAGGTGCGTATTGTGATCGCGAAAATTTTCGATTTTGAGATAATACGCTTTTTGGGCGTGTTATGATGTCTACATAATGAAAATCCACGTCACTCATTTCCTTCGGTCTGTCTGTCTGTCTGTCTGTCTGTCGGTCTGTCTGTTGGCGTTTTTCTAACGTCGCAATCTCAGTAACCGATGCGTGGATTGTGATGAAATTTGGGCAGCGATATGTTGTTGTGTCCTAGTAGGTAATGTTCCAATAATTTTGAAAATCGTTGTACGGGGGGTCTTAGAGGTTCTTAATCATTATCTACTTTTTTGGGTGGGGTTGAATTTAGGGTGGTTGGAGGGTGGGGGGTTGTAAAACTGAAAAATTTGTTGTATTTATAATGGACTGTCCAACGACCTGTGAATGAAAGACCTAGCGGCAGCAATAATAGAAAAACTAAAAATATAAAAATAGCTCAAACTTTGTTTTTAGGCGTTTTAGGGGTTCCTGATCATTTTTTACTTTTTTTTGGGTGGGCGTGAAATTGGGGTGGTTAGGGGGTGGGAGATTGTAAGACTCAAAAATTTATTCCATTCATAATAGGCTGTCCATTGACCTGCGAAAGACAGACCTAGCGGCATAATAGACGTTTGTTAGGTCCATCCGAACATTGCAACTGATATGTGAGGGAAGTACTGGGTCAATCAACTTGACTCATTTTTTTTTTTTCATTTTTTTTAACTTTCAGCCTATTTTGATGTCAGCTTGCCTCCATTAAATTATTTGTACTAAAATCGGAACCGTCTATACGCCTTCCACCGTCCAAGTTCCAAGATCCAAGCTCCCCTTACTCTTTCTACCTGTCTGCGAAACAACACAGTTATTAGGCAATTAATTTAAAGGAAGGCCGGCCGTTTCGGAGTCGTCCACAGATAAGAATATTTTTTAGATAAGCTAACAAGTTTTTGTCTTAGGTTCTGTGAGTCGTTGTAAATGTTTATAGACGTTTGGAACGACCCGGGTTTCATTTGCTTATAAATTACCTCCCGCTTTGCCCACGTATCCGTTCCGTCGGCTAAGGCCATAAAATACAACTTTTATTTTTGTGAATGAGGTGTCTATAAAGCCGAAAAATACACAATGAGGGTCCTTAGTATCGTCAAGTACCATTTTATATAAAAGGAAATAGAGAAAATGTATAATAACAGGAAATTATTCCCACAGCTTACCCAAGGTGAGCTCAAGGATATTACAATCCTTGTTTGCACATATCCCTAGTCCACGACCAATAGTGTAATTCGATGCCAGTAGGAGTATTAGGACAATTTTAGAAAATAAACGCTATATAGTTCCTTAAGACGATGATCCACAAAAATGCACCCCCTCCCTGATAAATGTTCTTTATTGATCAAATAATGCCGCTAAAAAGGTTATCCATGTTACCCACCAAAATGAAACCCACGAAAAGAATTACATACACCCTACCCAGAAAAAAACTACCAAATTAAACCTACCAAGAAAAAAAAAATACCAAAATGCTGTATCCTGACCGTCATCTTTTGTCGCAACTCCTCAAGATTAGGTTAACGGATGCTCTAGTATTAAGTTATTTCAACTATTGTGATGTTATTTATAACCCCTGCTTAGAAGTAAACACAAGTGATCGAATTCAAAAAGTGCAAAAATCCTGTTTGAGGTTTACATATGGTACCAGGAAGTATGATAAAGTGTCGCATAAGATAAACGATGCAAATTGGCTTAATACGAAGAGTAGGCGCATTTTAAATTCAGTGGTGTTATTTCATAACATCATATCTTACAGAAGACCTCCTTATTTGGCAAAAAAAAAAGATAATATTCAGAACTGATGTTCACAATTTAAATTTAAGATTTAGAGGTAAAATATCACCCCCACCTCATAGAACCTCTATATTTCGCAGATCATATTCTTATAATATTTATTATCTATATAATCAAGTTCCCGACTATTTAAAAATGTTAGAGCCAAAAACTTTTAAGTACAGTTTTAAAAAATATTTAATCAATGCTCAGTGATAGAAGATTCCCATATTTTCCTTTTTCTAATATTTTTTTTGTCAGTACTTTTATGGTAAATTGTTATACCCGCTGCATAAAAGTAATAATTTTTTTTATATAATCGGTTATGTTGTGCGACATATTGTACGTAACCTTCCAGATTAATAGGGCTGAGCTGGATCTTTTTTTGAATTGTTTTCAGTCCTTTTTGTAATGAAATAATGTTATATATCTTTTTTAGATACCTTTTTGTAAATAATGTCATTGCAAATAAATATTATTATTATTATTATTAATTACGGTATCATGGTCAGCCTCCTGCAACGGCTGAAAGCCTATAGCGCTATAGAAGTGCTGCGAGAGGCTCAGTGTCGGTGCACGCGAGATTTGAAACCCTGGGGGTTGTAGCTGTCGGGAAACAAATTCCCCGGCAGCTCATTCCACAGCGTCGAAGTTCTTCAAAAGAAGGAATGCTGTAGGAGACTGGTTAGGGGAGTAGGGTCTTCGACCTGGTAAGGATGAGCTCGCAGAGCCTCTCTAGTGTTCCAGCAAAAAAAATAGAAAGTTCAAATATCCCTCAGAACCTTTTTAGGCATTTTTGGGGTTTCTGATCGTTTCCTACTTTTCTTTGGACGAAGGTGAATTTGGAGTGCTTGAGGGGTGGGAGGTTGTAAAACTCAAAAATTTGTTGTATTTATAATAGGCAGTCCGCTGACCTGTGAAACAAAGATATAGTGGCATAATTCACCTTTTTATCTCCACATACAAACTTTGCCTTACCTGTTACAGAATTCAAGGGAATTTGTTGATTTGTACAAGTACACATACGAGTATTCCGTTAGATGGTTCAGATTGTGTAATGGGAACACTATTAAATTGATTTTAATAAAATCTTGAAAATGCGTATAGTTTTTAGAAATCGTGTCAGTGGCAGCGCAGCTATATTAACAAAACTAAGAACATAAAACCAGCTCAAACTTCATCTTTAGGCATCTTGGGGCTTCTACTTTTTTTGAGTAGGGGTAAAATTAGGGCAGTTGCGGGATTAAGGGTTGTAAAACTGAAAAGTTTGTTCTATGAATAATGGGCTATCCATTGACCTGTGGAAGAAAGACATAGCGACAAAACACACCTTTCTGAGAGCCAGCGGGCGATGATTTGGTGGCAAGGGGATCTCAGACTAGTCAGTAAACTTGACTTCATCTCCTTTTTGTGAGGCCATGTGAATTTAGCTAGCAGGTTCGCATTTCCAAGTTGGCCGAAACGGAGCAGAGAAAAGCAAAGAAGGTAATTTGCCACCCGATACTTTTTATTGTTTCGTGTCCGCACAGAGAGGGGCAATAATTTCTGGCGCCGCGGCTACCGCTGGTCCTAATGAACCCCCTCAGTGTAACCGAAAACTGACGATACGGTTGTTAGGTCGGAAATGTAATACGACCAAGGCCGGACCATGTTTATTAGCGCCATTACCGATTCCTTTCCTGGAATAATACTTCCCGGCTAAGTGGTTTCTGCCCTCTGGAATTGTAAAAAGGACCGTAAAAGAATTTTTTGCTTTATGTAGCTAACACTCGACAACACATCTATTGTACCACAGCCACCTATTACTTGTGAACGACTCAGTAGGCTTGTTGGTAGGGATATGAGATGACAAATTTAACGATAATTTAAAACAAATTCCAAGAGTAAAATGGAAAATAAAAAAATGTTACTTATTCTGATTTCATCACCCCATATCCCCTCTTCTACACGGAAGACCTTGGCACCCAGTGCCACTGTGGTATAAGAACCCCTAAATTTTTCCCAAAAACGATTTCCGTTTCGAGTAGATGTTATGAACAGTATATTGACAAGATTCCAAATGAACGGAAATGAATCAACATTTAGTAGACTTGACAATAATGATCTTCCGGAGAATATCGTGTGACGAATAGAGGGTGCAAGGCACCAATCTTTGTTGCTCTCAAGGCTGTCTAAACAAAACTTCCACAAGTATGTGGGCTCCTAATACAACCAGAAGTATCGAGCTTAGCATATCGATACATATCGCTGCGTTCGAAAAGAAAAGAAGTTTCAAATATGTCTTCTAATATGCAGCATGGAACATGTTAGTTGAGGCAGAGAGCATGGCTGTTCATCAAAAACAGCTATGAAAAGTCCCTCGCTCCTATCAAAAATGAGAAAATTGTTTGCAAAAAAGTGTTGTTATTATCCTTCTATGTTTGTGAGAGATTGGAACAATGTTTTTCCTCTGTTCGTCTTACAAGGTTCTTAGGAAGGTCATCATTGTCAAACCTACAACAAATGATGCTTAAAACTGTAGCCATTTTCTAACGTTAATTAGTTTCTTGAAGCCATGTAGTGGTAGTGTGCAGTGGCAAACAGGAACAAGTAAATATTATAGACTGTGACTCAGCTATTATTATTGTACTAGTAAAATAATTATAAGACATTATTATAATAGGAAATTAGTAACATATTTCAACATCTTTGTTGCCGCAAGTAACATAGTCCTGACTATACGCTTGAAAAAAGAAATATATAACCCAATGTTTCCAACAGTACCTATAGCATGAATATTCAAGGATCAGCTGCAAAAAAATTGAAGTAAAATTGTAAAACTCATGACATTTTCACCTAATATAAGAGTATCAAGTAACTTTCTAAACAAAGCTGCTATTACTTCGTCAAGCTACGACTTTCTGATATCTAAAATCCGTATGTACATATGACTGTGTATGGGAATCTGCAATTCGTGTGTTTATAGTGAGCAACTAGAATTTTATTTTCTGATATTCTACCTACCATTGTCTAAGAATAAGGATTAAAGCCTTTAAAACATCGTTCATGAAAACTTCCACATGCTATTATATTTCTTTCTACTACTTCATTATTTATTAACAACCTTTGTTCAATAAATATTATTATGATTATAGTAAGATTAATGGATACGATAGGTAAGAGGAGATTGGCACAAGATAAACGATGTATCTGTGAGAGACTGAGGTAGTAATTAACCACCCCTGGCCATTTATAGCTAGAGCTAGCTCAATGAAATGGTTTGGTTTTCGATGTCATCAATTCAGTAACCAGTAAACCTTGGAAAACATACTGCTTCAGCTTGTCTGTTTATGTAAAACATAAACGAATCATCACAGCCTTGCAAATTTCCCGGCAAATAAAGTCGCCTGTCATTACCCAGATCTGGTATGTGGGTACGTCTAACAGATGACTGTATAAATTCTACAATCTCTTAATGACTCCGACCGAAATATAAGTTGTTTCAAACCTTCGCTTTACAGTTCCCTGTTCATTTTTCATTTCAGAATGTTAGGAGCATGCCAATCCATGAGCGCAACGACAATTCTGACAAAAAGGAAACGAAATATGTGTCCAAGGGGTCAAGATAGCTTTGATAGTGGAGGTAATCTCTGGATCTTTTCAAAACTGTTGAAGAACAAGAGGTATTTGTCGCAATTATTAGACTTATTAGTTTCAAGTACCTTCACTCCAACTGGCCGAGAGAGGTGCAGTTTTACGCCTCACCTACACCACAAAATAAACATAGGATAAAGATAGGCCTTCAGCAGTGAACACATCTATGCTCAACTTTGATGGTGGGAACTAGACCCGTGACCCAGTGTGGATTCTGAAATCTATTAACAAATATTAGTACTGAAGTTCAGCTCTATCATTCTGCAGGATAGCTACAATGCTGGCTAAGCGTCAGGACATTATTTAGTTACTCCCTCGTTGTCGTCATGTGAAAACTTAGATCATCATAATGTCATGTCTTGTGAAATGGGTTCAAAAGTTCATAGTCGGCACTGACGTCTGGCGATATGCGAAGGTGAATATTGGGCTACTAGTACTCCTCAATATGAAACTAGTGAATTGAGCAACAAACTTGTTGGATAGGACTAACGTACAATTTGTTTTGTCCTATTCCTAAGGCAGCCAATAAAGTAGGGATTCGAAATGTTAACGACAGTATGTCGCCAATTTTATACATTGAGCTGTTTTTTTTTTGAGAGAATGCATTTTATAGGCTTTTAGTTTTTCATTTATTTGTACTGACTGATAAAAATAGTGCTACCTCAAAGGAAACCCTTATCTAACCCACTGCCGGTGCTTCAACTGATTCATTTGTAACGTCTCCAGCTTCCTTTCCTCTTATCGGTTAAAGCCACCGTCGGCCACAGATGAAACTTCTGCTGCAGATCATAAGTCATTTCTTCTAATATTCTTCGATTATTTAAAAATTTTTTGCTTGAAATTTTGCCGCATGGTGTTAACGTTTATACAGGGTGGAACTGGGCAGTAGTAGCGAATTATAACTTTGGGCGTGTAAATTAGAGCAAATATAGTATATTTTCTTATTATTGTGTCACCCAATGAGGTACTTGTTTTTGGTCACGTGACGTCCGATTCAAATATTTTAATGGGACATCCTGTATATTTGTGAATTTTTGTGTTCCTCCCGATGAAACAATTCCAATAAACTTGGGTTCTAAAGTGATTCATTCAAGAGCTACAGGTACTTAAAGGACTGTACCACTACCATTATGAAACACTACCAAAGTAGGGGTACATGTTATAATCAATGGTAGTGGTACCATCTTTAAGTACCTGTGGCTCTTGAATTAGTCACTTTATTGGACCCCAAGTGTGCTAGTTTGTTGAAATTTTTTTGTCGGGCGGAACACAAAAAGTCACAAATATCCCATTAAAGATTTTGAAACGTGATCAAAAATAAATACCTCATTGTGTAATACAGTGACAAGAAAAGATACCGTATTTGCTCTAATTTGAACCTCCAAAATTATAACTCTCTACCATTGACCAGTTCCGATATACTGCTTGTCTTAATCGTCGTGGGACACCCTGTATATTGATCTCAATATTTTCCTGAACCATTAATAGCATGTGATTACTCGTTTAAGTTTTTGTAATGTTGAGAACCTTTCGATGATCTCATTGACATCTGTTTTTACTTGTATTGTGTGGCAAGTGAGAGTTATGGATCTTTCTTCCGAGTGTGTCAGCTCGTTACTCTTTGATATTTGGATTTGTTTCAATGTTCAGTTGGACTGGTGCTGTGTGGTCCACTCTGGTCCTGTCTACCATAGTTATAATTCTGGCAAGGTACTTCTGGATAAAACATCAGCTACATTCTCTGCCGAGTTGATGTGGTACCATGCACCTGACTCTATCAGTGTTTCTTTGTATTTCAGCTACTCGATTAAATACAAATGTCTTTCACGTTATAGGAGGAGCTGCTATCCAGTCGAGGACAATTCTTGAATTGATTTAAATAGATTAATGAAAATAGTCAAACTGCCAACTGAACCAATTTATTGAGGAATTTTATCAATCCCTATAACATTACTATTTCTTTAATAAATTGAATTGCTCAAACTTGGCGAGAAGAAAACATTCTATTAGAATTGTGTCCATATCGAAACTACATTCTAACTTCAAACATATCCATTCTTGAGAAGCTGTATTTCAATAAATTCATCCGCTAGCGCTACGATCTGTAAGAACGAAAAAATAGATTATGTAGTTCATAAACATGATTGAGCGACATGTTCCGAATTTTAAATGCAACCAGTTGGATCATCAAAATGAATTTGCACTAACTGATACAAATTCTAAACGGTCCTGGATTTTTGATCGGACAGACACAAATAATCACAAAATGACTTCCTAAGTTTCCTTCTTAGTATACTGTAGCCAGACTTTCAGCTTTAAAAAGACGGTATAAAAAAGGTCAGTAATTAAATCTAAACCTACCTCCCGTAGCCTGGGAATGCCGACGAACAATTCCCCCATAAATTTCGTTTTCTACGCCCGTGGAAACAAAAATACGCGGTTAGAGTCAGCGAATGAAATATTTATAGAGTTCTCACTATTACAAACATCTTGCGCTAAAATTAATTGCTCTGTTTTGAGACAATAATAGTCTTTGGCTGTTTGGAAAAATATTTCACATTTTTTCGTTGTCTCGGTATAAATAGGAATTTTTCGAAGTTTTTGCTGTAGTTAAAATGGAGCTGGGACTGTACACAAAAGACATTTTGACCTGATATTGTGATTATCGTTCTTTGATTTTACGGGGTCTAAAAACAGTTCAAAGCTAGGACTGAGATGCCCGTGTGGGGGCGGGTTAGAATATCTCGAATCGTATACCCTACGTGTCGCAAGAGGCGACTAAAAGGAACACAGAACACTGTCGGAATAAGCAGTAACCTCTTCTCAGCCAACAGCTTCGGGTGGACGAGTTGAGAAGAGTCGGGACACCTTCTTGTCCTTGGGGTGAGAAATTGCAACTAAGGGCGGATGAACCAGTAGATACTATCTGGTCAACGGCATGAGGATGCAGAAAGCAAAGGGAAACTACTGCATTAAAGATCTTAAAGATATCTCAAGAGAAACTCGTAAAATGTGTAAATTCATTTTACGAGTTCACAACATGTCTGTTAAGACATTGTGACTATGATGATGATGAGATGCGGTACTTCATGTCTCGTGGTTTCTATACCGTAAGGCATTAAGATTAACCCCCTACTTAGGTATACCAGGCAGCCAAATAACCTTTACGATTTTTTTAAATTATGGCAATATTCTCGCTTTAGAGCAGTTGATAATTTGATGTATACCTATAGTACTATAGATTATGTTACCAGTATCAATCTTTAAACAACCACCATATCCGAGACCCCATCCTGCCTCAGCTCACTTTGACCACCAAAAAAAAAAAAGCGGAAAATGATCAGAGGTGGCTTTCGTATTGTACCGTTTCTTTTTACTTCCCACACCGATAGGTGAGGGGAGTATTGTGATCGCGAAAATTTTCGATTTTGAGATAATCCGCTTTTTGGGCGTCTTATGATGTCTACATAACGAAAATCCACGTCAAACATTTCCGTCGGTCTATCTGTCAGTCCGTCGCTTTTTTCTAGCCTCGTAATCTCATGGATTGTGATGAAATTTGGGCAGCGATATGCTGTGGGAAGTAATGAGCACAAAACAAAAAAAAATTGCTCAAACTTCGACTTTAGGCGGTTTAGGGGTTCCTGAACATTTTCTACTTTTTTTTTGGTGGGGGTAAAATTGGGGTGGTTGGGGGGTGGGGGGTTGTAAAATTGAAATATTTATTGCTTTCATAATAGACTGTCCACTGTCATGTGAAGGAAGGCCTAGCGACATAAATAACATTTTTAAGTCCACCCGAACATTGCCATTGCCAAAGGACTTAGAATTCTTTCTGGTGTGAACATAAGAGAGTATTACTTTATATCGTTCTATATTGTGTAACGAGGAAACTGCTGCATTGATTTTAATGATATAGTACCTATAGTGTACTTCCAAAATTGAAATATGTAGTTTCACGAACAACTGTACTTAAAGCAGATACTGGTAACTATAACTAAGGCTACTATAATGGCTGGCATATCTTGAACACTGCATTATAGTTCAAATTATAAGCTAAAGAGTTAGGGATATTTTATAGAAGATTTTTGCAGAATATACGATACATCTGTCAGTTGAGTGACATGTATTTTAGGAACCATCTTTGTGGATAAGCACAAATATAAGCTGGATATAAGGAAAAGGTAGTGACCCAGTTTTAGAAGAAATAGAGAATGGCAGGGGTCAGTGACCAAGGATAATGAACGGAAATTAAAAGTTTTTGAGAGAAAAGTTCTACGCAGGATTTTTGGGCCGCTGCGAGACCCAGTAACACAACAACATCGAATAAGAACTAACCAAGATATATCAGAGTTATACAGAGATCCAGATATTCTGCAGGAGATAAAGGCGGGAAGGCTACAATGGGCAGGGCATGTGCAAAGACAGACCGACTCGAGGATGGTTAAATTGGCTTGGGAAGGAGCACCACTGGGACAAAGACCTTCAGGGCGCCCCAGAATGAGGTGGCGCGATAACATAAAAGCGGACCTAAGAACCATCGGTATACAATATGACCCAGCATTGATGGAAGACCGGCAACAATGGAGGAGAATAGTACAGTCGGCCAAGACCCACCCCGGGTTGTAGAGCCATGGAGTAAGTAAGTAAGTAAGGGGTCAGTGATTGAAGGTCAAAGTATCTGGACAGCTGCTGAAGCATACTTGACGTTTTGTGATTTTTCGTATGAATAAATAATGATAAACTTTTTGAACCAGTTTGGTTGTAAAATAATCTACCGTTTCTGCTAATGAAGCCAAGACTTCTCATAGCGCATGAGGTAGGATACGAGTTGAGGCGTTTCTCGGAAAAACCTCATAAGTCAATTTTTGCCAAAATTTAGGTAATGGCATCATCGCATTTCTAACATTCATATACATGAATAAACATAATTATTCCTCGAAAAAATGTTTCAGGTTCCATACTATTTACAGAGGAAAATTGACTTGTTCTAAAAATATCATAAGTCCATATTCTTTCACCTAAGAAAGCCATTTGTGCATATAAATTGTCATGCAAACTTGATAACAAAACAGTACAATACAGCACCTGACACTGCTGGTAACTTGTCATTGACAACGAGGTGGACAACGATAATAATAGTGTAGTGGTTGGGAAGACTGAGTGGTAGATATCAGGTTTTTCTGGTTAGCCAGAGTTGATTGTTTCAGTTAGTCGGTTTTTGAGTTAGGTATAGTTGTTCACTATCACTCTTTCTTTGTTTTTTGTATCGGAATTTATTTTATTTTCATGCTGTTTTATATTAAGGACACTAATTTGTTAACCTTTTCTCTCAAAAACCTCATATGTCCATGTATTTTTTGTGCTTTTTTCATAAGTGTTTCACAATAAAATAATTACTGCTTGTCTTATATACCATTACTTCTACCAGATATGGCAATAGATCAATCTGATCAAAGTTTTACATGCTGGGAAGTATTTTCATTTTCCCAAATATGTTAGTTTTGGACCAATGACGTTTTTCCGACAAGCGCCTTAATTATACCTGCTATCAAAGATCTTTGACTTCTGAGCTCCTCAAGGTATCAACTATTTCATAATCATATATTACACTAGTATATTATATAACTAGCACAAAATACTGCATATTTTGCACAAGTTTGAAGTTTCGCGGTACGAGCCAAAAGCGAGTGTTGCAATAAGAACGAGTGCAAAATTGTTATTTTGATGCAAGTTGCATTTTACTTTTTCTAAGATAACGATAATAACTATCAAAATAGATTCAAATATTTTATTTATTGCTTTGTATCCATGGAAATACGAAATTACCTATTCACTAGCTGTGCCTGGACAGCTGTGCCCAACTGAATGTGCAGTTATTAAAAATCATTTTTGAAAACTTGTGGATACTTAAATTTGCTTGATATTGACAATTTTCCATTGCCGATTTCATGATTCCCTATTCATAAAGTCGATGATGTACTTGAAATACTCTGAATTGCGTTTGCAATATTGTTCTATCTTTCTATTGCTTTTAATGAACAAACTGTAGCAAACTGACGAAATTTTTCGTTCAGCTTTGTATTTTCCGAGCCAGCTTAGTTTTTGCCACCAAAAACCGCAGACCGAACACGAAATACTTCATATTGCATTTGTTGCCTAGCAATCGGTGCAAAATTAAATTCGGTATAAAATGTAGCTTCTTATGATTCAATTTACACTTTTGTTATGAATATTTTTCGAGATTGTCGTAATGTATCCATATGAGCCTCAACATAGTCACTTTGTTTGAAATACTTGCTGCATATAACTACACTAGTACCAGGCACAAAGTCCTTTCCTAGCAATGCTCCTATCCACTTTTTCAGCAAGGCATCATCTCTTGGAGAGCTAAAATTGAAATATCACATTCTTTTGTTTATTACCTATCACTGGATACTTAACTGGCAGTTGTCTCAAAAGGCTTAGAATTTCAGAAGCTACAAAGAGACCGCTGTTTTAATCTTTCATCAGCTACGCTTTTATTTGAACTGAATAACGAACATGTGTCATACACACAAACGACAAGTAGTAAATAAATTCTTTCATAGGCAGAGACGACTGAAAAAACGTTTTGTTTATCTACAGGCATATTTTAGGACGTTCATAAATCCATATATATGTACAATAATGTAGAGTAAAAACGTGCTACACAAAAATGATACTAAAATATAAGTATATTAGCTATACTTACCAATGGAATTTCAGGTTTCCTCCTTTAACATCCCTGGATGTACAATTGAAGGCTGAACAAGAGCTCACCATTGTTTAACAATAAATAAAACACGATAGACGATAAACTGAAGAGATACACTGAAAATCAACGTAAACTATACGGGCGCCGATCATTGTTTTGCCCGATTCTTTATCCGTCTCTGTTGCGCTGCTACTGGGCGCACGCTCTCTCTCTTACGGCACGGCACGTCCATGGTCCATATTAGGTTAGAATGTCAATGGGGCCAGTACAGGCCAGACAGTTTTGTGGGCCAGACTGTCAACCAATGACGACATTGTAGGAGAAACTAGTCTTAATAATCGGTCAAACAGTAATATTTGGAGACAACACTGTCCCAGAAAAAGGTAGGTTGATATGATACTTTGACTGACAATATTTCCTACGCCTTGGGACTCAAAAACGGTTGCACATGATTATGGCAACTTTCTAGCTGCCAAAATAAAGTTGCTAGACCTCGACTGGTCTGAATTTCGACAAAGCAATTCATGACTATCAGCTCTTGGAGCATGAGCATTTAAATCAAAGTTCTCTCCGCGTAGAGCCACCTATGAAGTCGGCGTCGAACCTGGAATTCCGATAAACAATCGCAAGTCGCGCATCGATGGCCGATGCGCAATTGTCAAGATTTATTCCTGCGAATGTGGTTGAACGGCTGCGCTAAGTACTTGTCAAGCGGTCTTATCCAATCAGAAATCGGTAGGTGGGCACATCGAAGACGGCTTCAGCCAGTTTTTACCGTGCACACGCGATCAAGTTAGTTTTTCGAACAAATGGAAATTCGGCGCCATTTTGTATCAAACGGAATGGTGTTATACCCGCCTTACATGTTCAAATCCATTCATGAATCCTGAAACATAGAAAAACACGGAAATAATGTTCTCGAGGCTTCCTCACTCATGGTTATTATTATCATTAGTATTACTATAACAAGAGGATACTGAGTAGGTGTACTATAAACTCGTATACATATCTACAAACTAAAAGTGAAGAAAAAAATCAGCAGTGTACAAATTCTGTGCACAATACCATACAAACACATGATAGTTGCTCTTAGAGCCTACTACGAAATTCGAGTTGACACATTGACAGGTAGTCTATTCCATGAGTCAAACAGAAAACACGATTGAAGAGAAAACATTGGCGGATGAATGTACCGAATAGTTCCTACCTTAGCTTAAAGTTGTGCCTCGGATACTGCTAATTGAGAGTCGATACAGGTGACCCATGTCAATGCTAAACAGTCTGTGAAGAGAATTATTGTATCACCCCCTCCCAATTTTTTATAACAGCTATGCAACCACGAAGGCAAAATCTAACTAATTGATGGGGAAATTTGTTAATACGGGCTTTGAACAGGCTAACAGCTGCTCGATCATTTGCAAGAGAGGTGCTGGATCAACTGACTGACATCATATATCTTGTGACTTGGTGCTTGGAGATACTAAATAAGTTTGATAAGGGATATCCCCGGTGTGTGAATAACATCATAACCGAGTGTGGCATGATGAGGGCCTTCTGGTCAATTATGCTGCTTTTGGACTACCACCTGGCCTACGCCAGAGGCTGAATGGCTTTTTGCACGACCGATCTCTGTTTGGTTGTAGTCGAAGGCTTTTCATCAGACGTATTTTCAATAAACGCCGGTATTCCTCAGAGACCTGTCCTATCCCACATACTGTTCCTGCTGTACATCAACGAGCTGCTGGAAATAACATCCAATCCAAACTACAGCTTCGCAGATGACAGTACATTAATATCGTGCATGGAACTATAGGCAAGCTACCATCATCGTAGGAGACGGTAGGTGGGCGACAGCAGAATGCCTCACAGATCAACGTAGATATCAGAAAAATTGTCGAGTGGGGATTATTAAATGAACTACAGTTCTACGTACAGAAAGCTCAGGCAACAAGTAAAAGTATACAAATAAGTCTCACGTTGGCTCACCAACTGTGGAAATGGAGGGTCACCCCATAGCCGAGTCACATTCTGTCAAGCTCTTGGGGATCAACAGTGACAATAACATGTCCTGGCATGACCACGTCGTCAGTATTGTTAAAACGGTACCCCAGAAACTTGGAGTTTTGTTCCCCTGTAGGAAGCTGTTTTCACCAGAGCAATCACTGCTACAAGGCACAGATCCGACCATCTCTGGAGTATTGCTCCCATGTGTGGGCATGCGCTCGGAAGCGCCCTCTAAAGATTCTGGACACTATCCAGAAGAGAGCAATTAGACTAATCGATACGCCTAACGTCACAAAGGACCCACACAGCTTGGAACATCGAAGGAGGGTGGCTGACTTGTCCCTTTTGTACAAATTCTATCGCAGAAGATGGCCGTCTGAACGAGGAACATTAGAAAGGCTCTGCGACCTCATCCTCACCAGGTCAAGGTCCCTACTCCTCGAACCAGTCTCCTCCAACATTCCTTCCTTTGGACGCTGTGGAAGGAGCTGCCAGGGCATTTGTTTCCTGACGGCTACAACCTACAGCGTTTCAAATCTAACTGCACCGACACTTATCCTCTCACAGGCTTCTACAGCGCCAAACAGGCTTTGCCTGTGTGTCTTTTTCATAACATGGTAACAAGCAAAACACAAGCATTCACGATCTAAATACTTACTAGATTGTTGTTGATACTCAACTACCTTATTTTAGAGAAGTGTCAGGTTTTCAATCAATCAACTATAATAACTATTCTATCATATCTGAAGAACGCAAGTTCAAGGAATTTGATTGCTGAACATGTTTTCAAACTGTAGTTTTCTGATTTTGTAACTATCATGTTAACTTCGTTTTAGGTTTTTAGGTAACCCCTTATACATGTGCTTCTTTTTGTTGATGTTTGTCTTAGATATTAGGCTTAGACTAGTGGTTTTTTTGATGCTACTACCAGTCATATTGTTATTATCAAGGCTTGAGTGGTAGACCACTTAATGTAAACTCGCCCTTGCGGTTTTCCTTCAACTGTAATAACGCTATTCTATGTTTCTTCTTTTGTTGCTCTTATTACTTATAGCATTTATTTATTTTCTTTACTTCTGTGCCATCCTCATCGACTGCTCTGGTCATTAGCCTCGTGTTCTGTGTAGGCTTTGTTACTGTTTCCGGCACCACTCTAGGAACAGTGTGGCGATTCTGTAACTTTCGCTATAGTAACGAAAGCAGACGAAAGCAAAGCTAATCATTTTCGAAAACGATTTTTGACGGCATTCTATAACCAAAGTTTAACGCTTCGTTACGCTTTCGGCATGGAGCTCGATGACTCACGAGCATTCACGAGTTGGCTTAAATATCTCTGGATGAGACTCTGCAAAATCCAGCAATGCCGATCATTGCGAAGAACTAGTTTTTTCTCTTCGAGTCATTGCTGGTAATTAACTACACAAATAAATTTAAGCGTATTGTCACTTTGACACACAGCAATAATAACGTCAAAAGTTGACAAACATGATCCAAATTCTTTCGCTATCGCTTATAACGTTCGTCTGCGTTCGTTATATCCGAGTCGGAACAAAGACATTTATGGAATACCGAAACGAGCGAAAGAGTTGAGAGAATGTCGCTATCGCTTTGCTAAGAGTTACAGAATCGCCACACAGAACTGTTAATTAGAAGCCAACAGTGAAAGCTCAGGTGGGGATTCTCGCTATGCTTTTTTATGGATATTTATTTTTGACTGAAAAAAACTAGAAATAAATTATCGCCTCAAACGAGAACCGAATCCGGGATCTTCCGGTCATGGGCCCTCGACTCTAACCAGTGAGCCATCAGCCCACCCCACCATAAAGCATTTATTATTACTATTATTATTATGAGGATGCACCAATAAATAATAAAAATCTTTACACAAAGCTTATAAATTACGCGAAAACGTTTCGGTCGATACCAAGACCAGGCTACACAAATCTCGTGGTTTTCTAATAAAGTTAAGTATAAATTAACTGCAATGAAACGCTGCTGTAAAGTACATAATTCTGTTTTGACATACAGCCAATGTAGCTAGCTTATACTTAGTGCAACGTGTAAACAAGCATTCATTTTTTATGACTTGTTCGACGATCTTGTAGCACCAGCGTTTCATATTTATAATAATTTGTTGTCATTAAAATTTCCCATTAGATTTCCTATCTGGCGTGATAAATTACGAGACGACCACGGTATTTAATTTACATATACGCCTTCATTAATACATCGGAAAGCAAAAAGAAGAAGAAAAATGTACCTCGTAGCTAATTTCACTTGTGGCGACGGTACCAACGGCACCTGTCTTCGAAGCAGGATTCAAGGCGATTAATGACTGTTGAGTGGTCACTGTTGATTATTTAGCATTTATGTTAAGGCTGTATGTCACGATCTGAATTTTCATCCTAAATATATATATATACAACAGCACTAAAGGCCTAGTAGGTCCATGGCTTTGTAGGTTATTTTCCTCCATCTCTTCTTATTGGTTACTTCCTTGTTCCATTTCGATATTCCTATATTGTCTTTAGATCTTCTTCCACTTGCTGTCTACATCTACTCTTTGGTCTTCCTCTTCTTTTCTTCATGCCTATCGTACATGTCTGTATCTTTTTTGGTATTCGTCTGTCCGACATTCTTGCTACGTATCCTAACCACATCAGTCTTTGAGCTTTCACTACTCCTGTTATACTTGGATGTTCATATAAAGATTTCAGCTCCCTGGTTGAAATCCTTATCCAGATATTATTCAACAATTTCCCACCAAAGATTTTTCTTAATATCTTTCTTTCACAGACTTCAAGCATGTTTTGTTCCTTTTTATTCAGCGTCCATACTTCACTCGCATATGTTACTACTGGGAGTATCACTGTTCTATAGATCCAGATTTTTGCACGTCTAGAAATTTCTTTACTTCTTAAAACACTATTCAGAGCGTATGCACAGCGGTTCCCTGCTATTTGTCTTGATAGGATCTCTTCCGTGGTATTTGGTTGGTTTGTTATCACAGTGCCCAAGTATACAAATCTGTCCACTTTTTCAAAGCTTACTGTGCCTCCTTCCTCCAGTTCTATTTTGATCTTTTCGCCTACCTGACATCCATCAGCTGACCATTCCATAAATTTTGTTTTACCTTCGTTTATGTATAGGCCTAGCTTCTTTGCCTCTCTGTCTAGCCTTCCTACGACTTCTTGTAGCTCCTTCTTACGTCTCGTCACAATCGCCACATCGTCTGCAAAAGCCAAACACTGATGCTTTCTGTGATATAGCAGCCCTTCCCTGTTGATATTCGCTCCTCGGATCACCTTCTCCAAGCATAAGCTAAATAGAACAGTTGACAATGGATCCCCTTGCCTAACTCCTTCATTGACTTCAAATTTCTCAGAAATTTCGTTATTAATGCTAACCATGTTTTCGGTTTTACGCAGAGTCAGTTGTACCATTCTTCTAAGTTTAGCATTAATTTTCAAATCCTCAAGTGCTTTGTACATTCGGTGTCGTTTTATTCTATCATATGCTTGCTGGAAATCGACAAAAAGTACCAGTGTTTCTAACCCGTGTTCATAGCTCTCTGACTGTAATTCTCCGAGTGTAAATATTTGATCTATTGTGCTTCTGCCTCGTCTGAATCCACACTGATATTCGCCGACAATGTTTTCCATCTCCTAAATATTGGACAAAAAATTTGACAAAAATAATATCGTAAAAATGAGAAGTTATTCGCCTTGTATGCAACGATCAAATATTTTGCTACAAATATAGGACAAGGGCCTGTGCTCTAGTACCACAATCATGTCATTTGTCTGTTGACATTTTTCTGTCAAACGGGTTGCATCAAATCATCCCCAACTGACTGGCTTCCAACGAATGAAATGTCAACACAGATGGAATGGACATGCGACCATTGGTTTGCGACTAGAATGAGATAGCGCTATTCAGGGTAGACGGTAGAAGATTTGGGGATGCGCCACATAGCTGGTTAGGCAGTAGGTGGCTGTGCTTTTCTCTGACAAGTTATATCTCGCTGACCTCTCTTTCTTATGCGTGCTTTTTCCCTGTCGAGCTTTATCTCTCTCACCGATCTCTCTTTCTTATGTCGTCCGCAAAAGTGGTACATTGTTTAAATGGGAAGGGGCCATTCCATCTGTGTTGACATTTCATTGCTTTCAACACTCAGCCAAATAGCTCCACCACCCGGAAAATGTCCTTCTGAAAGAATATAGCAAAATCAAGACAAGTCCCTCATTGCCAATTCAAAAAAATATACCTGACCTCTACTTGCGCAGCTTAAGGTCCAGAAAACCATTAATTACAACAGCTTTCCAACTCGAATCTGATGGTTTTAACCCTGCAGATAAATGGACAGACATTTTGTCGACCAAACACCAAAAGAATTGAACTAACTGTTGGTCAAGAACTCTCTGGTTTTGAGCTCCACCGAAAAGAATGGTCGATCCTAAACAGAATTCGACGTCACATGGATTGTGACTCAGCGCAAATCCCCACGATGCGACTGTGTAGCGGAATGCCAAAATGTCAGGCATATAGTGCCATATTCTTGCAATGTGGCCTTAGAGCATATCCAGGCACAACAAGAACATCCTCCAAGTCAAGCCATCAGCAGTAGAATGGATTACCAGGCTCGATATTAACTTATAGCCTAGTCACTATTTATCTCGCTTTTTTAAATTTTGTGTTGTTTATCTTAACTGTTTTAATTTTTTTCATGTGTACTACAACTATACGCTAAATAAATAGGCTTGCGTCAAAGTCATTGTCGCGCTGTCAATAAGCCACTCCACCATATGGGTCTCGTTTTAACATTCTGTACATACTACTTACACAGTATACATAATCTCTAAACTATCTAGCTGGTGATCCTATTCTTATAACTAATATTTGTGGTTGTTTTTTTATTTCCAGAATTTCTGCTTGTTTTGATTGATATTTTTGCGAAGAAGGTTGTTATTGTTTGACAAAAGACAAGAACATGCAAACTATATGCAAACTGAAAAATATTCAATTTTCATGACCTCTGTTTTTAACTGTCGCCAGCAAAAGATTCTAATGCGCAGTACTCCAACGCGCAGTTTTACATCCAATTTGCTCAAATATGTAGAATCCCTCCTAAATATTCGTAAAAATTGGATGTAAAACTAAGCAGTAGCGAATGCGCAGGCATCCTATTTCTTGACAAAGTCTTTGTCCAATATTTAGGGTAGAAAGAGCATGTTTTGAAATCGATTGTTGATTGTCAGAGCGGACCATAAGATCTTAGCTAGTAGTAGTTTGTAAGCCAGTAAAGTCTGGGAACCCATGAACCAGACAACGTCAAAGAAAGAAGGGAAGAGAAAATAAAGGAAGAAATGTGGGGCGTAAGATGAGGAAGAAGTCTCATAGACTTGGTCTATCGGCGATTAATGACTGACAATGAGTAGTTGGACAGACAACCTCTCTCCTACACTTGTCGATATTTTTGAATGCACTGGACTGTATTTTGAATAGTTTATTCTCTTCTTTATGACGCATCAGTATACAATATGACGTCTTGATGAATTACGAAATGCGAATGACGCTCATCACATCACTGTTAAGTAATGGTCATAGATAACCAGTCACAGAAGGCAGGGTTACCAAATCTTCTCCATACTCTTCATACCGAGGGTTTCCAAATCTTCTCCAGCACTCATTCTTCATGATTGTCTAGTCAGTATATATGTTGGATCAAAGACGCTAAATAAGCACGGTTTAAAGTCAAACCTTTGATGATTGTCAGAATGGCCTGAGGAACGTTAGCTCTTATCGGTCGACTAAGCTTCACCTTTTGTAATTTTGAAACAAACTTTATTCAGAAAGGTGCAGCACGAGCTCCGACACACCGAGCAGCTGTTCCACTACCCAGTGACTACTCCTCGCACCATGAGGTGAGCAATGACTGGGTCCGCGAATCGTACGCCCTAAGTAGACGAAGGGACCCAAGGATAACTGCCTTCTGCATTCTGGCGGCTAAGACGTGCGCCGCGGCACGGCACATCGGTATTTTTCGCAGTGCAGAGACAGCGTATGTCTTATTCTACCTAGGGATTCAATGACCATAACCAGAAGACTTATAGACCAGAGCCTGCGAGCAACTCCTGATATTTGGTCCGCTTTTCCTCCTCCTTAGAGGTGATGTTCACTTTGGCAGATGACGAAAACTATAACGAACATCGCCTTCTGTTAGTGGTCAAGTAAGACTATGTTGAGCTTGTTTGCGTGTAAAAGCACGAGCATGGGGAATGAGCAGTTCCAGCAATTCCGTCATCTCTTGTTCTCCACAATGGATTCTATATCATCTGGAGCGTATGGCAGCACCGGTGTCTCATAATACCGTATGAGTGACTTAAATGATAGTAGAGCACTTGTAGAGCCGCAATATGCCGATGGACGTAAGCCGTCCTAGCGCATGTCTTACGCGACGACAAGGGATTCGTTGGCGTTTCTGACGCCTGTCGGCAGACTCTGCAACGGGTATTGGGTACATCTACGCCAATAGCCCTACTAGTGTATATCAAGGTGTTAAAGGACACCGTTTTGTCATTATAAAGCCCTCAGCCTCCGACTTCGACTCACTAGACCTTAAGAAAGAGAAGGTCAACTGCTCGGACAAGCCATGCCCTTTTAGGTGCTTGTAGAAGATTACATGCATTGGCTTATCGTTATGAGACCTTAAGCAAGTTCCTTAATGGACTTCTGACACCTCCGCGGAAGCCAATTGTGAGGCTGCGTTCCTGGGCTACGCGCGTTGCTGCTCTAAAGAAAAGCTGCTTTGCCCGCATTCTCAAGCCCTCAAGGATCGGTGCTCCTCGTCACACTGAAAGGCAGTCGCCAATGCTACCCTGTTGTGCGGACGGTCCAAACGCAACACCCTCCCGGGTGTCGCGGAAGGTATATTCGCGGGAGAGGATTCAGGATGTAGACTCCATATTCATCCCTTTCCTTTTATGTGAGTGATTGTGATTTACTGAGTTAACCTACCCGACACACTTTTATCAGAAAATCACCACCGATAGAATCCACCATTAGGTGTGGTTAATTTGATCTGATGGAAAAGCCATCCGATGTTTCACGTATTACAAATAAATGGCTAGTTATGTGCATACGTAAAATGTTACAAGTTGATAACGAAACCCGGTATTGCATGTCGCAACTCCTCTTTTTCTTGTTTCGCTGTCTATTTGCGCTAGCTAACGATCAGAACCACCATTGTTCTCGTGAAATACGACGACACGAATGAAAACCATGGAATTGTCCGAACATGCTACATGCGCTTTTCATAGAAACGATTCCGAACTGATGGAATAACGCGAGCATTCTATCCATTAACCACCAAATTACAGAAACGGTAAAAGCGGTTATAAGCGTAATGGAAAACCCGTGTGCAAATTATACGAAATAATATAATAGTTTGTGAAACATTATCGCTGTGAGCTTAGCGCATATTAAAACAGTTCTCTATTGGATTGTCCCTAAAAAGCTTCGTGTACAGATATCAATGCCCTTGAATAATTCTGTCGGGACACAGGTCAACCCTATCTTTGGAGTACCAATGTACGCTGACAATTGGACACATTAGTTATACCTGTCCAAAGTATGATTCCATTCCATCACCATTACTTTTCCTATTCCTCAATCACTTTTCCTATTTCTCAATGCCACCCTTTACCAGAGAGGACACAAGTCCATCGCTTCTGCTCCTAAAGAAAAAGCAGACATTTTAGGAAGGCTTTTCGCAGCCAATTCTACTGTAGACTTCCAAGGAAGTACTCCGACTGCTACCACTACCACGTAAACTCGAGAATGGCAAGGTCAAATTTCAACATCGAGATGTAAAAAGCATCCTCCAAAAACTCAACACAAAGAAACCTACTGGTCCTGACAAAATTCCAGCCATTGTCCTTAAACGCTGTACCCTTGAGCTTGCACCTATTCTTTGCAAGCTCTTCAAACGATCATATCAGCGAGGCGCGTTTCCCGCTTCATTGAAGATTGGCTGCGTAGAACGAAAGGCAAAAAACCGATCCCACTAACTATAGACCTGTGGCTCTTCTCAGCATCATGTCTAAGGTTATGGAGACTGTCATTGACACACAGATCCTGAAATACCTGGACAATAATAACATCATAAACGATCGCCAGTATGGCTTCCGTAAGCACAGGTCTACGGGTGACCTCCTGGCCTATGTCACTCACTTGTGGAACAGAGCAATTGAAAACCATGGCGAATCCCATGTTGTTGCACTTGACATATCCAAAGCCTTCGACAGAGTGTGGCATGAGAGATTTCTAGTCAAGCTTGCTGCTTATGGACTACCACCTGGCCTGCGCCAGTGGCTGAATTGCTTTTTGAACGACCGATCTCTGTTTGTTGTAGTCGAAGGCTGTCCATCAGATGTATTTTCAATAAAAGCCGGTGTTCCTCAGGGATCTGTTCTATTCCCTACACTGTTCCTACTGTACTTCAACGAGCTGCTGGAAATAACATCCAATCCAATCTACAGCTTCGCAGACGACAGTACATTAATATCGTGCATGAAACGAGGCAAGCCACTATCATCGCAGGAGACGGTACGTCGGCGACAGCAGAATGCCTCACAGATCAGCACAGATTTCAAAATAGTTGTCAAGTGGGGATTAGTAAGTAAAGAACAGTTCAACGCACAGAAAACTCAGGCAACAACACTTACAAAGAAGTCTCACGTTGGCTTACCAACAGTGGAAATGGAGGGTCACCCCATAGACGAGTCACCTTCCGTCAAGCTTTTAGGGATCAACATCAACAACAACATATCCTGGCACGACCACGGCGTCAGTATTGCTAAAACGGCATCCCAGAAGCTTGGAGTTTTGTTTCGCTGTAGGAAGCTGTACACACCAGAGCAACTATTGCTGCTCTACAAAGCACAGATCCGACCATCGCTGGAGTATTGCTCCCATGTGTGGAGATGCTCTCCGAAGCACCCTCTAAAGCTTCTGGACATCATCCAGAAGAGAGCAGTTAGACTAATCCATGCGCCTAACCTCGCAAAGGACCTCCATAGCCTGGAACATCGAAGAACGGTGGCTGACTTGTCCCTGTTCTACAGATTCTATCACGGAAGATGTTCGAGTGAGCTCTCCCAGGTAATAATAGCAAAGGCCGTCCGAGCAAGGAACACTACAGAGGATCTGCGAGCTCATCCTTACCAGTTCGAGGTCCCTACTCCTCGGACGAGTTTCCTCCAGCATTCCTTCTTTTAGAGAACTTCGACGCTGTGAAACGAGCTGCCGGGGAATTTGTTTCTCGCCGGCTACAACCTGCAGCGTTTCAAATCTATCGTGCGCCGACACTTATCCTCTCGCAGCGCTTCTACAGCGACATAGGCTTTTAGCCTTTGCGGGAGGCTGACTATAAAAAAAATTAAAAAAACCCTAGTATTGATGCCGTGAAGTAAAGAAAAGAATACTTATACGGAAAATCACCTGAATCAGCATACATGACCCATTTGGGGATGGCCAGATTGATTTAACTGTAAATTGATTCTTTTAGCATATTGTCACGACGGCCTCTTTTTCTTCACCCAGGGAATCAAACTCGACGTAACTTTCACCGTTTTACTTCAGAACTTAATACAAAACCTCAACCTTATCTCAACTAGATCTCAACTCAACTGACTGAACTACGCTACCCGTAGCCTTATATATACTTCATCGAACCATCTAGAGGATTCGATGACATTTCTAGAATCCATCCGTCATTCTCGAAAACTCTAGACGATTCGATGACGTTTACACTTCAAAAGATCTAACCTAGCACTTTGACTTTACATCACGTTTGACAACCAATGACAAGTAATACAAATACACGAATACCATAATATACAGTATGTTACATTCTTCCCCCCTTAGCGTTCGGCGTCCTCGACGAACAACTTCGATTCTTGTATCACCACAGACATCAGCATAGTCGACCTTCGGTTTTCCACTTTCCGTACATAACCTGTAGACTACGTCGTTGAGGCGCTTCATCACCACGTAGGGTTCCTCCTCATGGCGTTGTAGCTTCGGACATCTACCCTTCCTTCCGTCGTGTGTTGCAAGACCATACCAGATCATCTCGTAACTGCGATATTCTTTGCCCAACTTGCGATTCTCATTTTCAGCTCCAGCAGGATTCTCTTTTCCTAGCTCTGTTATCATTTTCTTCAGTTGCACCTTTTCGCCTTGACGACTGTCACCTCTCGACACTTCCTTCTTCCCATCACTCAGGCTATTCTCCACTTCCTCTATGAGCCTGCTGAGTTCGTCTTCCACCTGCACAATCCTGTTCTTTTGCTTAACATTCTCGCTTTTGAGTTGCGTGGTCTGGTCCAAACCCCATGATGCGTCCTTGAGTGCAGCGCCAAACTCTGCTCCTATCCTCGGGTTTTCTTTCCTCAGTTGTGCCAATCTCTGTTCTAACTTTACATCGTAAAATGGCTTCGCTAATATTGCGGACACACCCTTCTTTGTATCCTCAGTAACCTTACTCAGTTCTCTCTTCTTCTTATCGATCTCAATTTCCAGCTGTGTAGTATTCTGCTCCACGTTACTGTTTTCATTCTTCATATGCTTCATCTTGGAGCTACCATACTCTACTTCAGTCAATGCGTTTTCCAGCTCTTTTTTCAGTCGAGCATTCTCATTTTCCAAATTCATCAGTCGCTGTTTAGTTTTACTATCAACTTCTCTTGCTTTAGACATATCTTCCTTTCGCTTTTTCGCATCATCGACCTCGGCGCTCAAATCTGTTCTCAGCTTCTTGTTTTCTGCTTCAAGCTGCGCCAACCTTTCTCTCAACTCATTCTTCTTGATACCGACCCTTTTGGCTTTGTCATTCGCTTTGTTCAAGTTCTTTTTACAGAATGCATACTCAGCCTCCATCTGATTTATCTTCTGTTTGAGCATTGCATTTTCATCTTTAACTTGGTCGTATTCACTCTCTGATTTCTTCAATTGATTCAAAGCTTTCAATCTCTTGATTTCGCCCTTCAAAGCAGAGACTTCTTTATTGAGCTTCCTCAAGGCTATTTCGTGTTGTTCGTCCTTCTTCAGCAGATTCTTTCTATTCGTTTCAAACTTGCTTTTAATATGCATACTTCTCCTTTCCTGAGAGGCAAGCAACTGCTTCATCCTATCCCTGTCTGCTCTAAGTTCCCTCATGGCTACTCCGTGTTGTTGTTGAAGTTTGGCAATACTTTCTTCATTCTTCTTTACTAAATTCTTTATGTCTCTGTCAAACTGCTCCTTCATTGAGTTTATCGTGTCTTGCATAGATTTCATTTTGTTCGCATATTCATCCGCTTTTTCTACATCCGCTTGTATCTTATCAGCCTGGGTACGGCAGCCTACCCTAAGATGCCCCTTCTGTCCACATTTCCAGCATGTAAACTTTTCAGCTCCTTCTAGGCTTGTGCGAACTGGGTTTCTTTGGAAGCTAGCACCTCTTCTTCCTGAAATAAACGGTGTGGCCCTGACTTCTGCTTCTGTATCTTGCTCGACAGCGCGCACCCTGCTTGTCATTCGCATGGCTTTTATGTCAGCTTCAATTTGCAAAGCCTTGATCACAGCATCTTGTAAATTTATGGGACTGGATAGTTTTACCATTCGTTGAACTTCCGCGTCTGCAATGCCTTCGACAAACTGGCGAGCAGCGACGTACTCCTGTGTTTCGACGGGGCTGTTGACGAATGCCCGTTTCGCTAAGCTTTGGACTTCATATGCAAACGTGGTCAGATCCTCCTTGGCTTGCTGTGTCCGGTTGTGCAGTTGACCATGTAGCAGCTCTGTTAAGTGCGCATCTCCAAAGCGTAACCTTAGTGCAGATGTTATCTTATCGTAGTCACGTAGATCTGATGCGCAGAGATTTTCCAAAATAGCTGCGGCAGAGTCTCTTAGCATGGATGTAAGCACACAAGCTTTTTCTTCATTTGACCAGTTATTCATACGTGCGATATTTTCAAATTGCATATAATAAATGTCCCAGGACGTTTTGCCATTGTACGGATAGGGCTTTGCTACTACGCCACTGTGTCTATCAGGAAAAGCGGGTGGTACAGCTGTTAAACAACGCTCACCTGCATTAAGGTCTCGCAGCTCTTCTCTGACGATTTCCTTGACACGATCCTCCACTTGATGTAGCTGTTCTTCAACGTACCTTTGTGATGTCGCTAGCTGTTCCTCAACATGCTTTTGTGATGTCGCTATTTGAGTCTCTACTGCACTAATACGCTGGTCTTGATTTTCTAACGCCTGACTTACGGCTTGCCTCTGCTCCTCCAATCTAGTCATTACCAGGTCCTGTCCACTTTTCAAGTCACTCTTCAAACCTGCAACTACCTCATCTTGGTGGTACTTCAGCTTCTCTTCTAGGTTCACGACAGCCTCGTCCTGATGTTGTTTTAGCTTTTCTTCAAGGCTCACGACTGTTGCTTGCATAACAGCTGCCTGGTTGTCTTGCTGGGCCTTCATTTCAGCTGCACTTTTTTCAAACTTGTCTCCCATTTCTTGTAGCATAGTCATCAATGCACTCATGTCGGACGCCATAGCTCTGGTTACAGGCATTGACTGACGCTGTACTCACTTCTTAACTCCTTTTCCTGGTTTGATTCGATGGATAATCCCACTTCTGACACCAATTGTCACGACGGCCTCTTTTTCTTCACCCAGGGAATCAAACTCGACGTAACTTTCACCGTTTTACTTCAGAACTTAATACAAAACCTCAACCTTATCTCAACTAGATCTCAACTCAACTGACTGAACTACGCTACCCGTAGCCTTATATATACTTCATCGAACCATCTAGAGGATTCGATGACATTTCTAGAATCCATCCGTCATTCTCGAAAACTCTAGACGATTCGATGACGTTTACACTTCAAAAGATCTAACCTAGCACTTTGACTTTACATCATGTTTGACAACCAATGACAAGTAATACAAATACACGAATACCATAATATACAGTATGTTACAATATGCATTGAACGAATCGATGCGATATGGGAAATTCAATTGGTATAAATCGATTTTCCGCTAGTGGATTGATTATTTCGACTCATAAACTCAAACTACTTTCAGTACATTATGATAATGTCGTATAATGTGAAAGCCTCTAATTACTTTTTTGACTTATTTTTTCAAAGCTGACCATCGGGTACCTTAAAACCGTTTGAAGTATCTGCTACCGATATTAGTCAATCGTTAAGTCCTACAAAAATCTTTTGAGCGCAAAAGATTATTTGTACCTTTTTTCAATAGCGCTTACCAAAACAATGCAATGTCTACCACCCTACCAAATGTCATTTCTGTCTGACTTTTTGTTATCAAAAGCCTTTTTTACGACGTAAAGATTGGACTAAAATACGGAACAATTAAAAATATACGATAATAATTCCTTCAAGTGAAATTTTATGTCACGCCGCCACTGTGGCAGCATTCCATAAGACACGTACAGACAAATAATGTTATTATATGATAATATCGTTTTGCGAATAATGTGTATTGTGTACCCAAAGTGACAGAATAAATGGATCTGCAAATTTACCATGCTGTATACAACGATCAGCAGCTCCAGTTTATTTAAACATACTTTCTGCTATAATAAATTGTCAATATTTATTTTGCCGAACACATATGAGCTCTTATTCAGACAGAAATCATAAATGGCGGGAATTGGATAGTTATATTTTATCGAATAATCTGACAGTTGGAAGGTCTGTTTTACAAATGAGAGAAATGCATGCGCTGAAAAATTACTCATTGCCTTTGGAAGCTTTAAAATGGATATTTTGTTGGCAAATCTGCAATAATTTAAACGCGATGAATGCTATGTTGTAATTAAACAGCGAATGACGAATATGGGACATAGTATAAGTATATCTATCTACTTACATAGATTTCCGAGAATCTTCGGAAAAAATGCTACAGATACTTCCACGTTCCATCTACAGATCCTAGGTACGTTATGTTAGACTAGTTTTGATAGTATATCCAGTTTCTCAAAATAAAAGTCGAGGACCACAGAAAATCAAAGCATCCATCAGAAAAGGCACTGTTGCAATTGATGAAACATGTACCTACCAGATAATGTTGATTCACATAAGTTTGAATTAGTGATTTCTTAATGCACGCAAGCTTGGAGACATCTTGTTTGGTAGTAGGGATTTTGATTTTCTGATCAATTTTTAAGTGATCCTGAGATTTTGTTTGGCCATCCAAATTTAGTACTGGGTCTTAAAGGCATTCCATATCATACCATATTCTTGAGTATCGGTAATTGTCTTTAGATCCTTTGACAGCGATGAAACCACATTTCTGCGTTCCGGCTCAACCTAAAAACTATATGGATTGGATCTGTAGTGCTAGAGAGTAGATCAGTGATGTGAAGCAGAAGCAGTGTCGGTGCCAATGCCTGCAGGGCCCCAGCGTTGATCTTATATCTACCACGACAGAGATTTTGCTACCAGAGAGGAGGACTGTGAACCAACTGCAAAGTTTAACAGGAAGCGCATGGGATGGAAGCTGGTCAAGGAGAGCTGTGTGCAAGGAGAGCTGTATGCAACAAGAGCAACAACGCAAGCTTCGTCAAACAAATAGAGTTTGCTCCACACACATGTGTGACGCCAGCTAGATCTACAGTTGCTCCTTGATGTCGGAGACCGTATTGTCTGTCGTTGATTAAGTGATGCAACTGATGGAGTATCAGCACCGGACTCCCGCAATGACGTTATGGGACTCCATGTCAACAATATGGATTTCCGTCAAAGGACAATGCGAAATAAACTAAACTTACACGCAGTTAAAATTTAGGGATACATACAAAATGATGGTCGGCATAAATAACGTTTAATGTCCGTTTAAAAAAATACAAACGTTACATCCGATTAGTATTCTGGTACAACTTCCGGCCTTACAGACAGTATTGGACACGTGTTTTACCGCTATACCGGACATACTACACACTTTGTTTCCGTTCTGCTCGATTAGCATTCACAAAGCAATCTTTATTGTTATCATTAATGAACAGTTATTGTGTTTAGCACCTTTTCACCTGATGCCATAACTATGAATGTGTTGGATGCAGCTTTAATATTAACACTGACCTCACTCATGCGTTGGGACTTTTGACTAAGATGATGATCGTAATTTGTGAGATATGATCTAGTTAATCTAGCTTTTCCAACATTTACTTCATATGCTTTTAAGAGGAACAAGGCCATGGAATGCTTACAAAAGCGGCATATATGTAATATTAAAAAACTTCGCTTTTCGACGTTTTCGTTGTCCTTGATCATTTCTCAAAATGGGTGTGAGAATATTTGGAGGAGGATTTTGGAGATGGATGGCACTACTGAATTAAACTTAGACTTAACATGTTATCCCAATGGCGTAACCAGACGCCAGTCTTGGGGGGGGGGGGGTAGTAGGGAATGAGGTTTGTGTATGCTTTCACCATTTATTGTAATAGGTTCGTCGAGGTAACTGAGGCAGCAGAAAATATATGAGAGATGAGAGTAGTATTATGATAAAGAAGGAGAAGATAGGAGTCTTTTGCATTTTACAGAGAGAAAAAAATAACGATTAATGTAAAAATCGATAAAAGTTTAATTTGGTGAAATACGTAATAAAAGAGTACGTTTAGCGTAAATGTTTTATTAGCACAGCGTTCAAAAGCTAAACAATCATAAACACTAACCACTAGGTATACGAGGGTTGCTCTATGTAGAGCTCTATATAGAGCAAGCCTCGTATATCGGCTTTCATATGCAGCAACATATAGAAACCGCGTTCTCTGGTGGCCAAGCGGACGCGCTGTGGCGTCCCACCAAGAAATCTGCAGCTGTTCAGCATCAGCGATTTTCTTTGGTTTGCCGTTACCTTCGGATACCAGATGGCGCACCGGCAGAACATTTCTGTCGCCTGCTACAACATGATTCACATGTCTGGTAGACATGAAAGAATTGATGCTCTCTATTTCCGTCAATCGACCTATAGCACACTGATGATCGCTAATAAGCGTGAAACAGCTGTCTGCGTACTTGTGGATTGACGGAGATATAGAGCAACCCTCGTATATCGGCTTTCATATGCAGCAGCATATAGAACCCGCGTTCTCTTGTGGCCAAGCGGACGCGCCGTGGCGTCCCACCAAGAAATCTGCAGCTGTTAAGCAGCGATTTTCTTTGGTTTGCCGTTACCTTCGGGTACCAGATGGCGCACCGGCAGAACCTTTCTGTCGCCTGCACTAGCGTGGGCATTATGACTTACATACTAATTAAAAACGATATTCATATATATGTGTAACAAGAAGGTAATATTTTAATCAATGTTGTTAGTTTCAGTTACGCTATGAGACCTGACGCATATGATAATTTCCAAAATCAATGTTGTTCAGTATATTACGGGTACAGTTACGATACAAAATGTATTCCACTGTTGACAGCATCTTGCCGTATTCCGGTCACCCGTCACCTTCCTCCAGCTTTGACGACGGAAAATGAAAATTAATAGACAAAATATGCTAAAATAGAAATACATTAGCCAATACGCATTGACATGCTATTTTTATTTCAAACGCAGGTATATGAATAGGTACCAAATTTCCGGCAATACGTTTATGAAAAGATCATGTAACTCAAAGTTAGATATGAACCATGCATTCCTTTAAAGAAAACAATGAAATAAATATTTGGTCAAAATTCTTAGGGGTAATTACCCCTGTTACCCTCCTTTTGTATACAGGGTGTCCCACGACGATTAAGACAAGCAATGTATCGGAACTGGGCAGAGTAGAGATTTATAATTTTGGAGGTGTAAATTAGAGCAAATGCTGCATCTTTTCTTTTAATTGCGTTACCCAATGAGGTATTCGTTTTTGGTTATGTGACGTCCGACTCAAATTTTTTATTATTAAGTATATTAGCGACTTTTTGTGTTCCTTCGGATAAAACAATTCCAACAACCTAGCACACTTGGGGTTTAAAATGTTTAGTTCAAGAGCTAGAGATACTTAAAGGATTGTAATATTACCATTAACACAAAAAATGAAACGAACACTAGCATTGGGGTACATGTTATAATCAATGGTAGTGGTACAATCTTTAAGTACCTGTAGCTCTTGAATTAATCACTTTAGACCCCAAGTGTGCTAGTTGGTTGTAATTGTTTTATTTACATTGCTCTAATTTACATCTCCAAACTATAATTCTCTACTACTGCCCATTTCCGAAATATTGCTTGTCTTTATCGTTGTGGGACACCCTGTATGTGCCTGTGTGTTACCCTCAGAATTCGCAGTGTGGGGGTACTCAAAAACGGCTTGTCACTTCATTATCGAATGTAACATTATTATACAGATAATCTTACACATCAAAATTGCTAATAATATGTAAATGCTAGCAAGAGTATGTTTTTACAGACGAGAGAACGTCAAGTTAATCATTGTGTATTCGGCATACCGTGGAAATTCCTCGTCAGTAAAATGATACATAAAAATACTTGTAGTAGCAGTGGTAAACATAATTACTCCTTTAGAAACATTCCCAGTGCTTGGAAAAAATGTGTGTGATGCACTTCCTGGTACTAAAATGAGATTCCATTTTTTTATGCTGTATAATAAATCACAGGAAGAAAAGCAGTGCCGTCGGCGTAAGATAGTGGGTACTACAAAGCCTTACCACCACCAAATAATTTTTTTATACCTGGCATTGGGTAGTTGCGACATAGTAAACACAACTTAAAAGTTCAGCTTCAAGAACTGATCAACTTGCCAGAGTTCGGAAAAATAAGGTACAATCCAGCATATACACATAGACTTCAATTATATATTAATAAACAATCTCTATTAACAATACCAACATTATTTTGACGTTGTCTTTGAGAATCATAGCCTAAATTTATTGTGGTCGAGCAGAGCATTCCAGGGAATAGTGTGGAGCAGTTTGGGGATGTGACACCCAAAGCGGTCCTGATGGTATTCAACAGCAAAGAGGCGTCAATTTAAACGTTGATATTAAACATAAATACAAATTTAATAGATTGAATGGATGCTCTAAGGGAAGTAAATGCAGTGGAATCTACTTTTTTGCTGCAAACGGCAGCCTCTAAAGAGACTTTACTTGTCCAATAGCATTTATTTTAATGACTTTGGCCCACCACCACTTCCCTGAAGTGTTTTAAAGACGATTCTAGGGATTTTACGCAATGACTTCATACATAGCAGGTATTTTGATGAATCGCATAGTTATATGGCCTCTGCAACGTATTTTTTATGTTTTTGTAAAGCTGACTCCCCACAAAAATTAATTATCTTTTAAATTTTGTTTTGTTGTTCCCACAGTAGCCAAGATCTACACTTTTCATTCAGACTGCTCGCAAGCGGTTTGTCTTGCTTATAAAATAATTTATTTTGCAAAATATTGACTGGTTCTTTTATTTGTCTTTTCAGTTCAATCTTAAAAATAGACAAACCTAGTGTTAAACAATCAAAATAAAGATATTGCTGGGAACTTTTGATGCTACTGGTGGAGAAAAGAAGATGCACCTCTACACCACTGGTTTTTGTTCCAGCTATCCACCCAGAAGAAGTTTACGATCTGTACCGAAACAGTTCCAAGATCGTACACGATATATTCGTAAGTAACAGATGCTGCTACATGCCATCATTTCTGGTATCTAGCACATTCTTGACTTTTTTCAATATACCCTTCGCTCTTTGCATTTCAACCGCAGTGGGAAGTAAATTGAAACATTCATATAGACAAGCCGAAAGACATCGTGGTGACAGTTTTATGATCTGTGGCAAACGAAGTGGCATACGGCGTTTACGAATCAGCTGCTGTTAATGAAGAAATTGTTTTTGTTATTCCAATTCTTCTAATTGCAATAGTGCATATCCGAGAGGCCTATACTGGCGTATTGCAGATGAAATATCTGCCATGTATTTTGGTCCATCCGAATACGCGTACCCTGTATATGGTCGAGATCGACACATGCTAATAAACTGGACCCTACCCCAGTGGCGTATATAGAAATCGATTTCGGGGGGGTGGGGGGGCAATTGGAAAAATGTTCATTTTTCATCATTATATTGGCGTATTATAATCCTAACTTCAGCCTCTTCCAGACGTCAAAACTAAGTGCGTGGCTGGTTTCGGGGGGGGGGGGCTCTTATATACGCTACTGCCCTACCCTGAACGACACCTGTAGGATAATTACGGGCCAATTGCGAGCCTGCCAATCTAAACCACATATACATATAGTGGCAATAGCCCTCCTTCCCACAAATCAGTCGAGAAGTGTCAAGTCTGGCAAAACGAATTATGTACATAGTCACTGGATGACAGACACCCTCTATACGGGCACGAGCTCCCAGTTTCCACACTTAAATTCAAGAGCGATCATTATGTCAACAATTTACTGACAGACTCCAAATCAATAACCAAAGAGTTACCCTGGAAGCGGCGCTATCAGCAGAGGACCACATACCAACCTGAAGCCTGTGAAAGCTTCCCTGCTGCTGGATCACAACTGATGCAGAGGACATGAAAACACTCTAACAGGCTCAGATGCCAAATCGGGGTACACCAATGACGACTTATGCGCCTGCTAGGAGAACCAGACGATGAGGAATTTATCTTGCTCATCCTTGCTCTATAACAGCGCGTTATAGAGTTATAGCGTCTGTAGTGAATAGTACACTGCCTGAAGTATATCCATAGTCTATTAACTTTATATTCTCTATGATATCTAGACAGTACACAGTATTTGCTGTACCTACATTATGAAAAGCCACGTCTGCAGCTGAGTATATTTGTGAGCCTCTCTCTGTCGTATCTGTTTTGTCTCTCTTGTCTACAAAATCTGTTGAACCTATAGTGTTTGTAGTATCTTTTGCAGCCTGTAGTGTCTATAGTATCCATACCAGCGTATATAGAGCCTATAGTGCCTAAGGTGACGGTAGCATCTACGCTGTCTACAGTTCTGGATGGTACTAAATTTTGAGCAGCCACATCACTTCTGTCGGTCTGTCTATTGAATGACATACCGTCGTCGCTTGTTGTCTCTATAGCTCCCACAGACTATAGTGTTCATGCTGCATAGTAATAAAAAGGGAACAAAAAGGTGTGAAAAGGAACCAGAACCAAGTCTGCTTTAACAAATATACATTTTCGTCCAGTAAGTAACCTATCTCAGACTTTAACTAGCTAGCTCTCCCACTGCACTGTTTCTTACCTGTCGTAAAATTGGGACGGGGAATTCTCGAATTTTTTTGGATAAGCTAAATGATCTTTCGACACATGTATAAATCTTAAGTGCTTGCTAAAGGGCCAAGTAAATGTGAACTCGAGAATGGCAGAGGTCAAATTTCAACACCGAGATGTAAAAAGCATCCTACAAAAACTAAACACGAAGAAAGCTACTGGTCCTTACCAAATTCCAGTGATAGTCCTCAAACGCTGTGCCGCTGAGCTTGCACCTATTCTTTGCTCTTCAAACTATCGTATCAGCAAGGCGTTTTTCCTGCTTCATGGAAGATTGGCTGCATACAACCTATTCCTAAGAAAGGCAAAAACACCGATCCCACCACCTATAGACCTGGGGCCCTTCTCAGCATCATGTCCAAGGTTATGGAGACTGTCATTAACGCACAGCTCCTGAAATACCTAGACAACAATCACATCATAAATGGTCGCCAGTATGTCTTCCGTAAACATAGGTCTACGGGTGACCTCCTGGCTTATGTCAGTTCCTGTGGACCAGAGTAATTGAAAATCATGACGAATCCCGTGCTGTTGCCCTTGATATATCGAAAGCCTTCAACAGAGTGTAGCATGAGGGACTTCTTGTCAAGCTTAGACTATCACCTGGCCTGCACCAGTGTCTGAATAGCTTTTGTTTATCAGACGTATTTTCAATGAACGCCGGTGTTCCTCAGTTATCTGTCTTATCCCCGCCACTGTTTCTGCTGTACATCAATGAGCTGCTGGAAATATCATCCGATCCAATCTACAGCTTCGCAGACGACAGTACATTAATATCGTGCATAGAACCGGGCAAGGCACTATCTTCCCAGGAGGCGATAAGTCGGCGACAGCGGCATGCCTCACAGATCAAAATGGATATCAAAACAATAATTGTCGAGTGGGGATCACTAAATAAAGCACAGTTCAACGTACAAAAAACTCAGGCAACAACACCCAGAAAGAAGTCTCACGTTGGCTTACCAACTGTGGAACTGGAAGGTCACCCCATATTCGAGTCACCTGTCAAGCTTTTGAGGATCAACATCAACAATGACATGTCCTGGCACGACAACGTCGTCAGTCGGCATCCTAGAAACTTGGGAGTTTTGCTCTGCTGTGGGAAGCTATATACACCAGAGCATCTGCTGCTGCTGCTTTACAAGGCTCAGATCCGACTATCAGTGGGAGTATTGCTCCCATATGTGGGGATGCGCTCCAAAGCACTCTCTGAAGCTTCAGCATACTAACCAGAAGGGAGCAATAAGACTAACCGATACGCCTAACCTCACGAAGGACTTCCACAACCTGGAACCTCGACGAAGGGTGGTTGATCTCTCCCTATTTTATCACGAAGATGATCGAGTGAGCTCACCCAGATAATAACACCAAAGGATGTCCAACGAGGAACACTAGAAAGGCGAGCTCATCCTTACTAGGTCCCTACTCCCCTAACCAGTTTCCTCCAGCATTCCTTCTTTTGGAGAACTTCGACGCTGGGGAATGAGCTGTCAGCGAATTTATTTCTCTATACAACTACAACCTGCAGCGTCTCAAATTCAACGTACACCATCTTTTATCCTCTCGCAGCGCTTCTACAGCGCCATAGATTTTCAGCCTTTGCGGGAGGCATAAAAGAAATTAGGGCTCGTTGAGTCTCCTACAAAACCTACGACTTTCTGCATGCGGAGAAGGGGATCTACATCTGAACTGTACAGCCAGACTCTATCCCAGAGGAGCAATAACTTCACCGGCAGCTAGCGGTGCTAAGTACACTCCCTTAAGGAGAAACGTAATACTAAAGATCTACAAGCTCTATAACCTGACATGACCCTTGACAGATGCAATGCATCACGAAACAATCCCAAAAAAGAGAAATTATCATAATCATGCGGCTGACTCATGAGGCATTTATCTCATAATTAATATCTCCAACAGCATCGCAGTGTGCGCTGTGTACCGCCTACTGGGATGCTAGGGACTCGCTGATTTAGTGTATTTCGATGCCTCCTAATTTTTCCCTTACGTTGTGGGAATGCATCACATGCACACACACATGACTCATGCACTGAGAGTTGTTAATGAATAGTACAAGATGATGTTATGCGTACCGTGTCTGTTCCCGTAAAATAATAGGGATGTCAAGGTGTCTGGTTTTACTTTGGAATTTTGACATCCTGCATTTTGAGATGTTTCCTAGTTGATCAGGATATGGCAACTGCATTGGTATAACTAATATCGTTATTTTGTTCAGAAGATCACTGAATCAGAAGGCTGCCATGTATTTGAATCCGTAATTTCAGCGCCAGCCAATGCCAATGATTGCCTCTGGTGACTCACATCGTTTATTTTGTCCATGCTTTCATCTTTTTCCTCCACACAGAAAAATCTATCGTTTTGTCAAATACTTACGCCTTGATTCAATGGGACGTTACACTCAACATTCCTCAAATACAGCGATGTTTTATCCAATGGAAAGTGTATAGTTGGTAACGGATTATATCGTATTGCCGATTCAACTACAATATGTCGTTGGATTCCAATGAAAGATTCAATCGCAGCCTGTCGTTGAATCGAATGTGTGTTTTATGATTGATTCTAAACCACCTTCTTTTCCTTGGACCAACACTTGTATTGCGAGGATAGCTGATCATTTCGTTTGGATGTTTAATAACGGTGTGATTTTGTATGAGGTTATAAGGAGCAGGGTATAAGAATTAGACATAAGCCTGCACCAGTTTTTGTCTTTTTACCTGAAATATAACTGGTCTGACTAATCTAAGCACCTATATTCAAATGTGGGTATCAGCTCTTCTACGTCTCAATTTCTCAGTAGGTCCTCCATTTAATATATAACTGGACACATTTAAATCACAATTGCTGATGCAATATGCGAAACCACAAGATGACACAATATGGCAAACAATGATCAACACAACGAAACAACACGTTACCGAACAACCTCGTCCATATTGGCGCAGATAACGGATAACACTGAGATAATCCTCCTCTTCTTTCTTTCTACGTTCATTGATTCGGGACATCAGTCCCGCCGAATACTGATTATAGTTCAGCGAACAACGAGGGCCATTGAATTCGATATATGATGTTGTTGGTACGAATACTGCTTACCAATTTCTCTAACAGCATAGACAATGTTTTGAAAGCATGGGTTATTGTTCATGTAATAGTTACCCTTTGAAATGAAATTAATTTTTATCAGATGAATTATCACGAACTGCTATTGCAGGAACAATTTTTGTACATCGAATAGATTGTATGCTTTGCTTAAACGAAACATTAAATTTCGAAAACAAAAGGACGTTTCGATTGCATTAGATATCAATACTACTATTAGAAGGTTTACAGATATCATTAGAACGAATATAAAACTATTTTGGATTTATTGGCGTACCTGTGATTACTGCGAATATAAGGATTAAATTCTTTCAATGACTTGGATCTGAAACAACTGTAAATATATTTAAAGCGATGGAAAAACATCCAGATACTAATAATTAATTGAAAACGCAACAGTTTTTTTTCTGTGGCGTGACTCGTGGCTACGACTTTCCACCAAGTTTCCGCATGATTACATTCCTTTATAGCTTCCATCAAGAGCTTGCATATTGGCACCTTCTAATTAAAAAATGTATGTATTATAAGCAAATAGAACTGCAGTACACTGCAAGGAATGGGTTTTCTTTTTGGCCTGTAAAACCTAAGATCTCGATTTATTTATTTATTTAGCTATGTACACATAAAAAAGTCATAAAAGAATAAAGGTTTTTTATGTTGTTTTTTGTTATCTTTTGTTATATTTTGTTTTCTTTTTGTCTTTTGCGATATAAGTAGTAACTAGGCTATAAGCCTGGAAATCCATTCTGCGGCTGATGGTTTAGCTTGAAGGAAGTCCTTGGCCACATTCTTGCACTATATGCATTTCATGTTTAGTGAAACGGCAAAGTCACAGCCCTCTAAGTTTTATAATCGCTGCGCTATTCAATGTTTTTCTGATTTCTACTTATACCAAAAATTGAGATTTGCACCTAAACGGTTCACTTTAAGTCCCACGTATGATACATAAAGTCAGACTAGAATTGACCCGGGAATCTAGATATTCAATAATATACAGGGTGTCCCATTTAAAAAAAGAAAAAACTGGTATGGCACTCATATTTCTAAAATATAGTCCAACTCGACCTACATACATTAGCAAAGTTAATTCTCTAAAAAGCGTTATGCTTTGGTTACAAGAGTCCGAGGCGTTGAGCTTGACTCACCCTGTATACTATAGCACACCAATCTTAATCCCCAGCTCCTCAATCCCACAACAAACGCGTAAGGCATTGTCTGTGACATACATCCTAAACCTGTAATCCGAAAGCACACCAGATATAGCTCCGATCAGTTTGGTATGCAACATTGTAACCTCGGCGATATTTTGACAAGTGGCAACGCGATCGCGCCCGTGAGATATATGGCGACCGCTGGGTATTTACAAGGGCAGCTCGGTAAACAATTGCCGGCGTGAGAGCGCCTGAGACCCTTTGCTTCACGGCAAGTATTACAAACGTGGAACAAGTTGCCATGACTTTAGCGCTAGCTGCGGAACCTTAGTACATAAGCTCGCACGGATTTTATATTTGCAATAGTCTATGGGTCAGTAGTTATCAACGGGAGGGTAGCGCTCCGTTAAGGCAAAGTTTACGGAATACATATAAGTTGGATCACTCCGCAAAAATATCAAAACGGCCTGCCCCTTGCCCCGTCGCCCCGGTACACCGGTAGCAGTGTACCGACGTCAGCCGGGAGATACGGAGCTGCGCAAAATAAAGGTTGAACGTGTTTAACGCTAAGTCTATACAGTATCTCAAAAATATCGGATTTTGTTATCTCGGATTTGTTTGCAGGAAATGGATAATCTTTTTAGAAGTTTGGGAGTAATCAATTTCGCGAGAAAAGATTACCAATAAATTTAAATTTATTAGCGGATGGAGAATGACAATCAGATCCATCCTTATTTTGTGGTAAACCTTGAAATGTAAGGTATATAAATACAGGGTATCCCACGACGATTATGACAAGAAATATGTCGGAACTGGGCAGTAGTTGTGTCTTTTTTTCATTGTAGTACCCAACGAGGTATTTGTTGTTGGTCACGTGACATTCAATTCAAAATTATTAATGGGACACCCTGTATATCTGTGCCTGTGTTCCTCCCGATAAAACAATTCCAACAAACTAGCACACTTGGGTTCTAAAGTGATTAGTTCAAGAGCTACAGGTGCTTAAAGGATTGTATCACGCTAAAAGCGTATAGTGAGACAAAATATTCATTCGGTAACTTTAACAATTTAGTTTCTGCAGTAGCAATTGGAATGACACTGAAAGGCAAAATGTCAAAAATAATTTATTCATATCCATGTAAAGCACATGATTATCTTTTAAAATTGTACATACGAGTTCGTGTATACTATACCATAAAATGTATAAACTGTGATCTCAAAAATAAGCCAAATAAACAAAACATTAAAGTAAAAATTCTACAGCACCTTTGAACCATCAGTTTTTACTTATCTACGAAAGAGCTACAATATGTGAAATCATTTGAGATTCATTAGTAATAGTTTTACTAGGCTTTATTTCTGATATCCATTTATGTAACTTAGTGGATTAGCAAAATAAACGTTATATTTGAATTTGTATGTCTAAATCGGCTGTCAATACATAGTTTTTCAATGACCCTCGTGTATACGTACAACCCAGGCGTTAGCAAGTCCCCGCTAAAGGAATCTCGTACCGACGGAGAGTGATCCAACTTATATGTATTCCGTAAACTTTGGTTAAGGGCGCTAGAGGTGTTCATAGTGATGGCAGAAGGTTCAGATGAAAACCGGGGCGTCACGGAGACTACAAGGGGGCGGTGACGCATATTGGGAAATTAGATAATTAGATTTTAACACGTATTTTGGTAGCTCTACTAATAAAATTAGTTGTTTCGATACCTCAAAACTAAAATCTAGTAGACACCCACCTACCTATCAGAAGCGATTTCTCCATTGGTTCAAAACCTGCTAATTTTCTATTTTAATATTGTCTAAACTCACATCCTTCACATTAGCTAAGTGTTATATTCAAAGCTTTCTTCAAGTATCGTAAAAAATATTTTAAATGTGATTGAGTTGGTACGTATTCTCAATTTCTTTTAGAGAAGATAACATTAAGCCCAGAAATAGGATATCGTCATTGGAATGTCGCAATGTTCTGGATTCCAATCTCATTAACAGGCTTCAAAAAAAATGACGTTTAGTGCTCTGACTCAGTAGGTACTTCCCACACATTATTGGTGCTAACAAAAAAATTACAATGATCAGGGACCTTTGAAACATCTAAGAACAAGATTTGAGCGATTTTGAAATTTTTCGTTTTTTGCTAATTACTCCTCCGCCACTGGCAACAGTTCCAGCAACGATAAACTGTTACCATTTCCTCTACGGTAGTAATACGGATTCACAATTTGATCACAATCAAGTTAATAGTCGCCATGTTACACGTTAGGATCATAAGCAAATTACTCCACAGGTATAAAGTTCAAAGGCAACCATCGGATAGGTCTCAAAAGTCCAAGATACAACCAAAGCTAGCGCAATGCAGAGTATTTTATGAATACAGCAATTGCTTGAGTTTTCAAACAGCCTACTTATTTATTTATTTATTTTGTAAATGCGGTCCCCTAACAGACCTACATAAACTGCAGGTCCAATAACAAGATGACACAACATGACTTAATATTTAAAGAATTCAAACAATAACCTACAAACCAAGTCTAAAAACCTAAGAGAAAGAAAAACTTGAACAAGTAGAAATTGATCAGCAAATTTTTTAGCAGCTACACTTAACTGAAGCGGAAACATAAAGCTTACTAATTATGCTAGCAAAGAACTGGCAAATTACCCTTATATATAGAAACTTGTTAATATTTTCAATAAATTTCTTTTAAACACGGTTAACCTGGAGGAAAAAATGTCAACACCAGAGCGACAGATTATGTTATAAGCATTCATACACCGGATCAAGGGGGAATTACCATAATAGTTGGTAGAATAAACAGGAACATAAAAGGGCAGCCTTGATCTAGTGTATGGACAGCTGCAGTTTAGGAAAAACTAACAAGTACAATATTCAGAATCAATTAAGTTGTTGAAGACCTTATACACGAATAAAATATCACTAAATTCCCTTCTGATGTGTAACTCATTCAGCTTATAAAATGACCCACTATTCCGATTTCACCCCCTCAAAAAAAAAAGAAAAAAGTGGGAAGGATTCAGAAACCCCTGAAACGCCTAAAATGTTGGAGAGGTTCTGATACTTTTTTGTTTTTTGCCAATTTCTTCGCCGCCAATGCACCGGTTTCAAAAATTATGACTACCCAAATTTCATCACAATCTAAGCAGTAGAGGTTACTGAGATTTCGCGGCTAGAAGAACACCATCATAAAATATCATCAACGCCCAAAAAGCGCATTATCTCAAAATATGCCCTAACGGTGTGAGAAGTAAAAGGAGGTTCTGTATTTGTCGTGGTCTATTTTTATGTACGTTCGAGAGTTTTTGGGGATTTAAATGTTTTTGGGCTCATTCTGTGCGGCTGTGCACCAAATTAGTGTCATCCCAGAGAGGGTAAATAATTTATTTATCTATAAGTGGGCGGTGGGCAGAATTAATTTTAGAACCACTGGCCAGAGCGATAATTTCTGATTTTACAGGTTTTAAACTGAAACGGTTATAAGATCAAAACTCAACCAATGCCTAAAGGCAACATCGGAGTATGATTGTCTTGATCTTTTTCCACCTCACACAGGGTAAACCGGGCCTTGCAAAAGAACTAACGACTGTATAAGAGATCATCACCTTTATTTAGCTCGAGAAACGACTGAGGTAGCGATACTACGAGGATAAAGACGAAGGACGTGAACTTCCAGTCTAGAGGCAGGATGATAGTCCCCAGTAAGTCCATGATGTACTTGGGAATCTATATAGAAAAGGAGAGGTGCTTCTCAGACGACATTAAGGAGTCAACCCAGAAAGCAGAAGCAAGAAAAGCAATACTTGGCGACTAAGCAATAGAGAAAGAGCACTCCTGAACGGAATCATCATCCCGCTAGTTAGGCACAGGGCACTCAAAAGGAAAAACATCAGCACTAGCTGGAGAGGTTGCAGAGGAAGTTACTACTGAGAGTAGCCAGTGCCTACCGCAAATATCCAGAGCGTTGCAAGTGGCGACGAGGACACCATCCTTGCATATGCTGGCTGAAGAGAGAAGAGACATCTACTTTTCACAAAGGGATACAGAGGCGATGCAGAAAGACTGTAGGCAATGCACCATAGAGAAGTGGCAGCAGATATAGTATTACCAAACGACGCGACGGAGGTTCCGCAGTGAACAATAGACTGGTACCATCAGTAGGATAATGGGTAAACTGCGAGCACAGGACTACCTATATCCTGATGAAGGCTCTCACCGCGCAGAAAATAATAGGAAGGTATACCGATGGCAAGTGCCGCCATTGCCGACAGCTAGACACGTCGAAACATACGCAGCTTTATTACTCAAGAATTCGCGACTGCAACCCCTGAGCAGATGCCGAGCAACAGCGAGACTACAGCAACAGCACTGTCAAAATTGTAGGTTATATATTGTTATCGTCACGATGTCATCGTTGCATAATACGAAATTTACATTTGACAGCAAATATTCTGCGATTTTCGAACGTCGCTTGTCGTCTGCAAGATACGTGATAAGGCTGACTGTCTTCGAGTGGCTCATATACGGGAAGAAGACTGTGCAAACCTACCTGAAGATATCAAATATAAAGTTTATTGTACTGCATGGTGCAGAGAATCCTAAGCGCCCAAGAAAGCGAAAGACGTAGAAGCAAGCGGTAATTAAACCACAAGATCAAGGAGATTGGCAGCCTTATTACGTAACAATTCGCGACAGCAGTCGCTGAGTAGATGCCGAGCAACACCGACATGACATCGGCACGACCGTCAAAATTGAAGGTTATATGTTGTTGTGCGCCACGATGACGTCGTTGCATAACACGGAATTTACGTTTCACAGCAGATATTACGCGATTTTCACTCGTTGCATAACACGAACTCTGTTAGAAGTCTTATGTGTCTCAAATCATGGATGGTAAATGAGGATATTACATTTTTTTTACTTCTGTGTCATCGGTATCGATTGCTCTGGCCATTAGCCTCGTGGCCTGTGTAAGCTTTGTTACTGTTTCCCGGCGCCACTCTAGGAACAGCACTGTTAATTAGAAGCCAACAGTGAAGGCTCAGGTGGGGATACTTCGCTGAGCTTTTTTTATGGATATTTATTTTTGATTGAAAAAACCAGAAATAAATTTCCGCCTCTAACGAGAATCGAACCCGGGACCTTCCGGTCACGAGACCTCGAGTCTAACCAATGAGGCAACCCACTCCCATTTGAGGCTGTTGTTTTTCTATGTATTATTGTCAGAATTCAGAATATTTTATTCATATTATTACGTTCATTATTTAACTAAGTTTGTTGAGTCTTCGTTTTTGGATGCTTTTTTTAAATAAAAGATTACATCTTTATATACCTAGATTTTTATTGTTATTGCGTTTTGGCACTTAATCAGATTGATATCAAAAAAGAATTATTTTTTTCAAGAAAAATCAAGTAGTTAGCTTGAAAAACTTGATTTTCAAGTTGCTTGATGTGTAACTACATGACTTGATCTTGACTTGATATCAAGTCAAGTCAAGTCAAGTAGCTTGAAAATCAGGTCAAGTCGTGAATCTCTAATGGTGGCATGTCGGATGGACGTATCTGCGGCCGTTGGACATGACATAACAGGACTCAAGTTGGTTCAACGTCGAGAGGGCAGACTTTCTCTTACACTTCCGAGTGTGCAGGTGTCTGTAGATTTTCCCAAACCCTCTATAATAAAAAAGTACCTTATACCTCAATTCCGCAAGTGTGTGCCAGGCCTAAAGTTGGAGGAGCTTACGGACTATCGCGCCGCGTTGCTTCACGGCGTCAGCGTCGGCGAGCGATCTAGGAGTCCAATAATTCAGCCGTGTAACATAGGGCGCGGAATGTTTACATGCATATTGATATCTATCGCACATCTACACGTATAATTTCCCTGGACATACATATTTATGAAGGCCGGTGTCGTCTCGCAGATATATATGTCTGTTTGTACGTGTGCTCGGTCCGATGCGGTGTGTGTACCGTCCACTGCAGGACCCCTACTCCTACTACCTACTATGCGATGCGAGGAGGACCTTGTAGAATGTTGGGAGTATGTGCGGCAACGGTATGCGTCTGACTCTCTGAGGATTATATTTTTGTGATTATGGTATAATTAATTAATTAACGTTTATTTACAAAGTGAAAAGTTCAAAAAAACAATTGCCTGCAAGCCTTCACAAGTTGTATAATAATCGAGGAGTTGACATGCAAAAACCGATAAATCCAATTTCCACGAATCAGAGAAAAAGGCCAAAAACCTCTGGACGCCAATCCCCTAACAAATTCCAACTTTTAAGCTTCTGTATTTGGCTTTTTTGATTATAAATTCAAACTCAGAAGGTTACGAAGGAAAATATATGGATATTTTTCGTTTTTTCATCAAAAAATTATCGGATTTATCGGTTTTTGCATGAAAGTCGGAATTTGCTCATTCTATTTATAGAGGAGCGGCTATATATTTTACCAAAATATATAGCCAACAGAATACTTACATTAAAACGCTAATCTATAATGATATTAAAAAAATATATAATAATAAACTGAAATGCTGTAAGTATCCAAAACAATAACCTTAATCTAATGTAGCACGGGTTTATTCAGGGGTTCATTCCGGCACTTTTGTGATTGAACGAAATAAACATCGACGGTTAGTTCTTCATCAAGACAGTCAACCGTCACACATTTCGTCTTCTATGATCTGCGGACGTGCTTCTTCTTCTTCAGATAAACCATTTAAGAGTCTCTTGTACCACTGCAACCTTTGGACATCTTCCCATTGCTGACCGAACTCCTGGACCAGAAGTTGGCTTAATATTTTTTTCTTCTCTTCTGGTATCCCCCGATTCATCAAAGTTAATTCCGTGAAAGATAAATCTAGGTCCACACTTCCCGCCTTAATATAAGTTTCTCAAATTGTTCCTGACCATAACGGAATCGATAGTTTGGAAAACAACACATCTTAATATTCGTTCCATTTCCGAATCTACATAAACACGGCGTGGCATCCATCTCTGCAATGCTTTAGTAACATTTAGCTAGAGCTGTATATTTTTATCGCTGAAAAGTAATATAATTTCCTAGTCTATCTAGTTTTTTACAGATGGCACGGAAAAAAAGGATTTAACGAGTTCTGCTTGAATTTTGGATTTATCGGAGTTTGATTGAAAGGCCCTACTTTGTGGCGTATTCTCGTTGAGATTTAACGGGATTTGTGCGGTTTCACTATGCCATTTGATAGAATAGGCCAACAGGAACAAAATTTCACGTTTAACCAGAAAACGAAAAAATGTGGATTTATCGGTTTTTGCATGTCAGCTCCTCAATTAACTCATAAATAGCTAAATAAGTAAAATAAAAACATTATGTTTTTTCGGCAAGCTATGTCGTATGTTCCTCTTCATGACAAACTTCTTACTCGATAACGAATGTTAGACTTTGGGATGTACTATATCAGGTTTATACAACACTCACACAGCAAACATAGCCATAATGAAAATAACGTTCTTAAGGGTCTAGGGTATAGCGCGCGAAATTGAAAACCCAAGAAAAGACGTATTCCCGTGTTAGCGAGGAGGCGTGGCCGCCTGCTCCCTTTCTCCAGTGTGTGCGTCTAAGATGAGAGGAGATAAGTCCAAAAATCCAAAGATAGGGTCAAAAGGTCCAAAGGTAAGGTCCAGAGTTCACTATAAAGATAAATTTCGTATTTCTAAGCTCTTGACGTTACGTTTAAACATACAGTAATGATTCAAAGAGCAGACTTAAGAAGAAAGCTTGCGCTTTGTCATCTATTTGGCCTTTTTTGATACCTTGTTTGGTTGTTAAATTACAGATATTTGAAGAATGTACGATTTTGCATTGCGAGTTTTTTTGCACACTAAAAAACTTTTTTGAGAAAATCGCAAATAGTTGTCATTCATTAAGGTCTTAACTATCACCTTCTGAAATACTGTGTATGTAGTTTGAAAAACAAGTGAGTTCTGTTGGAAATGGGAATCCGTGTTTTAACATGTCAAATACACATGTATGACTGTGTATAACCAGGCCCCTTAAACAGCTTTTCCGCACTTTTTCTAGGATTTTTATGGTTGCTTCTTATAGGTACCATACACAGTCAATTTTTTTCCAAATATGTTTTCGAAGTGATTTGGCCCTTGCAACTTTGTTTGCTCAAATGTTATTTGAATGGTGAGTTAATCAAAAATCGATAACCCTCATATTTTCTGTTCTGCTCTCACCGTTTTCTAAATAAATGAAATATTATGAGACAGATTTTATAAAATGTTTTATTTTATTAAGAAATAACTGTAATATAATTTATATGGTTGAAGCTGTAAGTGCTTTAAGAGTCCGAAATTATTGTTTGTTTGTCATGATGTAATCAATATTTTGATAAATAACTACTCTCATATTTTTCAACTATTTTCCTTCATGATAATAGTATCTGATGAATTTTTTGTAAAATCGTTCATTAAACAGAAGAAAAAAAAATTGGGGTTTTTGGTTATCGGCTCTAAAGGCCATCAAATTTCTAATTGATATTAATTTTTCTACTCTAATTTGAAATATCAATATTCATCAAAATAAGTCAACGATGATGACAAAAGATATCATAAATATGTATTTCTCACAGATTATAGTTTGATGAAAACTTCATCGTCCCGGAGCCCTCAACTTTTAGTGCTTCATCATCCCCGCTGAAATATCACCTTCGCGCAATTTAGAATGTGATTATTTGGGTAATAAATGAGTTGGTATATGCAAAAACAACTCATGTCCAGAAACTCCACTTTTGGTAAACGCAAAAGAAACTGTTTTTACATATTTAAATTATTTTAACTATAAAATTATTGTTAGAAGCTCCAAAAATATCGGAAATTATAGAAAATAATTCTGTTGTCATAGTATACCTTTAATTTAGACATAAATTTGGTATGCCAAAAGTTAATCGGAGGATGGTTGATGTATCAAATATGTCCTATACCCTACACTCTTTCTGCCAGACATCAACGAGCTGCTAGAAACAACATCCAATCCAATCTACTCACAAACGGCGGTACATTAATATCGTGCATGGAACCAGGCAAGCTATTAACATCCCAGGACGCGGATTAGTAAATTAAAGTACAGTTTAACGTACAGAAAACTCAAGCAACAACACAGAAGGCTCACGTTGGTCTACGAACTGTGGAAATGGAGGGTCACCCAATAGTCGAGCCACCTTCCGTCAAGCTTTTGTTGATGAACATTAACAATAACATGTCCTGGCATGACCACATCATCAGCATTGCTAAAACGTCATCCACGAAGCTTGGAGCTTTGTTCCGCTGCAGGAAGCTGCATACACCAGAGCAACTACTGCTGCCCCACAAGGCACAGATTCGACCATCGTTGGAGTATTGCTGTGGAGATGCGCCTCGAAGCACTCTCTAAAGCTTCTGGATATTGTCCAGAAAAGTAAAATTAGACTAATCGTTACGCCTAACCTCATAAAGGACCCCCACAGCCTGGAAGATCGAAGAGGGGTGGCTGACCTGTTTCCGTTTTACAGATTCTATCAAGGAAGATGGTCGAGTGAGCTCTCCTAGATAATAACACTGAAGGCCGTTCGAGCAAGGAACACTAGAGAGAGGCTGTGCGAGCTCATCCTTACCAGGTCGAGGTCTCTACTCGCCGCACCAGTCTCCTCCAGCATTCCCTCTTTTGGAGAATTTTGACGCTGTGGAATAAGCTGCCAGGGAATTTGTTTCCCGATGGCTACAACCTGCAGTGCCATAGGATTTCAGCCTTTGCGGGTGGCTGACCATAAAAAAATGATCCGTTAATACAGTAAAAAATGAGCCAAATGTATCAGGAGTTCTGGGCCCCTGAGCAACTATAGCTATGGGCCCCTAGATGCCGTTAATTGACCTTGAGTACCCCTGATCCTCACGCCTACCTACTAATTAAAACCATATACGTATAACTGCTAGTTCTTACGCTATTTTTTTTACTTTACTTTTACTTTACTGTACATTAAATATCCCTGATGATGCTCCATTGATGTAATATGAACCTTTCTTATAATGTAGAAAATAATGGGAAAAGACTTTCGAAAAAGAAACTAATTAGTATTCGTCCCTGGGCAATTGTCCTCCACATAGTAAGGAAGGCGTTAACTTTGGCACACAAGTGCTCTCATTTGCTATATGCTCAATGCTGGATGCAGGGTGTAATTCCAAAGGTGCAAATTCAAGTAAAAAAATTCATTTAAACATGTGTCCTAAACAGTCTGGTTTTTAAGATGAATGGTATCAAAGTTTGTAAAAAAATGATTGACCTGTTAGACGATAAGTTATATTATTTTTAAATTATTCTTCATTTTTGATATTTAGTCTTTCTATGAACTGCCCTAACTGCATACTATTACGTTTCTCGCATAATTAATTCGAGATGCAAATGAAGCTATATTTATCGTTGACAAGTGATTCGGAGTGTCCAGCCGAAGGTAGCGACATTGCATGTATAACGGTGACAGGGCGGTGTAATGGACTACCTAACGAGCACTATCTCATGCGCAATCTCAACAACAAACGGACAAACAGACACACAAGGTGTCCGATTCTTCCTGTGCGCGCACGCATGCTTCCTGTTCAAGGTTCTCCTGGTCGTGTTTACATCTGTAAAGTAGCATTTCCGTCGTTCTGTCCGTGACTTCTGTACATTACGACTGCATTGGCGAAAGAATACCAGGACGGGACAAATCAGATTGGCCTGTCAAGAGTGCAGAATTAATTTATATTGTTTAGTTAATCAATTTTCCTGAATATACACAATTATAGTACAGCCCATCACTCTCTTTTAACTTTATTCCAAGCTTTCGGAATCTTATGATTCCATCATCAGGGCTACAATAGAATTATGAAAATGAGTATCAATCTCAAAAATTGATGTCGAATACTTACAAAAGTTAGCGAGATTGATGCGTAATGATGTTAAAAGGGAGAGCCTTCATAAAAATAGCACAACTTGTGTGGAAACACAAATTCATTGTCAAGAAACATTGGAGTGGTAATAAAAAGGACTTCAAACATTCAGGACACATTAAAAACCAGAATCTGTTATAAAATCGGTGATTTATATCTTAATCAAACCACGTGGATATGTCGTATTTCAATGAATGACATCCAGAAACAACGACGCCTGTCACTTGTCTATCATTAATGACAGATGACACAGATCAAAATGAAAAAGGGAATATTAATAATCGATGAAAGATCGATGACCCTGAAGGAACGAGAAATATTTTTCCGACATGTTGAGTTTTGGAAAAACCGAGAAAGAGAGCTAGAATTTTCAAGTAAAGCACCGAAAAAGAGCAGATGCAATTATGTTAGGATGTTCACCTAAAGAAATGTGCGATTGTAAAAACATAATGATCTGGAGTATAAATTATGCAAAAAAGGCAATTGAGGGAAATTTATTAGTGTTCATTATTATTAGTTATAATAATAATTTCAATTAATACGATTACTATTTGTTATTAATCTGCTGGAAAAAACCAATATTTGCCGCACTCCCAATTATCAACAGTTTGTTACCCAACTGGTTTTTGTTTCGGCAATGACTACCCCTCTTCTACACTGTACAGCCCATCTATATAACATCTGTTTACAAAGTGAAAAGTTCAAAAGAAATGCCTACCTACAAGGATTCACAGTTTTTATAACAGGTAAACATACATATATAAATAACTAAAATAAACACTTACGGTTCCTTCGATAAGTCATTTTGTATGGTTCTCTTCAGTCGCATCTTCTCAGTCGGTTAGAAAATGTTACATCGACGGGACCAGAGCTGAAAGTTTAAAGATGATTTAAATCTCTTTTTAGTTTAATATTTTTATAATTTAAATCATTTGATTTAAAATATTTTTCTAATTTCGTGATTTATAATTTGTTATTTAGACATTCTTCGATAAAGAGATTTGACAAAAAAAATGTAAAATAATTTGCTATTCAGCATAAATCGTTTTAAATCGCATTTTTAATTAAAATAATTTTCAAACGAACGGAACGGAAATCATCCCTCATGTTTAGGATAGCCCTTTGACCTTTGACAACCATGCACCTGGATTAAATAGTTGTTTATTATAGAGGGTCTAGGAAATCGGCTCGATCGCGATCGCAAGGACAGAAGCACTCGCACACCCGGAAGAGAGAGAGAGAGACGTTGAACCTGATTGAGCCCTCTGATATCATGTTCAATGAACGCAAACGCGCCCATCTGACATGCCACCACAGCCCGACCGGCTAAAAACCCGTTCCCTTTTTCTTACCTCTGCTCCATCTTAATCTGTACCGGGCATAATCGTGAACGATATTCTTTGCAGTGCAAGATGAGGTCCTTTGCAGGGACTACTTTATTGACCATCCCACGTATGATGATCCATTCCTTTGTGCTGGATAACATCAACGGGACCATACTGCCTGGGGGCACTATGCGACATCAGTGGTGTCGTTCCATAGGCCTTGCCACTTACTTGCTGTCAGTCTTTTAGCTCCAGTGTGGCATATCGCATTATCTGCCTGACCATGGCAGATCAGTGTTCTCTTTTCAACCAGTAAGTGTAATGGTGGTATTGCCGTAATCACTTGCAAGACTCTTGTAGATACCTTGCGACAAGAACTGGCTACCGTCAGCAGAAACTTTCTTTGCAAGCTGTCCAAGACTCTCTGGTACATTTTCCTTTTCGTGGCTTTACACCATACAGGAGCTCCGTAAAGGACGACCGCCTATACGACCTCGCACAGTAGTGCCCTTTCGTTGCTAATGGGCTCTCCTAAACTTGGAATAAGTCGTGACAGTATTGCCTCCTTCTTCTCTGCCTTTCCCACTACTCTTTTAAGGTGCTCTCCGTAACACTTTTAGTTAACCAGGGTGACTCGGTGTACTTGCTTATTGGGATTTGCACTCCCTTTAGTTGCAAGGCCAACTCTCTTGCTCCTTTTCCGATCTTGCTTGGCAATACCACATTTGCCTTTTTCACGCCTTTGGTACATTTTGCATACTCAGGAGATGGTTGAATAGTTTAGTACTGTGGATGTTATCGCTTTAATGGCTTCTGGGGGACTCCATCTGTCCCAGAAGCTTTACCATTTTTCGTCTTCTCCGCAGCCTCCTTAGTCTCTTCCACCGTAAATGTATCTGAATTCCTTTCGGTGCTGCCCGCCTCCGAAAGTTTTAAACTACTTGCACAGAAAAAAATACTGTTGCGTTTCCAATTATTGTTAGTATTTGGATGTTTTTCCGTCACTTTAAATATATTTACAGTTGTTTCAAATCCATGTCATTGAAAGAATTCAACCCTTATATTCGAAATAATCACACCAATAAATTCAAAATAATTTTATATTCGTTATAACGATATGTATAATCCTTCTAATACCAGTATTGACATATAATGCAATCAAAACAACAACAATCAAGCATACAATCTATTCAATGTACAAAAATTATTACTGCAACAGCAGTTCGTGATAATTCATCTGATAAAAATTAATTTTGTTTCAATGGCCCTTGTCGTTCGCTGAACTATAATCAGTATTCGGCGGGACTAATGTTCCGATTCAATGGAGGTAAGAATAAAGAACAGGGGAATGATCTCAGTGCTACTATCGCTGCGAACTCGTCAACATGGACGAAGTTGTTCCGTTGTGTTGTTTCGGTGTTAGCCGTGTTGTGTCATCTCGTGGTTTTGCGTATTGCATCAGCAATTGTGTGATTTAAATGTGTCCAGTTATAAATTAAATGGAGGACCTACTGAGAAATTGGGACTTAGAAGAGCTAACACCCGCATTTGAATGTAGGTATTTAGATTAGTCAGACAGTTATATTTCAGGTAATAATGCAACAACTGGTGCAGGCTTACGTCTAATTCTATCATGCTCCTTATAAGGTCACACAAAATCACACCAATAAACATCCAAACGAATCAATCAGCTGTCCTCGCAATAAAATCTGTTGGTCCAAGGAAAATAAAGTAGTGTAGAATAAATTACCAAACACAGATTCGATTCAACGACAGGCTGCGATTGAATCATTCATTGGAATCCAATGACATCTTGTAGTTGAATCGACAGTGCGATATAGATCGCTACCAACTATACACTTCCCATTGGAGAAAACGTCGCTGTATTTCAGGATTGCTGAGTGTAACGTCCCATTAAATCCAAGCGTAAGTCTTTGACAAAACGACAGATTTGTCTGTGTGTGTGAAGCGTTCTGTCACTATTTCTACCTTTTTGTCGTTAGTTAGCAGATACGGTAACGATTGCGAGATCATCTTTTTAGTGACCAACTTGTACCCTTCGCCCCAGATGTCATGTCTAGGTCCCCGCACAGTTCTTTCTACTTTCTAGTCACCATCCCCCATGTATTAGCACAGCCCTTTGACCTGTCCTCGTATAGAACCATCCACCTGGAATAAATAGTAAATTTATACACTCCGGAAAAATTCCCGATCGTATCGGTTTATGCTAATTAACCTTATTTATAAGCTCGTACGCGGCTTAATTTATTGTGAATTGTCATTATTTATCGTGTCCGCGCCGAAAGGTTAAATTAAATTACACACACCTCCGAAGTGTGTAAGTTACACAAGCCGCGTCGTGCGTCGCTTTGCTCTGTACTGGTTTAATTTCGTGTTCGACATGGTTTTGCGCGGAACCCAATGCTTGATAGCTTTCTAGTAGCTATTTTTATGTCAATGGTTATGGTGATATAATGGGCAATTGACGATGTAGTGCTGGAAAACAGGGGTTCGGTGGTGTGACGTATGCCTTACCACTCCCTTATATTATCGTAATTTCAAATTAAAATAATTGCCACCAAAGCGTGTCATTTTTGTCTAGCCACCCTTGTGCGAATCCGATTTTGACCGCCTCAAGTATAAATTCATTTTCTATTTTTCTTTATTATACAGGGTCTTTCATAAGTTGGTATTAATATCAGCTTCTGCTGCTACCCGCCAGGTAAAATAAAGTGCTGTTTATTTATAAGTTGGGACTTTTCTTCATACAGCGGATAGTACTCGCGAAAATGAGTATTCTTTCCCAGTAACATATGAACGAAATATTTAGAGAAAACGAGATACTGACCATTAAAGAAATCCTCAATTATAGGTCCATCCTTGGACAATGGCTCACCATGTCATAATATCACAACAAACAAGGCAGCGCTAGTGATGCCGATGCCGGTGAGAAAACACAAAAACAGGCAGTTCGTCATACGTCGCGTTGCTGCGGCATAGTCTACGAGAGCGCTTGACTTGTTACATCTGACGATCGGACTTTAAAAATAACAACAATGGCGCACGCTTTTAACAATAATGAACTGGTGGACATGACTTTAGCGTACGGTGTGTGTGGACAAAATACCGCTGCGGCTTCGCGAGTGTATGCCGATAGTTTCCCTAACCATACTCACCCTGCGCCTCGTCGATTTGTCTCGCTCGTGCAAGGAGCTAGAGACACAGGATGTCTAAATCCACATCGTGGTGGACACGCTGGACGACCTAGACAACCTAGTATGGTCCAAATTGAAGAAGACATCGTAAATCATAGTTTTACCTATAAGACGTCTGCGACAGGACCGCACTTACAACTTCTTAGCAACCAAATACTGAGTACTGCTTGAATTTCCTTTTACGGTTTTGCTGCTGGTTCACCGTGCATTAGCTTTGCCGTTTCAAGAGCCGTTGCCTCTAAAGATAAAAGTTTTAAAAAAACACCCTGTATTTATGATGATCCTGATTATTAATTTATTTATGGAATATGACTGATATTATTATAGGTTCAAGTACTTCGGAGAGGTTTGAGTTGGTGTGGTGTGGTACAAGAACCTCTTAATTTTGGGCAAAACCGAGTTCCGATATATTTTAGTTTTGAATTAATTTTGTTCAGGATATATTAACAATATCGCAAATGAACGGAAAACAGTAATAAGTCTGAAATTTGTCAGCGTTGTTTCAGATCACATTGCAGTTTTAAGCAACATTTGTAGTAGGTTTGACTATGACGATCTTGGGAAGAGAAGATAAGGTTCAAACAGGCTTTCTGAGGTGCAGTATGGAACAATCTTGTTAAACTAAGCGGTGAAAGGTTTCAGGGTCTGGTGTCGAATACCCGATGGCAACATTGCTAAGTTTTACGGAAATTAACAAAAACGGCAAAGGTTCAATTTTGGAAATTGTTAAATATGGGTAACCGAAACCCTAATCTGAATATTCTCCTGAAGATGCTAAAAAAGTTGGCTTACACGTGTCGGATAAAAAAACTTAATTTGACGAATGACCGCGTGTGTTGCTGATGGGCCAAAAGATCCAGATATCCCGATTTTCTGTAGCAAGATCGTAATATTACGGGTGAAGAGAATTTACAATTAGTGTAGAAACAAGTCGCGAACTCCTCTCCCAAATCTCGTCGCAGCTTGCGCCAATTATCAGCCGCCATTTTAATTAATGCGTTCGTTCTTGGCTCGTTGATGTATATTAATTAGCCGAAGTTATTGCTTCGCAGGGAGCGAGCTGGAAGGGGGAGAGGGGGAGGCCCCCTGCCTGAACAACTCGCGAGACTGCCAGCCGTACTTAAGTTTTCCTTCACAATATGTCTCTAGCGCCTTCCTTCCAACTTTGCTCTCCGCGACACTCTACGACTCACTACCTCGTCTGAATTAACAAGCTGTTTTAATAAAATCCAGGCAACAACCGGCAACCCTTGCCGTCTGTCGCTGTTTTGGAAACAGAGGCCGCGCGTTATTGTCTCCAAAAGGGGGATTATTACATAGTGACTACTCCTCATACCGTGAGGTGATGTAAGCAATCACTGTTGTTACATTCTCGAAGGTTCACATTTACAATACATCGAGAAATTTCATTAGATAAGTAAAATTAGGTTACTGACCTTAAGATTACAGAAATTATAGTACTGAATGAATTTTAGGGTCTTCATCATTCACAAGAACAGTATGATTATGTAGTCGGTAAATCTGTCACTCACATGTAATTTGTTACCAATCTAGAAAATAGTTCTTAGGCATAAGTTATAAGTATGTTTCGATAACACCTGTAGAACATCTTCACAGTAGTCGCACAGTCCTTCTTGCATTCCCTGAAACAGAAAAGTTCATTATAAGTTGTTTTGGTCTTAACGATGGTAGATTTACATTATATTTTACATTTATTTTATCATCTCTTAGATGATATGTTTTGTTTACATTTTCAACCTGGTTGAAAGTAAGGTTGGATTTACCTTGGCAGACACCTGTCGATCTGTCTTGTTCGACAGTGTTGACAGCAGTCAGTTATGATTGATAGATTTTCCGCCAATTTGAGAAAAAGGGGGGTTTTTTCTTCTCCTTGCTGGAATTTTTCTGGAAGCTGCTGGTTCAACGCATTTTGCAGATTTATTTCTGGAAAAATTAACCAATTGTGTAAGAATCTGTAGGTTATTAGCCTGTTGGCAACCAAATTTTGGGATTCTGAAAGCTGCTGAGTTCTTTACACAAAGGAAATTCTTTAAGGCCACCTTACATCCTAGGTCAGTATGTAACTTCTATACACCATGCTTTATAACAGGCTTAGTGCCCCGTATTCTTCACTATGCGCGTTTTTATTAGTATTCTGGCGGCTTATATATATTTATTGTCTGCAGGCCTTTTTTTGTATTCATACGCTCAAGCTCAATCTACCTCTGCTTAATACACTGCATGGCTTCTTACCTCATCGCAGAGCTTGCCATCTAGAGGCTACATACCCTGCTTGCTACCACATTGCATGCCATTCATCCCCCAGCTTGCATGAAACCCCTCACACCCTAGTTCATGCTTCGCACCCTAGTGCATGCTTCACTCACCAATCTGAGCCTGATGGACTCCAAGGAGTACCAGTGGAATCCAGGTGACATTAGTCCTTAAGATCTATTGATCAGGCTACTCGCCCACAAGACTATCTGCAACATACATGTAGTTAAGATTTAAGTATAAGAATTATTTACGCCTTTCATTTACCTGGCAGTTAACAATATTTAGGTTATTCCATGCGTTAGATAGGCCCCATCTCTAGTATCGTAGTCCAGTCTGGATGTTGTAGTGGTAATGCGTTGTAATCGCTCTTCAGTAAGAGCTTTGGTGTTGATATGTTTATGATAAATCTTATTAAGGTTTAGAGCCCAGGAACGAACTGTAGTGGTCTTTACTATATAGGTAGGTGTGAACCTTCGATGGTAACAAATCATATCATTCATAATCATTATCATCTTGCCTAAATTCCGGTAATATAGTATATTATTTTGACCTTTGAACATTTTGTTTTTGTGTTGGACACCCCCTAACCTTACTTGCTTGGCAAGTGACACAGAACAACAACATCAGAACGTCGCAAACAACACAAATCAATTATTTCACAGAACAAAGCCCATTCAGTGGAATAGAACCCGCGATATCCGTAGGTGTTGCTCACTCCACGAGCGCCACCCACGGGGTTGTCCGCAGTAATTCAAAATTACCGATTGCGTGACACTGTGTCCGCGAATGGTGCGCCATAAGTAGACGACAGGACCCAAGGATGACTGCCTTCTGTATAGAATATGCTCCGCCGCACGGCACACCGGCACTTCACGCAGTGCAAAGAGCAGCGTATTCCTCATTTGACCTTGGGGTCCAATAACCATAACTTACGGTGTTGTCTGGCCAGAACCTGCGATTTATTCTAACAAAAAGTTGCAACGAGGACTCCCATCACCGAGTTGCTGTTACACTAACCAACAACTACTGCTCACACCGTGAAGTGAGCAATCACTGGATCCGCGAATCATGTGCTCTAAGTAGACGAAGTAACTAAGGGATGACTTCCTTCTGCATTTTGGTGGCTAAGATGTGCGCTGCCGGACGGCATACCGGCATTTTACGCAGTTACAGAGAGCAGCGTACTCCTGACTTCACCTATGGATTCAATGACCATAACCAGCAGAATTTCAGTGCAGGCTAGCCATCAGAGCCTGCGAAGTTGTCCAAGCAACCCCTGATATTTGGTCCGCGTATCCTCCTCATTAGAAACGACGTTCACCTCCGCAGATGCCAAAAACTTTATAATGAACATCGTCTTCTGTTGGTGGTTGAGAAGAACTATGTCGGGCTTGTTTGTCTGTACAAGCTTGGGAAACGCAGTAGCCCAGTATATCCGGCATATCTCGTTCTCCACAACGAACTCTACATCCCCTGAAGCGTATAGCAGTACCGGCGTCTCATCAATACCGTATGAGTACCATAAATAATAGTAGAGCGCTCGTAGAGATGCGTTGTGCCGATGGACGTGAACCGTCCCAGAGTACGTCTTACACGCTGACAAGAGTGTCTCTGGCGCCTGACAGCAGGTTCTACAACGGGTGCCATGCATTATTGATACATAGATCTACCATTTGAGCAAAAATGGATAGATATCATCTGCGACTTTTCAGTCAGGTTCTATAAAGCGACACCAACATGTCCATGAGGTCACCTCCTCCCATGTGGCGATTATGTTGCTTCAGAATGCTGGGGCAGGGTATTTCTGTTTTATATTTTTTGGTTTTGTTTTATCGTGTAGCAGTAGCTACTCGTTCGACAGAGACATATGATGTGCTAATAAGAATTACTGCTTTATTATAAAACCACTTGACGCAACTAATCTTATTGATGTTATCATTCTTGCAACAAAATGATCCTCTGACTTTTTTTTGCCAAAATCTTGTCATCTTCTAAAATACAGTTTCCTAACTGGCTTGACCTTATTGTGCTGAGGTATACCATAGTTGTTCCTCAAAATATGCAGCAATTCCAAAGACGAAAATAAGTTGTCAAGATAAATAGCCGAGCAAACAGAGTTTTAGATAGATTTGCAGAGGCTGTGAATCACTTTAGCTCCCAAGCCTAATGAGTCCTCCTCGCTGATGAACTGGTGATATTCTCTGAATATTTCTTCTCTTCCATATATTTCAAAATCGTACACGATACCGGATACACCTGCTCTCACAAAGATCTTGAACCCCATCTTTTTGGCTTAGATTTTATATATTATCTCTTAGACCTGACCTTTTTAGTATGGTTCATGATAACGTGGCAATATATGTTATAGGATACACAACAAGTTGCTGATCATCTGTAGAGAAGTTAGCAATGTAGCTCACGGAATACAGTTGAATCAAAACAGACATTCTGGCCAAGCGGTTCATAATTTTTTTGCAAATGTAATTCCAGAAGATACATAATTATGACATTTGTAGCAATGTTGCGGCCATTATGTTCAAAACTCACACCATAGGTGCTAGATGGCGGCGAAAGCACCGATCTCAGTAGAAAAGCGTTCAAAGAAGACATTTTAGGTACGAAATATTCAGACTATTAAACCCTATCAGCACCAAGTTTATTTAAATCTGTAGTGTCTCATGAGATACGATGTCAAATTAAGGGTTAAATGATACCAACTCTGTCTGAACCCGAGTGGTGTTAGTGCAACCGAGCCTTCTAAAGTGACATCAGTTGCTTGATGCTATCTGATTATACACCGAAAGACATTTCAACAGCCGCACAATCAGCTCATGAGACGTGGTGTCGAATGCCTTGCGATAGTCAACCAGGCCATAGAAAGGTTTCGCTTGCATTGAAATTAGCGAAGGACCGTACAATACAAAATGACGCACGCCAATGCTTTCAGCTTTCCTCAAGTTGACGTAGAATTGTCGCGCTTGGGAAATCAAGTAATATATCAAAACTTGCCCTACGCTCCGCTTATTTTACTTGTTTAGATTATGAATTTGTTTAGCTTCGCGACGAATATTAAATCTACCTGGGACGAAAAGACTTTTATTTATGGGTTGTTTTCATTTTTGTCTTTGGAGATCCAGTTTATATTCAAGAAACTTTTCATTTTGCATGAGGAAAGAAGGTATACCTGACCATAGTATGGTGGCAAGGTATTGAGATCATCATCAGGTCTGCGGACAAAGAGTTGAAGTGTAAATAAGCTTAAGAGTAAAGTGGTGTCATAAGACCGTTGAACCTTTGCTTATACTGTTATTTACTGCTAATTTTTTTATTGGCACTTGTGGTCTTGTTAAAGCGAGCGCCTTAGAAAAACAAAGTGCGTATTCTAAGATGAAAAATGACAAAAGTTTGAACCTCACTAGAGGGCCTCGACGCTAACAGTCTACAGGACTTATGAGACGGTTTTTGAAAGTAGCTGTAAAACAAATTAAAAAAAATATTGACTGAGCAATGGAGAGCCTACGAGCTGCCCTAAAGCTAGAAAGAGACAGACGGATATCCCCAAGAGGGTTGCTCTAGACGTCACTACCAAGAAGGTGGTGTCCAATAAGAAGCGTTAGGTCTGGTCATCATACCTACAGCCAAAATGCCAAAGTCTGTCTAAAACAACCTTCTGTGCATTCTGCTCTTCAGAAGGTTGGCTATTATCATGGTTGCTACTCGGAGGAATTCTATTGGTGTACAATAAAGCCACTCTCGTAAGTTTTTCAGCCATGTAGTGCACTTGTTTTTCCTTTTATTTTCCCTTGTAGGTACTATTACTTGTATTTTATCTTTCTCCGCGCATCACGTGACCCAGGTAAGAAAGTCTCTATTTTTAAGATCAACCTTGTTGCCAGCACATCGAGAAGAATTGAGAAAATGTAACACCTGACTAATCTAATGTTCTGTTCGAAGTCCAGATCTCTAGAGCAGAATACTCTCCCCATGTTTTTGAATGAAGATCTAGTTTGATCCATTGTAGATCTTATTTCTCTAGAGTCTGATTCAAAATGGTACCCAGGTATTTGTATTCTCTCACTCTCTCGATAGCCCCATTGCGAACATACAATCTTTCCTGAAAATTTGCTTGATTTGCTGATGATCACGAATTTTGTCTTCAACACTTCTATTTACAATTGCCCAAGAGATAGTGCATTATTCTTTTTTTTTATTGACGATTACTCCTATGTGGCTGGAACTAACTTTTCTTGTTATAGAGTTGTAATCTATGGCTGCATACAAAATGGAGTGCCATGGCAATTGGTTTTACCACCCTACCATGAAACACACCACGATGCTTGACAACCTGCGGTGCAACATACTTGAGATGCCACCGGACAGAATGTCAAGAATCGTAGACACCGAGATCCCATACAGGATCAACCTAGGTGACAGATCGGCGTGGGCTCTAGGACAACTTCGACTTATGTCCATGATGAGGTACAGCAAGAGGCATAATTATGCCGTGATAGGCCTGGGCGAAACGTAAGTATTCGCTTAGATAAACAGGCTACCGTTTTTGAAGCAGAAAAAGCTAAAGGATACGGTAAAAACACTTTGAGCCGTATTCATAATCGTCCTTTGAGTAATACATAAGGTTCCCTTAGGTGAGACTGAGGGGTTACTCAGCCGTGCTTTCCTTGTGTATATGTTTCCTAGACAACATCTACGATACGGCGAGATTCATTTAGCGATGTTGTCATATTTCAAATATAAGTCAATCTTTTATGCCTATGCCTACGCATTTTGATGTTTTCTGTTATCTCTTTTTGTTTCGTGCCAGTATTTCGTTTGTTGTACAAACCATCTTTCCGGATGTGACAGAAACTGACAACACCGTACTGCAAAATTAACCTACAACATCCCCTTGACTCAACGAATTGTCATGTTGACATTTCGTTACTGAGTATTACTCAAGGGAGCCTTACGTGAGGGACCATCAAGTAGCTTACGAAATACGAAACGTTACTTAAGGGACCCTCAAGTATTAAGGGTCGAGGATATAGCGCGCAAAATTGAGAATCCAAGAAAAGACGAATTCCCGTAGCGAGCAGGCGTGGCCGCCTGTTCCCTTTCTCCAGTGTGTGTGTGTCTAAGATGAGGGGAGATAAGTCCAAAAATCCAAAGGTAAGGTCAAAAGGTCCAAAGGTAAGGTCCAAAGGTCACCACAAAAATGACTTTCGCATTCCCAAGCTCCTGACCTTACCTTTAAACTTACAGTAATGACTCAAAGAGCAAATTGAAGAAGGAAGCTTGCGCTTGAGCAACTATTTAGCCTTTTTTTGATATCTTGTTTGGTTGTTAAATTACAGGCATTTATAGAATGTGCCACCCTTAAAGTAGAACTTGTATAAGGGTATTGGCTGATAAATAATACATTAAATTTTGACACTCCTCATTGCCCGACAGTTCCACCAGCGGTTCTCCTACACACTCGCCCAATCTATATAGTTCCGTATACCTTCATGGTCGGTGTTACCTTCATCTGGTGGGCCATCACAGCATCCAAATATCATTCTTGTAGAGTCCGTCACGTATCCCGTCCCCTCACTGATAATTTTGGTTGTTGACATCGATGACATATAATTGAAAAACTTTTTTAAGAAAATCGAAAATAGTTGTCATTTATTAAGGTCTTAACTATTGCCTTCTGAAATATTATATATGTTGTTGGAAAATAGAGTGAGTTATGCGAGAAATTGTGGGTCCGTGTTTTACATGGCAAACACGTATATATAAACGTGTGTATCCAGGCCCCTTAAGAGACTCTTAAGTTAAGTGTATGGTTGTTAAATTACAGGCATTTATAGAATGTATGCTTTTGCATTGCGAGTTTTTTTGCAGATTGAAAAACTTTTTTGAGAAAATCGAAAACAGTTGTCATTTATTAAGGTCTTAACTATTGTCTTCTGAAATATTATATACAGGGTGAGTTTTTAGTACCGGCTCGGTCGATAACTCCACTACTGTAGAAGATAGCGAAAAAAGTTGTACATAAAAGTTGTAGCCACGGATATGCTCCTTGCTGAGAAAATATTTAGATTTATACAGGGTGATCCATAACTACGTGGTGATGCAAACATGCATTTTTTTGAATGAGATACCCTATTTATTATTCCATACTCAAATTCTACTAATGATTTCCGTTCTTCCAATACCGGGTTTTGTTACGTTATACAGGGTATTTCAAAAGTTATGACCATTTTTATATCTAAATCGGGGTCAAATGAACGTACAGTATATTAAAAAGTAATAAATAAAAAGTTATTTTTTTTTACATGAAAAGATGAAAAATATCCTCTAGTTTTAAAATCGGATATAAAAAAAGCCCGTGACGTATATTCGTATACAGGGTGATGTAGAATGCAAAATCTAGATTTTCTCTATTTTTCTAAATGTAACCTCCAATATTTTATTATACCAAAGAATTGCTTTTAATATGCTCTTTCATCATTGGATGGCACTTGTTATGGCTGCATTCATTAGTTTCTGAGATATTTCGATTTTTCTACAAATTTTAAATATACCTTCCATTTGTTTACTAAAATTGATTTATTTTGAAAAAATACTATCAAATTCTATTTTTGCTTAACAAACAACTTAAATATAAGGCCATAATAATACTTAATCAAGTCAAAATGCTGAATTAACGAGATAATATAGGTCAAGTGTGCTGAGGAAACAATTTTATAGACGGCATGCATAATTATCAAGCAGATCTATCAGGTAGGCTATGAAATGTCAAACGACACAGTCCAAATAAAACGATTCTTCAATCTTTCAAACGCATTAGTTTTAGACTGACTCCGTTTTGGATATTGCTGTTCATAGTCGATATATTCTAGAGGCAAGTAGACAATTTCTCAGAGATTCTCCTAAATACCCTCAAAGAAAAAATTAATTTTTAAAGCTGGTTTTTCACACAGTGCGGAATTATTGAGCAGGTTATGAAAACTGTCAATTTTTCAAAGTACACCTGATAAATCTGCTTGATAATTATGCATGACTCCTACAAAGTTGTTTCCCCAGCATACTTGACTTTATTATCTCGATAATTTAGGGTTTTGACTTCATCAAATAGTATCATGACCTTATCATTTAGCTGCTCGTTAAACAAAAAACAAATTAGATAGTATTTTCCCAAAATAAATAAATTTCAGTACACAAATAGAAGCTATATTTTAAATTTGCCGAAAAATCGAAATATCTCGGAAACTGATGGACGTAGGTACAACAAGTGCTATACAAAGATGAAAGAGCATATTAAAACCAATTCTTTGAGATAATAAAATACTTGGGGTTACATTTAAAAAAAAAGAGAAAATTTGGATTTTGCATTCTACATCACCCTGTATAGGAATATGCGTGGCAGGCTTTTTTTATAGCCGACTTTAAAACTAGAGGATATTTTTAATCTTTTCGTGTAAAAAAATAACTTTTGATTTATTGCTTTTTGATATACAGTACGTTCATTTGACCCCGATTTAGATATAAAAATGGTCACAACTTTTGAAATACCCTGTATAATATAACAAAACCCTATATTGGAAGAACGTAAATCATTAGTAGAATTTGAATATGGAATAACATATAGGGTGTCTCATTTAAAAAAATGCATGTTTGCATCACCACGTAGTTATGGACCACCCTGTATAAATCTAAATATTTTCTGAGTAAGGAGCATATCCGTGGCTACAACTCTTGTATACAGCTTTTTTCGCTATCTTCTATAGTAGTGGAGTTATCGACCGAGCCGGTACTAAAAACTCACCCTGTATGTAGTTTGAAACTAGAGTGAGTTATGCGAGAAATTGTGGGTCCGTGTTTTACATGGCAAATAAGTATGTATAAACGTGTGTATCCAGGCCCCTTAAGAGACTCTTAAGTATCGACTATGAATGAGGCTCTTAGTAGACACAGACAACCGGGTGGCTCTGACGGCCTTAGCAAGTAACCACTATGCTTCAAGATAAGCGTGGCATTGACATAATAAAAGACATTGGCGAAGACCAACAAGGCAACATTACCTTGGGTGCCTAGTCACATAAGAGAGGGTGATAATGAGAGGGCCAACAAGTGAGCCAAGGTATGTGGTATGTCAAACAACATAGTATGAACAGCTGTCACTGGATGGGGTTCAAATGTGCACCAAAAGCGCTAGGATAAAGTGATGAAGAATGTTCAGTCTAAGAGGATGCTGTGTGACCTTCCTGTTCTATTACCGCAGATACTCTCAGATTGAGCAGGAAGGAACGCCGAAAGTTGGTTGGATTTGCAACTGGTCATTGGTCAGTCAGAGGTAACAGTTAAGCAAGTTACCTTAGACTATCCTGTCCTGAGAAAAAGCAAAAATTACTATCTAAACGTGAGCCAGAAAGGAAGAGAGGAGGGCATAGTCCAATGCATCTCAGGTTCGCAAAGAACTTAAGATGGGACTCTGTTTGATCCTTTTTAGCGGGAGTGCAGGTAAGACTCTGTATATTTTCTATCATTTATAATTTCCAAATTTGTTTTTGTCGGTGGTCTTTTAGAAGTCGATATCCATAAAATAATTACGCACAAAGATTTGTGAAGTTGAAAAACGTTGGCGCTATTTGTTTATGTTGGAAAATAGGGCTGAGCAGGCTTTCGCGTTTACCAGGAAGGCGATGCCGATGCCAAAAGTTTAATTAGGAGACAATATGGTTTATTTATATTATCATCACACAGGCACTATTATTGAGAGTTTTAAATAAAGCGCTTTTAATGTTTGCTGCCGTTTGAGTTTTAGTGACTTTAGAAAACAGTGAGTTAGTTTTGTATAGTGGTGAGCTACAAGAAGGGGTGAGTTTTCTCACAAGCTATGCTGGTTTCTGCGTACTTGGTACTATTATTTTAACTGTTATTAATATTGAGATAATCTGATTTGAGGTATGATTTAGAAGTGATTCTAAATTGTTGCAATTGTTATTGATTGTTGCGTTGTCAGCCTGAGGTTTGCTGCTTGAGGATATACCTTGGCCGGTCCGGGACCATGGCGCGGCTTATAAGGGTATTCCTCAAGGCTCAATGACGTGGGGAGGCACCTCGCGTGTTGGTGTCCATTGCACTCCTCAGCATCGGAGCGTAACTGCCAAGTGGTCTAGGCCCGAGAAAGACATTTATGTAGCGTAGGGGCTACTGTATTTAGGGTTTATTAGGCACCATAGTCTGACAGTACTCGGAACGAAAAGCCTTGTACATACTGGCATGGTCAGTGCGTAGTCGTTATATATTCTTATAAATGCTTTATGTATTTATTTTGTCAAGTTTGTGGAGCAAGTATGCTTAGTGGTTTTATTAATTTCTTTTCAGGTGCGCCTCAGACCGTCCTGGTCTGAGAATCGCCCTAGTCCCATGTGCCTATATAAGGTTTTGCTCATTCGACATTTTATTAAATATTTATTCAATGCAAATCATTTTTATTTTGACACTCGACGTCTTTCAATAATACGTCTTAAGGAAGAGCGGCAACTATGAGTGCAACTGAATTCTAACCCCTTCACTACTAAAAAAATGGAGTCAAGTTGATTGACTCAGTACTTCTGACAGATAATAATAATAATAATAATACCATTTTATTGTTTTCCCACTGCTATATCAAGAACCTCAAAAATTAAAATCTACAAGGCTGTGATTCGACCTATAGTCATCTATGGATGTGAAACCTGGACCATGACAAAAGCAAACGAGGCTAAGCTCAGATGCTTTGAAAGAAAAGTGCTTAGAAAAATTTTCGGCCCGCGTTACCGCCCCGACACCAACCAATACCGCATTAGAAATAATGCCGAGATTAAAGCACTGTATAGCGAGGGAGACATCGTCCAGGAAATCAAGTCCCAACGCCTGAGATGGTTCGAAAATGTCCACAGAATGAACAACGAAAGACTGGCGAAACTCGTATGGGAGGAGGTACCAGCTGGAAAGAGACCACTAGGGCGCCCGCGAATGCGCTGGAAGGATAATATCAGGGCGGATCTCTCAACAATGAATATACCACTCGGTCACAGCCTGATAGAAGACCGAAGGACATGGATGCAAGTGGTGCAGTCAGCCAAGACCCACCCGGGGTTGTAGAGCTTTGTGATGATGATGATGATGATGATGACGATGATGATGATGATGATGATGATGATGATGATGATGATGATGATGATGATGATGATGATGATGATGATGATGATGACGCCACAGTTTTGATTCTGCATGCTTCAACTGGACGATGCGAAACGATCAGGAGCCACCAAACCACCCCAAACTCACCCCCACCCAAAAAAAGTAGATAATGGTCAGGAACTCCTATAACGCCTAAAAAAAAGTTTGAGGAATATTTAATTTGTTCGTTTTTTGCTAATTACTCCGCCGCCAATGCACCGATTTTAAAAATTTTAGCAGCATTACCTACTAGGACCCCACAGCATGTCGCTACCCAAATTTCATCACAATCCATGCAGCGGTTACTGAGACTACGACGGTAAAAAAACGCGACAGACAGACCGACAGACAGACCGACCGACAAACAGACCGACGGGAGTGAGTGCCGAGGATTTTCGTTATGTAGAAATCATAAAACGCCCAAAAAGCGTATTATCTCAAAATCGAAAATTTTCGCGATCATAATACTTCGCTCGCCTATCGGTGTGGGAAGTAAAATCTCAAAATAGTCAAAATCGAAAATTTTCGCGATCACAATTAATAATCCCCTCACCTATCGGTGTGGGAAGTAGTTCTATTAGAGCAAAATCTATTCCTTGAGTTGCAAACATGACAGATTCCAGACAGATCAATGAAAATCAGAAACAGGACATCAAAATAAACACCCAAAATGCATAATAGCACAAAACAGCGATTGCTATATTTTCGCGGCTAAGGTCAAATTGAAATTGAGATCTTAATGAATGACTACCCAAAATTCAATAATTATAAAATCTAACCGTCTTCCTAGACACTGGGCATAGGCAACCTGCCGAACAACAGCAGCACCTCCGGCGCCGTCCTCCCCTTCCCCCGTACCGCCGCTCCGGCAGTACCATTCGAAACCGGATCGACTGGCGATCGAACGGCGGGCGCTCCCAAATAACTCAGTACTTCCGGGGCACGGCAATCACTCAACGGCTGACGCGTTATCAGGAACGGGCGGAGCCTCAACCACCGACCTGACGATGGGCGGACGCCGTTCTCTCATTGGTCCTGCGGATGCTGTGGGTACTGCTATCGGAAAAGCGGTACCAGGGTTTTTTCCTTTTTCGGCACGGCGTGGATTAATGGCGGATGACATTAACGCAACTGGATATCGATTTTGGAAGGGGACCAAATCTTCGTCTCGCGTGCTTTGACCAATCGGTGAAGATACCCGTATTGTATCAAAAGCTATTGTAGATTGAAGACTTAGGGTAAATCCTACTGTCTTCTAAATCGTACCACTAATATTTTTCCCTATATCTAGCACATTAGCTGACATCTGTATGTTTTTTCGTAAAGCCTGGTTGACTATTATCATTGGATATTTCTGGGTTTTACGCTGTAGGTGGCGTTTCGGCTTGAAAAAGAGGTTATGTTTCATCCGCATTTTAGCCTGTAATTTTTTGATAGCGTTTCAGAAGGATTGTTATCTACCAGGTGAGATAATATACCGCCATTATTTGTATTATAGATGGATACTACACTATTATATTGAATGGGCCTATACCGTGGTCTCAAATTGATCAATTTATTTACTGCGGTATTATTTTTGATGATACATTGGACCGTTTACTGTAAAAAGTCAGCAGAAAACTTGATCCAAATGAGAATAACACTAAAAAGAAAATTGCACTGTAATTTGAAATAGCCGATGATGACGTCACCTGTAGGGAACCAATGAGAAGCGTCCTTTCTGTAGGGAACCAATGAGAAGCGTCCTTTCATGGTCCAATGACTAGGAGCGGATGCTATTGTTTTGTACCAGTGAGCTCTTATTGGTTCCCTACAGGTGAGGTCACGACCTGGGCGGGAAGTATATGGATTCAAAAAATTCAATATTTAGAGCAATTTTTTTAGGTTATAAATACGATAGAAAAATTTTGTAAAATTATTTATGGCATCTACGTGGTGTCAGGGTTCGTTTAAGCCAATAAACAAAAAATGTGGTATAGGCCCATTGTTTGAAAGTTTCAGAGCACAATTTTGTTACTATTTACCAAAAATTATGAAAAAATGATAATGAACACAGTTTGATAAATCGCCGTACCTCGCTTAGTTCTGGAAATCGTACTTCAAGCTTCAATAAAAAAGTCGAGCCTGTGGTACAAAAAAATGTCATTCTAGGGTACTTTCAGAGATAAAATCGTCAATTTCTTTCAACTCAGAAAATACTCAAAAGAGTGCCGATATAGAAATGGATGCATCAGATTGATATTGCTTTTTATGTGAAGATTACATGATAGAAGACATTGTCCAGTGCATGAAATGCTGGTCGTGGACCCACTCAAACTGTGCTGGAAACCGAAAAAAATTGAAGAAATTGGTACCTATTTGTGCACTGTACTTAGTAATAAAGTTATATATATTATAACTGTTTTTAACATTAGCTCGTAGGTACGATTTAGCGTACCGAGAGGTACGATTTATCAAACCAATTCGCTACATCGAAAACCTTTTGCATCACTTCGATTTTACTTATTTTTCTTGGCTTTCTGCAAAAATTTCGTTTAGGCTGTTACTATTTTTTTAGAAGAAGATGTTTCTCTACCAGAATAATTAATTTATTTTTTTGTGATAAAGTAGACTGAAGTTATATAGACCGATTTTCCAAAAGTGGTACGACTTACCCTACCTTACTCTATATAATACTGTGTGGCGATCGTAAATTGACCAGCAAAAAAAATCAGTGAAAAAAGTAAGGACGTTGCCATGGCTTAATTTACTTTAGATATCAAAAATTAAAAATTATATGTTGTCTCGAATTAAAATGTTCCAATAATATGCTGAATTATACTACTACGATTATTCCTGTTTCCTTCTTTTACGTCCTGTTTTACTTTATCTATAAAGGAAATGGCAAATTATTTCTATCACTTAATATCCTGTCCATCTAGTTCAGAAAACTGATAACTATAACCGGCAATAGCAGATATTCTTCCCCACCCTAAATATACTGCAGCATTGTGATTGGATAATCGCTATAGACAATATTTAATGTCCTTATTGTTTCACTTATTTTCTCTATCATTTCTTGGATTCCATATGATAATAACTATCGCTGTTTAATTGCGACGCCCTATTAAGGAACAAATATGGATTCGACTGACTTTACTAATTTATAGTTTTACTTCTTTGGCGTACCGAGGGAAAAATTAAAATTGAAGAACATGATCGACTATAAATAAACATTGAAATTAGTGAGTCAAGTAGAAATAAGCCGTATCTGTAATTTCTGTCATCAGTGCATATTTTAGAAACATTAATGGTTCGGTAACATCGTTAAGTATGTTCTAATCTAAAATTTTAGGAGTGTGTTGAAAGAATCTGTTGTTATTACAAATGACAACGGAAGCATAAAGTTTGCGTCTTACTCAGTACGGTATCCATCCATGGGTGGTAGTAGATTAGACACACTTTCTATGTGAGTTGTGCTTGCATCTAAAAAAATGTGATTTTAATATCAATGTTGAGGCACTGCTTGCTTTCTAAAAATGAGTTTTAGGCATAAGCGTAGTTAAGTCCCTGGATCTGGGGCGGCTTAAGCCCCCGCCCTAGGTACAATGAATTCAGCTACTACGTTACTGATTTGAATTATTTTGGGGGGGCTTAGCCCCCCTAACTACGTCTATGGTTTTTGGAGGCCACGCACAAAAAAGAAGTAGCGGCCTGGAGTATGCTACTGGATCATATTATACGACGTTGTTTTTCCAGCCCCCTTTAGTAAAGTTCATTTATTTTATGATTTAGTTTATCGAATTATGTCATGATATATAAATGTACTGTAAATTATACAAAGTGTTTTTTAGTGACAAGCTTATATTCAAGGGATACATTAGTCATGAAATGCCAAGTCGAAATTTACATTTTGAACCGGTCCAATATTTCGTACATATTGAAAAAACAAAACCTATTATCAGCTGCTGGAGCCATGTTATGCATGAAAGCATCAAACAAAGATGAACGATGACCGGACCCAATGCAAATCAACTTCTGCAAGAACGACGGAATTGTTGGAGCAATAGGGTATATATTCTCAAATTAATATTTGCATGTTATAATTATGCTAATCCCCTCATATAAGGTACATCCTTCGAGGGTGGCAATATTTGTACTTATTACAAATAAATGATAAAAATTAAATATTTAAAAATATATACAGGATGAAGATACGTCCCTCAGCTCTTAAATTGTGAGATACACGGTAGTAAAATTAAAAAAAAAAACTTAGTACACGTCTTCTAAATATGCTGGCATCATGATGACACACATTGAATTTGTTTCACTCCCGCCAGTCACATACGTACAGGATATTGTTGAAAAAAATATGCCAATGACATATTATCAGTATTATCAGGTGAATATTTTTTGTTAGTAGCACTTTGACATAATTATCAGGTATTTTACTTTTCCTCATTAGATTCACCTTTTTTGATTAAAATAGTGAAAATAATGGCTTCGTTCAGTAAACTTAAGTGAAAAGCTTTAATAATCGACAAATCCCACGTATTAAAAAAAACATGTATTACCTATATTAAGATATTACCTTCCTGTGCCAAAAACTAAAAGGTTTAGGTCATACCTCCACATGAAGACTTTCTAATAGTGAAGCCAAAAATTATCTCCACCATCTTGTGCGATCGATGTAGCATTAAAAGTAATAAATAAATCCAGCAGACTTTCCGCAAACAAATCTTATTTTTCAATACGCATACCACATAAAACATATACCAATTTCAACTACTTCTTAAATTTATAATGGTAGCTGAAAGTGCTTGGATTGGAATACTTATTTCTTGTTATGGATACAAGTACGCACATTAATACACGTTTATTTTTCAACCAGCGCAAATCATACGTAAAACGACTGATGGGCGTACACTGCGTATCCATTGGCTGGTAAAGTTGATTTATCAAGGCAATGAGAGAAGCAGATAAAGAGAGAGAGAGAGCAGTAAACTAAGGTAACTAAGACGAAATGTATAGAACTCTTCACACATTTTGCAGATGACATGTAACTCCCGATCAGATCCATGCTAAGGCATGACATCTCAAAGTTGTTTTATTGGAAGCACTATAAGCATTGACGTGTTAAATATTAGTGACATCAATTACTGTATTTAATTGCATACCTACATATATTACCCTACTATTACTTTGTGCAACTGTAAGTGCGCAAGGAAATATCTACACAAATCAAATTATGGCAGAAATATTATGGAACGGAACTGGTACTGTCGGAACTTCAAAAAACTGTTGCGGTGATGCCGCAATCACAGAGATAAATGAAATGTTGAAAAATGGTGAATGAGCAGCCAAGCGTTAACTCTAAAAAATCGGGTTTTTTGAGTAGGCAATCCGTGTTGACGCTTACTAGACGAAAAATTTGCCTAACAGGTTTCTAAAATTCGCCAATATAGGCATCTTTCCGCAGAAAAAAATATATTTATAAAATTATTATAATTATTGTAGGTATGTGGTGCCTAGTACCCTGTACATCGGTATACAATATTCGTCTGAATTACTACTTAGCTTACTAGGACCAAAGGGCAACAAATAACCTATATAATAATAATAATAATAACTCGTATTTATTGAAAAAAAGTCTTGTATCAGGATAGGCTCCAGTCGCGAAGTGATATTCTTACACTTAACCACTAGTGCCTTACATTTAATAGATGTTCAGATAAATAAATATCAAGTATAAACAAAATCAAATAAACCGTTTCATTACAGCGCAACAAAATCAATGTTTGATTATTATAGTTTGGCGTAGTTTCCCAGCTGCTACGAAGAGGTATGGCGCATATTAAAGATGTGACTTTTTTTTCGGAAAATGTTCAACGACATTTCTTTATACTGGGCACTACTGACATCAGAGAAATATCAATATCTAACCTGGTAACCTAGTAATAAAATACCTCAAAGATATTCATCTGTACAACAAAATATACCTAATATTGTAATTACAGCGTCCAATAAGACCCTGTGTGGCTGAGGTGGCTTCCTAAATAAATAAATTTGACTTTGAAAAATAACCAAAAAAGTGCTTATATGGCTGAAATTATTAGTCTAAAGTTACAAAAAAGCTTTAGTAACAAAGTTTGGAAACGACCATTCTTTGGGTAAAAGCGGAAAAAGTTAATACAAAAGTTTCGCGGTCCTAAAGCTGAATTTTTTAAATGGAACTCTGTATATTTATGGATGACTCAATTTTCCTTAAATTCCGTAACTCTTAGAAATAACTAAAAAAACAAATTCATAATTGTCGTTCAAAGTCCATAATATTTTGCATATCATGTACAACTAACGTAACTGTGATCGCCAGGTTATTATTATGAACGCTGAATCAATTAGACTTTCAGTGCTAAGTAGACGTGAAACAAAAATTAAAATTAATTTTTTTGATATTGGATACGGAATTACGACTAGCTAAATTAAACGTAATGTTGGATCAGGAAAAGGGGGCGATTGTAAGATTCTTCCATGGTTTCTAATTTAAACCAATTATTGTCCCTGGTTAACTAGTGGTGTCAAAAGAAAGCAGTCAATTTCAGACAAATATATGAAAATCAGGTGGCTGACTATGTCTGAACCTAGAGCATTGCACTGTATTCCATACAATTGTAGAAACAGGCTTCCTTGCTATGCGTATGAAAAAATAATAAATCGCTCTAGCATTCACACATCTGGTGTAAAATTCAAATATCTTCCCCTAGATATAGGAAAGTTATTTTCATGGGTTCTTTCTCGCATGCTATTTAACAACTTGTCTCGTGAACTAAAAGATTTGCTTTTTTGTATATACCTTCAAACATAAGTGTAGATTCTGCAGATTGTTTATAAATTCAAAAATCTGTATTTATTAACTACAATTTGGCCAGTTTATTTCATTAGATCAGACTTTTACCTACACTTTATTGCATTAATTTAGTTAATAGTTAGTTGCAGTAAAGGTTGTGTGAAAGAACAATCTAACTATTGCTGTCAACTCCGCCTTTCGATGTGTGTATACTATCAATAGAGATTATCATAATTACTGTCATTACAGTATCATTATACCTTGAATAGTTTTTGTATGAATTCATTTAGTATTTTTTTCAAAAGCTTGTATATCTGATGATTAATATGATTACGATTCAATCTACAGATTTAAGAAGAAGTGCTTTATCTGTCTAGGAAGGTTCAGAATGATGACCAATGGTCAGTAATTACAATTTCCTGATTACTGCTAAAATGTCAAATACATGTCGCGTGACGGTATCTCAGGAACTTATAATTAGGAACTTATAATTAGCACTAGAAGTCACGACAGTAATCTTATAGAACTTGTTAAATTTTTAGGAATTCACATTGACTCAAACATGACTTGGCAGACACACAAGTCTTTCAAAAAAAACTTTCTAAAATCACGTTCTTGATTCGTAATTTAAATAACACCGTCTTCAAAAAGATATTATTGACAGCATATTATGCCTATTTTCAGTCTAACGCACAATATTGCATTTTAAACTGAGGCCACTCTCCACACGTTTCTAAAGTTTTTGCGGTTCAACGACGTTGTGTACGAATTATTGCTGGGCTAAACTACAGAGACTGTTGCAAACAAGCTTTTATTCAGCTTGGAATATTGACTATTCCAAGCATTTACATATTGTAGTGTCTGTTGCAAGTAAAAAAAATACTCTCACCAATATAACAGACAAGGCAATGTTCATAGCTATGAAGACACCAGAGACCAATTAATCCTACTCTTTACCCGACTGCTAAGGACAAAATGCGGGACTAACTATTATGGCATAAAGTTCTTCAACTTATTACCGGAGCACTGCAGATTAATGTCTCCAATGATGTTTAAAAAAGCAGCAAAGCAATTTCTGATAAATAAAGCATTTTACAATATTAACGAGTTCTGTAATAACGATTTTGAAGATTGTATTAGGTAAAGCCTTAAGCCTTCTTTTTTAAATTGTTGTAATTTGTCCTATTAATAAGATAATATATATTGTTGTGTTTACTTTGTTCGTTTTTTATCTTGACATGTGCAAGCATTTTTTATGTATATTAGCACCAATAGATTATTATTTATTTATTTATCACAAAATACCCATTATTCTCTAGCCTACGAAGAAAGACATATGACATGAAACGCAAAATCATCGCGAAACCGGATGTTTGTGTGGGAAGTGAAATTCACAAATGCGACGTAAACAATGCAACGTGCGGTGAAGCTTCCCACACCGATACCGCCACCTTTGAGCAGTCGTTACCTAGCTGACAACTGACTGCCAACTGATGACAACAAACGTGTGCAGCACACGGAATATAGGTAAAAGTAGGAGAAGGCATCCGCGATTAGAGGCGGTCGTCCCCTGACGCCCCTCGCGTCCATCCCCCACCCTCCGGATTTTTTCTCCCTCTCCGCCACACAAAAACGACCGTGCGGTGCTGCCGCGTCATCACGCGGACGATCGAGGAACTACGGACGCGGCCGACTGAGACGGACGATCTGTTGATCGTCGCCTTGTTAGCGAGTTATTAATTTCTAGCAAAACGGGGCCCAGTCGTTTATTCTAGAAATACTTCCACTTAGGTTCAATCAAGATATTTTCAAATGAAGGTTCTCCTACCAAATGTACAAAGTGCTCCAGTGGCGTACGATTATTGTTTTTGGGAAGGGGGATGGTATAGATACAGAACACCAGACCCGAATAACCTTGCACCAGTATACTAGTATAGAAGTTCTATAAGTATACGTATTGTCATTATTATATAGAACCCATTTCCATTCGCAAAAAGCGGCATGGAAGTGCGTTAGTCTAAAAAATAAATTTCAGTTATGCGATTGAGGAGAATTTAAAATAGGAATTTTACGTACCGCAAATAACAAATAAGTAAAAAAGTAAGAATGCCACAATACTAAGTAACCACCATATATTTGGAACTCGGAGTATATTAGTATCCACCTGGGCTTCATCAACGAATTCTCTTTCAAATCGCACACAGCACTTCACTATGTTGTGGAACTGCTTAATTCAGTCTATTCTTCATTGTGCTCCGATAAAACCTAGAATTCACTCACAAATCGGCTAATAAACAGGCGACCATCAAACCCAGACAAATACATTGGATCAGTATCTTTGTTCAAGACAATAGGCTATTTTGGGATCTTCCTCATATAGGGTTTTTTTAGCCATTGCACTATTACTGCGATAACTGCAGTAAATCCTAAAACTACCTTTGATACTTACATTATGGACTAGTATATAAAGAAAATACAATGGCTTTACACGCCGGAGAAGACCTGACAACATGGTCGGATAAACCTGTACCACCAACACCACGGTTCAAACAAACAAAATCTTTGTTACTTCTTCTAACCTATTCAAAGTCGTTGATCTCCATCATATATTACTGGTTTTTAGCGGTAGGAACTGAGTGAATTTTTTTTATTTTATTAAAATCAATCAAAATGAACAGGCCTTAGGTTATATTTTGATTAAAGAAACACATGTAGACAATATTTACGCTCAACATAATACCACCATAGGTATACCTGTAGGTACATATTTAATACGCGACATCTTTGTATGCTGTTTATGATATTTGTTTTTCATGCAACGAAAGCATATAGAAATATTTATAAAAATAGATGGAGTACTGATGAGAAATTTCAAAGTTCCGTACAGTGATTTAAGCAGTATGTTAAATAAGAACGTCGATAAGAACCTAAAGGAAAAATGGAGGGAAAACTACCATAGAAATCCATCTGGAGCGACATATAAACAAATCCAACAGAACATAAGAACAGAGCCTTGGTTTAAGAAAGCAACGAATAGATCACTTGTGAGAACCCTTTTCAGATTGAGGTGTGGGGATTGCCTAAGCCCTCAACAAAAAACTAGAATAGGTTTAGACGATGACCCGCACTGTAAATGTGGAGAGGTTGCTGCTGCTGAACATTGTTCATTAGAATGCCAATTGATCAGTACCCATTACCCAATGATGTAACACACCTGTATTACATATTGTCAAGCTATGTTCCGTTACCTTCTAGCATGACTACTATACTAGCTAGTGAAAACGAATCTGCATACAAACAACAGTACATATAACTATTGTACACAAAAACTGAGAATAACACTGTAACTCTCAACTATAACTAATGCGGAACAATATGATTTTGTTCGTGGTTGTTAAGAAAAAATAGATGTCATCCACGACACAACTGGCCAGCTGATCTCAGATCAGAGCCAATAACATAATAAATACTTTTCTCTTTAATTTACAGTAAATATTGTGCCATGAAGTTTAATCACCCAGCATACTTAATGGTCCTAAAATATACCATTCACCGTGCCTTGTTCAATAGACTTTCCACATCGTGGGATAGGTTTGTGATCACGAAAATTTTCGATTTTGGCACAATATGATTTTAGGCGTGTTATGATATCTAAACAACGATAATCAACGTCACTCATTTCCGTTGGTCTGTCTGTCGGTCTGTCTGTCTGTCTGTCTGTCTGTCGGTCTGTCTGTAGGTCTGTCTGTCGGTCTGTCCGTCGGTCTGTCTGTCGGTCTGTTTGTCGGTCTGTCTGTAGGTCTGTCTATCGGTCTGTCTGTCGGTCTGTCTGTCGGTCTGTCTGTCGGTCTGTCTGTCGGTCTGTCTGTCGGTCTGTCTGTCGGTCTGTCTGTCGGTCTGTCGGTCTGTCGGTCTGTCTGTCGGTCTGTCTGTCGGTCTGTCTGTCGGTCTGTCTGTCGGTCTGTCTGTCGGTCTGTCTGTCGGTCTGTCTGTCGGTCTGTCTGTCTGTCGGTCTGTCTGTCGGTCTGTCGGTCTGTCGGTCTGTCTGTCGGTCTGTCTGTCGGTCTCTCTGTCGGTCTGTCTGTCGGTCTGTCTGTCGGTCTGTCTGTCGGTCTGTCTGTCGGTCTGTCCACCTCCCCCCTAGAAGAATTCCTTAGTCCGCCCGTGACGTATATCACATGAATGCTAATGTGCATATGATGGGTGTTGGGTAGTGAATAAGATTTCAGGTTAAACGAAAATTGAATCAGAAAGGCAACCAGGGAGTTTGTTAAAAGCAACTATCCCTGATCTGGTATATGTTCGAAAAATGGTTGTGAACTTGGGGCCCTCGGTCAATCAGGCATGATGATGCTGTCTGCCTCTCGATAGAACTAAGTTTTGTTGAAATTGTTATATGTCCACAATATCATTGGAGTCACATTTTTTGTCATTGTGAAGCAGCAAGGGATGAGAGGCAGACCATTCTTTGCACTTGTGTGTATAGGGTTGTGGGAAATTTTTTCATAATATATTATGTATATACAGGGTGGGCCAATAGTGCGTGGACGGAGGATTGCGGGCTTACAAAAAAATATTTCAAAAATCTGTCACTTGATCATGGTAGGGACCCTTAAGGGCTATGACGTAAAAATATTTTCACTTGAATTTTGACGTTTATACAGGGTGATTCATATCAAACTTGCATTTTTTTGAATGGAACCCCCCATATATTATTGCATATTTGGATTCCTTGGTCAATTGTAATGTGACTTTATGTATCACACATAGAACTTTAAACGAACCGTTTAGGCGCAAATCACCATTTTTGGTATAAGTAGGTACCAGAAAAAATTTAATATCGCAGCGACTATAAAACTTAGAAGGCCTTGACTTTGCGATACGACTAAGCATGGAATGCGCCACCTTAGGTCAGACGGCTAAATTTGAATTCTTTTTTTACTTGGAGAAATCAGAAGATAAATTAGGGAAACTTCAATCACAGATAACTTGATTTTTTCAAATAGGAATGCCTATTTTGGTTTAAAGAATCGAATGCAAAATTTGATTACCTTTCTAACGATATAGCACTCTCGATATCAAACTTTTTTGGTTTCCATTTTATTTCAAATTTTCAGTCAAATCGGAGTTTTTCAACTTTCCTGCGTGCAAGCAACCTAGCAGGCCATGAAAAAAAAAACAAAAGCTCGTTAATATTGAAGGAACTAACTAACCTAGTAGAAAGATGCAAACTAACTAGAGCAGCGAGGTAAGATTATGAAAATTCCTTACAAAATATTAGCTCTAACCAGAAACAACAGCGGTAACAAGAACGCTCATTTTTCACAGCCTACTGCTAGCTATTAGCCAATTTCCAAAGTCAGTAAAAAAATATTTAATCAAAGGAAAATTATTAGTGATTGTTGCTGGCAGTAGAATACCTATGTCTTCTGAATAAATTTTCACACTTCATGTTATAAAAAGGTAGCGACTTCCGTAAGTCAAAAGTAATGATACCTCTGACTGGAACCCTTCAAATTCTTCAGAAGGTACTTCTACTTATTAGCAAAGTCGCGGAAAATGAATCTTGAATTGCAGTCTGTTTGAATTGTAAAACAAAATTTAGTTTGAAGCAAACTACATTAAATAATCACAATTACAACATAGCGTAATTAAAAAATTCTAGCAATTATTTCAATAGATGTTCAGAATACTCCAGTTGGAGATATCTTCACTTTTGACTTAAATAAATGGAAATGACTAATTTTTTTATCCCATCAAATGTGAAATTTCATTCTAAACATGTTAGACTGTAAACAAAAATCGTTGGTAGTGTTCCTTTTGTTTCAAAATTTTTAATAGTATTGGAAAGTTGTCAAGCTCTAGTAGACCTCAATAGGTAGTAGGCTGTGAAAAACAAACACTACTGTCATACTCCAGCTACTCATTGACATTAGATATCTTGTCGCTGCTGTATCCGGTTAGAGCTAATATGTTCTAAGGAATTTTCATAATCTTGCCTCGTTGCTCTAGTTAGTTTGCATCTTTCTACTAAGTTAGTTGGTTTCTTCCATACTAACGAGCTTTTGTTTATTTTTCATGGCCTGCTAGGTTGCTTGCACGCAGTAAAATTGAAAAACGCCGATTTGACTGAAAATTTGAAATAAAATGAAAACCAAAAAAGATTGATATCAAGAATGTTATATCGTTAGAAATCTAATCAAATTTCACATTTGATTCTTTAAACCAAAATAGACATTCCCATTTGAAAAAATCAAGTTATCTGTGATTGAAGTTTCCTTAATTAACCTACTGATTTCTCCAGGTACAAAAAGAATTCAAATTTAGTCATTTGTCCTCAGCTGACACATTTCATGCTTAGTCGTATCGCAAAGTCACGGCCTTCTAAATTTTATAATCGCTGCGATATTCAATTTTTTTCTGATACCTACTTATACCAAAAATGGTGATTTGCGCCTAAACGGTTCGTTTAAAGTTCCATATGTGATACATAAAGTCACACTAGAATTGACCAAGGAATCCAAATGTGCAATAATATATAGGGGGTTCCATTCAAAAAAATGTAAGTTTGATATGAATCACCCTGTATAAACGTCAAAATTTATATGAAAATATTTTTACGTTATAGTCCTCAAGGGTCCCTACCATGATCAAGTGACAGATTTTTGAAATATCTTTTAGTAAGCCCACAATCCTCCGCCCACGCACTATTGGCCCACCCTGTATACATGGCGAGCCCTAACTTGATTCTTGTTTTTATACTGTGTATAGATGCGTCGTCAAAATAAATAATTTTTATCCGAAAACTGAAAAATAAGTGATACAGCATCTAAAATGTAGTAAGTGTGGACCCCGGCGATGGTCTCGACTTGTGCATTAAGACGTAAATAGTCTATTTATGTTTAGTTTTTTGCTCGAATTTTTGTCTTATCATCTGGTATTGCACCCGTCAATTAGTGCAGTAGTCACCTTCAGTTTATCGTAGTTAATTCTAAATTGGTAAATCCTAACAGCTGCGTTTATTATAACGTGCCATTTTAGGTTTTTACAAATTTAAAATTAACAAACTTAAACAGAAACTGACTACTGCACTATCTGACAGGTGTAATGCCTAATCGATAAGACAAAAATCCGAGCAAAAAACTAAACATAAACAGACTAGGTCAACGACTTCTATACACACTTAAAAAAGCATCAACCTAGGACTCACCCTGTATATGCATACAGAGAGAAAATCTTGGGGTTTTGGCATAAAGGAGACTATACTAAGCTTTCAGCAATGTTTATTGCCATCTTCAGGGCTTTAAGGTTGAGGTTTGCTCAGAGAAAACAGCAAAGTGCATTGCGTCACAGACTTTCAAACGCCATTCTAAAACAAAAAGCATCAAGAATTTTTTGGTTAATTTAACTCTGTGTCTTCCGCAACACAGGTCACACCAACAACCAACACATAGGTGTAAAATACAAACTAAACAACGACCTTAACATGTTTAGATTACCCGGTTGTTTGTGTGTTGTGGAAGACTCCGAGTTAAATTAGCCAAAAAATTTTTGACATACTGGCTTGCCGTATTTATCCATTTACTACGGATACTGCGCCGATTTTTAGGGTTTGGTTTAAAATGCAATACTGTCCCACTTTTTCAATGATGCGCTGAAGGGCCTTGCATAACAACGAAAGGTCCTTCAAGCTGGCAGATTGGAAGAGAGAGGATGAGGCTGTGAGTGAACGTCTATGCGGAGGCCTCTGACATTTGGAGCATCAATGGCGAAATTTACGCTGCGGCTCTGAGGCTAGCCAGACAGGGGAGATTGAGAGACTCTCCTGTTGAGAGAGCACAGAGACGGGTGCGCCAAATGGAAGCGAAAATCCAGTTGGCTCGCCAGGAAGCATCCAAACATCCCGTATCCAGTGTGTGATGGAATATAGAGCGGCTGGGAAGCAGTTTAGGCGCCGAGTGTGCTAGGTAGCCTACGGGTTGAGGCGCGATCATCATACACTCAGTCAAGCGGTACTGGTTGTTGTCAAACAACACTGTCTTGATAGGATACGGATGCTAATCGCTGCTAAACGATCGTTGGTGGCGCGGGCGAGGGGTCTGGAGCAGAACAGAATGTTCTACGAAAGACCTTCTCGCCTTTTCCAACAGCCTCCACCAGCCATAGAGCAGCCGCCAACTGCTGATCACGTGGAGGCTTTTTGGAGGAACATTTACGAACAGCCGAAACCTTTCTCAGCCAGACACTCCGGCCTTGGCGCAGTTCGAGTCCGTTTGTAGGAGGACTCCTAACTTGAATGTATACTGCGTCATCCGATAAACGCCGAAGAAATTCTTGACGCCTTACGAGGCGCAAGGAATTTCGCAGCCCCTGGTACGCATCATGGGTTCATATACAGGGTGAGTTTTTAGTACCGGCTCGGTCGATAACTCCACTACTATAGAAGATAGCGAAAAAAGTTGTATATAAAAGTTGTAGCCACGGATATGCTCCTTGCTCAGAAAATATTTAGATTTATACAGGGTGATCCATAACTACGTGGTAATGCAAAAATGCATTTTTTTAAATGAGACACCCTATATATTATTCCATATTCAGATTCTACTAATGATTTCCGTTCTTCCAATATAAGGCATTGTTACATTATACAGGGTGTTTCAAAAGTTATGACCATTTTTATATCCAAATCGCGGACAAATGAACGTACTGTATATCAAAAAGTAATGAATCAAAAATTATTTTTTTACATGAGAAGATTAAAAATATCCTCTAGTTTTAAAATCGGCTATAAAGGAAACCCGAGACGCATATTAGTATACAGGGTGATGTAGAATGCAAAATCCAAATTTTCTCTTTTTTTTCAAATGTAACCCCCAATATTTTATTATCCCAAAGAATTGCTTTTAATATGCTCTTTCATCTTTGTATAGCACTTGTTGTACCTACGGCCATCATTTATCGAGTTATTTCGATTTTTCGGTAAATTTAAAATATAGCCTCTATTTGTGTACTGAAACTTATTTATTTTGATAAAGTACTATCTGATTTGTTTTTTATTTAACGAACAACTAAATTATAACGTCTTGATAGTATTTGATGAAGCCAAAACCCTAAATCATCGAGATAATAAAGTCAAGTATGCTGGGGAAACAATTTTGTAGGCGTCATGCATAATTATCAAGTAGTTTTATCAAGTAGGCTTTGAAAAATTGACAGTTTTCATAACCTACTCAATAATTCCGTACTGTGTGAAAAACTGACTTTGAAAATTAATTTTTCCATTGAGGGTATTTAGGAAAACCGTTGAGAAATTGTCTACTTGCCTCTAGAATATATCAACTATGAATAGCAATATCCAGAACGGAGGCACACTAAAACTAATGCGTTTGAAAGATGAAGAATCGTTTTATTTGGACTGTGTCGTTTCATATTTCATAGCCTACCTGATACATCTGCTTGATAATTATGCATGACGTCTATAAAATTGTTTCCTCAGCACACTTGACCTATATTATCTCGTTAGTTCAGTGTTTTGACTTGATCAAGTATTATTATCGCCTTATATTTTAGTTCTTTGTTAAGGAAAAACAAAATTTGGTAGTATTTTCTCAAAATAAATAAATTTTATTAAAGAAATAGGAGGTATATTTAAAATTTGTAGAAAAGTCGAAATATCTCAGAAACTAATGAATGCAGCCATAATAAGTGCTATACAAAGATGAAAGAGCATATTAAAAGCAATTCTTTGGTATAATAAAATATTGGGGGTTACATTTAAAAAAAGAGAGAAAATCTAGATTTTGCATTCTACATCACCCTGTATACGAATATGCCTCGCGGGATTTTTTTATAACGTATTTTAAAACTAGAGGATATTTTTAATCTTCTCATGTAAAAAAATTTTTTTTTGATTAATTACTTTTTGATATACAGTACGTTCATTTGACTGTGATTTGGATACAAAAATGGTCATAACTTTTGAAACACCCTGTATAATGTAACAATACCCTATATTGGAAGAACGGAAATCATTAGTAGAATTTGAATATGGTATAATATATAGGGTGTCTCATTTAAAAAAATGCATGTTTGCATCACCACGTAGTTATGGATCACCCTGTATAAATCAAAATATTTTCTGAGCAAGGAGCATATCCGTGGCTACAATTTTTATATACAATTTTTTTCTCTATCTTTTACAGTAGTGGAGTTATCGACCGAGCCGGTACTAAAAACTCACCCTGTATAGGTATTACTCGTAAAAAATACTAAAATACAAGAGAATCGACCTTTTAATTTAGTACCTTCTTGTTGCACAAACGATGGCGCTTAAGGACCCTGGGCATCCAAAACTACGGAGCCCCCTAAACCTCGCCCCCCCCCCCCGCAACTGCGGGCCCTTAGTTACGCCAGTGACTTGAGTATTACTCAAGAGACGACTATGAATACGGCCCTCAGTCAGCAGATACGATCGCTGGTCCGACGAATTTGAAGCCGTCAAAATCGTTTTCGCGGCAAAATTGGAGCGTTCAATGTTCGGTCCGACCTCTCAATACAAACAAACATACGTGTGAAGCTGATAAACGCAAGTAGTTGGACCTCATCTAGATGTTCTGATGCATTTTTCTGAGTACGAAGGAGTACGAAATTTTGCAAAAAAAGACTGGGTCACAGCATAGAGGAGACTCTGGTGTTAACAGCCAAGCTTTTGGCAATGCTTATTGCCATCTTCAGGGCCTTAACGTTGAGGATTGCCAATTTAAAAACAGCAATTGCATTGAGTGCAAACGACTTCTTAATGCAGCTATAATAATCGTCACAATTTTTTCAAAATTTTTTTAAAAACTATGCTATCATGGCGTCTTCCACTAACAGGTCAGGAAACAATTTAAAAAATTTAAATGAAATTAATAAAATTAAATTTAAAAATTCAACATGTAAAGGTCGTTTCTGTGTGTTTGTAATTTACAATTATATGTTGTTTGTTTCCTGACTTGTTAGTGGAAGACGCCATGATAGCATAGTTTTTAAAAAAAATTGTGACGATTACTTAGCTGCATTAAGAAGTCGTTTGCACTCAATGCAATTGCTGTTTTTAAATTGGCAAACCTCAACTTTAAGGCCCTGAAGATGGCAATAAGCATTGCCGAAAGCTCGGCTGTCTCCTCTATGCTGTGACCCAGTCTCTTTTTTCAAAATTTTGGCCACAACCCCAAGATTTTCTCATCTACATTTTTCTGAGTGTACGTAACCGCTTTCTGGGTGTAGACGGCGGCAATGACAGTGCAGTGGCTGTGTCTGCGTAGGCCGGTTGTGATCGAACACGAGGAGATGCGTGTGTATCTCGGCGGCGGCGGCGGCAAGGCAAGCGTCGGCGGCGTTAGCGGCGGCGATCCATCAGAGCGCGCGGCGATTGGCCGAGCGGTCGGGGCGGGGCCAGGGCGGGGAAAAATGCGCCGCGCGTCGAGGGTGGGGGCGCGGCGCTCCCGCTGGTTCCGGAAAGAAGTAGGGCGCGATTTTTGCCGTCAGCGCGGCGGCCCGCAAGCGGAGCGGAGCGGAGGGGGCGAGCAGCCCACCGCAGGCAAAAATGCCACGTCTCAGAAGTAGCGGCGCGACCCCACCGACAACCCGCTGCCATTCGCTCTCTCGGCGGGACATTTTTTACGCGCTCGCTCGCGACTACTGCGCTTGTGTCTGTGCGGTGACCGGGACACAATTTGTTAAAAGAATCCGGCGACACGTCAGTAGCAGTCGCGGAGCGTCCGCAGCAGGCAAAAACGCGCCGGCAGCACCTCTGGTCGCGCTCTCCCCTCCTCCGGCCCCCTCCACCGCTGCCGCCGCCGCACCACTCCCCTTTGACGCGCTCACGCCGCTGACGCAAAAATCTCTTCTTTCGGCCCGTCGCAATTATCACCTGGTGCATCGCGCCGACTGGCGCTGCTCCCGAATTTTTCGTGCTACCACCACGTGGCTGCGACGCGACGCGTTACCACGGGACACCGATCGCGAGTACGAAGTACCACCTACCTCCTAGTGCGAGTGCAGTGCAGTGCAGTGACTCCTGTCAACATGCCCGTCAGCTAGCTCAGGGCACGGGACACGCACCATGTCCCAGTTTGGCTTCCGGACATCTCCAACTAATCAGGTACCGTAACGCGTCCCTCTTGCCCAATCCTACTAACTTCTAAGCCCTTGGTATCCTTCGCAATGCGCAGATGCGCGGATACGCACAAGTCGGAATGACCAGTTACCCGCGAATGTCTCGGATTGCTGAGATAACCGGAAAAATATTCTTAATGGTAATTCATCCTGGCGCCTTATTATATAGACCAGTGCTTTTCAACCTCTGGGTTTCTACCCCTAGGGGGTCGCGAAGCCTCTCTATAGGGGTCGCGAAAGGCTAAAAGAACTAAAAAAATCAACAAACTTAAAAAATGTGGATATATCAAGAAAAAGTTATCAAAACGATACTCGTTATTATTTATACAAACACATCAACAAAAAATTAAATCTTCGAGTACTCGTACATTTTAATGAGAAGGTTGCAATTAAGTTTGTTCAATTAATGCCTCTCATCGTGGATCCATTCTTGCAACATTAAGTATTGTATCGTTTTCCAAGTTTAAACCATTTCTTTTGATTCTATAGATAAAAATGCCAATACCTACAAGTACGAGGCAGAAAATGGAATCAAATACTTTAAAGGCTATGTTGTTAATTGTGTCTTTTTCCTCAATTAGGTATAGCTGCGCTTAAAAACAGATTTAAGAACCTCCATCTTTGTCCAGTTAGATATATATGAGTTGCCGTTTATCTCGCTTCAAAGGGTCGGTAGGTCGCGAAATATTTTTTGTTATCTACTATAGGCGGATCGTGTCATGAAGGTTGACGCTATATTTTTTTATATATTCTTTATTTAAACTATTCGTAGGTTTTTTTTGTGAAGAATTTGGGTTCCATATACTTTGTTGCCTCTCATACAACACGCAATGACTAAATGACTTCCTGTTTTTTTTATACCGGCACATCTGACTGATTACACTATGTCCAACCCTCTCACGCACGGATGTGCAGAATCTTCAATAATAGTATTAAGCTAGACTATTCTAGATTTTCATTTAATAAGTTTAAGTGTCTGGTTTCTCCGTCAAATTTAACGGAATAGATATGTTTAGTTTTGACTTCGTTAAGTATTATTTGTCATATAATACCTATGCCTTGTATAAATAATGTCTGCAATAATTGTAAAAATGGAGTTTCCGTTCAATAAAAAAATAAATAAGGTAATAATAATAATAATAATAAGTAACTGTGAACAACACAAGAAAACCTTTTATGTAGCCTTTTTACTTCGTGGACTGCGCACAACGCACCAGAGAATCTCTTTAATCTGTAAACTCAAAAACTTGCAGTTTAGTATTTCATATAAACCACTACCACTGTTGATATGAGTATATACAAAAAAATGTATTATTTTGAGCTACCGGTAGCTGTCTCTAAAATTTTCATTCTAAATATTGAGCTCACTTTTGGTTTAGTTTAGAGCTTGGTAATGAATTTCGGATGCTTATTTTCTTGCTATTTTTTTAAATGTTAATCTGATATAAGGAGATTTGTCATATTTGTCTACTTTGATCTGTGTAACACCGTCTCCACAAACAATGAAGGAAAAAGATAGGCCACAATTTCACCCTAATCAACAAACATAATATATATACCATCTTTGATAAACAAATAAACAATTGAAAGACCACTTTACCTAACTATACTTCATATTTAATACTGTAGTGGTATACTTTACTGGAAAACTAGTATATTTATTGAAAGAAAAAGCAAAAGAGAGTATTGCAAAGAAGAAAGGAGTAAGTCTGTCTTCTTTGAGCTGCAGAAATGAGTCTTATCGTAAACTGAAAACAAAATCTTGAACACTTTGCCAAGTAGGTTGTATCGAAGTCCTTCGTTATAGGGTAAAAACATGTATAGTTGTACATATGTAAATATCGCACCAAAAAGCAGCTGTTAACGGATAATCTGTTTTGGTATCAATAGAAACCAAGACAAAATCCATTTTAGAGTCAAAAAAGCATCATTGAAGCAACCATTACGATTGAATTTGAATAAATATTAAAATAAAATTTGTACTATCTAAATTCAGTAACACTAGGCGGTACTTTTTTGATGCCGCTGTATCTTTGAACTCCACTGTATAATGTTTATATAGTTGACATATTAGTGGAATTATCGTTTGATATATAAGTACATTCACAAATAAAAAAAAACACATTTACAACGTTATATTACATCATACGTTAATTACTCCACGATCTGGCCTGTTAAAAAATGCGCTGTGTAAATATCCCTGCATGTCAGCCCTGGTGTCAGCCCTGATGTCAGCCTTATCGCATCAGATATTATACTATACTAGACAGCTCGGTGAGTTGTTCTATTTCCAAAAACCCGATATACATGGAATTGATGTTTGTCGACGAAAGTCCATTTATTTGTCGGCATCAAGCATTTTGGGATATTGTAACAGATTTCGAATTGTTGTCGATATTGATGATAGTTACATCTGATGTAACTTAATATATTTGTATGTCAGTTATGGGAATGAGGTAGTCTAACCTCACTAAGGCCTAAAATAATGTGTATATATAGCTATCCAGAAGGACGACGCATTGAAGTCTTCACATTACGGCTCTATCCACCCTGAGGATTGATTCAGTAAGATTCAAGTCATAGTAAAGAAAAACTAAAAGGTGTTAAATCAAAGATGAAACACTGCAACACGCGGTGATGACATAAGACAGAGGCTCTCGTTACTAACAAAAAACTAAAATATGACAACTGAAAGGGATTCAATTAAACCTACATATCAGAGCATTTTTACAATATTTCTGTGAAAATAAATATTGAAATATAAAGACTGGCGCCTGGGGAGAGAAAAAAGAACAGGACAAAGCCGAAGACATAAAAACAAATCGTTTAGAAAGAAAAAGTAAAGGTAAGGCCTTGGAGGAAGTTAGAGGAAGCAGGAATCTTAAGAGGAAAATCCAACTAGCTTGGTATCTGGTAAGGTATAACTACTTCATCCACCACATCTTGAAAGAAAAACTAAACAGAAGAAAATCAAGAGGAATGCCATTTCCAGAGACCTCGAGTTGCTACCTGATACATGTTAAACAACAACGGTTGTTTCATTGGACATGACGCTGATGGTACTGAATCCTTTTGGTTAAGAATTGTCAAGAGATTTGTGTGTTATCTTCTTCCATCTTCATTGTTTAAATCTTCATTATTCCTTTCTAAGTGCGGTTTATTGGGAGCAGGGGGTGCAGTTATTCTCCCTAAACAAAGTCTTGTAGCTTAGGCTCTCAAGGAGTCAGAATATTACGACAATTTGGGAGGAACAAGTTGGAAGAGTACAGCCGTAGGCGTAGCTAGGCCCCTGAATCTGGGGGGGCTTGGATCCCCGCCCTAGATACAATAAGCTTAACAGAACGAATTATTTTTGGATTTTTAAGGGGGGCTAATTTCATTCTTAAGAGGACTAAGCCCCCCCTCAAGTCACCACCTAACTACGCCTATGAGTACAGCTCGATTAAAAAAACCCTTAACAGATATCCTGGACCAGGTCTCCTAACCTGCATCATTATGTCATCTTTTCACCAACATTTCAGTTTTGTTCTATCCTATTGTGCCTAGTCTAATGTGTGCTATCTGCATCTCTTTGTCTTCCCATCGAAGCTCTATTCTTTAAGTTACTGATTTATTGATTTAAAATGCATACTAGTTTGTGTAATTTTCTGTACTACCAGGTTCATGATGGTTGCAGCTTCTCTTAGTGAAGCGCTAAGGCTGAATGTGCCAACTTGCAGAACATTCAGAAATCCAAAATGCCACCTTAGAAGTTTCTCGAGAAGTTTCTTGACTGAGTCATGCGCCTCTTACTGTTTCTGTCACTACTACTAGCTGCTGAAGTACTGAAATATGATGAAATGATGGAAAAGATACAATCAAAGCGTGTTTCAAACGCGTATGGTATACAATATGATATATATTATAATAACTGTAACACAGACTGTAACATTAAATTTGAGACCACACCAGTTTGACCAGTATTTGTTTCGAATGAACTGCACGTATTTCTATCATTTCTATCTGTGCAAACTCATGCAAAATTTGCAAAATTGAATTGAAATTATATATTTTAACAGTATCCTCAAAGACCATTTTTCACAGACTTTTTGCGTTACGTTGTTGTTATATGTTATTATATTCTATTATTAATATTATTATGAGTAACGGAAGAATTTATCAGCACTCATTATTTTCTACGGGAAACAAAGAAATCTGCGAGAGAACAATAATTAGATATAAAATATAACGGAGTAAGTCATCTCTTCATTTATGTTTCCTGTCCGATCGATAATGATAGCCATTGATTGAATTGATTTTCCTGTTATATACATTGCATTATCCAAAGCAGATAAATTGTGAAAGGTGTGGCTTTCTTATAATTACATGAAAACATTTTGTGAACCGATATTCATTTAGTAACAAAGGCTTTATTCTGGCGCACGTCTATTTTGAACTTAATTTATTCAATTTCAATTTACAGTTTTTTTTAGACGGTTTATCTCAAAAGCGTAAAACAGTAGCAACAGATATCAAATGACCAACTGTCATCCATCTGTCAGGCGTTGTGGTTCCGTTTGCTTAAAGGCCGTGACTAACGTTTTTTTTTACCTTGGTACCTATTTTACATATCTTGTGACCGTTCCACTACTGATGCCGGAAATGAATATTGTTAAATGTCTGTTCCTATTACCATCAATGAAGTGTGTTAAAAACGCGCTATTTTGTTTTTTAGAAAACGTTAAATATTACCTGTAACAATCCAGAGCGTGCGATATAGTATCACAATTTTCAGGATAACAAATATTTCAAATACGGAAAAATGGTAAATGTGATATATATCTGTCTTTTATTTTGAGAAATGGTGAAGGGGCTTATTTTTGAGAAACGGTGGAAGGCAAATTATATAATTATATTAATCATGTAATCATGATGTATTGAAACATATATATAGAGAGTATTGAGTTATATGACATTGCCTTCAACATCATCCAGTGCCTTAGGATTTAGCCTCGGATTTAGCTTTCTAAAAGGTTTCAGCCCTCTTTTCAGCCATTCTAATTTCATTTCAGCTTTTATATTAGCTTCGCCTGTATGTTTGTTTGTATGTTTGAAACCGACTCCTCTGAACTCAATTTTGACCCACTTTAAACAAACAGATTTAATTTAATCTTTGTACACTGATCAACAACCGGTGAAAATATCCATTTATTTAATAAATTTGTCTTATTATCTTGAAAAATGGAAAAAATTGATTGATCGATATACAAAAAATATGGCCCAAAGCGCTTCACGCTATTCTCACAATAATACTAGTAGAATACATAAAGAATATGTTCAAAATTATTTTTCATGGCGTTATAAAACCGCGTCTTTCAGTTTTTTTAACTATATTTATTATCGTGCTAACTATATTCAACATGACGTGCCTGAAAAGAGAAGTCAAGAAGTAAATTGTGTACCTTAAATGTTTAAAATGTCATGTTCGCAGAACATAATAATATAGGTACCTCGACTTATACTTGATTTCCTTTACATTCTGTGGTTCTACAAATTGTAAAATTTTCACTTATCAATGAAAACCCTATTTATCACCAAATTCCAAATAAAATATTTATGAGCCCAAATACCTTTCACACGCCTTTCAGAAGACCTGAATACCATTTTTCATTCAGTAGCATTCAGAGTGACGCTAAGTGGTTTATTTCTATTAAAACGTCACCCAGGTGGGTGTTCGAGGACTCCATTCAATTACATGCTAGTGCAGTGAAAAGGCCGAAAAGATGAGTCAGGTAAAAGGTGATTTCTGAAAACCGCCCACAATGCGCGTGCCACAGAGCCGGACTGGCCCTTTTGGCCTGCGATTGCTCTCTTGATATATACGCCCACCGGATATAGACATAACAAGAAGGTTGGGGTGCCGTCTTGCCGTGTTGTTTACTTACAGGGACATTATGTTGCTCGATGCCGGCGCCTGTCACGTTACTTATTTAACGCGAATTAATGAAAAACTTACGCAAAACATTACACTTTTACTATACAAAATTCGCACACAAAGCAGTCCAAACACCAACCCAACCTAAACATCTTTTATCTATGCCAAACACCAAATAACTGCGAATGAAACGAAAAAACGTCAGTGGAAGAAACCAAAATGAGGTTGGAAATCGCATACCACTGACAACTCAATGAACTCATTCTTTGACAATCTTGTCAGAAAAACACAAAACGCCACCACGAAACACCTAACGAAGGAAATAAGAAGAAGAATTTTAAATATTGCGGATACAGTACCACCAATCGCTAAAAATAAAAAACAACTCTCGGCCTGTTAACCCTACGTCATTTTATGATTGTGAAACAATAGGCGTTCCATTGTTCGAGTTAACTCGCAAGTCGAGATTAGTAAACCGTCAGAGTGACCACTGTTTGTGAAACTGGGCCTTCTTGTTATATGTGTTCCAAGAATACGCCAAAATGGCTACGAAGGTGTAGTGCAGCTGCTATAATAAAGATAGGGACTAGAGTTTTGACTAGACTCATTCGTTCATTCCTGTATTAAAGTTAACATTACAATGAAAAGGATCTTGTTCTCTCTTGTATGCCCACTTTATCATAAATAAAAAACCACAAAGCGAACATGCTAAGCAGCATCTGATATGCTCAAAAATAAGAGACGAAGTTATGGAACAATCTCCTGATGAATCTGAAGAAGGACCTCACTGGTAGGAACGAGGGTAGAAAACTGTCACGCAGATGAGAAAGTGGATTGAAATGAGGTCTGTAGTTGGCCATACAATAAATAAAATATTCGTTTTTGGAGCGCTTTGTTTGTTTGAACCTCGGTTTGAACTCAGAGCGTTACCCTAACAATTAGATTCGTTGACTCACTTTGGAGAAGGTAAAATTAAAAAATCAAATTTAAGCCAGGAACAGCTGTATGAACAAAAAAAAATTCTATTTTGAGCCACAAGTCCGCCTCAGAAACCCTATTTTTAAGTATCTTCATCAAAATCTAAATCCATACATATTGAGGAGGTTTTTTCAAAGTGCCAGATGGGCAAAAAAAATCATTCAAGTGTTAGTCTGCTTTAGGAATCCCAAATATATAGCTATGATCAAATATTTACGTAAATATCGTCAAATCCAATCAACTTCTTTAACTGATTTACAAAAATTCGTTAATAAGCGATTATCAGAAGTCAACGTCAAGCCGCAGCGGTGTGACAGGATTGATTGTAAGCATCATGAGAAAAATCAGAAAAAAAATCTATCCCATGCAGTTTGACAATTATGGGCATTTAAGAAAAGCTTATGAAAGCGTGACAGAAATTATAAGTTAACAAAAGTATTGTCTTGTCTTCTTCTTTAGGTGTCATCCCCATTCTAGAGGTTGGCAATCATCAAGGCAATTCGAACTTTGGACGCCATCGCTCTAAATACCTGATTGTTGGAGCAATTATACCAATCCCTCAAATTTTTCAGCCACTAATTCTTCTTCTTATCGTTCTTTTTCCTACCATTTTTCCTTATATATTATAAGTAGATGATATTTCTCCCCTCTCATAACGCCTATGTACTGTAATTTTTTTTCTCTTGACAGTTTTATTTTTTGACACTAGCCATTTTCTTAAATTGTGTAGCCAGCTTTACCTACTTATAGGTTCCTGAATGGGCTAGTCAGGCCCTGGATTTCACACCTCCGACTGTGTTTGTATACCATCATTCGTCGAGGGATTTGAATTACCACTGCCTTCTTCGACTTCCTGAGTATCCGTTTCCTGTTTTTAATATTTTACAGAATGGGGGTCTGCTGAAAAACATCCATTGAAATTATTACAAATGGGTGGGTTTATACAGGCTGGCATTTTTAGTATCATTTTGGGAATATCTTATCGCACTCCTTATATTTCCTGTAGATGTATTGACAGTTTGTAATTTTCAAATGGAGTAGAATGTAGCTCTAATTACTCTTTCTGATTGGCTTCCCAGAATTAATGAATCAGTTGACTAAAAAATATTGGTTGACAGAGTATGATATGAAAATACCTTTTGCGATCTATTCTTCTTTAACACTTTTTACAAACCATTCATTTGTTGCATTTCAAAATTATATATTTAACATCCTGATGAAAAATCTAACTGTATTGTAAATTTCAAGAATCAATTTTGAAGTCGAAACAGAGTTAACAGGTGGCCAATATTATAGTTTTTAATCCTTTAACGTAAAGAACTGAATGGTGAATGCCATATTTGAGGATATTAATAATTATTATGATAAAAAGACCGTTGTACTTAATCGACACCCAAAGCACATGGTCCATGACATTTGGCTGAGTTGCTACTGTAATACACCATTAAGATTAGTTTCAATTATTGAGCCTTTAATTAAGGCAATTAGTCTTCTAATTTGCTGATAAAGTTTTAAGTATCAGCAGAAGGCAAGAACTAATTTTGTATCCCATATTTTATCATGCCTTATGCAACATCTTCTCTTCAATGCTTGCTTCAAAAATATTTTATGTAAGTTATATCAGAAGTCACATTGAGGCAGCAATTTCTATAACTTTGATTTGTATTCAATTCATATAAATTTTTCTTTCTTCGTTTTTGATCACAAAAAAAAAAGAATTTAAAGTCTCTAGACTTTACTTATTATAACCTTAAATACATCTGTTACATTTTTTTTAACCTGTGATCCTGCATCGGTTAACCACGTTTTTCCAAAACAAAGAATCGTTTTTCTCATCAGGACTGCTTTCGCGACTTCTTCTTTTTTAGATACTTACTTTATATTCGTTTTTTAAGCGTTCCGGACAAATATCACCATGCACCGCTTTTATCATTTTGTCACGTTTTACTAACAAAAATTCATTCGTAAATCTTATATTAAGCAATCAAAAACAAAAATGCTGTACTGATATCTGATGCTCGTACTGTGGTACACTGGTATTTAGGCTTAGCCTTCGCGACTTGCTTGAGAAGCTACCAATTCCTTCCATACCTTTTGTCTCTAAGTATAAGGTCAAGGCGAATCCTAAATATCAAAGTACCGCAACTAATATAAAGAGCTTGGTTTAGACCTCAGAGTAACAACTGAACATAGAGGTAGTAAACAAACCAATTCAGCATGCGTCATGCCATCAAAGCCATCATCTTTTGACACTTCAGACCCAAACATTGCAAACTAACCTGAAAATTCTTCCAATGCAACCCATGTTACAAACACTGCTCTGCACTGTTCTATCTTGAAAAACTGTTAAACCACACTCGAATATAGCACAGCAAGTCCGTAAAGCTTCACTACAGTTACCAACAAATAGCGAATTCGATTTTACTGACCAAGCATAAAAGATGCACAAACAAAACAAACGTTTGACAGTCGGAGGTTACCGTAAACAAATCGCAGGAAAATTATGTAGGCGTTGCCAACTCCTCAAAATTTATGTAAGACAGAATTTGCGTTAATGATGAAGAAACATGCAGTAACGCAGTAGAGGTCTACATATCTATTGATTTTGCTGTAATCATTTCTGATCCATCAAAATACCGTTTTTTTTTTAACGTAGAATGGAATATTTCTGGATACTATACAATTAAGACGACAGTAAACAGTTATGATTGCCGTATCTGGTGGTCGATATGACAACGTAAGAAAAGATATTGGCCTATTAGAATCAGTTGTTTACTACCTCTATGTTCAGTTCTTACTCTGGGGTTTAGACCAATCTAGATTGGAGAAAATATGTCTGAAACTATATGAAATCAGATAAATGCACTTCGGCAATCCAAAAACCTCCCCCGCGACCACTCTATCACAGAAACCAACCATGCTCCCATCAATCCACTGGCAAACCCCTATGAGTATACGTCAGTGTCATACGAAGGACAGGAAAGTCATATATCCACGTGGCAATACGAGCGGCGCCGGCGGGAGGTAGTGGGGGATGGGAGTGGGGGGGAGGGGGTCGCGTTCCGTTTTATTTCCCATTAAACGGAAGCGTTCGCCCATGACCACCATTATGATGGGAATTAATAGCGGCCAAACAAACGCAAATCGAATTAAGTCGCAGCGAAGTAGGCTTGGAACACATCCATCACGTCAACCGACTGTGCCGCGCGCCGCCTGGCGGCCAACCGTGACGTTAGGCATGTGGCGCGAGGTGCTACGAGGGTTCCCTGCTTCTTTCCGTTGTAACATTAAGGTAGGGCTAGAAAAGTTTATAGCCGCATTCGTTTTACACAAAATTTCAGAGAACGTCAGCTCACTTAACTTCACTCGGTTCAATACCTGTTGTTACTTTATCCATTCAATTCAAATGACGTTAACGAAAGCTGTTAATTTTAGGTTATAACCCGATCAACTGTACTCTAGTGATGTAACGAATGTCACATTTTGGACATTCGCGAATGCGAATGCAAATATCTGCTGCCAACATTCGCGAATAGTGCGAATGTTCAGCTTCATATTTATCAAAATAAAAGAACTAATTTAATTATATTTATAGTTTACTTATTGAAGAAGTATTTATTGATTGATATTTTTTGTTTTGTTCGAGAAGATAACTATCACATTAAAACTTCGGTAAAAATGGTACAGATATATGAAGGGTGATGAGCTATGTAGGTAATGGGTCTTGGATAGATCATTCCAATGGTCTTCCTTTATTTCAAGTCACGAATAGTGTTGGTATTGTTTTGCATACACATCTTAGGTTATTGTCATTCTTATTGTCTGTTTGATTTGCCCGTCTATGTAATTTAACTTTTATAGTATGCTTCTTAAGTTAACTCCAGTTTTCTTCGGTTGTCCATCCATCTTCTACACTAAAGAGAATGGTTATAAGTCGAAACAGTACACAGAGTTTCAAACCTCTTTTTTCCGCTTCGTATTCTTTTCAGCTACCTTTTAAATCACCCATGTTCAAACCATTGCCTATGTGAGAGATCCATTCGCACACCTTTCCAGTTCATTTGCTAAGGACTAGAATCGGCTAGAGAATCAGTTTCAGTTCCATGTTTTAAGGATTGTCAATTGTTGTTACCCATTTCCCCTCCCTGTCATTTCATGGATGACTCCTCTCTTTAGATCTACAGCAGACTGGTCAGAGAAACTACGGAATCATACAGATTTTTGAACAGGCATTTAATAAGAGATGTGTTTTATCGTTACATTTCATGATTAACGTTTACGTTTCATGATTAACACGAATAAAACTGAATTTATAATACTAATAAAAAATCAAAGTTACATCAAGGCTTCCATTCTCGCTGTCTTGAAGCGTAGACTGAAACAAAATATTTATTGAAACTCGGCCTAAGCCCGATTTCAATTGAAAATGGCAGAAAATGTCATCTTGAAATATTTCCCAGCTTTAACTAAGGAATTGTAGTAGTGAGACAGATTGGTAAAAATATGTGTAGTGCCAGAACTTTGATATTATATATGCTCGGAGCTAAGAGACTTAGAAAGTGCAGTGTGTAATGAAATATTACTGACACGACAGACAAGAATGCGTTTTGTTTCAATACTACGTAATGCTAGAATAGTGACAGGATTCTGATAGAGCTTTTCTTGCGTAAGACTGTCTATGAAAATATCTCTTAGAATCGAGCTTAGCATTAAATTTTCTTGGGTAATTTAAGATTAAACCTTACCGAATACTAGAGCTTCTTAGGTTAGCTCTAAAATCAGCTACTGTCAGGGGTTGTTGATCCTTTTAAGTGTCTACCTTTCCAGATGTTGGAAGATGATTTGATTTCTCCAATGCAATTACTAACGAAATTTGCTCTAATTGAATACGGATTAAAAAAATTCTATAAATTTGCGATCAAACCAGAAAAATTATTGTGTCTTGTGGAAAGTCACCGTAATGAATGTCTAAAGCACAAGGTGCATGACAGATGGATGGTACTGGCCTGAATTGCTACTGTTCTACGCTATTAAGACTAGCTTCAATTATTGAGTCTACAATTAAGTCAATTAGTCTTCTAATTTATTACTAATAGTGCAGGCGCAGATGATATATCAGTTATTGATTTTACTTCCAAAATATCATCATGCTTCATTCGTTTGCCAAATAATCAATTTTTTGATGTTTAGTAGAACTAGCAAGTAAATAAGAGTCCAATATTATCGTTTTTTTTTTTAAACTGTGCAGACCGCGCAGGCAGAGCCTAAATACCAAAGTACCGCTGCTGCTGTGAAAGGGTTATGTTAGGGGAAGTTTGTTAACGCGAGATTTGAATGGGCCAATACCCGCAGGCCCAATAAATACATCTTCTGGCAGTCCATTCCAAGCCTTGGACACCCTGGGAATAAATGTGCGGTTGTACCGCTCAGTTCTTGATGTATGAAGAACGATCGTCTTAGGATGAGATGCAGCGGTCGCACGGGTACATCTGATAGGAGCAGTGAGCGGCGGAACGATAGAGGATACCTCAGAGGAGCAAATTCCGTTGAAATATCGGTAGAAGAGTGAGAGGTCACCAACAACATGCCGGTGAGAAAGTGACTGAAGGTGGCGCGTTAAGGCCGGATCGCCAATTAGTCGAATTGCCCTTCTCTGGACGGCATCTAGTATAGACAGGGTAGTAGGGGCACCAGCTCCCCAGACATGAGAGCAATACTCCAGGCAAGGTATTATCTGGGCTTTATATAGCGTGAGGAGGTTACATGGTGAGAAATACTTTCTGGCTCTAAATAGGTACCCAAGCTTTCTACCAGCAGCTGTTGCAATTGACGCGACGTGTTCGTGCCAGATCAGATTTTCTGTTGACTCCTAACAGCTTGAATGAGTGACTCCATGGCAGAGCCTGGTTGTTCATTAGAACCTGGTGTTGGCTTGGGCACTTCTTCTTTGATAGCGTACAATACTGGGTCTTGGAGGCATTAAATTTAACCATATTCTTAAGCCCCCAAGCGGTAATGGTATCGAGATCCTTTGAAAGTGAAGCTGCCACTGCCAGTCTTCTGCGTTCCAGCTCGACCACAGAGATCGGTCTATTCCTCATGATGCCTGCATGTAGCGTACTGTCATCCGCAGGACTGTGGATTGGGTTTGTAGTGATAGAGAGTAGATCATTAATATGAAGCAGAAACAATGTCGGAGCCAATACCGATCCCTGCGGAACCCCGGCATTGATGCCATGGAAAGAAGAGGAAAAGCCGTCTACCACGACTTTGATTTTTACAGTAATTTTTTACACTAATCAAAAAGATTGTGTCTTCTATAATAGTATAGGAATTAGTTGTGTTAAGTGTAATTTGTCCTAAGCCCTTGGTTTGATTAAATTCGGTAGGCAAGTTGTTCTGCAGAAGCAGTTTTACGCCTACACCTCTAGTATACAATTTAACGTGATCGTGATTGTGAATGCCGCATTAAAAAAAATACATTGTATGCTGTACGAGACTTAAACATGTATAAATATGAAGTTCATATACAATTAAAAAATTACAAGCATAGCGTGTAGCATTTCTGGAATCATGTTACCAGCCCGTCATTTCCGTTTCACATAAACATACAAGTTATAAGAGTACACTACATGCACTATGTGCACTAAGCTATTGAAATGTGCTTGATTCATCTGAAACTTATTATAACGAAACAAAATACAGTTGTGGAATTGTTTCCATCGCAGATAGACATCTGGTGTATCATTTCTGGGTCTCCGGCTTTCTTTCCCGGAACGCAGTCTTGGAATTTTTAAACGGCATCAGTTTGTAACAGGTATGGAAAGATATGTGAGATACGTGTACAATTAATGTATTGTCAAAAATGAATACCGAGTTCTTTCGTTCATATTTTATCGATAGCCTTGTTAATAACAGCGTGGTTCTCATTTATAATACCGGAAGTGATAGTATGACACTTGGTGCAGCGGTAACAAATAATCCAAATCCAAGGCTATTTTTTTCAAACCTTGTTTCGCTAACTTGTAGTACCTTCCGGAGAAGAGTTAGGTATATAAGTTAAGTGTTGATATCCGTTTGGAGAATGTTTGGACTAGGTAGTACTTTTTGCAGATGAATTTGTTCTACAGTAACTATCTAGGAAGCAGGATATGTGGTTTCATGTTCCACTGGTCTTCTGGTTTAAAATTATATCTCATATGTTTATCTTATCTTTTTTATAAGTACAAATCGTTGAGCACTAGTTGAAGGAACAGTAATTAAGATATATATCAGTATAGTATATTCAAACGAAACTAGCTAGCATATCGATTGCTGTTAAGAAACTAACCAGGATAGATGTATCTGGTAAGACTCTAGTAATCTGCACCCACAGCAGACAATCGCTTGTTACAATGAAAAAACCTCGACCCTCTCATCATGGCTAGCGATTGAATGCCACCAATCATTAGCCCATGCTTCACACAAAAACAATATTGTCCTGAGGTCGGTTTAAGGGCACAATAACAACAGCAACAACAACAACAAAGGCAACCGAATAGCAGACGGTCTAGCTAGAAAGGCTGCTGGAATGTCGACAACCACAATTGAGGAAATATACTTAATAGCCAAAAAACACTCCCTTGTCCAAATGGTAAAAGGATGGAAGGAACAACAAAGATGCTAAATTGCTAAGGAAACACTTGCAGGCAATTCAATGCGTACACAAAAATCTGAAAAAATATAGATGCGGTTATGGGTTCTGGACTTATAGGTACTTTTATAGACAGTACAAAGAATATATGTCAATTTTTGGATACATTGATTGATACAAAAAAAAACTGAACAGAAAAGATAATTTTTTAAGTTAATGAAATGATCAATAGTTGGGCTACTGTATAAACTTTGAGTGATATGTTGACCTGATGCCTTATATATAGCTGCTCTAACTACGCCGAAAAGAGAGACAAAAAAAATGTCTAAAATGCTCTGGAAACAAGCTAAATTATGAGAATAAGGCCTCAGTTTCATCGCCATGATTAGTAAGATCTAGTTTTTCTTGTCGTAAAAAACAGGAATGTATTATAATCGTTGTGATAAATTGTTGGAGTAATTAATTTGACTGACATGAACCACTGATCTAAATACCAACTTTGTACTTTTAAAATTGTTCAATATGAGCCAATGTGGGAAGTGTCAGTTCAACCTACATTACAGTGTTTTTTTTTGAACGTGGTTTTTACAACCATATTACTCATCTAAATAATTAGAGCCGTCATATTATTTAAAGAAATTATTATTATTACTTATTTGTAACATACTACAGTAGATACAAACAGTAAAGGTTATACCTTGTAGATGTAAGGATACTGACTGAATAATTAAGCATTACAGTAAATTTTGAGACTTGATTTTCATGACATATCATTCAGCGGTTTTTCCTATACCTTCGACTCTTCTAGTCTTCAATGCCTTCGGTTTTGTTGTTGCCTTCATCTACCCAGCTATTATAATGGTCTTCGCATGCCTCATTTTTATGATCCATTATGAATTTAGTCACTTCCAAGTTTTTTTCACGTTTCTTCACACCGATGATTTTGATTAAAGTTTTGTCGTTTTATAGGAATGTTCTTTAATCTGTTACACCTAAGTAGGTTTACCGTTTAGAAGCTCAGATAAATAAAAAATTGGCAAAGTGGTCATCAAAGCTCCTGGTCATTAAAAGAGCTCTTAAATTTGTTTATTTATCTGTTTATCAGTGGATCAAGCTAAATTCACCAGATTTTTAGAACAGGCAGTTGTTCAAAACATGACAATTATATTGGTTTTTTTTATGGTCGGCCTCCCGCAAAGGCTGAAAGCCTATGGCGCTGTAGAAGCGCTGCGAGAGGATAGGTGTCGGTTCATGTTAGATTTGAAACGCTGCAGGTTGTAGCCGTCGGGAAACAAATTCCCCGGCAGCTGATTCCACAGCGTCGAAGTTCTCCAAAAGAAGGAATGCTGGGGAGACTGGTTCGGGGAGTAAGGACCTCGACCTGGTAAGGATGAGCTCGCAGGGCTTCTCTAGTGTTCCTGGTTCGGACGGCCTGTGGTGTTTATCTGGGAGAGCTCACTCGAACATCTTCCGTGATAGAATCTGTAAAACAGAGATAGGTCAGCCACCCTCCTTCGATGTTCCAGGCTGTGGAGGTCCTTTGTGAGGTTAGGCGTATCGATTAATCTAATTGCTCTTTTCTGGATAGTGTCCAGAAGCTTCAGAGAGTGTTTGGGAGCGCATCCCCACACATGGGAGCAATACTCCAGCGATGGTCGGATCTGTGCCTTCTAGAGCAGCAGCAGTTGCTCTGGTGTATACAACTTCCTACAGCGGAATAAAACTCCAAGCTTCTGGGATGCCGTTTTAGCAATACTGACGACGTGGTCATGCCAGGACATGTTATTGTTGATGTTGATTCCCAAGAGCTTGACGGGGTGATTCGACTATGGGGTGGCCCTCCATTTCCACGGTTGGTAAGCCATCGTGAGACTTCTTTGTAAGTGTTGTTGCCTGATCTTTTGTACGTTGAACTGTACTTTATTTGCTAATCCCCACTCGAAAATTGTTTTGATATCTACGTTGATCTGTGAGGCATGCTGCTGTCGCCGACGTACCGTCTCCTGGGATGATAGTGGCTTGCCTGGTTCCATGCACGACACTAATGTACTGTCATCTGCGAAGCTATAGATTGGATTGGATGTTATTTCCAGCAGCTCGTTGCTGTATAGCAGAAACAGTGTAGGGGATAGGACAGATCCCTGAGGAACACCGGCGTTTATTGAAAATACGGTTACATATCTTTCTATAGGCAGAATTCCTTTTGTGGAGCCTTATTCGTGTGGTGATTGATCTACGTGCTTATTTGCAGTCTTACAAACATAAGTACAAATGGCATAGCAAAAACAAAACTTACTGCAAATAGGACTACTCGGCAACATGGCCCTCGGGCCTGCTGATAGTGTGAACAGCCCTGACAAGTACAAACAAAAACATTGAAATAATTTACATAAGGAACTATACTAATAAGAAATAGAAACAAATAGAATAAGAAAATGCAACTTTTATCCTAAGAAAGTTGATGTTGATGTGTCACTCAGAACATTAATCAATATTCGCACCACAAAATCTGGACCCGCCATTCTAATCATCGCTCAGCAATCGCTTCATCCGTATATAAAAATTCATATTTGCCCCAAAAAAAGATAATAATTCTCCAAAAAAGTGGGAAAGGATACGACTATAAATATCCTGCCCACACCCAGGATATTAATACGTCCGAAGGAAATCGTAAAGGTATATTTTACTGTCTCATAGAAAAGCGGTAAAGGGCAATTCGAATGACAAAGGCCCGGGGGTCCACGAGGCCCTTTTGCCAGCCCTGCCAAGGGAGCAGCCAGCTCTTTTATGCCCGTATTAAATATAATTCAGCAGATGGTTGGGACCCTCCCCGGTAAGTGTTAGTAACGCCGAATTTCACCCATCAAAATAAATATTAAATCGGTATAAATCAGAAGGGCACGCACACACAAACACGCAGGACCGGATTTAGGACACAGCGGCGTACGGAGAAATCCAGAATGGGTATTAATATTACAAGATAAGAAAAAGGTTTTTGCACCATAAAATCTTGAACTATAAGGCACTTATCAGTCATTTATTCATTTTCTTTCGCAATGTACCAAAAATCGAAATACCGCACTGATATAGTTTGACTATATAACCAAGTTAGCTCTGTTGAAAGTCTTTCTACATTACCTTCACTTGTACGGAATCAAGGTCAAAACAAAATCAGTTTGAGTCGTTGTGTTGAGTTGTGGTCGAACTGGAACGCAGAAAACTGTCAGCGGTTGCTTCGCAGTTAAGGGATCTGGAAGTCACTGCCGCAAGGGAACTCAAAAACATGGTAAAATTCAACGTTTCCAAGACTCAGTACTGTAATCTATCAAACCAGAAGTACCCAAGCAAGTTCTAATGAACAATGATTAGCACCTGCCAAGAGGTCAGGCAGTCTTTTAGGAGCCAATATTGCAAAAAACATGCACGAACATATATTTGGGAACTGGTGGGATTTACCTCACACTAGTGACAGGCCGCTAAAGACGAGTGTTGCCAAATGACGAGTAAAATTGTCAAAAGTAACTATGAAACATTCTCAGACTAAACTGCTAATTACATAATAATGCAAAAAATGGAATAGCTGTATAATATAACATTTATAGTCTACAAAAAGAGGGAAACTAAATAAACATAAAATAAAGTTTACATCCTTTATAAAAAAAACTATGCAAAATATTAACAACGTGACAACCTTGAATCTACGCCCAATTCAAATTAAAATACTCACATCTTATCTACATCTGGCATAAAAATCACTTTTGATTGGTTGATTTCGTAGGCGGGAGGTTTAAGACATTTTAAATGGGCTCTTTTCAAAGGGATGATTTTCAAAGTCCGTCTTTACTCCACCTGGGTAGAAAAAAATTGAGCAAACACTGCCATCATTACAAATTGGATACAGGCAATCCATTTCAGCCATTGAACAGGCAATATTAGCAAGTTGGAAAATACCCCATTATGGGACTAGAAATAATTTAATTGGGCACTTGCAGATACCAGTAGCTCAAAGCACTAAAATGTACAATCTTTTACCAGTGGTTGGCATCTGGCAGTTGCTCAATCATAAGAAATATCTTTCAAACAGCAAAGCTTTCATTTGTTTTAAATTTACATAGATGTAAGGCTTTATTTTGAGATACAGCATTATTTCAATATGTCTATATATTTGTATTCCATTATTATAACTTGAGTTTACATTTTACGATTAGTAATAGTATTTTTATACTTGTATTAGTATGTTTTTTCCTTATATTAGAACCAAACATTGTATTAAGAGTTAGTCGTACATACAGCCACTTAAGTGCAATTTGCAAAATCTTGATAGTGATAAATTAAACATCCATTTCATGTTATACGTGTAGTGCCTTTTGCATAATTTTGAAATAAATTGACTGATTGATTGATTGATAACGAATGTAGTTCATCTTGTGGTATTGTGAACAGAACATCTTGTGGAAGATCGTTTGAAATCTCTTTTCACTTGTAGAGGATTGTAGATACGCTAAATCGGAAGAACTAACTACCTACCAATCAATGTATTATCGCACTCTTCAGCCACTGCAATAATAATAATTGCGCTACATAACATCACGTTTCGTTCTGAAAAGGCCGGGTCTCCAAAACTTTCAACTTCCAATTAACTTACATAAATTAATTGTCCAAAAAATATTTATGATCGTTACGTTTCAGCAAGAACTGTTAATACATACGCGAATATAAAAAGAAATCGATGTGAATTATTCATACGGATACAATGTTGTGCGATGGTTTTGCGATTCAAGATGTCTTTGTAATTCGTCCATTCTTATCTGTATAATCTGGGTCTTCGTCTTCAAATACATTTAGATTTTTCTTATTTTAACTTATTGTTATGTTTCCAGCTAATTTTATTTTCTAATATTGAAAACAGATGCTCATGGCGTTTTGGGTCTGGTTTTGAATTTAATTATGTTTGATGAGAGTCCAAAAAAATACGTAAGGTCGCCATTAAAATACATTTCGCATGTAGAAGCTCCTGGCGTTACCTTTAAACTTACAGTACTGACTCAAAAATCAGATGAAAAAATAAAGCTTGCGCTATAGGGTAACACAGAGGCTTTGTTTTGATATCATGTTTGGTTGTTAAATTACAGACATTTGAAAAATCAACATTGCGAGTTTTTTGCACACTAAAGAACTTTTTTGAAAAAATCACTCTGTCTTGCCCTTTATTAAGGTCTTAGCTACAACCTTCTAAAATTTTATGTATGTAGTTTGAAAAACATGTCAGTTATGTTCTACATACGAATCCGTGTTTTATATGGCAAACAAATATTTATATGTGTGTACCCAGGCTCTTTAACTCAAATGATAGGCGAAACATTAAAAATGCTATGATGCTGAAAACTAAATACTAGCCTTATCGGAATTGATGCTTACTGATCAAACTAGGTGAAGAAATAATGTATTAAGTCGTTAAAATTGAGTGTCTGTGCCACATAAAGTGTGATACATTCGATTTCCAAATAATCCGTGAGCTAAAGACATACATTCAATTCCATCAAACGATATAGCAGTATCAGTGAGTTAAAGTTTCTAAAATATAGGAAAAAGTTGTCAACACTAACTACTCAGGGAAGTGAACAAATACATATTCCTGATAAAACACAATGTTGTATCTGCATTGCTGCTAAATCCATGATAAGCAGCAGAAATGTATTTGAGCCTCATCATTAGGTTAGGAGAGACTTGTAAAATGAGTAAATGCATTTTACGAGTTCACAACATGTCTGTTAAGAGACTATGGCTATGTTGATGATTAGGTTAGGTTAGGTTGAAAGTGAGCGAGGGTATTATGCCCCATTCCACTGCAACCCTATTGTATCTGTTATGGCTCACAACTATTCCATACAATCCACACCTTTTGACAAAGCTGATGGTCGAGTTGGGTGAAATTTCCTTGAAGCCAGTGGGTTGCAGATAGGTGAATCCAGAAGTCTGAAACCTAGCTCCTTCGGGCACTGGGCAGGACCACAATTTATGCTGCGATGATTGTTCCAGACCTATTTTCCGCAAGTGGTTTCTCAAACGACAATGTCCTGTCAACAGACCAACCAAAATTCGCAGATCATTCCTGCTCCATTCTAGGATCCTAGGGGGCGCCTGAGCAGGAGTAGTAGTCCTAGTGCATCTCTTCATTACAGGAATGCTTTCCTCACTGCCCATACTGAGTTTATCTGGAAGTGCTTTCATCACTGGCCCAAATGGTTCTGGTTCTATGAGTGCAGATTTAGTTGGCGGCCAATTTATTATCTTCCACTCCGCTACGTCCTGGAACCCAAACCAAAGTTACTTTGTTCCTTGCTCCAAGTTCATTGAGGAGATGTATCCAGTTCCATACCAGTCTTCAGTTCCCGTTTGGTAGCATGGTAGCTCGCTGACTCCCATCTGTATGGTTATCATTTCTGCTTAGAAGATTGTGGTATACCTCCCAAGATTTTTTTAAATTTAAACTCTTGGATTTGTACCAGCTACTCCCTGTCCGTGAATAGCGCAAGATCGGAGCGTGATATGAAGCTGTTTCTCCATTCTCCATTCTTCTTTTCCTGGGAAAACTACCTTGCAGGTCTTTTCGCGTGCGCTTGGAAAACCATAACGTTCGAGACTATTCCGAGTATATGGTGATTTTTGGTTTCACTCATTATACCTGTTATTGTTTGACCCCCATAATCAAGATTTTGTCTGTCTTATGAGTGAGCATTTTAACTGGTTCCATTTTACTGTAACTCCAAAGCAATAACTCAGTAATTGATAATCGTAGATTTGTTTAGGAAAAGTTATCTCAAAAGTACTGTCATCAACAATTGTCGTTTTCATTGAAAAGATTTTTGTCTTACAACAATTTTGTTCCTTGAGGGCAACAAAAAACGTTAATAAACAGTTTTCGTCTTAACGGATGTTATTTTATTAACGTACCAGTAAAACACATACGATAAATCAAACCAAATATCAATTTTGAAAAGTAAAGTTAAACTGATATTCTTGCCAACGAAATAAATGTTTTCACCAAACAAGGAGTCTGTAATTTGCACAAGAGCTTAGTCATATACAAATCAACCATCTGGTTTTTATTGATTTATAAGAAAACTGTGACAAATACGATCGACAATTTGTTATTAGCAATGCAGTGCTATTTCAGATACTCGACTCTAAGCGTGATATCACGGACTTCATTAAAACATGAGACATTAACTTATAATGTCGAAGTAATTGAAAACTGACGGTATCAATAGCTATAACTATCATCTTCGGAAGACCACACCAGTGCAGTGATATATGGCCTGTTTTATCGCGATCAGAATTTTTGTTGACACTGGTGTTTGTTTAACATTGTCTCCATATGAAAATAAGAACACCCGTGTTGTTAGTATACGATAAAACATGAGTAATAGCAAAACATATAGCATATAACAATTATATTTACAAGTGTAAACAGACAAGCGTATCTGTACAAGGACAAGTACACCTATTCGTTTATTTCTTAGTTGGATATTGAAACGCAGTTATCTGCCAATTGAAACAGAGTTGGAGTAACATGGTGAGGCAGTCCAAGACTTTTGAGATGCACAAAAAGATGAAAAAATGAAACTAAAAAGACAGTTTTGGAGTATTTATGATTTTTGGAAACAATAATTATATAAATGTATTTTTAAAGAAGTAATGACGTGGAGCGTCATCTTTGCAGGCTCTCACCATTCAAAATTTAACTATATCCACTCCCATACCATTACTCGGTGTTTATTATAAGAGAGACCTACACAATTATCTGTTCAGCACAAGATTGAGACGAATTCCGAGTGATGGTAGCTAACCTGGACCTGCGGGTATTGGCCCATTCAAACTTCGCGTTAACAAACTTCCCCTAACATAAGCCTTTCACAGCAGCCGCGGTATTCTGGTATTTAGACTTTGCCTGCGCGGTCTGCTCAGTCATAAAAAAAGCCTCTGCTGAGGAGAATGTAATAAAAGAAGAGAAATAAAAAAAGAGGATTCCTATACAATTCTTTTACACACATAAAAAGAAATTCTCAAGTCAAGAATTGTGATACTCTTGTAAATACATACTCACAACAAGAATATCGGTTCTCAGTCTAAGAAACAGTATTTGATGAGAAAATTATAGAAAATTTGTATCGAGAATAATATATTTTTGATTTATATACTTATTTTAAAGAAATATGCTCCGAAAGAAAATATAATTTTCTTTGCAACCAAGGCTATAATAATTTAGTAACAAATATTTCATAATTTTATATCAAGATTATCATTTTTTCCAGCGGTATCCAGTTTACTTCTATCAAGAATATAGACAGCTTGAAAATTCGAACCTTCATTTACAATATGATAGTCTTGGTTTGAAAATGAACGCTGTTTTACAAGCACACCCTATATTTGTATCAAGTAAATCATTTATTCAACGTCTACCAACGTCGGAGTGCGCAGGCGCGCAGCATGTCACGGGTCAACTCTAACCTCTCCACACTCTCTACTCAACAGCCTGTTGCCCGTCCGCGTTCGCGCCGCCATTATCGGTTTTCGGATTGTCGCATTCGCCGCCGTCTTTAGCACCGTAGCGTAATACCTGCATCATGGATCCTGCATAATAGCACATAATAGTATCTAGTCAAACTGTTAATTAAATTGCCATTGCCACATGATACCACCGTCAACCATCAGTCATCGAATCTGCCGGTAGTGCTGGTCCACCGCCATTTGAGTCGCGTCCCAGTTCCCAGCAGCTTCTTTATCACTGGGTCTATCCAACCATGAATGAGCTATTAAAAAAATTGGGATGCGAAGACCTGACTCAGGTGTTCCTAGATAAGTACTAAGTATATTAAATGTGATTTAAGAAATTTTGCAGAACTATTTCTCCAGAAAAATTTCTACATGCTCATAGAAGAGTTTGAATGCTCAAATTAATACTGTTAGATTCCTCATCCAAGAATATCACAATTTTAGAATAAAGTTGAGCTACTTGCGTCAAGTTTATGAAATGCTCCCAGTTAAGATTATGAAATGCTTCAGTCAAGATTATGAAATACTTCGGTCAAGATTACCATATGCTTGATTCAAGATTTTGGTATTCTCACTATCAAGAATTTCCCAGTTTTTTATTGAAGATATTTTCTCAATCTAACTCTTATATGGTCAAAGATATCGTATTCTCACTTTAAGATTAGCATAACTTTGCGCGTATAGGAAGTTATGGTATACTTGAATTAAAGCATCTGTGCTCCATCTAAGAAATTATTCTTATGTGTGTATCTGTTAGGAGCAAACACCGATTTCGGCCAATGGACGGAAAATATGATCAAAACGCGTTTTGGCTGCTACCGTTTTGCCAATGTCCGAATTATCGCTTTCCGGCTGTTCAATGTAGCCCAGAACGCGTCTTGGGTCAACTACGATTACCAGAACACGTTCTATATTCTACTACGAATAAATAAATCTCAATTATTTGCCGTGTTGTGTTACAATATTTCCTCTTGAGCTTAGAATCCATAACTAAAATGAATAAAAGCCATTGTAGATCTTAGGTCCGTGAAAAAAAAACTGAAGGAAACATACCTCACAATCTCTTATGTCCAGCTCCCACATGAGCGGAATGAATAATATCAAATAGCTCGTGGGTCATGCAAAACTAACGCAGTTCGGCTGTTTCGTCTGTCCTTCTTTCAATTAGCTTTTCGATATAGCCGATTTTTAAAATATCATACCTTTTCAATCGTTGTCTTTGTTTCGAAGATATTGTATTACCGTTACTTTTACAAGCTTTTGCCGCCTTTACCTCTGTGAGTGTTTGGTCGTATCTTTCTCTTGTACAAATATTACTACGATCATTGCTACCACTTATGACTTTTTGCAGTTCGTCATTAAAACATAACCTTAGGTCTTCCATGGCACTCTCTAGCTACTGTCTAACCCGCACAAAGATCAAATACTAAATCAACACACTAGCTCCAGAGGTATCGTTTACAAGCTGAGACACTCACAAAATCCACGACGCGTTATGACAATCGCAGTAGAACAGGATGCGTTTTGGCAATCGTAGTCGAGCCAAAACACTTCTGGGCTACATTAAACAGTCGGAAAGCGATAATTCGGACATTGGTAAAATGGTAGCAGCCAAAACGCGTTTTGGCTATATTTTTCGTCCATTGGCCGAAATCGGTGTTTGCTCTTAACATATCCACCAAAAGTTAGATCGCGGAACGTGAAATTATCATGCTCATAGTTGCATCCGAAGGGAGTAATGGAACTGTTTTCTGATTATATTCTAGAAACCTTCAAATAAACACCAAGTGGAGAATATACCAAAATGCAAGCATAACTAGGTTAGCTATCTAACATAACCATGTACATTGTACACCCAAAGGCAACAATATTAAAATCTGCACTGCTAATGACAAAAAAGACCAAAGTTTTTAGACACGAGCATCTTTCTGTTGCCCTTCAAAACATTGGGTCAACTGTAGTGCTGCATGAGATGATAACTTCTGGCTGTACACTTGCTAAAGGACTTCTTAGCTTTTACACTAAAGAGGTAGTTAAATGCTACCTAGCTATTTCCAAACAACTCTTTGAGGCCGATGTTTTAACTGAGCATTATCTAATAGGGAAAGACCTCAGTAATGTTAGGTTAACACAGTTAGATACTTTGTGATTTGTCTAGCTGCCCTAATAATGATAGAATCCATTCTGGGCCAGTGCTCGCTATCTGTAGCCAATTATGGAAAGGTCTACCTTACCCTCTTTAGTCAATTTATAAAATCATCAAAAGGATGTACAAGGGACCCAATAGGGCACTCTCGCTGCCTTAATTCAGAATATCCAAGTGTTGAACCCTTCAATTCAGAACGCATGGGCGTTAGAGTGAAAGTTCAATACATACAGGTTGCAGCTTTTTCCCTGCTTCAAATTCAGAATACGGAAACGTTAAACCCTCCAGTTCAGAAAACACACGGGCATTAGAACGAAGGTACAGGACTCATAAGAAGTTATGTTGTCTTTATACTCATCCAGAAAGTAAACAATATTTCAAAACGATCAGTAATCGTCTCGAAAAAAAAAGTGAAATCATTCTTTTTCAAACGTTGATACTTCTTTAACACTCCGCAAAATAGAAATAACCTAAGAACACACATAAAAATAGTTCTTGCTGCTTAAATGCTCTGACCGTCACTCAAAAATTTCTCAAGCTTCGTCGTTGTAGTCATCGGGGTCTATGAAGCTTATGGGCCAGTTAAATGTCACTTAGACGATTTATAGTTCCCAAATTACTGTGAATTCCATGAAGACATTACAGAGCAATAATGGAATATTTTACAGATCTATCTGAAAAACTGCGGTCCATAATTCTAATTTACTATTAGTGGAAGTTTATTCTGATTGTGTTCCTTTTTGAACACCTTATCATGTGTAACATATACTATGATTCAGAATTCATATAATATCCGCAATTTGCGTGAAATTTCTAAGAATCTTTGTATAACGACTGAAACAAATCATACAACAACAATAACGAAATATTTTATGAATGTAATCTAGAGTTCATTATATATCGATAATTCTCAGAAGCTGCTGTAATAACCTTGACAGTATTGAATGACCGCTGGTTCCTACCAAACTTTCTATCAATGAAAACAAGGAATTTTTTGTTTTGAACTACATAAGTTCAATAGAATTTAAGCAGTCTTTCCAAGAAATTGCCAATACGACCCTGACGCCAATCATAACTATCGATTAAAATCGATTAAGTGTTATGTTGTTTATTCTTCGGTTTTGATAAATACGTGTAGTGTTACACGTTTAATGGTATTCAATGCAGCAGCAAAAATTAATAGCAGTTTCTGGGGGTTTTTGACCTTTCCTTATCGGTACCAAGCGTCTATTGTTTAATTGTTTTTAAGCGGACACCAAGAACATGGGTTTTAACAACGCCAGTTGTTACAAAGGTACAAGTCCCTGCTACTGTTACATGTGGTTGTTTGGAGTGGTTGGTAAACCAAGACAATGAATTGTTGATTTACATACATGTGTTGTTACGGAAGAATAAACAAAGGAGGGATTATTTTATGTGGTTTCTATGCTTTGTGCATGACTGTTCTGGAAATATCGATACAAATGCAAGTCTGCTATTGCTACAAAACGAATCATGGTATCGTAGCTGTTTTAAGAAAATTGTACAGTGTACCCATAAAAAATTCTAATTTGATCGGCTATATACGAATCTCACAATCACTGAAAGGGGTTATTAACAACTCCAGAAGGATCCAAGATAGTTAATGGAGCAACAAATTGAAGCGTATTGATTGACCATATTGAGTCGTTATACAGAAAATAATTTTGTATATCGAATCAATGCATTGTCATCGCTAATTCTACAAGACAATGATTGACAATGATTTGCGGTTGTTCATTGATGACCCAATAGATCGGAATGGTGAAAAAACAACAATAAACTACGATCGCAGATCGTAAATATAATGTAAACGTACATTGAATTAACATGAATCATTGAACAGTAAGGCATTGATTTTACGGATCCTGTGAACAACATCCAAAAAACCTGCTGATGGTAGCATGTCATAGATCAGTCAGCAGTAACCGCTGGCTTCAATATTACGAATAGGTGGTATTGTACCGAATGTTAATGATAAACCATCATAGATTGATGATCAGCATCGATTGGCGCAATACTCATCAGGCGTAAGCTGATGTCTTTGTCTTAATAGTTATAACTACAATTACGAAAATTGATGTAAGACCTTTTACTGTATTAACTATTCACGTTATCGATGCGGTTTGTCAACGTCTTAAGGGTCTAGGGTCTAAGGTGTAGCGCGCGAAATTGGGAATCCAAGAAAAGACCTATTCCCGTGTTAGCGAGGAGGCGTGGCCGCCTGTTCCTTTTATCCATTGTGTGTGTCTAAGATGAGGGGAGATAAGTCCAAAAATGCAAAGGTAAGGTCAAAAGGTTCAAAGGTAAGGACCAAAGGTCACCATAAAAGTAAATTTTGCATTTCCAAGCTCCTGACGTTACCTTTAAACTTACAGTAATGACTCAAAGAGCAAATTGAAGAAAAAAGCTTGCGCTTGTGCAACTATTTAGCCTTTTTTGATATCGTGTTTGGTTGTTAAATTCCAGGCAATTATAGAATGTATGATTTTGCATTGCGAGTTTTTTTGCAGACTAAAACACTTTTTTGAGAAAATCGAAAATAGTTGTCATTCATTAAGGTCTTAGCTATCGCCTTCTGAAATATTATATGTATATGTAGTTTGAAAATAGAGTGAGTTATGCGAGAAGTTGTGAGTCCGTGTTTTACATGGCAAGTACGTATGTTTAAATGTGGGTATCCAGGCCCCTTAATCTAAACGACAATATGCCATGACGATCTATTTTACATAAGTTCGATAGCTAGGTACAGAAAAACTACCCTTTTAGTCTAGTTGAGAACAAAAGAGACCAATGCATCTTTTTAAACACAAAAACATTATTAAATGCGTTCGCTACTAATCTTTCTCAGTGTATTGCATCCGACAAACATCAGTTCTAACAGAAGACATTAAAAAGGCAGGCCTGAACCGGAACCCACCCCTTTTTATTAATCGCGATGTTTCTGGCACCGGTTTGAAACAACCTCCCTGCGTACAAAGCACCCCTCCACCTTTCGGTCTTTGTCTGCGAACGTAAAATCGTTTGAAATTACCAGTTTGGACTGTAAAGCACGGCCTTAAAAGGACTAAAATGCTACACGGTGATGTTTTGGCTCTTACTGCCAAGCGACGTTGCATTTAGAACCGGTACATAGGCGGAGCACAGGGGGTAAGTCAGTAGAATGAAAATAACCCTTGAGTTACTTCTGTGCATGCTCTTACACATCTAAGGGCCGGTTTCACAGTTATGGGTTAACTCAAGGTTCTGTGTTGACCGGAGGTTAAGCCTAGATGTCATGTTTCACAAATGTAGTTTTCGATTTTACTTGAGGTTAACTCTGAGTTAACTTGACCCCAAGAAATTCTTGAGTTAACCCCAGGTTTGCGATGACGCATGTGCATTAGGTTATGTCACTTTGGTTTTGCTACTTGTTAGGCGTTTGAAGTTTCATATTTTATCGTTTACCTTAACGATTTCCATCGTCCTTTTTATTTGATATGGATGGTTATGATATAAATGCGTATAGCAGTGATGAAGAAGCAATGAGACTAAGAATGTTTCGACCTAGAGTCCATTATTTTGAGGAATATGATGACCATGACTCCTTGGTCTTTTTTAAATTTTTGTATTTTTCCTTCAGCACCTTTACAGATCTGCGGCCATTATTGGCACATTTGCAATTAAATTCTTCTTCCATCTTTTCCCAGGCGTTGTCTTTTTCGCGCCATATTGTTGCACCTTTTGTTTTGCATTCTATTACATGCCTGGACTTTTCTGCTAACGAAATGAACAGATATTCTTCATCTTTTGAAAAGGTGTTCGCTCTTTTTCGTTTTTCCATACTGACACACGGGTACATGTACGCCTATTATTTGAAAAAGGCCCAAGAACCAATTACAACGCCAAGCAGCCCAAAGTCCAAACACCAACCCAACCTAAAAATCTTTTTTTTATCTATGCCAACCACAAAACAGGCACAGTTAATGCCAACCACCAAATAACTGCGAATGAAATGGAAAAACGTCATTGGAAAAAACCAAAATGAGGTTGGAAATTGCATGGAATTGACAACTCGACGAACTCATCCTTTCACAGTCTTGTCAGAAAACCACGAAACACCAGCACGAAACATCTAACGAAGGAACTAATAAGAAGAAGAATTTTAAATATTGCAGACACCGTACCACCAACCGCTAAAAATAAAATACAACTCGCGGTCAGTTAACCCTACGTCATTTTACGATTGTGAAACAAGAAGCGTTGGATTGTTCGAGTTAATTCGCAGGTCGAGGTTAGTAAACCGTCAGAGTGACCACTGATTGTGAAACTGGGCCTAAAAGGCACTACTGATTTGAACGGGGATAGGGACATAATCTTATACTCTATCAATTTATTTGATAATAAGTTTACATTAATCAATAATTTCTTTTGTGTTTTACACAGTAAAAATTTAAATCTAAGATTCCAGTACGAAACATTGGTTTTTGTGTCATGGTAATATTATTGAACGTTTTAATATTAACAGCAGAAAGATGCTATTTTAGAATTTTATGATGTAAAATGTTACGAAATATATGTATGTGAAAACACACGTGATGTGTGATTTTACACTATAAAGTTAGAAATCTCTTTTATATACTTTCACAGGTAAATATTATTTCCTTGGAAAATGAAAAACAATTTAAAAAACAGCCTTTACTATGAGAAAGTACATATCTGTATAAAGGGTCTCTACAAACTGAAGCCAGTGTGATCGATTCTTCGGAAGCGTTTTTATCTCTTCTTGCTTCGTCTGTAAACCGTTCTCCTCCAAGTCACTTTTGGTCTTCCGATGTATCTGATTCCTTGGGGGCTCCGGTCCAATGCCGTTCGAGCTACCCATTCATCTGTTCCTCTTCGCAGAGTGACCTATACAGTCCACTTTCTCTGTCTGATCTCCGCCCCAAATTTTGTTCAACCCTGATATTTTCCACAATTCATCATTCGATGTTATCCTTGGCCAAAAAAATCCGTAAGACATCTATTATTGAAACCCTGGAGTTTTTGCTCATTGGCTTTTCAATGTATCGCATCCATACAATAACACTGATTTCACGTTACTATTGAAACTGCGCAATTTGGGTCTGATCTAGTACATGTATCTTGATCTGTCTCTCCTGTGTTATTAACTATACTGTCTCGGTATTCAAAGTAGTCAACTCTTTCCATCAATTGGTTGTAAATAATAAGAGGTTCTTGGTTGGCTATATTAATCCGCATTTCTTTTGTCTTCTTCACATTTACTCTTAGTACTATTTTTGCTGCTTCCATTTTAAGGACTTCAAACTTCATTTTTGTGTCTTGGAAGGTGTGCGATATTAGGCAAATGTTATTAGCGTAATCCAGATCTTGAAGGGTACCCATCAGTCCCAATCTAAAGCATCGACCATGACATACCTTTCTCATTGAGCAGTCTACAGCGCTAGTAAAGGCAAAAAAGTACACATCTCTGCTTCACACTACGCTTGATACTAATTCTTTCAGCTTACTGTCTCTTGTGAAGAACCTGACCTGTGGCGTCTTTGTAGGGCTCTTCCACGCAAATATACTAGGGTTGCTCTATATCGCCGTCAATCCACCAGTACGCTGACAGCTGTTTCACGCTTATTAGCGATCATCAGTGCGCCATAGGTCGACTCGTATATCGACTCTCATATGCAGTTGGCATAGAAGCGCGCTTATCTGCTTAGGTGAAGCGAATGCGCCTTTGCATTGCGCCAAGAAGTTTGCTGCAGCGACTTCCTTTGGTTTGCCGTTACCTCCGGGTACCAGATGGCGCACAGGCAGATCTTTTCTGCCACCTACTCTCACAGGCTTTTGATATGTTTTAAGTGAACAATGTAAATTTCTTGGTTTGACACAATCTACAATATGAACTATTTCATCAGGCATAGTGTTTTGATTTAACAAACTATGAGTGCTCAATGATTGGCGACATAGAGGTGAAAGAAAAAATAAGAATTTGAATCAAAATTACACAATTCATGTGAACATTTGTAAGCTCATATTTCTGCATTTTCAGGCTTTTAAAAAAACATATCGTACAGAAATACACCCTGTGTGATTACCTACATCTGAAAAAAAACACTGCCATTACTTCACAATATTTTTCAAATTACGTAAATCAATTAGAATTTATTGAAAAGTAAAAGAAGAAATGGCAATTTACTTTTTGACTCATGCTCGAGGCCTCTAATATTGATTGTGAAGATGTAAGAAATGTTACAGCGTTCCGCCCCTGACAAACTCAGCAGGGCGTAATAACCGCATTATTTATTTACCCCTCAGAGTACGCGTTCATGCGATTGCACTCTAGTACGCCATTATTAAAAATAAATCTGCTTTCGGGGACTCTTCCTGTCGAGTCTCTTCTCTCTTTTCCTCCCATGACAACCCTCAAAATCCGTGAATATTTGACTGCAACCGTTGCGAAAATGGCGACACATGTACGGCGTGAAACGGTTTTTGTTGGTGCGGAGATACAATGTCACAGACGAGCTTTTGTTGCTTCAGCCATTGTCAGATTGCTCGGCATGAAGCTAATTTTCCTTTGTCTGTGATGCATGTACGTACACGAGACTGGATGTATGCATGTTTACGTATGTATGTACACATACGAGCATTGTTTTACCCTGGAGGGTTTTCCTTTTTTCCTTTCAGGAACAGCCATTTGTGAAGCGTGTATGGCAGCTAGAAAGTTCATGTGGTTGTTTCTGATATTAAAATCATACACAGATTCAAATTGTGTGTCCGGGGCGTGAGGTCTGACAAATGAAATAATAATAAAAATAATCAAAACCGCATACAGGTCAAAGCACAACTAACACCAGAGTTTAAAGACCGCCTCATTAAACTACTAAAAACAAAACTGAATTCTAGAATTCAGGCAAATGACCCTTAGAATTTTTTAAATAAATTGGTCTTACTGGAAAGTTCTTTTGATTCCAATCAGATTAACAGATATATAATACTGCCCAAGTAGCATTTTGGCAACCACAACCACATGACACACCAAAATTAACGTTAGGTTAGTGTAGAAATTGGTTATTTATGGAACGATCACCGGACAACATCGTATCAACGTTACATATAACTTTAGCTATACCATGGGTTGTTACGACGTTTACCCAACCAACTAAATGTAGTTAATAATTTGGTAATTGCAATAAGGTTTTAACAACGTTTTAATGGCAACTAGTGACAACTCTAGTACTATGAAACGTTTTGCCGACGGAGAGTCTACGTTATACGATATAACTGAGCCGTGGGTAATTTTTCAGTTACTACTAAAAACGTTGTCGCATAGTCTTTTTTGGAACTGACCTATTTTAACATCACTATGACAAGGGCATTAGTATAGAGATTAAAAATGATACGAGTCTTCAAATATACTGCCTCCTATTACAGGCATAAAAAACGATTGTGTCTTGTGTCGTGAACAAACTTTACAGGCGCAAGCTTGTATGGACGGTTCTCAAAGCTTCATTTTAAATTCCTTCAACCAACAATCAAATTCGAGCTCAAATTCTGGGGAAGAACCTAAAGAAGAAGACCCCAATAATGAAAGGAGAGTCAATCTGGAGGCAGCAGATACTACTAAAGTGGAAAAATACTGTCTCAGAAAGTACAGTAAGAAAAAATGATAAGAACCTATGAGTACGAGAACGAGACCAAAGCCACAAAAACAAAATAGGTACAGTTTAACCAAAGCCCTAGGCACATTTCAAATGGCAAAAAACAAAGCTGACATATGACAATTGACAGCTGCGACAGAGGGTGCGTTTGGAAAGGGAAGTGCGTTCGTCAGTTAACATAGTCAGATTTTAGTCGAACCTTGGTCGGACAAACAACTACAGTCGAATTTTGGGTATATATCTGGTTATCTAGAGGACTATCGTTGAAAGATAGTCGACGTTTGGTTACTTGTCGTTCATAGTCGGGTTTATGTCGTTATACGCCGATTACATATTTACGCTATGTTTGAATGCAATTCTCCTTCGAAACATGGTCGGCCATAAAGACAAAGAGCGTATAAACGAACTTTATACTGATGATTATGAAGGCTTATGTTAGTTTTTTGGAAACAGTTCATAAATATTCCGTTTAGTTTGATTTTTAGTCAAAGCAAACGATAGATATTTTTTATCTAAATAAATTTTTTTAATTCCATTTATTTTTAAATTCTGAGAAATTCGCATCGGATTGAAAGCACGCGAGTTTTTTAGCATGAAGTTATACTATGAATGAATTAAGTGTGCAAATCGTTAATTTGTAGCACCTTTATTTATAATATATAGCCTGATCAAAGGAACAACACATTTCAATATCAAGATGGTAGTCACAGTTGTCAGAAAGTTTTGTCTAAGTCCCCATTCTGACCAGCAGCATAATTTGGTCAAAAGATTTGATATTTTTTTAAGAATATTGCAATTGTTATCTCCACACTAGAGGGCGCTGGTGTGTAGGCGTTTGAAAGTAAGCTCAGTAACGTTTAGGAAACGAGAAACTTCAGCCTCTAGTTAAAAGTTAAACGTCGTAACAACCCAAAAATGATTGACCAAATTGGTGCAAAATGGGGTTGTTACAACGTTGTGTTGGAGTCGGCCGCACAACTTGTGTGTAGTTGCGCAACTTTTTCAAACACGTCGCCACAACGTTAAATTGCTACTTGGATGAAATATCTTTTTATTGAAGCAAAAAAAAAACAAACACGTGGTAATATTTACCTATTCTCAACTATACAATTATTGCCACCATTACCTTCTTAACCGGCTATCCAACTGAGATGTACAGCGTTGCGTGAAGCTAGTAAGCTGAGAGTGTTGGAAACAGTCATATACCAGTTTTGATGTAATCTCCTCTAGGAGTCCAAGGCCTTTTAAGCGGCCTGGGAGTCCGATAGAAACGCCCTTAGTCTCTACAATAAATATGACTTTGACCACAGGCTAATTTTAGCAGACATCAGAGCACAGAGAATAAGGTGGCTAGGACAAATGGAGAGGCTGAATAGGATGCGAATGGCAAAACTGGTCTTCAACGGGAGACCAGTGGGAAACACAAGGAAGGGTAAACCAAGGGAGAGATGGCTGAAGATGAAGGCAGACAACGATTTAAAGAAAATTAATATTAAATACTGGAAAGCAAAAGAGGCGGACAGAAATAGATGGAGTGGAATAGTGCTGGATATACTCAGAAATAGATGGTGAAACAATGTATACACAAGCATTTGAAGACAATTTTAGGTTACATAACTTTTAGCGGTATAAGGTCAGACTCGGGTCAGACTGTACTCAGTTTTGCCTAGGCCTTCATGGCCTGTTAAGGAAACTAATAATAATAACAGGATAATTTCAGTTCGGCATATTTTTGCAGTTCCGTAGGTCAGAGGTTACCATCACCCACATACTGACCGTTTCTGTTTTGACAAATTTTAAATTCACAACCGCCAAATCACCATTTCTGGTGATTTTCATTCATGCATGTGGAAGACTGTGCCATAAACCTCCCTGACTTTTTATCTACCGTTTGTATCCAGTGGGCTTGCGCCTTAGCAGAAACAAAAGCTTCTGCATCATGACAAGGGTTATGCTGCCACGTCATAGGTCTACGTACTAGATCAAAGTCAAAACAATTCCGTGTAGGCTTTTGTTTCATTTTCAGTAAAGTTGTACTGTTGTCCAAAAAGACAATACGAAGCGTCCCATGTAGCGCAATGTAACAACGGATAGCCATTAATTCAGTGCTCGTGACAAAATACTGGCATAACATTCTTTTATAAAACGAACACAGCAAGAATACAAATCGAGTTAGTGTGCAGAAAACAAGGAGGCATTCCCTGGTCATGCCTACGTCGTGTTATAAATAATAAACTCGTTATTTTAAAAACTAATTAAATGATGATAGTGTTCATGCCAGGATGTAATGAGTACGTGATGCGTACACTACGAAAAGTAACAATCACTTTGTGACAGGAAATCGGAAGTGATTTCATATGTTTCGCAGAGGGTTGCAACTCTATGGATAATAATTACTTCATGTCATGAGGACTAAGTGATCAATAAATACACTAACCTTTGATTAGGTCCGACATTGTATAATTATTCAACTACATAGAAAAATATTTTGTGCATAGAAACGATCCACCATTTTTTTAAGACAACGTTTATAGAACATGTTTTATAAAACGGTATTTGTAACATAAATGTTTTAATAATGTTTAGGCTACACCTGTATAAGCAGAATAGGCATAAGTTTATAAAATACTGTACCTGCTGAAATTGAATCTAATTTATTTGCAAGGGCTTAATGTGTATAACTTACGTTTTGTATCTTCTCTTTCAATGGACGCGTTGTTGGTGCTAACAATGATACAATCTGAATAATTTAGTCCTAAAATGTTTTCAAAATTATTTTTCACTTTTCCATTGGTTTGATTTTTTTCAACTACATACATTGCAGATAATGTATGAAAGATTCATCGCATGTCTTATAGTACAAATATACCATCGAAAAAACAGTGATGTTTTATGAAGGGCTTATTAGAGTATCGATTAATATATGCACACAGTTACTACAAAATAATTGTTTTGAAGGTATACTAAAGTTGCTTATTCACACTGCAATTTTGTTACCACATGAAATCAACAGACTATAGTTTATGGATTGCGTGAGCTAGAATAACATAGTTATGTAAGCACCCTCTGTAGGACAAATTAGATGCAGTGGGTACTATTATAGAACTATAATAAATTAATTTAGCTGTACCAGCTAATGTACTGAATGAGAATTATTATATAAACGTTTACGTCTAGTTATATTCTTGTTTTATAAAATACTTTATAAGTTTGCTGTAAAAATGTTTTCATAGCTACCTAATATAATACTTCAGCTGCAAGCAACCGAATGCCTGTTGGCACAGACCGTTAAGAGTAAATTTGGATTTTCACACCACCAATACAATAACCTAAAAGGCCGGGTTACCTGGACATCATAAAGAACACATAAGTTAGTTGGGTATTTTGTCATTTCATTTGTAACTGAAGGATATAACCATATACAGTTCAACACAGTCTATGAAGCGGTTACTGAGATTACGAGGCTTGAAAGACTCTAAAAGACAGACAGACAGACGGAAATGTCTGACTGTAATAAATGCCATTTTTTTAATGGAATACCTTATCTTTGATTCGGCTATAACATTATGGTGCGCTGGTAATCGGTGCTTTAAAAAATAGAAAGTATTTATACTTTCGTGTTAGTGACCTATCTTCTAACAAGACTACCTGAACTTATAATAAATTAATAACAAATACAATCTGTTACATAAAAATACATAATTTTCAAGAAAAAGCACACTCTCATCCGAACGACTGACCAATAACTACACAGAGCCTCTTCTACAATAATGTACATTTTAGCGAAAATAACAGTTCAGATGAAACAGCGCTTTTTCTGCGTGTAATTTACCGCTGCTGAAGGTAGTACTTATCGCGAATCTAATATGCACAGGAAGTGCTTCATAAACATATTCAGCGAGTAATACAGTTCAGGTGAAACCTAAGACGTCGCAACAGCTGGCCTGATACTGGTGGTATATTTCACGTTTCAAGAAATTAATGGCTAAGCATGGACATTATTTAATGCCTTTATAATTGATCCTGAGGGGATACGCCTTGTTATTTATCGGTATCTAAAACGGTCATCTTTTTTAAGTAACAGAGATCTTATTCGTCTATATATACGAACAGTCTCAAACACGTGAAAGTAATAGGATTTTAGAATAGTTTGGTGTCAGAAAGGCGATACTTGCTTGTGTAAATCGTATTCGGGAAATTGACGGGTCTAGGAGACGGATTACTATCTGGTCTGACAGTCAGGCAGCCGTCAAAGCACTGAGTGCTTGGAAAATAACGTCGGGACTGGTCCTAGAGTGCAAGAGGGCTCTTGACGACATCTCAGCTAAACACAAGGTATGATGTGGGTACCTGGGCACGCTGGGGTAAAGGGTAACGACATGGCGGATCATCTGGCTAGGATGGGATCCGGCAACAGTTTTGTGGGTCCGGAACCAGCCTTAGGACTATCTGCAAACTTGATTAGGAAAATAACTGGAGAGTGGATCTAGAATCAACACTCTCTGAGATGGAACAACATCTCTGGTCATCTCCGTCAAGCTCGGGAACTATTAGCAGGGCCTGCAGAGAGAATAGGACGATTTTTTCTCTCTCTGGATAGGAGTAACTTGAGATTGCTAGTAGGCCTATTAACGGGTCACAACACCCTCAGGCGTCACCTCTTCGAGATGAGGGTGGTCAACGACCCAACGTGCACGTGGTGTGGTGAAGAGGAAGAATCCTCGGCTCACATCTTGTGTTGCTGTGAAACCCTGGGTTATCACAGTTAGACTAGCTGGGCTCAAGAACCTTGGAACCAACAGAGATAAAATGGATAGGACCTAAGAATGTACTTGCCTTTGCTAAAAGGGCAGGTCTTAGGAACTAGCGCGGATAGAGGCGCAAAAGGGCCCATCGTGTGGGCTATGAACCACTTGCATTCTGTGCTGGATAGCCTCTCGTCCTTATTCATTCATTCAAGGCTTCAACAACGCCCAGAAGCCCTAACTTCCGTAGAAGTTCAACAAACTCTTTTCTCGCTACACTAAGTCCTTACGACTACATGTTATATGTAAAATATTTTAATAAGAAGGGAGCTTATGGCCAAAAAACTGAATTTAGATGAGAAAATCTTGTGTGTGTTGTGGCCAAAATTTTGAAAAAAGACTGGGTCACTGCATAAAGGAGACAGCCAAGCTTTTGGCAATGCTTATTGCCATCTTCAGGGCTTCCTACATAGTTAGAAGAAGAAAAAAATAAATTTAGGTTTTAAGATATTATTATCAATTTTTTTAAATATACTCACAACGTCGAGGTCTGCCAATATAAAAAACAGCAACTGCATTGAGTGCAACGACTTTTTAATGCCAGCTACAATAATCGTCACAATTTTTAAAAATTTTTAACTATGCTATCATGGTGTCTTCCACAAAAGGGTCAGGAACAAACAACATATAAATGTAAAATTACAAACATACAAAACGACGTATACATGTTAAACTTAAATCCGATGGTATTGTGAAATTCGTGGTTTGAATACACACATTTTACGATTTAAATTTTCTTTAATAAAGACCTTGTTGGTCTAACAGGTGATAAAATGGCCGTTACTTTGTGAAATATGGAGACAGAAAGCGGCAAGGGAAAATAATTGACATATGAATTAATAACTATATTGACAGTTGACGATATCAACTGTTACTACGTTCCAAAATCCCATCAATCCAGTGAGCAGATGAATTTTCGAGGATAGCCACGTGATTCCAGATGATAGGGATGTTGGAATATTTATGAAACGGCAAAGATCTTTTTTTGACAATTGTGACATATCACATAACCTGTGCTGTTTTCTCAGAGTCAGAGTGTCAGAGTAGTCGTACCCGTTAGAATGTCAATGCATACAAATAAAGCAGAATAGGTTATGTTAAGTTGTTAGCTGTCAAGTGAAAAATATCTCTTGACAGTCTTGACACAAACGTCGCTAAAGTCTCAATTTCATTTCTGAGCAAAACGATGACATCCATGACCTCGGAAATGCAATAACGGAACATAGATTTTTGTTGACACTTTGATGTTGAGTGAATACTGAAACGCTACAGAGCAAATCGAGGTGTTTGATGGGATTTCGGAACGTAGTATATGGGAAAACAAAAACCTGAAAAGTCAAATATCCTGGTTCCTTGGTGTTTTTACGAGTATATCATGTATTAAGTTTTGTTCACTGTAGTAATGAAAGTAAATGCTATTTAGAAGTGGGTTATGTGTATTTTAACACTTTGCGGAATACCTAAAAAAACCATGCTACTAAAATCATCATTCGATAAATTGCTATTAGGCTACAAAACAACTTGTATGAATATTTCCAGGTATTTGTCGAATAATTTGTAGAGTACCCACTTATACCCCTCTTAGGCCCAGTTTCACAATCGTTAATTAACTAGTGGTCAAAATAAAACTAGTGGTTAGCGAAAATAATCCATTTCATAATCGACGGTATACGTCAAAAGCTCTGGTCAACCAGTAGTTATGTTAACCCAAGGATGCGGTATGGGTTATCTTAGCGTTTATTGTGGTCAATCGATGACAGCTTTGGAGGTTATAAAGACATGGATTTTGATACTGACGTCTAAGACCTCGATTGATTTTGATTATACTCTGTAATGACATGAATCAAAAATATGAAAAGAAAGGTTAGGTTTCTTTGTCAAAGGGTTAGCTTTTATTCACGGAACATCATTATGGCAGTGCTCAGAGATCAATCCGTGGTGCCAACAACAAAAATAATTAAGTTTAACCATTGGTTTTCTTTGTGAAACAGAGCTCTCCGATAACTACTGGTTGACTTCCATCTGTCGGTCAAGTGACTACTAGGGGTTACCAATGATTGTGAAACTGGGCCTTAAAGATATATCTGTTCCATTACCAGTATAATAGAAACAATTACACGCTAATACTGACCTCTTTAAGCTCCGGCCCCAATGCTCCTCGCTATTCTTCAGCAAATCTCGGAAAATGTCAGTTTGCATGTAGTAAGTATATAGGGTGAGACTATAGCCTATCACATCTCGCGAGACCATCGGCGGCTGTATGTATCCCTTTTCTTGAAAAGCACCAGTTATATTAAGCGTTGTGTGCGGGCTTCGTACCTTGAATAAGATGGATAGTGTAGATTAACCCTCATAAAATAAGTAGCGTTAATGTTGACGTCGCACACTATGTCCCTTTGTCTTATGTTCGGCATCTCGTAAAGCTTATTTTTAGTAAATAGTCTGATATGTTCGAGTTGCCTTCCAGAGGCGATCGATAGCGAAAAACCTATCGAACTACCGTGACAAAAACGACAAACACCACACGAATGGTTTGATGGGAGATGGATAAACGGGAATGATGGATATTTCTGTTGGTTTTCTGTCGGGGGTGAATGCGTTTTGTGTGACGTTTGATTCCGGTTATCGAGGGCGATGAAATATGTATATGAGGAGATATGAGTGCCAAATTGATGGCGCTTCCGGTTCGGAAATTCTCGTTGAGTATCATTACTACGTGGATTATTGAGATAAAAATGCATGCGACGAAGTGCTTGTATAAATTATCTTTGTTTGCACCCCACGTGTTTGTTTTGGTTTATTTGCAAACTTAAATGAATTTAACTATTTTATTTGTGAGAGGGTTTAATGACAGTAGACTTTCTTGTAAACGGATTCGTTTTATTTCCTCGGATTTTCTCCTTACATAACCATAACGACATAACTCACATAATCTAACCTTATTCATCATAATGACATTCGACAATCTTGACATGACATAACCATAATGACATTTGTCTAACAGTGACAACCCGTTGACATCGACAGTTCAGTGATGCATGAGCATGGAGCGCAAAACCATAGATTAGGAAGATACCAGAACATGCATCTGTCTCACAACCAATCCTACATATTACTCTCTATCGTAGCCGTAAGATTTTAGATTTCTTTATACGTTTTTTGCGAGTTTGATGGTATCTACATCATGAACATCTAGTATGTCTCCTTCTGTATCTGTTGCCATTATTCTAACACCTGAAGTTCAGCGACTGCTTCACCGCTTATAACAAAATTTGAGATGTAATATGCTGCGAGCTTATAGCTGGTAACGATGGCATATTTTTAAAAATCGGTGCATTGGCGGCAGAGTAGTAATTAGAATGAGGGGCAATGAAAACCCTCATAATCTGCTGAACTTCGTTTTTCAGTGCATTTGAGGTCCCTAATCATTGTTCACTTTTTTGGGGAGGGGAGATGACTTTTATGTTCTACATCCGACAGACATATTCATCGAATATTGGCTTTCAGGGCACATACGTGTATTTTCTTAACACACCATCGGTGAGTGAGAGTGATAAATGCATGAGTGATGAAAGAGGGAGAAATGCTTTCTAGTGACTAGAACCAGCAGTGCATAGGTCTACAAACGGGCCGTCATGCACCTCTTCTTACCTTAGTTCCCAAGTCCAGCCCTTATCGCAGGGATGAGGATGGCATTGGGTCCTGCCCATCTTATATCTTCAAGCTCAGGAATGCTTGAACCTAGTATGGTCTGCGTATGATACCCAATGGCAGGTGTCCCTGAATGTGTGCCGATGACTCTTCCTCTTCGCCACAGCGTATACACGTCGAATCACTTGCCACCCCCATCACATACAAGTGACGTTTGAAGGTGTGAAGTGTGAGTGATAGAGTGTATCTTGTAATTGGGTAACCTCACTAACTGCTACACTGAGTTTGAGAAACAGTGTTATAGACCCTTCATGTGTTAACTGTATCATCATAGTAAATTTGGCAAGCAGTGAGTGTAGGGTCAAGATGAGAGGAAAGTCGTAGTCTTAAAATTAATTGCAGGAAGTTTGCATTGACAAGACAGCCCAGAAAAGTTATATAAATAGTTTTGCGAAAAAAGTGTCAAAAAGTAATGTAGATATTATTCTACCTCTATAACGATATTTGGACGAAGTAATGTAACTGGGAAAAACTTAGGTCGAGATATTTCGATTCGGTTTTAGAACTTGGAATGGTATCAACAAAAAGCTTGACTCTATAATCTGAAAGCACCGATCCTATGTTACAGAAATCTTTCAGGTTATTTACTACTGTAAGTAGCAGGGTCCAAATACTTTAGAGTTTTCGTAAATTGATCCACAGACGTCGTAACGATGATGAAAAGAAGACTAAAAACACGCTCAAGTTTTTTTGTCTAAAATGGGGATTGAGGGATTATGTACTCTAAAAATGTATGTAATTGTAAAGGACTGACTGTCCCATAATCTTCTCGGCAATTACCTATACTCTCACCTCTCAAACCTATTTGCCTTCAAATAGAGTAAATGGTGATTTTAAAGTTCAGCGATTGATCATATGTATGTGAAAAACCATCGTACGTTTTGGCGCCCGACACTACGCAGAATTTCCCTTTTTGAATTGCACTATTTGGATTTTCATAACTAAGGCAAAGACAAATCCTTTATACTTTTTAGAAACCGATCCAGTTGGCACCCTAGTAATTATGGAAAAATTAGAAAAAGAGAAAAAAACATTTTGATATTGATATGGGCAAATTGTGGGCGGAAGGGATGTGGGGCTGGTTTCACCAAGGATTTCCTAGTTTCCTATGGAATTTATCCCAGCAGTACCCTGTGATTTCCAACCTTTATTGCTGCATCTGTACTCATTCACGTTCAGATAGAGAAAATAACGATGTGTAACTCCCTGTGCAGAAACGATTCCTAGGTTTGGGGGGGGCAAGGCATTGCCGCTATCGTCCTTTTTGAGCTATACTAATGCGCGGAAAGTGCCTTAAAGACCTTTCTTTTTTAACGAATGTTTTTTGTTGCAGAGCTCCGTATCTTCTGGCCAACAAGCCCCTTCCTCTGCATCCAGCACATCAGCTGCCCAGCACCTACCGTCGCCTTCGTCCGTCTCGCCGCCCGTCAGCATGGCCGTGACGTCATCTTCCGCTGCCCCCGGGGGCAGCCCGCCAGCAGGGGCGGCGGCCGCCGCCTCTCAACGATGTTGCGACACCGGCCGCCCCCTTTTCACCGACCCCCTAACGGGACAGACCGTGTGTTCGTGTCAGTACGAGCTGCTCGGGTACCAAAGGCTAGCAGGGGCGGCAGGGGTTCCCACCCTCCCCGCGCTCTCCATGTACAGTGCTCCCTATCCTGAAGGAATGGCGGCGTACTTTCCCGCCCTAGGGGCTGACCAGCCGCCCTTCTACACCTCTGCGGTAAGTGGATTTTCCAGTTCCTGACCTGATATTGTGACTATGTCGTTGGATCCAATAATTGGATTCATATAGGTGTTTCTCCATGTCAAAAAAGTCGCTACTGCCAATATACGTCTAAAATCTCCTACCAGGGTCCAAACATCATAAGGTATACAGGGTTGGAATAAAGTATGGAACCAAGCAAATATCTGTGAAACGGAAAGGGCGATATTGCTGAAAATTTGCAGGTAAATGTAGTGACTCATAATGCATCCGAAGATATTATGTTAGCTATACATGTGTTTCCGGTCTAACCGGAAGTACCGTCAACATTTTTTATTTAAATGGGACACCCTGTATATTTTTGCAGATTTTAATACATCTTTTTTTTTTCGAATACGTCCATAGCGGGTTTAGTATTTGTTTCTGTAAAAAGGGGAAAGATAAAGCTTTTTTATTTGTCTCACAAATGCATCCGTGGCGGTCTGCGGTCTTCCCGTTTTAGGTAAATTTTTAATATTTCCAGTTAAATTAAAAGGTTTTAGTGCTTTAGTCACCGTGCGAGTTCTCACGTGATCGCCAAAACCGACCATCATTAAGACTTTAAATGGCGGGCATTTTAAACATCTGAAACGATAAAGAAGCTTTATCCTTCCCGTTTTTACAGAAACTATTACTAAATCCACTATGGACATAGTCGGAAAAAAAAGATGTATCAAAATCTGCAAAAATATACAGGGTATCCCATTTAAATTAAAAAAGTTGACAGTAGTTCCGGTTAAACCGGAAGTACACTAATAGCTAGCATAATGTCTTCGGATGCATTATACGTCACTACACTTGCCTGCAAATTTTCAGCAATATCATTCTTTCCATTCCAAAGTTATTTGCTTGGTTCCATACTTTACCCTAACCCTGGATATTAGTAGTATTATTCATAGCAAAACCTTGCGTGTCGGCCTCAGAGTAACAACTGAATATAGAGATAGTAAAAAACTAATTCTAATAGGCCGACATCTTTTCTTACGTTGTCATATTGACCACCAGTTACGGCAATCATAATTATCTACTATCGTCAAAATTGTATAGTATCCAGAAATATTCCATTCTACGTTAAAAAAGACGGTATTTTGATGGCTCAGGAATGATTATAGCAAAATCAATAGATATGTTGACCTCTACTGCGTTACTGCATATTTCTTCATCATAAACACAAACTCTGAAGTCTTGCATAAATTTTGAGGAACTGGCAACGCCGATATAATTTTTATGCGACTTATTTACGGTAGAAGCTCGACTGTCAAACGTTCTTTTTGTTTGTGCGTCTTTTATGCTTCGTCAGTAAAATCGAATTCGCTATTTGTTGGTAACTGTAGTGAAGCTTTACGGACGTGCTGTGCTACATTCGAGAGTAGTTTAACAGTTTTTCGAGATGGAACTCAAAAAGTGCAGTGTTTGTAGCATGGGTTGCATTGGAAGAATTTTCAGGTTAGTTGGCGTTACACAGCATTGTTTACAATTTGAACTGTCACTGCGAGTTCACAGCTGATCAATGTTTGGAGGCTGAAGTGTCAAAGATGATGGCTTTGAGCACGCCATGCTGAAGTGGTTTGTTTACTACCTCTATACTCAGTAGTTAGTCTGAGGTGTCGGCACATGGCGCATACGGGTTAAAGTAAAAAGGTCACCCTTGAAGGTCACACCTTGTATGCTCTTTTGAGCATTGGCTGATAAATAATTGCACATTAAATTTTGACACTTCCTATTGCCTGGCAGATCCTCCAGCGACGCTTTTTTCTTGGACTGTAACATGGCCAAGAGCCAGACTACGTTGCAGTCCCCGTAATGTGTTGGTTGATTGTACTAGAAGTCATAAGAATAAAAGAAAGAAAGAAACTTTATATTGACTATAACAATGCCGGAGCTGGGTGACATTGGACATAACATCGATAACAAGTACACATGTTAAGGCCAGCTGTAACAAGCAACACCAATCATCTTTATCAGCAAATGGGTCCGGATATAAGCAGTAAAATGACATTTTAAGTAGACAAATATATGTTTACTATCTAAATTTGCACTTTTTTTCCAATTATATACCATTAGATTGACAGCGTATCGGGAAGAGAAATGTGAAGTATGCGCTTTATATATTGGTGATATCAAGAAATATGTGGACTACCATCACAAGTGGTTCTACCTCTAAGTTTTCTTACATGCGTGCCTGAGCAATCAAGTGATTGATTGTATCCAATACTTTCCAAGGTCCAGTATTGCCTTATGTCAAACAAGAAGTGCCACAATGAGCATTTTGTTTTGATAAACAGATCTGCCAAGGAGTCATTAATTCTAGCTTGTTGGCTTACAACTACATGAAACATGATCTGGCATGATCGTGCTTAGTCAATACTAATATCTGCTGCAGTTCTGAAAATAGCAATAAAACCAAGCAGAGGCATTGCAGTGACGCGTCACTTCCAGCCACTTTTCCGTTGGCGAGCGGTAGGTGGTAATCTTTGACTTTTTTTACCACCGTTCTAATGCAGCCTGCATGTTAAGCTATTCTCAGATTTCCTAATGAATGATTTGTTGAATAACTTCCTTGGATTTGATACTAAAAATCCATGAAGGTATGTGTTACTGTCCTGTTGAAGGCAAATGGAACGTACTGGTTTCCAACCATTTCAGAGCTTAATATCCTAGTTAAGACCTACAAACGAATTCATTCTACTATATTGGAACAGTGGCAGACATTTGGCCATTTTTACCAACCCCACAGAACTAACACTGATAATACTAGAAACCTTACGTCCTATAAAGCTCCTCCTTGGCGAACCTACCAGACTTCTTGATGAAAGTTGGTATGTACGACCATTTCAATGAGTATAGTGACTCCTCCCTGAACTCCGTCGTGCCGAATATCTGGAACCTAAGGCTGCGATACACAGCACATCTGCCCAGGAAGTTAAACTCATCTTGAGCATACAGGGTTCCCCTACGACTCATGGGTGACAAATGTTTATTCCGCAGGCAATGGTCTGTGGGAGCCCCCCTTCAGAAGGTTGAGCGTCTCTCTGCCTTTATTCAAAATCCTCAGCGTGCGGCCTTTGTCACAGCTGAATCTTTTAGCTTGCCTACAACCATCTCACTCTAACCAGGCTTTCGTCAGTACCTTGTAAGCCCAGTGGCCCAGGACAACGTTGACCCTGGCGTCCGCTTATTCCAAGCATTGGTTCGGGGCCCATGCAGGAGCTGCCGGCCCTTGGAACCATCGCTTGGAACAGTGTAGGTAGTAACATAAACTAAATTATATTAATTATAATAAAGCTATAAGTAAGAGGACTATTTTCTTATAGAATAAGACTGTTTCAATAGGTCTATACATTACATAAGTGATTAAGCTGAGTTCGGTTAATATTTTTGAGTAACTGTCTGGCATGGTAGATATATTTGTCAGTAAAACATGTCAACCTTTTTCTCGCAAAACTAAATTTCCACGTGCACTCATTATTGTTGTACCTGGCCTTGTATACGTTATCAGTTCGAATAGGTGTTTTAACATGAACATCTTGCACTAATAATTAAATAGATATATGTAAGGTAGTACATTTAAGCTGAAGGTTCTGAATATAGATTGTACTAGTAAAAATGATAATTTACTTTGTAGTTATGTAACACGTGTTCATCGCTGATGAGTTGTAGTTGTAGATATTTCGATAATAATATCGACACGTGTGGTACCACTATCACAACGCAAGTGTTGTTTAAAAAAATAAGAAATATGTATTCGTATTTCTAATTTATATCATCTTTTCTGACGTGACGATCGCAATAATAATATTGTACGTGGTACCACTTAAGCCTGGTCCAGACGCTACGTTTTCCGCAACGTTTTGTCTGTGCAGTTAAACGTTGCGGAAAAAACGTTGCGTGTGGATAGCAAAACGGTGCATTTTTGAGAACTGCGTGGAGACAGTACAGTTGCGGCGATAACTGAGCTGGTAAGAAAAGTTTTATCCATGAACTGCACAAAGAAGTCGATGCGTGTAGACATTGGCTCCGTCTTCTGATACATTTTGTTCGCTGATTTCCTGAGAGCTTTTGACTGAGCTTATCGCGTTATATGGAAGTTTCCAATGCACTTGGCGTATCAAATCCAACAAATACAGTGACAGAGACAAGAAGAAGCAGGCATATTAGATTTTGGTAGATAAATTCAAAGAAAATGTTCACCGCATATAGAAAATTAATTATTAAAGGAGTGTTTACGAAAACAAATCTGGTCGATTTGGGGCTTGACAGTACAATATCTACAAGCCATATTTGTGCTATATCGATTTGTTGTATTTCTTAAACGACTAAAATGGTTTTGTCAATCATTAGGTTCGCCACGTAATTCACGCAGTAATCTGACGTGGGTAAAGTGTTGTATTCTTAAGGAGCCATTTACTCGACCACCCTGAACGTCGGATTCTGTTTGAATATTCCATTTGTTTCCTCTTCTTCACAAGATAACATACAAAAATTTACCAGAGCAGTACTTCCTCCATGATCGGTGTCAATAAGACTGCGTGAAAATGAATACAAAATGGCACCATGTGGATGCTCTGTTTTTGCAACGTTTCCCTTCTGGACTAGCCTTTACACGTGTCTGTATGCATGCAGCGCTTTTTTTTTGGTGTGTTACTGGCGCATAAGCTAACCAGAGTAAGTGGCTCCTCTGACACCGCGGTTACCCTGGTATGGTCGCTAGGACATATCTTCTCGAGTAACCACACTACATCAATATTTATTCATCTCTTCTTCTGCATCTTCAGACTCTTATGTCTCCCTTCCTCCGAAAGGATTAGAAGTTCAGTGTGTTTCTATACGTTTCTGTTGTTCGTCTTCTTCCTGGATTGCTCTTTTGGTGTTACCTTGGCCACCCACCTAACTGTACTCCACACAGCTCTGCTCTCTCATCAAATATACTATATTTTGTGTTGTTATTTGCCGCCCCATGCGAATTAATGTAGTGCTGTACTGTATCGAGACGGTACGGTTGCAGTAGAGAAGCATCTTGAGCTGCAAATAGCATCTGCAAATTTTGTTCAAATTGGACTAGTGACTCAGCTTGCTGACTATATGCTGTTACTTGCATCAAGGATCGTTCTGCAATGTAGAAGGATCTTGGATGACATTTCCGCAAGACATTACATGGTCATTACGAGTCACTAAGGTGGCTGCCAAGTCATGCTGAAGTTTGCGGTAATGAGACGGCGGAGGACCGAGAAATAATTTCTTAGCTCTGCTCGCTGTGAGGCTAGCAGCAGATACCATTAGAAGCAAAACATATATGTCGTTGCAAAATCAACCTCTTATGAGTTGGGGAGGAATCTCTGAACATCTCCGTCAAGCTAGTCAACTTATTTTAGGACCTCAGGCCAAGGTAGGGCGGTTCTGTTTCTCTCACTGGATGGAAGCCAATTAATATTGCTTGTGGGTCTGCTATTTAGTCATAAAACCTTCAATCGTCACTTGCATGGGGTGGCAACCTCCTGACGTGTTCCTGCTGGGGCGAGGAGGTGGAGTCCTCGACACACATTCTATGCCACTGTGACGCCTTTAGGTTTCACAGGTAGGCAGCACTAGGTTCAAGGGTCCTTATTACATAACAGTTCCATCTACGTGAAAAAAAATGCACAGAAAAACTTTTTGTACACGAAGTTGCGATCGTCGCCAATTTTTTAAACATTATTTCTACGCATCGCTGATTATTCTAATGATATCTGATCGTCGGTTAATGATAGTATACATTGAAACCGTGAAAGAATCAGCATTAAACTATGAAAACATAATACGAAGAGATTATTATCTCCTCAATCTCAATGGCGATTATTAAACACTGTCCTGCATGTTTGGAGGAATGATTTTGTTATGATAGACCTATGAACAGCATGTATCAAAAGATAACAAGCTGAGTGATTATCAAAGCATTGATTGTACAAACTCCTTCATCTATTTGCAGAAAACACTCGCCAGAGATCAACTACTGGTAACATCAAATTTACGAATAGCAGTAGTCGTTCGTAGTGTTAGTGACCGGAGACAATAGATTCATGGTGGTAACTTAATTAAAAATTGATGTACATCATTTCGTCGCATTGACGACGCCATAGGCGCAAAGTTAATGATGGCGTTTCATGACTTGATGTATTTTTTTTATTGATATCTTTTCGCTCAATCTAACGGGATGTTCCAAAACCAGCAATTCTCGTATTTTGAGCAAACAGGTTTAAAAAAAGTTGTTTTTATTTATACATTGGAACCTGAATATCTTCTACAACGTTTACAGATCATAAAATGTAATGTGTTTGTCGATTACGAGCCTTTGCCGCATGGTCAATAGGAAATAACATCATTTATGATAATTCTGAGTAGATGTTAATGGTCAGCAGTCAACGTATGAATAAGTCAAATTCATTAGGATACTCGATTAGGACGACAAACACGTTGAAATTTGAAAGATTTATGTTCAACCTCACCAAGAGACGTTACCTGATGGCTGGAAATGTGCACATATTGAGAGATAACTACTGGTTTCAACATAATCAGGGACCTCTAATCGATAATGATGTGTTGCCTTATTTGTAGTTTATTGCTAGCTTATTAAGGACGAGCCACATCACTTTATGTCATTATGGTTTTTTTTGACATGACGTGAGGAGCTTAGTTCCAACATTTGTCAGGACCGTATTTGGCCTACTGAAAGAGCATATGTTTAACGAATATTCAGCAATAATAATTGTTAAAGCTTTGTATTGAGAGGCTAAAAATTTGAAAGTTATTTTGTCGGAAAGCTTCAGATACTACAAGTGTCAAAATTATTAAGCTTGTTTGTTGTACCAACGCTTTATACTTGTTTGAATTCTATAAGATAGATATATTTGAAAATGAGCCTTAGATATGAAATCTATATTTAAAAAAAAACCTATATTTCGATTTAACCTATACTATATCGGTAGTAAATGCTTTGGATTTTAATTAGTTTGGGAAGGATACTTGTTTAGTTCTACAGCTTCAGGGTCGTATTCATAGTCGATACTTAAGGGCCTCTTAATACTTGAGGGTGCCTTACGTAAGGCTCCCTTGAGTAATACTCAAGTAACGAAATGTCAACATGACATGTCAACATAACATGTCGTTACAGTTAAGGCGATTTTGTAGGTTAATTTTGGAGAACGATGTTTCAGTTTCTGTCACATCCGAAAAAATGTCCGGCACAAAACAAGAATTACTGGCACAAAACAGAAAGAGATAACAGAAAACATAAAAGTGCGTAGGAATAGATATAACAAATTCACTTATACTTGAAATAATATGACAACGTCGCTGAATGAACCCCGCTGTCTGGTAGATGTTGTCTAGGAAACAGATACGCAAGGAGTAACCCTCAAGTAAAGCTTAATTCAGATGCACACGACATCCGACAATACGACGGTAGGAAACTGTCCCTATTGGTTGAAATTCAAAATGATGCCAAATGAAAATATCTCAACCAATAGGAACAGTTTCGTACCGTCGTATCGCCGGATGTCGTGTGCATCCGAATTAAGCTTAACCTTCAAGTATCCCTTGACTAAGGGATACTTGTGAAACGACTATGGATACGGACCTTAATTATCTCCTTCACTCAATTTTAAACAGGAGTTTTGGTATTATTTTGAAAACCTCTAGAATGAAAAATAAATTCGATGAATTTATAATAGAAGGAAATAAATCTGAAGGAAAATTGACGAAAATAGTAAAATACGTGAATCTTCCACTTGAATATATTTACATTAATAACAATATGATAGAAATGTATTTCAATGCTGCTATTTTTTTCAGGTCAATAAATATTTTCGTTTATAAATATTTTGAAAACTAGAATTTGGATTTTAATTTTGTAGAGTACTTGAATAAAAGAGTCAATGGATTAACCACTTTTGGTGAAAAATATCCCATTTGGTACCTATTCTTTATTTCTTACGTTTGAGCATTTTGGAACTAATTTAACAAAACTTGGAATTCGATTCGATGAATCTAAAATATACGAGCATATAGAAAGTTATATATTCACAACATGTTGGATCTAGATATTGTCAAAACAATATTGAGGTGCTATAGGAAATATACAGGGTGTCCCACGACTAAGACAAGCATAATGTCGGAACTGGGCAGTAGTAGCGAATTATAATTTTGGGGGTGTAAATTAGAGCAAATATAGTATCTTTTTGTATTATTGTGTCACCCAATGAGGAATTTGTTTTTGGTCACGTGACGTCCGATTCAAAATGTTTAATGGGACACCCTATATATTTGTAACTTTTTGTGTTCCCCCCATAAAATAATTCCAACAAACTGGCACACTTGTGGTCTAAAGTGATTAATTCAAGAGATACAGGTACTTAAAGGACTGTATCACTACCATTATGAAACACTACCAAAGTAATTTAACTGTAGGGGTACATGTTATAATCAATGGTAGTGGTACCATCCCTTAAGTACCTGTAGCTCTTGAATAGATGTCTTTAGACCCCAAGTGTGCCAGTTTGTTGGAATTGTTTTAACGGGGGGAATACAAACAGTCACAAATATACAGGGTGTCTCATAAAAATTTTTGAATCGGACGTCACGTGACCAAGAACAAATACCTCATTGGGTGACACAATCACAGAAAAAGATACTATATTTTCTCTAATTTAAGTCCCCAAAATTATAATTCGCTACTACTGTCCAGTTCCGGTATATTGCTTGTCTTAGGGCCGGTTTCTCAATGTCCAGTTAAAGTTCCAGATAGCGTTGCTATGGATACAACTGTCAGATAAGATTTACGTGACTTCGTAAGTTTAGCCTTCAATTGGTTAAACGATTTATCTAACAGTTGCTGTTATCTTGCAGATAAATATTTAACTGGACATTGAGAAACCGGTCCTTAAACGTCGTGGGACACCCTGTATTTTTACTTTAAGACGTAGTAATAGTAATGGGGAGGCGAATCCAGGTAAATTATCTTTGACACTTTTTGCCAACCCCATAGAACCATCAAAATATGAACATTAGTATCTGGAGAACTCTTTTTTTATTAATAGTCAAAATGTTCCTTAAGCTTACCCATTTGTCTATTTTTGTTATATTATCATAAACAGCGTAAACCCATGAGTACGACATTAAAGTTATTAATGTCGCAACAGAGACGAATTTCGATAATAGCTTTCCCTTCAAGTGTTTCATGATTTCTACTAGAAAACCATATATTTCGCATATCTAGAAATACCAATCCAGCTACATTTCAGTCAGCAATTAAATCAAATTAACAGGCGTGAAAATATAATTTTATAGTAAGCTATTAAGGAGGTGATGATGGAGTCATTAAACAATTATTACTTCTGCACTATTTGGTTTTTAATTGCAAAGCGGAACTTGGATATTTATTACATATTATTGTAGCATAAACGTCGTACATTATACCTATCACCACTTTTTTCTCTAATTGCTTCATAAGCATATAACATGACACCGCACGTGTTTAATATTGTTCCACTGCCAGGGTCAGACTAGCCCATTTTGTACTCTCATAGGATGTTTGTAAGCAATGAATGCATGATTGGCCATTGGACAAAAGGGTTTTGAAACAAGCTTGTATTGTAAACTATTGTACTTCACTGTCTAATAAATAGAACCGTGACGTGAGGCAAACACGAAATTGTTGACCATTCTGCTGCCTCTGCAGTACTTCTTAAATAATTAATTATACATATCCAAAAAAAAAAAATCTGAATATGACTGCTTGGTCATATGCAAAAATGCCTAGAAGTTGAATATGTTCAACTTTAACCAACTTTTCAAGAAATCGTCAGGAAATATAGATTTATAAATGGGATTTCTAAAATTTATCTGGCGGTTATCTCTTAGTTCCATTACCGTACATTAACAAAGACGAGTAGGGTCACTTGCCGTGCCGACTTTAATGTGAGTCTCACAAATGTGAGCCGCTTCGATTTGAGAGGGGTTCCCATCGTGCCGACTCGTTTACTTACAGGGAATCCGACTGCGCGATATTGTCGACGTCAATGGTCGACGTTCACTTTACTTATACGGGGGTCAATAGAAATGAATTCTACAGTATAGATAGAATATAATTTATTATTCAATAAACCATTCAACACAATAACTGCAGATGCAGCTACCGATTGTATCCCGTGCACCGTGTCGCGTGTTAGGTGGTGTAAGGTGTTAATGTGCAGTGGTTCCATTATGTTTTACTTGACCTATAATAAAAAATATTTACTTGAGTTTACAAACTTTACTGATGCTTCTGTTATCTCTATTGCATTTATACAAGGATAAAATTTGACAAAAAATTTATATTGATATTTGACTGCATTTCCGCGAGGCGGCTTTTGCTGATGTTTGATCTTAAGGTGTTAATTTCCATGTGCTTTAGTTTTACACAGTACTGAAACTTTAATACATTTGAAGCTCCAAGCACCTGATTTATCAAAACACAAAAACTACTCTTTTGGATAATAGAATATTTACTCATTTGGATTACTCAATAAACCCAAAGACAAGTTTAATAGTAACTCACCAACCTTCTGTGTTTTTTTAACGAAACCGTTGCGTAACGCTTATAACATTACTTACTCCATTTTCTAATGCAATAGTTTTCCGCTACTATTATCATTTTACCCTGCATGGTAACTATCTGGTATTAATTTGTCAATTTTTTTTCGGCTACAGAAGCATATTTTACGCTTAAAATTAGAATATGGCATACGTTTTTTTATGGTCAGCCTCCCGCAAAGGCTGAAAGCCTATGGCGTTGTAGAAGCGCTGCGAGAGGATAAGTATCGGTGCACGTTAGATTTGAAACGCTCTAGGTTGTAGCCGTCGGGAAACAAATTCCCCGACAGCTTATCCCACAGCGTCGAACTTCTCCAAAAGAAGGAATGCTGGAAAAGACTGGTTCGGGAAGTAGGGACCTTGACCTGGTAAGGATGAGCTCACAGAGCCTCTCTAGTGTTCCTCGTTCGGACGGTCTTTGGAGTTATTATTTGGGAGAGCTCACTCATGTTCCGTGATAGAATCTGTAAAACAGGGACAGGTCAACCAACCTTCTTCGATGTTTCGGGCTGTGCAAGTCCTTTGTGAGGTTAGGCGTTCCAGAAGCTTTAAAGAGTACTTCGGAGCACATCTCCACACATGGGAGCAATACTCCAACGAATGTCAGATATGTGCCTTGTAGAGCAGCAGTATAGTTGCTCCTACAGCGGAACAAAACTCCAAGCTTCTGGGATGCCGTTTTAGCAATACTGACGACGTGGTCGTGCCAGGACATGTTACTGTTGATGTTGATTTCCAAAAGCTTGATGGAAGGTGACTTGACTATTGGGTGACGCTCCATTTCCGCAGTTGGTAAGCCAACTTAAGACTTCTTTGTCAGTGTTGTACTCTATTTATTAATCCTCTCTCGACAATAATTGTTTTGATATCTACGTCGATACTATATTAATGTACTGTCGTCTGCGAATCTGTAGATTGGATTGGATGTTATTTCCAGTACTTTGTTGATGTAACGGTACGAAAGTCGCACCGATGCGTTATAAAATATAAGACGATTTCTCAAATACCTTTCTTTCAAAAACGATGGGACATGTCCATGTCATTGTACCAGTCCATGATGTTAATGAGATCTGAGCTTCAACCTTTAGAGCTGAGAAAGATAAACAGGGCCTGATATTTCTATTAAATTTCACAATAAGGTTAATTCTCCCATTTTGGTAGCAAAAATCGATTTCTACGTGCCAAATATGGCCCATGCTCAAAACAAATGTTTTAGCCAAGCCTCCATTGAACTTTATATGTACAAAATTCAATGGAGATATTTCGGAGATATACTCTGCTTCTTTCAAAATACATGTCTCACTATTTTTTAGTCTCTGACTTCAGTTGAGCTTAGGTACCCCTTTTGATTCTAATTTTTAACTTGGGTTAACTCATCATTTTATCATCATATTTCGAATATACATATTTTCGTATAATTGGATATAGACCTGTTGGGCAATAAAGGATTATTATTATTAGTATTTAGGGGCTAAAGGGTGCCTTATATTTTCCAGAATAGCTGCAAGGCTACTGACCAAGTGACCATGATGAACAGCTGATGAGGCTGGTTAACATAATTAATTCCAGGAACTTCAGTCAGTCCCTGTTCTCAAGTTTTGTTCTCTGTGGAGCTTGCCAAAAATCTATTGTAAGCACATCATAATGAATTATCGCCTCGTCAGAATCGTAAAAGTTGTATTTTTTTCAAGACAACAAAATGATATATTGGCTGTAGAACGCCTACAATGTTAACAACTTGTTTACAAAGTCACAGGTATTAATTAATATCTATTTGTAACTGAGCTATGCAAATCCGTCCGCTCAACCACACTTTTTGCGGCTATTCGATTGCAAAGCTATTATAAATATACTGAGACATGCTAAGACATATGTCGGTTTATTATTTTACAAATTTAATATGAATAATTAATGTGTTTTTCACGCAAGGTTCTTTATTAACTGGTTCGGAGCTTACAGGTTGTAAATGGGACTAGTTTTTCGTTTAGAAAGTGACATTCTTCGGCGACTGAATACAGCACAGATCTACTTTATGGATGACATATTATGCGCGTATTGACGTTATATGCATCCTTTCAATGGTAATTAATATAGATTATGTTTTTGTATGAATGATGAGTGAGACGGATACTCAGACCATTATATCGAACCAACTTTTCTTCGGTGTAAAGGTGCCTTTACACCTAGCTGTAAACTATGCATCAAATACCAAATGTACCCGAAGATTCAATACCCATAACGGGTAAACGGTGTCCATTAACGGTTTTCTGCATAATTGTAGCCATTTGCGTAGTTGTGCCTTCGAAATTTCTTGAATATGCTAGGGTTTATTATCATCACATTTGCTCCAGTATCAGCTAACATCTTACATTGTACACTTTCTATTTCACCTATGGGGCTCTCCTTATTGTACCCAGCAAGCTTTTGTGCTCTAAAAATAGCCGGTTCTAGTTTTCTGGCTCAGCATTAGCTTCAGTCTCTACTGATTCTTTTGCAACCTGCGTATGGCAGCCTACCCAGCGATGCCCCTTCTACCCCATGTCCATCATGTAAACTTCTCAGTTCCTTCTAGCTTTGTGCGAACTGGCAGGTTTCAATGGAAGGTACCTCTTCTCCTTGGGGTGAACATAGAGGCCATGCTTTCTACTTCATCGTGTTTTTTGTCATTGCGGTGGCTTTTGTGGTAGCTTCAATTTCAAGAGCCTTGACCAAAGTATCCTGTAAATTTCTGTCCAGGTACGCAATGCTTTCGACAAACGCGCGAGAAAGGATGTATTTCTGTGTCTCGTTAGGACTGTTGACGAATGCTCGTTTAGCTAGGCTTTGGAGTAGACTTCGTATGCAAGCTTTGATGGCCTTGCGATTGTGTGTAGGCTTGCCAAATTTTTTTTTTTTTTGTAAGAAAAAAGTATAATAGGATTTAACTAGGAAAAAAACAGTATTTTCGAGAAAAAACAGTTTTTAATTTTTTCCATGTTTTAAACAGATACTTTTTTGGAGCTTTTCGCAAAGCTTATAAAAAAACTATCATTTCTGAAGGCATCATACTTTAGGTCAAAATTAAACTATGTGAGTAGCTCGTTTTCCATTAAATTGATTGAGGCTCAGTTCCTATCATCTCGCCACTTCGCATTCAGCACAGAAAATACCCTTACTATGAATGCCGAAGTGGCAGGAACAGAAATTAAATATGAAATAAGGTTGGTAATATTAACGAATTCTTCTGAAGCATTTAATAGCAAATAACTTAATTTTTTGCCTGTGTTCATGTTAGTAAAACCTTTATGGCTGCGGATAAAGATCCGGGGTCAATGTTAATATAAAACAGTATATTAGATAATATTTTTAGGTTAAACAGTAACAGTAACATAGTGAAAAACAGTATAATACTGTTTGTGTTAACAGTATGGCTGGCAGCCCTAATTGTGTGGGTATTACTTTGCTACTACGCAAGTGCGTCTATCGAGAAAACCTGGTGCTACAGCTATTGAACCACACTCATCTAGATTGTTCTCGTAGCTCCTCTCACCTTTCCTTTACATGGTGTTTCACTTGCTGTAGCTGTTCCTTAACGTGTCATCAGAGCACAGAGTGAAAGAACTTAGAATGCAAAACATGTTGACATGTTCTTTGTACGAATTTTTCCAAAATAAAATTCTATATTTGGGCTGCAAGAGTAAGTTATACTGGTAAGAAGGCTTTCGGCTTTAGATTTATCACTTATGTTACTACTGGGCCTTAAACCCATAAGCTCTGCATTATATCAGGGCTGCGTCATTGCTAAATTATTCTGCGTTAACCATGGCAACTTCTGATAAATCTTTAGCTTGTTCTTACTTCTTATATTTTACCTGACTTTCGATAGCTACGCAGAGTTTGAAATATGCCAATTTATTGCATTTAGGATACCAATAAACTATAGTTTTCTAGCATGCGTCTGAAAATCAGTTTTTCACTCTGCTGGACTAATAAGACCTTTTCCAGGAAAAATCTATATTTCGGACCGCGGCATTTAAGCCAGACATGAGATGTGTGATAACTGTATTACCTTAGCACGTATTTTGCGTTGAAGGCTATACAGGCAGAAGTGATTGACATAGAACTAGTATGAATACTAGATACTTCTGTTATCCACAAGCCATCCTCACACCACAAAGTATGCAATCGCTGCATCCTTGAATAGTGCTTCTTAAGTAAATAGAAGCATCCAAGGCTGCCTTCGTTCGGCATTCTAATGGTCAAGATACTCACCGCTGTACGACATACCGGCATGGTTCACAGTGCAGACAGCAACCGCCTAGGTATCCACGCTTTCCTTGGTGGTATAGGAGGATTATGATACTCCCACATAACAAAAGTATATACAATGTACATACATTGGATATCGAATCAACGGATATGTATATCCACAAATGGAGCAAGAATGTCCAATGGATGTCAAATAGACATCAAAAAACTATACATTGCATGTACGTTCGTCGAGAACTTTCACATCCATGGCACATCCATAGAATGTACATATGTACGTCTAATGTACGTGCATAGTATATATGTAACGTAGTCCAGGTATGAGCATGAATATTCATAATATATACCATGTACATACATACCAAAGTATATACAATGTACATACAATGTATATGTAAATATATCCACAAATGGAGCATGAACGTCTATTGGATGTAAAATAGACTTAAACAAATTTACATTTCATGTACGTTTGTCGCGAATTTACACATCCATGGTATATCCATAAAATGTACCTTCATGTACTTTTAATGCACATGCATAGTGTATGAAAGTTCAATGTAGAGGCAGAAAGAAAAACAAACTTCATCATGTATTGTTATTAATACAATTTAGAGTTACAATAATAATACTTGGCAAAATCGATTACTATGATTGTCATCTCTTTCCTGTTGAATGGCATGTTTAAAGTCGCAAAGAAATCAAGGTTATAAAATTTTGTAGGTGGTTTGTTTCGCTTACGACTTACCGTCAAACGCTGGATGCGAGTGTTATCAGTAGCCAGACGATAAGTAACATTGAACAATATTACACTCGATCAGGTAATCAGGCACAACCAGCACTAGCACACAGCACAAGCTAACTAGGACGAATGGCTAGAAATCAGCAATAGCGGCACTAGCTGTCCTTCGCGCAGGCGTAAACTACTAGATGTATATATGATACATACACCAACATCTTATGTATATTCACATAATGCATATACCTACGTGAAAATACATAGTATATCACACTAGTCAATATCATTTTTCATATGTACATTTAACGTCCTATGAATATGCCAAGTATACATCTTCAAACTGGAATATTTAATGTACATTTTGTGGATGTACATATCCATATAGTGTTATGTGGGCTATTCTTAGCCGAAACACGCTACTATAATAACTCAACGTTTTTAATCGGCGGCGGCGTTGCTCAGGACTTCGAGCATTGTTGCTTTACTTGCGGCTACTTTGACATTTCTTTAAGCGCGATATGACGTGAACGAAAAAACCGTGACGAAGTGACATTTAGATAAATACAGCCGCATCCCCAATTTTGACCCGTTTGTAGCCAATTCTCAAACTAACATGAACATGCCCTCGTTGCTTGTCAGATAAATATTAATTCATAGATATTGATAAATAAATAACTACAATATCGGAGTCTTCCTCATCCTGTTTGCCGTTATTTGGCACGGTCGAAATAATTTATCCCTGCAACGCAAATATGCATGAAATGGCAACAACAATCGATTGAAAAGTTATAAATATATAACTTCCATTTATTAAACAAGCATTCAGTAGGCAGTTTATTACCACTTTACCCGTTTATAGCTAATGGCCCGTTGAAAATATTTCATGCGGATCGCTCTATGGAATAGCGATGGTTTGAGTAAACCATACGGATTAATATTGACTTATTAAGCTGAAAGTTCCATATTTGTGGAAAAAAATTACAATAATATACGATTTTATTAACCAATTATTGCATGGTGTAGCAAATTAATATATAGGGCTTATTGCGGTGATGTTTAACTAATCAGCTACTCTTACACTTAAATACAAAAGCTACAAGTATAATATATAAAGAATATTAAAAAAAATAGGATAAAAACAAAATAAATAAAGACAGAATCAGAAACAGAAAAGTGGTGAGTACTGCAATTAAAACATACGCCGCTTAATTTTTTTTTCGAAAGCAAAATGATGATCGTTTTATCGCTAGAGCTAAAAGAGTTGTATAGCTCAGCTGCAGTGTAGCTAAAACGACATTTAAATAGGGTAGATTACTATGGAAGTATCCTAATATAGCTCACGTTACGCAATGCTCTTCTATATACTTCGAAAGAGAATATCAACTTGTCTTGCATATAATTATTTAGGTTTACCAGTTGAAATAAGCTTTTCAATAGAGACTTGTCTTACCAGATCCTCAAATGTCATCCATTTTAAATCAAGGCATTTGGACGATACATGGTCAAACATCCTTAAATCGTAAATGAAGCGAATGCGATTATTTTGAAGGACTTGAAGACGTTTTTTCGTAGCTTGGTCAAGCCACGGAAAATATATAATGCCACAGTAGCTGAGATTATACTTTCACATATTTTTTTTTTAACTTTAAACTGGAGCAACTGTTTGTTGGGATGCAGAAGTATTAGCCTGACGTAAGTTTCATAGCAAATTAGCTATATGTCCTTTAAACCTCAGTTGGTGATTACACTTGACACCTAAAATTTCTAATTTCATTAGATACCTAGTTGTAGAGTGTTTGTTGTGTATTATTTGAGATTGATGACAGAAAACTGCTTCTGCAAAAGTTAAGTGTATAAGTATTTTGGTATAACTAGTACTGTTTTTTAGTGGTTTTCATCATATCTGTCTGATAGACATCAAGTCACTAAGGTCAATGGCTACATTTCAAGTAGGGCTTTGGTTGAGTATGGTGTTCCACAAGGTACTGTGTTGGGACCCCTAGATTTTATACTTTTCTTTAATGATATTTCTGTGACTGGTATTGGATGATGCAGTATGTATCTGCTTGCTGATGATATAGTCAACTGTTTATCTGGAAGTGATCTGAATATCTTCAATAACGGACAGGTGAATATTATCACGTCTAAAATTATCTTTCATCAACGTTCATTTTCTATAAATGCTGTATACATGTGTAAGAATATATCAAAAAGCTTGGCTGAACATATGGTAATAATTTTAGATTACTTCAGAACGCTGTATATAGTTTGTGTATGCTAGATAAACGTTAAACGCATAAACTAACAATAAACAGACAAACAAATGGTCACTTTAAGAACCCAAGCTGTAGCAAAAGCTATTTACTGAACGAAAAAGGTACGTGATCTTGATAAATAAGGTACATCAAATCAACGTATTAAACATTAATTTTGCGTCGACCACATTAACACAATGAGACGTCGGTCAATGACTAACATGCGTGAACCATTTGATAGCAACAGTGACAAAAGAACGTAATACACACATTCACAAGAGATATAGACCAACTTCAATAGGAATGAGGTCCTTCTTCTTCTTAGGGTATCAACTCCATTCGTTTTAGGCAATTGAAAGAAAATTAGTTATTCAGTTTATTTCGCAAGTGGTGTTGAAAATAATGAGTGAGGTTATAGGCAGCAGCTATCGATATGTGTGCCCCTGATTGCATACACAATGTTACATATTTCTTGATCGTTGCACTATATTCATGTTTATGCATTTATGACTATGACAGCATGTACTAATTAACATTGTATCAATATATTTTATATGCTTGAAAGTATCAGGTATCAGCAAGCTTTGGTCGAATAATAACATTCTTTTGTCTGTTGTTTAGTGTTTCGTCCATGCGCAAAGCGCTGCTGCTAAATCATATTATCATTAATAGATGAAATATGTAAAGACACTTCAAGCTCTATCGATATTGGTGTTTTTAAAAATATAGGTCTTGAAGAGCCTTAACTACCTCCTCAAATACGTCCTGCTATTCGATCCTTTTCTATAGTTGTTCAATAAAGTTTGGCAATGGGGCGATCATCGATTCATTCGCAGATTTTTGATTGAGCTTGTAGTCTAGTGAATATTTTTATTCGAATGAATCCATTCGAAAGTTGCAACTATTCATTCAGTAGTTATTCGACACAGTATTTTATTCCGCAGTGCCCATCGCTAATCTTGTCACCTCTTTAGCTTAGGTCTGGCAAGTAAAGTTGTACAGACCCTAGAATAAATTCATAATACTCTGCCTGAGACATTTAGTAACTGTTGAAGAATCTTTTTATAGCGCTAAATCACATATTTCAGGTTAGTGTCAGCCGGTAAACAAGCAGCTATTCGTGTCAAGCATATCCTAACATCTTTTAATAGGAGAAACACTAACATCTTTAATCTTCAACGTAACGCTCTGGTCATAAATCACGTTGAGAGCACAGCCACCTGACCATTGTTGACAGGACGTCTCTCCAAATCATCTTCGTGTACAAGGTGGACCACTCTAAACTATACAAAAGTTGTAGTCAATATATACAGATGTAATAAAACTGCTGAGGTCATCGTACATTTATGAGAGTGGTATAAAGCTGATTATGAAATTTTGCCAAATCAGATATCAGCATTATATAAAACAAATAACGACAACGGAGGGTCATCCAATAGTCGAGTCACCTTCCATCAAGCTTTTGGGGATCAACATCAACAATAACATGTCCTGGTACGACCACGTCGTCAGTATTGTTAAAACGGCATCCCAAAAGCTTGGAGTTTTGTTCTGCTGTAGGAAGCTGTATACACCAGAGCAACTTCTGCTGCTCTACAAGGGCACAGGTCCGACCATCGTTGGAGTATTGTTCCCATATGTGTGGGGATGCGCTCCGAAGCACTCTCTAAAGCTTCTAGACACAGAATACAGATACTTAATAGAGCAATTAGGCTAATCGGTATGCCTAACCTCACAAAAGACCACCACAGTCTGGAACGTAGAAAAAGGGTGGCTGACCTGTCCCTGTTTTACAGGTTCTATCACGGAAGATGTTCGAGTGAGCTCTCCCAGATAATAACACCAACCCTACTGAAAAATCAGTAGATCTACGGAATTCACCCTTAGTCTACTGATTTGTGTTGGAAATCTACTGATATATGGAATACCATTTTCAAATTCACTGAAAAACCGCATCACTACTGATTTTTTCACTGGTTTCATTTATAAATCTACTAAAATCTGTATGTAATTGTTCTGACATCTCCATTCGTCCCGTCTACTATTTGGCAGGCAGCGCCATTAAGTAGCGAGCCACTGTAACACTTGACTTGGTAGTCAGTGTATATGTTTTGTGCTTGGTAGTATGTACACTACAGGGAATAGAGTTAGGTTCGGCCACACACAGATACGGTAACGCTATCGCGTGTTTCGTGTTTTAACATCTTAGGTTTGTAAACAGGGGTTGTTGTCTTGTTATCTTTACTTTAAAAGTGTTCAAGTGTTCCCTTCACGAATACGAAAATAAAGATTTATTTCTATTTCATTGTATTATTTTCATAAACAAAAATTCCTAGAGCAACTTCACTCAAAAGAGGTCCTAAAATAGTCTACAACCAGGCAAAATAGGAACATGGTGTCCAAAGGGGTTTATGTGACGCTTGAAAAATGCTTTTCCGCTGAAAACACCAATAAATAACTAGTTAGCACAAACGCGGAAGTCACCAGTCATATTGGCTGGCGCTGAAGCGCTCTGAAAAAGCGTTGATTTCTTAATCATGAGAATTCTATTGATTTCTACTGATTTTCGTTAGCGTCACCTACTGAAAATGGTAAAATCCAGTTGGCAACACTGTCTTCCACAGATTTTGATACTTTTAAGTAGGGAGAAAAAGAGACTGATAAAAAAATGTTTTTCGTGTGCAGCCTCTGGCAACGTCGCACAGTACGTTGAATGAGAAATACCACCAACTCAGCAATACTTACCTCACACTGGTGTACTCGATGTGCGTTTTACATTGTATTGTATTGTTTAGGGCAACGCATATCACTGCATTTTTTGTGCTTGATTTTTTGTGCTGTTTGAGTGATAGTTGTTGGATATTATAAATAAATAAAACAATAGTGAGAAAGGGTTAGGTACGCAAAATAAATAGTGGATATCTAGAATTTTGGATTTGACATCGTGTTATTTGAGGTTATATTTAAGGGCACACTGGCGTACTGTTCGCGTTTGTGCTGTCAGAACTATTAAACTGTTGCATAAAAATAAAAACATTTGATTGTTCTTATTACTGTTATTATATTATTATTATAAAACGCGCCTTTATATTTGATGGCATTGGCTAATTTACCAGATTCGACATTGCCAATTTTAGTAAGGCTATGTTTTCTACAGGTAACCGCAACTTGCCTGTTGCGGAAAGAAGATGGCAGCTATTTATTTTGCGAATGTTTAGAAGGAAGCATGGTGTATGTTTTTTGATCGTCACTGATGTAGAAGCTACCTGCGCCTTTTGTTTTGAAGATGACAAAAAGTAAACAGCAATGTTAGTTTATCACCACATGGTCATCACTTATCTTGTCATAGTTAGCCCGAAGGTATTAGTGATATAACAGGATTATATCTGGCTGCCACCACAAACACAGCGGACTCAACAATAAGCAAACAAATCCATTCTTTCCTCCAATACCTGCCTTATGAAACAAGCTCCTCTCAACCACCACTTCACGCCTGTATTTCAAACAATATAATGATTACTTCATCCCACCTGTCAGTGTTAAGTGTAGAGTGGACACAGTACAAAAACATTCCTCTCGAATAAGACGTTCGAAGAACAACAAAGTTCAGGCTGACAACTTGTCCTAAGCTTCTAAGGCAACACAATCCTGCTAATCATCTAGCTTGTAGTGGTTGAAAATTCAATTAGATCCTCTATGAATGTGAAGGCTGGTCATTGTGAACTGGCCATAGACGTGCCATGTTGAAGGAATAGTGATGGAGGATTTCGAATACGTGGAAGTATTCGTGTTTTATTCGACCAGTATACAGCCTGAATCATAAAAAAATGATACACATGCACATTTTAAAGTATAATCGAGACAGACAGATGTCAGTATTTACGATACCCAATTAGTCTGTCAGCATTGTGGAATACTTTGGAAAGATGCCTTTGGAACATAACCTATAATAATTATAAAAGCCACAAGGCTAGCCCTGTACTTTTCTAAAATTGACAAGATGTAATTGCAAAATTGCAAGCAATGTACTACATACATATTTGATTATACAGGGATGTTACTTTTGGAACTAGATAAGGTTCAAACACTTAGAAGGTGGCTGAGATCCTACTTCACAAAAGTCTATCCTAATTTGACCAAAATCGTGACGTCATTGGGAGATCGAATGAAACATGAATATTCGGTAATGGTTGATTTCAGCTCAATTTTATATTATTTTATTTTATTTTATCTCAAATTTGGAAAAAGGCAGGTTTCGTTTAAAGAACCCTGAATGCGCCATATCTAAACACGCAAAATAAAAAACAACCGGTTAGCAGCCCAATCAAAAATCATAATGACATAATGACAACCTTTCAGCGTGTTATTATTTGTAATAATCCGTGGAAGAAAGACATTACAGAAATATTCGCTACCAAATCAGACATTCCATCCCAAATAATAATGATTTTCCATAAAGGGGTGTTAAATTTCGTATTAATGCATTGTCTCGTGAATAATAAGGTCAAGTTAAGTCAGTCATACCATATATATGACGGTGATACCCTAAAACCAGTTTATTATTTTCCCATACCATGAAGCTATAGTCTGAGATCCCCCTGCAACCAAATCACTGCCAGCCCGCAAAAGTGTGTTATACCTACCGCTAGGTCTTTTTTTCAAATGTGAAAGAACAGCCTGTTATAAATAAAACAAATTTCTCAGGTTTACTACCATACAAAGTTTCAGCTGTTTTTATACTTTCAATTTTTTATTATTACTGCGCCGCCACTGACACGATTTCTAAAAACCACAGGCGTTTCCTATCCTCGCCTCGGCAGTAATACAGTGTCAAAATTTTATTAAAGTCAATTCTATAGTTTCCAGAACGGTCTAGGGTAACACTTGTATGGATATAATTTTGAGTCCCTTGGTTGCTGTAATAGTCAAAGCACCTCAAAAATGTATATTATGCTGCTAGGTCATCTGTTCAGTCTATAATGAGTACAACAAGTTTTACAGTTCTACAACCCCGCGCCCCCCAAACTCTCCAATTTAACCCCCACCCAAAAAAGGGTACCTAACGGTTAGGAACACCTGAAATGCCTAAAAACAAGGTTTGAGGAATATTTGACATTTTGGGTTTTTTGCTAATTACTCCGCCGTCCACCGACTTTGATAATTATAGCAGCCTTACCTACTATGACCCCACAGCATACTGCTATCCTAATTTCATCATCCAATCCATTTTTTTTTATAACTGAGCAGACCATGTAGGCAGAGCATAAATAAATACCAGAGTATTGCAGCTGCTGAGAAAAGGTTATGTTAGGGGATGCTTATTAACGCGGGATTTGAATTGGCCAATACCCGCAGGCCCAATAAATACATCTTCTGGCAGTCCATGCCAAGCCTTGGACACCCTGGGAATAAATGTGCGGTTGTACCGCTCAGTTCTTGATGTATGAAGAACGACCGCCTTAGGAGCGGTGAGCTGTGGAACGATATAGAGGATAGCTCAGAGGAGCAGATTCCGTTTGAATATCAGTAGAAGAGTGAGATGTCACCAACAACACGCCGACGAGAAAGTGGCTGGAGGTGGCGCGTTAGGGCGGGTCGCCAATTAGTCGAATTGCCCTTCCCTGAACGGTATCTAGTATAGACAGCGATTACTGAGATTACGAGGCTAGAAAAACGCCATGAGACAGACAGATAGACAGACCAACAGACAGGCCGACGGAACGAGGATTTTCGTTATGTGGATATCATAGAATGCCCAAAATGCGAATTATCTCAAAATCGAAAATTTTAGCAATCACAACCCTCACCTATCAGTGGGAAGTAAAAAGGCGGATATATACAAAATAGTTAACCACTAATAGTGGAAAATAGTTGGGTTATAAAATAGACGCGTAATGGACAATGGGTATGAACACCAACAAAATATCCAGATCTACCATCTTTGCAGTATATCTACCGTCATCACACTCTACCATCAACCATTAAGATACGACAGTACTTCTTTTAATAATCACAGGAAATTGAGAAGTGAAATATGATTTACCTTTATGGCTCTCCACAAATTAATGTATAATGTCCATATACGATAATTTTTTAATCAATATTTTTGCTTCAAAAGGACCGAGAGCACATGATATCATGGATCATTTAGCTGTACATAAACCTATACAATATGGTTTTCTAAATTTCCGGACTACTGACGTTTCTTGATGCTTAACATACGTTGTTTTATAATTCCATGAAAACGTGGTTGAAAAACACTCCAAGTGGAACAATTTATTTGCCTAATTATTCATTACCTGCTGTCAAGATCTGATATCCACATCTATCCGATCGAGTACAAAGTAGTCGTTTTACCCAACGCTGCTCATCTTCACTATAAATCAGTATAATGAAGATAGCAAGCAGTCTCGGCAACAGTAACTTCATTATACGTTATTATATTAATCACCTCCTGCTTGTTCGTTACCGGTCTCGTATGTTTTGACGTGTTCATTGTTAGAAACGCAGTGATGGTTATTCCCAGCTTCTTTGGCATGTATGACTATACAATCGTCACGATCACTCATTCTTTGAGAACCGATGATCCTTTAACTAAAAATGAACCTGTTGGAGATTTAAAAATACAGCTGTTATGATTTTCATGTTGATGGTACGTAAAAATTATAAACAGCATTCATATAACCATGTGTTTAGTTGCTGTAGTAACTACCAGTAGTTTGCACCGCTCATACGTACATACTTTTGGAATGTCTAATTAACTATTAACTTTTAATAAGGCTTAAAATTTTGTGTATCAGTTTTAATCAAGAGGTAGTAAATTGCCAGTTAGCTTCTTTTTTCAGTATGTTAGTAATAATGACTACTGGGAGTTTTCCAATGTAGGGCTGGTAATAATAATTATCGCCGTATTTAGATGTTCTTAGCTGTAAATACCATGTCACTCTTATTGGCGGCTGCCAAACTTATTCTCTAGCTGCGGCCGTAGGTTTTGATCCGAAAAGTTTGGATTGTTTTTATCAGTTATTAGTTATTAGTTTCATTTCACCTAATTTAAATAATTTTATACCGAATTCAATAATCCCCACGGCTTCCAGATCATCCTCACTAATTCCGCTGTCATAATATTTGTCACTGATATTTAATTCAAATAATCTATTTCAATTGATGCTTGTCGATAGAAATAATCTATTTCTGAAAAGCTGCTCATCCACAACAATAACCATTACCAAACAGAACTAATTAAACTTCCTGTTGAAAATATACCTACATTTGATACAGAAAAATTGGCTACGACATAATACAGGTCTTTCTTAAGTTGGGACTTTTCTTTATGCATTTTCTCACTAACTGACGTATAACCAAAATGTGTAGGGATGTGAAGATATTGACCGATAATCCGATTCTAATTTGTAATTCCGTCCCTGTGCAATTAGATCAAAACAGAGGCAACGAAAAAAACCTAGTTTATACAGAGGCGAAAAACGATAATACCCAGTTTTCTATGGAGCATAGATGCAGGTAATAGCGCACATTTAGCGTCATCTTGAGTTGTTGACGTGCTACATCGGACTTTAAAAACAATAGAATTGGGGCAACCGGTGTAACTATAATGGCGGATATGAGTCTTGTGTACAGTGAATGTGGGCAAAATGCCTCTCGGGCTTCGCGAGTGCATGTTGATCATTTCACTTCCCGAACTGTATCTACCCGGCACCACGTCTATCTTGTGCACAAAGCTAGCACAGACGATATTTGTGGACACGCAGGACGACCTAGAGCTAGATAACCTCGAGTGGTCCAAATTGGGTTTTCAGCGTCGTGGCGCGAATTTCGAACCATATCTATGAGACTCACGTGACAGGACCGCACTTAAAAATTCGCAGCGAACGAACTATTCGTTCGCTATTTATTTTTATTATTTTCTTACCATTTTTTTAATCCTCTGTTGCCGATTCACCGTACATTAGCGTTGTTATTTCAAAGGCAGTGGTTTCTGAAAAGGAAAATTCCAACTTTGCAAACACCCTGTGCACGCGGCTTTTGACATTTTTGGAACGATAAACAAACGATGAAGTGATTTCATCTGTAAACGGTTATACCTAAGGAATGTATGATAAAAACAACATGAAAGTCTCAACTTGTCACTCACAGATAGCACACAGATAATACAGAACCACCTGTCTCATAATGTAAAAATAAAAAGCCGAGTTACTATACTTCACAAGCCTATCTGAAGAACATTAATTTTTTAAACACAGAAAAAAGTGTTGTTTTCAATTAATTGTTAATCTATGGATATTTTTCTATTACTTCAAATTTATTTACAGCTTTTCAAATCCATGACACTCGAGCAATTTACTCCTCAGGTTCGAAGCAATTAATAATGGTTTAAGGTTAATGGTAGTTTCTTCGGTTTGGTTTTTAAAAAACACCAAACATGTGACTCTTATGCTCTATTCTCTAACTTAAATTCTGCAATTGTTTCAAGTAGCAAATCTACTAAACAACTGGCTTTACTAAAGAGAATGAATAATACTAATGCTACCAATATACTGGATGCAATAATAATAATAATGACCCTAAATGACTGAAGGGCACTAATAGATAAGCTGGGTTGTTACATCATTAGTTTATCTTGGATATATAACAGACCGTTTATTAAAAATAGATCGTATATAAAAGGATTAGTCCATATACAGGGTGTCCCACGACGACTAAGACAAGCAATATATCGGAACTGGGCAGTAGTAGCGAATTATAATTTTTGGGGTGTAAATTAGAGCAAATATAGTATCTTTTGTTATTATTGTGTCACCCAATGATGTTTTTGTTTTTGGTCACGTGACGTCCGATTAAAAATGTTTAATGGGACACCCTGTATATTTGTGACTTTTTGTGTTCCTCCTTATAAAACAATTCCAACGAACTACTTGCGGTCTTAAGTGATTAATTCAAGAGCTAGTGGTACTTAAAGGACTGTATCACTACCATTATGAAACACTACCAAAATGATTTAACTGTAGGGGTACCTACATACAATACAATAATCAATGGTAGTGGTAACATCCTTTAAGTATCTGTACCTCTTGGATTAATCACTTTAGACCCCAAGTGTGCTAGTTTCTTGGAATTGCTTTATCGGGAAGAACACAAAAAATCACAAATATACAGGGTGTCCCATAAAATGTTTGAATCGGACGTCACGTGCCAAAAAACAAATACCTTATTGGGTGACACAATAATAAGAAAAGATACTATTTTTGCTCTAATATACAACCCTAAAATTATAATTCGCTACTACTGCCCAGTTCCGATATATAGCTTGTCTTAATCGTCGTGGGACACCCTGTATAAGGCCTACGTCATATAGATACGGTTTGATTTGATATATCGTCTGTAACAGATATACAGAAGGATACAGATACGAGGGGAATTCGTTATACAATAAATTGCAGGTAATCTAATAAAATCAAAATAGACTATATTCGTTCTAGTGATAATTTATGTTATATCATTCCAATACGAACATTAGCGTATAATGCAATAAAAGCATTATTTTAAACACTAGACAGCTAACATGGTGTATGTTGCAGAATTACGATGTGAAGCCATCGTGATGTTTATAAGCCCAAAAGTCATGCTTCAAGGCACTTATCTGTACTGCCATCTGTAGAGTAATTAAATCAAATCAATCACATGTGCATTAATCACTATGTAAAGTCGACATTTCTTGCCCGATATGGTCTGGAACAAAATTCCTTGCGAGCACAGCAGCTATATATACTTACGTTATTTAATATTTATCTTCGTACAACAAAAACGTATCGTGTAATATAATTAGAATAAGTGTTGCGTTCTTGTTAACGGTATAGATATACAGAACTGATTTATTAAAATAATGTATTCGCTCCTAGCAGTTAACAATGCATCTTATTGAATAATGATTAAAAATTAAAATGCGGCTCGGTGAATGTAAATTTCAACTTCCTATTCATGCTTCCTGTCAGCTATACCAGAACGATTTTGACCCATAATAATCTAGGATGAATGCCTGGGTTATTGTCTGCAGTTCATTGGAACTTGTCCCGATACGACTTTGGCGTTTCCTGTACTAACAGTGTTCCACTCTTGATTCGCGGTGTAATAGTCAGGTAGACAGTGATAGTTTTTTCATCTTAGTATTTTTTTATTTATGTTATAGGCTCTGATCTGAGATCAACTAGCCAGTTCTATTTTGCATGGATATCTATTTTTTCTTAATAATACGAACACTGTTTTATATTAGTTATAATTGAAAGTTACAGTATTATTTTTTGTTTTGGTGTGCAAAAGTTATGTAACAGTTTGTATGCACAGTTGTTTTCACTAGCTAGTATAGAGATCATATTAGCAGGTAACGGAATATAGGTTGACAATCTTGGGTACAGGTCTGTTACCTCATTACTGATCAATTGGCATTCTTATATACAGTGTTGAGCAGTACCAATCTCTCCAAATCTGCAGTGAGGGTCATCGTCTAGCCCTATTTTAGTTCTGTGTTGGGGGCTTAAGCAATGACCACACCTCAATCTGCAAAGTGTTCTCACAAGTGGTCTATTCGTTTACCTCTTAAACCAGGGTTCTGTTCTTATGTTCTGCTGGATCTGTTTGTATATCGTTCCGGATGGATTTCTATGGTAGTGTTCACTCCACTTTTCATTCAGGTTCTTGTTTAATTTACTGTTCAAGTCACTGTAGGGAATTTTGAAATTCCTCATCAATATTCCATCAGATGGCCATCTGTAGTATCAATCTACATTTTCTCGCGATTTTTCAGACAGCAGAAAGTATAGTTAAAAATAATATAAATACATGGAATGAAAGGTACTTGCTTACTCCGCAAAATGGAGATGATTCCAATCATTTGGTTCACAGAAAAATCGGAAAAATGAAGGGTACCGGCTGGAATCGAAACAGCGTCTCCGGCATTCCAGTGCGTTTACCAACTGCGCCACGGTACTCTGCACCACAGCCGATACACAGCGTCTACGACCTGTTGTCGACTCCACCGACACCCACCATTCCCCCGTATCCTCCTGTGATAAGGACTCTTCGAAGAGTCAGCTGTTTCGTATCAAATGAAAATCATTAAAACTGAAGACTTCGGATGCGATGAGCGTTACATTATCACGAACATTATTGTCACAGAAAATGTATAAAGTAAAAATTCAAAGAGGGAATTATAGTATATACATGAGAGTCGTTTGCAATGGTTCAGCTGCTCTTTCGACTATTAATGTAGAGATCTGGGAACTAAAAAAAATGTGAGCTTGAAGACAAAGAATTGTTAGAGAAATGCCTATTTTTAGAAATTACCCAATCGACAATTTTAAAAAAATTGCTAAAATTTGCAATTTCTCTCATGGTCTTGTTAATCACCCTGTATACACTTATTCTAAAATCTGGATCGATACTAATCTAGATTGAAGTTTCAAGAAACGGCAAACCATGTATTTGTGCCAAAAAATATTTATACATGGTGTAACTAAATAAGTGTAAAACATTTAAGGGGATGATTCCTCACTGACAAAAAATAGGATCTTTCATATAAAGAAACTTCATTGGAGCATCCCTTGTTAAGATACAGCCCCTTAAACGGGGTACATAAAGTTTACGAATATGCTATATGTATCTTGTTCGTAAAATATTTTTTTGCTGCGAACTGATTTACTTTGGCCAAAAAAATTTAAGAGACATTTTTAGTTTAGAATGAAACAGGCTATCGAAAATAAATTTTTTAAATGGTAAACAGATAATAAGATAAAAAGTTGCATTGGAAATAAATCTTAGGGGTTGCGTTTTCCACCTCTTAAACCATGGAATAAACCAAATAAGTGTCTTTTTGGTAGTAGAAAGTGTCAGGTTAATTTCAATATTATAACTTTTTTAGTGCTTGTGAAAAAAGTTCTTAAACAAATTTTATGTACCCCCTTTAAGGGGCTGTATCTTAACAAGGGATGCTCCAATCAAGTTTTTTATATGTATAGAGGGTCAAAAATGCGTACATCCAGGGCATTGCATCAAACAATCGCTCGCTCATTGGAGCATTGATAAAAGCGCCACCGGTACAAAAATATGCAAACAATAGTTTATGAATGAGATGATGCATTTCTGGAATGAGATAGGTATATGTATATACACTACGGGACAAAAGTTATCTATTAAAATAAACTTAGAAAATCAGAGTAATAATAATAATAATAATAATAGTCTCACCTGGGGATTTCAGAGACCGAAGGGCCTTGCATAACAACGGAAGGTCCTTGAAGCTGGCAGATTTAAAGAGAGAGGATGAGGTGGTTGGTGAACGTCTATCGGAGGCCTCTGACATTTGGAGCATCAATTGCGAAATTTACGCTGCGGCTCTGAGGCTAGCTAGACAGGGGAGAGTGAGAGACTCTCCTGTTGAGAGAGCACAGAGACGGGTGCGCCAAATGGAAGCGAAAATCCAGTTGGCTCGCCAGGAAGCATCCCGTATCCAGTGTGTGATGGAATATAGAGCGGCTGGGAAGCCATTTACGCGCCGAGTGCGCCAGATAGCCTACGGGTTGAGGCGCGACCATCACACACTCAGTCAAGCGGTACTGGTTGTTGTCAAGCAACACTGTCTTGACAGGATACGGATGCTAATCGCTGCTAAGCGATCGTTGGTGGCGCGGGCGAGAGGTCTGGAACAGAACAGAATGTTCTACGAAAGACCTTCTCGCCTTTTCCAACAGCCGCCTCCAGCCATAGAGCAGCCGCCAACTGCTGATCGCGTGGAGGCCTTTTGGAGGGACATTTACGAACAGCCCAAACCTCTCTCAGCAGACACTCCGGCCTTGGCGCAGTTCGAGTCCGTTTGTAGGAGGACTCCTAACTTGAATGAACTGCGTCACCCGATAAACACGGAAGAAATTCTTGACGCCTTACGAGGCGCAAAGAATTTCGCAGCTCCTGGCCCGGATGGCATAAACACCTACTGGTGGAAAAAATTCCCCAGTTGCCACCGGCATTTAGCTAGAGTTTTTAACTCGTGGCTAAATCAGGAGCAGCCAATTCCGGCTTGGTTTGTCGAGGGTCGAACCGTGCTTCTCCCGAAGACCGGAGATTTGTCTGATCCCAAAAACTACAGGCCAATAACATGTCTGAACGCATGTTACAAGCTCTTCACCAGAATCTTGTACATGCGTCTCCTTCAAGCTGTGAATCCTGTATTTCTCGACGTGTATGAACAGAGAGGGTCAAAGAAAGGAGTAGCTGGCTGCAGGGAGAACTTGTTGATTGACCGATGTGTCACGCAGGACTCCGTGCAGTACAAGCGAAACCTTTCTATGGCCTGGATTGACTATCGCAAGGCATTCGACAGCACGTCTCATGAGCTCATTGTGCGGCTGTTGGAATGCCTTTCGGTGGATAATCAGATAGTGGGATGCATCAAACAACTGATGCCACTCTGGAAGACCCGGTTCACTATAACATCAGGTGAAACTCGGGTTCAGACAGAGTTGGTGTCATTGAAAAGAGGTGTCTTCCAAGGAGACTCCTTGAGTCCCTTGCTCTTTTGCATCTCACTTTTGCCTCTGTCCATAGCGCTGAGAAATACTAAAGGATACAGCTGTGGCACGCCCAATAACCGGAGGCACAAGGTCACCCATCTGTTTTATATGGATGACCTAAAACTTTATGCCTCCGGCCAACGCGAACTACAACAATCGCTGAAGGTGGTGCAGGAGTACAGTCATGCTATCGGAATGGAGTTCGGGACAGACAAATGTGCATTGGTTCATCTCAAGAAAGGACGAAGCGGAGATAGTGGAGATGAGGAACAGCTCGTTGATGGGAGCATCTTGCGACAGCTGCATGCCGGAGATACTTATACCTACCTTGGAGTGGCGCAACGTCATGTCCAAGAGGCAGCATTGGTTAAAGAGTGTCTCCGCCGCAAGTATTTGCACCGACTCCGGCAGATCTGGTCGTCAGAACTGTCCGGCAAGAACAAAGTCGCTGCCACTAACATGCTTGCGGTCCCATTGTTATTATACACCTTTGGTGCTATACACTGGAAAGTGAACGAGCTGAAGGAAATCGACACGAAGACCCGCAAAAGGATGAATATGGAGAGAAGCCTGCATCCTAAGTCCTCTGTCCCGCGAATATACCTCCCGCGACACCTGGGAGGGCGTGGACTATTGAGTTTGGAGCGTCTGCACAACAGAGTAGTACTGGCCACTGCCTGCTATGTAACGAACAGTACCGATCCCCTGATCCGCTTTGTGCGAGAGCACGAGAATGCGGGAAAAGGAGCCTTTCTTTTTAGCGCAGCGAAACGAGCAGCCGAGGAGCTCAGCCTCACACTCGACTTCAAGCGGAGGTGTCAGCAGTCCATTACGGAACTTGCTCCCGCAGAATTAAAATCCCACCTTAAAACTGCCGAAGTCGACTTCCTTTTAAGACTTCATAAAGATAAGCCAATGCATGGAATCTTCTACAAACATCTGGAAGAGCATGGCTTGTCTGAGCAGTTGACCTTCTCTTTCCTAAGGTCTAGTGGGTTGAAGTCGGAGACTGAGGGCTTTATAATGGCTTGCCAAGACGGTGTCTTCAACACCTTGGTGTACCGTAAAAGGGTTATGGGTGTAGATGTACCCGACACCCTTTGTAGAGCTTGCCGACAGGCGCCAGAGACGCTTATGCATCTCTTGTCGGCGTGTAAGACGTACGCTGGGACGGCTTACGTCCATCGGCACAACGCGGCTCTACGAGTGCTCTACTATCATTTGAGGCACTCTTACGGTATCGATGAGACACCGGTGCTGCCATACGCTCCAGGGGATATAGAGTCCGTTGTGGAGAACGAGAGATGCCGGATTTACTGGAACTACTCGTTCCCCACGCTCGAGCTTGTACAGGCAAACAAGCCCGACATAGTCCTTCTCGACCACCAACAGAAGACGATGTTCGTTATTGAGTTTTCGGCGCCTGCCGAGGTGAACATCGTCTCTAAGGAGGAGGAAAAGCGGACCAAATATCAGGAGTTGCTCGGACAACTTCGCAGGCTCTGGCCAGACTACACTGTAAGTCTGCTGGTTATGGTCATTGGAACCCTAGGTGGAATGAGGAATACGCTGCTCTCTGCACTGCGCAAAATACCGGTGTGCCGTGCGGCGGCGCACATCTTAGCCGCCAGAATGCAGAAGGCAGTCATCCTTGGGTCCCTTCGTCTACTTAGGGCGCACGATTCGCGGACCCAGTGATTGCTCACCTCACGGTGTGAGGAGTAGTCATTGGGTAATGGAACAGCAGCTCGGTGTGTCGGAGCCCGAGCTGCACTTTTTTGTTTTTCACATGAAAAATAATAGTCGTATTTATTCTGTTACATTTACATGGTGACAAGGGCTGTAGAAAACCTCATTTTCGGAGTTTAGCTAGCGCTACTCTTACAGTTAACGAATAAGGTTAGCAACAAGTTTTAAAACATTTTTCTTAGGTCCTTTTATAGAAATATCGGACGTTCTATTCTTGATGGTGCTCATCGATGTGAAACAGTTGGTTCTTTATTATCCTTATGTCATTTTTGAGCAACAAGTGGAGATATTGATGTGATTTTTATCACATAGGTATAATCGTTTACAGATAAGGTCATTTTATCGTTTGTTTACCATTCCAACCGGTGTTTATAAATTTAATAAATGAGTTCTGTATATATCTATATAGCATTAAATTTATCTAGGTTTTGTAGGCTATTTTAAATGACTTGTTTGCCCTTTCGGCTATGCCAGACCGCCTTATGGATTTATCTTTTTGTCCCTTGATGAAGACAATCAAATTTGTTGAAAGCTTCAAAAAATATGTTTCCTCATTTTCCTCAGTTGCTGGTCTTCTGGCGTTGACTGCAGGTACGAATAACCGCTATTCAAAATTTCAACTTAACCACGAGATGGGACAACTATTAATGTAAGTTTTAGGAGACCTGCGCCGATACTCTGTAACTTAGTAACGTATTTCTATGCATTATATACTACAGGATCGGATAGATTCGTAAATACGTCAGCGGTGAAGGCACCACAGCATAGCAAACAACCAGCACAATATCTCTGAGGATTTCCTATATAAAAGTGGTTCCCACAGAATTTGACTTTGGTATGATTTTACGGCTGTGAAGTTCGGGTAGAGGTGCGAAAATGAAAATATCGATACCGGTACCAACTCGATATTTTTTAGCCAAATAGGCGCGTTTGGTTCGTACAGAGAATTTTGTGCAGTTGATTACACCCCTCAATAATTATTTAATTATTTCACAGCTTGGAATCGCTCAAAAAGTATCTAAGATAAAGATACTCGATATTACTGCAGAAGTACAAGTATCGAAGTATCGTTAGCATCCCTACAAAAGAATCATCCAAAAGTGGGGATGCGCGTGTAATTTCCACCAACCTGAGATATTGTGCTGGTTGTTTACTATGCTGTGGTAGGCACTGTGTTGTAGGCACCCGAAACTCCCCGATCGTCATGGTCGTCATGGTGATAGAAACACTTTTCTATCTCGTAAGTTACAGAGTACCGGCGCTGTGTTCGCTTTACTGTACGCGTAAACTTGGCTTTAGCCAAGACGGCGTCAGCCTCCCTGTCTGGAAACTAGTCCAAACTGAGAGCTTGAGCAGGACAAACGGCATGGCCGCAAACAACTGCGGAGTGATGTTAAGTAATGTTGTTACATAACTTTGTGTGTGTGAGCGGGGGATTAGACGATCTGAAATACCCGTGTTTACACGTGTCGCCAATCTGACTCGCTGAAACTTTGATTTGCCACAGAAACAAGATGGCGACGCTGTTGGAACAACTCCACAACCCACGTTTGGACATATCCGGACGAATGTTGCTACAGGGGCAGCAACAGAAGAGCTACTGGGGTCATAATTTTTCAAAGCGCACCAATTATTGTTTGCGTCTAAAGGCAAAGAAATGCAGGATTTCCTGAGGCTGTTGGGAATGTCTCTGCGTTACCTTTTGCTCTCCAAATTTTTTAGGTTAGAGTGGAATGGGAAAATGATAAAACTATCAAATTCGTTGACTCCTACATCAGTTTTACTTGTTGTATGTAATGGGACGATAACCCAACTATTCCTACAGCAATTTTACTTGTTGTTCACATCAGTGAAGACTCTAATTATGACGCTGAGTTTCATAATAATAGCATTTGAAGAGTGTGAAGGAGGCAAAAAAATTGCAGCTGAATATTCAAAACCTGTTTTCCATGTACAACTGCTACAAGAGAGGGTCAGTGACCCAGCTCTCAAAACAGTGATATCCAAAGCTTTCAAGTGAACGAAAATGTGAGATTATGATTTGTAATTAATAAAATAGGCAATGGCATCAACTATGGTGTAGGATTATACCGTTATACCAAATACGCATAAGAAAATAATGAAACATACTTTTACTCCTAAGCACCAGCAAGAAATATGATAAAATGTTTCCAGTTGCAAAGTCGAATGTGAAATGAATTTGGATAAAAATTGACAAGCCAAATATCAATAACCCTCAGAGAAACTACTGAACATAGAGGTAGTAAACTAACCACTTCAGCATGGCGTGCTCAAAGCCATCATCTTTTGACACTTCCGCCTCCAAACATTGCCAACTAACCTAAAAATTCTTCCAATGCAACCGATGTTACAAACACTGCTCTGCACTGCCCCATCCCGAAAAACTGTTAAACTATACTTGAATACAGCACAGCAAGTCCATACCCAGTAAACACATATACGTTACTTAAACGTAATTTAAACGTGTGAACGGTTGATAAAACGTTTACGTTAGAATGTTAACGGTTTGATTTTGGTGTAAAATTATACCGTTTGATTAAAGCGTCATAATAACGTTTAATTAAATACATAATTCAATAGTGCCTCACTTTCACGTTGGAGTAACGTTGTGTACCGCACAAATAAAATGTGACAAAAATGATGTATTCAGACGTTAAAATAACGTTCTGATTCATAATCATCCTGCAATTCATAAAGTTTCAATGTTGAAGTAACGTTTGGCTAAATCATTTTATTAACCATATGAGCAACTGGTTTTCAAAAACTTTTCATTTTTAAATTTTTAAATTAGGAGCAAAATCGGGTCAAGCGTCTGAAAACAAAAAAAACATACATTATTTTGCTAACTCTCTATAAGCTAAACAAACCGTTATAACAGCAGATGAAAATAACGTGCATTGCTCGTTCAGGTAAAACGTTATAATAACGTAGTTTCTAAATGGAGCAATTTGATTGGTCCGAAAGAGCCAGGCTGTGCGTGTATGCCGTGACATCAGTGCTGGCGGCGGCCATTTTCACCCGTGTGGTTGTAGAGTACAAGAAGTGTTCTCCACTTCCTGAGTTTTCAGCTGTTTAGTACAGGTCTTGCGTTTGGTAAGTACATCTACATGACTAACTAATTTGCTGAGATGAAAATGCGAATGTCCGTAATGCTAAAATTTTGCTGTGGACCTCAGAGATGCAAATGATGCTATTACAATTCGTCGCTTGGTGGCGTGCGTTTGTTTAGGCAAATCTGGTTTTTCTTCTCAACTCATATGGAGTACCTATAACCGCTTCATAATAGTGGCATTGTAATTCTCATGCTTCCTGATTATTATTTGGCTTTTTTACATTTTGTTTCATACTGTTGAAGGAACAAATCTGTATTGGTTTATTTTCATGTATTTATGATGATTTGGATTAACGCAAAATTGAAACTGTGATTTCATAATTCTTATTAACGCCAGACATGCTATGGTGGCGGTCATCAAAAATTAATGGTTAGGGTTGTTCTAAATTTAATGAAAATGCTCTACTTTTAGGTAATTGTCAATTATGCCACATTTTAAGATTATCTAGAAACGAAAATTTTATCAGCGCCTTTAAAGTTGTGTACCTATATACTTTATTTTAAGTTATATATTATATGTATATTCCTTTATAAGCGGCCTTCTAATTTGATGTATCATCTTATTAATGAGAGTTCAATAAATACGTTAAAAAAACAACCGTTGTGTTTTATTTATGATACCCTTTAAAATTATAAGCACTATTAATAGCAACTCAAATACTACCTCAGAATAATATTTTAATTGGGGCAAAAATAATGTCTTATTAACGTTGCAAGTGCACGATTTTTTAACGTTTTCAAAAAGGGTTACAAATTGAACTTTTTTAAACGTATAATGATCGCTTTTTTAAAACCGGGATAAAACGTATATTTATACGTTACTTTAGAAACCGCGACATTTTTAAGTTGATTGTACGTAAAAAAGTAACGGAAAAATTAAAAGGTGTCAGGGATTAAGTAACGTTTAACTAACGTATGAGTGTTTACTGGGTAAGGCTTCACTACAGTTACCAACAAATAGCGAATTCGATTTTACTGACCAAGCATAAAAGACGCACATACAAAACAAAGTTTGACAGTCGGGGTTTACCTAAACAAATCGCAGGAAAATTATATAGGCGCTGCCAGCTCCTCAAAATCTATGTAAGACAAAATTTGCGTTTGTGATGAAGAAACATGCAGAAACGTAGTAGAGGTCAACATATCTATAGATTTTGCTGTAATAATTTCTGAGCCATCAAAATACCGTCTTTTTTAACATAGAATGGAACATTTCTGGATACTATATAATTAAGACGATAGTACACAATTATGATTGCCGTATCTGGTGGTCAATATGACAACGTAAGAAAAGATGTTGGCCTATTAGAATTAGTTGTCTACTCTATGTTCAGTTATTACTCTGAACAATAACCTAATGCGTATAGAAAGATTAGCAAGTGCTTTGAAAGAATGATGTAAGGATATATCTTCAAACATGATCAATAGTTTTGTAAACGTAGCTACTATTTCTCAAACGACGTTTACTTTTGGGCAGAGTTACAGAGCGTTACGGTGTAGTTGAAAGGTTTAATCAATTAATTATTTACTGCTCTTGTTAAAACTATCCAAAATTGCATGTGCCTTTATGACGAAATAGTAATAAAGCTTTGTCAATAAAAAGTGAGCAATAATCGATCGAAATAACGGAGATTGAAAACAAAGGAATCAGAGATGTTTCCTTAAGTGAACCACTAGTATAATTAATCACTATTTCCACAAGACGGTACCTTTTGCCCTCGAGTTCACGGCAAAAAGACCTTTACAATAGGTATCCGCTTGCAACTGTTTCATTAGAAGATTGGATTCCACTGACACGCACTTCGATTGCCGATATCTGAGTATCGATTTCACAATTAGTGTTAGCCTGTACTTCTTTTGTAAACATGGTGTTCCACAAAACAGGTGCCCATTACATCTAGGTACTTTGTTTTCTGATCTAGGTAATATTAGATCACTGTCTCATGACCACATGCTGTATATGCGGTATAGAATAACCGGTTGGTAAATAAGAAGCGGTATGCAATTTTTTGCATGAAAGGTAATTGGCTTATCGTAGATAAAATTTAATGTGTCCAGCTGGTCTATTCGTGGCATAACAGTGTATACCGAGAAATAAAGGCAATGATTATTAAAAACTTGCTAAAAGAGCCTGCATATTGTTATTCGAAATCAAAATTTGTAATCAAGGCAGTTGTTCCAAAAGCTCTATTTCAGACTTTCATTGTCTACACAGTATTTTTTGGTTCAGTGGCGCCGATTCCTGCTCACATGGCCGCTCGATGACTAATGCTTGGCACGTTTATGTTCAAGTTTGGCCAGTTATGTCCACCAACCTAGCTCTGTCTGGAGTCAGAATTTAGACTACAAAACTTCATTTTGTTCGAAACAACAACTTTATTAGTTCAATAATATTATCATCATCATAGTCACAATGTCTTAACAGACATGTTGTAAACTCGTAAAATGCATTTACTCATTTTACGAGTTTCTCTTGGGATATCTTTGAGATCTTTAATGCAGTAGTTTCCCATTTGCTTTCTGCATCCCCATGCCGTTAACCAGATGGTATCTACTGGTTCATCTGCCTTTAGCGGCAACTTCTCGCCCCAAGGACAAGAAGGTGTCCTGACTCTTCTCAACTCGTCCACCCAAAGCTATTGGTTGAGAAGAGGTTACTGTTTATACCGACAGTAGTTCGGTTCCTTTTAGTCGCCTTTTACGACACGCAGGATATACGACGGGAGATATTCTAACCCGCCCCCACACGGGGAATTCAATAATATACATAACTAATAATAACATATTTTAGATCTCCAATCAGTGCTTCAACAGCCATGGTCTCGTTGGTTCTGCCCTGTACTGAATATAAATTTGTCAGCCTTCTTGTATCGTGATTCTGAGTCTTACTAATTTTTATTTGATTTTTGTAAGTTCTTAAGTATTTTGTATATCAGTTTGAATTATTCTAATTGAAATAGGCTCTCTAGCTTTGGTACATTTATTTCATGATATATATAGTATTTTTGTTGGTGTGAGATATTCATACAAAATCTTTAAAAATTTGTTTTGTATAATGTTAGTTTGATTAAAATTTGTTTTTCCACAAGTACACCCCAAATAGATATTACATATTGCAAATGTGATAAAAGTGCTGTATATATTTATTTCTTCGTCTTTAAGGACATGTAGTTTCTACATTTTTAGACAACAGGAATCATGGATTTCACTTTATTTACAATTTTGTTTATATATGATTCTCCCTGCTTAAAAACATATCTACAATCAGGCCCAGTTATTTAAGAGACGCTACTTTTTCCAACAAAATATTATTAATTTTTAGAATTATTTCGATGACTAATTTATTCCTTTGTTTAAGTATTATAAACTTAGCTTTGTCGACGTTTAGCTTTAATTTAATAAAATACAGCCATCATAGATATTTATCAAGGTCTTCATGAATTAGTTTTTCTAACGTTGTAAAAATTTGAGGAAGATTCAGTCGAAAGCAATTTAATTATTTTTGGTGATGGTATGTTGTGCTGGAAGCTCCAAAATGCTGCTGAAACCCCATCCAGTTGAGCTATTGAGGATAGGAAGAACTAGCAATGATATGGAGCAGAACGAGATGATTAGCTTCGAAGCTAAGGGAGGTTATGAAATATTTTAGTCAGTATCTACTAGTCGGTATTCGCACACAAAGCGTAGCTTTCTGCGGACTATGACTAATATTTATTTGTATACTCAGCAAACAAATATATTGATTGATATATATTGATTGAACTCTTCCCCATTTTCCCCTGTGTATACTAATAATGAATATGCATATTGGACTTTAAGATCAGCAGCTTGCAAGTTTAGGGCAAAAGATCAATAAGGTAGTGGTCCTAGGACCGAGCCCTATGTGTTATTTGTCAACGTTTTTGAGCGTGTAACTTTGTTAGTTTAATAAAACAGCTTTCAGGCAGCCAAATGACTTCTATAATATAATTTTCATGTACTAAGCCTGTGCCAGCATCAACATAGTTTTTCGTTGATTTGATACCATATTATTGTTCAAGCCGCTAATAGGCAAAAAAAGATGCCTTCAGTATTTAATCAGAAGCAATGAAATAGCGACATTTGAGGCTTGATGATGAAGCCAGTAAACCAGTTCCTTCTGTAATGCTAGTGGAGATAATTCAGTTGAACCAAATCTATAATCCACGCTCTCTTCTAACAAGAGTGACAACAAAAAGGAGTCTGACGTAACAGTCTTCTATAGAAATCTAAATTGACGAAAATCACGCCATGAAGTGAAAGCTGCGCTGACATTTTGTTTCTTTATTGGACAGGTTGATATAGTTAATATAAATAGACCATGTCTGCAATGGTGTACATGGAAAGTAAGGATCGTTTGCTGACTTTGTTCTCTGTTCAGTACTCGATTAGGCAAAATAAAGTCACATCAAGTAGATTTACTCGGTACATTAGAAGCTACTAGCATTTTAGCTCTAAGAAAGGTCGACTATAGTCAACAGTCAATAGAAATTAATAGAACCATACAATAATAGATTACAGAATCTCTCGCAAATGGACATTACTCCAATTTTAAGGCCATGAAAGACAGCTTTACTACTCATGCTGTGCTCACGAAGAGAGAGGGAGGGAGAGAGAGGGGGAGAGAGAGATGGAATTTTGAGATATTAAAAACAACTAAAAGTTTAGTTTCAGAATATTCATATTTTTCCAGTATAGATGAGAAAATCTTGGGGTTGTGGTCAAAATTTTGGAAAAAGACTGTGGGTCACTGCATAAGGGAGACTCTGTTGTTGACTGCCAAGCTTTCAGCTTTCGGCAATGCCTATTGCCATCTTCAGGGCTTTCTACAATCGAGAGAAGAAAAGAAAAAAAATGAGTTTGAAATTATTATAATAAAAACTTATCAGTATACTCAAAACGTTGAGGTCTACCAATGTAAAACAGCACTGCATTGAGTCAAAGACTTAAAATGCCAGCTCTAATACAACCGCCAAACAATTTTTAAAATTTTTACTATGCCATTATGGTGTCTTCACAACAAGCAGGTAAGGAACAAACAATATATAAGTGTAGAATTACAAAAAACACAACTATCTTTACATGTTTCTTAAACACTAAAGCATTATAAAATTCGTGGCTTAAATACACACATTTTTGGATCTAAAATTTTCTTAATAAGGACCTTCTTGGTCTAACAAGCGATCAAAATGGCTTTGTGAAATGTGAAGACAGAATACGGCGAGTCAGAATGATTGACATCTGGATTATTAATTATATCGACAGTTGACGATACCAACTTTGAGAAAAACTGTGAGAACTGAATCTGAAAAACAGGCACAGGTCAGCCACCCTCCTTCGATGTTCCAGGCTGCGGAAGTCCTTTGTGAGGTTAGGCGTATCGATTGGTCTAATTGCTCTCTTCTGGATAGTGTCCGGAAGCTTCTTCGTAGCGCTTCCCCATACATGGGAGCAACACTCCAGCGATGATGGACCTGTGCCTTGTAGAGCAATAGTAGTTGCTCTGGTGTTTACAGCTTCCTTCAGCAGAACAAGACACCAAGCTTCTGGGACGCCGTTGTAGCAATACTGACCACGTCCCCAAAAGCTTGACGCAAGGTGACCCGACCATTGGGGTACCTTCCATTTCCACCGTTGGTAAGCCAACGTGAGACGTCTTTGTAAGTGTTGCCTGTACGTTGAACTTTACTTTATTTGCTAATCCCCACTCGACAATTATTTTGATATCTACGTTGATCTATGAGGCATCTTGCTGTCGTCGACGTACCGTACCCTGGGGTGATAGTGGCTTGTCTGGTTCCATGCACGATATTAATGTACTGACGTCTGCGAAGCTATAGATTGGATTGGATGTTATTTCCATCTAGTACCCGAAGGTAAAGGCAAACCAAGGAAACCTCGTATATCGGCTTTCATACGCAGTAGCGTATAAAAAACCCGCGCTCTCTAGTGCCCAAGCGGATGCACCGTGGCGTCCCGCCAAGGAAATATATACTGCTGTTCAGCGGTTTCCTTGGTTTGCCTTTACCTTCGGGTACTAGATGGCACACCGGCAGAACCTTCTGTTACTTGCTACAACATGCTTTACATGTCTGGGTGACATGAAAGAATTGATGCTCTCTATTTCCGTCAATTGACCTATGGCGCACTGATGATCGCTAATAAGCGTGAAACAGCTGTCTGCGTACTGGTGGATTGACGGAGGTATAGAGCAACCCTCGTATATCGGCTTTCTTACGCAGTAGCGTATAAAAAACCCGCGCTCTCTAGTGGCCAAGCGGATGCACCGTGGCGTCCCGCCAAGGAAACCTATGCTGCTGTTCAGCGGTTTCCTTGGTTTGCCTTTACCTTCGGGTACTAGATGGCGCACCGGCAGAACCTTCTGTCACTTGCTAGAACTTTACGGGCCGGTTTCTCAATGTCCAGTTAAAGTGTCAGATAGGTATCTGCTAGATAGCGTTGCTATGAATACAACTGTCAGATAAGATTTACGTGACTTCGTAAGTTTAGCCTTCAATTGTTTAAACAATGTATCTAACAGTCACTGTTATCTTGCATATTAATATTTAACTGGACATTGAGAAACCGGTCCTCAATAGAATAAGCTTTTTGCGAACTAGGGCTAATATTTATTTGTATTGTACACTCAACAAATAAATACATATATTGGTGATTGATGATCAAGATTAAAGATATACCATGTAAATATGTGAAAGTATCAGGTCAATAAAAGTTTGTATTGTTGCTTGTAACCTAGGTGAAAATCATGGAATTCGTTGAACACTGTACAAAAAATTGAATCGAAGTTCCGTCTCCTAAAATAATTGTCTCCAAAGCCTCCTCTATAACAAATTCATTGCCTTGATTTTTTCTAGTGGTATTGCGGTCAATTAAATGAAACACTTTTCCTTCCCACGACGGGAAACGGATCCGTTTCCTGAACCCTCAGAATCGGTTTCGCTCTATATAATGCTTAAAAAATATGTAACAAACTGAAGCAAAATACACCTGACGACGGTTTAGATATAATAAACCGAAACGTCGTGAGAAGGAAAAGTGTTTCATTTAATTGACCGCAATACCAATAGAGAAAATCAAGTTTGAAATCTACGGTCACGAAAATATAAAATTCACTGTCGTTTGAACAAAAACAAAACTGACAAGGTTTTATGCCTTATGTAATAACGCATTGATAACTCTATTTCAGAGACGATTTTAAGGTCAGGCAGTGCCTGTCACTATTAGTGTAAGGACAACACTATTAGTGGGTGGCACTATTTCAATAACTCCCTAATGAGCTGTAATTTAACAAAATATAAATTATACAAGTCAATAACAGCACACCCTGTATTGAACGTTGGCTGTTCCGTCCATTATCTAAAGCGGCCTATTTTACATTCATGGCCCAGGCGGGCAAGACAGAGCGCTGGCATAATTGAATCTCAACTGTCATGTTAGGTGATCAATTCCTTAGAAATAGCCGACGAGTCCCATTGAAGAGCCTTAATTATCTGCCCGTGGATGCCTGAAGTGATGCCAAATTGTCCGTGGAGTTATCCCTAGTTAGATTTACAAGCGTACCGAATGCACTGACGTTCCCAGTTGGCGTTGAGCCATACCGCACGATATTTTGTCTGAACGACAGGCCATGGATGCCTAAGGAGGTGTTGATTTTATTGATAGAGTCAGTCGCGGATGGAATGAGGTGAGAAGGTTGATTTTTTATAGATACGGCAGATGTTAAAAGGCGCGCCAACTGATGGGATTGTATTTTGGCTCTCAGTTTTTTAACGTGAACTTAGCAGGTCGCGAGGGCGAAGCCTACTGTGGTTACTATGAAAAGGCTTTTTTAAGAGATTTTTTAGGAGAACTTTGTTCACGCGGCTAAACCCAAAAGGCTCAATAAATAAATCTCCTGATGGAAGTTTACTCCAAGTCCTGGAGCAAGGATCCGATCGCAAAGATAGGCTATAAATGTATGAAGAACGACCACCTTCGAACGAGTACAGCAATCTGCGAGTGCATCTCAATAGGAAGAGGAACAGTGAGAGGTCAACAACCGCACGCCGGCGCCGTGCCGGTGAGAAAGCGCTGGAGGTAACGAGTTAAGGCAGGGTCACCAATTAGTCGAATTTCGCCCTTATCTGGACTGCATCAAGATAAATGGGAGAAAAACATCAGGCTAGGTCTTATTTGGGCTTTATAGATAAGGTGTAAGAAGGTTGCAGATAGTTGGAAGTTCTTTCTGGCTCTGAATAGGTAACCAAGCTTTTTCCAGCAGTGCTGTTGCCTCTTGAAAGCTTGCATGAGTCACTTATTTGCAGAGCCTAATTGTTTATTAGAGGCGGTGGTTAATGGTCTCCAGATCCGTTGACAGCGAAGCAGCCGCTGCCAGCATTCTGCGTTCCAACTCGATCACCAGAAATCGATTTACTGCTCCTGATGCCTGCATGCAAAGTACTGTCATTCAAAATGCGGTTTGGGTTTGCAGTGATAGAGAGCAGATCATTGACGTGAAGCAGAAACAGTCGGAGCCAACCCCTTGGAAACTCCAGCCTTGGTGTAATGAAAGAAAGAGTTGAAGCCGTCTACTACGATAGATTTTGCGACCTAAGAGGAAGTCTGCTATAGTCAACCGCAAAGCTTAATAGTAAGACTGTATGACGGAAGCTTGTTCAGTTGAGCTTCATGCCACATTTGATGAAACGCCTTTGAAATATCGAGAGATATGACATGAGCCTCGCCAAACGAATGAATTTGTTTGCTCCACACATGTGTGACGCAAGCCAGGAGATCTCCCGTTAACCTTTGATGTAGGAATTCATATTGACTGTTGTTGGTTAAGTTATGAAGCTGAAGGTAGTTCATGAGCTCTGGGTTGACGCATTTCTCCATCACTTTTCTGATCACATACAGCAGAGCTATAGGTCTGAATTGGTCGAATCAGCTTTAGATACATTTTTTTGGCACAAGGTAGATACAAGCTAACTTTTCTCTCTCTTTTGAGAAGATGTATAGAGGAAAGCTATTAAAGGTTGCAATCTCAATGTAACGAGCTTTGTTTGATGTCTGTATATAAGTATATAGTCTGTTTTGTTTTAGATATCACTAATTTGCTGATGTAATGATTGATCTGATGATTGTCTGTAGTATAGCAGAGCTATAGGTCAGAATTGATCCAATCAGCTCTAGGTACATTTTTTTGGCACCGGCTAGATACAAGCTGACTTTTCTCTCTCTTTTAGGAAGAATTATAGAGGAGTAAGTTCGAAATCTCAATGCAGCGAGATTTGTTTGATGTCTGTATACAAGTATGTAGTCTGTCTTATTTTGGATATCACTACTTTGCTGATGTAATAATTGATCTGATGATTGTCTGTCGTATAGTTTTCGAGTACTCTCTCCAATTTGACCACAGTTTGACAACAGACTGCCGAAATTTGAATTGCAGAAACGTGCACTGTTTCTAAGAATGATACATTATTTTTTTAATGACGTTTTTCTTTCACAATCTAATATTATCCTCAGCTTTCAACGCGCTGCGTTTTTTCGTATTGATGAAGTTGGTGAAAACTGAGAGCTTGAATTATTTGACGGACAAATAGTTTTGGTATTGTTTTAGATGTATTGTCGCGTATTGTTGACTTGTGAAATCTGTTATAGAACGAATAACGTCTCATATTGAGGTACAAAGCACTAGAAGTAGCTTTTACACATACCAGTTGACTGCTATGGTTATTCATCTGTACTATCGCCGATAACTGCTACGCGAAATCAAATACAATGAAACCGGCAATAGCTGTTTCTTTCTTATAGAAGAGATATTAATGTGTAATGTGTAATTTGAATTATCAAATTGATGCCCCTTTGATTTTCTCAGTGGATTGGCCATTAACGGTTTATACATAGTTTTGGAAAAAGAACGCTTTTGTGGTTAGACTGTACCATACAACAAACTTAAATCGCCCAAACGTTGTTAAAACATATCGTGATTTCGCTTGACAGGGTATAAAAAATTACTCGTCGAACTGGTTTCTCAGATTTTTCAATAGATCAATTAAATCTTAACCTAGTTACTTACAACCTCTGACTGGTATGCTAATGTTAATTGAATTATCGAACAATGTGGCAAGTCGAGCATGAATAGGCTTCGGTTTCCACATTGCATTATCCTATTTTAGTTTGTACGATAAAAACGATATAGCTGTGTTGCTGTGCGAAGACCTATTGTTCTTTCTGGGTCCAAAAGTCCACGGACTTTACGGATCTACTCATGTTTGACACGCAATAGGACAAACGGATTACATACATATTGATGTATATGATTGCTCAATATGGATTATTTGAATAATCTGGACGACTATACTGATATTTTATTTCCTTTTCAATGCGACGACTAATGTTCTTCTACAAATGCTAACCCATGAGTTGTTGATGTGCCAAGCTGGTGTATAATAAATTATGTTTTAATCTCATGCTACATGCTCAGTATAATTTTCAGTACAAACTAACGAAGAAAAGAATGTGTCATTCAGTTCAACCTAAGCCTAAGAATGCTTCCAGACCTGAAGGAATGCTGTTTTATATATGTAGGCAATTTCATATTAAATTTATCTTCTATAAATATAAATGTCAGTGCCAAATATGAGTTTCATGGCTACAAGCAAAAAAATTACAAAATTTGATGTCGCACTAAAATTAGATAGCTGTTTTGGTATATCTCAACTACTAGGGGTTCCATTTGCAACTGCATATTTCCCTCTTTGCATATAATGCTGTCTTAGGAGGTAATTTACCTATTTATAAAACGTTATTTACCTAGTAAAAAAGAAAAAGGTCACAATTACCAAGATCCACTAGAAGAAATAATTTACTTAGACTTCTAAGGCATAACCATCATCTTGCGACTTGGGTACAACTCTATGGTCCTTTATCGCATTCCATCTTCCACAATCTGGTTTCGCTGCCTCATGACTTCTTCAAGATTTTATCTCCAATTTTTCCTAAGTCTTCCTCTCCTTTTCCTTCGAGTGGTTGTCTACTGGAGAACTCTTTTGGGCCATCTGTAGTCGGCCATTCTACATACCTGTCCTACTTTAATTTTTATAACTATCCTTTAAAAATGTTCAACCTCATTTGTACAAAGGGTGACTCCCTCATGGCAGGTTTCCCTTGATGCCAGGGTCGCATGTGTTTTTATCCAGTTTCAGTTTCAGGATTAGAAATAATATAACTAGCTGCAAAGTTTTACAGGAAGTCCGCAGGTCGGAAGCTTGTTTAGGAGAGCAGCATGCCAATGCCTTTTTAGGAGAACAGCCAATACCTTTGAAATATCGAGAGCAACGATGTGACGAAGTTCAATGTATCTCATGAGCTCTTGATAGACGCATTTCTCCATCACCTTGCTGATCTTCTTCTTCTTCTTAGAGTGCCATGCAGATTCCTGCGTAGGCGTCCATCCTCTTCCTATCAAATTTCTCTATTCACAGCTGCATTTTGTATCTCTCCGAGACTTTTCATTCCTGTCCACTGCCGAATGTTTCTGAGCCAGGATAGTTTTTTCTTCCTATTCCTCTTTTTCCTCCTTCGATTTTACCTTGAAGTACCAGGCGTTGTAACTGATAACGTTCTCCCCGTATTACGTGTCCCAGGTAGGCTATTTTTCTTGTTTTGATTGTGTCGAAGAGCTGTCGGTCTGTTAGTTCAGCTCTTCGGAGAACTTCTTCATTTCTTACATGGTCTACCCAGGGTATTTTTAGCATCCGTCTTAAGATCCACATCTCGAAAGCTTCAATTTTGTTGATCGTGGTTGCTTTCAATGTCCACGCCTCCATTCCGTAGAGCAGAACTGACCAGACATAACATTTTATCATTCTGTATCTGAGGCTGAAGTTTAAGTTTTTGTCAGTGAGAAATTTTAGTTTTAGAAACGTTATTCGTGCTTGTTCTATTCTGCACTTTATTTCCTGGTCTGGATTCCATGTTTCATTGACCATGCATCCTAGATATTTAATATAATAATAATAATAATAATATAACTTTATCTATCCTGGCGGGATGTCTGACAGGCAGGTATTAATCCCAACCAGTGAAGTATACAAAAGAACAAACAAATTACATAAACAAGAAGGTAAATTAAAACAAATAATATATAACCTAGCTTAGGTTGATTTCGTTTGACAGAAACAGTTGTTTTACCTTATCTTTGAAGACTTGTGGACTGTATGTTTTTAAGACAGGTGGTATTTTATTGTAATAATGAGCAGCATTATAAGTAAACGAATTTTTATACATTTCTGTTCTGTGTTGTGGTATATCCAAGGTGTTTTGAACAAAGCGCAACGAAGTTTGATGTAAGGAGTTTCTAAAAACTAATCGGCTATTAAGATATGACGGTAATTGTTTCACTATGATACGATGTACCAAGCAGATAATGTGTAATATCCACAGTAATTTAAACTTCAAAATTTTGTGATGCTCGTAAATCGGGGTTATATGCTGTCTACGCGGTGTGTTCGTAGCAAATCTTATACATGAATTATGTAGTTTTTGTAGCTTATTCATCTCAATGGTATTTAAGACAGGACCAAAAACAACATCTCCATATTGCACTGCTGACATAACTAAGGATTCAATCAGCTTCAGTTTAGTTTCAGTTGACAGTATTAGTTTATAGCTATAGAGATGTTTAAGCTTAGAGTAGGATGACTTCATTATCTGTGTAACATGATCTTTGAACGATAACTTATTGTCAAAAACTATACCAAGGTTTTTGACCTTGTCCACTACCGGAAGAGCTTGATCACCCATAAAAACATCAAAATTAACCATAATTCTAGTTTGAAAGTGGATGACGGCCGATTTGGTTGGATTTAATCTTAAGCAGTGACCTTCAGAGAAGCTGACTATCCTACTTAGGTCTGAATTGATATAATCTGAAGCTTGATTGACATCTTGAAGATAGTATGTGTAATATATCTGACCATCGTCAGCGTCGTAGTGACATTTGCAATAATTCAGAGCTGAAGGTAAGTCAGAAATGTACAGAGCAAATAGAGTTGGGCCTAAAATAGATCCCTGCGGTACTCCACAGCTAACGTCTCGACAGTCGGACATACTTGAATTGCCATTTTCCATCACCAATTTAACCTTCTGTTTACGGCCACAGAGATAGTTTTCAAACCATTTTATAGAGCGTTCTGATAGTCCAAAATGCCAAAGTTTATTTAATAATAACTGGTGATTTATCGAATCAAAGGCCTTGGTGTAATCCAAGAAAATTGCTGTCGTTATTTTACCCTCGTCAAAACCTCTGAGTATGTCGTCTGCTACATCTAAGATTGTAGTTACTGTACTGTGACCTTTCCTGAAACCAGACTGATTATGCGGAAGCAAGTGATTATTATTTATATGCTCGACTAGCTGATTTTGAATAATACGCTCTAAAATTTTGGACATTACGTTTAAAAGACTTATTGGTCGGCAATCACCATATGAGGAAATATTCTGTTTTTTCGGTAGAGGTAGCACAATAGCCATTTTCCAAGAAGATGGAAAAACACCGTTAATAATGGAATAATTGAACAAATGTTTCAAGGAACAAATGCAGTGAGGTAAAAAAAGTTCAATTATATCAAGTGAGAATCCATCACCGCCCGCTGTATTGGATTTAATTAAAGAAATTGCATTTAATATATCTTTATCTGTAATCGTTGATAAATTGAGTTCTGTACGAGCCTGACTTGATCGCGATTCTCTATATTTTGTAATATAATCAAATGAGGGTTTACAACTGGGTATGGAACTGATGAAAACATTATTAAATTACTCTTTCAATGTTTTTTTCCGTTTATTTGTATCTGGCTGTTTGTTGTGTTGTTTCTACTGATCACCATAAACTTTGTTTTGCCAATATTAATTTTAAGACCTAGATTTCTACTCGCCTCAGTGACTCGATTTAGTAGGATCTGGAGATCACCTGCATTATCTGTTATTATGGCAGTGTCATCTGCATACCGGATGTTGTTTATGGGAATTCCGTTTACCCTTATGCCTATTGAGTTGTTCGAAACTGCCTCCGTAAATATTTTTTCCACATATAAGTTGAATAACATTGGGGATAAGATGCGTGCCTGTCTAACACCTTTTCTTATTTCAAACTCTTGTGTTGTACCCGCGTTGTTTAGTCGGATCTCTGCTTTTTGGTTCCAGTACAGGTTACCCATAAGTCGTATGTCTTTTCCGTCTAACCCTATATCTTTAAGATATGATATGAGGAGGTCATGTTTGACGTTGTCAAATGCTTTCTCATAGTCGATGAAGCATATGAAGACATCTTTTCTTTGGTCCTGGCAGTTCTGCACCAACGTTTGCAGGGTGAATATAGCTTCTCTCGTTCCGAATCCACCTTGCTGATCAGAGATTGAATATTCTGACAATTTCGGATAGTTTATTAATTATTTTCGTTTGTTCCAGGCTGGTTTGGACCTGAAAGAGAACCTAGCCGCCGGCGCCGCTGGCTGGCCCTACCCCTCCGTTTATCACCCCTACGACACCGCGTTCGCGGGGTATCCCTTTAATGGGTAAGTTCACTTAGTTATTACGTCATAAGTGTCTTTTAGCCGATCATAAATCATCGCAGCGCGTAATATAGCCGGCAAGTAACGCACACACCGTATTCATGATCATTGTCAGCCGCTGACGCACTCTCGGCTCCGGAGAGATTTTTTAGGGAGAGAAAGAGGGATTACGTTGGCTTTCCAGGCTTACTGGTTTTATCAGAGTAAAATAATATTCATTGCTTCACATTTTCGTATGTACTCGTATCTTGCAGTGGATATACGTTTTATAGATATTTCTTGCTGAGACAAGTATTGTAGGGATAACAGAAATAAGTGGGCGATAGTCTAAGGCAGTAATTCAATAAACAGATGACCAAAATAAGTTAAGAAGGAACACAATATTTAAACATAACTTACCAATACTAACTAATTTGATATGAATAAAGAGTTAGGACTGTATTAGGAGAAACGCTCGAGATGACACATCTGGAAATTAAACAAAGATATACCTGAGTCATCAATTCATCGAAGAAGAATAAAATTGAAAAGAATGTTTCATCAAATTACATGACGTTATTTTATTCTGACCTACTTGACATAACAACCAGATTAGTAAGTTTAATTTAATAATCAAAGACATAACATAAATAAATTACACACTAAATTAATCTTTAAATACCAAATAATAATTAAATATATTTATTATAAATATAGCGTAGTCATACAAATCACACAGAAAGTAATTCCAACGTCTCTAGGTTCATCGGCATTAAGGGTCAAATCGCGAAACACCTTTCCAAGAGAATGGATGAAATGATATACTCTGCAATTATACAAAACAATATACAGGGTGAGTCAAGCTCAACGCCTCGGAATCTTGTGACCAAACGATACCACTTTTAGAAAAACGGACTTTGCGAGTGTATGTAGGTCGAGTTGGACTACATTTTAAAAATAATGACTTTTATACAGGGTGTCTAATAAAAGCGTGACATATCAAAGTTATGTTTTTTTAAATGGAATACCCTGTATATTATTGCATATTTAGATTCCCGGGTGCATTTTAGTGTGACTTTATGTATCACACATGGGACTTTAAGCGAACCGTTTAGGCGCAAATCACAATTTTGGGTATAGGTAGATGTCAGAAAAAAATTGAACATCGCAGCTACTATAAATCTTAGAGGGTTGTGACTTTGCCGTGTTACTAAGCATGAAATGTGTCAGCTTACGTTAGACGGTCGAGTTCGAATTACATTTGTACTTGGAGAAATCGGTAGATCAATTAAGGAAACTTCAATCAAAGGTAACTTGATTTTTTCAAATGGGAATGCATATTTTTTTTTATACGATCAAATGTGCAATTTGATAAGCTTTCTAATGATATGCGGTTGTAAATATCAATCTCTGGTAGTTTTGATTTAATTTCAAATTTTGAGTAAAACCGGAGTTTTTCAATTTTCCTACCTATAAGCAGCTTAGCAGGCCATGAAATATAAACAAAAAACTGTTGAGATGGAACAAAACAACTAACTTAGCAGATAGTTACGGACGAACTAGAGTAAAGGGACAAAGTTATAAAAATGACTTACAACAAATCAATTCTAACCAGAAATAGCAGACATAACACATCTAAGGTCAAAAAGCAGCTGGAATGCGACAGAAATGGGTATTTTTCACAGCATACCGGCTACTACAATATTCTAAAGATTGACTATTCACAAAACCATTGTGAATTTTGAAATGAAAGGAAATCTACCACGTAATGTTGCTGGCAGTTTAATAGCTTCAGAATAAAATTTCACATTTCATGATTAAAAAAAATAGTAACCGATACCTCTGACTGGAGTTCTGCAAATTCTTCAATACTCATAAGGAAGATCGCCGAAAATGAAGAATAAATTAAAAATCTGCTCAAATTATTAAACATAATTTACCTGGCAGAAAATTAAAATATGATTTGTCAGTATTCCTTTTTTGCGACCTTGCTAATAGATACTGAAAAATTTAAAGGACGACAGTGAGAGGTATCATTACTTTTGACTTTGACGGAAATGACTACTGTTTTATACCATTAAATGTGAAATTGCGTTCTGAAGATATTAGACTGACGGCAACGATCGCTGAAAGTTTTGCTTTCATTTCAGTGTTCAGTGATTTTGAAAATTTTTAATCTCTAGTACATTGCAGTCGCTAGTAGGCTGTAAAAATTATCCATTTATGTCGTACTCCAGCTTCTCTTTAACCTTAGACATGTTACCGCCGTTGTTTCTGGTTAGAGTTGATTTGTTGTAGGGAATTTTATAATCTTGTTCTTTTACTCTAGTTCTGCTGGATCTTTTTGCTAAGTTAATTGTTTCCTTCCATCTGAATACGACTTTGTTTATATTTCATGGCCTGCTAGTTTGTTTTTTGGTAGGGAAATTGAAAAACACTGATTTGACTGATATCTCGAAAATTAATAAAAACTACCATAGATTGATATTCACAACCTGATATAATCAGAAAGCCTATCAAATTGCACATTTAATCGTATAAAAAAAATTATGCATTCTCATTTGAAAAAATCAAGTTACCTTTGATTGAAGTTTCCTTAATTGATCTACCGATTTCTCCAAGCACAAATGTAATTCGAACTCGGCCGTCTAACGTAAGCTGACACATTTCATGCTTAGTAACACGGCAAAGTCACAGCCCTCTAAGATTTATAATAGCTGCGATATTCAATTTTTTTGTGACATCTACCTATACCCAAAATTGTGATTTGCACCTAAACGGTTCGCTTAAAGTACCATGTGTGATACATAGAGTCACACTAAAATGCACCCAGGAATATAAATATGCAATAATATACAGGGTGTTCCATTTAAAAAAACATAACTTTGATATGTCACGCTTTTATTAGACACCCTGTATAAAAGTCATTATCTTTGAAATGTAGTCCAACTCGACCTACATACACTCGCAAAGTCGATTTTTCGAAAAGTGGTATCGTTTGGTCACAAGATTCCGAGGCGTTGAGCATGACTCACCCTGTATACAGGGTGTTCCACGGCGATTAAGACAAGCAATATATCGGAACTGGACAGTAGTAGCGAATTACAATTTTGGGTGTGTAAATTAGAGCAAATATAGTATCTTTCTTATTACTGTGCCACCCAATGAGGTATTTGTATTTGATCAAGTGTGGTCCGATTCAAAATTTTTAATGGGACACCCTGTATATTTGTGACTTATTGTGTTCCTAAAAACAATTCCAACAAACTAGCACACTTGGGGTCTAAACTGATTATTCAAGAGCTACAGATACTTAAAGGATGGTACCACTACCATTGATTATAACATGTACGCCTGCAGTTAAATTACTTTGGTAGTGTTTCATAATGGTAGTGGTACAGTTCTTTAAGTACCTGTAGCTCTTGAATTAATCATTTCAGACCCCAAGTGTTCTAGTTTGTTGGAACACAAAAAGCCACAAATATACAGGGTGTTCCATTAAACATTTTGAATCGGACGTCACTTGACCAAAAACAATTACCTCACTGGGTGACACAGTAAGTAGCTATATTCGCTCTAATTTACAGATCCAAAACTATAATTCGCTACTACTGTCCAGTTCCGATATGTTGCTTGTCTTAGTCGTCATGGGACACCGTGTATAACATAATTCCATCTCTAGCATCATCGGTATTAAGGGTCAACTAGCGAAATACATCTCCAAGAGTTCAAATCACTAGGGCGGAGAATTACCATGTGAATTGTGAGGCCAACTAAGCAAGATACTAGAGGTCAACTCTCCATGTATCTACTCTTTTGAACTAGTTGAGCACAATGGGTCAACTCTCGTCGTAATTCGAAAATATGTTATCTGTTTACATATCGGAGAGATTCTAGAATTGAACTATCAAACCATAAATGATATGAATATGTGTTTGAAAGTTTGTAAATTGTCTTATGAAATCCTCAAATAAACTAATAAATTAAATCGGTATATCAGTAAATAACGGTAAGCCGTTTTCCAAAAAACATCAAAATTCAATGAAAAATATATACTTAAATCAGTTCAACGAATCACCCTTTAAATTTTTCCGCATGTTTCCCGCTTTTTTTCCCCAGTAGATACTTATAGCAGAGGCAAGCATACAGGGTGTTACCTTAAAATAGGCCGTCATTCCGAGTGCCCATTTCTCCCTCAAATTCAAGTAAAAATGTTCATATTAAATATGTGTCCTAATTAGTTTTTTGAGGTTTTTTTGAGGTTTTTTAGATACAGCCTATCAAACTTTGGGAAAAAAATTGATTTTTTATTAATTTCTTCACTACAATAAGACGCTAAGACAACACTGACTAGAGGATAATTATCATCTCCAGTAGCGTCTCGGGTCTCAGCAAAAAAAATGTACGCCACTGACCTCAAAAATATTAAGCGTGATTTCTCAGAGTAAACAGATTAATACACAACTTTTTTGTCTCTTGATGTCTCTTCGTATCTCACTTTGTTTTCGAGGAAAAAATAAAAACCGTTCAGTAGCCTGTCGGAAAAAAATTTCAAACAAAATAATTTAACTTTGTTCTAATTGATAGTCAAATTAGTCAAATTGAAGAAGAAAAGATCCTATAAATATGTGTCCTAAAGAGTCTGATTTTCAAGATACAGTGTCAAACAGTCATTTTTTTCATTTTACTTCCCACACCGATAGGTGAGGGGAGTATTGTGATCGCGAAACTTTTCGATTTTGAGATAATACGTTTTTTGGGCGTTTTATGATGTGTACATAACGAAAATCCACGTCACTCATTTCCGTCGGTCTGTCTGTCGGTCTGTCTGTCGGTCTGTCTGTCGGTCTGTCTGTCTGTCTGTCGCGTTTTTCTACCCTCGTAATCTCAGTAACTGCTGCATGGATTGTGATGAAATTTGGGCAGCGGTATGCTGTGGGGTCGTAGAAGGTAATGTTCCTATAATTTTGGAAATCGGTGCATAGGCGGCGGAGTAATTAGCAAAAAAAAAAAATAAATATTGCTGAAACTTCGTTTTTAGGCGTTTTAGGGCTCCCTGATCATTTTCTAATTTTTTTTGGGTGGGGGTGAAATTGGGGTGGTTGGGGGGTGGGGGGTTGTAAAATTGAAAAATTTGTTGATTTCATAATAGACTGTCCACTGACCTGTGAAGGAAGACCTGGCGACATAAATAACTTTTTTAGGTCCATCCGAACATTGCCTTTGCCTATTACAGAAAGCAAAGGACTTAGAATTTTTTTTTGATGTAAACATACGAGAGTATTGCGTCAGATCGTTGTAACGAGGAAACTGTTGAATTGATTTTAATGAAATTTTGAAACGGCATTACTACCATGGCGAAGATGGAAAACGCGTATGGTTTTGATAAATCGTGCCAGTGGCGGCGCAGAAATAATAAAAAAACTAAAAATATAAAAACAGCTCAAACTTCGTTTTCAAGCGTTTTAGAGGTTCCTGATCATTTTCTGCATTTTTTTGGATGGGGGTGAAATTGGGGTGGTTGGGGGGTTGGGGGTTCAAAAATTAAAAAAATTCTTGTACTCATAATAGGCTGTCCACTAACCTGTGAAGGAAGATCTAGCGACACAAATCACCTTTTTAGGTGCATCCGAACATTGCCTAGCCTATTACAGAAACTAAGGGACTTTGAATTTTCTGTATACTATACGAGAATTTATTGGTCTAAATTTGTATCCTGTATTTTGTAACGTGGACACTATTAAATTGATTCTAATGAAATTTTGACACAGTATATTGTTACCGTAGTGAGAATGGAAAACGAGTATGTTTGTTAAAAATCTTGTCAGTGGCAGCGTGGCAATAATCAAAGAACGCGACCAGTATGAAAGCAACTCAAATTCGGTTTTTAGATGTTTTAGGGGTTCCAGATCATTTCCTACCAGTTTTTTGGGTGGGGGTGAAAGTGAGGTGGTTGGGGGGGGGGGGGTGGGGGTTGTAAAACTGAGAAGTTTGTAGTATCGATAATAGGCTGTCCATTGACCTGTGAAGGAAAGTCCTAGCGGCATAAGACAATTTTAGGGGGGGGGTTGGCAATTATTTGGTTGCAAGGGATCTTAGACTAAAGCTTCATGCTATGGGAAAATAATAAACTGGTGTCAACGTAATGTGTGGGAAGTACTGAGTCAATCAACTTGACTTCATTTTTTAATTTGAACCCCTCTTACTGCCTTTAAAAAAAGTCAGTCTGACTTAGAGTCTTATTGTAGTGGATAACACTGCCAAATTACAAAAAAAGGCTCAATGACTTTAATTTAAATAAAATCAATTTAATAAAAAATCATTTTCCCCATACTTTGACACTGTATCTTGAAAACTAGAATCTGTAAGACACATAATATGTTTATTTGAACTTTTCTATTTGAATGTGGGTCAGAAATGTCCCGTTGGAATTACTTGAATTGCTTAAAAATCTAAAATGCATGGGCGTCATGTAAAATGACTAATTTACCCTTCTCTATTTGCCGCTTGGTTTATATCCCACATAGAATAAAAATTTGAACACATTTTGGAGTATCTAGCGATACAAATTGATATCAGGAACAGTTTACTGAGAAGTGATAACGCATATATGCCGAAAAGTATTTATCTATGAACAATCTGAGGAACTGTATAATGCATTTCATACACTGATATCAGCAACTTTTAATTAAAACAAGATTCCGAAATCCCGTGTTGTAGAAAAACAGTAGCAGTTTTGTACTTTTCGGGATTTCTTTAGTTTAAGATAGAGAGTAGATTTGGTTGGTGGAGTTGGGCAGCTATTCTATTTATACTTCGCCTATAGCAATTATTGGTTTAATAAAATCATTGTTATGATCATTAACTTAAGATTAATTTCAGTACATGTCATTTAATAGGTAATGGACTAGTATCACGAGGTTAAGAACAATGATTTAATTTTTATAGCCGCTCAGTGCATACAAAAATAAACGTACTGCTGCATTTCGTTACTTTCTACAACATTTTGTTTTTTAGTAATTCCATTCTAAAGTTTAGAGAAAGGAATTCAAATTCAGCCAATCAGTGCCAACCGCGCGAATCATCAGCAGTGCATTGTTGCCAAGAACAGCTCCGACTCGCACACGGGAACAGAAGACAAGATGGATGAGCCAGCCCGCGTACAGCTTCGGCATTTCGCACGCCATCAGAATGCGGCAACACAGCACACATATCTGTCTTTTGATTGGCTGTTCACCTTTAGGGCAGTGACGTCATTGCCCTAGGAGAATTCATATATTTTTCTTATTTTCACGGCTTTCCTGTGCCCAAATAAATCGGAGAAAAAAATGAGATACTTTTTATGACGTACTCTATCATATGCAACCAAAAAAAATCATGATACTAGTCCATTCGAAGAGATAAACATTTTCGAATCACCGAAGTATAAATTATTTGATACTCCACGTTCAAATAGCTGTCAGAATTTTGTGAAAAATATTGTTTTCTTCCTGTTACCGAAGTTTGATAAAATTATTCAGCTTCTATCACTCTTCAAAAAATCTAGTAATGGTTATAGGATCTACGAGGTTTACTCATTTTGTAGATTTACATTTTTTTTTGACAATCGGTACAATTTATGATTTAGTTGGGCTACACAAAAAAACTGCCTTAATGGGGCCGCCATTTTGTTAATTCGAAATAATCTTATAGGTAGGTATACGAATTTATGCTCGCAATTAAATCTACCAAAAATATCATTCAAACGTTAGTGATAGCAATAAGATTCCTGGAATCAATCCATTTTACCATAATTTATTTCTGGTGTACTACACGACACTTATCCACGTTAAAAGGCGCCAACGATACAGACCTCAAACGAACACCTTGCAACCACTTTTTCATTCCCGATTAGGCAAAAAAGAACCTAACGACTTCCCTTATTCGTTCTTTATGCAATTGGCGCTTTGATAAACAGCTGCATGCTCCCATCGTATGCAACGATAAATAAAACATTCAGGCGCATACAAATTTATGGACAAATTCGCCACCACTTGCTTCGGGATTATGCGGCCTCCAAAGCGCAAATAATAAATAATAATAAATACGTAAAGCGCGCAATGTGTATGTGTGTGGCGAATTCTCAGAAGCCGCTGCAATTAATCACGGAATTAGCTGTACAGTATCTTATCATGCTCTCTGGATGCTAATTCAATTAGAATTTTATAAACAGCGCATAAATCATCCGAACAACAAAAATGCCTATTATTCTGTTAATAACATAGGAAACATTTATGTTATACCAGACGATGAGGGTAATAATAGAAGCTAGTGTTTTCACAGGATGCATAAATGTTATTAATGTTTACGGGTAGTTTTAAATGGCTGACAAGTAGATATGCGAATGTATAGTTGAGCAGATTAATATCTAAGAAGAATTATTGCAAGAATATGTAAAATCAGGGATACTCATCCCGTCAGAAATAAAAATACATAAATCACAGTTTCTTCACCAGAAAAATACTAGGCAGTCTAATTGAATGCAATACATGTCACGTAATGGGTGGTCCAAGAAAGGCATAAGGAAAGTTGTAGTTTGATGTTCGTCATTTGTAGCTATGGAGTCATATTCTATTGAAGACCACAGTAAAGTTGTTCAAACCACTTCCGGTCATAGCTGACTTGACAAGGGAGGGCCATGGAAAATTCATCAGCAGTATTTGTACAATACATTGTCTATGATCACAGTTTGATTTTCATTGAAGTTCATACCATGCCCCCCCCCCCCCCCTTATAGATCTATTGTTTCACTTACAGGAAAAATAGATATGAAATAAAGAACACGCAAAAATAAAATATACCTTTCCAGCGATATTTAATCATTTTGGCCATAATAACCTTTCAGATGGGATAATGATCGGTCATTTAGCGCATAAATTCCAAGCTGTGGGTTTCGTTGGTAATTTACCATAAAACAACAAACCGAAAAGCGTTGGCACAACCAGAAAATGTCGAAAAATGTGAACTTGAATTGCGTATTTTATGGCCCAGTCTGCAACCTATTCTCGAAAAGGATGGGTATTTCTCAAAAAAGTAAATGCGTTATTTTTGAGAGGAAGGTCTACAATCTTAAAGTGCGAGAAATATGTTATATGAATGGAGTAAAGATGAAACCAATGTCTGAAACAAGCTATCTAGGTTTATCAGGAAAGTAATGGATGAAGAAGACTTAAGTCACAGGTTACACCAAAATAATAACGGAAATAGGACTGGCTTATAAACAAACTGCGACTCACTTGATGATAATCTACCAATATAGCTGGAAATAAACCATCTAGGTTTATCCAGAAAGCAGTCGACTAAAAAGACTTAAGTCAGAGCTTACACCGGAATAATAACAAAAGTATGACTACATTATAAAAAAATGCGACTCACTTGATGATAATCCACGAATATAAGTGGATCCAAACTATCTAGGTTTATCTGGAAGTAATGGATAGAATTTTATATAATGAGCACCATCTATGAACTGCATAAATATAAAATAGAATATCCAATAAAGAAGCTATATTTGTTGACGCCACAAACTGTTTATGGGTTTCCATGCTTTCTCAACATTTTCTTCTTGTGCATTCACCAAATGTCGACAAGTTGACTGTGTAAATGAACATTTGGGTAAATTTTAGAATACTACTGGTATTGCATCGTTTTTTAGCTTGGGTTTTCTTCTTGTGTACTTTTTTCGTTCACACTTACTTTGAAATGTTTTAAACATACTTGTCATACTTTTAAATGTGTCATATCTGTTGGAATTTTTCTGATCTATGCTTTTCTAAGTTGTTCTACTCGTGGAAGACTAAATGTTGTTATACTATGTTCATCGTCTGCATCTCTATAATTGGATCTGTAGCCACTAACACTGCACTTTTTTGGCATTTCTAAAATAAATATGAGTTTTGTGTGGTATCAAGAACAAGAAAAAGGTATAACTGATTTGTTATTATTATTTGTCTGTATTTTAGGAAAGCTCTTTATTTTGATATACCCTTGAATTTACTAGGCATATTTATCCTAGAAATGGAAACATTAAAGCAACAGAACAAAAAACATAATATTACGTCCGATAATCTTCTGACATTTATAATTGAAAGCTTTCCAGAATTGGTTTTTAACTAGAGAGATATTAACAAAAACAATACGTTCACCATCATAATGTAATGCTTAAGGACTAACAGAGGGCATTCTAGAACGCGGCGTTACGGCGTTCTAGTACGCCGCGTTACAGCGTTCCGTTGTATTGTTAGAGAACGCTGGAACGCCGCGTTCTAGAACGCCCTTAGTTTGACCGGGCTTTTAGTGTAATCACTTGTAATTAATGAGCAAGCGACAAGTGGGAAGTTGGAGCTCAGTGGATTACGTGATTTTGACGTCCCATAGCCTGTTAGTTTTACGTCAGCCATGGTTGAACACTTAGTCCTCAGGGATCCCTTTGAGGATCCAATGAGGTCCGAGTGCTGAGATGCTATCCTTCCAATACAGAATAAATTAGGAGCATGGCATTATTTTTTTTAAGCGGCATCAACTACATGATTATTAGCCGCATACCTGGTTTTGAGTTGACAAATTATTCACTGGAGTGACTTCTTATTTCTTGTTTTAATCACACTAGATTTTGGTGAACATGTTAGTCAGTTGCGTCAATTTCAAAATGCATATATTGAGGACAGTCTAACAGACTATGCTTAGTTGTGATGGTTTCTTGCCATATCGGACACAGGGGTGGTGACTCACCCCTTAGAAGGTGCATTGAGGTGATTATTGGTATGACCCATTCTAAGTCCAGTTATTACTACTTGCACACGTCTTTTCATATTGAGGTGAAAAGACCACGGGTAGACGTTGTCCTTCACTTCGAGTAGCTTCTTCTGTGCGTACCGGGATATTATCTGCATGTAGTTGTTGTGCAGCATTCCTAGCAGCTAGAGGTCTGCTGCTTCATTACCTATAATTTCAACGCCGCTTGGTGTCCAAACGAAAGTAATTTTCTTTTCCATGCGGTGCAGGTGGTTCAAAGAGGATCAGAGGGTCGCTACTGAAAACATTGCTGAGTGCTTGGATGGAGCCGAGTGAGTCAGTACATATCAAAAATTCTCTGTGTTCTCTTCCGTCGCAAAATTTAGTGCTTGCAGGATTGCATATATTGCGGCAGTGTAAATTGAGGCTTGGGTTGGTAATGTCCATGAGCATCAGTGATGACACATAGCACTTCCTACTCCAGAATCGGTTTTGGAACCGTCTGTGAAAATGCACAAGGCGTTTGGGTATGCATTATTATTGTCAGGTCCTAGCATAAATAGAGGCTCCATGGAATAAACACAGTATATCTAAAGGAAAAATCGTGATGGGATTTTCCGACGGAACGGCGACCGCGGTCAGGTGCAACTCGAACCATATCTGGCCGCACGCTTTTCCGCAACAGTGAGCATCACAGTTGGCTGCGGTGAGGATGATCGCGGCGTCAGGCATTTACATAGGCCGCCATTATCCGCAGCCATGGAAAAAGAATCCAGTTTACCGGCTGTAATTAAATATCGATCAGACCGCTGCACGAACGGGGCGGTAAGCGGGGTGGCAGAGGGGGGTGGGAGGGGGTGCAATTCACTTTCGGGGGGCTAACCGAAATATGGCCGATGCCGCGTATCGGATAACCCACCAAAAGCTGGTACGACCCACAAAAAGTCATCGGTACCTTTCGGCGGCTATCGAATTACCGCCTAAAAGGTACGTCCTACAAAAAAGAGTCGGCGGCTTTGATCCGTTTGGTTTTTCTCACAGGCGCGATGTCTGTAGCTTCGCCTACATCTAGTAAAACATTAATGACTTCTGAAATAAGCTAGATCCATCGAAGCGAATGTGAGTGGTGTCAGACTTGGCTTTACACTGGTTGCTCGTCTTCGAATCCACGATTTTGGTTGTCTTCGGTCTGTCTTGGAATCAGGTTTCCAGTATGGCGGATGAATCGGTATCCAATTTCTGAATGAGTCACTCAGAAGGTAGGAGATTTTGATCAGTCCATTTTACGCATTTACAATGAGGTATTTTCCAACTTGCTAATATTGCCTGTTTAATGGCTGAAATGGATTGCTTGTATCTAATTTGTAATGATGGCACTGTTTGCTCAATTTTTTTCTGCCCACGTGGAGTAAAGATAGAGTTTGAGAATCATTCCTTTGAAAAGAGCTCATTTTGAATCTCTCCCTAAGAAATCAACCAATCAAAAGTCATTTTTATGCCGGATGTAGATAGGATGTGACTTAGACGAGGAAAGAGAGAGGACAGAACGCGCGACTGACATTTCTGTTACCAAATGGCACCAAAAATGTACCAAAACGTCATTAAATTTACCTATGATACGTGATTACTGGCTCCTTCCTGCTGCTGTGGCTTTTACAACCGTAAGCTGCACACTCTACCATTATGCACACCACAATATTTTACAACGATTGGTCTTAAAAACGCTAAATACCATAAAGAAATGTTTTGACGGGTGTCAAATAGCTATCCATTTTCGGTCACAGCTAATTCATATAGCATCAAACGGGCGTGCGGTATCCCCTCTCTTTCCTTATCTAAGGGATGTGACTATATTAATTTGAATTATGCGTAGATTCAAGGTTGTCACGTTGTCAACATTTTGCATAGTTTTTCTACATATAGAGGCTGTAAACTTGATTGTATGTATTATGTTTATTTAGTTTTCCCTCTTTTTAATTGAACAAAAGTTCATGTTTGTATACTATAAATGTTATATTACACTGCAATTCCATTTTTTGCATTATTATGTAATTAGCAGTTTACTCTGAAAATGTTTCCTAGTTAGTTTTCACAATTTTACTCGTCATTCTTTAACAGCCTGTCACTAGTGTCATGCCATACATAACCTCCCCTGGTCTCACGACTGTCACGGTATTATAAATTAACCATGATGAAATGATGTAAACAAACATCTGTCAATGTCAATATGAAGCGGAGGTTATGTTTGTAGATGGAGAAAAGGAGGTCAGATGACAAGGTATAGTCACATTCTAAGGGCCGGTTGTACAAACACAGTTTAACTCGAGTTCAACTTTGAACCGAGTTCATCTCTAGTTTGCTGTTGTACCAACAAAGTTCAAGCGTTGACTTCAGTTCAACCTCGGATCAAGTTGAGCGGCCACCGGGGAGCGTTTAACGGCGGCGGTTCAAGGTTTAAAATGGCGATATTTACGACCAGCTGATCAGTTTCTAACCCTAATATCTGACGTGAGTGACATAGTCAAATGCGATATTTTCACTTGAGTTACATGATGGAGTACTTTAACGAACCTTTGACCGAGGATGACATTATTAGGAAAAACGACCTGAAAAATGCCAAATGATATTTGTACCTAATGTATCGTGAACAAATTGTCAATTAATTGTAGGCACATCAGCAATAAAAGTTTCCGCATCATCGTCGAATGTAGATGTGAATCCTGTTATTTGGGGTCCGATTTTTCTTTTATTGATATGTCCAAGTCCTGTATTTTGAAATCCTGCGAAGGCCCACCGCCGGTATTATGGATGTACTGTCCCTCATCGGCAAATTTTTGTTTTGTCCTTTTTTTTTAAATTTTCGTAATTGCTTTTCAGTACCTTTGCTTCACGAAATGTCTCTCCACGCAAACTGTTGGGCAAGTTCAACCTTTCCGTTTTGATTCTATGAATATTTGTATCCGTTTTCTGGCATTCCAAAACAGTCTCATATTTTTTCACAAATTCTATTAATACGGAATCTTCTTTCGCCGCAAAATTAGTCGCCCTTTCCATTATAAAATTGCAAAATACTTCTTGACCGACAACACAATTTGATGAATGTCAGAATTTGACATTCATAGACGTGACATTAACATAACCTGCATAACATTAAACATTAAAAACGAAAAGTAACTAGTTTCGCCACCAAATACCCTATATCCATTGCTACCAATCCTCTTTTGATCCAGTTCAGCTGATCCTTCCCAGAACGGAGTTTGTACAACGCGTCAACCGTTGAACCGTGTTCATCGCTGAACTTAAGGTTACGTGATCGGGAGTTCACCGAGCGTTTGTACAACCGGCCCTAAGAATAGTTCCACGAAAGACTCATTACGTCACGCTTAGATGTATTACGTCACAGCTTTGGCGCGAAATTTTATGTTTGAACTTGGGAGGGGATTTTAACCCACTTCGCGTTCACAATAAAACGTAAAAATGTTCGTTACATGGTTTTTGGGGACGTAACATCAATATTCCGTCATAAAATTTTGTTCGGAAGATATCCCATTGTGTAAAAGCAATGCCTTGTTGAAGTAATTATTAATTACCTGTTAAATGAAGTACCCTTTTGTTGGTATGTGGAAAAATCCAAATATATTTCAATATTTTTCCAGCCATTTTTCCTCCCAATGTCGTCTGCATTGGAAGGAGAATGTAGATCATCCCAAAGGATCCCTCAGAACTGAATTTTCAACTATTCCAACCTAGTGAGAAATCTAATGCATTGTGTAAGACTTTCGCTTCCATGATCCGAACTGTTGGTTCTTGGGTTGTTCGGCCGGCGTCGACACACTCCGCCGCCTTGGCGTCGACGCGTTTCGCCTCTTGACGTTTCATCAACACGAGTGGTCGGCATATTCAGAAGCTGATGTTACCTGTTCTGCGTATTCCAAGAAACTGAGACCATTTCAGTCACATACATATAATTTTCTTCCTGGTGTAACTTACAACTTTACACTTGGAGATATTAAAATATAATTGACTATTATCACAGCAGACCTGTAGGATATCCAGTTGAGCCTGAAGGCGGTCTCATCATTGATGATAGAATATATTTTCAGATCATCAGCAAAACATAGACATTCACATTGAAAAGCCTCACACAAATCGTTAATACATAGTAAAAACAGTAGTGGACCTAACCTTGAACCCTGAGGTACAACGGAAGACTTTCGGAAATTATTGTAAGAGACAAATTGTTGCCTAAGAGATAAATTAAAATGGCGCCAAAAAATCTCTAGTATATTTTGAAAAACCGAATTTATAAAGTTTTTATAGCAGAACTCAGAACAGAGTGAGTCAATCGATCGAAGGCCTTCGAAAAATCCGTGTAGATAACACCAACTTTACTACTGTTGTCTAATGCAGCCGCAAGTGTGCTAGTTTGTTGAAATTGTTCTATCGGAATGAACACAGAAAGGTGCAAATATACAGAGTCCCATTTACAATTTTGATCGGAGGTCACGTGGCCAAAAACAAATATACTTCATTGGGTAACACAATAATAAAAAAAGACATAAAATTTGCTTTAATTTACATCCCCAAAATTATAATTCTCTACTACTGCCCAGTTCCGATATATTGCATGTCATAGTCATTGTGGGACACCCTGTATATACGAATATACAAAATTATCTCGAGGACCGTCGAAAACATGGACAAAATGGATAGGGGACGATATTTCTCAAAATTTGATTTGTCTCCAGATTTTAAAACAGGGCAGACTTTAGCAATTTTCAAAAATTTAGGAAATTCCTTGAAACGAATGAATACGTAGATTGAAACAATTTGTTAGAGGTCCTACAAATGATCCTTGATTAAAAACGATGGTATATTGTCGGGTCCAGACGTCATTTTATCTTTAAGTTTGTGTAGGCTTGCCTGGGGTAAAAAAGTTGTGTTTAGCTAACACTAGGTACCATTTATTTGCATTTTACCTTCCTGTCTCTATTATAAACAACCCATATTATGTTCCATAAGCTTCATTCTGGCAGTGACCCCCTCAGAATCCTTAACACCCCCTGGTAGAGGGAGCTTCAGCACGTCCGCGTCTAAATCCGTCGACTTCGTCACCGCCATCCCCTTAAGAGCGCTTAAAAGTATCCGAGATTGCATTTCAATTAAAAGTGTATATCTGATGTTTTATTCAGCGGATAGGGGGTTTGCGCCCTGGGGAGCGTAAGGGAGTCCTCGGGGCGTCCAGGGCGTTGCAGGCTCGTTATCGGCCTAAATAATAAATGACGCTGACGCCGATGCCCTCACCGCCGGCCAACCTCGGGAATTAGCGCGGTTTTCTTTCGGCCGCTTTCCACGGAAAAAATTGGGAGGGTCGCCGTTCCAGAAGGGTTGCCGGCATTATTCATTTCGGCTGTAACGCGTGTGGCGGGTTTTTGATATAATTGTGGTGGTAAGGGTGGTCCGTAATTAATTTAGCCTCTCCAGAATTACGCTGAAGTGTGGCCACTGGAGGGTTCCTGGGGAGACGCTTTTTGCCATTAATTTTGCTGAACTATGGTATCGAAAGCATATATTATCAATTACAGTTTTCAAAACGTTTGCGATTTTGGATTGTCGGCGTTTCCACGATAGACTTTAAAACGATTTTCTAAACGCACTCAAAATCTTTTCAACTGACACTTCACAAATGTAATTTTCTAGTTTTATAACCTATTTTGTTGTTTATTATGAACCTCTAGTTACGAATTTTGAATAAAGTGATACAAATAAACTTCAATAAATCGACAATAATATTATTATTAGACAGCAACGTGCTACGCATGGTCCATTTCAAAACGAAAGTGACGGTGTTTCCACGACATTTGAGTCTCGATACTATCCCAAAAAAATAGCGAATCGACCTTGAACAGGAAACGTTTTGAAAACGTACCCAATTGACGTTTCCGCGATATATTTCAAAACTCAAAACGTTTTGAAAGTCCGTGGAAACGTAGTAATTACATCATTGCCTAAAGTGTCCATATGTCGATGTAATCTTTGACGCCTAGCAAGAGCTCCACTCATTAGTTGGTGATATGACGTGAGCCCCATTAGATTCCTCAGCTGTATCGGTATTATAACGAGGGTGGCCAGCCAAAAACGTGGGACTTAGACTTCATTGGAACCCTGATGCGGCTTAGCGGGATGCCCTGAAAGGCCAGCATTTCTACAGAATAGATTCTCGCAATGATAAAACATCAGGTCACGCAGGCCTTAGCCACCAGGTTGTATGTACAGGGGCCCAACTCACTTAGATAGTACAGGAGAACATAATCTCAGAGAGTAGAGTAATGCCAGGTGGTGCCTGAATTACGACCTTGCTCTACTTTTCGGTAGGCTTCGCAGAGCCTTCACGCAAGGAACAAGTCTGACATTGGGATGGTGAGAGAGGGGAGAGTTGTAAAGCACCACACCACATACTATCAACATAAAACCTCCACCCACAAACACTATGGAACAAAACAGAGAAAAGAAAAGTGACAACGTACCCAAAAAAATCCTGGAACTTCCTAGCTCTAAATAGGAGGAACAGATAGAGGTCGGCGTAGAAGAAGGAAGTCCTGGACTCATTTCAGGACAAGAGTAATACCTTCTCAAGTGTGGTGATGGTCTGTCTGGGGAGGATTCCAAGGTAACCACCAAGAACAACACCACCAAGATCGCCTACCAAGAGTATCGGCATAAAGAGAAAAAGAACTGGCTACGGGCCCAAAAAAGAAGGAACGAAAGGAAGATGAGACGACTTCAAAGGGAGGGAGAAAGCCAACAGGCAGAAGCCTGCCTGTCTGCATCCGTGACCTCTATCCAGAATCCGTATCAGATCGAACAAGGAGTCCAATCACAAGGCAACAAAGTGAAAATGCAAAGAGGCTATGAGCAAGGAAGACGCAGAGAGCTGAGGGGCAGCCTAAACGACTGAAGATTAATCTCCAAACAGCACCTTCCAGGAAAGAAAGAAGCGGGAGGAACCAACCATGTCCAACAACGAACCTTCCAACTCCAAAGTCACAGGCACAAAAAAGGCCAAGAGCCTGCACAGCAGGTATACTCAGCAGTTTCATCTTTCTACTCACGTCTCTAGTACAGGGGTGTATCGTTTAACTTAATTATAGTAGTGATGTTTCCTTCACTGATAGCACCATCTGAAGTTCGGAGGTGTTTGTTGGGCATGGATAGCGCCTATTCTTTTAAGAAGTTATTTAGCAATTGAGCAGGTAGAAGTGTCATCCCAAGCGACTTTAGGGGTCTGTAGCTGCGACCGCTCAACAGTCTTGACATAGCTCCAGAGGGCTTAACCCAAAGAGGCTAGGATTACAAGATCTGACTTCTTTATGTCTTCAGAATAAGGTTTTTCTATGCAGTTTTCTTTCATTGCTACTGGCGACAAAGACGTGGTAATGCCTCGGTAGAAGTACAGCTAGCTTGATCATCAACACTGGTGTTACAAGATGCCCACCTTCCCCAGTTCGAGCCTTCGAGAGCAGCGTTCTTCATTTCAATATCTTTCTTTGTGCAAGTTTTGCCGCAATCTAGTATTATGCCGTATTTGTACATTTTAGTGAATATTTTTATAGTTGCTTTGTTTAGCAAAGCTCCCTTATTATTTTTTTTATTTCCTTGACTAATTACGTGACTGTAGTTTTAACATACAGGTGAAAGTCTTCAATTTAGGAAATGCAGTATATCAAGGCATAATACATTATGATATCGAACTGTGCTACTACTATTTTAATTGATAACACGCAATTTTTCATTAAAAGCATATCAGAAAGATTCGACAATATGTGGACTGTTATAAGTTAAAAAAACGGCAGGAGCATTACTGCTATTAACTGTTAACTCATTACTGAATCTGTCAATGAAAACTATTATACTTGTATTTGTTTATCTTATAGTTATCCTAATTCTAGAACAAATAATACGAATGTTCCCATCATATTAACGTTATTTTAGTAGCAAAACAGCCAAGCATTAACAACAAATGTTGTTATAAAATTGATAGTGCAAAAATCATGTGTGCTAATGGCTGACCTCTGGTCAGCGAAACGGAAATTAATGCCATCATATGAATGATTGCCAGCATTGAAGGTTACACGTCTTACAAAACGCGATCTATTCACTAAAAACCTTTAGATCTATCATTATATTTAGATCAAACTCATTACAGATAAACTAAGCATAACCAAATGTTATTCCAAGAAACACATTTACATAAATATGATTAATTAGCAAACATAAGCTGAGTACTAATTGAAAACTTTTATCAGCTATCGTTAATGGGTGGTCTATAGAGGTCACAGAGATGTAGAAAGCCAAGCAGTATTTCAAACTGCAAATATTTCTTGATCTATTTGTAGCCAAAGTGGAGCGTAGCTACGAGATTTATCGTTTTCGTTCACAGATTTTGCATTCTTCCAATGTTTTTAGATGTACGTGGATCAGTTGCCTTTTAACTTCCCATACCGATAAATGTGGGGAGTATTTTGATCGCAAAAATTTTTGATTTTGACATAATACGCTTTTTGGGCATTGTATGACATCTACATAACGAAAATCCACGTCACCCACTTCCGTCGGTCTGTCTGCCTGTCTCCTTGTAATCTCAGTAACCGCTGCATGGGTTATGATGAAATTAAGGTAGCGATATGCAGTAGAGTCGTAGTAGGCAATGTTGTTATAATTTTAAAAATCGGTGCATGAGCGGCGGAGTGACTAACATAAAACAAAAAATATCGATATCCCTCAAACTTCGTTGTGAGGCGTTCTAGGGGTTCTTGCTACGTTGGAGAGTGAGATTGTAAAACTGAAAAAATTATTCTATTCATAATACGTTGTCCACTGACCTAGCGGCATAATACACTTTTTTAAGTCCATCCGAGCATGGGCGACGCAGCAATAATAAAAAAATAAAAATATAAAAACAACTCAAACTTATTATAATTGTCTACTTTTTTGATCAGGATGGTTTAGGGATAGAGGAAGTCCAAATTTTTCTAACGTTGGCTTACCAACTGTGGAAATGGAGGGTCACTCAGTAGTCGAGTCAGCTTCCGTCAAGCTTTTGGGGATCACCATCAACAGTAACATGTCTTGGCATGCCCACGTCATCAGTATTGCTAAAACGTCATCCCAGAACCTTGGAGTTTTATTCCGCTGTAGGAAGCTGTCCACACCAGAGCAACTACTGCTGCTTTACAAGGCACGGATCCGAGCATCGTTGGAGTATTGCTCCGATGTGCTGAAGCATCCCCTAAAGCTTCTCGACACTATCCAGAACAGAGCAATTGGACTAATCGATACGCCTAACCTCACAAAACACCTGCACAGTGCACAGTCTGGGACATCGAAGAAGGTAAACCTGTCCAAGTTTTACAGACGATGTTTGAATGAGCTCACCAAAGGTCATCCGAAGGAGAAACACTAGATAGGCTCTGCTAGCTCATCCTTACCAGGTCAAGGTCTGTACTCCCCAAAACAATCTTTCTCCTTGACGTTGTGGAATGAGCTGCCGGAGAATTTGTTTCCCGACAGCTAGAACCTGTCGCGTTCCAAATCTTATACAGCGCTATAGGACTTTAGCCCTTGCGGGAGGCTGACCATAAAAAATCCCAGTGCCTGGAAGAAGAATACCGTTATTTAGAAGGAATTAAGAAATCAGAGGCACATTGAACTATGTGTCAAGCTACCAGGAGATATAAAAAAGAAAATAATATATTGCCGGAAAAAATGTCTTCATTTAAAAGCCACGAACATTTAAAAGTACTGCCGTATGTACCAAAGGTGTAGAGTCCTTAATTTATCAGAGCTATTCTTCCGCTAGATTCCTTTTTGTGTCATTGACTTTCACGTCTATAGCAGAATGGATAAATTCCTGTTAAACGCTCTAGGCATGTACCTACGCGCTCTAGGGTACTTCATTACCGATTGGAAACGTACGGAGAGTTACAGCAAGGTCAACTAGATGCTGGATGCGAACATTGTCACCGCTGCAAGTTGGCAGTCAGACAAGGTTGGAGAAGTGCGAGTTATCCGCTTATAGAGAACACGCCGGCCGGTTGCTCTCCTCAGAAGAGCATGTAGCCGTCTATTAGCGTTAAGGCACGGCCACGGGGTGATATCCATGCAGATTTAATGTTATTGCTGCGGTGATTGATTCCGGCGCGCAGAGGCTGCGACTAGCCGCGCACTCGGCGGACGACGTTGGCACTCGGACATAAATCGCGGATAGCCATGCCAGAGAGAGACGGACTGAGCGGGGATCGACGCGCGTAATCGTTTAATGGATTCAGCGACGACTGTTCATCGGAGACTTTATGTGACGCCTATGCGATTGAGGAGTTGGCTACCGAGGCGGTGTCGATATGCTACAGAAATGGCCGAAGTCTTAAGATCAGTCTCCACCGAAGGAGAATTGTATTGGAAGTTGTGAAGCCGCCCCTTAGACTAATAGCGTTTTTCACTGGGCACGTTTTAGTGCACTTCGAGCGAGTGCGGAATACTGAAAAAGTTCACCTAGGTAACACTTTTGCACTGGGTTCTTCCAGTGGTATACACATCAAGAAACAACTTGTTTTGACTTTTGACGTTCGATAAGTTGTCAATTATGTTGGTTGTGATCCACATATTTCCAATGTTTTCATCTGTGGTTTTCATTTTCGAGACTTCAGAGGTTCAGAGGTTATAAAATGGATAAATCCTACATCAAAGTTAATCGTATGGATCCATTTGAGGTGGAAATAGATAGCATAACGGTAGAATTACTCTCAAGTAAGTTATAGCTGTTCAAAAACTTGATTTTTTCGTTCATTCTACTCATTCTGACTGAAAATAGTGAAAATCAACTAGGTATTACCGTATTCAACGATCGAAAGTCTAAACAGTTGAAACACAATTCTATGATTTGAAGTTTTCCGCTCAAACCTACTGTCATTTTCTTGGTTCACTTCTACGACACTCACTTTGAAATCAGTGCGAAATTATTGCACTCAATTCAACCGCTCCGAGTGCAGAAATGCCAGTAAAATGAGTGCACTCAAAACATTTTGCACTGGAACTGCCTGTTAAATGCAAAACAGAAAGCAAGTGCAGCCCGAGTGCAACCAGTGAAAAACGCTATATGACTTCACTAGCTTTACTATATCCAATTAGTATAATTGTCTCCGATGATTAGGTTGGTGGCCATATATGACATTTAAATCAATGGAGACCACAGATGATATATGTACTATAACGATGATCTGAATAAACTATCTGGATACTTGAGTGAGTAAATTCGAACAAAACTGAAGTATCGTGTTTCCACTTTAAAACCTGATTACCAAATATAGAGCTAAAAATCCATGTAAACAAAAGGCTACTCGCCCATAGAAAACTTTCTAGATATCTTCTTCATACAATAATTAAACGAATGTTACTTTTAAACTGCTTTTAAACTCAAAACAAGCAATATTAACTAGAAGCTACGTTACAACACGAAGTGCTACGATCATCGGCTCTAGGTCTGGTTATTCTAATGTCTCCAAATAAGAATAGTTAATCTTCAACTAGATCAATCAATTAGACTCATAAGGGAGACCATCTATTTATCTCCACCTTCGGGCTGCTAACACTGTCATCGTAACATCTGACTTAAACTTCGATAGGTTCTGTTCCAAAGATCCATCCTTTAGAATGCTAGATACTTGCATCTAGCTGACTTGGACCTGGCAAACATACTAGGAAATAAATGATCAGAGAGCCGCGTATGTTGGAAAAATGACATGATTTTGATTGTTCCCAGAAAGCATGGGCCAAACAATTAAAACTCAATACGGCATTTCAAAGTGGGATAAATTACCGCCTGGATGAGAACTCTAGACCCAAGCTATATATAGGTTACCTACATAATTTTGATATACCTCGCCACACATGGATTAATTTACTGTTTCCAATCATCTTCAGGTGAACTGCCAAAAGTATACCCTTCCGTGATTAGTCACTACCTTGTTGCCTGGCCTGATTGGTATAACATGTGATCCCCTAGATTTATTGCTAACGTTTACTATGTATTAAGTTAAGATTGTATAATAGTAGTTGTGAACATGTAGGGTGAACATGTCTAATAAGCAGTAAAAAATGAGTTTTCTTTTCTGCCGAACACGTTTCCGTTGTTGAATTTTCGGTAGTATAAGTCGTTGACAGTAACCTTGCGGTGTTTCGTTCATGTGTGCTCATCTATTCTAGACTTTCAGATAGTTGTGTTCCAACCTCCTAGAGAATCGTAACAGTACGCCCACGCGCCCGTGCATAGAAGAAACGGCAATCCAACTTCAATGAAATGGGCGTGACTTGGGCGTTTTGTGGTGGCTCTCTGCGAGGTTTGGCAACTTATTTCTGCTACCTAGGACTTTATTCATTTTCACCTGATTCATTTTCTTGACTTTTGATATTTATAACTGGGTTAGGCTCGGAAATCTAAAGACCAACTCTTCTGAATGAATTTGGCATTGTTTGGCTTGTGTCCTCATCTGGCTTCTTAACTAATATTCTTTAATGCGATCGAAATGCTTCTCTCGATTAGAGTCCTGGTAGTTCGAAAATACTTCACTTGCATGAGAAGTCCTCAAGGCATGATGCCAACTGAGACTACCCTCAGCACTTACCTAACCATAACCTAACCTCGTTATAGAGAAAAGTAGGACTAGCGGACGGTTGTGGTATGTTATTATAGGGATATAGGGAGGCTTGAGGCATGGCCCACATATATTATCCTAGCCTTATGCAAAACGTCTAAAAACTAAATCCAATCATTTCTTCATCCTTCTTCTGCGATCTTTTGTGAATTTTATCAATTGTTTGACCTAAAATGTACAGGTCTTTATTATCAAAACTGGAAAACAACATTCTTGAGAGAAAATTAGAAGTTGAATTCAACAACGGTTTCCATTAGAACCGCTCGTATCCGCTATACTATAAATATACTTTACAGAGAAAAGTAATTTCCTCCATAATTTCCAACAGCTGTATATTTTATAGACCCTACGCTCCATTGCATCATCGTTTATAGACGTTCACGATAAAATATATTTCTATCTATAGAGACATTCCAACATAATAAATCGCGTCGATATTTTTTCCAAGGTATAAAAAATAAATCAAGGGGCGTTTTTGTTCTCCCCTTTTCTTTCTCCTCAGATAGCCTATCTTTCGGCCGTTGCCTAGAAGAAGGCAGTGAAGGCAATATTTCAACGTGAGGATATTTCCATAAATATCTTTTCCTGAAATGTCTCTTGGCACGCACTCTCGTTCCGCATGTCGTTTTCACGTCTCGCGTTGTAGGCGAGGAAGTGTTGGGATATCGCAAAATGTTACTCGATTCGCACAGCTGTAAGGCCAGGCGCGCACTTGCGATTTTCTGTCGCACGGTTGTTTGGTCGCCAAAATAACGCGCACAACGTACAACGGGACTGCACGCACTTGCGACAGAAAAATAGCAGCGACTAAAATGATGCAACCCGCCCTATTTTTGCAGCGACGCGATTGTCGCAGATTGAAATGAACCATACGGACAAGCATGAACATGCGCTCACTCGCTACATCTAAACACGCTTCTTGATTTGCGGACCGCGGAATACATGTATCTTGTACTTTGTGGTGTCATCTAGTGTCTTGATATATTATTTTTGGTCCAATAATATTAAGTAGTTCATTAAAACTAGCTATGCTTATCGGATAATATTGAAAAAAACAATTTTTTTGGGGTAGTCGCACAAATCATGATGAATTTTGTGGAATTGCGCTTTGAGCACCCTTTGGGTTACAATTGGATGCACCCACTACTTTTTACGCCGTTGTTTTCCAGCCTTTGCACGTAATAAATAAGGCTACCACACAAGCTGTTCTGATGGAATCCATTACACTACTGCGGTCAGTTAGACACAAGTGCGCGCATATCTAATTTTACTGGCGATTACGATTTTTCAGTCACGCCTAAGGCTCGGCGCACACTTGCGATTTTCTGTCGCACGATTGTGTGGTCGCCAAAATAAAGCACACAACGTACAACGGGACTGCACGCACTTACGACAGAAAAATAGCAGCGACTAAAATGATGCAACCAGCCCTATTTTTGTAGCGACGCGATTGTCGCAGATTGAAATGAACCATACGGACAAGCATGAACCTGCGCTCACTCGCTACTTTTTAAACACGCTTCTTGATTTGCGGACCGCGGAATACGTGTATTTTCTACTTTGTGGTGTCATCTAGTGTCTAGATATATTATTTTTGGTCCAATAATATTAAGTAGTTCATTAAAACTAGCTATGGTCATGTAATAATATTGAAAAAATTTTCTGGGGTAATCACACAAATCATGATGAATTTTGTGGAGTTGCCCTTTGAGCACCCTTTGGGTCACAATTGGATACACCCAATACTTTTTACGCCGTTGTTTTCTAGCCTTTGCACGTAATAATAAAGGCTATCACACAAGCTGTTCTGACGGAGTCCATTACACTACTGCGGTGAGTTACACGCAAGTGCGCGCATATCTAATTTTACTGGCGATTACGATTTTTCAGTCACTGCGACAGCAAATCGCCTAGCCTTAATCTAACTCCCATCCTGGTTGATCTGAGACTGATAATCATTATTCTGGTAATTTTGGAAAATTGATTGAGTAGCTCCTAAAAAGTTAGGTTAGCTTAAAGGCATACTATACTTTCCAAATACTGCTTTATCCATTGTCATCGCCGTGAACTCAAATACGTTGCCTAGTTGCCACTAGGGATCAGGTTTCCAAAACCTTCTAAAGGCACTAGTACACTAGTGACATGTTTAAAATCGTTACTGGGTTTGGAAGATGAAAGAACATAAAAAACCTGTGAAATATTATAACTATCGACAAGGCCTTGGCCTTCTAGGGGTCGCATTATTTGTAATTTTCTTGCAAGTAGGTTAGGTTAGGTTGAAAGTGAGTGGGGCAGCGCTGCCTCCTTCCACTGCCACTCAGTTGTGCCTATTGTGGCTCACACCTTTCTAGAGTTCACCGTACAGTCTGCACCTCTTTGCGAAGGCGATCAATGTGAAGGGTGAAACATCCTTGAAGCCATGAGGTTCCATTTGGGCTAATCCGAATGTCTGGAACCTAGCATTGTCCAGTACTAGACAGGAGCAAAGAATATGCTCCGCTGTTTCGTCCTCCACGTAGCAGAAGCGACAATCTGAAGTTTTTTCAAGACCCAACTTCCGCATATTGTTCCTTAGACGACCATGTCCCGTCGGCAGACCAACCAGAATGCGGAGATCGTTCCTGTTATATTCCATGATCCTCGGGGGGGCTGATTTGAGGGGTATCTTATAAACGCCCTGGTGTATCTCGCCAGTTCAGGAGTGCTTTCCTCACTGCCCAGTCTGGGATGGTCTTTTTAGCGGTGCTTTTTGCAATGCCCGCGAATGGTTCTGCTCCTATGAACACAGATTCAGTTCCTACTCTCCGAGCGCGTCGGCCAATACATTGCAAGTAGCCTTCTAGGGGTCGAATTATTCGTGGTAGATAAATGAATGAAAAATGGTTGAACTACAAGAAAGTTACTGATCTAAAGTTCTCAAAAATTGCGCTACAGAACCAGAATTCCTTTCAAATTAAGAAAAACAAAATCGATGACTTGCACCCCTCCTTGTAAATAGCCAAGACATCTTAACCAACCACCCATGGCTGTTCGAGGTTTAATGCTTCTAGACTACCTCATCAACATATGGGGCGGAAAAAATCAACTCCTAGGAAAGTCCTATATTATTTTGAAGGATTCCTACATGTTGTGGTAGTTGTACGAGGAACTCTTGACCCACCTTAGATTACTTAGTACATCTATAAGGGAGTTACAAGTTATACAAATGACACTATTTACACAAAAATTCACTGGCATCAAGAGATTGAAAACCATTCCTTACTTGCTTCTGATTGTATATCTTAGAATTCCATAGTCTATACAAATGTATCCTCAAGCATATCTTCCGATTTCCCGTTTCTATAGATATTTCTCTAGCCAACTTTGGATAGTGGGTGACCTGTCCTGGTTAGGCAGAGTGGTGTCTGCCAAGGAACTTCTTAGCAACCATACGTAGAAGGTAGCTAAATACTTAACACAAAGTATTCCAGATGAATAATCACCACTTTTATTTAAACTTGCGACGATCGTTTCGACACACAGTGTCTTTTTCAAACAATGACTCTAAACTTACAATACTAGGCTATTTATATAAAATATACATGCTTAATGGTATAACTATTATGGCTAATCGTTTGTTCTCCGAAAACCATGGGACAGATTTAGTAGGGGTGAATTATTTAAATCCGTTTGGTCGTTAAGTAGGTTACCTGAACATTTGAGCTTATTGATTTCTAATGCTTCTAAAAGATTTAATTTGCGTCCTTTTTGTTCTACGTGTAATATTTGAAAATCTTCGTTAAAATGGTCAATATCAAATAACAACACAAACCCCATAATAAAACAGGACATCCTCGATACACTAATAGTTTGCTTGGATCAAAATTATTTCGAATTTAACGAAAAAATCTACATATCCAAAGAAGGACTAATAATGGGCAACCCACTAAGCTCTTTGCTCGCGGAAATGTTTATGGACAGCCTTGAACAAAAGATTCAACTATTACCATATTTCAATAAATGTATATATTGGTATCGTTATGTAGACGACATAATAATCTGTTTTACCGGAACTGACAGACAACTACATAATCTCCTGAACGAAATTAACAAATTACATCCTGCAATCAAATTTACACTTGAAAAAGAAATAGATCATGCCATTAATTTCTTAGATTTAACAATTAAATTACAACAAAACAAACATACATATTCAATTTATCATAAACCCTCACACACAGATACCACAATACATAGCAGTTCCAACCACCCATACTCACATAAAATTGCAGCATATCACAGTTATGTCAATAGACTAATTAACGTGCCCATGAATGACGAAAATTATCATAAAGAACTAAATATAATAAAACAAATTGCCTCCAACAACGGTTATAACCCTTCTCTAATTGATTCTATAGTAAGCAAGAAGTAATTCAAAAAAGCAGTTAATTTAGTTTACCCTAAGATCACCGACAATCTATCTAATAAAGCATATAACTCAATTACATACACAGGACAGCTATCGGAAAACATTGCTCTTAAACTCAAGAAATTGGACCGCAATATATCATTCAGATGCAAAGAGACACTAGGCAACTTAATTAAAAAATGAAGTCAAGTTGATTGACTCAGTACTTCCCACACATTACGCTGATACCAGTTTATTATTTTCCCATAGCGTGAAGCTTTAGTCTAAGATCCCTTGCAACCAAATAATTGCCACCCCCCCCCCCTAAAATTGCCTTATACCGCTAGGTCTTTCCTTCACAGGTCAATGGACAGCCTATTATCGATACTACAAACTTCTCAGTTTTACAACCCCCACTCCCCCAACCAGCTCACTTTCACCCCCACCCAAAAAAAACTGGTAGGAAATGATCAGGAACCCCTAAAACATCTAAAAATCGAATTTGACTTGCTTTCATACTTGTCGCGTTCTTTGATTATTGCTACGCTGCCACTGACAAGATTTTTAACAAACATACGCGTTTTCCATTCTCACCACGGTAACAATATACTGTGTCAAAATTTCATTAGAATCAATTTAATAGTGTCCACGTTACAAAAAACAAAACGATTTAGACCAATCAATTGTCGTATAGTATCCAGAAAATTCTAAGTCCCTTAGTTTCTGTAATAGGCTAGGCAATGTTCGGATGCACCTAAAAAGGTGATATGAGTCGCTAGATCTTCCTTCACAGGTTAGTGGACAGCCTATTATGAGTACAAGAATTTTTTTAATTTTTCAACCTCCAACCCCCCAACCACCCCAATTTCACCCCCACCCAAAAAAAACGCAGAAAATGATCAGGAACCTCTAAAACACTTAAAAACGAAGTTTGAGCTGTTTTTATATTTTTAGTTTTTTTATTATTTCTGCGCCACCACTGGCACGATTTATCAAAACCATACGCGTTTTCCATCTTCGCCATGGTAGTAATGCCATTTCAAAATTTTATTAAAATCAATTCAACAGTTTCCTCGTTACAACGATCTGACACAATACTCTCGTATGTTTACATCAAAAAAAAATTCGAAGACCTTTGCTTTCTGTAATAGGCAAAGGCAATGTTCGGATGGACCTAAAACAGTTATTTATGTCGCCAGGTCTTCCTTCACAGGTCAGTGGACAGTCTATTATGAAAGCAACAAATTTTTCAATTTTACAACCCCCCACCCCCCAACCACCCCAATTTCACCCCCACCCAAAAAAAAGTAGAAAATGATCAGGGACCCCTAAAACGCCTAAAAACGAAGTTTCAGCAATATTTAATTTATTTTGTTTTTTGCTAATTACTCCGCCGCCTATGCACCGATTTGCAAAATTATAGGAACATTACCTACTACGACCCCACAGCATACCGCTGCCCAAATTTCATCACAATCCATGCAGCGGTTACTGAGATTACGAGGGTCGAAAAACGCGACAGACAGACAGACAGACCGACAGACCGACAGACAGACCGACGGAAATGAGTGACGTGGATTTTCGTTATGTACACATCATAAAACGCCCAAAAAACGTATTATCTCAAAATCGAAAATTCTCGCGATCACAATACTCCCCTCACCTATCGGTGTGGGAAGTAACAACAAAACGAAATCAAATAAAAACGAAAAGTCTGGTGTTTACAAATTAGAATGTGTGGATTGTCCTAAAGTATATATTGGTCAAAGTGGGAGAGTTTTTAAGAACCGCATCAATGAACACAAGAAATAATTTGTTAACGAACTTTGTAATTCAAATTACGCCAATCATTTGATCTCCGAAAACCATCATTTTAACGAAGATTTTCAAATATTACACGTAGAACAAAAAGGACGCAAATTAAATTTTTTAGAAGCATTAGAAATCAACAAGCTCAAATGTTCAGGTAACCTACTTAACGACCAAACGGATTTAAATAATTCACCCCTACTAAATCTGTCCCATGGTTTTCGGAGAACAAACGATTAGCCATAATAGTTATACCATTAAGCATGTATATTTTATATAAATAGCCTAATATTGTAAGTTTAGAGTCATTGTTTGAAAAAGACACTGTGTGTCGAAACGATCGTCGCAAGTTTAAATAAAAGTGGTGATTATTCATCTGGAATACTTTGTGTATCAATGGATCTCCATCAAGTAACGGCCAACTCCATCGACTAGCTAAATACTTTGCTCAGACAACACTTTCGAATTGCGACTGGTGCTCTGTCTCTTCAGGAAATACCTCTACAATACGAGGTTAACACCTGTGCAAGGGATGTGAACAGGAAGACGAGACTGTTGACCACCTACTGTGTGATTGTCCAGCTGTCTTATCCATGCGAGAATCAATTCTGGGAGAACGGTGGCCTGACTAAAGTGAATGCCGATAAGTTGCATCACCATTCATTGAAAGATTCTGTCAAAACTCTGAAATCGTTAAAATTCTCTATGCAAACATTTCTAATAATTGGGCTTTTTTGAAATAAATGGACTCTGTTGCTTCCAGTGCAAGTTCCTAAAAGCGAACAAAAACAAAAAAGGCAAACATTAGAGGCAGAATGATGATCTATGAAGTCCATGCAGATATACCAGAGCTCGGATAAGAGAATGACCATGCATTAGGACCCATTGCAACTAAATTTAGTTTATAGATTGTCTAAGATGAATTTAGCCAATACTAAATATAAAGCACCGCATTCGTAATGGCTGTATTTTTGTACGTAACATTTATAAGGTATGTACAAATAAATACAAAAAAAAGATCACCTTTCTCACTAGTTTGGGATGGCCTGACGCTCAGTTCCGAGGGATCCTTGGGAGAATGCATCAGAAGTCCCAATGGGGTCTAAATGGTCTGATAATGACAAATCACCATTCTTCCAATCCAGAAGCAACAAGTAATCAAAATATCATACCACTGATAAAATAAAAGCTAGTTTATGTGAAGAAAGCACCGATACTCATTCTGCGTTCACCCCGTATATCAACACATTCCAGCATCATTTTTCAGCACGGGGAAACTGTCATCATCAGAGGGGACATATCTCTTTCTTTTTCCTCTGACGTACCCTGACAGCTTCGTTTTAATTTCGCGTGTATATATGACGGTATTCCCTAGGTGGCTCGCATCTGTTTTCCGAGAAAAGCGGGGCAGTGAGAGTGGGGGGGGGGGGGGGGCTGAGAAGATGGGGACATACCGGCAGAGTCAGGGGATCGCTCGATATTCGCAGACAGATCTGTCGCGATGAAAAGTTGAGCTATATGTATATTCGAAAAAAGAAAGTATTGAATACCGCAGATTGATACACTTTATTTCTTGAATTTTGTACATGTAATGAGTAGGAAATATATATGTATATATTTTCACCCCCAATTCTTGAATTTTTCGTTGACAAATCAATGATCTGTGAGGCCGGAGCGTTGTCATGATGCAGCGTTCAATTGAAGTCGTGATAATGTAACCGTTTTTGCAATCATTTTGCCATAAAAGAGTACGCTCCAGTTAATGAGTTACTGTATGTCCTCCAAGTACAGTGTAATCAGAAAAACTCTACATTTATCCAAAGGACGGGTGCGTCAATTTACCAGCACTTTTAACTGGTTTGGCCTTCTGCGACCAGTTTGTAGTGGAAAGGGGCTCACCTTCCCCTGATTCACTGTCTTTGGTCCGTCCGTGGTCCTTTATAGAGCCACAGTGTGGCAAAAATCCAGGAAGAAAAAGTATCAAAAGACGTTTGATATACTACAGAAGAAAGCGCTGCTAAGGGTACATAGCGCATACCACACCGCATCGACCAGAGGTCTACAGGTCATTATGGCAACACCGCCTCTGTACCGTTTAACGGAGGAAAGAGAGAGCCACAGGGCCAAAGAGGATCTTCCAATTGTGAGACTCAGGACGCTAAAAAAAATGGCAGCAGCTATAGGCAGATACATCTGAGGTGGCGCAATGGACAAAGAGGCTGATACCGTCCATAAGGGAGTGGGTGGAGTGCAAGCACAAGACAACGTGCTACTTCCTGACTCAACGCTACCAGGCCCTTTCAGGGCATATGGGCAGAGCAGTTGACGATCTGTGCCATCACTGCTACCTGTAGGACACAGCGGAGCACACACGGTTTGATTGTACGACATGGTCCCATTACTAGCAGGAGGCGAGAGCAAACCTGCCTGAGGCTCTCACCCCTGAAGATATGGTGCCAGTGATGCTATCGAACGAGGAACTATGGAAGTTCGCACATAAGGGTATACACAGCATCTCAAGAGTGAAAGAGTCAGAAGAACGCAGACCTCATGCCCGATCTTGCGCTACGAAGGATATCGTTTTCGATGATGTCCTGTACAGGCGGAGATAGAGGAGGTAAGGAGAGGGGGAACGGGTTTTAGACGGTCGGGCCGTGGTGGCATGTCGGGTGGACCAAAGTGGGTCCGCTGGACATGACATCAGAGGATTCAAGCTGGTACAACGTCGGAGTGGGTAGATTATCTCTGACACTTCCGGATGTGGGAGTGCTTCTGCCTGGCGATGATGCTGATCTCCGAAACGTTCTAGAATAAAAAAAACAATCGTCTTTGAGCTTCTGATACAACTCATGTACTCTAAATGGTAATAAACCATCATCTGGATATGCACTTTCAGTCGTTTTAAGAGTCTCAGTTGGAGCTTTACACAATCAATCATAAAACTTTAACCCATATCTTTCCATTTAATTTTTTGTATGGGTACGAAAAACACTAGGATTTTAATACTTCAAGAAAATGGTTTCCAACTTACCCAAAGTGAGCTCAAGAACATCACAATCCTTGTTCGGAACATGTCCTGAATCGCATTAGGCTCGATGACCCTATAGTCCACGACAGCGCTGTTGTCATCTTTCAGGTCTCATCACGTGGACCTGGGTAAAGCCGATATCAGGCTGATATAAAAGCAGTCAAACAACAGAAACAACTACTCCAAGGAGAAATACCCCTACCGGCATTAAATTATACTATTGGTTCGAGTGCTTCATTTGGGGAAACATGAAGAAAATGATTTCTACCATACCCAAAGTTCACACTTCGTTTCCAGCAAATGTCGAGCGTTAAGTCTAACACTTTTTGAGCGCAGGTATACTAAATATAAGGCTCTCGTGTCTCATTATGACAATGTGGGTTATGAAATTCTACTAGGTACTGTGTGACCAACGTAAATTGTTCAGCGGAAAGCATTCGGTAAAGGAAGGACGTCGCCACAGCTCTCAATAATTCTATCCTATTTCCATCTTTCACGATCCTTTTTATGGTCAACCTCCCGCAAAGGCTGAAGGGGCAATAGTGGTTGGATCGATTTTTTTGCCTTTCTTAGGAAATGGTTGTACGTAGAGAATCTTCCATGAAGCGGGAAACACGCCTCGCTGATACGATACGAATGGCTGGAATTTGGTCAAGACCAGTAGCTTTATTCATGCTTAGTTTTTGGAGGATACTTTTTACATCTCGATGTTGAAATTTGACCTCTGCCATTCTAAAGTTCACGTTTATGGTGGTGGTTGGACGTCTACAGTAGAATTGGCTGCGAAAGGTCACCCTAAGGTGTCTGCTTTTTCTTTTTCTTTTTCTTTAGGAATGGAAGCGATGGCTTGACGACTTGTTTTATTTAATATATAAAGGAAACGGCAAATAATATATTCACTTAAAGCGGCTCCTACAGAGAGCATAAATGGTAATTTTCAGATGATTTAATCCCAATTCCTGACGCTCTAGTTTTCAATATTCTTGCATGAAATTATTACATGAAATTTAAAAGGAAATTACACAGGGGGCTGTCGAAGCATTTTTTGAAAAAAATTGATTCAACATGAAATACGATCGCTTGAAGTTGCCTTATTTTCTTCGTCAACTTTGTAATTTTTTTAAGAAAAGCCCAGAAGCAAAAATGAAAAAGTGCTTCGATATCACTCTGGGCAATTTCCTTCTAAACATCATGTGAAAATTTCATGTAAAAATTTTGGAAGATGAAGCTTCAGGAATTGGGATCAAAAACATCTGCAGATCGCCTTCCTCTTCAATTTTACAAATTTCGGGTGACCCGCTAACATGACAGTTTCCATATATTTCTAATATAGCGCGCACCTGTTTATTTATCACGCCCATCGTGGGTTCCTTTTCAGCTCCCCGCATCTTCCGGAGAAACTATTCCGGATTGTAGGAGCAGCTATAATATCTTATTTATCTACTTTATAGAACTTATAATTACAACAGGCAACAGCAATTTTGATTCCCCACATTAAAGACGGTCCAGCATCGTGATAGGATCATCGCAGCAGATGATATTTAATGTCTCTATTATACTTATGTTTTCTATCTTTTCTTAAACTCACATGATAATGATGGTCGCTACCTAAGGGAACCTCTCGCTACCCTTCCTCATGCCGCGCTGGTCAATTTACGATGGTCATACAGTACTAGCCTTCTACGATGTGTTATACTAAGAATAATTCGTATTCAGTGCACTTTTCGACGTTTTGTATGACGGTAGCTATTACGCAACGTTCTACCTGTGCATTTTGGGATCCTTCTGACCATCACCTATTGACATCTACCCATTACAAAATCCTATAATTCCATTGCTCAATTAATCAGTCAGTCGCCACCAGGTTTATGATGTCACCTTTATAAATACCCGTCGAAGATCTAACAGACGATAGCAGGGCCAGTGCGGCCAACATTAAAATTCAGAAGTGTCATCCACGTCCTGCGATCGCTATCGAAGTAAATAGCTTGTACAGGGGCCATTAGCAGTGGGCCAGCGTACGCAATCGAGGTGTCTATTGAACCGGCCGATAGGCGATTGTTATGCAATATGTCGGGTCGGAAGTGGCCGTTTGTCATTTCCTGGTGGCCGTCGTCGATGTCGTCGTTGTTACTGCTGCTGCTGGTCCCTGTCAGACGTGCCTCCAACGCCCAGTGGGCACGTGGACGGAAGCCGCGGTACACGACAGTTAGATTGATAGATACACCAAGAGGAATTAGTCGATTATTTATTTATTTGATTTTACAGCTGCTCAACAGAAAAAAAATCCAATTAGAGAGCAGAGAAGGTACAATGAAGTTTGTGCTTTAAAAGCTCGTCAAACTATCGTATCAGCGAGACGTGTTGCCCGCTGCATGGAGGATTGGCTGCGTACAACCCATTCCTAAGAAAGGCAAAAAACCGACTCCGTCAACTATAGACCTGTGACTCTTCTCAGCATCATGTCTAAGGTTATGGAGAATTGTCCTTAACACACAGCTCTTGAAATACCTGGACAACAATAACATCATAGATGATCTCTAGTGTGGCGTCCGTAAGCATAGACCTAGGGGTGACCTCCTCGCCTATGTCACTCACTTGTGGAACAGCTATAGACCTGTGGCTGTTCTCAGCATCATGTCTAAGGTTATAGAGACTGCCATTAACACAAAACTCCTGAAATACCTGGACAGCAATAACATCATAAATGATCGACAGTATGGCTTCCGTAAGCATAAGTCTACGGATGACCTCCTGATCTACGTCACTCACTTGTGGAACAAAGCAAATGAAAATCATGGCGAATTTCATGTTTTGTGCTTTACGTATCGAAAGCTTTCGACAGAGCGTGGCATTATGGACTTCTGGTAAAGCTTGCCGCTTATGGACTACCACCTGGCCTACGTCAGTAGCTGAATAGTCTTTTGAACGACCGATCTCTGTTCGTTGTAGTCGAAAGCTGTCAATCAGCCGTATTTTCAATAAAGGCCTCAGGGATCTGTCCTATCCCCTATACACTGCTTCTGCTGTACATCAACGAGCTGCTGGAAATAACATCCAATCCAACCTACAGCTTTGCAGGCGACATCGACAGTACATTAATATCGTTGGCTTACCAACTGTGGAAATGGAGAGTCTCCCAACAGTTGAGTCACCTTCCGTCAAGCTTTTAGGGATCAACATCAACAATAACATGTCGTGGCATGATCACGTCGTCTGTATTGCTAAAACGGCATCCCAGAAGTTTGGAGTTTTGTTCCGCTGTAGGAAGCTACATACACCAGAGCCACTGCAAGTTTGCGTATAAAATCAAACATACCACAAGGTTTTAAATAAAATAGGGATATTGTTTATGTAGGAAAACCTATGGGGTGCTATTTGAAAAAAAGTTAGAAGTGAGTTATCAGAGTTGAAGTACAAAAAAAAAATGTTTTGTACGCATGATAGAACTGATAGTACTTATAAAAATTCTACTCAGTTTCCATTTAAACCTTTCTTGTTACGAGAATAACACGGGTCAAGGAAATTCAGGGACACCCTGTATAGTGTACATAGTTTTTTTCAATCTTTTGTCGCCCTCAGAATATTATGCATATTCTGTTGATATTACTGTATTATTTTTATGTGTAATTTTCCCACCCTGTAACTGTCTTTCACTGTTGGGTGCTCAGAGGTTGGCTGGCATACTAAAATAAATAAGTAAATTATCCTTCTTGTTCAGTATAACATTATTGTTCAGTAAGAAATCCAATGACATTTCATTTCAGGTCACCTTTCTAGACAGAAATAACCAGCATACTTTGATTTGCTTTCTTGATTAATAAACCCCTGCCTCTCAGACGTTCAACCTTATAGTAGCCGAACAAGTCGCAATAAGTTGACAAATTAACCCCGTTAACATCTCAACTACCTTCATCAACAAGTCTTGGTTGTATTATGTTCATTATATTATACCAAAATAAACATTACTCCATCTCAGTTCCCGTAGAGGTACCTGCTTTATCTACTGCAGCGATCTTGACTTAATCTGTGAATCTTAGACGCCCCAAGTGTCTCCTATAACAGTGTCTCGTTTTTCAAACTCATCAATTAAGCGGTCCAGACTTAATTTGGCCGGCTAGGTTGCCTGAGAATGTCCGTCGCTCGATTTGTGTCATTTTTCAAAGTATTTATTGCCAGTCGACATCAGATACGAAGTAGAGTGTTAAATTTTGGTATCTGTCTAACCAGTCTATGTCCTTTAACTGTAAGAACAGTAGAATAGTAGCTTTTTAGCATCATTTTGATGTGGAATCCTAAATTTTTAGTATAATAGACTTATTAAATATAAAATACATACTCAGATGAGCAAGGTTAGAAGCTTCCAAGAGGATAATCTTCAAGCCTACTACTGATAATTTGAGGTACGGAAGAGAGCCAAGGTAATTGCTTGCTCAATAAAGGCGCTAAACCTTCTGGTATTACATCGTCTCATAGACCTATATGTCTACTGGATGCTATAGGGGAGCTATTTGATATTATGGTCCTTCAGAGGTTTCAGAAAGAAATAGACGAAAGAGAAGGTCTATCGAAGTACCAGTCGGGTTTCTGTACTGGCAGGTCTACCACCGACACTTTCAAGAAAGCGATGGGAAAATGGATAAATGGTGCATTCTAGTTAGTAGTTACCCTTGACGTCAGGAATTATTTTAATATACTGTTTCCTGGGGCAACATAATCAGATGCGAAGATGCGGGATCTTGAAATATCTTCGTAATATAATAAGAAGTTATTTCGAGGACAGAGCGATGTCTATATCTAATGTAGATCTGACAATGTCTACTGGGATTCTACAAGGGTCGGCACTAGGGCTCACCCTCTAGAACATTCTGTACGATGGGATGTTGAAGCTACCGCTATCCGGTAGCATTAGAACGTTAAACTTCACCGATGATTTAGTCCTAGTTCCCACTGGTACAACATGCGCAAAGGCTATGGATTTGAGAAAATTTAAGTAAGTCATCTCTACACGTCCTCATGTAGAAGGTCTGGTTAGCTCTGGCGAACTGGGAAATTGTGTGTAAAATATAGTAACAATCAATTTAATTCTGCAACATCTTACTAATGAACCCGAACAGACATTGAACTACTCGAAAAGAAGTTTACTAGGATAATTATGAAGCGTTCAAGATGAGAGAGCTGATTGAGAAAATGGAGTGACATTCACTTCGAGAGCAGCTATAAGTTTGGTGAAGCATAGTGTAAAGCAAATTTCCTATGTTTAAGTATCGTATTTGATGATGTACCATTAAATCTGAAAAAAATCATCTCAATAATACAAGGTATTCAACTTTCTAACATGCAGTGTTCCCTGAGGTGGCGCACTCAGGAACAATCAGACGATAGTGAGTTCTAATTTTTATTCAATGAAATTTTTATAGGTTTTTCAAATTATAAATCATATCTGGCTGGATAATATACCGAGCTTTTCCGACAACTGGCTGAATAGAAAAGATAAAAGTGGAATACTCATGCCGCAGCTCCAGCAACTGCTTTTCATATTTTTATTGATAACGTGCTGTTCTAAATTGTAGGTCATGTGTTATAATAGTATATATCTGTCACTTTTGTATATAGCTGCTTCAAATATTACCATTACAGACATCGTATAGTAGCGATATTTAGATTACTTATACAGGGATTTTGAAATTGATATTAGTATTTGAAAGAATTTAGTTTCGTTTTTCTTTTTGTCAAGTAAGTTTTTTGTTCTTTGGTCAGTTGTCCTAACAAATGTCTCTGAAAATATGCAATTTATGTACTGATGCTCTTAATAGTTTCATTACCTAACTAATACATTTAGTACAGCGTATAATGGTGATCAACATAAACACCAAACGACCTACTTGACTGATGTTACCTTATCTACTTTGGGATGACTACACACTTCTGGTGCAAATATCACCAGACTGTCATTTTTAGGAAGTATCGTTTAGTTGTTGAAGTAAAGGTCGTACACTAAGGTTTTTCATTTAAAGCGAAATTGTTAAATTTCAAGCGTAATTGTATTTTCAGCAAGGCGGATTCAGCACCGGTCACCAGAAAGTACTATAGCTACATCGTCAGCCTGACATAATATGCGCTCTAAATCCTTAAGTGTTTGCTAAATCATTTATATAAATTATTACCAAAAGAGGCCCTGAAACAGTACCTTGCGGTATACCCCAACTTTTCCAGCTGTGTTATAAATGTTCACACATTGTCTAGCTGACAGGCGATTGCCTATTAATTGCAGGGCTATGTTTCTAATACCGTTACCGTGATGATAGAAGAGTTTATCAACAAGATCGTGTGAGACAGAATCAAGACCCAAACGAATAAACGAATTGCTAGACATTTTTCGGATTCAATTACTTGTTCAGTTAGATCATGTGTAGTTGGGTATACTGTTCATAATTTAAAACCGTGTAAACTACGTACTAACATCAAAATGACATCGTGAACACGCTTGAAAAATATAAACACATCTTTCATCGGCCTGCCGTAAATTTAGCCATAGATGAGATGATGCCGCTTTGTGGTGTACATTAGCCGTCATTGTTTCTCCCTTTCATCTTGCACGACTATCAGTCACCGTATTTGTTAGCGTGTTATTCTGATCTTGGACCAGATCCAACATTGGCTAATTTACCGGTGCTCCTAACGACCGGTGTTTCTGGTTGAACACGTTGGAGGACAGATGACGATGAGGAATTGTAACGATTTACCAGCTTTGAAACTTATTTTGTTTTGCATCGTAGTTTTGTATGTCGATAAATCGATATCTTGTCCCGTCTTTGGGAATAAATCCCATCTCTATTTGTAATGTCACATCTATTTTGTGGTTATACAGAGGATTTGGTAAACATGCTGCGGCAAAAATTTAAAGGGTGATTCTTTGAACTATTTTAAGAACATTTTGTTCTTGGATTATGGATGATACAAGGTAAGTTGCTTAATTCACTATCAACGCTCAAAATAACTTCCACCAGCTTAGAAACAAGCATTCAATCTTCTCATCAGTCATTGGCGAACTCTGTCAAGTACCTACACCAGATTCATTTTGAATGGTGTTACATCCAGCAATAGGGTACTTGCAGAAAAAAATATTATGTCATTTACGCGTTCCTTAGAGCCTAGTAAACATGACAAAATCACTTGTTTGGTTTTTTGGAATCGGCTGTGAGAGATATTCCAAAAATTATTTCAAATGCCGGAAAATTCCGCGCAAACAACCTCTGACGTCAGTAATATCGTATAGTGATGGGATGTAAAGTATTGATATTCGATATCGATAGCCAGTGCTAACCTAACATTTGATCATTATAACCACAAAACACAGCTACACACAAAAATACAAAAGTCAAAAGAATAAAAGCTAGGCTAATTCACTTTGTAGGGATGGGCTTGAATTAGATTCTATCTTTGGATTCATTCATAATGGGATACGCCGAAATAAAATGATGGCTTCAATTAGTTGCGAATCTCGGTCACAAACAGGATGAACTGTGATACCTATCAGATATCAAAATGTATTGCAACGAAAATGCTAGTGGGTTAATTGCCTGTTTCAAATATGTTTAAGTATCAATAAATTGAGTCGCATTGTTAAAGAATTCAGATCATCTCTAGTCGAATGCGCAGTTGAATCTCACTGACCTGCGCTGTAGCAGTATCGATTGTCGATATCGATAAGATATCTGTGACGTCTGCCCTTGTTTTAAGTCACGTGGAAAAATTTGAATATATCCTTATTTTATTTTGGAAATATCTTTTTTTGGCCATCAGTAAAATCATGTTTTTTGTTTCCTACTGCTTCTTGATATGGTTTTCTTTACGCTATGTATACTCCCGAGGCGATTTCACGACCTCTGCAAGTACCCTATTACCCGATTTCGCAAGTGGTCCAAACTTTAACTACTGAAGTACGGTAAAATGGTGACTACACTAGAAATAGTCTAGGGGGGTTTAATTCCGGCGATCGCGCAGGCCATACGTGTGTTCCACCTCGACCAATCCTGTAATCTCCGTATGTTGCTGTTAAATATTTACGAGCATCCAAACTAAAATGTGATGATGCCTAAGCCAGATTGCAGGCCTTATTGCTAATGGTGTATCAAATAGTAAGCCGGGCAGTGTAGCGATATAGGTACATTAATAATTTGAAAAACATCGTAATTAGTGCTCGCATTTTTTTATCCTGCATTTTTTAAACGAAACGGTTTTTGAAAATCACCAAAGGCAAAGAACAAAGTATTCTTAAAATAGTTCAAACGCCCTTTAAATTTTGGTTGCATGTTAAGCGAACACCCTGTGTACAAGGGTAGTGCACAGTCCTTCATTAATACAAAAATGTTTTGGTATTCTCCCTCCTTCCAATGCACTCCCGGAAAAAAATCATCAGAAATCCCCTCAAAAATGCCCAGAAATGAAAAAAATGGCTCTGCGTAAACTAGACTATAATTAAGGGTACAAGCTTGTTATATTTTTCGATTTTTTAGCAGCCTCTTTTAAGCTACAGCCTCCACAATTTGAGAAAGTTGTCCAATGGTTTACAGAAATTGAGGGACGTGCGTGTTTACATCAATATAGCTGATCATCAGTGAAGTGGCTTTTAATATTTCAGCAAGCACATCAGGAAAAAAAGGAATATTTGATTTCTCACTGAAGTATTATTGGCGTCCGCACCGCACCGCTACTCAGTCGCAGAAGTACGTGTGACCACACTTATCAGGATTTTTTTTCAACAAACGAATTGGGCAGAATCGGCTGCCTAACCGCTTGGGAGTTTACGACTTTCGATAGCTAGTACAATAGGTTGCCACCTTAAAACTTCACAGTAGATGACTTCATAAGTTGGACGTGTTTTGTTTTCTATAAAAACCGACCTCTAGACAGGGCCGTATATAAGGGGGGCATTTAGGGGGTTAAAACCCCCCATGAGTATTCCCATGAATGAAATAACTACTAAAATAATGCAAAATAAACATAATCAAGATGCTTTCTCCATTTAGTCTACTACTAACCAATCCCTCGGCGCTCATGAAACATTAGCAGCATTACAATCTATACAGTTTTCAAGCAAATTTAAGACATTACAAAGTCAAGTCTTTTCTTTAATACATGAACCCAAGGTCAAGATGAACCCCCACATGGTCAACGCATAGCTACGGCCCTGCCTATAGCACTGTGGAAGAATAATGGGATATTTTCCAACTTGCTAATATTGCCTGTTTAATGGCTGAAATGGATTGCTTGTATCTAATTTGTAATGATGGCAGTGTTTGCTCAATTTTTTTCTGCCCACGTGGAGTAAAGATAGACTTTGAAAATCATCCCTTTGAAAAGAGCTAATTTAAATCTCTGAAACCTTCCGCCTAAGAAATCAACCAATCAAAAGTGATTTTTATGCCGGATGTAGATAGGATGTGACCATTTTAATTTGAATTGGGCGTAGATTCAAGGTTGTCACGTTGTTAGTATTTTGCATAGTTCTTCTATTAAGGATGTAAACTTTATTTTATGTTTATTTAGTTTCTCTCTTTTTGTAGACTATAAATGTTATATTGCACGGCTTTTCCATTTTTTGCATTGTTATGTAACTAGCAGTTTACTCTGAGAATGTTTCATAGTTACTTTTCACAATTTTACTCGTCATTCGGCAACACTTGTCTTTAACAGCTCGTCACTGGTGTCATGCATACATAACGTCCCCTGGTGTCACGACTGTCTCGGTATCTCATTTAACCAAGATAGATCATGAAATCATGTAAACAAACATCTGTCAATATCAATACGAAGCGGAGGTTATGTCTGCAGATGGAGAAAAGGGGGTCAGATGACAAGGTACAGTCACATTCTCAGTATAGCTCCACGAAAGACTCATTACGTCACACTTAGATTTATTACGTCACAGCTTTGGCGCGAAATTTTATGTTTGAACTTTGCAGGTGCTTTTAAGCCACTTCGCGTTCACAGCAAAAAGTAAAAATGTTATTTGCATTGTTTTTGGGGGCGTAACATCAATATCCCGTCATAAAATTTTGTTCGAAAAATACCCCATTGCGTATTCTCATTAACACAAGTCAACTGATACCAGTAGACTTGTCTTCGTTTTTAACGCCATGCGCTCCGTCACTGTTTCTCCCGCTCCGGTTGAAAAACCGTCCTCCCGTTCCTCCCTATCTCTCCCGTCCGCTCTCCCGCGTGCATATTTTAAAGTGAGCGCCATTTGCGCGTCTGCAAACATGCCGCCTGCCGCCCGGCGTCGCGCGTCGCGCGTCGAGCGTCGGCGGTGCGCTGCCGAGCCTCATCAGATTGAAATGTTCCGCACGGTTGCTTCGTTTCGCCGATAACTGACAGCTTTATTAATTTCCCATCTATAAGCCTCCCCTTTTCACGGCACACTGCCACCTACAAAGGCGGAGATGCTGGGATGGTCTACAGGGACCATTGTTTTATAGCCTTCCTGAGGTTCTTCGACTACATCAAGCATTCGATCATACTGTGACGTTTGTCAGCCTTCCACTCTTGATCTTAGCCTCATCGAAAACCTACTTACATGCTAACAATATAACAAGACCTGAAGCTTCATGAAAAGATAGGTTTCGAATCACACAAGAATTAGAGACACTTTACCTCTACCTCGTCATGTCAAAAAACCTTCTTCGATAATGTCCATTTACCAAACCTAGTCAGGCACGTAGTTAGAGGGGGGTGCAGGGTGTCCAGATCCCCCCCCCGAAATGTTATAAAATGCCGTCTAAAAAATGGAATCCACAAATTTGCACACCCCCCCCCCCCCCCCCCCCCCGCAAATTTAAGGCGGCAAATATAATCTGGACCCCCGAAAGGTCAACCAAGTGACACCCATAATCTGGACCCCCTCCAAAACCAAATCCTGGATACGTGCCTGAACCTAGTACTAGTCGTATTAGTAGTGATGGATATGCGAAAGGCGAAGCCAGAGAAACAGTCCGCCTTTAACGCTTTTGTGCTCACACGAGATTAACAATACAAACCTTCATGGAGTCTAAAAACAACTCCTTTTTATGGTACATACCAACATTTCGGTGAAGGTCAGTGTGCTTGCCTTTAAACCTTGTCGTGCCAAATGAACCTGCGACACAAGAACGACTTCTTGTAGGCGAAGATTCGTCTCCTTCCAGCATCTGGGGCAGCTGGTCTTTTGAATCATAAGCCTGAAGCTTTTGGGGACAGAAAGTTACGATCCTATCAAAAGGTAGATCCACATCCTAGAGAAATGAACCTTCTTTCATGCTACTTATTTACCGAGACCTGAAGCTTTCCCAAACGAAAATGGGGTATTTGGAGTACTAAGCCAAGATCTGAAGCTTTTCGAAGAGAGAGTTATTATTTACTCAAAGGTTAGATCCAAATCCTAAAGAAAGGAACCTTGTTCCATGCTACCTATTTACCGGAACCTGAAACATTCTCGCACTCATGAAAGGTTGACTTTAAAGATTGTCTAATCGCAGCAAAACTTTCACTAGGGTCCTAGAAAGGATTCGATCCAAATACACCGTAGCGGGTACCGCTACATTCTTGTTCGCCTTGTTAAAAGCCTGTTTTTTAGACTGTTTGAGCAACCGCAGAAACCTTGAAGGTGTTCGACTTAAACACAGCATAAGTGGTATCTCTACAAGTACATGCTTAGAGGCCCCAAATATAGACTACTGAAAGACATGTTCTTCCTCTTCTTCTTCTTTTTCTTCATTTCACGTTTAGGCACTTTGCCTGTTACGATACCCATCTTTTTCTCGGCCTTCCGATATCTCTTCCTCCAGAGCATTGAAAAAATCTAGCCCAAGCTCGAATCCTATTTCCGTGAAATCATTCTACGTGTTCTTTCCATTTAGATTTATATTTTTATATAGAAGATGTCTAGTTCCGTTTTTGTATATGTGCTTCTTAGTCTGTCTAATATTGTGCAACCTCTTCTTTTCCAAATTCCTTTCCTTTCTTCTTTTTTCGTTGTTGTCCATGTTTCACGACTTTAAGACTTTAACAGCAGTCATTTAGTAAAATTTCAGTTGAATATCTTTCCTTGATCTCCTAAGAATTTTGCCTTCTCAGCATTAGCATCCCGAATATCTCTGAGACCAGAAATCATATTAATAGTTTTTGTAATATTCAGAGCAAGTCTATTTGCCTCAAACCATTCCTCAAGCTGTTCTATATAATATTAATATCCTGAAGCAAATTCTGCAATCCCTGTTCTCTCTTTATCACGGAAGTGTCATCAGCAAACATCATAATTTTTGCATTTGTTGATACAAACATTAAAAAAAGAAGTGGTCCCATGCAGTATTGAACCCTGAGGTTATATATTGTTTGTTCAGTTCTGTTCGCCACGTAACTTCTCATCAAGCCCAAACTGCCCTCGTGCATGCCATAATGTTTAAGTTTGTCCAATAAAACATGCGAGATGCGAGAAGTCAAATGACTTTGAGAGATCACAGAAAGCAGCATTTGCATACTGTTCTCCCTCAAAGGCACCAACTGTAAACTCCAAGAGGCTTGTCGCAGCCATCGTAGTTCAACAATTCACCCTAAAACCAAACTGAAAAAAGTTTCAAAGTGTTCATAAATCTGACTTTTTAGAACGGATTCATAGATCTTCGAGAACACTGTGATTAAGGATAATGGTATGCAATTACATGCGTCTGATTTTTCAACTTTTTTAAATATAGGTGCAACTTTTGACACCTTAATGCAGCTTGGAAGTACCCCATTCATAATACTCAGGTTTATTAGCTTGGTAATGGCCAACAGCAGCTGGTTTTTTAAGTTCTTTGATGAGTGGGACAATCTTGAAATAAATATCTTTACTCTACTCATTTTTAAGAGCGTCGATAGCTTCACTCACCTGTATAAAACCCATGGATCTCGATACCATTGCCGCTTGGGGGCTTAAGAATATGGTTAAATTTAATGCCTCCAAGACCCAGTATTGTACGCTATCAAACAAGAAGTGCCCAAGCCAACACCAGGTTCTAATGAACAACCAGGCTCTGCCAAGGAGTCACTCATTCAAGCTGTTAGGAGTCAACATTACGGAAAATCTGATCTGGCACGAACACGTCGCGTCAATTGCAACAGCTGCTGGTAAAAAACTTGGGTACCTATTTAGAGCCATAAAGTATTGCTTACCATGTAACCTCCTCACGCTATACAGGGTGGGCCAATAGTGCGTGGACGGAGGATTGTGGGCTTACTAAAAAATATTTCAAAAATCTGTCACTTGATCATAGTTAAAACCCTTGAGGGCTATAACGTAAAAATATTTTCACTTAAATTTTGACGTTTTTACAGGGTGATTCATATCAAACTTACATTTTTTTGAATGGAACCCTCTATATATTATTGCATATTTGGATTCCTTGGTCAATTCTAATGTGACTTTATGTATCATACATGGACCTTTAAACGAACCGTTTAGGCGCAAATCACCTTTTTTGGTATAAGTAGGTATCAGAAAACAATTGAATATCGCAGCGATTATACAACTTAGAAGGCCGTGACTTTGCGGTACGACTAAGCATGAAATGCGCCACCTAAGATCAGACGGCTAAATTTGGATTCTTTTCGTACTTGGAGAAATCAGTAGATTAATTAACGAAACTTCAATCACAGATAACTTGATTTTTTCAAATGGGAATGCCTATTTTGGTTTAAAGAATCAAATGTAAAATTTGATTACCTTTCTAACGATATAGCATTCTTGATACCAATCCTCTTTGGTTTTCATTTTATTTCAAATTTTAAGTCAAAATCGGTGTTTTCCAATTTTCCTGCGTGCAAGCAACCTAGTAGGCCATGAAAAATAAACAAAAGCTCGTTAATATGGAAGAAAACAACTAACCTAGTAGAAAGATGCAAACGAACTGGAGTAGCGAGGCAAGAACATGAAAATTCCTTACAACACATCAGCTCTAACCGGAAACAACAGCGGCAAGATATCTAATGTCAATGAGTAGCTGGGGTATGACAGAAGTGTTTGTTTTACACAGCCTATTAGCTATTGAGGTCTACTAGAGCTTGGCAACTTTCCAAAACGATTAAAAATTTTGAAACATAAAGAAAACTATCCGCGATTTTTGCTTACAGTCTAACATGTTTAGAATGAAATTTCACATTCAATGGGATAAAAAAATAGTCATTTCCGTTTAGTTAAGTCGAAAGTAAAGGTATCTCCAACTGGAGCGTTCTGAACATCTATTGAAATAATTGCTAGAATTTTTTTAATACGCTGTGTTGTAATTGTGATTATTTCATGTAGTTTACTGCAAACTAATTCATGTTTTACAATTCAAACAGACTGAAATTCAAGTTTCATTTTCCGCGATTTTGCTAATAAGCAGAAGTACCTACCGAAGAATTTGAAGGGTTCCAGGAGGAGGAGAGATTACTTTTGACTTACGGAAGTGGCTACTTTTTTATAGCAATAAATGTGAAAATTTATTCAAATTTATTCAGAAGACATAGATATTCTACTGCCAGCAACAATCACTAGTAGTTTTCCTTTGATTAGATATTTTTTTACTAACTTTGGAAATTGGCTAATAGCTAGTAGGCTGTGAAAAATGAGCGTTCTTGTTACTGCTACTGTTTCTGGTTAGAGCTAATATGTTGTAAGGAATTTTCGTAATCTTGCCTCGCTGCTCTAGTTAGTTTGCATTTTTCTACTAAGTTAGTTGCTTTCTTCCATATTAACGAGCTTTTGTTTATTTTTCATGGCCTGCTAGGTTGCTTGCATGCAGGAAAGTTGAAAAACACCGATTTGACTGAAAATTTGAAATAAAATGAAAACCAAAAAAGACTGATATCAAGAATGCTATATCGTTAGAAAGGTAATCAAATTTTACATTTGATTCTTTAAACCAAAATAGGCATTCCCATTTGAAAAAATCAAGTTATCTGTGATTGAAGTTTCGTTAATTTATCCTCTGATTTCTCCAAGTACAAAATGAATTCAAATTTAGCCGTCTGACCCAAGGTGACGCATTTCATGCTTAGTCGTACCGCAAAGTCAAGGCCTTCTAAGTTTTATAATCGCTGCGATATTCAATTTTTTTCTGATACCTACTTATACCAAAAATGGTGATTTGCGCCTAAACGGTTCGTTTGAAGTTCCATGTGTGATACATAAAGTCACACTAGAACTGACCAAGGAATCCAAATATGCAATAATATATAGGGGGTTCCATTCAAAAAAATGTAGGTTTGATATGAATCACCCTGTATAAACGTCAAAATTTAAGTGAAAATATTTTTACGTTATAGCCCTCAAGGGCCCCTACCATGATCAAGTGACAGATTTTTGAAATATTTTTTAGTAAGCTCACAATCCTCCGTCCACGCACTATTGGCCCACCCTGTATAAAGCCCAGATAAGACCTTGCCTGGAGTATTGCTCTCATGTCTGGGGAGCTGCTGCCTCTACTACCCTGTCTATACTAGATGCCGCCCAGAGAAGGAAAATTAGACTAATTGGCGATCCGGCCTTAACGAGCCACCTTCAGTCACTTTCTCACCGGCGTGTTGTTGGTGACCTCTCACTCTTCTACCGATATTCCAACGGAATCTGCTCCTGTGAGCTATCCTCTATCGTTCCGCCGCTCACTGCTCCTATCAGATGTACCCGTGCGACCGCTGCATCTCATCCTAAGACGGTCGTTCTTCATACATCAAGAACTGAGCGGTACAACCGCACATTTATTCCCAGGGTGGCCAAGGCTTGAAATGGACCGCCAGAAGATGTATTTATTGGGCCTGCGGATATTGGCCTATTCAAATCTCGCGTTAACAAACTTCTCCTAACTTAACCCTTCCATAACAGCCGCGGTACTCTGGTATTTAGGCTCTGCCTGCGCGGTCTGCTCAGTTATAAGAAAAAAATTAAACCCACCTCTGTAAAAGAAATTCGAAATCGGATGATTAATCCGGGTATATTTTTATTCCCAGTATTTCGGTCATTCGAGTATTTACATCACTAAAGACTGCCTAAGCGCAACAAAACGTCCATCAGAGTTCCAGAAAGAGTTCGATCCGTGTAAATCCTCCCACGCGACGTCGTCATACACGACCCGCCCCTGTTTCGGCGTGTAGTAACCCCCGCGATCGCATTATCGGCTTGTTTCCATAGCAATCGCTAATCGCGGAGCGCCATGCGGACCGTTTCTGCACCAAGGGCCGCCAATGAACACGACACGACGTGGCCACGGCGCATGCGCCACCCCCGCGACTTTCCACGCCGCGCGTCGCTCCGCGCCTCCGGCTGCGGCCGGGGAAATTAAGAAAAAGGGAAAAAGAAGGACGACCGACGCGACGTTAGGGGAGTTGCGATGGACAAAGTAGCTCTGTTGTACGGGCAATCTGTTTGGTTTGAAAAAAGCTGAGCTGGGTGCTGAGCTAGTGCTGTTGTTCTTTTCTGTATATCAGTAATCAAACACTCTTTTACCCAGTATGTTTGTAGAGTGTGTAAAAAGTTATAGTCCATACAAAATATCAACATATTATTGTCCGTAAACAAACTTCTTCCATTCTTTTCTATCTCCTGTTATTCTTTGCGCTTCGGTCCATGTCTTTTCTCTTTTTTTGTTCGCTTTAACGGACACAAAACTCAAACACATGTATAGTCCCATCATTCTATAGGGCCTCTACAAGCTGACGTGTATCATCTATTCCTCGTAAGTGCTTTTCTCTCTCTTTCCATGTTTTGCCCATTCTTCTTGCCTCGTCTGTAACTGTTCTCCTCCAGGTCACTTCTTTTGTGTCTGTTTCCTTGGGGGTTCCAGTCTAATATCGTTCCAGCTATCGGTTCTTCGCAGAATATGTGACATCTATTAGTGAAAACCTGGAATTTTTGCTCATTGGCTTTTGTGCATTTCCATGTTTCGTATCCATATAATGACACTGATTTGACGTTATGATTGAAAATACACAATTTGATTGAGTATGTGGTAGATTGCCAAATGCTCTTCTTGCTTTTAAATATTTTGATCTGTCTCTCCTGTGTTATTAACTAGACTGCCTAGGTATTCAAATTAGTTAACTCTTTCAACCACCTTGCTGTAAAGAAGACGAGGTCCTTGGCGTTTACTCTTAGCTCCATATTTGAGAGTATGTATAACTTCGGTCCTTCTGGTATTATTCTTGCCTGTAGAGGTTTGTTTGATGAGTTTGTAGGTCATCAGTCTCCTGCACAAAAAACTCAATCATGTTTGACTTGAATGGCCGCCAGAAGGTTATGTAGGGTGAAGCGTCCAGTACACCTGCATATTGCGACAGTGAGAGGAAATTTAGTGGCTGCTACTGCTGGACATTGCTACTGGACGCCATTATTATCCTCGTGTACAGCGGCCTTTAGCTGCAAATGACGCTGTCTGCATACAATATTTTGCGGTCTGAAACTACACAGAAGGCAGAAAAACTTTACTGAACGAGAGATGGTTGAAGGTAATGGCGTGGTCATTATTAGATTGCGATTTTGCTTTTGCTAGCAATATTCTGACTCAGCTGAATAAAGATTCTCTTAAAACGAAGGTATTTAGGATGCAAAAACGCACAGCTTCTCCGTGGTAAAATAAAATTTCTAAAATGGCTACTAAAAGCACGGAGGACAACCGTTGTGGCTGCATATTCGCTGAATCATTCATTGGTTATCCTAATAGCAAAGTTATATCTGTCCATCTCTAGACAACGTCAACTTACTATAAGCCCTCTGGACTCTGTTATCAAATCACCTTTATGTTTTGTTCCTTCGCCTGTCCTAAAAACGTGACTTTTCATTTTAGGGAGAGTTTACGAAGGTAGTAGTGACTCCGATGATTGATCCCGCTACACTCATTAAACTAGGTTTTGATTACTCTTCCTCCAATACAAAAAACCAGAAAGCCTTTCATATCTATTAGCCCTAGATGGCTCTAAGTTGTGATTGTCTGAACACAACAGCTGGTTCCATAGTGCTAGAATTCACCATACCAATGAATTTAGGAAAGGTGTCGTCTGAGAAGCCGAGAGTTCAATCTAACATGAGCCATTTAAAGTTCTCTAGTGTTCGTCGCTCTGATGACACAGCCACGTAAACACTTCATTCGAGTGAGACACATTCAAGAAGCCACAGATATATGGCACCTTGTCATGCCAGGGCAACTTAATGTTGATGTAAACTGCTAGAGGCTTAACGGAAGAAGATTTGGGTTTAGACATTTAGAGCGACCTTTTCTGAGTTCATAGTCAGAGCATTCAAGGTGGGAGAATCAGTTAACAAGTTTAGAATGCTAATCTTACAGATAAGATAACTTGAAGGACTAGACTGAAGTAGTAACGACCAAGCATAGAGGCAAAACGTAACCGTAAATGGTAGTAATATACATAGGAGCCAAGCAGAAACTAACAGATATCCTGGAGGGATAGCTGGAATCCAAACCGCTAGCTATGATACTCTCTTGCAACTATTTCTTATGGACCTGGTGACCGGTGTTTGGAGAAAGCTGAGAGGAATACTAGAAACCTCCATGAACGTATTTATTAGTACGATTACCGACTCTATACCTAAGCAGCTCAATCAGAGATTTAAATTATGCAATAGTTCCAAAGTGAGTTTCTTTAGTGAGGATATCAATGTATTACTACAGTTCCTCTCAGAGATGTTTGCTAAGGGTGCATCCTATGGCACGGTCAGTAATATCTGCCTTGCCACCACTGTTATCTCCTACCATAAATCCCTTAATGATTGAGCAAAAAGCAAAGCAAATATGCCATAATTAGTGTTTAATATATCCTAGAATTATGTGATAGAAATCGCAGCAACTGAATATCTTTTCCTTTGTTTCAGCTATGGTATGGACCTAAACGGTGCCCGCAGGAAAAACGCTACAAGGGAAACGACGAGTACTCTGAAGGCGTGGCTGAATGAACATAAGAAGAACCCTTATCCGACCAAAGGGGAGAAGATCATGCTGGCCATCATCACCAAGATGACTTTGACGCAGGTATCCACGTGGTTCGCGAACGCCAGGCGGCGACTGAAGAAGGAGAACAAGATGACCTGGGAGCCCAGGAACCGAGTAGAGGACGATGACAATAACAATGACGATGATGAGCATGACAGGAAGAGTACCGATGGAAAGGATGTTTTAGGTACGTTGATATATAGGTCCACCTAAGCGGTTAGCTAGGATCTTTTGACTTTCAGTGCACCTCCCCAAATTCAGGGGCCTTAGAGCAGGGTTACTATCTGCTCTGACAGCCAGGCAGCATTGAAATCATTGAGTGCTTGGATGTTTACATCAAGGCTCATTCTGCAATGACGGAAGGCCTTGGATGACAGCTCGGCAAGACATCAGGTGCCAATTATGTGGGACCGAGTCATGCTGGAGGTTGCGGTAATGAAACGGCGGACGCGCTCGCAAGACGAATGTTGAGACTAATTTCCTGAGCTCAAAGTCGGCTGGAGAGCTAGCAGCAGGAACCATTAAGGAGAAAACAGAGGTGTGGTTGCAAAATCAACATCTTATAAAATGGAGAGCAATCTATGGACATCTTACTCAAGCTAGAGAATTTATTTTAAGTCCTATGGCCAAGGAGAGACGCTTCTGTCTCTCACTAGCTTATGTTACTTGTGGGTCTCCTATATGGCCATAAAACCTTCAGACCTCGCTTTTGTGTGATGGCGGTGGCAAAAGACCCTACGTGTGCACATGGTCCTACATTCTATGTAGCCCTTGGGTATCACTGAAGACTTAAGATGAGAAGAGTCCAATGCCAACCTCATCTTTGCGAAGAGGGCTGAACTTGGGAACTAGGCCTAGGCACTGGTCGTTCTTGTCACTAGAAAGCCTCTCTCCGTTCATTGATTCAGTGCAGGCCTAGTCAAGGCTACGCCTTCAGGCTAAAATGGTTTCAAGATGGCGGCACATCCGGTTTTAATCGAACTACTATAAACTCGAGTTTTTGCTGAGGTCACCTACGCTGTGTCTTTAGAATTACTCGTTCTGAATATTTAGAACATAGCAACTACTGTACGATTGACGAGAAACTCAGCATTCAATCTGATGGTGTAATGAAATATATAAAATAAAAATATTAAATAAAAATTGAGCTGATAGTAGTTCTGGTAAACTCACAGCCATGGCCCAATGGACCAGTGGTGCTTGGGATATGCGGCCGGCGTCGATACACGCCCTTGTGTCAGCGTACTTTGATGCTAAACGTTTCTCAAACAGAAGTGGATGGCATCCTCAGAAGTGATTACTCTGTTTGACGACCCCCATGAAACGATTCTAACAGATTCTGAGGATGCAATCTACTAGAGTTGATGAAACATCAAGCCGCGAAGTGTCGCGATGCTAAGACTGTGGATCATACTGTCGTCGGCGGAATGGTCCAGAAACCACTAATAAATCGGAAGACGCACGTGAACACCTTAGGACACGGCCAAATCTGCGAAACGTGGCTGCTTTCGTTTCGTATGAAACGCTAGATATGTCGTCGCAAATTTGGCCATGCCTTTAAGCCTCAAGTACACCTGGCGAGTCTACTAGCTAACAAGCCGGCTTGTAAAAAGCCGGCTAGTGTGCTAGTAATCGAGTACACAGAACATTTCCTATTCGCTCAGTAGCCAGCTAGTTGGCGTGTGAAAACCACGTCCGACATCTGCAAAACCAATGCTACTAGCCACTTATGCACAAGCTAGTGCGAGTACACGCAGCTAGTTTACAAGCTAGCTCGCTCAAAAGCCGGCGAGTGGCGAGTAACTTGCCGGCAGGTCAACTTTTTCGACAGCGTTTTTACAAGCAGCTATCGGAGCTTTTCAGGAAGAACTAGTAGCTCTATTAAACATTTTAGAACAACACAGTGCAGCATATGGTCTTGGTATTAACTACAGCAAGACCAAGGTTATGATCGTAGTGAGAGAGCATGACAATCATCGAGAAATAAAGTCAGTAGGCACCTGTGAGGCAGTTCAAAGTTTTGTGTACCTCGGTTCTTTGATAGACAATTCGGGTAGCTGTGAGAACGAGATTCGACGGCGCATTCAACAGGCATGGGTGGCCATGACAAAGCTTACTAAAATATGGCGTAACCATAACATTACTAAAGCTACCAAAATGTCGCTGGTTCAGTCTCTTCTCCATATTTTTGTATGCCTCGGAAACTTGGACTGTTAAAAAGGCAGATCGAGCTCGCATAGATGCTTTTGAAATGTGGACGTGGAGGAGCAACTGTCCTCCATTGTGTCGACAAGAATGCTTACATTCTTCGGACATATTCACAGAGGCGATAATATGGAGAAACTTGTAGTTCAGAGTCACGCCCCGAGGCGCCGTGGCCGTTCCCCTACACGCTGGGTGGATACGACGAAACAGTTGCTGGATATGAGTATCAAGAGCGCCACTAAACTGACAGTAAATCGCGAACGATGGTGAGCTGCAGTTCTCAAAACTATTGATAATATTCGTGTCGGCAATACTCTATCTCCGACTTAATGCATTTCACAACATGTGTGTTAAGACATTGTGACTATGATGATGATCGGAGCAAGTACATCGAGTTTACGCTGAGCGGTTTGTTAAAAAGCCGGCTAGTAGCTAGTAAACTCGCCGCGTGTACTTGAGGCTTAACACATTATAAATATTTTTTTTGGATTCCCAAGTGTGGTAAACTAGTCCAGTGCACTCGATGCGCAAAATGCGTAACTGCCAGCGAGTCTACCCGCCACTCGCTGGCTTTTGAGCGAGCTAGCTTGTAAACTAGCTACGCGTACTTGCACTAGCTTATGCGCGTCTATCGGAAAAGGGTAGGAAGAGCTACAGACGACCAGTGCCGCCATTGTGGACAGCTAGATACGGCGGAACATACGCTCTTTGAGTGTGAGAGGTGGCTCACATACAGACAAGAAGCCTGTGCAAACCTACCTGAAGATCTGAAGGCAGATAACATGGCGAGACTAATGATCTCCCATAAAGTCTATTGGAAGACCATCCACTGCATGGTGAGGAAAATTCTGAGCGCCAAAGAAAGCGAGGAACGCAGAAGTGGTGATTAAACCACAAGATTAGAGATCTCGGACCAGCCCTACACTCATGTCGTTATGTCGTTCGACGAAGGTTCCGTGAGTGGTAGGAGGGCTTGAAGGTAAGAAAAGAGGGAACGGGTTTTAGCCGGTCGGGCCGTGGTGGCATGTCGGATGGACGCGTTCGCGCCCGTTGGACATGCGATCAGAGGACTCAAGCTGGTTCAGCGTTGGGTGGGCAGACTCTCTCTCGCACCTTCGGGTGTGCGAGAGCTTCTGTCCTTGCGATCAAGCACAAAGTGGCTAGTAGCATTGCATTTGAAGATATCGGACGTGGTTTTCACTCGCCAACTAGCTGGCTACTGAGCGGGTAGGAAATGTTCTATGTACTCGATTACTAGCGCACTCGCCAACTCTCCGACTTTTTACAAGCCGGCTAGTAACTAGAAAACTCGCCGCGTTTACTTGAGGCTATTATTTTTGGACGTAGTTAACGTTTCTTTTCGTTGTTCCAGATTCCAAAGACTCGGGAACGGCGTCGAGCGAAGACGGCGACCGTCCCCCCCACCCCCGACTGACAGGCGCCGATACGGCGAGCGAGTGGAGTGAGTCCCGGCCGGACAGTGGGCCTGACAGTCCCGAGATCTACGAGAGACCCCCCCACCCTGCCTTCCTTCCTCCCAGATCGTCAGGATCGCCCCCTCAGCTCTCCGCTTCGGTCACCTCCAAACCCCGGATCTGGTCACTGGCGGACATGGCCAGCAAAGAGAGCGACGGACCTCCCCACACGGTAAGTGTCTACGTTAATTAATGGCGTCAAGTTGATTGACTCAGTACTTCCTAGGTGTCCAAGTTATTTACTCGAAAGCGTCAAACTTTTAGTGACGTATTTGTACAAGAGAAGCTCAGGACATCCCAAGAAACATTTCAGCAGCCTATTAGCTTCATGGATGTTTTAAATAGATTTTAAGATGACACTTGATAAGAGTTGTGTTTTATGACTGCATTGACTATGGCCAAGTGCACTCAGGATCAAATTATCCTATCAACAGGTTATAAGGAGTATCCATAAAATCTGTTTCATACGGCCAATAGTCAATTTAAACTGTAAAGCATTAACGAAGCCTTATGGTGGTCTCATATAAATTCTGTTAAAGCTATTTTGTCCTTACGACTGTCTTAAGACTTACCGACTTTAAAAAAGCCTTGAAGAAAGCCTAATGGTTTTAAAGAGTTGGAGGAAAATACTCAAGAAAGCCGCCTTAAAGCTATATATTTTCCAAGTCAAATAGGCACAACTGAAATCTTCCTTAAAACTTATTGGCTTTGAGGATGCTTATGATAGGATAGACATGTTTTTGTTAAATAGGCTTGGATAAAATTAAAACTTAACAAGGGATCCACTTAATGAGTGGTACAAAATAAATAAAAATGGGCATTTTAGAAGCAAATTAAAAAAAAGTTTGGTGATAAGAAATACCAACGTCATTTCAAACAATTTCGAAGGCTCAACTCCAAGCACAGCAGCACGTAATTATTAATGCACGAAACCACAAAATGATAAGTTTTTAGTTTGTCAATTGCAATGTCACACAGAATTTCCAACAACAGGTTATAACCTATTACGATATACTACGGAATAAGAAATATATTTTGAGGGTAGCTATTTTAAAACAATTAGGCCAGTATTAAGACCATATTATCCATATGAAGGACTTATGAATTTTAAGGTGGCTTTAAGATTATTCTGGAAATGGGCGTTTATTGCTCCATATTTTTTGAGTTACTGATTACCGGAATTATTTTATATACGTAATTGTATTTGGTAATAGTACAATTCCTAGCGTGCATATCGACTGAACATACAATGCAAGTAAACCCTTGCATTTTGAAACGAATATATATGCGACTTTATATTTTAGCCTAAAAGAATTGAATATTTTTTAATTAAGATTTTTATCAGAATTGTAATATATTTGGAGGGCTCTCATTTTTTAGGGCTATCTTGTAAAGTTTCATCAATAAACTGTGATTCGCTTTATTTTTTTCATTGTAGCAACCAAAAAAATTCTGAGTTTATGATCATAAAATAGTAATAGATGGTATATATACCTACAATTCTCCATGTTGTAAATGTCTAGACAAAAAAGCTTTCCGTTTTCATGAAAGAGCACCGATAAAATGTTCATAAAACCAACTTATCTTTATACGTCATTTTGTCTACCTAAATATCTACAGGAAAGCAATCTTAAAATAGAATAGTTATTTCATGGCCCCAAGTTATGATATCTTAAAGCCTAAAGGATTTAACAAAGCTTTAAGAACATAAGAATGAGTATTTATCGGAGACTTAACACAGACTTGCTCAAGTACTTGTGGTTTTAAGGCTAGCTTCGTCGAAAGCCGTGACAGCTCTCTTAAGTTGGGCCCTCCAGGCTGTGTGGAGGTTATATCTTTGCCTTAATGAAGTTCTTAAAGCAGGTTTGCTGTAAAAGGGTATGAAATGCTGAGCTGTATCAGCCTCCTGTAGGTTTCTATAACACTAAAAATGTTTCTTGGGATGATGTGTCACATCATTGTTAACTTCCTTGTATGTTTCTTTTTCCAATACAAGCAACTTGTAATTGGCTTTGAATTAACATTCAGTTGATCGAGAGACTTGGAACTTCAAACAAAGCAGCACAGACTCCTAAAAGCAGTTTTCTCTTTCAGAGTCCCGCATCCACGTTGTATTCGACAGCAGCTGGAAGACTGGTACCGTCCCTAGGGTCGAGGTTGCCCCCTCCAGGTCTGCACACGACGCCGTATGCCAGGCCGCACGACTTCTACCGCAGCCTGTACACCCCTCAACACCTGGCCGCTTCTAGTGGTTCCCCTGATGCTTCCTTGTTGGAGACGTACCAACGGACCTTGGGGGCTGCGAATCTCATCGCGGCCTCAGCGGCCTCCACAGCTACCAAAGCCACATCCAGCTCGAGGTTAGTGTTACCGAATTTTGTTACTTGTTTAAACAGTTTAGTGCCAAGCCGCCACCCCGTCCATTCAGCTCATCAGAGAGGATTATATCACAATTCGAGAAAGCTAGACGATTTCCCGGATTAAGCAATGTTTCCTGTAGCAGAGCAACGTCTATGCGTTCATCCAAAATAACTTGATGAAGCACCAGTTTTTTGGGTGTATTAGACCCAAACAACTTCAAAAAATAATTTTGATATCTGCAGGCTGTCTACTATTCTATCTAGACATTTACCGGAAAATCGCATGAAAGGCCTATATGCCGCTTATCAGCAGCTTAACTACCTGCTGCAAGAACTTGAGTGCCGTTTTCAAGTCCCTGTCGTGGTGTTGCTCAGCAGGACATCATTATTGGTACGAAAAGTCGAATTGAAAACTAACTAGATGTTTCCGGGGCATCTAAATAATAATTATTTGCAAGGTAAGAAAAAGGCAGCAATTTGATTCTTGCTCCATAGTTTGCTCAGTGTCATTAACTGATCACCCTCTAGGGGTAATGACCCACCAGTAAGGCTTTTGCCTCAAAGGAGTGTAAAGAAGCTTCGAGATTGGAACTAGCTCGACTGACTTCTTGGTAGCATAATTCTCAGTATAAACTGAACAATTCACAGCAGAGACGAGTAGTTCTGATTGCGGTGGTATCTCCGAGAATTAGAATCAGCTGTGCTCCAGAAACATTACGCTGATCACTTGGTTAGACAAAGAGTTAGGAGGTCTTGCATAGATCCTGAACCTATGGAGCTATTAACTATTAGTAGACTTCAGATCAATACTTATCCAAGTTTGTCGACAGCAAGTGAACCGTCGAAAGCGCAGCTGGAAGAAGGTAACTGCAAAAGGTTCATCGAGAGTCCGGACAGGTGTCAAACTCTATAGCTTTTGAACAAAATCAGAAAATAGTTTAACCATGTGGTGGGCATTCTTACAGTGTCCTGCGAGCGGGCAGTGTACTTTTATGAAGATGAAAAAATATCCCATCTTATCCAGATGCTGCGAAGGAGACCAAACTTTGTTTCACATCTTTAACAGGTGTGCGGTGTAGCGCAACGCTAAAGTTCAGATAATTGGTACCCAGAAGTTTGTAGAAGAAGCATTGTACTCAGTAAGCTGATCATACTGTCCTTGTGGTGACTATGTTCGGTGTTCATTCTTTGCGCAGCTAAAAATGGTATGAATTAAATCTGTCGAAGTAGCGAGTAGGTCATGACAAATATTACCGAATCATGTTTCGTTACTCGTCTAAGCCTGCAAGCATTTCAGTCAAAGGTACTAATTGATGGGGAGGTAAATCATATTGAAATGGAGCAAGATATTTTCTGGGCCTCAGAACCTTTATTTACGTGTAGGAGTGGGGAATGAGCTTAAGCTCCTCTCCCATGCTTTGCCATGTTTCGTCGAGACCACCCTCTCCGAAAACAGGTGCTAGCAGGGCTCATTTTGCCTCAAAGGAAAATGAGTGCGGTGAAGCTTCGAACGTACACAAAGGTGTACTTGCAAGGTTGTACTAGTCTTAAAAACACTGTGGATCCCCGGACAACGCAGTGATAAACGACAATAACAACCTGGCCCGACCAAGGAATAAATGATCCTGCATTGATCCCGAACCTGTGTTGAGCATTATTAGGCACCATGCCAATACTTCTCTGCTCTAGGAGACTGGCGAAGGCATAGTCAGAAGGAGGTAGCTGAAGTCAAGCCAAAAGACTGATCCAGACAATTTCCGAATGCTATGATTTTTGAACGAAAGCACAGACTCGCTCAGTCCCCAATAAATTGGTTCCAGATGCTAGGAAAAGGAGATAAACTTCCTGGGCAGCTGTGCGATGTATCGCAACCCAGAGTTTCAAATACAGAGTGTCCCACGATGACTAAGACAAGCAATGTATCGGAACTGGGCAGTAGTAGCGAATTACGAGTATAATTTTGGGGGTGTAAGTTAGAGCATATATAGCATCTTGTCTTATTATTGAGTCACCCAATGATGTATTTGTTTTTGGTCACGTGACGTCTGATCCAAAATTTTTAATGGGACGCCATGTATATTTGTGAATCTTTGTGTTCCTCACGATAAAAAAATTCCAACAAACTACACACTTGGGGTCTAAAGTGATTAATTTAGGAGCTACAAGTACAAGGATTGTATCACTACCATTATGAAACTCTAACAAAATGATTCAACTGTAGTGGTACATGTTATAATCAACGTAGTGGTACCATCTTTTAAGTACCTGTAGCTCTTGAACTGGTCACTTTAGACCCCAAGTATGCTAGTTTTGTTGGAATTGTTTTATCGGAGGGAAGACAAAAAGTCACAAATATACGCAGTCCCATCGGTCGTCACCTGATCAGAAACATATTTACCTCATTGAGTGACACAATAATAAGAAAATATACTATATTTGTTCTAATTTACACCCCCAAAATTATAATTCGCTACTGGAGCCCAGTTCCGATAAATTGCTTGTCTTAATCGTCGTGGGACACCCTGTATCTGGCTCAAAGGACTGCGTAGAACAAGCATTATACTAAGTACTGGTCAGATTTACTGGCTTTCGTCAGGATATCTGACTGGTTCAACAGAAAGTAGTTGAATGTCATGTGCGAAGTGGACTACATTGTATAAAGATACAGCTAGACATCGAAGCAGCTGTATGCCAAAAACTAAAATATTGCGCATATTTTGAGACAAGCGCACTCAATCCTTGAATTACTATCTGCTAATTATTTCCTTGTTATGCGCTTACATCATTTTATTCGCTCAAATTCATAACTTTAATTATGTTACTCTATAATTCATCATCATAGTCACAATGTCTTAACAGACACGTTGTGAACTCGTAAAATGCATTAAGTTGGAGCTAGAGTATTGCCGACACGAATATTATCAATAATTTTGAGAACTGTAGCTCGCCATTGTTCGCGATTTTCTGTCAGTTCAGTGGCGCTCTTGATATTCATATGTAGCAACTGTTTCGTCGTATCCACCCAGCGTGTAGGACTTTGTTAATGTACGGTGGTGTAGGGGAACGGCCACGGCGCCGCCCACTCGGGACGTGGCCCTGAACTACAAGTTTCTCCATATTATCGCTTCCGTGAATATGTCCGAAGAATGTAAGCATTCTCGTCGACGCAGTGGAGGATAATATCTTTGCATTACCGAGCTCATCCAGTATGGAAACATTAGTTTGATGGGCAGTATAAGGAATTGTCAGCATTCTCCTCCACGTCCACATTTCAGAAGCGTCTATGCGAGCTCGATCTGCCTTTTTAACAGTCCAAGTTTCCGAGGCATACAAAAATATAGACAACACAAGAGACTGAACCAGCGACATTTTAGTAGCTTTAGTGATGTGTCTGTATTGCCTTAGTTTATATCACCGCTTTTGTTGAGCATTTGAGAATGGTGTGGATCAAACTACGAATCTCTCTAGTAGGCCATGTAAACTTCCACTGCCATTGTCATGACCTTCGACTTTTGTTTCAGCATTGGCCTGCCTCTGGGCCTGACCACCACCTCATCGAGGATGTCACCTTCTTCGACGTCATCACTGTCATCGGGCTCTGAAACGCCAATAAAGCCAGTGGCCTTGAACAAGGCTTGACCTGTCGTGGTATTGGCCGGCAAATGGCCTTGATCTACCTCTAGTGATCGCGGAAAAGACCACGATAGACACCGTGTAGGCCGGTAAAGTGATAATACTCTTTCGAATTTGATAACACTGTGTGTATTTTCAACTGTAAGAGCAACTGCATCCTTTCAACAACCTGGTATGCTAATTGAATCGGATTAATTGCTGCCAATCATAGAACGAGTGCAGGAAGAAAACAAAGCAACCAATATCTTTATGTCGTCATAGTGATCGCTACTACCACTATTACTACTAAATATTTTTGTGAGTGTCATTTCAAGGATATAATTATGACTGTAGTAACCACAGCATACCAAACAATCAGCACCATATCTCAAGTTGGCGGCAGTCATACGCGCATCCCGCCATTTTGGGTGAGTATCTGTCACAAGGGGCATATACGTTGGTGGTCGGTGGACACCACTGACCCATGTTCGACGATCGTATTTGCTCATTGCTGAGATAAAATGCATAGGCGAACAATCAATAAACATTTCAAATACATTAATAAAAATAAATTAATTATGTATAATCATCAGTAATTTCATGTTTTTTTTGAAATTTTTGTTGATTTCCCAGTTTCTGTAGTGTGTACACCTGTGCATGTACAGCTCTGCTGATTTAGCACAAATGTATTCATTCAGTCTGCAGATACAACAAATACAAAACTGTCAAAATCTAGAAAATGGATTTGATATCCTCTCAGCCTAAAGTATACCGGGATTATATTTTATGTGATTTTAAACTGCTCTTTACAAGGTTTTTCTGAAATTCAGTACATCTTTTGGATCAATTTCAGTAAATTTCAAAACAAGATAGAACTGTGCATGTACAAAAACGTACCTACTGATAGCCTACCCTATATTTTTATGAATAAAGTTTCTTAATCACAGTCAAAAAAGCCTTTTCTTTTTTTGCAAAATGTCAAGTACCTATATGCATTTCTATTTAATATTATTTGAATAATAACATAAAAAGTAGCAAACCAAATATTGACTAAAAATTTACATTACATTCTTGTCATCGATACTTTTTGAGCAATTCCAGGCTGGTATCGATACCTTTGTAGGGGTATTGGTATCGAAAATAATTGATTACTGAGGAGTGTAGTTAATTGCATAAAATTCTCTGTACGAACCAAACACGGCCTTCATTGGCTATACTTGGCCATAAAATATCGAATTATTATTTTTGCATCCCTACCCAGGCTTCTCACCCATAATGGTGCTGTCAAGGTCAAATTCTGTAGGAACCATTTTTATTTAGGAAATCCTCAGAGATATTCTGCTGGTTGTTTAGTATGCTGTGGTAGTGACTAAGTATCATCGTGGAACACATGCGATGGATTACATTCAGTTGTCTATGCAAATTCCTTGAATCTGTGTTGAAGTCTTAGATAGACGGGAGTTCTAGAATCACGCTTTTTGTAAATGAAAGCTATGTACGAAGGCATAAGTTCAAACTGCAAAAATGGTTTTTAGGATTACCTTAGTATTCTGGGTAATAACGCAAGATATAGATTCTGTTGTTTTCGATTTGTGATTTCTGTAGTATTAGATTAAAAATACCTGATATTAGACAATATTCTGATCAATGATTTTGATGCATACGAAAATACGACCTATTTTTAATGACAATGATGTTGGTGACAACAAAAGTACACACATTTTCTATGGTATCAGTAAAATTGAACATTGAGTATATTATGAAGGCAGTGACCAAAATTGTTGAAAGAATGCATACACACATTGGTTCTTTGTTTGGGTTAATATTTCTATTCCTAAAGTCACCCGTGACGTTGATATATCTTAGCATACTAATTTGAAACTGTTAGAGAGGTTTACGTATTAACAAAAAAATCTGTTGAAGTCTCCTTACTTAGAACGGCCAAATTTTCTCTTTTCCTATACGCTCTCTAAACTTCGCCAATTCTGCCAGTTGATTTTGGATAGAAATATTGACCCTAATATGGATACTCTATAAATAAAGGCGACCAAACTTACAGAACATTTGACTTCCAGGACACGTTTATATCGACAGATTGTCATCGTATTCGTACTGTATAATCATAGTCCTTTATTAAAAAAATACCTGGTGATGGAGCAAGTCCTGAATAGTCGCTTAGAAAATGTTGGTTTTTAAAATGTCACGGCGAACAAATATGGAATGCCTAAACTCCAATAAATGCTAATATTTCTCCAATTTAGTGGTAATGAAACGTAACAAGGATAATAGTACCGAATTTACTCATTAGTACCTCTATTTTACCTTGTCATACAGTGGACTGAAAAGTTATCTATATTTGTCGACCCAATTATCAGTTGTAGTCCAATTAGCTGACTACATTGTAGTACTGATTAGCCAGTTACCTTGTCAAGTACAAGTAGTAAACGTATAGATAAAAATAATAGTGCTTTTTATACGTGAAAAAACTACTGACTAACTGACAACTATAGTTTCATTTACTGGCACTATACCAAATACCTAATAATAATGTTCAAGTTTCGCATTTTGATCCAGTATTTCAAAATCTCCTCATAGTGGGTGTGTCCCGAAAGTCATGAAATATATTTTTTTTAACCTATTGGATATATTTATACAAAGTATTAGTATCCTTCGAAGCAATCACCTTTAGCATCTACTCATATTTAAACATCATGGATACTGACACATCGTCAAGGCAACAGGCTATCTTATCTTTTAATTTCCATCTTTGCTCTTATTTCCTTTATCAAGCCCTACATCTCCCCAGGTGGTCATGGGGATCAAGAGTTCGGGTTTACGATTTTTGTTTTTTATCTTTTCTTCCTGTATAATTTCTTCTTCGCTTCTTGTTCTCATTACATGTTTTGATTTTTGCCGATTTCCATTTTCTGCCAGTCATCCCTCCAATCATAGTTTTGACATTCAATTCGTTGTCGATTTGTGCCTGTAGCTCTGACCTCGATGGTGTGTTTTGAACCACCAACCACAACAGTAACCAAGTAGACTGGACTGGGTGATATTCATTTTTTCGTTGTAGGTACCAAGGTATTTATCGGAGTTCCTGTGCTCACTTCTGACCCAACTTGTGACGTTTGGTATAAGTAACTTGGACCACTCGGTCGAGCCCGATGTGTATCCCAGATTTTCTGCCACTTGTTGAGCATGGCGACTCTCTCAGCCTCAGCCAGAGACATCTCACTCATCTTGTTTCAGCATTTCCAGTCTCTAATAGTCAGTTCTTCTCGTCTGCCAGTAGTGGATATTGGAGAAATACGTGTTATGTATCTACTTGCCATTTTCAGGCGCACCTTCCGTTGTACAACGCTTAACATGTTTTCGTTCTTCCGTACTTCTAGACCTCCTAACCAAATTGGCGCTCCATAGAAGACTACGGAGTGTATCACCTCGCATAGAACTCTTTTGGAGCTGCTAGGACCTCCTACATCTGGCAGGATTCTTGTTAAAGCCTCGTAAGCCCCTGGAAACCCTCGACGAAAATCTTGTATAAAATCATTATCACAGCTGTTTGGACATACTAAATGCTGTCAAAACGGTTTCCTTTGGCTTTATTCTTGATTTGCGGGAAAAAAGAAGTAAGAACTCCGCGAGATCAGGGCTATAGTGCGACTGCGTCAGAGTTGCCACGTTGTGCTTCGCCAGAAACTCACGGACGCGCAGAGAAGTGTGGCTTGGCGCATTGTCGTGGTACAGTCCCCGAGTAGCAGCGGTGTCTCTTCGCACGCGGAGGACCCTCTTCTTCAACCATTTCAGCACTTTTACGTAGTAGTGCGATCATGATCGATATTTACCTCGTTTCTGCTTGTCGATGTGTGTCATCACCCATCCCTCCTCAAAACTTCTTCGTTCACATCGAAACTTGTACATAGCTCAAAGGTGTATCCCCGTAAGCTTCCTCAAGCAAGTGTGTGCGTTTCGGTAGCAGTTTGGATGAGCTCAAAAACAAAATTTGATCGCACAACGTTGTTCGTTTGAATCAGACATCGCGAGACCTGAGGAGGTTTCAAAACAGAGGTATATAAATTCAACGATGGTCATTGATGCTCCAAATAATCAGAGCAGATCGAACTTGAGTGCACCGCGAAGCTAAGGCTTTCTCGACTACTTCGACCGCGCGACAAAAAATATATTTCATGAGTTTGGGACACCCCTTGTATATACGATTGGTGGTCATCAAAACCTATTTCCAATTTTTTCCACCAAAAACCTTTTCAATATACTGTATGACAAAGGTAAACATTCATACGTACTTGTGTAACCAAATTTTGAGTTAATGCAACCATTTTTTACGATACCGGCCCCTCATTGTAGTGTGCTGTACAGTAAATGTGATATATTCCCCCACCCCTTTCGTTCCTTAGAACGCAGGACGTTTTTGTCTTAGTTTCGTGAATAAAATTAAAGCAAATGTGTAAATAACCCTTGCTCTTTCGAGCAGTGTATACTCTGCCGGTCAAAAGTGTTTGCGTAGTTGGCAACATCTGGCAAAATGGCAAACAGTTTATTTCTGAGTTATATATTAAAAAAAAGTTTTGATTCGCATTATCTATTTCTTCTACGAATTTTAAACTTTGAACTGATCTAGCAGTTTAGCAGTTAACTCCTAGAAATTTATTGGTATGGAGAGAAGTCAAACTGATCTTCTCTCCATATACGTGTGTTATATCCATTATACTACATGTTGAGCATAAACAGACAAACACGTTTGAGCAGCAGTAAACATCTTGTATCTATATGTATGTAACTAGATATAGCTGTAAGTAAAATATTTGTTATTATAATGTGTAATAATTACTATACAAAAGATATACAATAACGTGAGAATTTAGCGGTCATTGTATTTAACGAATTCCTGTACTCTGTGGTGTGAATCGAAAAAAGATGCACAATCTGGCAACTATGTATACAGGATGTGTGCAAAAGTAGTGAGAAGTGCTTGCGAGATGAAGGTATAATTTAGTATAAACAACATTCGTCTGCGTTGAAGAGTGACAGCTAACTATATATACGTGTGTATATCAAGCAAAGTACATCACTTTTTAGTTTCTCAATTCTCATTCATAAAATGAATGATTTCAATCATTTCATTCAAAGGAGAACCTTCTTCAGATTGATACCGATGTAGCAATATTTGATGTGCGTAATATATAGACAGCTGAAGCTGAACTTAAAAAGAATTCTAAAGATACGTGCACATCCTATGCACTATATAGATCAGAAAAACATCACCTGCTGATTCTTTGTCTGAAAATATACATATATTGTATAGTGCTTCGATGACCCTTTTAAAAAGTAAGGCTATTAAAGTATTTTTACCACTTGGCGAGATTACAGAGATTTTCACTACTTTCGCCTCATCTTATTCCTTGTAAATCGTAATCCCGTACTGTATTTATATTTATAAACACCATAGGGTACAAAACACACGTCAAACTCTTTTTCTGATTTTTGTTTCGGCAAACATATCAGCAAGCTCTGTACGTTTTTTTCCTTACCGTGTGTTGACTCTGCAATAAAGTAAATTGATTAATGATACATCTCTTTTATTTACCCTTGAAATCGAAAAATATGAAATAGAGTGTCGCATAGAAGAATAGGGAGAATATAGGTTATCAGGAGGACAACCAGATGTAACCTATTTTACCACTGTATGCAATGTATGCAAAGGTTAACGATACTGTCGATACCTGTGTAGAAATCCTTGAAAATTGGGACTCAGGTGATATTAGTACACTGCGTCACCGGATATAAGAATAACTCAAAGGGTTGCTTGATGTCTGTCGTGTAAGGTGGGTACTTAGTACTTACTACTAAAAAGCCATCACCACTTCTTCTACTACTTCTTGTACGAGGGTTAATAAAAATAATATCGTGTTTAATGTACGAAGTTCGCACACAACGCTTAAGATAACTGTTATCATATTCATACATGGCAGCCGTCGATCGTGTCACGCGAACGTAACCCTGATTTAGAGTTCCGCGTATATGCTCGGTGACTCAGTATCTAATGTCGCTGTACATTGGTGATATACAAGCAAGCGAAATGCAGGTGGTACCGCAAATTGACTGGTAGGTATAAGGCAATGCTCAAAAAAAACTACATTGAGGATAAAAGGATAGGTGCGTTGCAGAAAATTTGCTGGTCTACATCACGCAAATATATGTCACCAGAATCGGTCTTTATCAGCCTATCTCTTGCGATTTCTGTTTCCTCGTTATTTGAAGGACCCTTCGTTCTTCTATATTACACATTTTCGACAGAAAACGATTTTTATTTATGTAGTTAGTTGGAACTACTGGCGACGCATTCGTAAAAAAGACATTTAAGTTAGCGAAAGCCTCAAAAACATCTTTTTCTACCATTTATCTCGTTTTTGGTCATTTATGAGAGAGAAAGGGGAGGATAAAAAGTTTTTGGGGAAGTGTGATATTTTGACAAAATACGTCAAGTTGAGTGCCTCAGAATTTTCGAATTTTTGTCCTAGCTCCCTGTACGAACCAATTCACAGCTCTCAAAAATAAATCTCACGTTTTCTTTGATGATACCGAGGACATTATTGACTACACTCGGGGAAATTTAAAATGCTTTCCATCTTTACCGTACCTGCAAGGCGATGCAAAACTTGTTGCAGTGAAACTGTAGATTTGTTGTTCTTGTTTTTTATATAACTTTTTCAATAAGTGGCAGACGAGTATATATTGTTTGGCATTAAATATATCTAAGGTCAGCGTTTAAAACAACTGAGAGTCATAACAGAGATTTGGAATTTCCAAAACTACCTTCCTCCGAAAAATAGTAAACAATAGTCAACGGAACTTGAACCCAAAAGTGAGGCGTTTTTAGACGTATCATTTTTTAACAGTTAATTTTACCTAAAAAAATTATTTTATAGTCAAGGACACCCCAAAATATTTTAAAATCAATTTGTGAGGCTTGTTAAGTGTAGTAAAATGTAACTTTTAACGAAAAGTCCTTATTTGAAAAGTGAAGGGTATTATCAGTATTATACGTCTCCACGGAAAGTCTTTCAGAAATACAAACTGTTTTATTTTATGCTACTTATTTATTATATTTTTTTAGTAATTGCCCCAATGTCAGTGAATTGATCTTCAAACATTACTTGCTTATTCAGTCAATTTACCTAAAATTTCATGATCATAAAACCTAGATATCTCAGTAGCCCTATACATTCATTAATCTTCAAGATATCATTATCAGACTTGGAAGTATTCTATAGTATTTCACGTAGACCTTCATCCTTCCTTCGAAATTGATAAATGTGTCAATAAAATATGAATTTTTTGCTATTATTCAAAACAATTAAATGAAATATATCAGAGACCATTAGCAGTACACAACGACTTAGTGGCTATCAGTAATATGTATCTAATCCGCACCTATGCGTAGTAAACGCCTAAATAGAAATATAAAATTGTAAAAAATCACACTCTGAATATTTTTGATGATCTTACCGGCATTAACATCGATAGCCTCCGCTACAGACAGCATCCTTTAGACCCTCCATGCCAGGGTTGATTGGCAATATGAAGGCGATGCCTTCAGAGACGCATGACAACAGACTCGACCTGTTTGATCCATACAACTGTCAGTCGCACACGGGTCGATTCTCACCAAAACAACACCAAAAAAACAGGATACACTTCAGTTCGATGAATTCATTTATTTTAGTTTTCCTTAGTTAACCATTACACATGGTCATGCCTGAGCTATAAATAATTAAAGGTCAGATTGTATAAGAAACCGGGCTAGACGTGCGATTAGATTCACGTCAACCACGTTGCCGATTCGACCTGTGTGCAGCTGGACTTAGAAGCGCAGGTCAACTCTGAATGACTTTGGCTGCAGACTCTGGAATCAGTAGTAGTTAACGCTAATATCAGTATTACCCAGGAGCGTATATACTATAAAACTATCTTCTCTGGAAAACATGAGACATACTCATCAAAATTAAAACCCACCATTTCACATGTGGTCAATTCAGATAAAGCAAAATACATTTTCGGCAGTGTGAAAGGGGGGAGGGGCGTCGAAGGAATCCCGTTTCAAACACTTCATTTACAGTGGTTTGCACCAGTCATAGTTAAAGTTGTAATTAAAGTTAAGCCTTAATTAAAGTACGAATTGCTTTGCACCGGTTGTAGTTAGCGTCAAACTCATAATTAACTTTAAGCCAAAGGCAAAGTAGGGTTTAACTTTGACGTTTCTTGGCTTAACTTTTGACATTTGTGGGTTTAACATATTCTGACAGATCACCACAGAAATAAGTTTGGTTAGTTTGTGAAATATATTTTATAAAATTATTTCTATATCCTATAAGCAATTATGAATCAAAATAGATCACTTGGATTCAATATCAAGTCGTGGGGAACTGAGGATACGACCATAACCTCAATCTACAACTATATAAAGCTGATTCTGGAATTGGACAAATATCACTGTTGTAAGACACCGTGTTATGGTTTATGAGATTTTTCGTGTTCAACAGCTTTTTGGTCATTGTTGTGTTACTGCTGTCTTGTTCAAGGAGTCTATCTTAGCAGGTAAGCAATTCAGTTATTTAGAATGCTGTAATTTATGAGATAATGGGCGCTCAAAACTTGGATGGATTTTGAAAACAGTAAAGATAAAACGTTTATTTGTAAATTACAGTTATCACATTCACTAGGGACAGTTGTTTGATACTGCATCTTAGTTGCCCAATTTTTACCATATAAAGAAAATAAATTGATCTGCTTGAATTATTTTGCTGCTGCTGCAAAATGCAGTATTATTATGTGAATAGCTATCACAGTAGTAGTTATTACTGTAAAAATTAGAATGCAAGTGTCCTCCCGTTCTCACATGGATTTTATTTAATTCATCTTCACCACCCATTAGTTAATTTCCTTCTAATTTAATAAAAATATTGTTTATTTCAGGATCACGGATGATAATGAATACTCTAGTGAAAAACTGAAGCCTCTTTATTAACAAAAACTGAGTAATTTGAATAATATTGACCCATACTGTATTATTGAGCACTGCGGCAGCACATCACTGTTGTGTGTTCCACCGATCACCCTATCCTAATTACTGAATTTTCTACTATTCAGGACAAGCCCTGATATATTGAAAGAAAATATATATAATAAAAATATAAGAGATTTCAACCAGTAGTTTTTGTTCAAGTAATAAAACTTACCTTCTGATGGGTGCAACTTAACAGTCACCCAATGAGTGTTTTTTTAAATAATCACCTTGTTTGACAAGACAGAAATTAATCACTATCTGTGAGCATGTTATACAAACTATCATTTAAAATACATATTTTTAACAAGGCATTCTATATCTAGACACCATTTTATATCACATATTAGCTACTGATACTATGAAATACTTTAGATTTTGTTATATGAGAAGTTATAAGAAAGTGATTTTTTTTCTCCACCTTTATTAACAGATATAATTACAATATATGGATAACATATGCATTTATTGGTTCTATTAATTTACACAGTATGTGGAACATATTAGTATTTACTTTCTATAAAGCCATCACAATGAAGCTCTAAATGCATAACATTATGTGCTCTTCGCCTCATGGTATCGGACTGCCTCTTCTTTCTCAAATACTTGGCAACCTGAATAATTCTTTCTCCACACCTGCAATGACAAAAAGAAAGTATTTTGTAGTAGTGCATATATCACAAATCTGTTTTAATAGAGAAGTTGATAGTCATAATATGTATATTGTTCGTTGCATATTATATCACTTGTTCCGGAAACTCATCTTAAGGTTATGCCAAAAGATTACTGTTTTAATTGTTTCATTCCTTGAAACCACCTATATATACATATAAAAATTGTAATGATTATCTATGATTAGACATTTTGCTAGTTTAACACTATAAATGTATAATAAAGATGTCTTTAGTTGACCTCAGCACTTTGGACATTTCTCTATATTTTTACTTACCACAAACAGATCCGGCATAAATGTTATTACTCTGATGTCTTTTGTAGCCACTCCTATACAAGAGAATCCAGAATTAAGACACCCAAAATCCACCAAATGTTGGGTCACTGCAATCAACTATTTCATAGACAAAATCTTGCCTAAAGAAGAGCATTTACTTCAAGGATTTACTTTTACCACTGTTGTTATATTCTGTGAGTTGGATATTTACGATAATGGGTTATCAATTAATGAAAATGAAACTAAAAATACTAAAATGAATCCGAAATTTCTTAATCAAAACAAATAGCCTCAGTTGAACTTGAAAGATAATGTTTGACAGCCATCAACGGCAGTGACATGAACCTTCATTTCCATCACAGAACATCAAAAATACGACATGATTGCCAACGTAAAATCTGAAATTCGTCAAATTTCCCTGAAAGAAAAAGTTAACTCATAATTAAAGTTAATCATGACCGGTGCAAAGACACACAACTTTAAGCCTTAATTAAAGTTAAGCTTTAATTACTTAAGCCAAAGGTTTAACTATGACTGGTGCAAACCACTGTAAGTGACTTCAAATGTAATATTTATGGGTGATAATGAAGCTGCTAATTACGACTATATTTTTAACCCTTGCACACTGACAATAAACTATTATTAGAACATTGCTACTGACCCATATTCTCTGGGACGACGCTAAAAAAATGAGTTATTATTATATTAACATTGTTTTATTTTAGTCACATCTCTTTGTAAATGAAGGGGCATACAACATATTTTTTTCAGAGAAAATATGGTATTGAATAAGAAATAATTAAATTTAAAAAAACATAGGTACCTCCTGCTCTTTGCGGTTCAAAAGTAGCTTATTGTGAAAGCTTATATTTGATACCATTCCGACATCCCTCATTAAACGATCCATACGTAAAAAACTATAAAAGACAGATACAAATAAGATCGCAGGAATAAAATATGATGTTTTTTTATGTAATATTAAAGATGCTCCGTACATCGAATGCAGACTTTCTCTGTGCATTCCAGACAAATGTGCTACTTTCAGGAATGACAGCAAATCAATATCTTTATATTTTGTCATTCTTATTTTTCCAGTTGACTACATACTAACCATGCAATAGATCCTCAGCACCAGAAAGCTCTAATCCTTTAGTTTCAAAACTTCGCCGCATGTAATGTTTTATTTCCCTGTAAATATGTAGGTTGGCTTCTGCTATCCTCATGCGTGGTTCAGTCGACTGTTTTGCTAGTTTGAAACGAATCGTTTTTAATGGACCTACATTAGCTTCAATTTTCATTCATGAACTTCCCAATCACAGCTACTCGTCAAACAGTTACTTTCATACTGACACGTCGTCAATAGACGCGACTTGAGATTTATTTTCAGCCAATTTGTTTCTAATGGTCCCCTGTCATCATATTTGAGAAACTATTAGGGGGGCAAATGAGAGTAAACGTCAGTACTTAAGGGTTAAATGCAGTGTTGTCAGGTAGATCAGATTGAAATTCGCTATTGGTCGTCTTGAATGTCGCTACGTTGTCGCTACAGTGAAGAATTACCCGATACCAATAAATTTCTCTAATTAAATGGTTAAGAGTTATAGTTAGAGAGAGCTCAATCGGTAGTAGACTAGACCCTTACTAGACCGGACAAACCTCAGGCTGACTGACGAGTGAGTGTGTAAAGTTTTGCTGTAGTGAGATATCGTTAACATAGCTCATTATACGGCTGTTGATTACGTTGGGATGTTCATTATTTACGGTGAGTGTAACCGTAGCGCTGAGCTGAGGCGGCTTCATGCCTTTATCGTGAGCGGTTCCCGAATCGCAATTATAATCCAGACCATGATGTGATCCTCTGCGCAAATCACCGTGGTCGTGAATCTGTAAATTTGTTGACAGCAAGCCTCGCTCTAACATCTCCTACTACTTTCACACTCATTCTCTATGTAGTACGCGCCTGATTGGCTACTTTTATTAATTAATTACTAATTAAAGACTTAATCAAAAAGTTACAAACATGGATTTTTGGACTCGACGCGACTTTCAAGACACCCTCTATACCGGACAGACTAGGAAAAAACGAAAAGTAGAATAGACAAGCAGTAGAAAAGAAAATAGAAATTGTTACAGTTTTAAGAACAATGATTAAGATAAATGCGAGAAATTTAAATCGAAAACAAAAAATTCCAAGACTCGAAGAAGTCGTTGCAAATCGGTTTATTTTGTTACATCGCCGCTACGTCACAACGTAATCGAAAAGTCGCTATTTTCACGACAGGTCGCTACGAATGACAACACTGGTTAAATGTATCAAATACTACCGCATAATATTATACGTGAATCCATTTTTTTACTTCCAACGGTACATTCGATTGCACTTTAGACTTTTCTTTCTCAAGACAGTCCACCACTGACCGTTTGGAATACCAGACGGAGGATCCAGCTACAGAAACAAAAAGCGACCGATATGTAATTTTGGATTCAGGTGGACCAGTGACCCTATTGTCCGCCCCTGTGGGGTCCCGACATCAACCGCATCGTACGCGACGACAATGGTCCTCCAGGTCGAAGTTGCGGTCCACGGTTTGGACCACCGCGGTCTTGCCGCGGTCCGGCCATGAATCTTTCGGCGATCGCGAGGGTTGAGAAGCAGAAGAACAGTTGAGTAATTCGGTGCATCCTGGTAATGTGTTCGAAGCCGTGTATTGTTATGTCCCCACGTGAAAAATGGTCACGATCTAAAGTCGTGGTGTGGGTCCTATGCTCAACTTTATCACTATCAACTGGAGGAAATTTTATCTCAATGGGAATTGAACAGAATTTTTCCCATTTTTGTAATAGCAATAAGTGTCAAAGCTGACCTACTCAACTGGCTTTGCCTCCGCATCATCTATTACTTAGTTGAGAACAGTGTAGGGCTCGTGCCAACTTAGAGAGGTAATGCCAGAATGACAGCCAACATTTCAAACCGATATAAAATTGAAAAAAAAAATTCATAACTATAGCTGATAAGCCGAATTTAACTGAGCCTTTATGTCGACTTACCAAGCATCCATAAACCGAAAACATTATTCATATGCATTTTACATTTTTCATGGGTCTTCATTCTCTCCTATGTATGAATAAGATCATCCGTGCCTTTTGTCGTCCAAGTGCCATCGCTTCCAAATAGCACACACACAAAACAAAAGAGTTTGTTAACTTCTTTACATCAGTCACCTATCCAATTGTTTTTATCATAAATAGTTTTATCAAATTTACGACAACGCGACTTCTGTCCACTACCAATAAGTTTTTCAATTTTTAAATCAGGTGTTGGACGTCCTAAATCCTTAATCTGCATTTTTCTTGCAGCGGAAGATTACTAAATAAGTCTATTAATGCGCCAATTTTATTTATTTTTGCTCTAATGATATATTTTATCACAAAAGAGATACCGACCCAAAAACAGCGTACAACTCACTCAAACTAATAAGATATAAATTTCAAACCCTTAACGAGAAAAGTCTACTACATCAGCATCAAACATAAACAAATCGAAACTGCTGAAATAAAACAAAAATTGTGAACCATGAATGTAAATATGAGTAATGTGCCTGGCACGATCTACTTCGGATTTTCGTATTTAAAATCTATCCAAACGTCCAGCATAGTTTTATCTCTGTCAATCAGAAGCGTTTGTGATAAGATTTCTCTCACTCTGTTTGTGCCTTATAAGAAACGGCACGGTCGCGTTGAGTCGTCAGCTCTCATCGTGTGAGTTGCCACAATGCCACGTGTTGCCAGGTGCAAGCATTTATGTGCTGAGGCGCTACCCACATAGCACTGGATGATATGAGAATATTCTGTTCACATTCACTACGGACATTGTGATTATTCTGAGAAAATTCTATGGATAATTAGAATATTTACAGAACATTCTTTAAATGTTCGAAATGGGAAAAACACGCTATATTCCTAGAATATTCCGGCGAATATTCCGCAAGGATATTACATGAAGAATCGTAGTAGAATGTTTTTGAATATTCTAGGAACATTTTATCTAAATTATCTCATGTAGGAGACATTTTCATGGTATTATGGATACTGTTCCAAAAATAATAGCACCTACTAGTGGCAGATGGTCACGAAAGCTAAGTGGTTAGACATCTCTCAGTCTAAAGATGTTTAAAATATAGTGTAAACATGTAAACCTGTTGCATTTAACCTCAAAATTCTACTCACATTTTATAATCATATAATGAACCATACACCATAGTAGGTGACCATAATTTAGAACACTGTTGCACACTTTATAACAACTAGCAACTTTATTGTACAAAATTGGGTATAAATGCACGCCTTTCACGAATAAAACTCGTGAATCGCTAAAATGCCCGCATCACATGTTTATTACAAATCCAAATCGAAGGTGAAGCACAGAACACTTGAAGCGAAGAATAGAGTGACAACCTGACAAGATTGACAACTGACGAATGAACGGCACCATAGTCACCATATAAGATGCTCTCACTTTACCGTATTGCTGCCAATACTAATTCACTAATAAACTTTTGAAAATTGGACATAATACTTATTGGGTATATTTAGGAGGATGAACGCAAAACGAAAAGAACTAAATGAAAGTTTTTTTTAATTCACTGAGAAAAGGTGCAAATATAAATCAATAATACCTCATATTGAATATTATTTGCCTACATACAGAAAATAGTTCTGTTACGAATATTACTAAATGTTCTTCTATCTTGTTTTTAGTAGATGATTAAAATAATATTCTATGAAGAATATTACTGGTATATTCTGGAATAATTCAGACATTAAACGAATAATCACTGATTATCCTAAGTGGATAAAATAATAATATTCTATAAAGAATATTATTTTAATAATCCAGAATAATCAAGAGAAATAACGAATATTCTATGATTCTACTGAATATTCATGGAACATGTAGGAGATTTAAAGAATATTCATAGAATATCCAGTGCTATGTGGGTATTGCCATTTCATATAAAACAGAAAAAGTCGTTGGAAACTAACATAGAATAAGAAACGTTTAAGAGATAGATGAATATGTTTTTGTCGAAAATTAAGATAGTGCCATGGCACTGTGGCACTACTTCACCAGCCGCCACTGTAATCTGAATACATGTGCACCTAAATTAAGTGACCTTGACAGTACAGGACAGTGAACGTTATAACTTTTAAACATAGTTTCCCTTCAGATGACTCGGTAGCTTGAGAACTAGACAAGAACTATTTCTAATACGTCTAAATAAAATTCAATGTCAAGGATGTACAGGGTGTCCCATTTTGGGCACTTTTACGGGGTATCTCGATTATTTTAGAAGATAGAGAATTGCGGTTTTCGCGACAGTGTGCTACTCTTTTATGAAACTAAGGATGTCGTCAACAAAATTGTCATGGCCCTTTCGGTTTTTGAGATACATGGTGAAATCGAAAATTATCGATTTTGGGAGCACCCTCGTATCTCGGTTGTCTTTTATTTTATTGAAAGGTTCAAAAAAGGGTCTTATAGATTTTCTTGCGTAGAATCCAGTGGTGTAGTTTTATTTTTTCTTACCCTAACCATTTTTCAGTTATAAAGCAAACATATACTTTTTTAAATGGAACACCCTGTATATTATTTTTGAAGTCAGGGAAATAATTCAGGCCTTTCAAAAATATATATTTTTATGAATTTTTTCTGGAAACTAAGCTCAAAATTTCATTTTTTACTGCAACAAAGCTTATTATCTTAAACTTTTTGTAATAAAATCCTGGGATACGGTCAATAATATATTTAAAAAATATATATGTATATGATAGCCAACGTTTTGACGCTAGAAATGCGTCACCTTCAGGGCGTGTGTGATATTATGTATAACTAAAATTAAAAATTGGTATTGTAAGGATCCAACTACACTTCGTACAACGAATACAACAACATTAACATGGAACACAAACATAATCTACAATTTTACAAAACACATTAAACTTTAAAATTAAAAATGAAACATAAAATGCACATAAAAACTTACATTATATCACGATAGTCTCAAATATTATTGCCGGATGGTGTAGGCTACTTGATACTTATTGAGAGACTAGTGGTATAAAAATTCCTAGCTGGGTGATAGCACTGATAACATATACGTTAAAAAATATATACAAAAAGAAGAAAAGACATTAAAATTGATTGCGAGGAAAGTAAGTATTGGTAAACTAGGAATTTTTATACCACTAGTCTCTCAATAAGCGGAAACTCACTCCATTTTCTCTTTGCTCCGAGAAATCCGTGGGCCCCCGGTTTGCGTGTAGATCCCGTCTCTTCGAACCTCATCACCCATTTCTTTCTTAAACAAGCACTTGGACATTGGCTTAAGTCGTGTAAATCATATTTAGCACGAAATAAGTGTCTCACAGTAATGAGCGAACTGTCGTTGAAATAAAATTCTTTTACACAATAAGCGCGCTGCGGTCGCGTGAAGCGATCCATTGCGACTAAATTTCGGAGAAATGAGCATCGGCCAGCCCGCTCCCCGCGCCCCTAGCGGCTTTGAGCGGCGGTTTTCGAGGGTTGTTAGGTTTAAACACCGTACATTAACAAAGACAAGTAGGGTCACTCTAAGCTCCGCCCCCAATGTGGTCTTTCCAGCCATACTCTCGAATACTACGCAAGCTGGCGGATTCTGGCACCCGGCGATCTCGAGCAGTAGCCGAACGCTAACAGCTGTGGTTTACAGGATCAGTCCGCCTAACACCACCTAACACGCGACACGCTGCACGGGATACAGTCGGTCGGATCTACCGGGGTGCCTAAATAAGTAGTGTTTTGCGCGTATTTCACAAAAAAATGCCGGTGACATGCTCTGTATATGGCCCCATCGTTTTTTTTATATTTGTGCCTATCTATCTTACACGTCTTTTTGAATTCCGAATCTTTTTTACAAGAAGTGATTAAGTCAATTAGTTCCTGAAATGATTGAACTTCTGTAGTTTGAATAATATTCTTTTCAAATTTTGAGATTAATTTTTTATGATCTATTCTGTTTACTTCTTTTCTATATTTTGTCGCAAGTACTTTTATGTTTACACCTAAGGTTATTGAAAACAAATTATGAATGATCAGACTGTTACTGTTACTTTACTACTTGGATCGTACATTTCAAATTACTACATCTGTCTGACAAAACATGATCTATAAAACTCCTTTAGCTATTTGCCACCCCAGTAGCTGCATCTACAGTTATTGTGTTGAATGGTTTTTTGAATAATAAATTATATTCTGTCTATACTATAGAATTCATTTCTATTGACCCCCGTATAAGTAAAGTGAACGTCGATCACTGACGTCGACAATATCCCACAGTCGGATTCCCTGTAAGAAACGAGACCGCACGAAGGGAACCCCTCTCATATCGAGACGGCTTGCATTTGTGAGACTCACATCAAAGTCGGCACGGCGAGTGACCCTACTTGTATTTTTTAATGTACGGTGGTTTGAATGAATGTGATTTGATTTGATTACCATCTATTAGATCATAGTAACACTACGGTCGGCGACCTATACTTTCAACGATTTTACGCCCCCCAAATCTGTCGCTTGGACATAGGTCCGGAGCGTGATGTGGCTGGACCAAACGCCTTCCGCAATAGCACATTTTAGGTTAGCTGAACGGAATTCCTGCCACAGTTGAAGGTTTTGGAATGACTTGTTGAAAAGTGCAATAGAAATACCAGAAATATTCTAATTGATGACTATTTTAGAATTTTAATAATAATAATTAAATGCCAGAAATCGTACAACAGCCATTAACACATTTTCGATACCAGTCCTCACATACCCTTTCGGCATCATCAAGGGGTCGCACACTGGCATAAGCACAGAATTCATATCCGAACGCACGCAAGGAAAGGCAGAAAACAAGGAGGCAGAGGAATTATAGATATGCAGTCACTCCCAACAAGACAAACAAAAACACTCGGAATGTATTTCTCCAAAGCAAACAAACAAATTTATATCGGGCAATAGTAAGAGGAGATAAAAACTATACACCCCTCATCCTCTCATCATGTCCAGATATTAGCAAATGACGCAAACCTTTAGAGTGACCCACGTATATAAAACAAAAACCATGGGCACGTGACGTCTTCAATAAAGGAATGTAATAACTTGTCCCGGTCTGATGGCTGCCCGGAAAGGTGCTACGGACGTCATCACGTCCGGCGTCATAAATAACTCCGGGACCCTTTCAGTATTCCGGCGATGACCCCGTCGTGTGGCCACCGCTAAAATAATTTGCGGATTGCTTTCAATTTAGTTTTGCTGCGGGAATGCCCGTCATTTCGGCTATTCGAGATTAAATTTCCCTCTCTATCCCTTGCAGCCCTTCTCCAAGGTGATTAGTTCGAGACGCGAACTGGTCTACTTCGTCCAGCCGCAACCTTCATCATAACTGTCTATGGAGTGGCGAAAGGTAGGAATTTCTCTGTTTTTTTCCTTGGAACTGTAGGGGGTTGCGGTATTTGTGAAGGTCTCATTTATATTATATAGAACTATACACTGCATATGGACTTTCACGTACCATATGTTGAAGAAGTTATCGAGGAAAAAGCTACTAGACACCTCAGCTAGAGACGGGCATATCGGGTCATTTTTAAGATGCGGATCAGCGGATCTAGAACACCTTACAGATCCGGAACAGTGATCCGGTTCTCGGGTCAGTCGGATCCGGACTACCCGACTAGCGAATGCAATCATTCACCTTCGATCTTGACCGAAGCACGAGAGATCCGCCCAATCTGGGTACTCGGTGCAGATAGAAATGAGCCAGCACACTAAACTTCATGTATAATTTATTAATTTGCTTTATTTTTATATCAGATGATATTTATTTTTTTATGAATATGTACCCAGAAGGTGCATATGTATTAATACTCTCCTTTATAAATTTCGATTTGATATCGTTTAATAAATAATAATTCAGTTTTGAGATTCTCGTATTTGTTAAAATATACTCCTGGCACATAAAAGTAATTTTTTGTCTCTACTATAAATAGCCACAACTCATCATACACGAAAAATATTCATTTATTATTCGCCTTAAAATATCTATCTAAATATTCCTTTAAATTGAGATCCCACAACATTAAGCATTATGGCTATCATTTAGCTTCAGCAGAACACTGAACCGAAAACTGAACATCGCCAATCGTCAGATCGACTGACCGACATATATCGCCGTGACACGCACCATCCTTCTTTGTGATTCTGAATGAACAAGCTGCCGGATTTGTGACTCGTCTGAGTTTAGGATTCGGTTCAGTTATATCACCTCAAAGATCCGGATCAATGAACCGGACCAGAACCGTTCTACACATCTCTAACCTCAGCAAACTTGATGTTCATTCAAATCTAGCGCTGGAGCCAACATTAGAAGCAGCAGGCGGCCGAAGATTGCAGAGACGCTGGCCAATAGATGCATATGTTAACTGTCATTCAGCAAGTTTATATAAGGTAGCTCATTAGCTCATGAATGAATAATGAAAGAGGGAGAGAAGCTTTCTGGTGGCCACAACCACCAGTGCATAGGCTTACAAATGGCCTCTTAAGCCCCCTTCCTTACCCTAGTTCCCAAGTCCAGCCCTCATCGCAAAGGTGAGGATGGCCTTGGGTCCTACCCATCTTATATCCTCAGGTTCAAAAACCCTTGAACCGAGTATAGTCTGCCTGTGATACCCAAGGGCTTCACAGTGTCATAGAATGTGTGCCGAGGATACTTCCTCCTCGCCACTGCGTACACGTCGGATCACTTGCCATCCTCATCACATACAAATGACGTTTGTAGCTGTTATGGCCGGATAGCAGGCTGGTAAGTAAAGCTACATTTACATTGACTTTCAACTTGAAGTTGAAATTGACATTTCATTTCTCTCCGTTTACATTACTGAACTTCGGTTCGAAAACGTGTAAACAAACTGAAAGAGACCCCTAGAACCAAAGTAGAAATTAAATTCAAATACTGGACTATTAGCTAATTGTATTACTGGGCATTGCCGCATCGTTGGCTACTTTGGCAAGATATAAAATGCTGAGTAAAAAAATAAGAAATAGAAGGATGTGGATCGCTGGCGGTATCATAGCTGGCGGTATCATATTATCATCTCCATTGTGAATACAAAATACTGACGTGAAGTGATTTAAAATCACAGAACGTCGAACAACGACCGTTCTACGACGTTTTTAACCTAAAAATTTTATTTCTGCTTGGCTTTTGCAAGCTGCTTACGCCTGTCCAAATTGCAATTTGAAGTGAACTTCAAATTTTGTGCAATGCAAATGTCAGCACAGTGTTGACATAGGTTAAGCACATAAATTTGCTGTCAAATTGCTAATGGGAGTGAATGTAAATGTAGCTTAACCTCAGTCGGCCTTTGTCCAGTGAGAGAACTGCCCCACCTTAGCCAGAGGTCCTAAAATAAGCTATCCAGCTTGACGGATATGTCCAGAGATTCCTCTCCATCTGATAAGGTGCTGATTTTGCAAACATACTTTTGTTTTTCTTCTAATCGTATCATTAGCTTAAATATCAAATACTTAATCTGATTGCTAATAAAAGTTATACCTATACAAAAAAATTATATAGATATAGATCTGTCGTATATAACTACCGCGGAATTGCATGACTACCTGCATTCTTCAAAATATTTGAAAAGACGTTTTATAAAGGTATTGTTGACTATGTGTCAAAATAACTATCAAAGTATATTTAGTTGTCACCAGTTTGTTTTCCAGTAAGGTATATCAACCAAAGATGCTGTAATATCTTTGCATAATCTTATGTTGGACGCTTTCGAGAAACACAAAAAATCTGCGTGTCTATTTTTTGACTTAAAGCGTGCTTTTGGCGCGGTAGATCACAATTCGTTGCTGGAAAAGGTACATCCCTATGGTATCAGAGGCGTTAACTTGGAGTGGATTAAGGGTTACCTCAAAGACAGATCTCCAATTTTAAAATTTAACTATAATCAGGTGGATCATAATGTTTGGCCCTCTTCCAGTTTCCATAGACGTACCCCAGGGAAGTATACTTGGCCCGCTGCTATTCATCTTATTTATAACTGAACTTGGTGATTACGTTGTTACACATTTTGCTGATGAGACATTCATTGTAACTAAAACCAGGAATATCGTGGATACTACTGACAATCTTTCTTGCTCGACGGAGAAAATGAAGCAGTACTTCTCAAAGAATGGATTGGTTTTCAATGATTCCAAGGCAGAGCTTACTGATTTCTCCCTATCCTTATCCCTATCACTAGGGATAGCAATATCTATTAAATAGGTAACTTTTCTTTGAAAAAACAATATATTACAAAAATACTTTACAAGTTTCAGTTAAAAATTTCTCTAAACAGTGTTTTTAACACGTATCGAAAATAACATCTATCTGCGCCTATTAAATAATAAATAAATTATTAACAACCTAGTTATTTGGTTATTTGGAGTGAATATGTATCTTCAAATTTTTTGCAAATGTGTTTGATCAGTTATAGCTTTTTAAGTTCTCTGGTAACCTATTATAAGTCCTAGATGCTTGCGATATAGGGTTATTCAGACCTACGGTGGTATTTACATTCATGTGATATATACGATATTGATTTCTGGTATTATATGCATGTATATCGTTAGTGAACAGAGTTTCAGTGTTACATTTTTGTGTCTTCATTATGACTCTATGGATATATTTACATTGTTCCAATTCTAGTAGCTTATTTGAATCAAGGATACCTAGTTCCTCATATAGATCATGTATGTGTGTAAAAAGACTGAGATTGAATAAAATCTTTAAAGCTGTATTTTGTACCATTTGCATTTTTGTGAAGTTTACTTTCCCACATGTACCCCACACGGGAAGAAGGTATCTGAGATGTGATGCAAAGTATGCGTTATAGATATTAAACTTAACCGTACGCGAAAAATATGATCTACTTTTATACAAGGCACCAATCATTGAGGTAATTTTATTTCTTACATAATTAATGTGTTCATTCCAACTTAAATTCTGATCAACCATTAAACCTAAATACTTAATACAGTCAACTTGAGTTATCATTATATCATTAATTCTAATTTTTGGTACATTAATATGCTTATTTTTATGTTTAGGCACTATAAACTTGGTTTTCCCTATGTTCATTTTCAATTTATTACATAACAGCCATTTATAATACAGCTCTAAGTTCTGGTTTATCACAGACTCTACGTCTTTTTCATTATCTCCTGAGTAAACTAATAGTGTCATCAGCATAGGTAAAATAGTCACACTTCATATTTGCACAACGCAAGCTTAAAACATAAAGGGAGTATAATAATGGTCCCAAGACTGATCCCTGGGGGGCACCATACTGGGTAGACAAACACTGACTCTCACTATCACCTATTTTGACATATTGTTTCCTGTTGACCAAACATGATTCTAACAATTTATATAACTGATCTCGAAACCCCATGTCACTAAGCTTGTCCAATAAAATATCAAAACTCACTGCATCAAACGCTTTACTAATATCTATAAACACTGAGATCACAATTTTTATACGGTCTATGCGGTGGATATTTTGTTTACGAGGTCCATGGTTGCACTTAATGTGCAACTACCTTTTACAAACCCGTACTGAAATCTATCCAAACTGATATATCTGTTTACTTTGTCTGCCATTCACTGAAAAATTGGTCTATTGGCTGGGATGGTTTTGTCTGTATGTAATTTCTATGTCTCAGTATAGTTTGAATTGATTGTTCTTGAGTACTGAGGTCGGTGTGTAATTATAATATGGATCTGTGTTTTCAGTTGGTTTGTTTGTTGTGACTTGTGCTTGTTGTATGACGTTGGCTGCAGATCTGTCAGGCTGTGTACTTGGTTCCAGCGAGAGTTTTGCATGCACTTGTTATGTGTTGTATTGTTTTCTTCTGTTGGTGACATTTTCTGCAATTATCGTCGGAGATGGATGGAACTTTAATAATCATACATATTTATTTATTATTATTAAAGATTTTTCCGTGTTGGAGTGTTTACAAAAATCATTTCCCTTAGCGGCTACATTGGACAATCGCTCTGACTGTTCATGTTTTTCAAGATTGTTTTCCACATTTGTTTGTGAGGACTCACACAGGTCAACATCCCAGCAAACCTATATGGACGTAGACGAGAACGTTCGCGTCTGAGATATGAATACCGTCCACCAATCCATCTAATCTGTATAACTATGAGAAGCGGTCGTCTCTCGGTGTTTTTTGCCGTCCCGCGAGGACCGTATCGGTGGTTTTTCCTGCACAAACGACAACGGATGAATGTTTCATGCGGCATCGTCCGGAGTGTGGGAGTCCAGCGGTCGGAGATGATGTTGTCATCCGCGCTGTCAACGGCGGCCCAATTTACCTCTATAAGGCCTTATAGGGCCGTACGCTGCGCATAATGAAGACGCCAACCGTTCTTCTTATATATCGATCTATACGCAGCGATTTATGGAGTCGCTTTTTGCCGTACCTCAGTCGCATAGGACGGTTCCATCGACATCGCGTACCGTCAAGTACTACTAGACTAAGGGGAGATCGTACAAAAGTTGGATTAGTTTCCACCCGGTTCAGGGGACTGTCATTTTCTGTACCTACCGTGAACTAAAGAGATACGCTGAATCAACGAACCTCAACGTTAGTAGTAATGATGCGGAGCAAAGGCATGCAAATAGGTCTTCGGTCCTTTTTGCCAACCCCACGGAACCCACACTAAAAACCCCCCATGGCCTCCTAGAAAACTCCTCTTTACTGGACTTACTAGACCTCTTAACGAAGGTATGTGCGGCCATCTTACTGAGTGTAATGACCCTTCTTGCTAAATATTTGAACCTTACCGTTGCGATACACTGCACGTCTCCGTGGGAAGTCATCCTCCCAGCATCTGGAGCAGATGGGCTCCTTTACCACTCTCATCACCTTCCATCAAGCTCTTGGGAATCAACATCAACAATAACATGTCCTGGCATGGCCACGTCGTCGGTATTGCTAAAACGGCATCCCAGAAGCTTGGAGTTTTGTTTCGCTGCAGGAAGCTGTATACACCAGAGCAACTGCTGCTGCTCTATAAGGCACAGATCCGACCATCGCTGGAGTATTGCTCCCATGTGTGGGGATGCGCTCCCAAGCACTCTCTAAAGCTTCTGGACACTATCCAGAAAAGAGCAATTAGATTAATCGATACGCCTAACCTCACAAAGGACCTCCACAGCCTGGAACATCGAAGGAGGGTGGCTGACTTATCCCTGTTTACAGATTCTATCACGGAAGAGGTTCGAGTGAGCTCTTCCAGATAATAACACCACAGGAACACTAGAGAAGTTCTGCGAGCTCATCCTTACCAGGTCGAGATCCTTACTCTCCGAACCAGTTTCCTCCAGAATTCCTTCTTTTGGAGAACTTCGACGCTATGGAATCAGGTGCCGGGGAATTTGTTTCCCGGCGGCTACAACCTGCAGCGTTTCAAATCTAACGTGAACCGACACCTATCCTCTCGCAGCGCTTCTACAGCGCCATAGGCTTTCAGCCCTTGCGGGAGGCCGACCATAAAAAAAAATCGGTGACTTATGTCCACTCTTACGTTAATAGCCTGTGGGAATCCACACACCAGAAAGTTGAACATTTATCTGCCTTTGTTCAAAAGCGTACGGCTCTTGCCAGGGCCCGCTACAAATATTTTAGCTTGTATGCTGTCATCTTTCTCTAACCAGGCTTTCTTCAGTTCCCTGCAGGCCCAGTCGACAAGGGTAACATTGACCTGACGCCTATTAATTTCAAGGATAGGTTCGGGGCCGATGTGAAGCTGCTGGCTCCTGTTCCAGCTAGACAGTCCGATCTTTCGTTGCCTAGCACACCAATGTGTCTGAAAACCCCCAACAAAGTCACCTTTCTGTGGCGTGCTAGTCTCTGGAGGGCAGCAGAGTTGGGCTAGAGCTGACCTAGCCCTCGGAGCTGCCACCGCTTAACCAGTGCGCATAACCTCAATATCGATTTTGCGTCAAAGCATATACATCAAATATGACAAAAAGGTTTGAGTTGATAATACATAGATTTTTGTCAGAAAATTTTCATGTTAGAAAGTGAATTTTGTCGGAAAATTAGAATTTTTGGCCATATATCTATTGTACCTACAAGACCTATTATATAAGGTGGGCCAATCAAAACATGTTGTTTTGTAAAACCTCAGTTATTTTTTATGTTTATGTTATTATTATAGTTATGTTTATCAAAAATAAAAACTAAATTATATTCATAAACGTCTTGTGGTAACATCAAATCAAATCAAATGCAGCTTGTAAGTCAACAAAGGCAGAAGTTTCGGTAACAGTCATTATTTCAGGTACTGGACAAATTACCTCCTTTGCGATCTGTTCGTTTTTTCAGGATGGAAAGAATTGTGGAGCTTTTGATCTCGTCGATTCATCCTGAGTACGAGATAAACCTGTTTCAACTATAAGAGCCAGATCATCTTCTACTAATAAAGGAGCAGTTTTCAAGGGTTTTCTATATGCATCAGTGATTTTAGCGCAAGCAGATGGATCAGATACAATTATATCTTTAACAAATTTGCCCTGAGGCTAAGGCGTAAGTTAGCTGAGGTAGCAGAGCCTATTTTCTCAAATCTTTTTCTTCTTCCTGAAGTTTATTAATCATAATTAGACACAAAATCTTTGTTCCATACGGTGAGATGCCTCCGACCGAGATTTGTACTCAGACTGAAACTGGATTGGCATTTTATTATTTTCTATCATGTAAACCTCCTGTTCCAGTTGCAGAAATATTCATGATATTTACCATTTTACGTCTACTGCAGTTTATAGTATCGTCATTAGTCATATGTCATAATTCTTGGAGAATATAGAAGAAATTATTTATTTAAAAAAAGCTACTACTTATTCTGCCACTTCAGCAGGAATACACTGACATTTGTCTAAAAGGCATGAGAAGTGGTATCACCAGGTGAAGAGTAAGCAGAATTTCTCAGTCCCTAATTTCCTTCTAATGTTATCCCATCCGAAAGGTATGCCATTTTGACAAAAGTACATGGACATTATCAAAAAAAAAATAGTTGGTATCACCGGCAAGAAGAATTTTTTAGCCCTTATTTTCCTTTTAATGCTATCTCATCACCAAAATATGGTACATAGCCATTTGCCTAAGAAGCATGAGGTGATATCACTAATTTCCGGCATTTTATTGTGTATTTGAATGTTTCGGGGTGTCGGTAAATCGTGGACTACAGGATATACTTCGAAATAGGTGGTGAAACAAAGGAAACAAGCATCCAAAGACAAATTTAAGTTATACATAAGTTTTAGCGGTATAAGATCAGATTGTACTCGTTTTTGCACTAGGCCTTCATGGCTTGTTCAGCAAACTAATAATAATATTCTCATTGGAACTGTAAAAGATCTGTTGAAAAACACTTTAGTGTGTATCATTTTTAGGAATATCCGTGAGCATTTAGAAAAACTGACATCACTTACAAACGTAGATATTACTAGACTAGATTGAATGTCATTTTTAGAAAGTTCTGTTACGGCCTGGCTTACGTATCTCGTGATCTAGTAGTCCGATGTCGGTGGTCATTTTTCTGTTCACAATCGCAACGTCTGCGATATCCTCGGATTCGCCCCCGCTAATTGAGACTGCCAACGTTGGAGTTCTCGGAAATGATGGACAAAAGACCAGGACTGTTGCTGCTACTGCTCGGCATTCCATTCCGAAATAAATAATGTAAGCATAACGGGGACTATAAATCAGTTGGCTCCTTCCAACATACCCTTTTCTTGCTCCGTGGCCGATACGGATCTCCTGGGCCACGCATACAAATCGGTTCTTTAAGCTCATCTAACAACTGTATCTGCTTGTTTTTCCAATGAAAAAAATATTAGCCAAGGTATGTAAGCTCCTCTAAGAAATCTCTCTATAAAATCGCCTTGACTGCAACGAAGTGTCACTTTAGTATTACTCAAGGCAACCTTAAACGTAAGGGCGCCTCAAGTAGTCGTCGAAATGCTTAAGGACTATGAATACGACCCTAAAGCTGCGACTTTACGGTGTGACTAAACATGAAATGCGTCAGTGTAGGTGAGACGGTCAAATTTAAATTCTTTTTGTGCTTCGAGAAATGGGTAGATCAATTAAGGAAACTTCGGTCACAGTAACAATGTAAAATTTTCTAGCCTTTCTAAGTACAGGGTGGGGCATAAAAACCAAGTGTTTTTGGTTTGAGTAGTACTCATACATTAAAAAAGGGCGGAGCGCGAGGTTTTCTACAATCTATTCCTTGACTCAAACCATTTCACTAACTTACTTGCCACTTGCCATCGTGGAGCGGTAGACGTTAGAACAACGCGTGGCATATGGCGTGGCATCATTGGCCCATATTCTTTTGGAGAAAATGGGATCACCGCTACAGTAACATCTGAACGTTACATTCATATGGTGAATACCTTTTTCATACCTGAATTACAAAGAAAAGGTGTGGATATCAAAGACTTGTGGTTCCAGCAAGATGGGGCCACGGCACACACCGCCAGAGCATCCATGGCTGTTCCTCGCCACCCAAATCGTTCAATTTCTAGGTTTGGTCGCATTTCATGACCTCCCCGGTCTTCCGACTTATCAATTTGTGATTTTTTTCTATGGGGGTAAGTCAAGTCACGTGTTTAAAGGGCCAAGCCCCGTACGTTAGACGCAGAGAAGGAAGCGATTCGCCATGGAATCTCTCAAAAATCAACAGGAAACAGTGGAGTGCAATTTTCGTGAACGGCTGCATCATATGCCAGATGCAATTTTTGCACTTATATTTCAAAATGGTATATCATCAGCTATGCTCTGCTACTAATAATTTTTTTTTGAGTGAAAACTAATAATTTTATGATTATTTCAAAAACACTTGGTTTTTATGCCCCACCCTGTATATAGGACTGTCATATAAAATCTTTTTTAAAACCATCATCCGTCATTTTCCTAAAAAGAGGCGTTTGGTTACAAGATTCCGAGGCATTCAGCTTAGCTGTATGGTGGGAAATTTTATTTGATTTGAAATTTGTTTGATTCAAGTTTGATTGTCTATCTATCGTAGAACATCTGAAAGCTCGTATTATAGGAATCAACATATCATGCCTTTTTTGGTATATGTTTTTCATTTCCAAGGTACTGCTGCTTCTAGCAGCTATATATGTACCTTTCAAATGTAGACCCCACTACTATCTAACTATTCTAAGTACCGATCTTTTTTATTAAATTTTTTGTTCTACAAAAAGTACTCCTTGGCTGATGTACTAGCTGCGTTGGCGTCTTTAGATATAAAAAGAGTTCAATCATGTTGATCATAACCTAACTGGCTAACTATTACGTGTCCATAATTTTGGGGTCATTTCATTTTCTTACATTTTACTTTTTACTTCCCACACTGATAGGTGAGGGGAGTATTGTGATCCCGAAAATTTTAGATTTTGGGCGAATTATAATATCTATATAACGAAAATCCACGTCACTCATTTCTGTCGGTCTGACCGTCTGTCTGCCGGCCTGTCATTTCCAAGGATAAGACCTATTTTAAAGCACAATGTGGTACCTACAATGTTTTCTGGATCTCTGAAGTATCACAGAAAAATATTGTTTTAATACAACACATCTGGGCACACCTACGAAAAGATTTGGTAGTGAAGAGGAATCAAGACCAGCAGGAATGGCTTCAAAGTGACCTAATAGTGAATTTTTCTAGCTTAAGTGAAAATTTACAAAGTAAAATGAGTGCTCATTTAAGTGGAAGTAGAAGTGGCGGCAGGAAACTGGTTGCGTTTATTTTTATTTTGTAGGGTTTGACTACGATGAACCAGACATCAGATGTAGGTGGTATTGGTATCAATGAATATAGACATTCCTTTAACACCCGTATGCACCGTAAGTCAATTGCGCGATTAGTGACGTAAACTTGGATTAGATTACTTGTTTACTATGCACCGTAAACTGACAGTTTTGACATTGTCACTGTCAAAGCAATCTTGCAAACACAACCTTGCCGTATCTCCAATCTGGATTAGTTAATCTCTTGACGGTGCATGGCTAGATGCCAAAGATTAGCAAAACGCGATTAGGGAACTAGGATTAGAATTGCCAAACGGTGCATACGGGTGTAAATCAATAAATCATAATTTGTTGGTGATTTGAGTTAGATTTTACCACTGTCATTAAGAATATCCTGTTGGTCTCAAATAGAAAATATTTTGGCACACTATTTTCAAGTAGGTTTTCTGTTGATTTAACCTTTTCCATATACAGACAAAGAAAGTTTACAATTTTGTGAGAGAGAATAAGTTGCCAATTTTACCACCATCCTAAATATTCCTTAGTTCTTTAAAAATTGCACCTGACAGAAAATATGCCTTGCATTAAAACTGTTGCAGAGGGTTTATTATTCCCGGAGAAGTGCATTGTTTTACAAATTGATGAAATATCAGCCTGTATAAATGTTCTTGTCATTACAAAAATTATAGGTAGAACATGAAGGACAAAATTATTTGATAGGTATATTAAATACATACAGCTTATAGTTGGTAGGCGTAACCCTTCCATCAGAGTATACAGCTCAAATTACAGTCCTTATTCATAATAGGTATCGTTAAAATTTTGATTTCAGGCCAATAGGTATAAAAGTAAGTTTTTGGACAATAGCACAGCGCAGTTTCAATGAAAATTGCAAAAGAATACATGAATATACATATAGATGAGTTTGTTTTAGACACATTAGTTCATGTAACCAACCCCAAACTGATGAAATTCTGCTTGAATTAATGTTGTTAATGTAGCAAATATTTTTATTAATAATTACACTGAAACACTTCAAGACAAAATACAGACAAACAAAACTAAAAAGAGGAAATCTAATGGAAATAAGAAATGTCCAACAGAAGGGAAAATCTAAATCTAAATACATGTACATTTTTGTACTGATACTACTGGCATTTTTCACCATTCTTATTTTTTCAGAAAGTATTTTTCTTAATTTATCAACCGAGATGAACTCTAATACATATAAAAAGTGTAATAATTATCCTGAAACTATAAAACAATTTAAATTTTCCGCGAAATGCCCGCCGTTCGGCCCACGGTAACCGGCCCACTATTTGACAGCTAAGCGACGTTGCCACATCTAAGGCTCCGGCCTAGGGTAGAGTCGGCCATGCAGTAATCCAACCGCTCTATACATTGTGACGAAATTTGGGTAGTGATATGGTGTAGGGTCGTAGTAGGTAATGCTACTATAATTTTGCGTAGGCGGCGCAGCAAGAAAACTTTCCTCTTTCTTGGTGTGGGTAAAATTTGGAGTGGCATAGTAGGTTGTCCACTGACCTGTGAAAGAAAGGTTTAGCGGGATAACACCATTTTTCAGGTTCATTCAAACATTGCCTCGCCTATTACATGAACCAACAGACTATTGAGTTTCCTGATGTATACATGCGAGTATTGCTTTAGATTGTTCTTTATTGTGTAACGTGGACACTATTCGTCTGATTTCAGTGAAATTTTGACACGATGTTATTACGGCAACAAATATGGAAAATGCGTATGGCTTTTAGATATCGTGTCGGTGGCGGCACAGCAATAATAAAAAAACTAATAATATGAAAACAGCTCAAACTTCGTTTTTAGCCGTTTGTGGGATTCCGGATCATTGTCTACATTTTTTGGGGTGGGGGTGAAATTGGGGTGGTTGAGGGGTAGGAAAACTGAAAAATTTATTGAATCCATAATAGGACTGTGAAAGAGAGACCTAGCGGCATAACGCACTTTTTTGCGGACGGGCGGCGGGCGATGGTTTGAAACTTGGAAAAAATTTTAAAAATCATAAACTCGTATGGAATGTACCCAGTTGATCAGCTTGACTTCACTTTTATCTTGTCTAAAACTTTAACGCCTTCTCCTAATAAAGCAACAGATAAGCCAAATATTTTGGCACCACTACTTTACATATAAGCATTGATTTTCAATTTTAAACCTCACGATACTTTTTTTACATCTTCGATACTTTTTGAATGATCTTCGTAGATATCAGAAACATATGTATCATATCTAGTGAACATTATTTCACCAATGCTTGTTTATGCAGTGCCGTGCCGAAAGGGCCCGCAGGGTCCGTGATGCGGGGCGGGGGGTCAGCCTCGACTACTCGAGTAAGCTTTTTACATAGTAATATAAGTATAATACTTATTTAATTTTATAGCGGCTGAATATGTCTATACCTCGTAATTTTCCATAATCAAATTAAACATATTTTGCCTTATCAGTAACTAGTTTATGGAAAAATTTGGCAACATGACAACATGCTCGAACGTAGAATCTAAAACGGCTAGAACAAGTGACAAGATTACACTGACACGACGCATATATCTGTGCCTCTAGTCGATGTATAATCATATTGTACGCAAGGGCTATGAATTCTTATTCTTCAAACTCGAAAGAAATAAAATCAAGATCTGAAATTGGTGTCACACCAATGTTTTTTCTATAGACCGATTTAAAATATCACCGTAGACAGTAGTTTCGTTTTCATATAGGTAGAGGGGCCCCGTGAAAAAATTTGCGGGGGGGGGCTCCGAGTTTTTTTGATATTGTTATAGGCCAACTTTTTTATTATAGAAGTTTAAAACTGCAATTTTGTGGCATATGTTTCAGTTCAGCTTACCAGGTGACATTTAAACACATTCTCTGTACCTCTCTACAACCCAAAGTTCATCCCACATCCTATAATGTTTATTCACATGTACAGGGAGATCTCCAATAACATAAATATGAACAGGACATCCATAAACCCATTACCGACCACTAAGACTATGGCCACGATGACAGTTATGTTCATTAAAATGTATGAAGGCACAGTAGTTAGTTTTTATAGTCGGCATATGAATACCACTGGTCGATGTCTAATTTGTATAACTACTATGAGAAGCGGCTGTTTTTCTCCGGCATGGGCCGTATAGGAATCATTCCTTTCTGATGTCCCGATGAATCTTTCATGGTACGTCTTTAGGCGTGTGGGAGTCCAGCAGTCCGACCGAAATGATGTTGTCATACATGCTGTCAAACGTCGGCGGATGGCAATTTAATGCTTGTTATCCCGTATACGGGGTGGTTCGACAAGAAACAGTTTTGAATGTAGAATAGAATTTGAGTGAAAGATACTGCATCCATGAATTTACCTCGTTCACTGTTGCTTTTAGAATAAGTTTTGTTCAGGGACACTATATTGAATATCTTTATTAATATCTGATTATGAATTAATAGGTACCTGATTTATTTATGTTAAGCCTGCGCACAGAAGCAGAATCCTACATGGATTAGTTTATAGAAATGCATCTATTGAAAAAATATATTTTCACGTAAAAAACAATAATTGAGTGATGTGAAGTGGTGATCGAAATTCTAGACATTGAAAAAAAAGGCTATTTTGTAGTGCCTGTTCTTTGCGTTCCCTTTGTTTGTGGGTTATTCTATTTAGATATATGTAGTGCCTTCTATTTATATACGTAGATACTTTTGATGTCTTACAATTACTTTAAGTGTGAATGTTGTGATTTATGTATTTATGTATGAAGCCCGCCTACAGGAGCAATCGTTCTGCTGGCTGTTCCGCTTCGTTTGTTTGCCACTGCCTAATATTTATCTGCCTTGAACTTATATTATGCAAATACACATTATGATTATTATCCTACAGCCCGTTCACACGATGCGGGCCAATCACCGTTTTGGTAACTTTAACGAATCGGCGCAAACCGAATGATATGTTCACACAGAAAACGATTGTAAACAGATTTTTAGCCGATATCGGGTTTTCGGTTCATTTTTGATAGATTTCTTGCGAATGGACGTAAATACATACGTTTATAATTTTGTATTGGTATCCTCGAAGAAGGCGTAGATTACAGAAAACTTTGGATTCACGTCAAAGGTCTCATTTGGATGCTTACCATCGATTAGGTTTTATTCCCGAATCAGCTATTCGGTTTTCGGTGACAAAACGTGACCGAAACGACGAAATTGCAGTAGGCGTTTCGTAGGCTCACCGTGAGAAAAATTACCAAAACGGTGATGTGACCGCGTCGTGTGAAAGGGCTGTTACAGTTCACTGTTTTTATGCTGCTTGCGATAATACTCACTATAAACACTGCTGTAGACTACCTTATACACTAAGGGCCTACTTTAAGATACTTCTTTGTTTTGCCAACGCAGACGAAGTTTTAGTTTTGGATCCCAACGAATTCCGTTTCATTTGTTGCTCGATGGCTTGTCAGCAGAGATTCACGACTTGACTTGATTTTCAAGCTACTTGACTTGACTTGATATCAAGTCAAGGTCAAGTCAAGTATTTGTTTTCGAAATTCAAGTCAAGTAGTTACACATCAAGCAACTTGAAAATCAAGTTTTTCAAGCTAATTACTTGATTTTTCTTGAAAAAATGGTTCTTTTTTTATATTAATCTGATTAACTGCCAAAACGCAATAACAATAAGAATCTATATATATAAAGATGTAATCTTTTATTCTAAAAAAAATCAAAAACGAAAACTCCAAAAAACTTAGTTAAATAATGAATGTAATAATATGAAATAAAAATACGAAATAATGACAATAATACATAGATAAACAACAAACTCAAATAGGGGTGGGTTGGTTCAGTGGTTAGAGTCGAGGGCTCGTGGCGGGGAGGCCCCGGGTGTTTGATTCTCGTTAGAGGCGGAAACTTATTTCTGTTTTTTTTATTAAAAGTAAATATATATAAAAAACGCTCAGCGAAGAATCCCAACTTGAGCCTTCACTGTTGGCTTCTAATTATCAGTGCTGTTCCTAGAATGGCGCCGGGAAACAGAACAGAATACGAGGCTACTGACCAGAGCAGCCGATGCCGATGACACAGAAGGAAAAAATTTATATCCTCATTTGCCACCCATGATTTGGGACATATTATAAGACTTATAACGGAGTTATCACCTAATCGACTGCTTGTTTTGATAAGTTAAGACCGCTCTAGAGAACTGCCTTTCAACTGGAACTGAAGGAGCTGGCGTTGCCAACAGTCTTTGAAAATTGCGGCAAAATTTGGAAAAATACATTCGTGTCTCTTCCAACATCCTAAAATATCTTCAGTGCTGTCCCTTGCCGCTTGAATACTATATATAATCTGTTCATCACTTTCATCTTGATCGGGCTTATTGTCAAGCTCCACAGCCCACAAATCTAGTCGATCAAGCAGCATATTAATGCAAAAATGATGGAAATACTCTTAAAAACATTAAAGTACTGGCAAATTCGTTCAATTAACGACCATTCTGTGTCGGTTGGCTTTAAAGTTTTAAAGTCATCGGGTGCCTGCTTGCTGTCGTAACCTCAGTGATTCCCCTATTTTAGCGCTTCGATTCGCATTTTACAAATCGATATCAAGTAATATCAAGTAGTTTGATTTTATATGATCGAAAATCAAGTCAAGTCAAATATCAAATTTTCAAAAGCTTGAGCTTTCAAGTGAAGTCAAGTATTTAAGAAAAAACTCAAGCTACTTGGCTTGATGAATCCCTACTTGTTAGCTCTTCTGTTCACATAAAGACGCCACGATCTACAAGAATATCAGAAGATGTTGCGAGTACGAGGAATCAAAAGCTATTCCGGCATTAACAGGGTACGGTGCCATCCAAGGAAATTTAATATAGCAGTTATTAGAGAGCTACCACCACTGGCACTGCTGCGGCGCTACATGGCATCCGAATTCATCTGTTCTTCCATGACACATGCAAATTGTGCGAGTTAGAGTGCCTAATAGGCTTAATCTTGTCGTTTATGTTGAACACTCTCACGTGAGATAATTAGCGAGGACGCACAGCAAATCCAGGGACGTACATCGAAGGGGGTTGTTTCATTTTTGTAGATTATTGAAGATACTTCTGCTTGGTGGAATTGCTCCAACGTTATTGTCAGACAGCTTTTAGACAAAAATACATCAGTGAAAAGTATCATATACTACGGGGGTTTCTATAAGGACACAACTTGGATGAAAAGCGGAGCATTATACAAGGTATCCCAATGTTATGAACATTTTTATGTCCAGATCGCTGTCAAATTAACTTACAGTATATTGAAAATTAATGAATCAAACATATGTTTTTCCATGGCTAGTTTCAACGTCGGCTGTGAAAAAGTCGACGACGTATATTCATATACTGGGTGAGGTAAAATGCAAAATCTAGAGTCTCTTTTTTTGTATAACCCTCTTATTTTATCTTACCAAAAAAATGCATTTAATATGCTATTTGACATTATTATAGCATTTCCTGTACCTACATTCATTGGTTCCTAAGATATTTGAAATTTTCTGCAAATTTTAATTAATATTAATTAATATACGTTCAGCTCTTGTACTGAAATTTATTTATTTTGAGAAAGTACTGAGGAATTTTATTTTTATTTACCAGATAACTAAACTATAAGCCCACAAAAGTATCTGATGAAGTAGAAACCCAGAATTATCGAGATAATATAAGTAAACTATTCTGAGGAAATAATTTTATAGATGGAATGTATAATTACCAAGCAGATTTATCTGGAAGGCTTTAAAATATTAACAGTTTTCATAACCTTCTCAGCAATGTCGTACTGTGTGAAAACAGAGCCTTAAAAATGAATTTTTCTATGGAAAAACAAATAGAGGGTATTTAGGAGTAGCTTTGGAAAATTGCCTACTTGCCTCTAGAATATAATATAAACTATCAACAGCGATATCCAGAATGGAGGCACCCTAAATGCTGCAGCAATTTTTGAAATATTCATTGATTTAGGTACAATAAATTTAGGAATTGTGTATGAAATAAAATATGTTGTAAATGCTCTGCTGGCATCTAATCCCAGATTTCGGTGAACGGGGGTGTTTAGTATAAGCTGGAGACTTCAGTTATCTGGAGATATAAGTCCAAAGATTGATACGGAATGGTACGGAAGAAAACTCATGCAAGAGGCTGAATGTTTCAAGAATGGTAGAATATCTGGCACTGTCCTGTCACAAGCAATAAACAGTCAAGGCATAATAATGTTAGCACCAAGTTAGCGTCCACCATCCACCTTCTCATATTCAAACAAATACCAAAACAACGCCATATCCTGAAAGCGCTGCCGTTTGATGAATCTTTCGTGGATTTTTTAAGCACCAAACGCTGCAGTTTTGCCGATTGGCTTCATCACTGAAAATTATTTTAAATGCAGTATCAGTATTTACTTTTGTTTAGGCTCTAGTTCGTGAACATTCCTCTCTCTGCATAGTATGTTGGCAAAAGTGACTTAATCACTTATCAAATTTTTAGTGACAATACGCTGAAGAGAGGCAGGTGAGATATCCTGCTGCTGCGTAATTGATCGAACCACTACGTTAAAATTTCACGATAGTAATCGACATGCAACATATAAATTAGGAACATTTTTTCGACCAAATACTGGACGCACTCCACGCATTTTGGAGTAGGTCACGGTTTCTAGTAGGCACTAGAAATATGCAATTTAAAAAACAATAGACCAAGAATACAAAACACGCCACCAAATTTACTATAGGTCTGACAATGTTTAGTAAAAACCAACACGCCTTTAATCCATAGGTGACATAATCGGTCCCTAAAGATCACAAAATGCAATAATCATTGGTATTTGTTAAGTAGTGTTACAACGTTCAGATGGTGATATGAGGCAGCTCAATTTATCTGCTGAGTACGATTGTATTGTTTCACTAACATTGCGTTGTAGGCGATGATTTTTATCATCAGATGGTTCTGATTAGCTTGACTTTCCTCCAAATTTCTGCTACTAGAGTCGTCGCTTTCCTATTTCTGTCTACTATCGCTTGTCCACGCAAGTCTCCCTCACAGCCATATCTTCATGGCTCCAGTCGTTTTGCTCAATTCAAGGGTTGTTTGGGCAGTGTACTCCTACTTTTCAATTATTGCGTTGACAAAATTGGTCCGCATTTTTTCTATTCATTCTATTTCTCGATCCTTGATTCTGACGATGAACATGATCTGTATGCTTCGCCTTTACGGCTTTGATTCCACTGGTAATTATCTTTGATTTTTATTTGGCTAGTATGAAGACAACAATCTGGCTTTCGCCTTTGTTAGAGACCAACGAGAAGGCATGAGAAGGGCGTATACCAGTACATTGCTCAACCTTTTGGTAGAGGTGCTCGCAGGTCATTCCTAGCTAAGGAGACATTTGTCCTGCTCAAAAGTGGCAAGCGACCCCACTGCTTTAGGTTTTGGGAAGGATACTACTTCTGTAGTAGGCAAGACAATGTTCGAATGGACCTAAAAAAGTGTATTATGATGCTAGGTCTTTCTTCCACAGGTTAGTGGACAGCCTATTACGAATACAAAATACTTTCCAGCTTTACAACCCCTCACCCACCAAAAAGAGTAGAAAATAATCAGGAAAGTCTAAGACGCTTAAAAAACGAAGTTTGAGCTTTTTTATATTTTTAGTTTTTTTTATTATTTCTGCGCCGCCACTAGCTCGATTTATAAAAACCATACGCATTTTCCATCCTCGCCACGGTAGTAACACCGTGTCAAAATTTCGTTAAAATCAATTCTACAGTTTTCTCGTTACACAGTCCAGAACTATCTAAAGCAATATCGGTATGCTCAAACCAGAAAAAATTCTATGTACTTTGGTTTTTGTAATAGGCAAGGCAATGTTCGGATGGACCTAAAAAGTTATTTATGTCGCTAGGTCTTCTTTCACAAGTCAGTGGACAGTCTATTATGGATGCAACAAATTTTTCATTTTTCCAACCCGCCTAAAAGCGAAGTTCACGGAATATTTGAATTTTTCTGTGCCTCCATGCACCGATTTTCAAAATTCTAGCAGCATTACCTACATCGACCCCCCGGGATATTGCTGCCCAAATTACATCACAATCCATGCACCGGTTATTGAGATTATAAGGCTAGAAGAACGCGTACAGACAGACAGACGGATCGACGGAAATGAGTGACGTGGACGTTCGTTATGTATATATCATAAAACGCCCAAAAACGTATTATCTCAAAATCAAAAATTTTCGCGATCACAATAATTCCCTTCACCCATCGGTGTGGGAAGTAAAAGGTAAGAATTACGAAATGAATCTACTCGATAAAACCAAAAGATAACATTTTACTTGGCGCTTTTGTCGTAACACTGTTGGAACGCTTCCAAAGTCTAAGCATCGTACTGTTTTCGGACGAAGCTCATTTATAACTAAATGGGCATGAGAAGCAAAATTGTCGTCACTAGGGAACAGAAAATCCAAAATCAAAACCCGAAAAGCTCTTAGATTCACCCTAAGTGACAGTTTGGACAGCAACGTCATCCCATGAGATCATCGGTCCTTATTTTCTCGAAAACAAGCGAGAAGAATCTTTGACTGTGCTTCCCACCAGTATACAACAACGTTACGTGATTTTGTCCATCCGCAGTTGCATCTTTTTGCTAATTACCCTGCCGCCTATGCACTTATCTTCACAATTATAGCAGCATTACCTATACTAGGAGACTAGGATCCTACAGCATATCCGTACCAAAATTCCATCACAATCTATGCAGCGGTTACTGATATTACGAGGCTAGAAAAACGCGCACAGACAGACAGATGGACCGACAGACAAACAGACAGACCGACGGAGACAAGGGACGTGGATTTTCGTTATGTAGACATTATAAAACGCTCAAAAAATGTAAATTTTCATCAAATCACAATACCTACACCTGTCGGCGTGGGAAGTAAAAAGAGATTTCTAGGATGCCATGAAAGCTTTTAGTGTTGCTTTTGTGGAGTTAAAGGTGGTCGACTTACCTACTTGCTGCTACTACTACTACTAGTAAGGCCACAAAACATAAGTACGACATTGACTAGTGCTTCTGATAAAGTCACTTGACTCCGCAAGCTGTCACTGCTTCGTTGTTACCCTGTTTGCACCCCATGTTTTCACTCTCTAATTACTGGGCCACAAATGGCTGAGAATTAAACTTTCGTCAGCCATTACCATATGAGAGACTACTAATTAAGATACTAAGCACCCCGGCTATTGTTTCCAGCCCTACTTCATCGACTAAGGCGACGTTAACCACTTTGTCTCCTAGTGCTTCGTCTCACCTGAACGATAATGGCTTCGATTCTCCCCCATTGTACAATGTTAATTTTGGAAACTACGCCCTTAAGGGAGCGATATTGTCTTTAAGTTGGGTCTCTATTAGTCCTTCTATTGAGGAGCGAAGAACTTGTTAATAACGATATTGCTTGCTACTTTAGTTTGCTATAGATATGTATGTATGTTGCGAGATTAGTATTTGTCAGTATAGCTCGTATTTCATTTGTCTGTTGACAGTTATCGTTTCTGTAAAAGTATTGTCGTGACACCCCAACACACGGTTCTCATTTTAACATTCTGTACATAATCTTCGTGGTTGTTTTTTTCATTTCAAGGATTTGTGCCGGTTTTGATTTTTTTTTCGAAGAAGGTACTTATTCGCATAGGCGTAGTTAAGTCTCTGAATCTGGGGGGCTTAAGTCCCTGGATCTGGGCGGGCTTAAAACCCTGCACTAGATACAATAAACTTAACAGAAGGATTTTTTGGATTTTGGGGGGGGGGGCTAATTTCATTCTTGGGGGGGCTAAGCCCCCCCGAGCCCCCACTTAACTACGCCTATGCTTATTCGTCAAAAGACTAAAAAATGCAAGCCATATGGAAGAGCCGGTTTGTGTGTTGACCGGAGGTTAACCCTAGATGTCATGTTTCACAAATGGTAGTTTTCGATTTTAGCTTGACCCCAAGAAATTCTTGAATTAACCCCAGGTTTGCGATGACGCATGCATATTAGGTTATGTCGCTTTGGTTTTGCTACTTGTTAGGCCTTTGAAGCTTCATATTTTATCGTTTGCCTTAACGCTTTCCATCGTTCTTTTTTATTTGAAATGGATGGTTATGATATAAATGTGTATAGCAGTGATGAAGAAGCCATGAGACCAAGAATATTTTGGCCTAGAGTCAGTTATTTTGAGGAATATGATTGACCAAGGCTCCTTGGTCTTTTTTAAATTTTTGTATTTTTCTTTCAGCACCTTTACAGATTTGCGACTATTATTTGCACATTTGCAATTAAATTCTTCTCCTATCTTTTCCCAGGCGTTGTCTTTTTCGCGCCATGTTGTTGCACCTTTTGCATTGCATTCTATTACATGCCTGTACTTTTCTACTAACAAAATGAACGTGTTTTCTTCATATTTTGAAAAGTTGTTCGCTCTTTTTCGTTTATCCATGCTGACACACGGATACATGCACGGCTATTATTTGAAAAAGGCCCCAGAAACAACTACAACGCCAAGCAGTCCAAACACCAAGCCAACCTAGAAATCTTTTATCTATGCCAAACACCAAATAACTGCGAATGAAATGAAAAAAACGACAGTCTTGTCACAAAAACACAAAACACCAGCACAAAACACCTAACGAAGGAAATGAGAAGAAGAATTTGAAATGTTGCGGACACAGTACTACCAACCGCTGAAAATGAAATACAACTCGCGGTCAGTTAACCCTACGTCATTCTATGATTGTGAAACAAGAGGCGTTCCATTGTTCGAGTTAACTCGCAGATCGAGGTTAGTAGACTGTCAGAATGACCACTGATTGTGAAACTGGGCCTAAAAGATTTTCAATTTTCATAACCCCGGGTTTCAACTGTCACCAACAAAAACATTTTAATGTACAGCTTTAAATCCAATTGATCCAAATATTTAGAAGACGTCCTAAATATTTGAACAAAATGGTTGTCAAAGTGCACAGTAGCGAATGCGTAGCCCTTCTACTTCTTGTCCATTTTTTTGTAAAATATACTACTCGCAAGTAAAATCCTAACACCTAGAAAAAATGGGATAATTGCATTGAAATTTGTACGCTATCTCTAGTACATATGCAACACTTTTTGTTCATTCAGATACTATTCACCTACATGGCACCTCTAAACATTCAAGAAGAACGTGGCGCTTCTTTCAGAGCAATTTCTGTAACCATGGGGCGTAATGTGGCTACAGTTGAAGCAGCATGGCGCGCACGGATCGCAGAAGGGCGAATGCAGCGAGCTAGAGGTTCTGGAACACGCAGAAGAACTACAAACCAGCAAGACCTTCATTCGGGTTAGAATGTTCTGACGATTTGCAAACTTTCTATGGACTGCGTAAAACTAGATGCATAGCCGGAGCAAATTGGAAACGGTTTGCAAACTATTCAAGACCGATCCGAGTTGAAAATAACTCGAACACAAATTAAAACCACCGATCAGCTGTCACGGTACGATCGGGAACAACAGCGTGTATACAATGAACTGAGCATGCGCAAGCAGCAGTCCGAGAACGATTGGAGTGGATGTCTCTGACTAGTTTGACCGTTTCCAAACCGCCCACAAATTGAACCTGAACATCCGACTGCAGCCGTTTGACCGGTTTCAAATCAGTTTGTGCAAACCCGAACACGGTCATTTCTACGGCGCACGCTCCTGACAGTTTGCAAACGGTTTTCGTCGAAACCCGAATCTACAACTACTGGCCCTTAGAGACAAAATGAGATCCACTCGAGCTTTTGCTGACATGCTGACGCTTGGCATGCAGCTATAGGGAGGTCCATTCGAATCCGCACGGTGTACCACAGATTGAGTGAGATGGGCTTAGGATCATATCGTTCGCATCTAGTGCTCCCACTCACTGCAACTAATCGTCGCCTATGGTTAGATTGGTGCCAAGAACTCCGACAATGGCATGATGCTGACTGGCATCAGACGGCTTTCTCCGCCGGGTCCAGATTTTGTCTGGGGTCACATGACGGACACCAACGCGTAAGACTACGACGGGGTGAACGACGTGATCTCCAGTTTGATGTTGAGCGTCATGTACACGGTCCTATTGGTTTGATGGTCTGGGGTTCCATTGCATTCAACAGCAAGTTTTTAATTCAATTCAATTCGTTTATTTTTCATAGACAGATATGTGTATAAGAATGCTGAAATAAATAAAAAAAGCTCTTGAAAACTACTTTACATTAATTAAGAGAAAAAAAATCACGCCACAAAAGGATGAACGTCACAGAAAATCAGACACATTATAAAAACATTTTTCCAGTAGATACTTTTTCAGATCTCGTTTAAATGTGTTTATATTGGTGTTATCCTTTATAATAGTCCGGTAGACGATTGAAAATTTTCGGTCTTATCACCTTGGGAGAGTTTGCAGTTGACTTGCACCTAGCAAATCTCACTAACAACAAGTCTTTACTTCTTGTACTCGTATGTTTATCGCGCACTATTGGGAAACTGTTTTTATTTTTAAAAACGTATACACATATTTCGAAGATATACAGGGTGTCCCACGACGATTAAGACAAGCAATATATCGGAGCTGGACAGTAGGAGCGAATTATAATTTTGGAGGTGTAAATGAGAGCAAATATAGTATTTTTCTTATTATTGTGTCACCCAATAAGGTATTTGTTTTTGGTCACGTGATGTCCAATTCAAAGTTTCTAATGGGACTCCCTATAGATTTGTGACTTTTTGTGTTCCTCCCGACAAAACAATTCCAACAAGCTGGCACACTTGGGGTCTAAAGTGATTAATTCAAGAGCTACAGGTACTCAAAGGATGGTACCATTACCATTGATTATAACATGTACCCCTACAGTTAAATTACTTTGGTAGTGTTTCATAATGGTAGTGGTACAGTCCTTTAAGTACCTGTGGTTCTTGAATTAATCACTTTAGACCCCAAGTGTGCTAGTTTGTTGAAATTGTTTTATCGAGAGGAACACAAAGTCACATTAAAATTTGTGAATCGGACGTCACGTGACCAAAAACAAATACTTACGACATATTGCTTGTCTTAATCGTCGTGGGACATCCTGTATAAACATGGGAGGGTAAAAATTTTCAAATTTATAAAAATGCTACGGCATGTCTCTGTATTTAGGATACAATACTTCGTAAGATCTTTTTTTGAGAAATGTATGTAAACACCTTTTGAGGATGAACTGAGCATCCCCATAAACAAACTCCATAACGCAGGCGCGATTCCACTTGGGCATGGTATATCGAAAGTAACTGAGAGGTATGTAAGTGACCCTTACTTGTCATTCGTGGCACAATGACTGCGCAATGTTATGTGAATGTGGTGATAGACAAAATTGCCGTTCATATGTCCGAAGCCTCAAAGAGGGTTTCTTCCAGATATTGTATCGATGAGGTTTTATCGCCAGTTAAAAAAGTATGGGATTGGATCGTTCGATACATAGGCAAGTTACCCAATTCTCCGACCACGCTGGACGAACTGGAACATGCTGTGAGGGCAGCTTGGGAGGCTGTACCTCTAGAGTTTATCAAAAACGAGATTACAAGCACGCCGCATAGGCTAGAGGAGTGCATTCGTCAACACGGAGGACCCACCCATTATTGATCTGTTGTATTTTTTTATAAATTAATTATGGCAAAGAGTCTATTCATTATCGTATTTAGTTCTGCGGCATTTCATCAATCGCAACTCTTTTCTTCTCAGTGTTAGGATTTCACTCGCGTATGGTATATGGAGGATGTAAAATATGACCGTGACATACATCTTTAAGACTAGCTGTTTTGAGATACGCGTTTTCCTGTGCAAGGCGACGAACGAGGGAACTCGAATCATCGGTGGTAGGACTTTCTGACTTGCGTCTAGCCGGACCGTGCAACTTTTCAACCCGCAGTTCCTCATGCGCATTTGTCATGACTACCGAGACGGAAATTGACAGTGACAGTCTGACAGTTCTGTGTGCCGTTTGCAGAATTCAAAAATGTGTATTGTTTTGGATGAATTTCTCTATTTTCGTGGTATTTTTCATTTCTTGTATCCACCATCTAGACCCAGCAATGAATAATAAAGTGGTTTGAAAAATGTTTTCTACTTTTATGCTGTATGTAGAAAAGTCTTAAAAGTCCCTTATACAAAATTTCCTTCTTATTGGCCTTACCTGATCAGTATTGAACCCAGAAAATTTAGCTAGTGAGGGCTGAAATTCATTTTGGGTACCTATCATACTTTCGGTCACATATGTTTAATTAAAATTGAGGATTTTTTTTGAGGTATTCCATTTTTTTTACATTAGTATATCTAATATAAGGGAAAGTTAATTGGTGCAAAATGTAACGAGAAGAGTTGTTTCTTCAGAACTGGGTCCACCTTTCTTATATATTAGGTTAGTATTATTAGACAGTTTGTAACTTCACTCATAATCCTTTACAGCTAATCTAAAACAGGGATAGGTATAATAATATGTACCGCATTTGCTCTTTATACATTAATTCAAAACGACCAACGATTCTTTTTACTTTTAAGGTTAAGGACGAATTATTTGTTTCAAATTTTTCTATAATTTTCTAAGCATTATAAGTTTTACTATTTATAAGATGACTCACACTTTTCTTTTGAAATTCACGTTCACGAAGTATATTATTTTAGCTACAAATAATCTTCCACATCTATCCCCAATGTTGCACAAAGATAGACAATTTTTGCATTATTTATTAAAGTATCCTAGTTTGACTTTTTACATTTTGAACTGTCAATAAAGGCAACTTTTATCGTTTTCCCCCTCGTTGAAGCGTTTTTTTAGGATAGCTATTATCCATTATAATAACTAACATCAGTCCCTTCATGAAATAAAGTCTTGAATTAATTCATGTAGAAGGCAAGCAGTTATGAATGAAGTTATGTTAGATATTTAAATTTGGCGCCGTTGCGGAATCATCGAATAATAATCGGAAACCTTCGGTAGTCTTCGGGACTGCGGGTTGCAAAGTTGCACGGTCCGGATAGACTAAGGTGACCATTCGTCCCGGATTTTGCGGGATTGTCCCGTTTCCAGACGAGCCATCCCGCATTTACATTGTCCCGTAAAATGTCCCGGATTTTATATATTTCTTTTTTATATATATATATATTTTTTTTTGATTTACAAAACAGTTTCATCTCCACTTCACGGCTGACGTTACACCGGAAGATGGAAACACCGCCGCTGACGCGTCATTATTTTGTCGTCACATAACCCAAAGTGACATAATTTTTGATATGTGACGTCACAATAACGCGTCGGCGGCTGTGTTTCTACCTTTAGCTGTGACGTCACACAAGCAGTGTCCGGCAGCCTTATTAGGGAAAAATTTGCGACAGTGTCGCTAAGCAGATGCCGAGCAATAGCGACCCGAGAGCAACAGAGCTGTCAAAATTATAGGTAATATGTTGTCATCTGTCGCGATCACGTCGTTTCATAATACGAACTTTACGTTTGACAGCAGATGTGCGGTTTTCTCCTGTCGCTTGTCGTCTGCAAGATACGTGATAAGGCTGCGGGCTATTTCTCGTTAGGCTACGCTCCACGCCGTCCCGCATTGGCGTCTGAAAAAAATGGTCACTTTAGGCAAGACGCAAGTGGTCTTTCTGCCCCCGCTTCCCCGAAAAACCCCCGACAGAGGACGCTGTTGCGTATGCAGGAAGGGCCGGACGAATGGTGGGTTAATTACTGGACGTCGCGACGTCCGCGACGGCTGCGACGTCGCTCTCCTGCAGGTAATTAATGGCGTCGGACACGTCGGCGTGTCCGGCTAAGGTGTCGCCGGCCGGTGCAGGTGATATATTGGCCAGACACTGGCCGCTCGGCCATACCTGTGCCCGCCTGCGCCCGCCTGCACCGGACGCTTTTTGCAGATGCTTTGCTCGAATGCACGACGGCAATACATAAGGCGGCGAACGGTGCTGAGAGTGCGAAACATGAGCGGAAGCTATCCTGTATTCTCTGTTAGGAGAATTGAGGTTTTGAATAAAAATGTTTTTTTTGTCATAAATGAAAAGATCATATATAGGTATAAGTTTTATAACAAAACTGTTTTTGTTTTCTTTTTTTTTTCGCAATAACTCAAAAGTTATATCAAAATCAAAATGGGTCTTTGAATCCAGTACCGAAAACGCGCCGATGACTCCCGAGCCGTCTGACGTCACCATGGCGTCAGGATGCTCCTTTGACCAACGACGTCCTACTCCGATACTAGATTCTAGATTCCGAGCCAATCGCGAAAATACGTACTGGTAAACTGGCAAGTAGTGTATATTTATTGCAGTACAGTCGATGAATGAAGTTTGCAGCTCAAGACGGAGTCTATGATCGAAATAAATATGTTTTTGTATGTTTAAAGTTGAAGTCAGATTACAGATTCCAGTAAGTAAGTACCTAATCAAATATCTTTCGTTGAAAGCATCTCCTCAATCGAAGGATGGCCTAGTGGTTAGAGTGTCCGATAGTCAATCTCAGGGTATTTGGATCGAAGCGCAGGCCTTCCAACATTTTTTTATTTTTTTCAACAAAAACAATTATTGATGTGCTTTTGGCACTTGTTATGCACATTTTTTTCTACGATCGACACAAACACGTTTTTGATGATTTTGAATCAAATTCTATTTCAGATCTTACAAGTACTAAATTGGGGTTTTGTGGGAACTGTGTTCTACTAATGTAACGAATGTCAATGTCATTTTTGACATTCGCGGATGCGAATGCGAATACCTGCTACCAACATTCGCTAATGCGAATATTCTTGTTTATCAAAATAAAAGATATGATTTTATTTTTGATGTTGTTGTGTACTTGGGGTGTTGACTCTTATCTAAAATGATTATATTCATAGTTTATTTATTGTAGAAGTATTTATTGATTATTATTTTTAGTTCTGGTCAAGAAGATAACCATAACATTGAAATTCGTAGAAGAATATTTTTTGTTTGTTTGTATTGCACTTATTTTTACTTGTTAAATTTGTATGAAAATTTAGTTGTTAAGCTTCGTTCCCCAAAGTTAAATAAATAATAATACGAAGTGATAAACAGAATATGATTAGGAGTTTGAGTTACTTTTTCACATTAAAAAACTTAAAAATGAATGGATTGAATGGATGAAGGGATTTTGTTTTATTAACCAACTATTACATTTAAAAAAAAATTAATGGCGATTGATATTGACGGACAAACCTCATTTCCACTGATTTCTTGAATCTGACTTCTTGAATACCGCCGCCTGTACTTAGTTTTCGCACTGTGCAGTGCAAGTAACATGTCTAACAAAGTCTGATTCAAACTCATATTCATGTTGCATAAGAAGTGCAAAGGGCACATCAATACATTTATTGATAAAAAAAAAGTTGGCCTGGGTTTCGATCCAAAGACCCTGAGATTCACTATCGGACACTCTATCCACTAGGCCATCCCTCGATTGAGGAGATCTTTTCAACAAACATATATGATTAGGTACTTACTTACTGGAATCTGTAATCTGACTTCAACTTCAAACAATCGAAAACATATTTATTTCGATCGCAGACCTCGTCTCGAGCTGCAAACTTCATTCATTGACTGTGTTGCAACAAATATACACTAATTAACAGTTTACCAGTACGTATTTTCGCGATTGACTGGGAATCTGGAATCTAGTATCGAAGTAGGACGTCGTTCGTCAAAGGAGCATCCTGACCGCCATGGTGACGTCACGCGGGTTCGGGAGCCGTCGGCGTGTTTTCGGTACTCGATTCAAAAACCCATTTTTATTTTGATATAATTTTTGAATTATTGCGAAAAAGAAGAAAACAAAAACAGTTTTGTTATAAAACTTATATATGATCTTTCCATTTATCACAAAAAAAATATTGTTTTTCTTAATTCAAGACCTCAATTACAATATAGGGGGTGTATCGATCTCATTATTCTCAAAGTACCAACTCCATTCTAAAGCTTACGTCAGCTTTTTGTTTATGGTCAGCCTCCCGCAAAGGCCTATGACGCTGTAGAAGTGCTGCGAAAGGATAAGTGGAGGAGACTGGTTCGGGGAGTAGGGACCTGGACTTGGTAAGGATCAGCTCGGAGGGCCTCTCTAGTGATCGGACGGCCTTTGGTGTTATTATCTGGGAGATCCCACTCGAACATCATCCGCGATATAATGTGTAAAACAGGGACAGGTCAGACACCCTTCTTCGATGTTCCAGACTGTAGAGGAGGTCTTTTGTGAGGTTAGCCGAATCGATTAGTCTAATTGCTCTCTTCTGGATACTGTCCAGAAGCTTTAGACAGTGCTTCGGAGCGCATACCCACACATGGAAGCAATCCCCCAACGATGGTCGGATCTGTGCCAACAGTAGTTGGTCTGCTGTATACAGCTTCCTATAGTGGAATAAAACTTCAAGCTTCTGGGATGTCGCTTTAGCAATACTGACGATGTGGTCGTGCCAGGACATGTTATTGTCGATGATGATCCCTAAAAGCTGACTCGACTATTGGGTAACCCTCTATTTCCTTAGTTGGTGAGCCAACGTAAGACTTCTTAGTCACTGTTGTTGCTTGAGTTTTCTGTACGTTAAGCTGTGCTCTATTTACTAATCCCCACTCGACAATTGTTTTGATATCTACGTTGATCTGTGAGGCATGTTGCTGTCGATTCTATTTGTGAAACTGTAAATAAGACGTAATTTGCGTTTTCAAATCTTATCGATGTTAATATTTTCATCTTTAGAGGAACATTCTTGCATGGGGCCAAGCAATAAGATACAGGGTGTCCCACGACGACTAAGGCAAGCAATATATCGGAACTGGGCAGTAATAGATAATTATAATTTTGGGGGTGTAAATTAGAGCAAATATAGTATCTTTTCTTATTATCATGTCACCCATTGAGGTATTTGTTTTTGGTCATGTGACGTCCGATTCAAAAATTTTAATGGGACACCCTGTATATTTGTGACTTTTTGTGTTCCTCCTGATGAAACTATTCCAAGGAACTAGCATACTTGGGGTCTAAAGTGATTAATTCAAGAGCTACAGGTACTTAAAGGACTGTACGACTACCATTATGAAACACTACCTAAGTAATTCAACTGTAGGTGTACACTGTACATGTTATAATCAATGGTAGTGGTACCATCCTTTAAGTACCTGTAGCTCTTCAATTAATCACTTTAGACCCGAAGTATGCTAGTCCGTTGGAATTGCTTTATCGGGAGGAACATAAAAAGTCACAAATATACAGGGTGTCCCATTAAAATTTTTGAATCGGACGTCACGTGATGAAAAACAAATACCTCATTGGGTGACACAGTAATAAGAAAAGATGCAACATTTGCTCTAATTTACACCTCCAAAATTATAATTCGCTACTACTGTCCAGTTCCGATATATTGCTTGTCATAATCGCCATGGGACACCCTGTATTTATTCTCCAAAAGAGAACTACTAGATTGATATGGGGCCTTCCGAACCGGGAATCATGCAGAGAAATGTTCAAGAAGCTGTTACCTGTTCTGAGAAACTGAGATTCAGCAGTTGATCCGAGCATAGGCATGCACAAGTATGGCTGAGAAAACCTTACACAATACAGAAATTAAATAATCAAACTAAAAACTATCAATTTCGAAGTATGATAGGTACAAGAGGAGGAACCCCTTCATTAGCAAGAAAAATAAATATCCACAGGGCCGTGCTAGGTGGTGCAAGTGGTGCAAGGCACCAGGGCGCTGGACGTTATGGGGCGCAAAATTTTTTAGAACAAAGAAAAGTTAAATCTGAATTGTCAGTATTCCTTTTATGTGATATTGCTAATTTTTGCAGTCAGTAGTATCTTTAATGCAAATTACTACTTTTCTACATCATTTCATGTTATTGATAATTGCATGCTGGAGCAACAATCGCTGGCAGTTTTTCTTTCATTTCAAGATTTTCAATTGTTTTGGAAATTTTTAACCTCTAGTACATTATAGTAGCCAGTAGGCTGTGAAAAATATCTATTTTTGTCATACTCCAGAGTCTCTTTGACCTTAAATATGTCACCGCCGTGGTTTCTGTTAAAGGTGATTAGTTGTAAAGGATTTTTATAATCTTGACTCTTTACTCTAATTCGTCTGTATATTTCTTCTAAGTTAATTATTTTCTCTAATATGAACATGGTTTTGTTTACATCTCATGGTTTGCTAGGTTGACTATAGGTAGGAACAATGAAAAACCCGATTTGATTGAAAATTTGAAAATAAATGAAAACTACTAGAGAACGATATTCACTCCCTTATATCATTATAAACGTCATCAAATTTTACATTCAATCGTATAAAGGAATTAGGCATTCCCGTTTGAAAAAATCAAGTTATCTCTGATTGAAGTCTCCTTAACTAATCGACTGATTTATCCAAGCACAAACACAATACAAACTTGACCGTCTAACCTTACATAACGCATTTCATGCTTAGTAATCCGGCAAAGTTACAGCGTTCTAAATTTTATAATCTCTGCAATGTTTAATTCTTTTCAGACATCTACTTGCATCAAAAATGGTGATTTACACTTAAACGATTCGCTCCCAGGTGTGGTACTCAAAGTCACACTAGAATTCACCAAGGAATTCGAACATGTAATAATATACAGGGTGTTTTATTTAAAAAAATGTAACTTTGGTACGTTTCGTGTTCTGGGGACACCCTGTATAACATGAAAATATTTTTAAAATGGGTCCCTATCCGTGCGAAATTATTATTTTCGTTTTCATCAAATACTTTAGCCATCATAATGATTCGTGTCGAATAACGTGAATAACCTGGAATATAATTTGCAAGTATATCCATTTTACTGATTTTAGATCTAATCCATCTACACCCCATTTGATCTCCAGCTATGCAAAGGGCGTAAATTTTTAGCTTGCACCAGGGCGCGTATGACTCCAGGAACGGGCCTGAAGATCCATCAACGTAGGGCGGAAACTGGCAAACTTTTGGATAGAAAATTCGTTTTTAGCTCGGACACTTTTAGGGGAAACGCTGTTCCAAAATACAAATATATAATGTCCTTAAATATGATCTTGTATCTGCAATGATGTCCATGCGGCGCTTCGAGGTTACCAACCAATTATGGAACATTTTATGTACGGAGAAAACGCATCATTTGTGCATAATGTTCTAGTTAGGTGATGCGTAAAAATAGCTCTTTAGGAAGGCAGTCATATGTCATCGGCGCCCGGCGTCTTAGAGAAACAGTTGAAAGACGAATGGACTGGCGGCCACTTTGATTCACGCCACGGCACTTTGACTTAAGCTTTTTCAACTAATAAAACATCCAGCTGTTACTGTAAATATTTATATATGCTACAAAGGAAATACATAGCAAATTAGCTGTGAAGCTCTTCAATGCCAGTTAGCACTGAAAGAGTTGTAACGGCCTGACCTGTCTTTGAAATTGTGATGCACAGGTTTTAAAAATGAGGATTTTAAACGCGACATCATAATTATCTGCAGAGCTACAGAACAACGAATAATACAGAGTCAAAGAAAAGGAAGCCATATAGGAAGCCTGACCTGAAATGCAAAATCGACAAATTTATATATTCATCGTTCTGGATCAGCATTCAACCTTTCTCTAGGCCTTTACGCAGTGGTCCCATCTCCTGATTTCAATCCCAATCTCATGATCTCACGATAAATGACCTGAATCTCACGATATTTTTATGTTTATGATAAGAACACAAAATTGCGAAGACTAAATGCCAGAGGGTTAAAAGCCTAAAAGGGAAAAGGAGAAAAATCAAACTTATGCTGTTCAGTGTCGTATTGGACGATTGTATTATGTCTACGCAATTGCCGGGTTTGGTGTTGTGTGGGTAGGCCTGCGTTAAGGCGCAAGCTCAGGATTGTGCTTGTACTCATGGCTCTTTCCTTGTCTAAGGCTACGGTTTCCATGCATGCGAGTTCTAACGAAAACGTGTTCTGACGTGATCGTACGAACTCTTCGTCAGAACAAGGATGGTTCTACTGCACGCGTTTTCAGGGTATTCTGATTATCAGTGCGTTTCTGCCAACCAGCGTAAGATGGACGAACGTATTTAGTAGTGGAGACAACAAAGGCGAGTTTCATATGTTGTTTGAAGAATGATGGGACCAACCAGAAAAGTTATTCGAGTATTTCAGGATAATACCAAAAACATTCGAATACATACTGAAGGGGATAGAAGAAAGGATCGAAAAGTTCTTCAATTTCTGTGTTGTGGTAGCTTTTGTCCATCTGTCCCACAAACAGCTGTTCCCTCGCACACAAGCAATCAGTTTATCAACGTCCATGGTGAACCCTTCACAGTCTTCAGTTCCAAACCACGTGAAAAAGCCACCAAACACATGGCAAAATAGCTTCAGATTCGGACGAATTCGCCCAAAAATTTAAAACGTTTTTGAACGTTCAAACCATACTGACGACGACGTGAGCATTCCGACGAGGCTTCCGTTCCCATAGTAACCACTTTCATTGGAAATCAGGCGTTTGATTGTTCAAGCGAATTCGTCAGAGCTCGTCAGAACACATTTTCGTCAGACTTCGCATGCATAGTAACCGTAGCCTAATCCACAGAATCATAAATTCCACTAAATAGCTGATTGACATATCACTGATCGATCCGGATCACGGTTTTCGTAAAAGCCTTCTGTAACACTTGTCCAAAACATACTCTGTTGAAGGGACAGAAAAAAGCATCCAGTTAACCCGTTTCCTGTTTTATTTGTAGGTCTAATTCTGACACTTACGTTACCTAATGTTATATATAAGTACCACTGAGTTTCTCGTCCATCACCACTTATATAAAAAAAATCATAAAAGTCTTTATATAATTTAATTCAAAAGTTTATTGCAAGTAATATCTTTATTTGTGGTTGGTATTATGTTTCCTGGACTATGAAAGAAACATCGACACCTGTTTCGAATATTATAATAATTGATACTTCTGAAGTGACATTTGATTGACATTCCCCACTCCAGGTATTTCATAACCTCGCTTCCTGTCTTGATTGGAAAACTCTTCGTTGTGGTACCAGTCCTCAAACGTAATAGATATCTTATTTTATATTGTTAACCTATAGATTTTTCAACCTAAATGTTGTGTGTGATGAACTAATTGACGGGGATATTATTAAATATCATAATATTTTTAAAGAATTTTGGTGCGAGTCCAACCAACATGTTCCATTTCGTATTTTCTAACCTAAGCAACAATCTCACCAACTTTGTAAGTATAAACTTCATTTTTGCTTACCTGTTGCTTATGTTAATCCAATTTTTCAGCCCTGATGATGGAGGCATAGTTCTCCGAAAGCTTGGAATTCAGTTTAAAGAGTACACTTCGCTTATATATATCTTTTGCCGCTTCCCAGCTATAGCTAATTTTGTTTCCTAAGTAGATACCTATTAACGGTAACATATTTGACATTTTACACGGTTAACTTTAATATAATAGTCGAATGTATTCAAATTCTTACGATTGGTTGAACGAAAGGAGCATGCAAATTCCTGATCATTTTCTACTTTTTTTTGTGTGTGGGGGTGAAATTGTGGTGAGGTTGTAAAACTAATATGCACTTTTCTAGGTCCATCCGAACATTGACTTGCGCATTGAAGAAACCAAGGGAATTTTCTGATGTGTGCATCCATGTATTGCTTTAGATCGTTCTGTATTGTGTAACCTGGAAATTGCTGAATTGATGTTAATGAAATTTTGACTGAGTATTATTATCGTGGCGGGGTTGGAAAACGCGTATGGCTTTTAGAACTCTTGTGAGCGGTAGCGCAGCAATAATAAAAAAACTAAAAGTATTTTAGGTGACTTGGAGGTTCCTGATGTTTTCCACATTTTACTTCTAACACCAATTGGAGGATAGGGGAGTATTGTGATCGCGAAAATTTACGATTTTGATATAATACTCTAATAATTTGGGCGTCTTATGACATGTAAATAACAAATATCCAGGTCACTCATTTTTGTCGGTCTGTCTGTCTGCCCACTGTCGTTTTCCTAGCCGCTCAATCTCAGTAACCGCTGCCTGGATTGTGATGAAGTTTCGGTACCAGTATGCTGTAGGGTCGTGTTAGGTAATTCTGCTATGATTTTGAAAATCGGTGCATTGGCGGGGGAGAGATTGGCAAAAAATGACGTCAAGTATCTTGACTCAGTACTTTACACATAATATAGGAGCTAACAAAAAACGGAAAATTTCAAATTCCCTGAAACCTGACGCTCTTTTTTTGTGAGGTATATCTGGTTTTTATTGGTGTGCCAGTAACGCGCGAAACAAAGAAGTGCCTCGAATACAGACCTGCCCAGTCAATCGTCTTTTTTCGATCGAAACGATGTGACAAATTCTTCCTACGAATTCGCGACGAAACGAATAACGTCTGTCTGGCGACGAATGTTTAAAAATAGTACAGAAATAAAATGAACAGCCTCTGCGGTGGTTGTTTGACAGAGGCGTCAACCGTGAAAACGCTCCTCAATTAGCTGAGTGAGATATGTTCCCTTCGGTATGTGGCGCACGTGTTCTCGAGCCGTTTTACTAAGCATCTCTTGTGTTGAAGTACTGAAAGCGAACGGTAAAGTACGGAACGGTGTCTACAAATACTTTGAAGCAATAGGCGATGAAGCAGTTAATTTTTCACATCACTGTCTTTCGTAGTTCTGCAAAAAGGTTTGGAGTAGTTTTTTTTTATTTTCGAGGATAGAGGGTTTAGAACAATTGGCTTCATCGCAAGGACGGAAGCATTCGCACACCCGGAAGTGTAGAACAGTCTGCCCGCCCGACGTTTGAGTCCCCTGATCGCATGTCCAACGGGCGCAAACGCAACCATCCGACATGCCACCATGGCCAGACCGGCTAAAGCCCGTTCCCTATTTTCTTACTTCCATGCCCTTCTACCACTCATGGAACCTTCGTCGAATGACATAAAGCTTCTACGTTCTTCGCTTCCTTTGACGCTCAGGATTTTCCTCTAACATGAAACGGATGGTATTGTCTGAGGCTACAGCAGCTATGATACAAAGCTATATCTAGCAGCTCCTAGTTAATGTTCTTCAGGAAATAACACAGGTAGCTAAAAAAGGCATTCCTTTAGTATACTTTTTTAATTTTAATATAACTCCAGGACTTGGCATTATATGACTCTGAGCAAGGACTTGACTAAATGTCTAAAAAGTGGGTTGATGTGGCGTAGTTTCAAGTGAACTTAACACATTGTTGGACACTCTGCTGGCCGGGAGGCTTCGTAATATGGCACCTCAAAGCATTCCCATTTTTTTGCGTTTGTAACATGATTTGCGTTATCAAAATATTTTAGGAGTATTCATTTGTGACTCTTTTTTTCATTCTTGAGGTTTTTGGTGACAACAAAAAAAGACGGCTATATCCGTCATGTCATATCGCAGCAGACTTTATGTTCTAGAATTGCAACCACGGCTATAGCCGTCTGATCAGTGTAATCATAAGACACATCTTGTGGGAAGAAAAGGACAATTTTCGAGACAAAAGCTAAAACAAAAACAACATTTTATTGTATCAAATTTATAAAGAAAAACGCATCTCTCAGAATATAGACGGCATAAAAACAAAAAATCAAATTTATTAGCAACCAGAGGTATCCCCCAACAAAACAGAATTTAGGCACAAATTTATGTTTGACTCCACTCTTCAAAGCGGTCTGGACACAAAGCAGGTTTATTTTTACAACCCTTGGATCTATAGCTAGTTTCTTTGCGTTTTCCAAACTTGGAACATTGTTTGCGTCTAAGAAAATATGATTTTGTTCTATGATCTTCTGGTGGGGGCAGGTTGTCTGGAAAATGTCTCACAGATGCTTCGAACTTTGTATTGATAGGAAACAATGTATTCTATATGTATAATAGGCGGACGACGAATTTCAGTTTAGGATGAAAATATCTGGTTACCTACCTCCCATCAGTACTGAAAACATGAAAATCAAACAAAAACACACTTGCAATATGGCAGCTATACACGTGGTCAATGCATCACATTGGAGGTTATGGACGGTTATAGCCGTCGGGCCGTTTTACCCATGCACCTTAAAACATGAATAGTTGGTATAGCGTATAGTGGGTTAGAATTTGCCAATTTCAGAAATGACGAGCTTCACGTTACGGCACTAACATTGCTTAACAAGGCAAGTATACCGACATTCTGGCGGTCGTCGCCGTTCTGCCGTAACAAGCAGATAACTTTTTGACTGATATAGCCGTCGTGATCGATCGATCACTCCCCGCAGACGGCTATAGCCGTTGTATCCAACAGCGTGTTAACACATTTGTTGATAAAGTCTCAAATAACAAATAACATACAATCATAAAATAGCCAAAAATAAAGAGTGTAAGACGTCGGTGTCAAACTCAAATGGATGTAATATAGCCAAATCTAATATAAGGTAATTAACTGTACTAACAATATACAAAAATTAATAGAATGGGTAAAACAAACGTAAAATAAGAAAACCTTTTATGGGCACCTGGGCATGGGACGACTTCATGTCAAGATGGTCTGTAGCCCACCTGAAAATAAAATAAAGCCACCGAGCACACTTGCTCCACAAACTTGACAAAGTTAGCACATCAAGAATTGTTAATAATAATTATGCCATTAATTAACCAGAATATTCTTGCTAGATTGTTATACTGTCCCAGTGACGACAACGCACTGACTATGGAAGTATGTGCAAGGCTTTTCGTTCCGAGCACTGTAATGCCAATGGTGCCTGAATAAACAAACGTATCGAGTTGTGCAATGAGCAATACAGTACTCACTCGATACGGTAGCGACAACGCTACTGAGATTGACAACAATCTCCCTGGTCTAGACCACTTGGCAATAAACACTCTAGTGCTGAGAAGTGCAATGGTCACCATCACGCTGCGTGTCCCCTCCAGACACAGAGTCTTGTGTAATACCCTATTAGCTGTGAAATGGTCCCGGACCGGCCCAAGATATAGCCACAAGAAACTCCGAAACATGCCAATAACCTCAGGCTGACAACGTAACAATCAATAATAATTGCAAACATCAATAATCATTTTTAAATTATCTCTCAAATCAGGTTATCTCAAATATCAATAACAGTGGAAATGATAATGATACACAAAACCAACACACTATTTCTGAAAAGACGAAAACTGAGCTGACTGTAAATTTTTAAAAACGCCTTATTTGACGCCGTCTTGATAGTGCAAGTGTGACCATAACATAAATCAACCACATTATCTCCCAGTCAAGCTTTCAACGTCGCCTATCTGGCATACTCAACCATGAAAAGCCTTCTTAGCCCTTCGCTAATATAAACAAACATCAGAAACGGTTTCCCAATTTCTTAGAAATCTGCGTGTGAAACTATTTTATGGCTACTTGTAAAGGTATACAAACATAGACAGATTTGGCTATAATAACCGCTAAAAAATATACAGGGTCTTACAAGAGTGAACTCACTTATACTGTATGGCTCTGACGTCCAGAAATTTATGTGTCCATTATTATGCACTTACTCAGTAAATGAATGTCTTAGCATTGTGTATTTCAGACTTATATACAGTCTGTTCTATTTTATGCTATGTTATCTCAATTTTGGTTGAAATTTTATTTGTACATGATTGATTATTTAGTTCCATGCTACTGTACAGTCTCTATACCAAAACTCGTGGCGCTAAAGATAGCTCAATTAAAAAAAATGCATGCGCCCTAATTAAAACCGTCCTTCAGTTTCCTTTGCTTTGCACTGTTGATGAGTGTCCGTTGTGTATCGCCCTTGCGTGCCCTGCAGGGCCAGCGCGCGTCGACACTCGCGGGTTTATCTCTGTCGGCCAGCCGGTCCGCAATTTCCATCTCAATCGTTACTTTTAATGGGGGTGGGGGTGGCTTCCCCCCTCCCCCGCGGATATTGTTTCCTTGATTACAGTGACACTCCGATTCGACAGCCACTTTTCGCTCGTCCGCTGTTAAGATGGATCGTTAATTGAGTTTTTGGAAACAGTGTCATTCATGTCCTTTTTCACTTAATATTCTGACTTAGTTTGTATAAACAAAAATAATCCCCAATGACAGCCTCTCTCAGACCCGTGAGGTCTGCTAGCTGTCTGCTGCTGTATTCTGTACTCACAGCTTTTGGGCCTGATTGGACCTCTTGTACATCCTCCCAAGGATCCCTCAGAACTGAGTGTTTCGCCATCCCTGGTGAGAAAAGTGGTGAGGCAGCCCAGCCTTAACCTGGCCATAAAAGACTAGCGTTCCCCTGAAATAGAAAAATAGGCCGTCTTCGATTGCTTTCGAAGACCCCACAGAACCAATACTGAAAACCCCTCCTTGTCAAGCCTACCTGTCCTCCTGTGGAATGGAAGAACCCTCGATCAGCTTACTCAGTATAGTGATTCCACTTCAAACTCCATCGTGTCGAATATCTGATCTCTGAAGCTGCGGAAGTCAATACTACTGATCTGAAAGCGAAAATATATTTTATATTATTCCCAACATATATGAAGCATATAGAAGCAGATAGGGTTCTTTACCACTTTCATGAGTTATAAATATCTGCTATGTCGGCAAGAGCTTGCAAGAAACCCTGGTGGGTGCACACATAATAAGAAATTCTCAAGTCAAGAATTGTGATATTCTTGTAAATACATACTCACAACAAGAGTATCGGTTCTCACTCTAAGAAAGAATATTTGATGAGAAAATTATAGAAATTTTTATCAAGAATAATATATTTTAGATTTACATATATACTTATTTCAAAGAAATATGCTCCGAAAGAAAATATAATTTTCTTTGCAACCAGGTCTATAATATTTTAATAACAAATATTTCATAATTTTATATCAAGATTATCATTTTTTCTAGCGGTGCCCAGTTTACTTCTATCACGAATATAGACAGCTGCAAATGCGAACCTTCATTTACAATATGATAATCTTGGTTTGAAAATTAACGCTGTTTTACAAGCAAACCCTATATTTGTGTCAAGTAAATCATTTATTTGACGTCTACCAACGTCGGAGTGCGCAGGCGCGCAACGTCATGGGTCAACTCTAACCTTTCCACCCTCTCTACCCAACAGCCTGTTGCCCGTCCGTGTCCGCGCCGCCATTATCGGTTTTCAGATTGTCGCATTCGCCACTGTCTTTAGCACCGTAGCGTAATACCTGCATCCTGGATCCTGCATAATAGCACATAATAGTATCTAGTCAAACAGTTAAATAAATTGCCATTGCCACGTGATACCCGTGATACCTCCGTCAACCATCAGTCATCGAATCTGCCGGTGGTGCTGGTCCACCGCCATTTGAGTCGCGTCCCAGTTCCTATCAGCTTCCTTATCGCTGGATCTATCCAACTGTGAATGAGCTATAAAAAAAATTGGGTTGCGAAGACCTGTCTCAGGTCTTCCTAGATAAGTACTAAGTACATTAAAAGTGATTTAGGAAATTTTGCAGAACTATTTCTCCAGAAAAATTTCTACATGCTCATAGAAGAGTTTGAATGCTCAAATTAATACTACTAGGTTCCTCATCCAAGAATATCACAATTTTAGAATAAAGTTGAGCTACTTGCGTCAAGTTTATGAAATGCTCCCAGTTAAGATTATGAAATGCTTCAGTTAAGATTATGAAATGCTTCAATCAAGATTATGAAATACTTCGGTCAAGATTACCATATGCTTGATTTAAGATTTTGGTATTCTTACCATCAAGAATTTCTCAGTTTTGCATTGAAGATATTTTCTCAATATAACCCTTATATGGTCAAAGATATCGTATTCTCACTTCAAGATTAGCATAACACGCTGCAGCGCGCAGGGTGGATACGACGAAACAGTTGCTAGATATGAGTATCAGGAGCGCCACTGAACTGATAGTAAATCGCGAACGATGGCGAGCTACAGTTCTCAAAACTATTCATAATATTCGTGTCGGCAATACTCTAGCTCCGACTTAATGCATTTTACGAGTTCACAATATGTCTGTTAAGACATTGTGACTATGATGATGATGCTGTATACATAACGAAAATCCACGTCACCCATTTTCGTCGGTCTGTCTGTCTGTGCGCGTTTTTCTAGCCTCGCAATCTCAGTAACCGCCGTATGGATTGTGATGAAATTTGGGCAGCAATATGTTGTCGCAGTAGGTAATGCTGCTAGAATTTTGAAAATCGGTGCATGGGCGGCGGAGTAATTACCAAAAAACAAAGAAATTCAAGTATTCCTCAAACATCGTTCTTAGGTGTTCCTGATCATCTTCTAGGTACTTTTTTTTGGGTAGGGCAAAATTTGGGCTGGTTGGGGTGTAGGGAGTTGTGAAATTACGCCCCCCTTAGAGCTCTACTGAAGCATATAATGTTTATGTAAATACCAACCTTTTTTTGCTCTTCAGACCGCGGCAGCATTGGTCCTCCCCCCCCCCTTGAGTTGTAGCGGAAAGTGTAATGGAAACACGGAATATTTGTATAAGTAGCAAAAACGGCTTTGAGCTTTTTTTTGCTCTTTCGAAAATTATAGCGCGTCCGCTCCCCCCTTTCTAGAAGAAATCCTAAATCCGCCCCTGGCTGCTTGAACACAATAATGATTTAAAATTCGCACATATTCATGGCCCACCCTCTATTTTTTTTGCTATTGACTCTGGTCAGAGACCAACAGGCCAGATCATTTTGCCCCATCCTTGCATAAGGAAGGGAAATTTTAAAATGTATTAAATATAGGACAGTGGAACATAAATCATAGCTATGGAACAGTAGTTAGTATTTCATTTTATGTTTTCTTGTACTTTTTCTTTTTTTGTGTTTGTTTTTTTATTAGTTTTGTTTTTGTTTAGCTATTATTACTTTTTTTAATTTTTAAATCTTTTCCTGCCTCTTAATATACTACAATTGTTAAGTCGAGCCATTTTATATACAATTTGTTCTTATTTAATTTTCTATCTAAATTAAAAGTTTTAGTTTTACACTACAATAATTATAAACTAGTTCATATTTTTGCTGGTTTTCGCAGTCCAGAATCAAAGTTATACTAGTTGGAAGCGCAAGATGAGTAGAGATATTGAAATACATTTGAGTGGTTTCTTCTGTTGTATTTAGACACACCAGAAGACAATCTTCTAATGTGCCGACCTCACCGCATCTGCAGAACGAATCTCCCCCCAATCCAATTTTTGATTTATGTTGTGAGACCAAGGTGTGACCACTTCTGAGACGACATATTGTTCTAATATAACTTCTTATTATTTCCTTTTCAAACCAAGTACTTGTTCTAATGTATGGTTGTATCGCCACCCTCTATTTGAATGCCTAGATTGATCGGACTATAAACCAGCCTGGTGTCTACTAATAATATTACTTGGCGGGATGCTATCCTTATTCCTTAATACCTGACCATTTGATCATTGAGGCATGAGGCAAGCACGTATCGCCGACGATTATACAAAGATACATAATGGAAACACCAGCCGAACATTACTGTCAATGTCGGTTATGCAGTGGCGCGTCACAGCAAAGCGCCGAAACCGTCTTATCCCTTTCATTTCATCGACGCGTTCATAATAAATTGATAATCTCCACGACTCAGTTAAAAAACCGAGAGCAGCACCAGCGTCGTCGTGAATTTATTTTCGAAAATAGAGGGGTACTTCCCAGGCAGCACAATATATTCCTGGAATATTCTTATTTAATCCAAAATAGATTGAGAATATTCAGAACATTAACAGAATGTTCTATGGACGTTTCTATTGGTTTCAATCCCATGAGGTGGTGCTAGAAGTATTACGTCATGATTATTCCATGAACGTGTCGATAAAAATATTCTGATAATATTCATAAATTAATATTATCTAAAGAATAATCTTTGAATATGCCTTTTGGTATGATTCTTAATGTAAGCGTGGCACCGTTGCAGGTTAGGTTATGTTTGAGAATTTTGAGGTTAGCTTCAGTCGTTACGGTGGCGGTGGTCGGTGGTGCCTGCTCGTGCTTGTGCATTTTTCTCCTGCGATAATTGGATGGTTATCCGTATCCGTGTTCTGGAACGTGATTTTACTTGTTATTTAGTTTATAACTTCATCTAGGGGCGACTAGGGTGAGTATAACTATTTTGATTCTATAAATTACCGACTCTCTAGCACCATGTGGTAGCAACTCTCTTGTTCAGTCTAATCTCCATGTTCTAGTCTTACTTGTCGTAGGTACCTACCCTAATTTATATATAATAACAACCACTAACAAGATATTTGCTATATTTGTGACTATGAATTTCAGTATTTATTCTCTTACTTTACCCACTTCTTGCTTTAAATGTAGGTACTAAAATTGATTAAAATACAACATTTTGGTGAATAATTGATCATTGTAGTTAATGAAGTATGTTCGAATGGACATCCTATGCTTTAAAATTAAACCAGTTTTTTTTATTTTGCACGATAATACGGGAGGACGGGAGGACGACTCCGTGCAATGAAATGTGTTTTTTAATGTGTACATTAAACTTATAAAATTATAAATAGAGGTTCCACTTTATATATCTTTTTTCAAAGTGTGTGCCTGAACCAATGCTGCCCAAAATACTGTATGAAAGTCGGATACTAGGTTATATATGTATACTACTCGCGTTAGGTACCTAGGCAGACAACAAGACTTACAAATAATTGAAATGAAGTGATAAAAGACATTAATTTCTTTCCAACATATATTCTTCAAAGATATACCAGGAATATTCCTACAATATTTGATACATCTTAATAACAACCGTAGAATATTCTGACAGAATAACCTATGTATGTTTCTTCAAAGGTATACCTTACAATATCCCATACATCTTAATAATAATTGTAGAATATTGTGAGGGAATAACCTATGCACATTTTTTGGATTCCCATTTTCACACTCATGGAATGTTCATCAGATAATCTATATATTCATGGACTTTTCATGGAATTATGCAATGTTCCAATATGGTGATTCTTAGAATGTTCCTAGTATATATTGTGCTGTCTGGGTTGATGCTATCAGAATGTTCCATGGAGAAAACCTATAAGATATCGTTAGTAGCTTTTGGCATCGCCTTTTGTAACTAGGGTAGGTATTGAAGATAATAGGAAAAGATCGTTCTGGTTTTATAAACAGTTAATTTTTTTATGGTCAGCCCCCCTCCCCCGCAAAAGCTGAAAGCTTATGACGCTGTAGAAGCGCTGCGAGCGGATAAGTATCTGGGCACCTTAGATTTGAAACGCTGCAGACTGTATCCGTCGGGAAACAAATTAACCGGCAGCTCGTTCCACAGCGTCGAAGTTCTCCAAAAGAAGGAATGCTGGAGGAGACTGGTTCGGAGAGTAGGAACCTCGACTTTGTAAGAACATAATTCAATATTTAAACAATAATAGACTACCACTAATTTAACATCAATAAAAGGTTTAGCATGTATCAGAAAAAGCGTTCGAAATGACACATCTGTGAAGTAAATAAAAAAATGTCTGAGTAACCAATACAACGAATTATTTGGAGAATAGGGTACCATATCTTTAATTAAAGAACCTCACGTTATTTTATGCTAGCATGGTTGACAAAACAAGCAAGTTAGTAATTGAAAACCAAGAATATACATACACAACAAATATAAACACCACAGAACATCACACAGGACATAACTCAAACATCTCTAGGGTCATCGGTATTAAGAGTCAATTTGCAAAGTACCTCTGTAAAAGAGTAGATGAAATAATATCTTGTGTAATTTTTAAGAAAATGTATGTATAACAAAATTCATGCGGCTCTCGGGTCATTAGTATTAAACAAGGGTCAACTCACGAAATACCTCTCCTTGAGCATTATGGCAGATAAATTACCATGATAAGATATCCAGGAGGGTGACAGCTCAGCATAACCTACCACCTGATCGCCACATTAATAGAGTTTTAGAAGTTTGAAAGCCCCATAAGTTTACTTTAGAGCCATCATCATAGGAATAGAGGAATAGAGGAAAATTGAGAATAAGCAAATTAGACTCTTTCCAGTTAAAAAAAAAACTGAAAAACAGGCTTTTAAAGAACATCGAAATAAAAAGTAAAATATAATTTTTAAAATAACAACGAACGAAATACTAGTATGATTGTGAAAAAAGCGTGGACGCTTTGTGTATCGAGCGCCGATGCTTTTTTCACAATCATACCAGTATGTTTCGTTCATTATTGTTTTAGACTTATTTTAAAAACTGTATTTTACTTTTTAGGCCGATGTTCTTTTAAAGCGTGTTTTTGGTTTCTCCAAACAATATTTATTTTTTATTTGTTAGTTAACTTCATCACAAAAGCATGTTCCTAGCTTTTTCAAACTGTTTTAATAATACTCTGCGTAATGAAGTCTAAAATTCTTGTCGTTTATCAATATTCATAGCACAATCGTTACCACTACTACATAATCAACATAGTCACAATGTCTTAACAGACATGTTGTGAACTCGCAAAATGCAATGTCGGAGCTAGAGTATTGCCGACATGAATATGATCAATAATTTTGAGAACTGTAGCTCGCCATCATTCGCGATTTACTGTCAGTTCAGTGGCGGTCTTGATACTCATATCCCTCAACTGCTTCGTCGTATCCACACATCGTGTAGGGGAACGGCCACGGCGCCGCCCACTCGGGGCACGACCCTAAACAACAAGTTTCTCCATATTATCGCTTCTGTGTATATGTCCGAAGAAAATAAGCACTCTCGTCGATACAATGGAGGATAGTTTCTTTGGATTACCGAGCTCATCCAGTATGGAAACGTTAGTTCGATGGGCGGCATAAGAAACTCCCGGCATTCTTCTCCACGTCCAAATTTCAAAAGCATCTATGCGAGATCGAGCGCTAACATAAAAAATAATTAAAACTCGCGACTTTCCTGGATAAATTTCACTAAAATACCAACTTCCAAATAGTTGGATGCCACGCCTTTTAAGCTCTTGTCGCTACGCCTATGTTTAATATTAACACACTTTAAGGTGTAGCCATCATTCGCGATTTACTGTCAGTTCAGTGGCGCTCTTGATACTCATATCCCTCAACTGCTTTGTCGTATCCACCCAGCGTGTAGGGGAATGGCCACGGCGCCGCCCACTCGGGGCATGACCCTGAACAACAAGTTTCTCCATATTATCGCTTCTGCGTATATGTCCGAAGAAAATAAGCATTCTCGTCGACACAATGGAGGATAGTCTCGTTGGATTACCGAGCTCGTCCAGTATGGAAACGTTAGTTCGATGGGCCATATAAGGGACTCTCAGCATTCTCCTCCACGTCCACATTTCAAAAGCATCTATGCGAGATTGAGCGCTAACATAAATAATAATTAAAACTCTCGACTTTCCTGAATAAATTTCACTAAAATACCAACTTCCAAATAGTTGGATGCCACGCCTTTTAAGCTCTTGTCGCTACGCCTATGTTTAATATTAACAAACCTTAAGGTGAATGCGATCTCTTCCAGCGGATACGACCGCTAGTCAGACGGTTTTGAAGCCGTCAAAATCGTTTTCGCGGCAAAACTTTAGCGTTCAATTTTCGGTCCGATCTCTTACACCCGTATGCACCGTAAGTCAATTGCGCGATTAGTTACGTAAACCTGGATTAGATTACTTGTTCCTGTGCACCGCAGTCTGGCAATTTTGACACTGTCACTGTCAAAATAATCTTGCGAATACAACCTTGCCGCATCTCCAATCTGGATAAGTTAATCTCTTGACGGTGCATGGCTAGATGCCAAAGATTAGCAAAACGCGATTAGGGAACTAGGATTAGAATTTCCAAACGGTGCATACGGGTGTTAATCCAAAAGAGATTTACAAGAACGCAAATAAATAAATAAACAAGCAAACATATAGGTTACTACATGTCTTCATTTCACACAGACAAATGAAGCAACAGAAAGACAGACAGACAGGGACAAAGTAAGTGATTTCTCACCTAACCTATGAGGGGTCTGGAATTAAAATCTACTAACTCCACTTTTTGTCCTAATTTACCTTTTGCATGTTCCTGGTAGCTAATTTTCATTGGAGTCGAAAAATAAATGTACCTATTTGGAAACAAATTCCGCTAAATCTCCTTCTAAAAGTATACGGAATATAGCAGTTAATTTTAAAGCCCGGTAAGTCCATTAGAGTAGTGAAATCAGAAAACGCTAGCTCCACCTCAGACAATGCCGTTGAAGTAATCAGCGCATGCGTGGCTGAGAGCTGTCTAAAATTATGTGTTTACTGTACTGCTGCTCCTCAACGTATTTCGTTGGCTTTTCTAGACGTTTGTTGCTTTTAGACTAAATAACTGTATAAAAAATGGAAGAATATGCTAGAAACGTCTCAATGTGCACCCGTTACTCTATCAATCTAATGTTTTTTGTGGATATTTTGTTTAAATGTTTATCAGAATATCAATTTGTTGTTCCAAAAGTTACTAATAAAAGATACAAAAATTAAGTCCCGTTTTTAGATTCTGCTTCAATAAATATTAAAATAATGGAACTGTTGATTTTTCCCGAGAATAAACATAGCACAAAAATCCGCATATTCATCATGCTCGTCTTCAAAACGCGCTATGTCCAAACTTTTTCATCAAAATCTGCTATCTCCGTTAAAAAAAGTTGAATAACAGCCAAATTCACTGACACTTAGGTTAATCCTTCAAGTATAGAATCGTTAATAAGCTACATAGTACTTACGTAAAGCAAGAAACCCAGTAACACTAAAATATATTGACTTACACGTTTTTCTTATTTCCTGAGAAATTCAAGATTTTGGAGATAGCGGATTCTGATTCTAGCCCCTCCTATAGCAGTGACAAGTAAGGCTGTTGATGTCATATGATTTAATCATGGCGTAGACCATGTAATGGAATTGACCTCTGGCTGTCACCTCAGTTCCACCCCTGTCCCCCAAAAAAGCCGCCATGGCGCACCTAATCGCTGTCCACATCAAGACACCAGGCTGCTTATCTTTTTCTTCCGTCGGTGCCGGCGCTGATCTAACCCGCAAAGGCTTTTTTATCTTCGGAAGAATGCCAGGTAGACATTTGTAATTGGACGGATTTCTTTCGGAAATTATCGTATAGCGCCCTGTCTCTCTCACGGCTTTTTGCCCAAGTATTTTTAACAGTCAAATCTGGAATCCCGGTACATCGCTTTTAACTTATCAGGGGAATGTCAGCCGTGTAGTCGTTTGATCGCGACTGTTTTTACGTCGTAAAGGGTCTGTTTTTGGACCACCGTATATGAGCTTGTACTTCTAATGGCTGCCTATTAAATCTGTTCGAGTCTATCTTGACACGGCAGCTGTTACTTTATCCTACGTCGATTCCTTTTACCACAAAAAATAACGTCAACTAGTTTAATTCGGTACTTTTCTTGCACTTTTATGTTAAAGAGAGTTTACGTATGCATGGTTCTAGTGGCGAGAATGGTCGCGCTAGTTTTACTTACGTATTGAAGTCAGAAACACAAGAGTTGTTTACTTTTTTGTGCTACTACCGAGTGCCGACACTACAAAGTATGCCTTAATGCCTTCTTGGTTTTTTTAATGGTATTGCGGTCAATTAAATGCCTTCACAAGACGCCCGACAAATCCGACGATGGCAACGAACTAATTCCAATAGGTTAGAAGAAGTAAACAAGGTTTTTGTTTGTCCCCACAATCCTGGTAACGCTGGCACACTGACCAATGAATGATCGTTTCGGGTTAATTGTTATAGTTTTGAGCGAATTTTGGACTTGAACAATGCATAAGTGTTAAAGGACTATTTTAAACAATTCCACAAGGTTTAAGTCCCGCGGATTTTTGTAAAAAATGGCATCGTGTTTGTGAACACAGTAAATAATAACAACGGGATCTTCGGAACACACACATGCCTGTTAGAACATGGCCGTTGCTTTTTTTAACCTATTCTGGGGTGTCGCGGTTATTCGTGTAGTCAAAGTATATATAACGCCTGTCAGATGTCAATATAATAGATCGATTTATTTCGTTTTTATCTATTGCTATTGCAAATAGGTATTTGCGATTATTTTGATCTCCTACCACTCTCTGCATCATTATAGTATTATACTTTGTATAGATAATTACGCTTTTATCATTACTCAGGTCCACGTAACAACGCTACTGCACTATAGAAGTGTCGGGCCGTGGAATGAATGTAAACTATTCCTATGCTTCCGACTTCAATTATACCAGTAGATGTTCACATTGCATCTGCAAAAATAGAAATATTTGGCCCGTGAGTTTCATTTTGCTATAGTCCGCAATATTTCGACTGAGAAGCGGAAAAAGGAAAGAAATACATTGCAAAAATGCTACCGGGTGTGGATTAATCTATGGATTAGTTGTCAACCTGCTTTGGGTGCTTTTGCACAACTTCCAAGCAGAAGATCCTGCAAGCTAAAGAGCCATCTCAGAACGACAAACAACATTTCCATATTCCTGCAGATTATGTGACGTCACATACAAAAAAAAACTGGTACCCAAAGGAGATGCGCTTTAAAACCCCAATTGAATTTAGATGGGATATTAAGATATTTTGCAACTCTAGATTCTTTTATCTACTTGCAATATCTATACCACGTACGAAATAGCGCAATTTAAAAATTGATTTCTGAAATTAATGAAACCATTTATGATGCGTTTAAAAGGAATTTCATTGTTCAGCTTGCCACCTTTTTTAGCCATATTTCCAAAAAAACAAAATTCGCAAGAGTTAGTAGCTCCAACGGAATAAAAATCAAACTAAACCAAATGCTGGGTGAGCGCTTCTAATAAGAAATTTAAAATTATATGAATTGCTTCAAGCAGCAAGACTGCCAAACGACTGAGTTCTACTATTTAAGTGCCTAATACATAATCAATACGAAATTTCTAGTATGTGAATGATGCTACCCATGCTTTAATGTTAAGGGCACAAATATATAAGTTAATTTGTTTACATCAGGCCTATATCATTACGATAACCAGATACGATGGAGACTCGCTGTTAAATAATTCTAGTACCATACAGCAATTTTTTTCTAAATCGTAAATTAAACTAAAAATTTTCAGGCTGGCGTGTTATTGTTGATTGAAATTTGTTCACAAGGTAGATGTTTTAAAAGGTCTATTTCAGAATTCCATTGTCTACACTGTTTTGGAGTACAACCTTTCCATTGATCTATTATCTTCAATCGACAGTCCAGCTGAAGACGATTGAAGATAGTAGATCAGTCGAAACGTTGTACTAAAGAGTTGAATAGAAAGATGTATATGGCTGCCTTCTTTTATCCTTACGGCTTCTGCGTGTTTACATAATCAACCAACACACTATAGGGACTGCAACGGAGTCTGGATCTTGGCCATGTTGCAGTCCAAAAAATAAAGCGTCACTTCTGCTTCTTCTTAATCAAAACCAGAAAGTATCATCATAATTACGTAAAAAGATGAATACTGCGTATTATATTGTATCGACGATTAAATCTCACGATTAAGAAAATTGGAAATTGGAAATACTGTTATAACGGCCCTACCCTAAAATTGACTTGGCTAGCTGAAATCCGCCAGAGACTCCAAATGAGTATGCTAGTTCAACATTACAAATATTACAAAATCCACAATATGAAAATTCAAAAACAGCTGTTTAGGTTATTGTCATTTTACCACCTGTTTTGTGCATCGTACAATAATTAATCTTTATGATGCAGTTGTCGACATTGACAATCCTGGCACCTGAAACCTGACTGACCTGACAAATCCGACCTTTATACGCAGAACCTTAAACTATTTCTAGATCAATAGATCGTGTAAATGTAATACAGGTAAAATGCACTATCAAGCAATTTTTTGTTCTATTAGTTATTCAAGAAATTGAAGCAAACCTTGTTCAAAGAACCATGTAGTCTAAAGCAGTCTTTACTCACATTTCTGATTTCGGAAATATACTAAACGCCTAGAGCCTAAACCAAAGGTATTTCGTTATTGGCTATTGAGGTTACCTTGCTATTTACAAATCAAACAAAAATGGCAGAGTATCCAAAACTATAATGGACTAAAAACGAATCCAATAGTATATCAAAGCGTACTTTGTATTTCAAACTATGAAACCAGCCTTGTAGACAAGAAACAGAAGACACATTCTAGTTGTTTTGTGTTACTCTACAGTTTTCTGGTATGGCGGGAGCCCTAAACATGTCGCCATGTAAGGAAACCTCATCTAACGCTGAAGGAAAGTAACCAGCACATGCCTCCTTAAGTGTAGACGTTGTAACCTCGTACATGCTATCAACTATTATGACTCGAATTCTATAAATAATTACTGCGCCAGGTGTTACTTATTACAAGGTGTATGTTTAGATGTTTCCACACTTTTATAAGTGCTTATGAAACCGCTAATGAGAACGGGCTTTTTGTGGTGATGTATTTACAATATTATTGGCACAGGTAATATAAAATAACACAGTTTTTATGAGGAGTTAGCTATTCTGATAGACGTGGCTGGTTGAAATAGCAGTATTTTGACTTCATAGGAAACTGATGGAACGCTGCTGGAAGTTGTTAGAATTTCTTTACATATAAACAATTCCTATTCAGATAATCCTGTTCAATGTCTTCCTGCATAAATGTCTTCATTATAATAACGTAGCCTGTAAAACTTGACAACCTATGGTTGCCTCTGAGCTTCATCGATTCTCGTTGGCCTATCAATAAAGAACTTTTGGGCCGGTGAAAAAACTGACTAAGAATGATACAATGTTTGACAGCCTCGCCAGTTTCTGTTTCTTGCAAAGTAACTGTCTAGCGGCGAATCCAAAACGCCTGTCTTACGAGTAGATAACCAAACATAAAGACGACTATAGCAATATGAAAAACTAAAGCACATTAAAGGGGTAACATCAAAATCAATAGTCAGTTTGAAGAAACAATACTTCAAGTTACGTTTCTAGGAGCTTCCGAATTGGAAGATCATTCATTTCATGACGAAATTTTGAAGCTTGCAAAAAGTTATGAAATAAAATAGAAAAGACATCGTCATTCTTTAACGTTAGTCATATTGCATACCAATTTGAAACCAAGTATAATTTAGGAAGTCCTGTAGAAAGCTATTGGTGAGATTAGGAATAAGATTCGCTGCAGAGATCCTCTAGAGCCTCCCACTTATACCTAAGGGTCTAGGGTATAGAGCGCGAAATTGGGAATCCAAGAAAATACGTATTCCCGTGTTAGCGAGGAGGCGTGTGTGTGTCTACGAAGAGGAGAGAAGTCCAAAAATCTAAAGGTAAGGTCAAAATGTCCAAAGGTAAGGTACAAAGGTCACCATTAAAATGAATTTCGCATTTTGAAGCTCCTGACGTTATCTTTAAACTTACAGTAATGATTCAAAAAGCGAATTGAAGAAGAAAGCTTGCGCTTTGTCACTGTGGTGGCCTTATTTGATATTGTGTTTGCTTGATAAATTACAGACATTTGAAAAATGTATGATTTTGCATTGCGAGTTTTTTGCACACTAAAAAATGTTTTGAAAAAATTGCTCTTAGGTGTTATTCACTAAGGTCTTAACTATCACCTTCTGAAATACTGTGTATGTAGTTTGAAAAACAAGAGAGTTCTGTTCGAAATGGCTATCCGTGTTTTACATGGCAAATATATACAGGGTTGGGATAAAGTATGGAACCAAGCAAATAACTTTGCAACGGAAAGAATGATTTTGCTGCATCAGAAGACACTGTGTTAGCTATTAATGTACTTCCGGTTTAACCGGAAGTACCGTCAACTTTTTTAATTTAAATGGGACAACCTGTATATTTTTGAAAATTTTTTTACATCTTTTTTTCCGAATACGTCCATAGTGAGTTTAGTATTAGTTTCTGTAAAAACGGGAAAGATAAAGCTCCTTTATCATTTCAGATGTTTAAAATGCCGGCCATTTAAAAACTCGAAAGGGGTCCTATAACACGTTCGACGGTGACTAAAACACTAAAACGTTTTAATTTAAATGGGAATATTGAGAAATTACCTGAAACGGGAATACTGCAGACCGTCACGGACGAATTTGTGAGACAAATAGAAAAGCTTTATCTTTCCCATTTTTACAAAAACAAATACTAAACCCACTATGGACGTATTCGGAAAAAAAATATGGATTAAAATCTGCAAAAATATACAGGGTGTCCCATTTAAATTAAAAATGTTGACGGTACTTCCGGTTAGACCAAAAGTACATTAATAGCTAGCATAATGTCTTCGGATGCATTATGCGTCACTACATTTACCTGCAAATTTTCAACGATATCACCCTATCCATTTTAAAGATATTTGCTTGGTTCCATACTTTGCGTAGGGATGTGGCGACCCCATCGCCCAGAGGTGATGGTACACCTCGCACCAACGATGGTGCATCGTGTACTATTAGCTCTGCAATCAGCCAAATGGGGGAGAAGTGGAGTCGCTTAGCTTCGCCCGCGGTGCAGTCACCCCCCACATCGGAATATTTCCGGGAAACTAGAAATAGGTTCCCGAAAATCGGCGGCGCCTAATGGCCTTATGGTTCATGTTCCGTCGCTGGGCCGATGTTCCCGGTTTCTCATAAGTGACAAATTGGATTAATTAGAAGTAAAAATGCTCAATGGCTCTTCCAGGATCAAAAGATTCCGGAGGTAAAATACCTGGCCGTTCGGATCTCCGGGTGCCAGGTGGTCCGGGGGGAACATTAAGCGAAGTTCGTTTAAAAAATTTCGCTGCCACTCCTCATCAGGCTATCAACACAAGCCGTCCTTCGCAGCAACTTCGCACTGACGACAGGCCCGAAGGCCAGAGAAACGTATTCAGAGCCGATTTTACAAATATACGAGGTCTTGCCTCCAACATAAACTCTGTCCATCAACATCTTCAGACAGAGAAGCCACACATTCTGGCTCTTACGGAAACTCAAGTCGGCTCTTCAACAATGGATAATTGCTTCAGATATCCCGGCTATGACTTATACACCCGATTTAGACGTAGGTTTGGCGTATGCGTGTACGTTAAATCTGGGCTTTCTTGTCATCGAGAGGAAGAGCTCGAACTGGAAGGATTTGACATCATATGGCTTAAAATATCCTTCCAAAATCATTCCAAATTCATATGCTGCATCTATAGGCCACCAAGTAGTAACAACTGCAAAGAGCTCTTCGAGAAGCTTTCAGCCACTGTGGACGCGCCGCAGTCAGGTCATCCTAATTCAGAGATAGTCTTTCTGGGCGACTTCAACGTTCACAACTCATACTGGCTCAAACACTCAAACAAAACGGACGACGAGGGACGTGAAGCTGAAGCCTTTGCTATTAGCTGCGGCTTGGAGCAGATAGTTAAAGAACCAACAAGAGTCCCCAGCCGCCACGGAGATTTTGCCAGTCTGCTGGACCTATACCTAACAACTACCCCAACAATTTAAACAGTGGAAGTAACCGCTCCACTAGGATCGTCTGACCATAACACCGTCTCAACACTATGCAGGATGCATTCTCCAGATCCCCACCATACAATGCCTCGCCGTGTCTGGCATTACGGATCAGCAAAGTGGGACGACCTAAGGGAATACTACCAGTCCTTTCCCTGGCACGACGTCTGCTTCAAGTCACGAGACCCATCAGCTTGCGCCCAAGAAATAACAGAGGTAATAATGTCCGGCATGGAGGCCTATATTCCACATGTCGTCAAGCGTCCCTCCAAAAACAAGCCATGGTTTAATCAGCGTTGTAGAGGTGCAGTTACCTCCAAAAACCAACATTACAAGGAATGGAGGAAAAATCCAAACGCCGAGAACCACCGCAGTTTTATCGACGCTAGAAGCCACTGTAAACGCGTGATTGACAACTGCAAGGAGGAACACAACCAAAAAATTAAGAACAAACTCCTCTCATGTCCTAGTTCGTCCAGAACATTCTGGTCTGTAGCTAAGGCTGTTAGTCAGAACTTTTCCTATTCCTCAATACCACCCTTGACCAGAGAGGACAAGTCCATCGCTTCTGCTCCTAAAGAAAAAGCAGACATCTTAGGGAGGCTTTTCGCAGCCAATTCTACTGTAGACTTCCAAGGAAGCAATCCGACCACCAACATAAACGTAAACTCGAGAATGGCAGAGGTCAAATTTCAACATCGAGATGTAAAAAGCATCCTCCAGAAGCTAAACACGAAGAAAGCTACTGGTCCCGACCAAATTCCAGCCATTGTCCTTAAACGCTGTGCCGCTGAGCTTGCACCTATTCTTTGCAAGCTCTTCAAACTATCATATCAGCAAGGCGTGTTTCCCGCTTCATGGAAAATTGGCTGCGTACAACCCATCCCTAAGAAAGGCAAAAAAAACGATCCCACAAACTATAGACCTGTGGCTCTTCTCAGCATCATGTCCAAGGTTATGGAGACTGTCATTAACACACAGATCCTGAAATACCTGGACAATAATAACATCATAAATGATCGCCAGTATGGCTTCCGTAAGCACAGGTCTACGGGTGACCTTCTGGCCTATGTCACTCGCTTGTGGAATAGAGCCATTGAAAACCATGGCGAATCCCGTGTTGTTGCGCTTGACATATCGAAAGCCTTCGACAGAGTGTGGCATGAGGGACTTCAGTCAAGCTTGCTGATTATGGACTACCACCTGGTCTGCGCCAGTGGCTGAACAGCTTTTTGAACGACCGATCTCTGTTCGTTGTAGTGGAAGGCTGTTCATCAGACGTATTTTCAATAAACGCCGGTGTTCCTCAGGGATCTGTTTTATCCCCTACACTGTTCCTGCTGTACATCAACGAGCTGCTGGAAATAACATCCAATCCAATCTACAGCTTCGCAGACGACAGTACATTGATATCGTGCATGGAACCAGGCAAGCCACTATCATCCCAGGAGACGGTACGTCGACGACAGCAGCATGCCTCACAGATCAACGCAGATATCAAAAAAATTGTCGAGTGGGGATTAGTAAATAAAGTACAGTTCAACGTACAGAAAACCCAGGCAACAACACTTACAAAGAAGTCTCACACTGGCTTACCAACATTGGAAATAGAGGGTCACCCCATAGACGAGTCACCTTCCGTCAAGCTTTTGGGGGTCAACATCAACAACAACATGTCTTGGCACGACCACGTCGTCAGTATTGCTAAAGCGGCATCCCAGAAGCTTGGAGTTTTGTTCCGCTGTAGGAAGCTGTACACACCAGAGCAGCTGCTGCTGCTCTACAAGGCACAGATCCGACCACCGCTGGAGTATTGCTCCCATGTGTGGGGATGCGCTCCCAAGCACTCTCTAAAGCTTCTGGATACCATCCAGAAGAGAGCAATTAGACTAATCGGTACGCCTAACCTCACAAAAGACCTCCATAGCCTGGAATATCGAAGAAGGGTGGCTGACCTATCCCTGTTCTACAGATTCTATCACGGAAGATGTTCGAGTGAGCTCTCCCAGGTAATAACAGCAAAGGCCGCCCGAACGAGGAACACTAGAGAGGCTCTGCGAGCTCACCCTTACCAGGTCGAGGTCCCTACTCCACGAACCAGTCTCCTCCAGCATTCCTTCTTTTGGAGAACTTCAACGCTGTGGAACGAGCTGCCAGGGAATTTGTTTCCCGCCGGCTACAACCTGCAGCGCTTCAAATCTAACGTGCACCGACACTTATCCTCTCGCAGCGCTTCTACAGAGGCATAGGCTTTTAGCCTTTGCGGGAGGCTGTCCATAAAAAAAAAATATCCCAACCCTGTATATGTATAACTGTGTGTACCCAGGCCCCTAACGAAAGCTAAAAAAAGCAATATATAAAATTTCAGAGCTTTTTAGCTTTCAAAAATAAGTATAAGTAATATATCTTTTTTGTATATAATACGTATTATGTCCCGAGTACTGAGTCAAAATATAGTGTAAAATAAGATCAAGGCGCCATCTAAAAGGAAAATAAAACACACGTTTCTAAAGTTTTTTCAATCCATTGGTGCTATAATTTCGTATACTTGTTATAGTCGTTTTCTGTTGTTGCCTTTCCGCGCTGATTAATATATAATAATTAATGACGGTGATTTCAGTTGCACGGATTGCATTGAAAATAATAAGTGTTATGCTTAATTTACAATTAGTGTACAGCCAATAGGAAACGCAATGCCAAGACTTGCGCGGCGATTCGATAATTTTAATAAGCGACGTAATTGTTGAAATATATCAACAGCTTGGTAGGATTGCAGTGCTTGCTTATTAAAATATACATCGTAAATTATCACATTACGGGCAGCGTATTGTGAGGAAATTGTTTCCCATGCATTAAAACTGTTAATCATGTAATATTAGTATGTGGCTTAAGGAGACACTACATCTATCACAAGTAGCTTATGGTTATAAGGGTATACCAATGGAGACTGAAATACCCGTTTTACATAAACAACAAATATAATAATATGAAATATTAATAATCTTTTATTTTCCCAATAAGTTTCAGATTTATATAGAAAGAAAGAGATACAGGTACTTAAATTATAACACATTAAGGAGTTCACTTAAATAGTGGTCCTCCTCTCAATCCTTGCTGTTAATAAAGAGAAAAAGTGTAAAACAGAAATTTGCCAACTAAAAAACTAAATCTACAAACTCAACACATCAATACTGTCTGTTGCAGGTCTAAATGTACTTACAAATATTTAGGATATGCTCATGAAATGTTCTTTGTCTCTTTCATGGTTTTAATGACGGCTTCAGTTAGTGGTCAAGTTTGAAAAGTATAAAACAGAAATTTGACATCAGATAAGTCCATGGATATCTTCACGCATTTAAGCCCGCCACAGACACGCATGCTAAACGTACGTTTTACTTGTATAGTCTTAAGTCGTCATGCAAGATGTAGTGTGTGTGGCGTCAAATCGTCCGTCTTAGTTACTGCGTCCGTCAATTGTTTGGCTTGAGCAAAATCGACAGACGGTTGATATTTTCTGTGCGTGTTCCAACTTGCATGAGAAAAAGACTGCATGTCTGCATGCTAATCGCGATTTACTTCCAAATTTGTTAGAAAAATGGCTGATTTGAGACTGATATCGAGAGAGTTTCTTACAGATTTCATAGAGTTATATAGAAAACATGATTGTTTGTGGAAGATAAAGAGTAAAGATTATTCAGATAAGCAAAAGAAAAATGCTGCTTATGACATATTAATTAGAAAATTGAAAGAGATAGAGCCAGAAGCCAACAAGGACAACAGGACAAAACTCCGATCTCATTAATAACCATTTCTTTGTCCATCTGCACCTATTTTTTTGCTTCTTTTTCTTTTTTATAATCAATACGGCCGCCGCAGCTGCTAACAATTTGCTGTGATCGTCCATGTTTGATTTGTAAAACTGAGCGATAAGACGGAATGTCTGTGGACTGTGTCGTCTTCCGTCTTGCATGACTTAAGACTGTACAAGTAAAACGTACAATTAGCATGCGTGTCTGTGGCGGGCTTTAGAACCTGATCTAATTTGTGGTCAAATTTGATGTCAAATTCGGTAGCGCCAACCATAAAATCATATGATACATGTAATGCATTTTGCATACCCGTCTCTGTATAATAATAATAATAATAATAAGTTTTTTCGCTTTTACGTGATCCAGAGAGGAATAAGTAAGAAAAAAACCTGCAAACAAACTACAAATGCGATGCAAAGGTGGTAGCAGGTTGTTATAAGTTATACTTATCTCTTCTAGACTAATTATTATTTACATCAATAAATTTATTACGGCCCGTTGGAACTATCCAATAAGTTGTGCCCTGACACTACAGTTATATTAGAAAGAAAAGTTGCTTCGCAATAATTCAAGAGTTTTACTGTCAAGGCCAAAAAAGAAATACAAATTGAATAGCTCTTGCAAAAAGCGCCAAACCATATGGCAGCGTTGGCAGTACTGCATACTGTCACAAAATGCATGGTTTTCTTCACTTGATGTAAATACAACCACTTTGACCTTGAGTAAGACTTTGGATTAATCCATGAATAAATTCGCGACGAATTCGTTGATGTAAAACGAGTATGAAGGTCGTTTACTGAGGTTTGAGACGCCTTTGCGCTGTATTAAAGAGAAACCACAACTGGTTTTATCAAATTTAGTGGCAGTTCCATGTCACAAAAAGGTTCTATTGCTACTTTGCCGTCTGAACACAAAAAATCATGAAAGTGGAGAACTTAGCAAAGGAACATGACTTCTGGAATGAATAAATGTTTATGAAAATGCAAGGTCTTTATCAGTTTATGTTATAAAGTAAAAAATGTAATTTCTAATCGCGACGCAAGAAAGTGTGAGCCCAGGACTCTAGACTTGTCGTTCTGGGCCTGCCAGCAATTTAAATTCTAATTGCTTACAAATGTGGTTGAAAATTGTAAGATTTCGCAGTAATCCTGAAAATTATAACTGCTCAAAACCAACTACCGCGATTTGTTTAAATTTTAGTAGTTCCTAACTTTTGACCTGCAGTGTATATCAATAAGTCACACAAAACCACCGACTACAAATTTATTTGATGCCCAAAACAGTATCCATCTCATTCCGGAAATGAATGAACTTCAGCTCATCAGTGTCCCAATACGCGCGCGATCGTTCAATGCAAGGCTCTGGCTGTAACCATTTTTGACCCTGTACATTAATAGTTTTTGGCACAAAAACCTGATTTTCGTTTTCTTAAAACTTCAATCTAGAGAAATGTCGATCCATATTTCAGAATAAGTTTATACAGGGTGATTAATGAGACCGTGAATTTAGTCAAAGAACGTCAATTTTGGCAATTTTTTCAAAATTTTCTATTAGGAAATTTCAAAAAATACATCCACATTTCTCTAGAACCGTCCTTTTTCTTCATGCTTATATTTTTCTCAGTTCAGAAATCTCAAAATTAATAGTCCAAAAATGGTTATAGCTGAACCATTGCAAACAGCTCTCATGCACGTACTATAACCTCCTCTTAAAAAATCCGAAACAGGTTCTATCCGGAATTGAAGAATTTTCTAGTGACAATTTCCAAATCACCACGAATATAAGACTGAGCAAAGTGCTATCTCAACGGTTATTCAATTTTATTGATCTATTTTTTTTATTTGCTCTCGATAATATTTGATAGCTTATTGCAGTTTGACAAAATAAGAATATTGGCATTCCCACTGACGTGCTTCCTATTTCATTGACCACAATACTATCAGCAAATTTTGTTGTGGTTTATAGCGGACAAACATGTACAATTTTTATTCACTTTAACAAGTTTATTCAACTTTAATCAATCAATGAATGCACTTCCATTGTGCTAGAGTCAATAAATACATTGTTTAATGGAACATAAATCAACAATAAAGCAGGAAGTCTCCTGAATGTAATATTTGCATTCTTGGAACTCTAGTATGCCATATCATAAAACAGACAAACAAAAGTATAACACTTGACTAATACGAGAGTGAGAAAAGGTGTGAATTCCAGAAACTTATCTTTAATTTACTTGAAATTAGGTTCGTTGCTCACCATGAAAATGGTTTTTAAAGTCCCATCTGTCAAAGTACCAAAAATGAACAAAACTATTTCGCAAATCATTGGCACTGATTGTGTGAGTGTTAGATTATTCGAAATACTGTTCCTGAAAAGGAAATTACTGTATCCTTGTATAGTTGCATTGCATTTGGAGACTTAAGTTAGGATATACAGGCCGTTACTTAATTTTAGAGTGTAATCCCAAGGACACATTTCTGACTCAAATTCAAGTAGAAAAATTCATTCAAGGCCTTGATTTAATCTAGTAAGGCGATAATGCCAAGTTATGCATTTATTCCGAAATATTTTTTTACTATCTGAAGCAATGGAATGTTTTAATAAATTAATAATGTTACATGAACTTTTAATTTCGAGAAACACTTGATGGGCATTGGCAGAATATCAGCGCAAATACAGCATGCAGCAACCAGATGTACCATTTTGTTGGTACCAGTGATTCCAAACTCATCATCATAGTCACAATGTCTTAAGAGACATGTTGGAACTCGTAAAATGTATTAAGTCGGAGCTAGAGTATTGCCGAAACGAATATTATAAATAGTTTTGAGAACTGTAGCTCGTCATCGTTCGCGATTTACTGTTAGTTCAGTGGAGCTTTTGATACTCATATCCAGCAACTATTTCGTCGTAACCACCCAGCGTGTAGGGGAACGGCCGCGCCGCCCACTCGGGGCGTGACCCTGAACTACAAGTTTCTTCATATTATCGCTTCTGTGAATATGTCCGAAAAATGTAAGCATTCTCGTCGACACAATATGGAGGATAGTCTCATTGGATTACCGAGCTCATCCAGTATAGAAACATTTGTTCGATGTATAAGGAACTCTCAGCATTCTCCTCCACGTCCATATTTCAAAAGCATTTATGCATGCGAGCTCGATCTGCCTTTTTACAGTCCTAGTTTCGGGGGCACACAAAAACATGGAGAACACAATAGACTGAACCAGCGGCATTTTGGTAGCTTTAGTGATGTCACGCCATATTCTAGTAAGCTTTATCATGGCCACACGCGCTTGTTGAGTGCGCCGTCGAATCGCATTTTCACAGCTACCCGAATTGTCGATCAAAGAACCGAGGTACACAAAACTTTGAGCTACTTCACAACGGCCTATTGACTTTATTTCTCGATGATTATCATGCTCTCTATCTACGATCATAACCTTGGTCTTGTTGTAGTTAATACCAAGACCATATGCTGCAGTGTGTTGTTCTAAGATGTTTAATAGAGCTACTAGTTCTTCCTGAGAAGCGGCAATAAGGGTTGTATCGTCAGCAGATCTGAAGTTGGATATTTTGCTTCCGCCAATAGTTATACCATCATTCCAGTTGTCCAATACCTGTCTCATCACAAATTCAGAGTAAATGTTAAATGTTAAATGTTGCAAACTACTACCCCCTTAAACCTACTCATAATCGGCAAAAGGAAACGCGCAGTTTAATGGAGATACAAAGCTGGCATCGTCAGCGTTGCACTCAAGAATGGATCTCATTTATAAACGTTGGAACATATCGCTGTGGAGCGGAGGAAGCGTGGAATTATATCCAGAGACAGCAGCGCAACCCAGCGCCTACCTTGATATCTTGAGAAGGCAGCTTTGTAATACACAATGTTGCACGACATCCGATTCGTCGGTGTATATATGTACTTATGTGTGCATAAAATATGCGCGCTGTGTATGCACTTTATTAAACAATGAATAACTCTGCTCGGGCTGTGTGCATGAATTTGGATATACTCGCCGACAAAGTCGAGCATTCTGAACGAAAATGACACAAACAGTAGGCAGTCCAGGCACGTACCCAAGATTTAGTTTTGAGGGGTCCAGATTGCACCTTTTAATTTTACTTGTCCAGGAAAAACATGGTCATGAATGTCAGGGTGAGAAAATTTTATAATTCGAAAAATAATATTATCCTACAGTGTAGTTAAAAATGCAGAACTGACGCCATAAAAGGCAAAGAGAAAGCTGAAACCCTAGCCTGATCATAAATCGCTACCCGACTGATATTGTCTTCTCAACAACTTACATAGTTTCACAAGAACTTGGGCATACTTTTACTATTTCAAGATGTTCGCCATATTGAAGTAAGGTTCAATATCGCATATAATGTTTGGGGGTGGTAACAACTTGAAAGCACCGTCCTTCTTGTCGAAAATGCACTAAACACAGTACAAAGTAAAGAGGTGTTGTGATTTGTTTTGTGATTGTGCATAGATTGTGCATAGGTGAGTTTATCTCACAGAGTACATAATTCTACTAATTGTCTGGTCGTTTATTGATATATTGATTTATTTCATTAATTCATTTGAGAACTTTTAGAACTATAAGACAATTGATAAACTTTGATACACACATTTCTATCATTAATGGTTCTATAATTCAACTACTGAATGTCTGCGATATGATAACAGATAACCATCTCGAAGTACGTCGCGAGTAGACCCTTCGTGCTGAACTAGCACAAAGGAGTGGATACTTTGCGGGTGGCCCCCTAGTATCTTGGTGAGTTGGCCTCACAGTTATCATGATAATTATCCGCCCTAGTGATCGGAGCTCTTGGAGAGGTATTTCGCGTGTTGAACCTTAATACCAAAGACCCAAGTGCTGCTCGAGTTTTGTTATATGATTTTTGTATAATTATACAGTATATTGTTTCATCTTTTATTTTATTGTATGGCCACATAAGATGTAGATATGATTTTATCGACTTGGTGTTAAAGGATATATTTGCTGTGTTATCTATTTATATTTGTGTGTTTATTCATTCTTCCTGTTTTATCAATCACGCCAGCATAAAATAACGACATGTTCTTTAATTTAACATATGTTAACCCATTTCTTTTTATTTATCATTCTTCAGTGAATTGGTTACTCAGGTATTTTTTAATTTAGTTTACAGAGTGTCGCGTCGAGTGCTTTTCCTGATACAGGCCCAACCTTCTATCGATCTTAAATTAGGTAGTTCTAGTGAGTTATTGCTTAAATATTTAATTTAACCTAATTTATTTTGGTCATTTGTTTATTGATTGAATTGCTGCCTTATTAAATGTTTTTAAGACACGCCCAGAATGATCATTTAATCATGCTTTTTTTTTATTTATCTCCTACATGAATAAAATATTACTCGACTCACCGATGAGCTCAATAAAACAATGGCTTATATAAACATAAGTTTTTCTTTTGACAGCTCCATGGCTACTGCAAAAGTATTATATGAGGCAAATTGAGAAATAAATGAAAACTGATGGACCTATGTGAACAGGTATGGACATTGAGACGCTTTGAGACTGGTCAACCACCTCTACCTAGAGGAATTCCTATAAGAAGCAGAGAATAAACGTAATTGATGTGACGAAGGCAACCTTACAATTTTAGCAATTTACAGAAATGTTTTTCCATAAACCGGGTTCAGCAAAGGTGGAGAACTTTGAATTTAAAATAAAAATAGAAATTGCAGAATCGTTGATTTGTTTACAAAAATTATACATGTACTCTATACCCATTACTTCTGCGCTCCACTGGCACGATTCATAATAACCATACGCGTTTTCCATCCTTGCCACGGTGGTAATACTGTGTCAAAATTCCATTAAAATCAATTCAACAGTTTCCTCTTTTCACAATAAAGCAATACTCGTATATCTACACCAGAAAAAAGTCCTTTGGTTTCTGTAATAGGCAAGACAACGTTCGGGTGGACCTAAAAAAGTTATTTATGTCACCAGGTCTTCCTTCACAGGTCAGTGGACAGTCTATTATGAAAGCAACAATTTTTTCAATTTTATAACCCCCCACCCCCCAACCACCCCTATTTCACCCCTACCCAAAACAATAGAAAATGATCAGGAATCCCTAAAACGCCTAAAAACGAAGTTTGAGCAATATTTTTTTTGTTTTTTGATAATTACTCCGCCGCCTATGTACCGATTTTCAAAATTATAGGAACATTAGCTACTACGACCCCACAGCATATCGATGCACACATTTCATCGCAATCCATGCAGCTGTTGCTGAGATTACGTGGCTAGAAAAACGCGTACAGACAGACCGACAGACAGACAGACAGACTGACAGACACACAGACCGACGAAAATGAATAATGTGGATTTTCGTTATGTAGACATCATAAAACGCCCAAAAAGTGTATTATCTCAAAATCGAACATTTTCGCGATCACAATACTCCCCTCACCTATCGGTGTGGGAAGTAAAAGTAAGCAAGATTTTTTTTTGTGCCCACAATCCTAACGCGGCAGCTTGGTAACGCTGGCACACTGACCGCTGAATCGCTGATAAACCGGTATACCCTTTGTACAGATAGCAAGTAAAGAATCCTAAAAATCACGGCACTCATGTAAAGGCATAATATAAATAGTTACTTTGTTTTGGTTGATCGTTTCAGGTTAATTGTTATAGTTTTGAATGAATTTTGGGTTTTAAAAGTGTATAAGTGTTAAAAGACTATTTCATCGTGTTTGTGAACACAGTAAAGAATAACAACGCAATCTTGGTCACACTCACATGCCTGTTAGAATATGCGCGTTGCTTTTTCTATCCTATTTGAATTCGTTGACTTGATTCCACATTTTCTCATCCACTGAATACAGGTCCTCGCCTGTTGTCAAGCAGTGTATCTCGTTATTGAAATATGCGATCCCGGTGCAATTAGTATGTTATATTGTACGTATATGCGGGCATACAGTCGCCGGCTAAATGCAGCTCGCAATTATGAATTGTTTGTTTTGCATTTCGACTGCATTTTACTTTTAATTAGCCGAGTCGATGTATGAATCGGCCAGTGTCGAATAGCGGAAAGGTTATTCGTTGTAACCTTATTCTGCATTTGATATCTTGCATACAGGATGTGTCGGTGTCCAGTTACTAAACGTTTATCAATTGAATCTAGCAGATTAGGCGAATACATATTAACACTATTAATGCTGATAATAATAGTTGGATGTCTGAAGGTTGGAATTTTGTTTATTTCCAACTGATTCTTATTTAACCCTTCGTTAGTCGCGTGGGCTACAGTGATACACCACGCGCAATTATATATGCACCAACCCTTTATCCCACAGGTGGCTCTTGAGTCCGTTACAGTACCTTTCGACAATGTTCCCAACTAAACGTTCAGTTGATCTGTTGTATTTATAGTAAGATTATCGCAAGACTATCAGTGCCGAAATACAACTGGGCTACAATCGTAGATCGCGCGACTAAACGCGTTACAGTTCAGCGTGGATTCAGTGTTTCCTGTTTGTGATTTTTTTCCCAAAAAGAAAGGTTTTAAAAGTTGTTTAGACACATTTTCATCATGTTACTATAACTACAAGGTGGCTGTGGCTTGATGGGGCTGCCCCCCAGAAATCAGAAATATATTATGGGACATCCAAAACTTCTTCTGTGGTTATATTTGAGAGACATTTCTTTCTAAATCACACGCGCTTGAAATAATACTGTTATTGACGTTTCGGCTGCTTCGGCTCCTTTCACAGCTTCAAGGTAAAAAATTTGGCAAAGAACATTTTTGAAGTTTGAATCATCTTTTATCAGTGAACAAATGCACTTTGCGCTTATAAGGCTAATAATTCTGAAGAAGAAATAAATAGATGTAACTTTTTAGAAAACATAGCATGGGGGCTCATTAAACCGCAAATTGACTATAGATCTATAATTGACACATTACCGGTTCAACTAAAAAGGTGAGCACACGCTTTTCTGCCAACTGAGAAAAGGTATCCTAGACCTCCTCAAAATCGACCAAGAAATCTCGTTGGATGTTGCTCATACTATCCTCCAGCCAGAGACAAATCAGCAAGCAAGTTTTGTGCAAATTGCGGTAAATACGCGTGCATAGATCACATCCGAGACATGTGTTGCATGAATGTGTAGAAAAATGTATCTGTACCATCTTTTTTGAAAAAGTACTGGTCAGAGCTATGCTTTTTTGATTTTCTATTTGCGTCTATATATTTGCAATGAAAGAAATGTGAAAATTATCGCTTGTACCTATAAGCACAAATAATAACTATATATTTGCAATGAAAGAAATGTGAAAATTATCGCTTGTACCTTTAAGCACAAATAATGACTACATGTAAATAACGGTATAAAACTACTTTGACGTGCGTTTCTATTATAATCTCCTTTGTTTTATCATTTGGGTTAAATATTTTAATTGTTTGTATAACAAACACCATAAACTGAATTAGAGTGCAGAAATTGTTTTTAACAAAACTACTATGAGTAGGATATCAAAACTAAAAAATGGGCTACATATGTAGATCACGCGACTAAACTCGTCACTCGAGTACACGCGACTAATGTAGGGTTAAGGATTCTTGGTTTTTTTACATGGTATTTGGCAGAAGGTTATAACCAAACGTCCTACACGTATAGATAAGTCCATTTCAAAGATATTTTATTAATAGACTATGCATTGAATATCCCAGATATTTTTATATCATTGCTGTTGTAATATTTCGAAGAATTTAAAGAAATGTATATTTTATCTTCTGTATTTATTTTTTAAGTCTCTTTGAACTAATCTTTTGGGCGTTCTTGATCAGCAGAGTATCCCAAGTGAAGAAATAAATATTCAGAATTACTACCGAAATTATTAGTTGTGAGCTGAAATTACTATGAAATATTTTAAAAAAATTGGGAAGGTAAATTTCAAGTTCTTGAACAGCTTTACCGCATTTATGTATTCTTTGACATCAATTTAAAAATAACCTCCCTAATCTTTTCAACATGTTTGATACAAATGTCATCTGACGCTTATTTCGGTAGTATTTGTGGCTAATTATTACTTCACTTGAACAAGGATACTCTGCAGATCAAAAAAAAACTAAAAAATCCTCTAACAAACTTACCGAATGTACTACAAATAAGAAAAATCTTGGGGATGTGGCCAAAATTATGAAAAAAGACTACGGGTTACTGCATAAAGGAGACTCTGGTGTTAACTGCCAAGCTTTCGACAATATCTATTGCAAGCTTCAAGGCTTTAACGTTGAGGTTTGCTAGTAAAAAACAGAACTTTGCATTGAGTCCCGTACTATAAATGCGAGTTCTTAAACTAAAACGTCAAAAACTGTTTGGTTTATCTACGGTAAAAATATCGAAAGTTGCATAATTATGATAATCACAACAGTTTGATTGCCAGGGGGTGGGTTGATCCACCGGTTAGGGTCGAGGGCTCGTGCCTGGAAGGTCCCTGGTTCGATTATCGTTGCAGGCGGAAATTTATCTTTGGTCTTTCAATGAAAAATAAATATCCATAAAAAAAGCTCAGCGAAGAATCCCCACCTGAGCCTATACTGTTGGGTTCTAATTAACAGTGCTGTTCCTAAATGGCTTCGGGAAACAGTAACAAAGCCTACACAGAACACGAGGCTAATGATCAGAGCAGTCGATGTCGATGATACAGAAGTAAAAAAAATGTTCATCGCCTAGTCCGAAAACGAACACGCTAATGTAAGTTTACCTAGTTATATATTTGCAAATCAAAGCCTAAATAATAGATAGGTACTCTGCGATATGTACAAGACAAAACGTGTTGATAAAATAGAAAAGAAGTAATTTGGAGGTACATGCGTCTTCGGCCAGCTCATATTACACACAGTCGACTTTTTATAAATGCACTGAGCAACCAGTTGGGGTGTACAGGGTGTCCCATTTTGGGCACTTTTACGGGGTATCTCGGTTATTTTTGAAGATAGAGAGTTGCGGTTTTCGCAACAGTGTACTACTCTTTTGCGAAAATAAAGATGCCGTTAACAAAATTATCATGGCCCTCTTGGTTTTTGAGATACATGGTGAAATCGAAAACTATGGATTTTGGGGCCACCCTCGTAACTCGGTTGTTTTTTATCCTATTGAAAAGTTTAAAAAAGGGTCTTATAGAATTTTTTCTTTAGAATCCAGGGGTGCAGTTTGATTTTTTCTTGCTCTAATCATTTTTCAGTTATGACGCAAACATTATATTTTTTTTTAATTGAACACCCTGCATATTATTTTTGAAGTCAACCGGAAATGATTCAAGCTTTTCAGAAATATATATTAGTATTAAGCTATTTTGAGAATTGCGCTCAAAATTTAATTTTTTCATTTTTTAGTTTATTTGTAGCAGTAGGCCATGATTAATCAACTACAAATAATGAGCATCTAAGTAGTTATTACTCTACAAGAGATGCTAATCAAATTCGAAGAAACAGAATCAAAATACCTTTTGTTTTAAATAATAATGTCTCATTAAGGTGATTGTGTTATTATAATATTGCGTAGATAGTGGGCTATGACTCATCTATTAAAAACAAAAAAGCAAATCTGTAAAAAATTTGCGAGACTGTCAGTTTTTATTCATACTTTTATTAAATATAGCTTAGTTATTTCAGTGCTTCTTTTTAATTATTGTCAGTTTTTTATAATGAGGGCAGCTTAGGTACCCGGAGAGACAGCAGATATATTTGCTCGTCTAAAAATAAATATAGTTAGGTACGTATCCTTTATTCAACCACATTCTAAAACTTATTTCAGGGAGAATAGGGAGCAAACGGAAACAAACGTATTAGGTTACATAGAAGCAACGCCTTCATCATCTTGTAAGCATATAGAAGAAGCTGTAGGGGTACCAAAATCAACTGCAGAAAGAATTCTGAAACAACACAATTACCTACTATTCATACAACTTTAAGGTACTTCAATATTTGCACAGGATCCAAGTTTGGGGATATTTAATCGCCATAACACAAAGGAAACCAATAATTCTTTGAAATGCCATTAAAAGAATAAGAAGTTTTGCCATAGATTTGCATTCGAGAAAATAGTCTCCAACTTGAACCAACATCTCTAAAAGCTCCTCGATGTTTTTAGTTTTTATTTTGATTCAAACTCACATTTAGTATTGTGTTGATATTCTTCAGATATAGTGTTGTTTGGTTTTAAGCAATGTAATAGTGGACTAGAATAAGTTAAATTTATTGAACATTATCACAAATAGTAGTTAATAGCGTATAAAATACAATTAAATGATTGAATTTAAATGTATTAAGTATCTTATATCTTAATAATTGTTTACTTGGATATTGTTTTTAATAGATTAGTCATGGCCTACTGCTACAAATAAAGTAAAAAATGAAATGATCAAATTTTGAGCGCAATTTTCAAAACAACTTAATACTAGTATGTATTTTTGAAAAGCTTGAATTATTTCCGACTGACTTCAAACATAATATACAGGGTGTTCCATTTAAAAAATAATGTTTGCATCATAATTTAAAAATGGTTAAAGAAAGAAAAAAACAAACTACACCACTGGATTCTACAGAAAAAATCCTATACGCCTCTTTTTAAACTTTTCTATAAGATAAAAGACAACCGAGTTACGAGGGTTGCCCCAAAAACAATAGTTTTCGATTTCACCCTGTATCTGAAAAACCTAGAGGCCATTATAATTTTGTTGATGGCATCTTTAGTTTCACAAAAAAAGTAGCAAACTTTTCGTGGAAACCGCAACTCTCTATCTTCAAAAATAACCGAGATACCCCGTAAAAGTGCCCAAAATGGGACACCCTGTACAAAATTGCCGGCAGACAAACATCGGCAACTATATCAGCAAATTCCGGGGCTATAATAGAAAGCATTAAGTGACTGGGGGGCTAGCGTTCGTCAGCCCTAGCGGAAGGCTACATAGATGAATCAGAAGATATAAGTGTTGCCACCAGAATATTGGGCCAGGAAGTAGTTGGTGCTAGCTTGGTCCGAGGCAGTAGCAATGATGAAACATCAAGAGTATTGCAGATTGAAAACTGCGCTTCCACTCCAAGCCTTCCAAGACTTCCTCGGGCATGCATTTCTATAATAACTAAGAATCTGTTTTCAATATTCAATACTACACTAATAATTAGAATAATTAAAATTAATAATTCTGTTTTAAGGTTAAAGTTAAATTCTTCTTCTTTGAATGAAGCGTTGTTTGCATCTAGCATGATATTTACTTGACCGAATGACAGCAACAGTTGAGTCCAATAAAGTGGTGTCCAATAAAGTACTCAATCATGGAAACTAAACGAATTCAGAAATCAAGTGTTTATGATGCAGTCGAATACAAATGTTTAGTGTCCGACAGAAACTGCTTTTTAAGGCCGAAACCGAAACCGAATTTCGGCTTCCGTCTCAGTGTCGGCCGGAACCGAAACCGAAACATCAATACAACGTCAGTCGTTTTTTCGTGGGAATAAAAATGAGTAACATATCATCAGTACTATCACACACATTATTTCAAATAAGTTATTTCTACTTTTTGAAATAAGGAGTCAACCTGAACCAAATATCTATTAAAGAACTAAATAACTTTCTAAAGTTTGGTCATTCTTTATAACAATCTTATGAATTAGCTGCCTTAGAATTACATTTCAGAAGTACCTAGGTACTAAGTACAACAACTAAATATTTTTTAAAATAAGCAGTTTTCTCTGAATTTAAGTCACTATTATGAGCTCCATTGATCTACAACTGTTGTTGATTGTCAGTATTCATAATTGAACAATCTAATATTGTAGCGAGAAACAATAATTTGTCAACCTTCTCGCTCAGCAAATTGCTTCTTCGGTCTGAATAAATTTGACGAGCAGCCGACATGAATTTTAGACAGAAACGGACTAGAATTCCAGTAAGAATCAATATCTGCGTTTATTTGCAACCTTGACTCTGACTCTTACCTTGTGATAATGTATTACCATCACCTACACAGCAACGTGACACTTCGTCGCCTGCAGATAAGTGCCCCGAGAGCGTCCGATCGCAGTGGGAAATCAATCGAATTCAGCTTCGGTTTCGGCCGTAGTTTCGGCTGAATGGCAGCCGAAACCGAAACTAAACCGAAACCCGTCGTCTTGCCGAAACTAGTCCGAAACTAGGCCGAAACCGAAACAAAAACCGAATGGTTGGTCAAACGCTACAAATGATATTTATTTTATACCACATGTCGATCAAATATTGCGAAGATAGTACGGATATCGCCATACTGCTTTAAAATAACACAACAATAACATTAAAATATCCTACAACCGAAGTTGATGCGACTTCTTCTCAGCGTTTATCATTGGTTTCTGGAAGACTAAGACGAAGGATATGCATTTGACATTTCAAGCCAACTTTCTACATCCCAGCTTATGGCTCATATTCATTCCCAATCCCTTTGACTTTCCATTATGCTAGTTTTCATCGATGAACTCATTGTAATACACATTTTTCCATGTCAACAAATTGCTTACATTGTAAGCTAATTAAAACATACCGGAATAGGTTGCTAATAATGATAATAATGTATTGTTAACGACACGAGGCTGATACCTGTCACGGTTAAGTAAATGTTTTTCATGCAGAGGTCATATGCTTAATTTTCCGATACGGAAAGCTAAACAGCAGTAATAATTAGCTTAATTACAGTCTTCGTTAGATATGCGAAAAGTGTACAGAAAATACAATTCGGATTATAAGCGTTTACCTGCTATATTAAATGATTCCAGCTTCAATATTTGAGACAGATGTTGAGCACTGGGCACGGTAACAAGATATTGTTGCTATACCTATACATACATACATAAATTTCATTTGGGGTGATTTTTACCCAAAACCTACGTGCACGAAGTTAGTCGATTACAATTCACAATTTTATCAAAGATCTAAGTATATTACATGTCAACATTATAAGCTTATCTAAGGTTTATAAAAAACGTAAGCCAACAACTGTCTTCAAAGGTAACGAAGTTTCTGATTGCTTGGAAACTAATATGCGGAGTTTTACTCCGCTGCAGAGAAGCTGTATACACCAAACCAACTACTGCTGCTCTACAAGGCACAGATCCGCCCATCTCTGGAGTATTGATCCCATGTCTGGGCATGCACCCCGAAACAAGCACTCTCTAAAGCCTCTGGACACTATCCAGAAAAGAGCAACGAGACTAACCGATACGCCTAACCTCACAAAGGAAACCTCCACAGCCTAAACCATCATCGAAGAAGATTCTATCACGGAAGATGTTTGAGTGAGCTCTACACCAAAGGCCGTCCAAACGAGGAATACTAGAGAGGCTCTGCGAGCTCGTCCTTACCAGGTCGTTTAGGTGTAAATCACCATTTTCGGTATAAGTAGATATCAGGAAAAAATTGAATATCGCAGAGATTATAAAATTTGAAAGGCTGTGACTTTGCCGTATTACTAAGCATAAAATGCATCAGCTTTGATGAGACTGTTAAATTTAAATCACGTTTATGCTTGGAGAAATCGGTCGATTAATGAAGGAAACTTCGATCAGCGATAACTTGACTTTTTCAAATGGGAATGCCTAATTTTTTGTATACGGTTAAACGTAGAATTTGATAACCTTTCTAATGATATAAGGTTGTGAATATCAATCTCTGGTAGTTTTCATTTAATTTTAAATTTTCAAACAAATCGGCGTTTTTCAATTTTTCTAACTATAAGCAACGTAGCAGGCCATGAAATATAAACAAAAACATGTTCAGGTAGAAGAAAACAACTAACTTAGCTGAAAAATATACACGAACTAGACTAAAGGGACAAGATTATAACCAATCTCCAGTATTCCTTCTTTTGGAGGACTTCGACGCTGTGGAATGAGTTGCCGGGGAATTTGTTTCCTGATGGCTACAACTTGCAGCGTTTCAAATCTGACGTGCGCCGACACTTATCCTCTCGCAGCGCTTCTACAGAGCCATAGGCTTCCGGCCTTTACGGAAGGCGGACCATAAAAGAGAGCAAAAAAATCTGATGATTGATCATCACCGTACTTTTATTATTAACCCAATTTGATGTCACAGAAGACTAAGATCCCCTAAAACGAGGCTCCGATGTCTTCTGATTATCAATGCATTCCCCTGAATATACCGATCTTCAAATACTGCCCACTTTTCCCGGTGTCAAAATTTCATCACAGAGTGGCTAGTAGTTTCTAAGTGTAATAATTTTAAAATGTATTCCCTTCAAAATGATGTATCACAAGCAAAGAGTAGGTGTTATAGTTACCTACTCTTTGTCACAATTATGGTGGTCTCATTAAGATTTTGAAGTACTAGGGTTAGGACGTGTTACGGCGATTTTTATCTTCTTTTCATTTCAGAAATAAAGAGGAGGTGGCAAATTTTTGCTGGGACACACTGTATATTAATACCTAAACATTCTGGTCTTATTCCTCGAAAAATGTACTCATTATAAAAAATAATTACACCTCTGGCTCATCCATTCTTGACGTTACCTTACAAAGCTGACTCGCAAGTGAAAAACAAAATGATTTACGCCGGACTGAATCTAACATTTCTATCTCCTCGTTTTGGTCTCTGGAGAGTCCTTCTTTGAGCAGAACGATTCCTCAATGCACTTACAATTTATTGTTGCCATCCTCTATATTATTGCCGGTGACAATATACCGTATCTTCTCATCCTCCGCGTGTAGTTTGTATCAAGATTTATGGAGCATCCATTCAGAAAAATCCAATGCGTGCATCGAGGTTTGTTTTTTGTAGTTGATGACCGATCAAAAAGTTTCCCACATGTCGGGTTTTTAGTTTCCCTGTAGGATTATTAAGCCATATATTTTCTCGACTTTCTTACGATGTACCTGACGTCGTTAGAATACTAACGGGTCTGTTACGTGTGTTCGATTGATATGAGATGATCTTCCAGTGGCGTAGAATTGGCAATTCTCTTGTAAATAAATAGCTTTTTACAGCCCAACGGCACAACATACAGGGTGAGTTTTTAGTACTGGCTCGGTCGATAACTCCACTACTGAAGAAGATAACGAAAAAAGTTGTATATAAAAGTTGTAGCCACGGATATGCTCCTTGCTCAGAAAATATTTAGATTTATACAGGGTGATCCATAACTACGTGGTGATGCAAACATGTATTTTTTTGAATGAGACACCCTATATATTATCCCATTTTTAGATTCTACTAATAATTTCCCTTCTCACAAGTCACAATAAAAGGTATTATAACATTATACCGGGTATTCCAAAAGTTATGACCATTTTACTTCCCACACCGATAGGTGAGGGGAGTATTGTGATCGCGAAAATTTTCGATTTTGAGATAATACGCTTTTTGGGCATTTTATGATGTCTACATAACGAAAATCCACGTCACTCATTTCCGTCGGTCTGTCTGTCTGTCTGTCTGTCTGTCTGTCGGTCTGTCTGTCTGTCTGTCTGTCGCTTTTTTCTAGCCTCGTAATCTCAGCAACCGCTACATGGAATATGATGAAATTTGGGCAGCGATATTCTGTGGGGTCGTAGTAGGTAATGTTCCTATAATTTTGAAAATCTGTGCATAGGCGGCGGAGTAATTAGCAAAAAACAAAAAATTAAATATTGCTTAAACTTCGTTTTTAGGCGTTTTAGGGGTTCCTGATCATTTTCTACTTTTTTTTGATGGGGGTGAAATTGGGGTGGTTGGGGGGTGGGGGGTTGTAAAATTGAAAAATTTTTCGCTTTCATAATAGACTGTCCACTGACCTATGAAGGAAGACCTAGCAACATAAATAACGTTTTTAAGTCCATCCGAACATTGCCTTGCCTATTACAGAAACCAAAGGACTTAGAATTTTTCTGGTGTAAACATAGAATTTTTCTGATGTAAACATACGAGATTATTGTTTTAGATCGTTCTATATTATGTTAGGAGGAAACTGTTGAATTGATTTTAATGAAATTTTGAAACAGTATTACTACCATAGCGAGGATGGAATACGCGTATGGTTTTTATAAATCGTGCCAGTGGCGGCGCAGAAGTAATAAAAAAAACTAAAAAATTATAAAAACTGCTAAAACTTCGTTTTTAAGCATTTTAGAGGTCCCTGATCATTTTCTGCGTTTTTTTGGGTGGGGGTGAAATTGGGGTGGTTGGGGGGTGGGGCGTTGTAAAACTGAAAAGTTTTTAGTATTGATAGTGGGCTGTCCATTGACCTGTGAAGGAAAGACCTAGCGGCGTAAGACAATTTTAGGAGGGGGGGGCTAGCGATTATTTGGATGCAAGGGATCTCAGACTTAAGCTTCATGCTATGGAAAAATAATAAACTAGTATCACCGTAATGTGTGGGAAGTACTGAGTCAATCAACTTGACTCCATTTTTTATATTCAAATCGCTGTCAAACGAACGTACTGCATATCAGAAAGTAATGAATCAAAAATTATTTTTTTACATGGAAAGATGAAAAATATCCTCTAGTTTCACAATCGGCTATAAAGAAAGCCCCGCGACGCATATTCGTATACAGGTGATGCAGAATGCAGAATCCAGATTTTCTCTCTTTTTTTAATGTAATCTCCAATATTTTATTATGCCAAACAATTGCTTTCAATATGCTCTTTCATCTTTGTATAGTACTTGTTTTACCTACGTCCATCATTTTCCGAGATATTTTGATTTTTCCGTAAATTTTAAATATAGCTTCTATTTGTGTACTGAAATTTATTTATTTTGCGAACGTACTATTGAATTTGTTTTTTATTTAACGAACAACTAAATTATAAGGTCATGATAGTATTCGATGAAGTCAAAACCCTGAATCATCGAGATAATAAAGTCAAGTATGCTGAGGAAACAATTTTGTAGGCGTGATGCATAATATATCAAGCAGATTTATTAGGTAGGCTTTGAACAATTGACAATTCTTATAACCTACTCAATAGTCCCGTACTGTGTGAAAGACGAGCTTTAAAAATTAATTTTTCCATCGAGGGTATTTAGGAGAATCTTTGAGAAATTGCCTGCTTGCCTCTAGAATATATCAACTATGAACACCAACATCCAGATCCGGAAGGGAGTCACTCTAAAACTAATGCGTTTGAAAGATTGAAGAATCGTTTTATTTGGACTGTGTCGTTCAATATTTCATAGCCTACCTGACAGATCTGCTTGATAATTATGCATGACGTCTATAAAATTGCTTCCTCAGCACACTTGACCTATTATAATATCTCGTTAATCCAGTGTTTTGACTTGATCACTTATATTTTGGTTGTTTGTTAAGCAAACATAAAATTTGATAGTATTTTCTCAAAATAAATAAATTTTAGTAAACAAATAGATGGTATATTTAAAATTTGTAGAGAAATCGAAATATCTCAGAAACTAATGAATACAGCCATAATAAGTGCTATACAAAGATGAAAGAGCATATTAAAGGCAATTCTTTGGTATAATAAAATATTGGGGGTTACATTTAAAAAAAGAAAGAAAATCTAGATTTTGCATTCTACATCACCCTGTATACGAATATGCGTCGCGGGCTTTTTTTGTAGTTGGTTTCAAAACTAGAGAATATTTTTTATTCATCCGTGTTAAAAAAATGATTTTTGATTCATCTCTTTTTGATATACAGTACGTTCATTCGACAGGGATTTGGATATAAAGATGGTCATAAAGTTTGAAATACCCTGTATAATGTAACAATACCCTATATTGTAAGAACGTAAATCATTAGTAGAATTTGAATATGGAATAATATATAGGGTGCCTCATTTAAAAAAGTGCTTGTTTGCATCACCACGTAGTTATGGATCACCCCGAGGATCACCCTGTATAAATCTAAATATTTTTTGAGCAAGGAGCATATCTGTAGCTACAACTTTTATATACAACTTTTTTCGGTATCTTCTACAGTAGTAGAGTTATCGACCGGGCCGGTACTAAAAACTCACCCCGTATAATGTATGAAAGTAATTGGATTAAGTGTGATTTTTTATCCGTAGCTACAGATTCACACTTGTGAGTGTCACATGCAGGCCTAAACCAAGAAAGAACTACTCCAAACGTATGGAAGAAGAAAAACTAATTAAGAATGTCGGTAGAAAAGCACATGGAAGAAAAAGAAAACGCAAGCCTGTGTAGAAATGGATGGAATCTAATTTAGAAAATATAAAAAAAAGAGGATTGATAAGCGGGAGATCAATGCAAGAGACAGAAAGTAATGTAAATGTTTTTTTTTACTGACACAGAATTTAAAAAAAAATGTAACACAAAATCACTCATCTAAATGTGTCGTGAACGCTAATAATAAACATTATATTTGCTTCACAATGACATTAGTTTTAGGAGTGTCAGTCGTTGGTACAGTTAAATCGATTACATAGTCGAGCAAGTTCGCAAGCATACAAGTCCGTGGCTCGTACTCAGATCGAAATCAAATCATGCAATTTCGGAAATAATTAAATGTTTGCCTTTTTGATCGAACCTTGAAATTGACCCTCTTGGGTGAACCCAAATGTTACCGAACTCAAATCGACTACGTCTAGCTGTACCCTCCAACCGACGAACTTTCTCCTCTTTGCTCTTCTTCTTCCTTCCATTCTTTTCCTTCCCTTACTCCTCTATGACTTTGTGTGGTCTCTGGGTAATCAGACTTGACGGACGATCGACCGACATGACCGTAGCTAAGAACAAGGGTCCACTGGACCTCTCTGATAAGCAATGACGAATTGTGTTAGAATTTTTTAAAATAGAGGATAAGCTTTGCGTCTTCAACTTTAAGTGACATACTTTCATGAATCGCCCCTATATTTCTTTTATTGAACATGACATGACAGGAGAACAATGTCCTAACTTTAACTAAACGAGGAGACAATGAAAGGTCTTTGAACACGGTGCTGGAAAAGTGGTTATAGTGGAGTACCATAAATGATGGAGGTCAGTTTCCATTGAACAACTCACCTAATTCATGTAGCGCTATTCTAATTGGGCATTTTCCAAAAAAATATGTTGACGGCAATTTGATGTTATCTCTCCAAAAACTACTAACGAACATTTTTACTTTTTTCTGTTAACACGAAGTTGGAACTGGCCTTCAAAATTTCAAAAATAAAATTTCGCGCCCAAGATGTGACATGTGACTAAAGGGCTGTTCGAAATTACGGTTCTATCACAGTCCCAGAACTGTTTTGATCATTCCCCGCCCATCTTGTGATTCTAGGATCGATGATTGGTTTATACGCTGGCGGACCAACCAATCAACGTCTTTAGACCTGTAAAATGGGCGGAAAAACAGTTCTGGGACGGTGGTAGAACCGTAATTTGGAACAGCCCTATAATAGATCTTAGCTTGACGTCATGGAATCATCCTTAGAATGTGGCTCTACCGTCTAACAATGAGGGCAGATCTCCTTTTCTCTCTGCTTCTTATTGACATTCACATATGTGCATTTACATCTGATTTTTTAGACGCATAAACGATTTTTTTTTTGAAATTGTCTGACAGAGTGACTGAGTGACTAAGTGACAGAACCATAACCTTCGGCAAAATGATTATGACATGAAAATTAATTTGCATTCAATATAAAAGTGGGAACCTAAAAACACGTAAAGCTTACCTCTATAAAAAAAATCCTGTTACGCTGAATGCAAAATATAGTCACATTCCAACTACGTCCGAAATGAAAGCTCCATTCGGTGGTTAATGCTAGAGTATTTTGTTTGGTTTATACGATTTTGAAATACTTGGCTGTAAAATATTAGCCTATTTGTTGTTATTATTCAAGAAATAATATATAAAGCAGTCTTAAGTGGTAATTATTTTAAGATAACGTTATGGAATAAAAAGTCTGTTTAGGGTTAAAGAGATCATCTTCCCAATGCGACTGTAGATTTTCTGCCTGTACGGAATTTTCTTCTTCTTAGTGTACCGATAATGAAAACCAGCAACATGCTTCTATATCCTGTGCTTTCCTGAGTAGAGTATGAGAATCCAGTCCCGTCCTGTCACTGACATCTGTGTCAGATTTTGCCTTCGATTATCAGTTTCGAAAGAGCACATTTATTATTTATCATCTAAGATGATAGGTTGCTTTTATCTTCTTTATGGTGGTTAAGAGATCACGTTCCTTGTTTATTCGCCGCAGGACTTCGATATTTGTAACCCAAGGTATTGTTAACATTCGGCGGTATACCCACATATCTAAAGCTTCCATTTCTATTCATTATACTGATCTTCATCGACCACAACTCCATACAGAAGCATCGAGAAAATATAACATTTGACGAAACTATATCTTATTTGGGCATTCAGACTTTTCTCGCTTAGCATAGCATAGCTTAGCATTTTCAAAACATGTTGTTCCAGCCATTTGGATTCTTGTTCTTATTTCGATATCTAGAATGAAGTCCTTTGTAATCCAGGAACCTGAATATCTGAATTTCTGAACTCTTGGTATAGACGTCCGTCAGCGTTCACGTCTGCTATCTACCTGATTTGGATTTCTACTTATCACCATGGTCTTTGTCCTATGTTTATTTATTTGTAGTCCCATCTGATTATCTATACTGAAGCTACATACTTTGTCGGTTAGTCCTTGAAAGCCCTCAAAACTGTGTCATCGGCATATCTTAGTTATTTATTAGTCTAACGTTAACTTTTTTGCCGTCTTCGGATCCATCAAGCGCTTGCTCCAATATTGAAGAGCATGAGGCTGAGCATGCATTTCTGTCTAACTCCGCGCTTTATAGATACAGCTCTTGTCTCCTCATTTTCTAATCTTATTGAAGCTATGTGGCGTTCATATAAATTCTGTCTTATCTTTAGATTGGGCCCTACAAAATGCTAAAGGGTTTCCCAAGAAGGATTTTTAGTTTTATCGAAACCTACAGGAGGCAGATACAGCTCAGTATTTCATACCCTTTTAAAGTAAACTTGCTTTAAGAACCTTATTAAGGCAATGATGTAAGCTCCACACCCGCCGGGGGGGGGGGGGGGCACACTTAAGAGAGCTGTCACGGCTTTCGATGAAACTAGCCTTAAAACCACAAGTACTTGAGCAAGTCTGTGTTAGGTCTCCGATAAATACTCGTTCTTCTGTTCTTAAAGCTTTGTTAAATCCTTTAAGCTTTAAGACATCATAACTTTAGACCATGGAATAACTATTCTATCTCAAGACTGCTTTCCTGTAGATATTTTGGTAGAGAAAATGAAGTATAAAGATAAATTGGTCTTATGCACATTTTATCAGTGCTCTATCATGAGAACGGAAAGCTTTTTTACCTAGACATTTACAACATGAAGTATTGTAGGTATATATACCATTTTATTATCTCTAATAAAAAAAAATAAAACGAATCACAGTTTAATGATGAAAACTTTATAAGATAGCGCTAAAAAATGAGAGCCCTTCAAATATATTACAATTCTGATGAAAACCTTAATTAAAAAAGATTCAATTCTCTTAGGTTAATATATAAAGTCGCATATTTTATATATTAGTTTCAAAATGCAAGGGTTTACTTGCAATATATGTACGTTCAGTCGATATGCACGCTAGGAATTGTACTATTATCAAATAAAATTACGTATATAAAATAATTGCGGTAATCAGTAACTCAAAAAATATGGCGCAATAGACGCCCATTTCCAGAATATTCTTAAAACCACCTTAAAACTCATAAGTCCTTCATATAGATAATATGGTCTTGATACTGGCCTAATTGTTTTAAAATAGCTAACCTTAAAATATATTTCTTATTCCGTTAACCTGTTGATGTTGGCAATTCTGTGTGACATTGCAATTGACAAACTAAAAACTAACGATTTTGCGGTTTCGTGCATTAATAATTATGTACTGCTGTGCTTGGAATTGAGCCTTTGAAATTGTTTGAAATGACGTTGGTATTTCTTGTCACCAAATATTTTTTTAATTTGCTTTTGAAGTGTCCATTTTTATTTATTTTGCACCACTTATTAAGTTTGGATCCCTTGTTAAGTTTTAATTTTATCCAAGCCTATCTAACAAAAACTTGTCTACCCTATCATAAGCATCCTTAAAGCCAATAATAAGCTTGAAGGAACATTTTAGTTGTGCCTATTTGACGTGGAAAATATATAGTTTTAAGGCGGCCTTATTGAGTATTTTCCTTCAACTGTTTAAAACCACTAGGCTTTCTTGAAGGCTTTTTTAAGGACGGTAAGTCTTAAGACAGTCGTAATAACCTTATAACCTGTTGGTAGGATAATTTGATCCTGAGTGCATTTGACCATCGTCAATGCAGTTATAGAACACAATTCTTATCAAATGTCACCTTAAAACCTATGTAAAACCTCCATGAAGCTAATAGGCTGCTGAAGTGTTTCTTGGGCTGTGCTTCAAATTGTGCTATAACCCCTTTGGTGTAAGCTTTGTCCCGTTCTGCTAATTTTAATGCAGTTGTCTTCCGGTATTGTCTAGCATGTTGAACAGGATGTTTCGAAAATACCCTGGTAGGGTGGAGGCGCCCGGCGGAAAAAAGACTAACATCTGTTGTTGCACATGTATATAATTAGTACGATTTTTTAAGCGTTTTGTCACTTTTTATAATTGTTAATAGTGAAGACGCTTTGAAGTTGCTGGCAATTAATCAACCGGTCGAGCGCCAAGGTGGAGCCTGACTATTTAAACAGGCATTAGGATGGGGTTCATTAACAATTTCCCGAATGACAAATGATCCGTGGCTGGATGTGGATCAGGTATTTTTAGCACCTCGAGGGAGACTGAACGAAGTACGAACGATGCGGAATGTGTTTTGCTTTCCTGAATGAATCAACTTATACCGGGAATTTTTGTGGCTCAGGGACAGTGATGAATTGTCTGTTGTTGAACCAAGCTGCTTGCTGTAGTCATGTTAAAATCGAAAAGGTGGCTGATCCCAGTACTTTTCACACATTTTCAGTAATAACAAAAAAATTGAATTGTCAAATATCCCACCATTTCCAATTTCACCCGGAGTATAACAGAAGAAGAAATCATGCTGGCCTGGCCCAAGACTGTATAGCAGTATTCCTTAAACTCTTAGTTGATTGTGGCATACTTCCATATTTTTGAAAGGAATTAAAGGTGTGTGCCATTCCTAAATCTCCAAACTCTTCAGAAATTGAAAAGAAGTTGTACCATGCAGATCCAAATATCTGTCTAACATTCTACAGATCTCTAGTTAGATCAATATTAGACTATGGATCGATTCAATATGGCAACGCATCAAAGCAAAATCTGCAAAAAATAGAAAAAATAAAAAACAAATGTTGAAGACTTTGTGTTGGATACTTACCAAGTACTCCAATCAATGTAATGGAGGTAGAGTGCAATGAACCTCCTTTATATCTAAGAAGACAAAAACTGAGTACAAGAGCAATACCGAAGCATATTAGCAAAGACAAGGTTGCATCTATTCATAAACTTTTTATTTTGGGGATGACTAGCAAATACTGGCAGCATAAAAAAACTCCCTTTACTTGTAGAAAGCTATGAACACTTATTACCAATCACAGACAAATATATTCCAACGTATTATACCCCTACTTTACCACAGAATACAACACCTAAAACTTCAAACTAGGAGTGGAATATACGAACTTTCACCAAGCTGACCCTACCACATACATCAAGTTTCAACAGCAGATAGAATAAAAATGGGATCAATGTGGTCACATATACACAGACGGTTCTGAGACGACAAACGGTGTAGGCTGCGCTTTTTACCATGAAAATAATAAAAAATATCAAGAATTATACAACTTCCTCCAGATTGTTCAATACATACAGCTGAGCTGACAGCCATTCAAAAAGCACTAGAATATTCTCTCAGTAATACTGACCTTAGAGATGTTACAATCTTCAGCGACAGCAAGAGTGCATCTATGAGATTAGAGCATTTAAGAATTTCACCGACTTTCAACCATATCATCTCAAACACAATGGAATTGATTTACAAACACAACAATTTGGATAAAATGTAAAAATTGTATGGATTAAAGGACACACAGGTATACCTCAAAACGACACAGTCGTCATACTAGCAAAGATGGCGACTACAAATGGAATATTGAAGAGAAATTTCAAAATTCAGCGACAGTGACTTGAACAGTAAATTAAACAAGAACCTGAAAGAAAAGTGGATCGAACATTACCATAGAAATCCATGCGGAACGATATACAAACAGATCCAACAAAACATAAGAACAAAACCCTGGTTTAAGAGAAAAATGAGACCGCTTGTGAGAACACTGCACATTGAGGTGTAGTCATTGCTTAAGCCCTCAACACAAAACTAGAATACGGCTAGACGATGACCCTCATTGCAGTTGTGGAGAGTTTGGTACCGCTCAAGACTGTATATTAGAATACCAATTGATCAGTAATGAGGTAATAGACTGGTATCATAGATTGTAAAACTATATTCCGTTACCTGCTAATATGATCTCTATACTAGCTGGTGAAAACAGCTGTGCATACAAACTATTATATAACTTTTGCACACAAAAACTAAAAATAATTCTGTAACTTTCAACTATAACTAATATAAAACAATGTTCATATTATAAAAAAAATAGATGTCCATCCAAAATAGAACTGGCCAGTTGATCTCAGATCAGAGCCAGTAACATGAATACAAAAAAAAAAGTTGTACCAGTACATCCGATCGACACTAAACTCAAAGGCGTCTACGCCCCGTGTCTGTAATACTAATGGCCGCAGGAGTAACACAGATGCTGAAATAGTGGCAATATTTGCCCAGTCCTTTGCCCAGGATGTTTTCCCTCCAACCATCCATCCATACTCTGCCAATACTCGACAATCGCCCCTCTCAGAACATGTTGCGTGACAATGTGATTACACCACAAGAAGTGGAGAAACATGTCCCTAGCCTCCTGAGTTCATCTCCTGCTCCTGGAATAGATGGTATAACAGCAATTTGTCTCAAGAGATGTGCCCCAGAATTGCCTTTGAGCATGATCTTTAGTTCTTCTTTTAAATCTCACATTTTCCCTGATTGCTGGTTGAAGCCTCTAGTCACTCCCATCTTCAGAAAGGGAGACAAACTTAATGCTTATAACTACCGACCTATAAGTCTCACTCCGATCATCGCTAAAGTTGCTGAAAGAGACATCTTGGACAAACTTCTGAATTATTTTATTGATAATAACATAGCTTCTGCTAGCAAACATGGATTCCTGCTTACTCACTATCAATTACTCACCATCATCACTAAGCTTCTAAGATGTATGAATGACTGTAGTCAACTAACCGACACCAACGTTCCAATGGATATTGACTTGACTTTTCCCGAGCATTTGACAAAGTACCTCCCAACCTACTGCTGTGGGAGCTGGAACAGTTGGGTATTTCAGGTAATTTACTTCACTGGATTGAGTGTTTTTCTCACGAGCAGACACTTTGCAGTCAGAGTGGGCAAGTATTTCTCTCCTATGGCGGCTGAATCTAGTGGTGTCCGCCAGGGATCAGTGGTGGGTCCCATCCTCTTTCTCATGTACTCCTACGATTTTCTGCTTATCTGTACTTCCATCAATCTCTCTCTCTCTCTCTCTCTCTCTCTCTCTCTCTCTCTCTGTGTGTGTGTGTGTGTGTTACTCTCTGTACGCTGAACGACACTACAATCTATAATATTCCAGATTTCACCAACTGACTCTCCTCGCCTCGATCACTTCATTACATGGTCGGAAAGTGGGGTCTGTCGTTAAATCTTTTAAAATTCTAAAATGCTGTCCCCTCCACATTGGAAAGAACAACCCCAAAGTCGATTACTTAACGTCGGATAAAACTATTCCAACCGCTAACACTCACTGTGACCCAGGTGTCATTATTAGCAGTAACCTATCCTGGTCCCACTACATTCAGGGTATCTCTTCTAAGGCGACAAGATGTCTCTACTAGATTCAAAAGTCTTTCAGTGGATGTGACCCCTCCGTCGCCAGTCTCCTATATAGAACCTACGTCCGGCTAATAATGGAGTTTGCAGGCCCTGTTTGGTCTCCTATATTTGTGTGTGATCATGACCAGCTAGAACTTACTCAGAGACGTGTCACTAAACTTCCGTATCATCACCTGCGGCTAGACTACGAGGAAAGAAGACTCATTTTCGGCATCTCCACGTTCCTTGCCAGACGCCTACGTGGTAATCTCATCACTACCTACCGAGCGCTGCACCACCTTCTTGGGGTCAGTATTTCAAATCTCTTCGGCTTCAAGAGGAATCCTCTAAGAGGTCATAACGTCAAGACTCTAAAGCAGCAGTTTAATTCATCACCGCGTCAGTCTTCCTACCAAATCGGATCTTAGATACCTGGAACAGCCTACCCGAAGACGTAGTGAGCTCGCCTTCAGTGAATATCTTCAAGAACAAATATGACAACTAGATACTATCGAACTCCTTTGTTTATTCTTGTAGTAGCCATATTTTTTCATACTTTTGAAACACATATTATGATTATGTTTACGTTTTTCCTCCATTATAAGAGTTTATGGCGTGTGCTCTTATCGTCTATTATAATAATAACAACTACAGACCCATTTCCGCTTTACAGATTTATCAAATTCTGCTAAACTGTTCGAAATTGTTATCCGTAACAAAATATATGCAACTGCTATAGATTCATTATCAATAATCCAGCAAGGTTTCTTAGACAAACGGTCGACCGTCACAAATTTATTGCGGTAGACACAATTTGCGTCTGAGTATGTCGATAAGGAGAGGCAAGTTGACGTTATTTACACCGATTTTGCCAAGACATTTGACAAAATAGATCATCAAAATATCTGGCTACCCCACGGTTCCAATCTTGGGCCACTCTTTCTTCCGTGTTTTTTATCCATTTATTGATGCTGTTAATGTTGCATTGTTCTCGTATGTTTTTATTTGTTTGTCTGTCCCTGAGGCCACTCTTATATGTTTTATTCATCGATGATATTAGTAAATCACTTAGTTGTAACTCGTTGGTTTTCACCGATGATCTGACCATTTTCAACAGCATTAGATCCACTGAAGACTTTGTGGCATTACAAGGTGATATAGGTGAATTAGAGACATGGTGTTACAGAAATAAGCTTCACTTGGTATATAACTACAAAATCCATCAAACTGAAATTATCCGTTGTGAATCGTCAATGAGCTTAAGAGCTGTCTTTGACTTAAAGCTTACATTTGCTAATCACACAACACAGAAGATCAATGAAACCTTGAGGGCATACGGATTAGTGGTTAGAAGTTGGAGATCTTTTAGCAATAAAGAAGCTCTTCTAGCATTGTATTCAACGCGAAGTCAAAGCTTGAAATGCTTCAATTATTTGGCACTGTTACAAAGATAGTATTGAATGGCTTGATGGTCAGTATCCCAAAAAGGGATATGAAACTTCTTTCTAGATATCATACAAATTCAGTTAAATTTTTATGCCAATTATTGCATAAATAAATTTTAGTTTCCGTCCAAATGAGGTCGGGGAAAGAGAACTTTCTATTGTGATTTCAGCAAAACTTTTGCCCCGTTTTCTCACTAGACAAATTTTCATGTTCATTTCAACGACATTACTATGCAGGGCTTACTCCACTACCATTCACAAAAAAAATATTTTCCCTTGTTATCTTACCATTCCCGTGTGGGGGCGGGTTAGAATACCTCCCATCACACATCCTGCGTGTCGTAGAAGCCGACTAAAAGGAACCGAACTACTGTCGGTATAAACAGTAATCTCTTCTCAACCAACAGCTTTGGGTGGACGAGTTGAGAAGAGTCAAGACACCTTCTTGTTCTTGGGGTGAGAAATTGCCCCTAAAGGCGGATGAACCAGTAGATACCATCTGGTCAACGGCATGAGGATGCAGAAAGCAAATGGGAAACTACTGCATTAAAGATCTTGAAGATATCCCAAGAGAAACTCGTGAAATGAGTAAATGCATTTTACGAGTTCACAACATGTCTGTTAAGACATTATGGCTATGATGATGATCTTACCAACTACAATCAAGAGGGTTGTCCAAAATATTTTAAAGAATCAAAACGACTTCTAAAGTCGGTTTGAAGAAATGAAGTAGAAATTTACGATGTCAAACGTTTCTCATGAAAAACCAGGTAGCTTCACTACCTTGGTAGAATTTTGACTTTAGAGAACTGTCAATCGTAACTCAGCGTTTTGTCCCTTTTCTCACGACGTGTTAGGCGCCAGAGCCTCATTCTTTTTTTGCAAAGCTGGACTGTCCGAATCCAGTGGCATTTTTAACAGTCACAGGCGGAATCCGAGTACACCACTTTTAACTTATCAGAGGAGTCGTTAAATATCGCCAAATACTTAAGGTTACGAATGAATTGTGTTGATATACAAGGTGAGGTAAAATATAGTAAAGCCAGTTGAAGGACAAAAGAAAAGGAACACAAGGTGTCCTATAAAATTTCGGTACGCTTCTAGCTTACAAATATACGTCTAGGATATTTGAGTACCATAGATTTAAAACTTTTCCAAATTTTCTAAATTTAAAAATTTTTCCAAAGCTCCCAAATTTTCCAAACTTTCCAAATTATTTTCCAAATTTCCCAAAGACTCCAAATTTTCGAAGGTTTCCAAAATTTTCACATTTTCCAAACTTTACAAATTTTCTGAATCTTCCAAATTTTCCAGATACCAAATTTTCCAAAATTTAAAATTTTCCGAATTTTCCAAATTTTCCAAATTTTCCAAATTTTCCAAAATTTTCAAATTTTCCAAATATTCCAAATTTTTCAAATTTTCCAAATTTCCAAATTTTCCGATTCTTCTAAATATACGAAATTCAACAAATTTCCCAAATTTCCCGAATTCTCTAAGTTTTTCTACATTTTCCAAATTTTCCAAAATATCCAAATTTTCCAAATTTGCTCATGACAAATAGCGCAGAACTTAATCTTTTATTCAGTTGTCTGATATGTTTTGACCAGTTTAGACGTCATCAATAACCATACCCAACAAATTCATGGAACTACCGTTTGTCATGGATATATTGCTTGAAACAGTCAACATTTTTGGGTCTTGTGGTTCAGCTGCAGTCAGCTACTTGTAGATCAATAATTATTTACCAACGTTTCGAGTTCTGTTGATTTTTCTTCAAGCTGATCGTTGGATTTTGCGGTACTGGCGCCAGTTGTGTCATCACAAAATACAAACTCTCTTGTATATAAAGATGGCCAGAATAAGATTGTCTATGTGACTACAAATAAAAGGGGATCTTGCACTACCGTAGTCAAATTGAGCAATAGAGAAAATTTCGTTGTTATAACTCACATACTGTTTTCTGCAACTTAACTAAGACTGAAGCAATTTCAAATATATATCATGACGTTTCTGTGACAGCAAATCATGAGGCATGCATTCAAACGCTTTACTCAATACTCAAATCACACATTCATTTACCAGATTACCTGATTTACACACAGCTTGTATTATTGATCTCCGGCGTCTAAAATCAAATTGAGTCGAACTTATTAACTTATTGCTCTCAAAAAAGTCAACCATTCCTTTTTGAACAAATTTTCAAAAGTCTTTCCAAATACCCTCGACGATTAAGACAAGCAATATCTCGGAACTGGGCAGTAGTAGCGAATTATCATTTTGGAGGTGTGAATTAGAGCAAATGTAGTATCTGTTCCTATTATGGTGTCACCCAATGAAGTATTTGTTTTTGATCACGTGACGTCCGATTCAAAATTTTTAATGGCACACCCTGTACGTTTGTGAGTCTTTGTGTTCCTCCTGATAAAACAATTCCAACAAACCCACCCTTGGGGTCTAAAGTGATTCATTCAAGAGTTACAGCTACTTAAAGGATTGTACCACTACCATTGATTATAACATGTGCATTGTACAGTGTACACCTACAGTTAAATTATTTTGGTAGTGTTTCATAATGGTAGTGGTACAGTTGTTTAAGTACCTATAGCTCTTGAATTAATCACTTTAGACCCCAAGTGTGCTAGTTTGTTGGAATTGCTTTATCGGGAGAAATACAGAAAATCGCAAATATACAGGGTGTCCCGTTAAAATTTTTGAATCGGACGTCACGTGACTGAAAACAAATACCTCATTGGGTGACACAATAATAAGAAAACATACTGTATTTTCTCTAGTTTACACCCCTAAAAATTATAATTCGCTACTACTGCCGAGTTCCGATATATTACTTGTCTTAGTCGTCGTGGGACACCCTGTATATTAGGCTCTATGGATAGTGGCCTGTAGTTGCATCATTAACATTGCCCCTTTTTGAAATTGATACCACTATGTTATATACCTCAGAACGAGCCGGTGCTCAGAAAACCGTAACCTTAAGGATTCGGTTAGCTGGTGCCTTGTTAAAGGCTCCGATAGACTGGATTTTTCGTTAATGGACCCGGTGTAGGATAGTTTCGAATGAAACGGAGCGTATTTCCAAGAATGCCGCTTCGGCGGGAGATTCTCTTCACGATTTATGTTTCCTCTAGTATTTTTTTCAACGACGACCTTGCCGCATGCTGCTTATCTAAGGCTTGAAAAATTCATTCTTGACCACAGGATTCTAAAGCCGCTCTGCCGCTCGGATGTGTTTTGTTTTGTGGATAATTAATAGCCGATACCTTTTTCGGTTTTCGAATTCGGAATGAATTGTCGCCTGTGCTGGTTCGAACCAATAAAATGAATGAACAACCTGTTTCAGGTAGGACCGTCTGATTTGAAGAAGATAGTGGCTACTATTAGTGGTGTCCTCTATTTCTGTATTGTAGTCTAATCTTATGTTCTAGATTCATTCGTGTACATCGTTTTTTTAAGATGAGGCCAACGTATAGCTAGAAATCTGTTATTGCTGAATGAGGATACATCAGAATATAACGACACTGTAACTTATTCCAAAGCTTGAATTTTATAACAAACACAATGAGGCGTGAATAGCTCACCTTTACTGTACTTTCCCTCACTACACTTTTCCAGCCGTAGTTTCTAAAGCATCAAGTGATAACTCAAAACGGTCAAGTTAATGTTCCATCTCGTCAATTGTAAATTCAAACCGACAGGTATAAATTACACCCAAAAATGTATAACAAGCTCCCCAATAAAGTGAAGTAGTGCAAATCACTGGAAAATCTTAAAGCTTTATTGTTAAGTGCGCAAACACTAAACACTTTTTAGTGAGCGTGCAAGGGCGTGCGAAAGTGTGCAGGTACCGCATGCAGGCTAACCTGCTCATCTGAGTTTTCGACCGCTTACCAGCGTCAGAAGCCCGCTTGAACGCCTTTGTAGTAACAGAAATTTAGTTTGCTACCTGGTTTCGTCTGTGCATGTCGAAGATCAGTAGCGATACAGAGTTGCTTAAAGCTTCAGTGTTTGCGAAAACCCCTATTTGGAATAAAAGACACAAGCTGCACTATAACCATACTTTAGACTCACTCTATATGTTCAACACTCAATTCATCCATGTATACCTTCTCTGGCAATTTCCGTATTTATTTACCTTTTCAGTAATTTTGTATCACACGAGTAAATAAATTATTATAATTGTTGTATAACGTATACTTCATAAATAATAAAATTTTGTAATACCAAAAAAATAGTATAACAAAACTGCTTACCTCAAAGTTATAACAAGCCTTTCTTCTGGGAAAATAGGCTATTTGTGTAGATTGCACCATTTTCTTGTTAAGCGATATTCCACTTTGTCCAAAATACATAAATTTAAACGTATCCAGGGTCATTCTGGTATATTGAAAAAATCTTTGACTATCATTCTTTAAACTTTGGAATAAATGATGATACTCTCCATATTTTGTTCTTTCACGATTAAGTGTATGTATACCAACTTTTTTCCTTTCCAATTTAGTAAACACCGATTCTAACGCATTAAAGTCGTCATCTGAAGAAGACGACATGCTTTTTACAGCGTGTCTAGATGCGACTGGCAAATCTAATCAAAATATAAAAAATATGAGGTAACAAAATGAGCATTTAATGATGTTATAATTATATTATACCTGACGGCCCAGCCCAAAGGATCTGTCCGACACGGGAATTCCCACTGAACCCAGGTCGTTTCCTGGTGCGTTGCCAAGTGCAGGAGTTGTTGTCAATGCCCACAAAGCATATTATCTCAAAATCGATAATTTTCGCGATCACAATACTCCCCTCACCTATTGGTGTGTATCGGAAGTAAAAGCTATACTAATATTGATGTTTAACAAAATAACAATGTACCCAACCAATGACATTACGAGACCAAAATATATATGCACAACCACGACACTAGATATAGGCTAAGTGCCACAATAATTCCCAAACCAAACAAATCAGTCATGCGGCGGTCATATCTCAATTTAGCGCCAAAATGATACAACACTTCTACCTTTTGATACCAAAAACTTGTTTACAAAGCGATTCAAATAGTCCCTACCACAGTGGATAGCTTCCTTAATAAGACGCGCACAAGAATTCGTCGAACATGTACAGTATCAGTCACATATTCATCTGATTGACAAATTTCAAATAAATGGTTCTAATGTATATGATGCGAATCTACATGTGTATGTACTAATAGTTCATTTGACAACTTCCCACCACGGATTTATCACAAACCGCTGATTAAACGAAAAAACGCCAAGACACGTCAAAATATTTGTCCAGAGAGACAACTTTTTAACCAAAAACTATTTCACCCCCTATTGTACTCTCTAGCCCCTCAGGGGAATCATTTCCAGTGTTTTTGCAACTCTTCCTCATTGTTTTGCCAATAATGGGCAATATTTTGAACCCTTATTACATGCTTCCTATACCGTGCCTAGATGCGACTAGCCAATCTTTGTACTCTTTTCCTTGTCTGTTTTCACTGTACCATCCACTGGTGTGCTCGATTGCGTGTGGAACCGGCGCCGGCCTGCTTCTACCTGCCGAGGGGACTCGGCGCTAGCCAACGCTCTCCAACGCACTCCAACGCTCCTAACTGCCTCTACTGTGCATGCTTACTAAGTGTTTGTACGACGTCACAGGATTTGTAAATATTTAGATTTTGTATTTATTTTATGTCCTTATTTGTATAAATTTTTTTTGTTACATAGTCTATGTCGAATGGATAATAGAGAATTATTATTGATATTAAGTACTCTCTCTCTCTCTCTCTCTCTCTCTCTCTGTCTCTCTCTGTCTCTCTCTCTCTGTCTCTGTCTGTCTCTCTCTCTGTCTCTCTCTGTCTCTTTCTGTCTCTCTCTGTCTCTCTCTGTCTCCCTCTCTCTGTCTCTGTCTCTCTCTCTCTCTCTGTCCCTCTCTCTCTCTCTCTATCTGTCTCTCTCTCTCTCTCTCTCTCTCTCTCTCTCTCTCTCTCTCTCTCTGTGTGTGTGTGTGTGTGTGTCTCTCTCTCTCTCTAATAGTTTTGCGATCTAAGGAAATATCAAATGTTTAAGTATTACAAATAAAGATATAACATAATTATATACCAGTATATTGAACATCGGTGCCAGCTTTCATTCCTCAAACTTTCAGAATTCATCCTGCGACACCCTTACAGCAAATAAATTATATTGTTATACCTACTCTAAAAAGCCTCTATAAATAATCTTAAAAATTATAGAACAGCATTATTCTAATGGCCTTCTCAACAAAAGAAAACATTCTCACATGTATACCGTACAGCTTACAAAGCCATCTTTGATTCCAGCATTGTGTTAGGCCTCTGGAAACCAAGAGACACGTCCTGATAACACGATAAAGCACTACGTCGCCCTGTACAGAGCTGAGAATAGGCGGTATATATCCGGGGAGCTTGTATTATATATTTCCATATTGTAGAACATAAATATATAAATATAGCGTAGGTATACATTTGTGCGACGTCTGTTTATGGAGCTGAGAGACGCACTAAATTGTGTCTCAAGCCACGGGGGCCGTCGTTTTCCCCCCTGCAGAATTCTCTTTACTTTAGAGCGAAATATGACATACCGGATGTTTTTTATTGTGTAACAAAGTAGGTTGTGAAGTACGGGTATAGCTTTTGTTTAGGATATTTCACGGTTACATCAGTTGTTTGTGTTTTTAGTTGATCTAAAGTTAGTACGTATATCACAAAAGTTGCTATTGAGTTAGATATTTAATGAAATATTAAATTACCCAAGGAAGCTTTCATAGATGAAGGGAGCGGAGACGCCATTATAAAAGAGTTGGAAACGGAATGCCCTGAAGGTATACATCTTGACCAAAATACCACCCTAAACTCTATTTTATATGATGATGACCTAGTACTTTTAGAAACAGAAGACGATCTACAGAGAAAAGTCTACAACCTACAAAAAATCTGTCAAAAACTCGATACGAAAATATCGACAAACAAAACTAGAAGCATGGCTTTCTCAGGAAAATATTCAGTTAGGATAAAGATTGTCGTAAACAGTGAGGTACTGGAACAGGTAAAACACTTCAAATACTTGGCTGCAATATCCCTTATGACAGAAGCAGATATAGATATAGATATATAAAATATAATAAATTCTCGAATATTTGCGGAACTATCAGCGGAGCATTAAAAAATAGAAGAAGGAAAGATACACAATTGAAATTTTACAGGACGATGGCTGTTCAAACCCTCTTATACGGTAGTGAAACATAGACAACAACAAAAAAAATAGGATACAAACACAAGGGATGAAATTTCTAAGAAAGTGAAAGGTTGCCCAAATTAGACAGAAGAAATAGAGATACACGAGCGGAACTAAACATCTTCGATATAAATGAAACAATAAAAGAAAAAAAAACAAAATGGAAAGAACATGTAGGATGAATGCATGAAAATAGTATTCCAGCCAGAGCCAGATTTTATCAATGCTCTGGAAGAAGAGATCTCGGAAGGCCGAGAAAAAGATGGGTATCGAAACAGGAGAAGTGCCTAGAACCTGAAGCGAAGAAGAAGAAGAAGATGGAGCGGAATGGCCATTCGAGGTTCTTGCTTGACGATATCTCACAGTTGTACAAGGCTGTTCCAGCAGTGATTTACAAAAGCTCAAAAATCGCCAGCTCTGATGAGTTTACCAAAGTAGAAGACGCGCAAATTCAAAAAGAATTGATTTGTTTGAAAGTATAGAAGTTACCGATATAACAATGTGCCTGATTCAATTTGTGCCAATTCTGCTTAAGAAAACAGCTTTGTCATTGTATCAAATACATGTTTATGAAAAAGTGTTAAACACTATTGATATAACAGTCTTCGAATCAGAAATCAGTTTTTAATGAATTTATTTGTTTTACCTGTTCAGATAATTATAGTACAAATGACGGTTAATTTGACTGCATAAGATACTACTGCAAGATTATTAATACACAATACCATCAAATACAGCTACTTTTCAATATTTCAATATTTAACAATGCTATTCAACAACATAAGTCAGTCAATCGACTCGATATTCTGTCCTAATAAAAAAAATGTTTTTTAATGTAAATGGAAGTATTTTAGAATCATCAGTTATAAAACATGGGTTCGATTAAATGATTGACTGTAATTGAAGCACTCTTTGAAGTTCAAAGGCACCTTGTCCTTGTATCGAGAATAGGATAGAATTAGTTAATAAATCGACTCTTCCAGATAGATAAAACATGCTCTGGCAGCCAGGTAGCACTAAAAGCATTGAGTGCTTGTAGGTTTACATCAAGGCACATTCTGCAATGTGGAAAGGTCTTGGATGACATTTAAGCAAGACATCAGGTGTCACTAATGTAGAGGCTGAGTCATAATGGAGTTTGCGGTAATGAAACGGCAGACGCACTCGCAAGGCGAGGGTCGAGGAATCATTTCCTGGACCCTGAACCGGCTGTGGGGCAGGCAGCAGGTACCATTAGATGTAAAACAGAGGTATGGTTCCAAAATCAGCATCTTTTGAGATGGAGAGGCATTTCTGGACATCTCCGTCAAGCTAGAGCGCTTACTTTAGGACCTCTGGTCAAGGTGGGGCGATTCTGTCTCTCACTGGACAGAAGCCGGCTAGCGCTATAGTTGGCCTGCTCACTGGCCATACCAGCTTCGAACGTCACTGATTTGTGATGGGGATGGCGAACGCCGTGGAGAAGACATGTTCCTTGTCGCGGTGAAGACCTTGGGTATCACATGCAAACTATACTATGTTCAGGGGTTCTTGACCTGAAGATATAAAATCCCAGTAAACACGATGTCGTTACACTAACGTCATTTTGACGACACCCCATTCGTCATTATCACGTCGATAAAGAGGAATATATGACGTGTCTGTGACGGCACAATGTCACAGCTCAAAGACGTCATTGAGTGCCGTGTTAGTAACGTCACCTAACCGCCGTCCCAATAACGTCACAAACGTGTCGTCTCAATATCGTTATGTACGTGTCGTTCCATCGACACTAGTTTATACAGCAACCAAGGCTGCCCCAGAAGGTATCGTCAGATCAGCACTGATTATAAGCGATGGTTACTTTGTCTTACTTTATATCCCTCCAATAGTTAATGCTGATCTGACGATATCTTCTGGTCCAATCGTAGTTACTAGATAAAATAGTTTGGACGTTAATTACCTTATAGGATAAATGTTTATGAGCCAATGCTGTGAGAAATCTGTGTAGCATTAACTTGAGTAAGGGTAATAAAATATACTAATTCAAAATAAATTAATTATGTATTTCACAGTAAAGACAGGATACAAAAATAACGATCATAGCTTTGCAAGACTTCTATAGAAGACTGCCTAAATCACAAAGTACTTTTTACTTCCAATCGGCTCAATCCATATAATCTAGATCTAATAAATCCACAATACCTGAGAAAACACTGGACACTATACCTATACCTATTATTATTATTTATGGTAGACTCCACACAAACAGACACTGCACACACGGCACATAAGGTTAAAATATCCGTCTCCATGTCACAGCTTCATCGTAGAAAACACAAGTAGAAAATGGCGAAAATGGCAATTTGTGCCTTGTGGTGATGATCGGGATCGAAATCAGCGGTTCGGCTGCAGTCGGATCGGGTCGGATTATATGCGATTCATTCATTGGTCTGTACCTTACGTAAGTTGTGCAGTGATTCATCAGTGAACTAGAGCGCGGTTAATACAAAATTACCTCATGCAAACATGAAATCTATCAAAACCCAATCAACGGAATAATTAGCTACAATTTTGTCGTATTTGCTTTATTTGGGATATGCCTACGTTACCTGAAGTCGACTATATTTTTTGATAATAATTTAGATATTCTATATCGATCTAATTAATCAATATTTTTTAGTAATTTAGCGCGCATAGACATTTTTTCATAAATATATAAGGAAGGAATAAGAAAAGCAAAATCATTAAGTTTTGAGATACATTTTCTCTCACCTTTATCCATTACATTATTTGACGTGATAGCGACGTCAAGTGACAAACGTTTATGTGACGTCATTAAAAATGACGTTAGTGCGACGTCATTCATTCGGCATAAATATGACGAACGTGACCAAAATTCACCACAATTCGACGTCATAATGACGTACGTCTCCTTGCTGGGATGGGCAGGACCCAAGGCCATCCTCACCTTTGTGATGAGAGCTGGACTTAGGAACTAGGGTAAAGAGGTGCATAATAGGGGAACGCTTGTAGATCTATGGACTGGTCACCAGAAAGCTTCTCTCCTTCTTTCATTCATTCATTCATTCAAATGGGTGGCTGTTATTGAAGCCCTCATTAAAAATTTAATGACACCCTGTCATTGTATCAACAGAAGGATATAATTAGTTACTAATTAGAGGCTTCCCAATGGATAAAATATTGCTGCGTTTGAAGAATATTGAATGCTAGATCTCATTCAGTCAAAGCATGTGTATTTGAGGAACCCTCAGATTTTGTTGTGGTTATAGATAAGCGCTAAGTAGTAGAAGTAGCAATAGTTAACTTTATGGAAATATACTAAAAGATACATTACAAAAAGGCGGAGTTCAGCATCACCAAATCACAGAAGTTTGGCTTACTGATCTTCGACTCAACCCTAAAATGTAGTCTCAGTCATCTTAGTGGAATAATTTTTTATGCCTGGCAGTGCCTATTGAGATTTCTAAACCAAAATGATCCTTCCTAGAAAGCTATGGACACTATTTTGAATGATACTTTTGAGAGTAACAGCGACCTTCACAAGATTGCGCCTGCCTATCAGAGCAGTGAGTAGCAGCACTTAAGACAAACAGCGTCCAGCAGAGCATCGAGCTCGTGAAAGGTGATAATCGACAGTAGTAAGTGCGGTTGTCTGACGCAGTCTACCTACAAGTGCGATAAGGTTGCTCCTGCTGCTGGTAGTCGAAGGTGCGAAAGCGTGGGCAGAGCACTGCACCGCGATCGTCTGCACATCCGGTCGACCCATGAGGACCACCGTTGCCAGTCCACTGGATTTTCCTGCAAATCTAGATAAATAATAATAATGGCTTGCCAAGACGGTGACTTCAGCACCTTGGTATACCGTAAAAAGGTTATGATTCCAGATGTACCTGACACCAGTTGTAGAGCTTGCCGACAGGCGTGTAAGGCGTAAGGCGTACGCTGGGATGGCTTATGTCCATCAGCACAACACGGCTCTACGAGTGCTCTATTATCATTTAAGTCACTTATACGGTATCGATGAGACACCGGTGCTGCCATACGCCCCAGGGGATATAGAGTCCGTTGAGGAGAACGAGAGATGCCGGATTTACTGGCAAACAAGCCCGAACTAGTCCTTCTCGACCACCAACAGAAGACGATGTTCGTTATAGAGTTTTCGGCACCTGCCGAGGTGAACATCGTCTCAAAGGAGGAGGAAAAGCAGATTAAATATCAGTGCACTGCGCAAAATACCGGTGTGCCGTGCGGCGGCGCATATCTTAGCCGCCAGAATGCAGGAGGCAGTCATCTTTGGGTCCCTTCGTCTACTTAGGGCGCACGATTCGCGGGCCCAGTGATTGCTCACCTCACGGTGTGAAGAGTAGTCGCTGGGTAATGGAACAACAGATCGGTGTGTCGGAGTCCGGGCTGCACCTTTTTTGTCTTTTATATATATAATATCGATTTGATTGACCAATTGGTGTACGGTTGTCCATATTGAACTATCTGCCAAATTGGACCTTTGCTATTTTTGTTACTTCCCGTAAAACTTGGCAATGTTGCCATCAGGTGTTCGACACCACACTTTTGAACCTTTTTGCGATATTTAGGGCTCGGTCAAACAGAGGGCGTTCTGGAACGCGACGTTAGGCGTTCTAGAACGCCGCGTTACAGCGTTCCGTTGTATTGTATTATTCCAGTATCAACCCGTCAAACAGCATGAATGGTCGTAGTGCCCGTAGAACGCCGCATTATATTTCGATACAGATTTTGCAAAGAACGTTCAGCGTTCTCGGTATCAGGATGACAGAGGAGTTGATTGAATCTGTTTTAAACCATCCTTGTTTATACCACACGAATAACAGTTCAGATAAAAACATGTTTACATCCGAATCACTTGACATCTTGAAGAAAATTGGTCTATCTGACGTACGCGGCGTTCTGACCGCCCTACGCCGCGTCCTGGCCGCCCTGACGCCGCGTTCTACACCGCGGTCTGTTTCAGTATCAACCCGTCAAAAGGAGCCCAAGCCATCGCAACGCTTTTGCTCAACCCGTCAAACAAATCTGTTTGGTACAAGCAACAGAACGCTGTAACGCGGCGTTAGAGAACGCAGTGTCGCCGCGTTGAGAACGCCGTAACGCCGCGTACAGAACGCGCTCTGTTTGACCAGTCCAATTCAATATAACGGAACGCTGTAAGCGGCGTTCTAGAACGCCGGAACGCCGCGTTCTAGACCGCACTCTGTTTGACCGGGCCTTTAGATTAGGACAACGGAATACAGATCTGCGAAATGTTGAAGATTTCGACCACGCGCAATTTAATGAGTATAACTTTATAGGGCAAAAGCTACAATTGTGAACAATATTACCATTTTTTCTTTTGTCATTAAACTGACATTTCAAAAGACAGGTAAATGTCTGATTTAATCTATCAAAAGAAAGATATCTACTTATTAGTTAAGGTATACATATTAGTTAAGGCAAATTCGAATTTTTACTGTTTTTACATTTTTTCCTATTATTTCGTCCTATTTTATATTTTTATTTTTTATTTTTATCCACTGCCTTTTACATTTGACATCATTATACACTTCAGCTTCTCGCTATCCCATATTGCAAAGCTTATGGCAGATTATTTACCACTTTTTGAAGGGGACACCCAACAATTAGAAGCATTTATTTTTAGATGCGATACATTTTTTACTACCTTAATTATACAGGGTGGGGCATAAAAACCAAGTGTTTTTGATTTGAGTGGTACTCATATATTAGAAAAGGGAGGAGCGCGCGGTTTATTACAATCCATTCCTTGACTCAAACCATTTCACTTTCTCACTTGCCACTTGTCATCATGGAGGGGTAGACGCTAGAACAACGCGTGGCATATGGCGTGGCATCATTGGCCCACATTTTTTTGGAGAAAATGGGGTCACCGCTACAGTAACATCTGAACGTTGCATTCATACAGTGAATACCTTTTTCATACCTGAATTGCAAAGAAGAGGTGTGGATATCAAAGATTTGTGGTTCCAGCAAGATGGGGCCACAGCACACACCGCCAGAGCATCCATTCGCCACCTGTTTCCAAATCGTTCAATTTCGAGGTTTGGTGGCATTTCATGACCTCCTCGGTCTCCCGACTTATCAATTTGTGATTTTTTTCTATGAGGGTAACTCAAGTCACGTGTTTAAAGGGCCAAGCCGTGTACGTTAGACGCAGAGAAGGAAGCGAAATCAACAGAGACATGCTGGAGTGCAATTTTCGTGAACGGCTGCATCATATGCCAGATGTAATTTTTGCACTTATCAGCTATGTTCTACTAACTGTATTTTTTTTGAGTAAAAACTAGTCATTTTATGATCATTTCAAAATTAATTGATTATAATGCCCCCTGTATTATATTAGAGATGACGTCTAAAAAACAGAGCTGGAATGCTTTGACATCAGTGATCATTGAAATAATGCAGCAAAAACAGCGAGAGGAAATCGCACTGAAACAGCCACAACGAGAAGTTCTTCAATAACTCGAACTCCTAATCTCTGCGGAGGACGGGAGATACAGGGTCAAGAAGAAGGTCAGAAGGCAGACAAGATCGAATACGGTTACTCGTGAAGATATGTCGGAAAAGGCGGTACCAGGCCACTCGCAGTTTCTGGAGGGTCACTTTCTCCAGAGCGCCGGCAACATCTCCCTCAAAGGAAAGGCAAGTAGACTACCTTGACCCTTTTTGCCAATCTCCTCTTGATGAAAGTCAGTATGTCCGACCATCTCGCTAAGTATAGTGTCTTCTCTGCGAATTCCATCGTGTCGAATATCTGAGTTTCAAGGTTGCGTTACACAGCACATCTGCCTACTAAATGTAACCCTATCTCGTCCTCCTCCCAGCATCTAGAGTAGATCTAGAGTAGATGTTGGGAGGAGGTAGGTCCTCTACCACTCTCATATGCCCATGCCTAACGATTACTCCCGCTAAGTCCCATTGAACTGTTGAACAGTATCAATGACTTGACTTGGACGTTCCTGGTTTGGCGGATTGGCTTCTCCAATTGTTGGCAACACTGAAGAGGACGAGCTTCGATGTCAGGACTCGCCGAGCCGCAGGAATAAGTGGGCAGGATTTATATCCTGCGATTGATCGCGTAGCGTACTGAAGTTAACGATGTATCGTCTCGGGATGGTTTTTATTACCATGTCTTCCTTATCATTATATATACATTGTCTTTTTGCAGTGAAGCTGCAGGGATGAGGCTTGGTTTGATGTACCCTAAAAATCGTTTCGACCGATTTTTCAAAATACCCTTCAACAAATTTTAAGATTATAAATTTGATCATTATGATGTTGTTTAAATATCTTATTTATTATCTTATTTTGAACATTGTACGTATAAAAAGTATATTAATTTGCTTTCCATTATTGTTGGTAACTGTTGTCATTGTTTTGGATTTAGTGAACTGAATAAAAAATTAAGCTATTGGAAAATGCAAAGTGTTGAGTCACCAATCACCACATGATAGATCCAACAGCCACTGGAGTGCACTCAAAGGGTCGATGGCTACAGCTACTACTGCAGGGATAACCTTTGCACCTTGTGGGAAGGGAAAAATAGGTTTCGCGGCACCACCACTATATAGGGTGTATTAGCGAGTCGTGTTATCACAATAATAGCGATTTGGCGATACACTGTCCATTTTTTTTTTATTTTTTTTTATTTAACTCCCAATTGGTTTTCTATCTGTAAAACTAGTCACAATGAGTAAATTGTTGCACTAATACTAACATGTAGGGAACAGTTCAGTAACTATTTCCTCTTACATCTTTGCACATACACAAAGCTTAGCACTGGGAACTACACACTACACATACACTCAAATCTTTCTGGAAGATCACTTGGAATGTGTCTCTTCAACCTGCGGCTGCCCAAAGGCTGCATAAGGTGTCTGGCTAATGGGTTGGGATGCTCTTGAAGACGAGTTCTGTACCTCTCGGCGATCTTTGACACTTCTTCTTTCACTGATGGGATCTGCAAGTCGCACCTGATAAATTCATTTGGAACATACCATGGAGCTTTGCTTAGGAGTCGTAATGTTTTGGCTTGGAGCCTCTCCAGTATTTCGATATTAGAGTTCGAGGCCGATCCCCACAGTTGTGTACCATAACACCAAATTGGTTTTATTATGGCCTTATATATCAAGACTTTGTTGCTCACCGATAGATAGGATCTGTCACCTATCAACCAATATAGGTTTTGAAGTTTCAGCCCTAGCTGCTTCCGTTTAGTAAAGATCTGTTTTTTCCATGTCAGTCTTCGACCAAGGTGCATCCCTTGATATTTTACATATTCTTGTTGCTGTAGATTCTGGCCATTTAGAGATACAGTCGAACAGTTGTTCCTCCTGTTAATAAACGTTACATGGACGGATTTTGATTCGTTCATTTTGATACGCCACCTCCTGAGCCAAGTTTCTGTGTCGTCAAGGCTTTTTTGTAGCTGATTTGATGCCTCCATGTGGTTACGATGCACTTATTGTATCGCAGTGTCATCAGCATAAGTATCTATAGTGACGTTATCCTTTGTGGGTAGGTCAGCCGTGAAGAGAATATACAGTAAGGGACCTAATACGCTACCCTGTGGAACCCCGGAACTGATTGGAAAAAGTGATGTTTGCGCTTCTCGATGTTGCACGAAGAAGTGTCGGTCATGTAGATATAGCTCAAGGATAAGGAAGTAGTGGTAGGGAAGGTTCATTCTAATTTTGTAGAGTAGACCAGTATGCCAAACTTTGTCAAATGCCTGAGACAAGTCTACACTGTCCATGAATTCTGTCTTTTTCTAGAAGACCCAGCTGCGTAGTTTCGTCAAGACTCAACACATGAAGCGTTGCAATTTTGAAACGAAATGTAAATATAGATAGATTGCCTGATTGTACAAAATGCAATAAAACTGAGAAAAAACAAATATATGAATGATTAACGCTGTTTGATTTCTGAAAATTGGTTCATTAGCGAGGGAATCATAAATATAAAAAACAAAAGAGTACCATAATTCAATTTTTGGCATTTTCGAAGCTCTTGGCTATCTTTTTTTTATTTTTTTATTGAGAGCAGTAAAATTCGAGTCATGCGCTGTATAAGATTGACCCTGGCGATATCCTACGTTTTACATACCGATTCGAATATGAAATTTAAAGCAATTTTTGGATACTGAATAAACTTGGTACTCCTATAGCCTGTAACTTGGAAACTATTAACTTGAGCCGAATGAAATTTTCCACTATCTTACTACTGAAACTAAAGATGGATAGCTTTTGAATTGACAAAACGTTTTAAATCCATGTAGTTATTCCTAAACTATAACTGGTGTATCTAGAATACACTGTATACAAGAAAAATATTCACAGGAAGGCAGTCATCAAAGAACCAACCTATGCACCGGAGAAGGATTGTAATCATTTTTCTGTCACGTAATTAATACGTCTATTTCGAGCGGTTCTCAAAGCCGCCTTTGATTTACGCTCCTCATAGTACCGTTTGTAAATATCCACTTATAAATGTGTCAGTCGCGGGTAAACATTTGGAAGGATTTAGAGAAAACACCAGTAAATTTCCTGCAGAAAAATAAACTTAACCGGGATGGTTTAATCGAAACCGTCGCCATATCAAACGTATTTATTAATAAAGATATAGTAAACACGTGTGTGACGACACTATTTATAATGTTTAATATTTCTTTTAAGTACCACTCAGCACCCATCATAGCACATTATAAAAATCGGAGCTTCTAAAGACCGACGTTAAAGAGTGTCGACATATGCCGCAGCTTTACGATGTGGTTACGTCGGTGCCTTTTTGAATTATTATTAATTTTGTATTTCGGTGAAGCGGGCATCATATTTTGCTTTGCAGTGGCTTGAAAAATTATAGGCTATATTCTGGCATGGAGTGCTTCAGTGCTTGGTCTCGTATTTTTTAACACGCTTTTATTAGATTCACGTGTATGTTCGTGAGTTTGCAACTCTCCTTTGGATTTAAAAGCCGGACCGAACATTGAACGCTCCAACTTTGCCGCCAAAATGATTTTGACGGCTTCAAATCCAGCGGTCGTATCCGCTGACTAAGAGATGGGGCAGACTCCTAAGAGTTCGATAATATCATACAGAGACGTAGCGACGAGAGCTTAAAAGGCGTGACATCCAACTGTTTGAGGGTTGCTATTTTTATGAAATTTATTCGGTAAAGGCGACAGTAGTAATGATTATGCTATGGATATTGAGCAAAAGCAACTGTTCGTCTTTATTACACAAAGTGTTAATAAATACAGTTTAAAAAAACTGAAAATACACGCTTTTAGTGCCGGCTCGTGCCGACCTAGAGAGGTAGTAGCAGAATGACAGCCAACATTTCAAATCGATATAAAATTGAAAAAAAAATACTTATAACTAGACGATAAGCCGAATTTAACTGAGTCTTTATGTTCGACCTACCAAGCATCGATAAACAGAAAACATTATTCATATGCACTTTGGATTTTTTATGGATTGATTTCTCCCATACATGAATAAGATCATCCGTGCCTTTTTTCGTCCAAGTGTCATCGCCTCCAAATAGAACATAAACAAAACAAAACAGTTTGTTAACTTCTTTACAGTCACTTATCCAATTGTTTTCATCATAAATAGTTCTATTAAATTTACGACAACGCTATTTCTGTCCACTAACAATAAATTTTTCAAGTTTTCTTCCAGCGGAAGATTACCAAATGAGTTTATTAATGCGCCAATTTTATTCATTTTTGCTCTAATGGTATATTTTAATTAAACACAAAAGGGATACCGATCCGAAAACAGCACACAACTCACTCAAACTCAAACTAATAAGATCTAAATTTCAAACCTTTAATGAGAAAAGCCGACATCAGCATCAAACATAAACAAATCGAAACTGCTGAAACCAAACAAAAATTGTGAACCATGAATGGAAATATGGGTAATATGCCTGGCACGATCTACTTCGGATTTTCGTATTTAAAATCTATCCAAACGTCCAGCATAGCGTTCTCTCTGTCACTCGTAAGCGTTTGTGATAAGACTTCTCTCACTCTGTTTGTGCCTTGTAAGAAACGGCACAGCAGGCTGTTGTGATCTCGCCGTTTCGTCGCGTCGTCAGCTCTCATCATGTGAGTTGCGACGATGCCACGTATTGCCTGGTGCAAACATATATGCGCTGAGCCGCTATTGCCATTTCATATAAAACAGAAAAAGTTGTTGGAAACTAACATAGAATAAGAGAAGTTCAAGAGATAAATATGTATTTTTCGAAAATTAGGGTGTGCCATGGCACTGTAGCACTACCTCACCAGCCGCCACTGCAGGATTTAATGATCAATATAACTAAGAAAATAAAAATAAATGTTGTTTAAAGAAAACTAAAAAAACACGTTGTCTATAGAGGATCGGACTAAAAAGTTAAACACATTTTTTAAAATAAGCTTAAAACAATAATGAACAAAAAATACAAGTACCTACGACTGTGAAAAAAGCGTGGGAGTTTGTGCCATGCTTTTTTCACAATAATACTAGTATTTTTCATTCATTGTTGTTTTGAACTTATTTTAAAAAATGTATTGTGTAAGACTTTCGCCATCATGATCCGGGGAACTGTCGGTCCTTGGGCTGTTCGGCCGGCGTCGACACGCTCTGCCGCCTTGGCGTCAGCAAGGCGCTTCGGCGCTGAACGTGTTTGTCTCAGGTAATTTTTAAATGCTCCGCCATTTTATAGAAGATGAAGATATTGGCTTCATGTTCTAGGGTTGTGAAGAATTCGTCACGAGCTTCGAGGAGATGTATCACAAAACTCTGAAGGGGAGTAATATTTTCTTCAATATGGCGCCGAGCCGCCATACTGCAAGTCTTATATGTCAGTGTTATAAATATAAAAGCGAAGGGGGGGGGGGTGGATTCAGTTATCTACATTGGACTGTCCAGGAAGGCACAGTCTTAATTGGTCATAGGTCATATTGACTATGAAGAACTTTTGGGTTCCATATAATTTGTACACACAACACGAAATAACTTCCTATTTTTTATATCGGCACATCTTACTGATAACGCTATGCACAACCCTCTCACACGGATATGCAGAATCTTTAATTGTATATACTTTGACCCTTTTAGATTTTCGTTTAATAAGTGTCTGGCTTCTACGTCAATTTTGATGGAACGGATATGTTTAGTCCCGGCTTAGTTTAAGTACTGTGTACATTGTCAGCTGTTTACCTCTACATTGTGCTAAACTTGTATTGTCTAAAATAATTGTAAAAATGGACCTTTCATTTAATAAATAAATAAATAATCCCTTAGAAAGTCTGTACTGGTACGGCCATTCACACACAGAAAAATCTGTCGTTCTATCAAAGGCTTACGCTTGGATCCAATGGGACGTTACACTCAGCATTCCTCAAATACAGCGATGTTTTATCCAATGGGAAGTGTATAGTTGGTAGCGAATTATATTGTATTGTCGATTCAGCTACAAGATGTCATTGGATTCAAATGAATAATTCAATCGCAGCCTGTAGTTGAATCGAATCTGTGTTTGGTAATTGATTCTAAACTACTTTCTTTTCCTTGGACCAACAGATTTTATTACGAGGACAGCTGATTGATTCGTTTGGATGTTTAATTGTGTGATTCTTTACGAAGTTATAAGGAGCATGAAATATAACTGTCTGACTAATCTAAATACCAACATTCAAATGTGGGTGTTAGCTCTTCTAAGTCCAATTTCTCAGTAGGTCCTCCATTTAATATATAACTGGACAAATTTAAATCACACAATTGTTGATGCAATACGCAAAACCACGAGATGATACACAGCTAACACCAAAACAACACAACGGAACAACCTCGTCCACGTTGGCGGGTTCGCGGCGATAGTAACACTGAGATGATCCCCCTGTTCTTTATTTTTACGTTCATTGGATCGGGACGTCAGTCCCGCTGAATACTGATTATAGTTCAGCGAACAACAAGGGCTATTGAAACAAAATTAATTTTTATCAGATGAATTATCACGAACTGCTATTGCAGTAATAATTTTTGTACATTGAATAGATTGTATGCTTTGCTTAAATGAAAATAAATTTCGAAAACCAAAGGATGTTTTGATTGCATTATATGTCAATACTGGTATTAGAAGGATTATACATATCGTTAGAACGAATATAAAATTATTTTGAATTTATTGGCGTACCTGTGATTACTTCGAATATAAGGATTGGATTCTTTCAATGACATGGATTTGAAACAACTGTAAATATATTTGAAGCGATGGAAAAACATCCAAATACTAACAATTAATTGAAAACGCAACAGTATTTTTTTCTGTGCATTATGAGAAACAAGAATGTATAGAAAGTCTCTGCTTTGCCAAATTTCACGGTGTTCACCTAGATCGAACGTACAACAGTACTTATTCCTTCTCATTCCGTATGTTTGTCAATCCGCCTTTTGCTTATATCGCACAATCAAACTCGACTAACAGACCACTTGGAAGACAAGCGCGCTGCAATATTTCGTCCGCTATTTTTTTTTTCGCAAAAAATGAGCCAGCTGGTTGAGAGAGCGAAGTAGCCGAAGCCCTGTAAGTGGCTGGGGTGTGAAATATGACATGGACAATTAACCCTTTTCTCAGATAAACAGGAGCTAGAGAGGCGCGTCTCTGCTATCACCGGACTGGAATCAGAAAAAGGAGGGTCCCGGAAAAATTATATGCTGAGCAGTTAGAGCAATTAATTTGATATATTAGAGCGCCTTTATAGTCATATTAACTCGAGTAATGGGATCTCTCGGAATGAAAATTGTGAGCACTCTAGGCGCGTGTGGAACTGTACTACGGATGGAAGGTTTTCTTGTCAACCCTAGAATACCTACAGTTTCACCACACAAACAGATTTTTTCACACAGCACCTCTTTGAGTTTTCAGCTTTCGCTTAAGGTGCTGGTACAACAGAGTGATACACAACAGAAAAGTAGTCTCAATTTTAAACTAATACTATTTTGACACCATGGTAACGTTGTATGCAGGCTGGGCCAATAGTGAGTGACCGGAGGATTGTGGACTTGAATGGATTTCAAAAAACTGTCACCTGATCATGGAAGGCAGCCTTGAGGTCTATAACCTAAAAATATTTTCACTTAAATTTTTACGTTTATACAGGGTGATTCATTTCAAACTTACACTTCTTTGAACGGAATGGAACCCCCTATATATTACTGCATATTTCATTTCTTGAATGACTCCTTTTTTATGGCATTAAATGTGGAAATTTATTCTAAAGATGTAGTTATTCTACTACCAGTAAAAATCTCTGGTAGTTTTCCTTTCATTTACAATTTTTTTACTGATTTTAGAAATTTGCCAATAGCTAGTAGGCTGTGAAAAATGAGCAATCTTGTTGCCGCAGTTGTTTCTGGTTAAAGTTGATATGTTGTGAGGAATTTTTACAACCTTGCCTCATTACTCTAGTTTGTTGGCATTCTTCTGCTAAGTTCGTTGTTTTCTTCCATGTGAACTGGTTTTTGTTTATTTTTGATGGCCTGCTTGGTTGCTCATAGGTTGGAAATATGGAAAACACCGATTTGACTGAAAATTTGAAATAATATGCAAACTAAAAGAGACTGATTTTGACAATCCTACATTGTTAGAAAGGTTATCAGCTTTTAAATTTGATGGTATAAGAAAAAAATAGGTATTCCCATTTTAAATAATCAGATTACCTGTGATTGAAATTTCCTTAATTAATACTGATTCCTCCAAGTACAAAAAGAATTGAAATTTGAGCATCGGATCTAAGGTGACGCTTGATATCTACTTGTACCAAACATAGTGATTTGCGCCTAAACGGTTCGTTTAAAGTTCCATATATGGTACATAAAGTCCCACTAGAATTCACGAAGGAATCCAAATACGCAATAGTATGTAATGTAGTGAGTTCTATTCAAATAAATGTAAGTTTGATATGAATCACTGCATAACCGTCAAAATTTAAGTGAAAATATTTTAAAGTCATAGCACCTAAGGCCCCCCTAGCATAATCATGTAACAGATTTCTAAATTTCATTTCAGTAAGCCCATGATCTTCCGTCCACTCACTACTGGCCCACCCTGTATATGTGTAACCTATAATACGGTAGACTCGCGATGAGGAACTCTTGTTGAAATATGTATATTTGTGTTAGATTCATCTTCACATGCAGAGACTAACCAAAGTCGCCGGAAGCAGGATCTAGATTATAGGGAGGGTGCGCGGGAAGTTTCCGTTCTGTTTCCTATTGCTGTCAAATATTTGGTTCCGACTTTGGCGCGGTGAGCTGGAGCGTTATTGGTATGCAGGAATCAGGTGTCCATTCTTGTCTTTGGTCGCAGGTTCTTCATATAGATCCAATTAGTTTAGCCAGGAACTGTTCTGTGTACCGCTTAGCTAAAACTATTTTTTATGTATCCAAAACAACAGATTCCACAATTCACAACAAACTTTGTTTTGAGTCACAAGCACAAAAAGTCACAAACAACTTTCCTAGGTATAATCACATACATAATTTGCACAACAGCCTTACCATTTTAACTAATTTATTTGTATAGACAATGGATTAATAATACCCAGTTACACTGATTAGTAGTGAAACTAATTCTAACATAAAAAACTAATGAATGCTGGCCTAATGTGAGGGTTGGTATTGTTTTGCATTCACAAGTTTTTTAATGATAGGTTTAGCTTCACTTAAGTCATGATCCACATTGAGACGATATCACGCCTTTGTTTTGAATGTTACTAAAGTAGAAAAACCATTCTCACATCTAGAGGTGGTGGCAAATGGTACTAGCATTTTTAAAGCTCTGTTAGCTAAAACAGGATATTCGGCACCTGCTTTGACCAAAATGTGCTGAGATTGTGCAGTAGTGTTCAACATTTTCTGTATTTTTTTATTTTACCATCCTAATTATTAGGTTCTTCATTACCCCCGTAAAATAGCTGATTTACCCCTGCGGGGGTAATTACCTCCGGGTTAGGAACCACTGCCCTTAACACTGTTTTAACGATTTTTAATGAAAATGACGCAAAAATCGAGCTTCCAATTTCTCATAAACTGCCCAGCAGAAACGGATAACAGTATTTTTTGTGTTATCTACAAAAAAAAAACAAAGAATTTTCCATCAAGTCCCGACCGGCTTCGTTGCGATTCTTTTTTTCTTTATTTAAAAAAATCGCTCAAACGGCCCATAGATTTCGGATGACGATTTTTTGGTACATTAGTTGATAGATATACTAGAATTCTACCGCATTTTTATTCCGTTACTTCACGATTTTTGTACACGTTTTAACATACGCGATCCCTCCCATTTGGGGGTTATGGTACAATGATAAAAAAAGTTTACAAATTGCCTCTAGAACTCAAATACCAAGCGTCATCCGGTTTCTTTCACGACACTAAAATTACGCGTCATTGTTTTGAATAATACGATTTTAGTAAGGCAACGGTTTGAAAAATAAATGTAGTCATACTCATATTATATAATCTGTTGTTTGTTGAAATGTGCCACCATGTCATCTCTATATGCCTAGTTATAGTATCTTTACAATCAAAAATACTCTCCACCCGCTTGTGAGTGAATAGTAAAACATTCGTGTCCGCAGGCCTTTGACCAAGGTGACCTAATTTTTGGTATGTTATCAGTGGCAGTACGACAAAATGTCAAAAGCATGTAAATGACTGAAACTCGGCAATCGTGTTGATATGGTAATATGACCGCTTCTAAGACATTTTTTAGGTTTAATTACAGTTGTTATTAACATTGTGTGCAAATATAGTCGGCGCGAATACTAATTAGATAAAATTGTGAAAACGTTAATATTTATGTCGTTCCTTTTACGCGTACACGTCTCAGTGTCAGCTATTTTAAAATTTAAATGCAAACGGTGGGGATCACGGAACGTATAATTGGAATTGTATGCTTTTTTTCAGATAAGAAATCGGTTAATGAATTCTGAGCTTTTATCTGTATTTCAGTAGCATGAAAGAAGTCGTTGGAGGCAATTAAGGAACAAAGGACATTAGGTAAAACTGGGCGCTTGAATGAAAAACAGTGTACGGCTTTTGTAAATAGGCTGTAAAGATAGACCCGGAAAGTCCAGGCTTAGTCATCACCTGCTACTATAAATCAATCAGGACTTAATCAGTCAATCAGTTGACCGGGCAGTTATACCATACCTAGACTACCCCGATGGAGTTGGAACTATATAAAACAGCAAGAACTAAATTGCGGAGATACGGTGGCGAGAGAGTGAAGCAATTGAGGCGTTTATCGGAAAAACGTCATTAGTCCAAAACTAACATATTTGGAAAAATGAAAAACTTCCCAGCATGTAAAACTTTGATTAGATTTATTTATTGCCAAATCTGGTAGAAGTAAAGGTATATAAGACACATCGTCCACAAGCGGTAATTATTTTATTGTGAAACACATATGAAAAAAACACAAAAAATACATGGACGTATGAGGTTTTTGTGAGAAAAGGTTAACAAATCAGTGTCCTTAATTCAAACAGCATGAAAATAAAATGAATTTCGATACAAAAAACAAAGAAAGCAACAACTATACCTAACACAAAAACCGACTAACTGAAACAATCAACTCTGGCTAACCAAAAAACCCGATATCTACCACTCAGTTTTCGCAACCACTACACTACTATATTATCATCGTTGTCCACCTTGTTGTCAATGACAAAGTTACCAGCAGTGTCAGGTGCTGTATTGTACTGTTTTGTTATCAAGTTTGCATGACAATTTATATGCACAAATGGCTTTCTTATGTGAAAGAATATTGACTTTTTAGAAGAACAAGTCATATTTCCTCTGTAAATAGTACGGAACCTATAACATTTTTCCGAGAAATAATTCTTTCTATCCATGTATATGGATGTTAGAAATGCGATGATACTATTATCTGAATTTTGGCAAAAATTGACTCATGAGGTTTTTCCGACAAACGCCTCAATTGTATTAAAGAAAATATTTACAGCCCTGTGAAAATATAAACTAAAATCATTTCAACATGTCTACAACATTCCCAGATATGTGTTCTATAAAAGCAACATAGACACCACCTCTCGATCCATCCTGTTGATTACATTTGTTCACTCCTTATACCGGTCTAGGTATTTCTCAGTTGTTCGGGCAAAAGCCTGATAGATAGAGAATATTACCCGCATTCTGCAAATCTGCTTAATAATATCATATTATCCGTCTAAAGAATACCACAAGAGATGCAAAAAATACCACAAGAGATGCAAAAAGTGAACCAAAGCTTGTCTATGCCAGTACCTTAGACACTGAAGCAGACACTGTAATATACTAATGTACAAAACACCAAAGCACAAGGAGCAACATTTGAATTACACTTCAAGCTCAAAGGAGTTTAAATCAGATAAGCTGGACTAAAATATCAAGGAATGCCAGACCATCATAAACGCTACTGAAAGTAAGAACACATGAAAAGCAATATACATTTTAAATACGAAGAATGGCTGAAGAAGGATATTTTAAAGAAGGACTTAGGGTATAGCACTTTGTCAAGTCCTTGTGTGCCAGGTGTCATGCGGTGACAGCAGAGTATATGATGCAGAAGCAAAAAAAATGACCTATATATGTAAAAGTAGCCGAGCAAGCAGTGTAAAGTTTGAAGTAACTAGCTACACTCATGTGGAGAACCATACAATAGTTAGCGATTATATGCAACATCAGAATTACTGAGATTGAGAAAAGCGAAGCAGAAGATGGCAATAAAACGGTAGCCAATATTCAAAAAACACCTACAGAAAGAATATTCTTGGTACCTTGAAGTCAAGTTGATTGACTCAGTACTTCCCACACATTACGGTGATACCAGTGTATTATTTTCTCACGGCATGCAGCTATAGTCTGGGATCCTTACACAGGTCAATGGGCAGCCTATACCTATGAATACAATAAACTTTTCAGTTCTACAACCCCTCCCCCCCCCCCCCACGGCCACCCAATTTCACCTATGCCTAAAAAAATGATCAGAAACCTCTAAAACGCCTAAAATAGGATGGGATCCCGAAACAGTCTTGTGGGCCCGGAACCAGCCTTAGGACTGTCTGCAAACTTTATTAGGAAAACAACTGGAGAGTGGATCCAGAATCAACACTCTCTGAGATGGAACAACATCTCTGGTCATCTCCGCCAGACTCGGGACCTATTAGCAGGGCCTGCAGAGGGAATAGGACGATTTTGTCTCTCTCTGGACATGAGTAACTTGAGATTGCTAGTAGGCCTATTAACGGGTCACAACACCTTCAGGCGTCACTTGTTTGTAAGGAGGGTGGTCAACGACCCAACGTGCACGTGGTGTGGTGAAGAGGAAGAATCCTCGGCACACATCTTGTGTCGGTGTGAAACCCTGGGTCATCACAGGCAGACTATACTAGGGTCAAGAACCTTGGAACCAATAGAGATAAAACGGATAGGACCTAAGGATGTACTTGCCTTTGCCAAAAGGGCAGGTCTTAGGAACTAGCGCGGATAGAGGCGCAAAAGGGCCCATCGTGTGGCCTATGCATCAGCCACATTCCGTGCTGGATAGCCTCTGGTCCTTATTCATTCAAAACGCCTAAAAACAAATTTTGAGTTTTTTTACATTTCTAGTTTTTGATTATTTCTGACACGATTTCTCAAAACCATATGCGTTGTTCATCCACGCCACTTAAAACGTTACTCTTGCACGTTAGACAGTGCAGACATCAGTCTGCAATAATGTGTGATTATTGTATTTAAAAACAGAAAAGGTGCAGTCCGGGCTGCGACACACCGGGCTGCTGTTCCATTACCCAGTGACTACTCCTCACACCGTGAGGCGAGGAATCACCGGGTCCGCGAATCGTGCACCCTAAGTAGACGAAGTGGCCCAAGGATAGCTACCTTCTGCATTCTGGCGGCTAAGATGTGCGCCGCCGCATGGCACACCAGCATTTTATGCAGTGCAGACACCAGCGTATGCCTCATTCCACCTAGGGATCCAGTGACCATAACCAGCAGATTTATAGTGTGTAGTCTGGTCAGAGCTTGCGAAGTAGTCCGAGCAACTCTTGATATTTGGTCCGCTTTTCCTCCTCCATAAAGATGATGTTCACCTCGGTAGGTGCCGGAAACTCTATAACGAACATCGTCTTCTGCTGGCGGTCGAGAAGGACTATGTCGGGCTTGTTTGCTTGTACAACCTCGAGTGTGGGGAATGAGTAGTTCCAGTAAATCTGGTATCTCCCGTTCTCCACAACAGACTGGGGCGTATGGCAGCACAGGTATCCCATATGAGTGCCTGAAGTGATGGTAGAGCACTCGTAAAGCCGCGTTGTGTAGATGGACGTAAGTGCTCCCAGCGGGTGTATACGTCTTGCACGACGAGTATCGGGTATTATACATCTAACAGTCTACACCGATAACCCTATTACGGTATACAAAGGTGTTGAAGACACCGTCTTGGTAGCCTGTCTCCGACTTCAATGTATTTTTATTATTATTATTTCTTTATTTGTACTACAAATAATGACACTCTGAAAGCTATATGCCTTGTGTAGAGTACTGGCTGAGATAATTTATGTGTAGCTGTAATTTGTGTCCATAACCTACATAATATATCAGAAAATTCTAAGTATCCTGGTTTTGTACTAAAGAAAGCAGTGTTCGGACGGACCTAAAAAAGTTTACTATGCCCCTAGGCCTTTCTTTGTTAGGTCCATGAACAACCTATAATGAATACAACAAACTGTTCACTTTTACAACACCCCATCCTGCATGCACTGATTTCCAAAATTATAGGATCGTTACCTGCTACGATCCCGCAGCATATCGCTATCCAAATTTCATAACAACCCATGCAGCGCTAACTCAGATTACGAGGCTCGAAAAACGCTGACAGACAGGCAGGCAGACAGACTGACAGACCGACACATCGACAGACAGACAGGGCGACGGAAATGACTGACGTGCATTTTCGTTATGTAGACAGCCCAGAATTGTATTACCTCAAAACTGAAAATTTTCGCGATCACAATACTCCTCTCACCTAATTGATGTGGAAAATAAAAAGTGATGATCTGTTTCTTTACATTTTTTTTTCGTCGGTATTGTTATTGATGGACATTTTCTGTCTAGCTTATTGCTGGTTACCCACTATCGCACCAATCATGACAACCTGATGGCATAGTAAAAGATGGGCCCCTGGTCACTTTCTTGTAGTTCATAAATGTGCCACTATGGACAATGCCGACAAGTATATGCTTAAAAATCAGTGTGCCATGCGTTTGCTGGGAAACATCCGCACATCGCAGGACTGGCATTCTTCTCGCGGCATCTAGGTGGCTGTGCATCGCGGCCGACTGCGACCGGTAAAGCACGTTTTGTCCAGCGCAGCACCTCTTCGGTCGAGTCCGCTAGAATTAACGACCGATTGTTTCGGCTAATTTGATAAGGAAATTAATTGCTTGTCAATTCCAGTATTTACAACAAAGCCCGAGTCGGTGAGAGGCCGCTCGCCGGGACTGTCGCGGTCGGTCGCGTTTCATTGTTTTTTCCAGCCGAAGAAGCCTCAAGTGGGCTTATCTCGGGAAGCTGTCTGCGCATTTTGCGCGAAGGTCGCCATCTGGCAGGCAGGAGGAGGTTTGTGGGGAATTTTTGGAATTTCTGCATTCTCCGACACCTCTGAGTGCTCAAAAGTTGTTAATCGGTGCCAATATTATACCCACACTGATGCTGAAGGAACCTAAGCCATCTTACTATCGTTTTGTTTATGTTTATTTGTGCATATTTCATATACAGGTACAGCCATTATGATGACAATGCCTTGTATGTCGCATTGGCCAAATACAGCACATACTACTATAATTTAGTTAAAACAAGTCGCCATGGCTTCTGATCCATCCAGTCTAGTACTGCCACTCTGGTACTTTATGGTTTACCAATCTGCCGTTAATTGTTGTCTGTTCTATTCTTCTTCACTCTCAGGAATGTGCACTGGAATCCAGGAGGTCTACAGCCGTTTACTTGCCTCAATATCTTTTAATTGTTTGAGTAATGTTCACGTAGCTAATTTTTGGTTCACTAGATAAGACGTTGATTCCAGATCTCCCTGTAGGTCATCTTCTCGTGGGTTAGATTATTTAAAGTATCTTCACGGCTAAGTAATAGCTTAGAAACATAGAACATTTGCATGTAGCTAGACGATTCGAGACGCATTTTGAAATTCCTAAAGTATTGTCATAAGCATCGCGCATCGGTCACAATACTCGCTACGAGTGAAATCGCTGGGAGCAAATTTGCTATGGGTGATGCGGTACTCGCTGCGACTAAAAATTACTCGCAGCGAGTAAAATCGCTCACATGAAGCGAGTAAAATCGCTCACATGAAGCGAGTTTACTCGCAGCGATGAGTCTTGTGACACTGACAGGGCACTCGCTATGAGTAAGCGTTCGCAGAGCAGTCTGTTGTGTGAATGGCTGCCACGTCTACTTGCGCAAAGTGATCTCTGAAAAGTGTTTGGCATCATGACTAAAATGAAACAGCAGTACACGTTGAAATGGGGCAATATCGATATAACACGATTTTTTGTTGTGCACAGGAGATATGAAGAGCTGTGGGATACAAGCAGTGAGAAATACGGGCGCAAAATGCGCGTGAAGATATATTTTTGAAAATTGACAACGAATTAGTTGATTTGGCTCCCAAGGTACCCAGTCAGGACCATTTAAGAAGCAAAATAAAAAATTCACAAGATGTATGATTATACAGCTGAAGTGAATAAAATCAAAAAGCAAAAGACGTTGTCTGGCGTTCTGGCAACTTCTTCACGTTCGAATGATCTAACTTGCTCGACGCGTGAGAACTGAACTCGCTGCATGTGACAGGTAAGCAGCGAATGAACAGCGATTTTACACTCGCTGCAAGTTCATCGCTGCGAGTAGACTCGCTTCATGTGAGCGATGCCTTAGGAAGGCGAAAAACACTTAAGTAATGAATTTGTGGTTCTTGGGTTTTTAGGCCGGCGTCGTTTAGCGTTAAAGCTTGACGTTTCGCCACCACGAGTGAATGGCATCCTCAGAAGCTATTTCACTTCGGCGACTTTCAAAATACTAAGTACACTAAGTATTTTTGGAAGTGGCGAAACGTCAAGCTTTAACGCTAAACGACGCCGGCCTAAAAACCCAAGAACCACAAATTCATTGGACGATGGCCGCGAAAGCCTTACACAGTACACTTAAGTAAGTAGAGAATTTTTTAAACCAGTGGATTTGTACTGAATGATTCATTATAGTCTGCAGAGATTATTTCTTATTTCCCACATTATAAATTAGGGGAGTGATCTTATCTCGTAATAGTTCCTAATGGCTGCTGATCAATAGAAACATTCAATAAAATAAAAGGCTTCTTTCGGAAGCCTACAATAGTTATTTATATATTAAGGGCGTAAAGAGGCCCGAGTCGTTAACCGAGAGCTAGGAAAATTTATAGGTCATAAAAGCAAACTACGCCCGCCGTTAATACACCATTTTATGCACAGATGACACTTTCTATAAGTAAATTTATTATCCAGCATTCGTTGTTAGACTCGCATGGAATACATTTAAAAAGTGATCCGCATAACTATAGTAGCCGAAAAACAGCGGTGGTCATTTTTCTTGAAATCCAAGTTTTATTCTACGTGGGCCAATGTTGTGGTTATTGTGCGGTTTCAAAAAGCTAGAAGATGCATAAAATTGAAGAAGAAGCTGCAGATATAGCAAGAAACAGCAGCTTAATTCTCGGAAAATGCGCAATTGTTCTTCATTTTATTGGATGATCAGCCAAACCATGCCTTTAGGTAATTTGGTATGATACCTATGATAGGTGTTTTTGATGTTTGACATTTCGTTATAACTTAAGGGCTATAAAACTATAACATTTGTGTGCAATCGCTAATTTATGATACACCCGTGCATAAGATCATTAGGTACAATTCTGTTATGGTTTCATCAGCTTTCCGCTGTATCATCTAACAGTTACACTACCAACGAGCATTTGATGCTCGAATCAATTTATTATGAAATCACCAGCAGTTTTCCTGCCATTTCATTATGGTTTTATTTACCGCTGACTAAGCACTTTGCATAAGTACTACAAATAACATCGTTCTAAACATATGGCGACTGACGTTGCTTTATTGACCAATAAAACCGCACCAATTATTAATTATCTGTGTTATTGCAAAATCGCATATTAATGTATTGCGTTGAAGTCGAACGTTCGAAGAAACATCCATTTATGCATTCTGCTTATATGTAAAGATGTTTTGATGATAAGGATCAAGACATGTTATGTTAATATACTTATGAGCTCCTCCGTCATTGATATCAATTTTCTTCGTCAGGTCTTCAAACTTGAATATGAAATTGTACAAAATAAATCGACACTAAGCACTTACTGCTTCAGCCTTTTTCATAGTCCGAGTCTTCTACTGGTTCATCCTTTAAATACTGAAATATCCATTGATTTTGAAACTATCCTAACTATTCTAAATCATAGGTTTTTTTGGAGATAAGTGTGCCCGAAATTCATTCTCTCAAGTCAACTTACTGTCAATAATGATATTATTGAGAGAAGGTTTGCTGTGAAAAACCTGTGAACTATTAATTGTAGTGCTGAATGAAGAGCTAAGATGTATAGCGAACGTATTAAATATAAACTGTGAAAAATGTGCACTGTGTGTTATCTCAGCTTGATTACTGTGATATGATTTACGATCAAATGTTTCAGATACAGGGTGAGCTTTTAGTACTGGCTCGGTCGATAACTTCACTACTATAGAAGATAGTGAAAAAAGTTGTATATAAAAGTTGTAGCCACTGATATGCTCCTTGCTCAGAAAATATTTAGATTTATTCAGGGTGATCCATAACTAAGTGGTGATGCAAACATTAATTTTTTTGAATGAGACACCCTACATATAATTCCATATTCAAATTCCACTAATGATTTTCGTTCTCCCAATATAAGGCATTGTTACATTATTCAGGGTATTTCAAAAGTTATGACCATTTTTATATCCAAATCGCGGTCAAATGAACGTACTGTATATGAAAAAGTAATGAATGAAAAATAATTTTTTTACATGAAAAGATTAAAAATATCCCCTATTTTTAAAATCGGCTATAAAAAAATCCCGGGACGCATATTCGTATACAGGGTGATGCAGAATGCAAAATCCAGATTTTCTCTTTTTTTTAAATGTATCCCCCAATATTTTATTCTCGATTTTATTATCCCAAAGAATTGCTTTTAATATGCTCTATGCTCTATGCTAATATGGTCCTTTATTTGTTCTAAATACCAAGGTAATTTAGCTGACTATCGAGCTGACTATTATATCTCAATTTCCTAAGAGCTATAAGCCTGTGCAAATATGCGCTATGCAGATATTATTTACATAAATTTATTCATTTTAAATGTTTACTAGGCCGTGGAGCAGTTTTAAGTACCAAAAACTTACTAAAACTGACATTGACCTTATTGCAAGGAGCATTTGAAAGAAATTTATGGAGCAAAATCTATGTTTCCACACCCTGTTTCTCATATCCTTGGACCATAGCTTTAGATTGACGTCTTGGAAGCAAGCTATCGTTAAAATTAGTCAAATTTCACATTCAAGGGGCTCTAGGTTGAAAAAGTGGTATACAGATCGCCAGGCCCTGGCTTTTAATTACATCTGTGGACATCGTGCCAGCAGATCGTTTTCTATCCACAGACATTTTGTCAATTGTTTCAAAGAAATGATACACAGTTTAGTATTGAAAAAGAATTGGCAGCAAATCTTTGAGTTTTTCCAAGGTACAAAAAGTGTTAGTCTTAGCTGAACTTAGAATCAAAATAATTACTTTTGACTTTATGAATATTTTTACAAAAAATGTCAATACTACATCATGTCTCAGGACTCTTCAATAAACTATTCGATAGTAACAACTTCTCACGACAAACTTAGCTAAATCGAGGAAAAAATAGTGAACATTAGGCAAAATAAATCCTTCTTGAACTAGATTTATTAAATTTAGGTTGTACTATAATATATGTGGGAATTTGATCAAATAGCAACAAGCTATATAAATAGTTTATCCAAATGTGCTTTACCTACACGTACCTACATTATGTTATTATATGTTATTGGATCAATGTTGATATTATAGGAACTGTATTGATAGTTAGCTTCATGTTTATTTTAATAACATACTTTTCTGGGTATGAAGATTTTAAAAAGAATTCACGCCCATCCGAATGAACTTGCAAAGCTATTCACGGTGACCCAGAAACAAAGCTGAATTGATTACAGTTATATTGAGTAACTATTAACTCAGGATCAGTTAACTGTGAGTTAAACATAAAGTGACATTCAAATAGTACATTCATTCATGAGTATAAAACCTGTATTTAAACAAAATTCAAGATAGCTTTATAAATACTAGCTTTTGATGTGGTAAGAATTGGACCACTGATTTTAATTAACCTGTTACCTTCGCTGCTTGATTTTATATTGATATAGCGAAAAGGAGTGTGGTTTTACTTAAAATTTTTGTGTTTTAGGCAACATACTAAATGAAACGGCACACGAAACATTTCAGACCACCTCGAAATCCATTGAAGAATGTTTATAGCTACTTGTGACAATAAATGAGTACTGAATGGTTTCGTTAGTAATATAGATATATGATTTGGTCAGTGCCCGAAAGACGAGCGTTTCAACAATAATTATTAGTCACTAAGTTACAGAAGTATTCAGGATAGTTATTAAGTTTAAACTTTTCTTTAAATCTATTGAACAAACTGTGGGCTGTTTAACTCGATAATCTTATTCTTCAAAGAACACATAATATCATACTTCTGTCTAAATAGATGGTAGGAATAAACGTTGAAAAGCCTCGTTGTACTAATTGGTTTCTCATATCAGCTAAATAAAACTTTGTCTCCATTAGTTCTGGTCAATGAAATGTTTCAAAATGGAATAGATTAGCTATTGTTTTCATATTCAGTGGTGAACCTATTCCCCCTTATCTACTTTCTCCTGTAGAACTTAATTATATATACTTTTACTTCCCACACCGATAGGTAAGGGGAGTATTGTGATCGCGAAAATTTTCGATTTTGAGATAATACACTTTTTGGGCGTTTTGTGATGTCTACATAACGAAAATCCACTTCACTCATTTCCGTCGGTCTGTCTGTCGGTCTGTCTGTTGGCGTTTTTCTAACGTCGTGATCTCAGTAACCGCTGCATGGATTGTGATGAAATTTGGGCAGCGATATGCTGTGGGGTCGTAGCAGGTAATGTTCCTCTAATTTTGGAAATCGTTATACGGGGGCGGAGTAGTTAGCAAAAATCAAAAAATTTCAAATATTCTTCAAAATTCGTTTTTAGGCGTTTTAGGGGTCCCTGATCATTTTCTACTTTTTTTGGGTGGGGGTGAATTTGGGGTGGTTGGGGGGTGGGGGGTTGTAAAACTGAAGAATTTGTTTCATTCATAGTGGGCTGTCCATTGACCTCTGAATCAAAAACCTAGCGGCATAATACACTTTTTTAGGTCCATCCGAACATATTGCCTTGCTTACTATAGAAACCAAAGGACTTCGAATTTGTGATGTATAACTAAGAGTATTGTCTTAGATCGTTCTATATTGCGTAACGCGAAAATCATTAAATTGATTTTAATGAAATTTTGACACAGCATCACTACACACTACAGTGACAGCTGAGCAATAATAGAAAACCTAAAAATATAAAAACAGCTCAAACTTTGTTTTTAGGCGCTTTAGGGGTTCTTGATCATTTTCTACTTTTTTTTGGGTCGGGGTGAATTTGGGGTGGTTTGGGGATGGGGGGTTGTAAAACTGAAAAATTTGTTTCATTCATAATGAGCTGTCCATTGACCTGTGAATGAAAAACCTAGCAGCATAATACACTTTTTTAAGTCCATCCGAACATTGCCTTGTCTTTTATAGAAACCAAGGGACTAAGAAATTGGAATGTAGACATGCGAGTATTGTTTTAGATCGTTCTGTATTGATTTTAAATTTTGCGGGCGGGTGAGCGATGATTTGGTTGCAAGGGGATTTCAATCTATAGCTTCATGTAATGGAAAATTTAATAAAATGGTATCATCATTATGTGTGGGAAGTACTGAGTCAGTCAACTTGACTCCATTTTTTTTATTTATAACTTGGGGTATGTGGCCCCCTGCTGGTTAACAGGCTAAGTAGAGTAGCCGCTGAGGTAGACGTCACCATCCGTGTAGCAAATGATTCTTGAGTAGTTTCTTCAATAAAAGACGGTTAACTATCATATACACAAAATGCAATTTCACCATGTAACTGGCTTTGTTCCTAGAAAAATATAGATGACCCGTTCGATAACTTCTGTTACTGTTGTTCAACCCAGTTACGTAATCGCCAACTATCCCATGCAAGAACTCATACAAAAGGTGACTTCCTCAAAAAGAAATACGCTTATTTTCCGCAACTATGAATCCTCCCAAGCAGATTAAAAATTAAAATAACCGCAAGGAAAAAAAACGTCGATTTTTTCTAGTCTGTAATTGGATCAGACTTGTTTCACAACGCTCTGTACCGTACATCCATATATGTAAAGCGGAAGAGTCTATTCTCCCATACAAACAATAAATAGGAATAGTCATAATATTCATATGTTCTACTTTTTTCTCCGATTCCGCAATATCAATCAATGGCGGCACGTGGGTGTTTTTCATGAGAAATTCAACTACCATATTTTCAAAGTTGGATTCATGTTGAAAGCAGTGAACCCCCGGATACAACTACTCTGAGGGCAAATACCCTTCCGACATTGTAATACACTATTGGCTTTAGCGCCTCCTTTGGGGAAATAGCAAGAAACTGATTTACAAATTAAAGTAAAGCCCAGAGATATACCATTTGTTTACAAAGTGAGGATCTCCGCAAAAAGTGCCGACAGAGAAAGGGAACGGGGTCGGACTGGGCGTTCGAATTCGTTGGAGTGGGCAACAACGAAAATGTTCATTCCATCCAATAAAGTGCTCATACATCAGTTGGTTGAACAAGATGTTTGAAACTTTATTATCTGTTGATAAATATATGGTAGAGACATTTCAATATAACCGTATAAACCATATGGTAAATTATTCCTTTCTACACTCAATTTTAACGTTCGATTCGTTGTTTTAGTTGTCCCCGAATTAATTCTATAGGACTGAAAATGCAAAAATAGGGAGGCAACCTGAAGACATCATGACCATACTTTTTAGCTATGCTTTCTATGACATATTGTTTCTCAAACTGTTCAGTGTGGAGGATCAATCATTCACTTTTTTTGTAAGTTTCTTCAAAGTACAAATCCTGTTTTATGAGAAAATCTTGTATTTCCGCCTTCGATAACGTTGAATTCGGAATTTTGTACCTTTGTCTGGAGTGATAGCTTGCGTTGTCCATTACGATGACGCTAAATAGCTTTAAATTGGAAATAAGGCTATACTCAAACCATTGCTCAAATATTCCCGAGTCCATGTTTTTGTGGTAGTCTATATTGCAGTCTTCAGTTTTCTTTCCACATAATTTTGAGTGCGTTCTCGACCCAGCCGTCAGATGATCCGCAGTGTAAGATAACTATACGGGATCCTTTATTTGGTGGAACGCCTTTTAGCTAACACTTCTTTGTACCGTCGGTCCATCCCTTTTTAGCGGTATTATGGGTATCATACCAGGTCTCGTCAAGGTAGTACACTGACCTCCCCTCGTTCCGGTATTGCTCTATCTTATGCAAGTAATCGTGCCGCTATCCCACAATCCTTGCACTTTCCATTATAGCCATTCGTTTGTTCACAGTTCTGTACCTAAACCCAATCTTCCTAATCCATCGCTGCAACGTACTCCTTGGATACTGTTACTCCATTCTAGCCAATTGTCTTTGAACGGATTCGATTGTGGGCAGTTCATTAATTTTGTACTTTTCGTACACAATATTCCTCAATAATTTTGTGATCGTGAGATCTAGTTCTTTTGAAACAGCAGCATCAAACCTACGCTTCCTCTTTTGTGGCCCCTTTCTCAAAATTTCACATACTGTTGGATATGGAACGTGTGTTAGAAGTGACGTCTTTTTGATCATACTCCCCTTATTTTCATTCTCTGGATCGTTCGTTAGTTCATTATCATTTAGTACTATTTGTTTTGCATCTGCGCTAAGATGTGACCTTTTGTGAGGTTTTAATTGGTCTACCTCCACCTCCCTTTGTTCAAATTCATTATCAGTGTCCGTACTATAGTCACTACTTTCACCACCGTAATGACAAACCGCCGACGTAGCTTCACTGCTGCAGGGTAATTCACATCGCTGTGAAATCCCATTATCTTCCCAAGGCCGAAACATACTCTAGCTGTCACACTTCAGAAGAAAACGTCCGATTCAGACAGAAAAGTGACGCACAAAAGTAAAAGCAGATTGGCGTTGCTAGCGGTAGCAATACCTGCCCAAACAATTTGACTAAGTCCGGTCCTCTTCATCGATCGAGTCGCTAATAATCCTGGAATGTGTCGGTCTTATCATAGTTCAGTCAAAATATACATCGTGAACGTCATCCGACAGATTTACGTTCAAATACAACTTAGTGTTTCATTTTCACCATTCTAAAAGGTTGTGTTTCGTTAGAAAATTGGTTAAAAGCACATTCCATGAATTGGTTACGAGTACGAAAGTAAAATAATGGTAACCATTGAATATTATCAAAACTGTATCTATTCCAAATGATGAACTGTACTAAGAGATGGTATGCAGTTTTTATATAGCGCAAAACGTACACAAATGGTATATCTCTGGGCTCTACTTTACCTGCAGTGAGCTCAAGGATATCACATTTCTTGTTTGGAACATGTCTTGAATCGCATCAGGTACAATGTACCTTGTTCACGACAGCGCTGTTTTGATCTTTCGGATCTCATCAGGTAGATCCTGGTAAAGCCCGGCACACACATAAAAAGAAATTCCCAATTAAAGAAATCTGGCAATCTTGGAAGGAGGCACGTATTTAGGGGGTCCGGACCCCCCCTCCCGAAACGTCATAAAATGCCGTCTAAAAAATGGAATCCACAACTCTGCACCCCCCCCCCCGCAAATTTAAGGATTTAAGGATATACAGAAAAAAATACTGTTGCGTTTTCAATTAACTGTTAGTATTTGGATGTTTTTAAATCGCTTTAAATATATTTACAGTTGTTTCAAATCCATGTCATTAAAAGAATTTATTCCTTATACTCGAAGTAATAACAGGCACGCCAATAAATTTGCTCTAACGATATGTATAATCCTTCTAATACCAGTACTGACATATAATGCAATCAAAACATCCTTTTGTTTTCGAAACTTAACCTGTGTTTCTTTTAAGCAAAGCATACAATCTATTCGATGTACAAAAATTATTACTGCAATAGCAGTTCGTGATAATTCATCTGATAAAAATTAATTTTGTTTCAAAAGGTAACTACTACGCGAACAATAACCCATACTTCCAAAACATTATCTATGCTGTTAAAGAAATTGGTAAGTAGTATTCGTAACAACAACATCATATATCGAATTCAGTGGCCTTGTTGATTGCTGAACTATAATCAATATTCGGCGGGACTGAGGTCCCGATTCAATGAACGCAAAAAGAAAGAACAGGGCGACCTTCTTAGTGATGTTATTATCGGCGCCAACCCGCCAACATGGACAAGGTTATTTTGTTGCGTTTCGTTGTGCTGTTTTGGTGTTAGCCGTGTTGTGTCATCTCGTGTTTTTGTTTTTTGCATCAGCAATTGTGTGATTTAAATGTGTCCAGTTATATATTGAATGGAGGACCTACTGAGAATTGGGGCTTAGAAGAGCTAACACCCACACTTGAATGTAGGTATTTAGATTAGTCAGACAGTTATATTTCAGGTAGAAATGCAACAACTGGTGCAGGCTTATGTCTAATTCTTATATCGTGCTCCTTATGACTTCATACAAAATCACACCATTAAACATCCAAACGAATCGATCAGCTGTCCTCGCAGTAAAATGTGTTGGTTCAAGGAAAAGAAAGTAGTTTAGAATCAATTACCAAACACAGATTCGATTCAACGACAGGGTGCGATTGAATCATTCATTGGGATCCAATGACATCTTGTAGTTGAATCGACAATACGATATAATTCGTTACCAACTTTACACGTACCATTGGATAAAACATTGCTGTACTTGAGAAATGTGTAACGTCCCATTAAATCCAAGCGTAAGTCTTTGACAAAACGACAGATTTTTCTGTGTGCGGCTTTGAGAAAACTGCTTAGTGAGGAAATTGTGGTTAATTTGAAGCAAGAAAAATATATTTTTGATTTAAATACCCATTCTAACGAAATATGCTCCGACCAAGAATATAGTTTACTTCAAAATTAAAATTTCGATACCCTTGTCATATGTTCCGACTGAGCATCTTTAACTTCAATCAAGAATACAAGGAGTTTGAGAACAGAGTCTCGCTTCCTTCTTCATCTATTTCATTTATATATTGTTCGGTCGCACGTACGATCCATTCAGGGTTGTTTTCATTTTGGATTTTGGTATATTTTCAGGTAGTCTTCGTCTCAGAGTCTCTTTCGATGCATGTCGCTAGATCTTCACCGTCGACAGCGTCTGATTTGGTTAAGATTTCATTATTTTACACGAAATTAATATTCGAAGATTTTCACCTGTCATGTGCTACAATACATTTTATCATTGTTCTCCTTTCATGGAAGAACTTTTACGCAGCTGGGGTTGTGAGGAACTCATACAAGTGTTCGTAGGCATATTTATGTACCTAATATAGAATAGGATATAAACAATGGCGGACCGCTTCAAACATTTCAAATTCTTGCTGCAATAATATTTGCTTGGCAGGACCCAACAATACCTTTGGCAACAGCTGCTCAAAATTTCCAAATGCTTACGCAGATCCCTTGGATGCTTCTTTCAAGAAAAACAAAATATTGCACTGTTTGCGCCAGGATTATGAAATGCTTGAGCCAGTAGTATAGAACTCTTGCCCCAAGATTATGAAATGCTTTAGTCAATAGTATAGGACTTATGAGCCACAATTGTGAAATGCTTGAGTCAACGGTATAGAACTTTTGAGCCAAGATTATGGAATGCTTGAGTCAGTAGTATAGAAATCTTCTATGTAACATAACCCTTTCACAGCAGCCGCGGTACTCTGATATTTACGTGGTCCGCTTTGTTATAAAAAAAATCATTGTTTTTTTCAAGAGTATCACATGCCTGATTTAAGAATTTGGTATACTTTCTTACAAGATTTTACCCAGATCTACCTGATAAGATCTGATAGATTGAAACAGTGCTGTCATGGACTAAGGACAACGTGCCTCATGCAATTTAGGACATGTTCAAAATAAGGATTGTGACGTCATCCTGGAGCTCACTTTAAGTAAGGTGGAAATCATTTTCTTTAGATTCATGTTGACCTGCTAAGATGGTGAAATTAAAGTACCTAATTATGCTAAAACGAATAAACAATCGTACACAGAAGTATTGACAGTGTTGTAACTACAACACAGCTGAAAGGTGTCCCTTAGGGTTGGATCCTTGGGCCAATACTTCATTCACTCTTTATACATGACGTCCCCTGCATGCGCAACTCTGAGGTCTGTCTCCTCGCTGGCGACACTGCTCTTGTAAGCTACCTATTCGATAGGTAGCTGATTTAAGTTTATAATTCTGAAACGCTGACAGTCTATTGTTTATTGTACGAAAATACATCGCGGCTCCCCTACTGAAGTCTCAAATAACTCGGTGTCATTCTGTACAGGTACAGAATGACACCTGATGTTGTGCAAACAGTCAAAATTGAGTTTGATTAACAACAAGATTCGGCTTAAAAAAGCATAGCGAAACCATGTGCTTTCTTGCGTTTTCTCGTCAAAAAAGTTGCAAGGTCTGCAGATAATGTAAAGCAGAACCTTTTCCCACAGTCATGAGCGCTCCATGGTACGGCTCAAACGGGACGGGACTCTTCACAAAAAACTGAACATCAACGCTATGGCCTAACAGAATTGCACAGTAACCCTTTATTGCGCAAACAAGTTACTACTAGCACTGTGAACAGTACAGCTTATTCTTTTTCATTACATCTAAGGACCCAATTGCTACAAATAACAGACTGACTTGGGTCAAAGCCTGCGATTTTGACCAGGTGGCTGCCATTTTTGCCCACCTTTCCTCTTTTTCAGTATTTACCTCGACGGATGCCGAAACGCCAATAGCGAACATCTTTTGCGCTTATTGGTATGCATAGTTTCGAGTCTGAGAACTGAGTAGCTCTAGTGAACTTCAAATGGTGAATGTAAACATCTCGCCAAACAAGTGCTTTAAAAGAGAGAAGAGCAAGTCTTGGAGCTATAAGGCCTTTAAAAATGGACACCTCAGTAATTTACACTGGACCTCTTTGTGCACAAACAGCTAATCACTCAACAAAGACAATTGTTTTCAATACGACACATGTAAGCATCTTCAGGGGAGATTTAGACCTTCATCGTTAGTCTGTCCTTAGACAAAGTTAACGTCAGCGTATCAGGTTTGAAGACATCGTTTTGCGATTGATCAGTTAATATTATCATTATTATAATTATTATAATTTTTTTTATTATAGAGGATTTAGGAAATCGGCTTGATCGCAAGGACAAAAACACTGACACACCTAGAAGTGTGAGAGAGAGTCTGCCCGTCCGACGTTGAACCAGCTTGAGTCCTCTGATGTCATGTCCAACGGACGCAAACGCGTCGATCCGACATGTCACCACGGCCCGACCGGCTAAAACCCATTCCCTCTTTCCTTACCTCTGCTCGATCTTCATCTGCACCGGGCATCATCGTGAACGATATTCTTCACAGTGCAAGATGAGTTAAATATGGTTTTCCTTCTCCTCCTGCATCTTCTTGTTGCGTATCCCGACTTTCCTCTGTCTCTTTCAATTTTAAGATGCCTTGAACCATCTTTTGTACTATCTTCCAACGTTTCTCGCTCGATATCATGATGGGCACCATGTTCTCTGGGGTCAGGTCCTCAGGCAGGTTCGCTATCGGTTCCTGCTTGTAATAGGACCATCTGTCGCACTCAAATAGGACGTGCTCGACTGTGTCGCTTTGGCCACAATGTCGACAACGATCGTCCGTCGCTCGTCCTATTTTGTTTTTATACACCCGAAAGGGACCGTGGCCCGACTACGGCTGTGTTAGGTAATAGCAGGTTGTCCTACGTTTACAATCTGCCCACTCTTGTATATTTGGAATCAGACGCTCAGTCCACTGCGCCACCTCCGTTGTACTGGACCAGATCCCCTGCCACTCGTCCATGGTTTTCTGCCTGGCGGTCCTCCGCCGCTCTGGCAGAGCACCTTCCACGATATACATGTATCTCCTCTCCTTGACCAACAAATCCAGTGGCGGTATCGCTGTTATAACCTGCAGCGCTTTGGTAGACACAGTACGATACGCACCCGCCACCCTCAGCAGCGACTTCCTTTGCACCCTGTCTACGGTTTGCTGGTGATTTTTCCTCTCCATCGCTTTATACCATATTGGAGCAGCGAATAGCATAACTGAGTGGATAGCTCCGTTCAAGATCTGTCTCTTTCGCATACTTGGGCCGCCTACGTTTGGCATTATACGTGACACTAATGCCACCTTTCTTTCTGCTTTCACCGCAGGTCACTTTATGTGTTCGTTGAAACATCGTTCGTTGTCTACGGTAATTCCCAAGTACACTATCGATTTGCTGGGTACTATTTGCACCCCTCTAAGATGGAAACTCACTTGATTCCTAGTGATCCTAGAACCCCGGAGAATGACCGCCTCAGTTTTGCTTGGTGCCAGCTGAAGGTGGTATCTGGACATCCACTCCTCTATCCTTCTCAGCGCCTCGTTTGTTGTTTGCACCAAAGTCATCTCGTTTTTGATGGAGGCTACCAGAGCGAGGTCATCCGCGAACGCCACAGTCTTCGTGTTTCGAGGAAGAACTATCCTTAAAACACCATTCTACAGTACATTCCAGAGAAGAGGACCCAAAGGTGATCCCTGTGGAACTCCTGTAGACATCTCTAGCTCTATGTTTGCTATTTTTATAGCCCTGTCACTAAAATAGCTGCCAATCAGATTCCGTAAATACCTCGGTATGCCACGGTTATTCAAGTCCTCCATTATAATGCCCCATGACGCCGTATTAAAGGCATTTTGCACGTCAAGTGTCACCAGTGCTCCCCACTTATTGGAGGTTCCTTCTACGGAGCATAGAACGGCCTCCAATGCGTTGTTCGTTGACTTGCCACTGTGGAAGCCAAACTGGTTTGGCGACAAGCCTCCCGTTTCTTCGAGTGCCGCTTCTAACCTCTGCCGGATTAGTACTTCGTACAGCTTTCCCACTGTGTTCAGAAGACAAATGGGACGGTATGACGAAGCAAACTCTGGGGGTTTACCCCCCTTAGCAATCAACACTACTCTAGCCTTTTTCCAGATGACGTACGTAATATAATCACTCACCAAAGACAATTGTTTTCAATACGACACATGTAAGCAACTTCAGGGAAGCTTTAGATCTTCATCGTTAGTCTGTCCTTAGACAAAGTTAACGTCAGCGTATCAGGTTTGAAGATATCGTTTTGCGATTGGTCAGTTGATATTATCGTTATTATAATTAGTTGATCATTTTTAGCAACGATATGGTTATGCCCCTATTTTATTTCCCCGGAAGCTGCCACTGACGCCAGTAGACTGCGTGTCAAGACGCAGAAATCACATTCAATGCTAATACTATAGTCTGTATGAGGAGATATCTTACGTATGCACAACAGAATGTGTGTATACAAACAATTATTATAATATCTTTAATTACAGCTTCATGCTCCGACTGTGAGGAGATCGGATACATATCTACATTTTACTGAACGGGATTATGACTGCATAACTTTTGTTCAATTCAAAGATGTTAAATTTCAGTAACTAGAGAGGTAGCGCTATAAAGTCAAAATCTTGCAGATACCACTACATACGTATATGATCAACCCGTCGAGCATAACTCTAAACAAAAGCCGATAACCTCACAAGTGTGAGGGTGAGTGAATCTTATAACGCGGAAGTACTGTTATTCCAGAGAAAAGTTAAAAATGCATCGTAAACGTGACACCATAAAGGCCAGTAGATAAAGGAAAGCTAAAAGACTATGGTAATGAATCACTACTCGACTGACATTGCAGCAACCTAAATAGTTTCACAAGAACTTGGGCATACTGTATTATTTCAAGATTTTCGCCAGATTGGGATGAGGTTCAAAATCGCATATAATGTTTGGAGGTGGTACCAACTTGAAAGCACGGTCCTTCTTGTCGAAAAGGCACTCAAAACAGCACAAAGTTGTATCACGAACAGTAAAGAAGTGTTGTGAATTGTTTTTTTGATTGTGTATAGATTGTGCATAGGTGAGTTTATCTCACAGTGTATAGTGCTACTAATTGTATCCTTATTTATTGATATATTGACTTATTTTATTAATTTATTTGAGAACTTGTTTACTAAACAACTTTTAACGTTTCATACACACATTTGTATCAGTAACGGTATGGTAATCCAATTCTTGAATGTCTGCGATATAAAACAGGTAACAATCTCGAAATACGTCGCGAGTTGACCCTTCGTGCTGAAATAGTATAAAGGAGTGGATACCTTGCGAGTTGACCCCTAGTATCTTAGTGAGTTGGCCTCACAGTTATCATGATAATTCTCCGCCCTAGTGATTGGAGCTCTTGGAGAGGTATTTCGTGTTTTCGTGTATTGACCCTTAATACCAAAGACCCAAGAGCTGCTCGAGTTTTGTTATATGCTTTTTGTATAATTATGCAGTATATTATTTCCATCTATTCTTTCGGAGATGTATTTCGCGAGGTGATCCTTAATACTTATACGACCCGAGAGATGTTTGATTTATGCTCTGTATAATTTGTGTGACCACATCAGTTGTAAATATCATTTGATCCATTTGGCGTTAAAGGATATATTTGCTATGTCATCTATTTATGTTTGTGTTTAATTCCTACAATTACCTATCTGCCTGTTTTATCAATGAGACCGATATAAAATAGCGTCATGGTATTAAATTAAAACATATATGTTAATCTATTTCTTTACTTATCATTCTTCAATGAATTGGTTAATTAGGTATCTTTTTATTTAATTTACAGGTGTGTCATCTCGACCGCTTCTTCTGATACAGACACAACTTTTTTTGATTGATGTTCATTTAGATAGTCCTAGTAAGTTATACTGTTTAAATGTTTCGTTGTGTTCATACTTAGTTTACTTTGGTCATTTGTTCATTTATTTAAATTATTACCTTATTAAATGCTTATGTTGTAATCGCCCAGAATCATTTTTTTCTTATCGCGTCTACACAAGCATGCAATGATGAACGTTAATATAATATTTCCTGTATAAATGCTCCTAGGAGACTCACGCAGTTATGCTTTATATTCAGAGCAATGACGCGTGATTTTAGTGTCGAGAAAGAAACCGGATGACGCTTGGTAATGAAAATGCAGTTGCATTTTACTACAGCTAGTAACTAATGTTCCAGAGAATCGTCGAAATTAATGGGCGGTTTGCGCGTACCGATATTGTTAAAATGAAAATAAAAAATTGCGACGAAACCGGTCAGAACTTGATGAACAATTCTTTGTTTTTTTTTTCGTATATAGCACAAAAAATACTGTTATTCGTTTGTTTTGTGCTGGTCAGTTTATGAGAAGTTTGAGGTTACAGTTCGATTTTTCACGTCATTTTCGTTAGAAATCGTTAATATTGTTTAAAACAGATGATGTTTTTGACAAATGTTCTTGAGAGGTCCAACTATGACATGTATCAATGTCATCAGTTTTTATTATGTTTAACCCCATTTTTCAACCCCTATAGGGGGTGACATTATTGAACGCCTTCGATAGGAACGAACTTTAGGCCCATATTTGTTATAAACTGCCCAGCGGAAACGGATGACAGTATTTTTCTGTTATCTACGAAATAGACAAAGAATGAATTTCCATCAAGTGCCGACTGGTTTCGTAGCGTTTCTTTTTTTTTCATTTTAAAAAAATCGGTCAGCGTCACCATCCGTAGATTTCGGATGACGATTTTTTGGAAGTTGGTAGGTGTACTTAAAATGCTACCTCATTTTTCTTTGGTTACTTAACAATTTTTTACGTTTTAACCCCCCCCCTCCCACCTCTATCTCCGATCCCTCCCATGTTGGAGTAATGGTGGAATGACAAAAAAGTTTCCAAACTGCCACTAGAACTCAGATACTAAGCGTCTTCCGGTTTTTTGCTGGAGACGAAAATTACGCGTCTTTGTGTTAACTATATTAACCAAATCTAGACTGTAAACTTGTACCTCTTTGGCAGCCTTTCACATACATACGCAACAACACCATATACACATATGGTAATGACAAGCAGTTCATCTATCGAGAAATCATTATTCTCATTATTTTTTACTGTTAGCTACCCGACCAGAAGAAGTTCACGATGCTGGTCGGCGATTGAGACTCATTTCCATAAGCTTGACAAAAAGGCTTATCTAATTCAATCAGCATCTAAGTCCGGTAGCACTTTTGAATATGCATTTTCAACACTCCGCTTGGGTTCATAACCAGCACGTAATTATACTTGTGCTGATAAAGATGTAGAATAGGTGTTAAACAACTACCTGCAGTGCCAAGGATTGCTCTGTTTCATGCTTTCTGTCTTCAGTTCAGTTGGTTTGAGATAACGTGTGTTGTTTTACTTTGGTTCAGTAGGTTTATAATAGGCAGAAAAGGAAGCTTGGTATTAATTCTCACACCACGGGTAGGGAAAGTAGCATGATCACGGAATAATTGAATTTGATATGATGCGTTTTTCGGTGTCTTATATGAACTTTCGATGTTTACATCCCATAAACATAAAAATAATTTCTTAGATGGAGCCCGGATGCTTTAATTCAAGCATACCATATCTTCCTATACGCGCAAAGTTATGCTAATCTTAAAGTGAGAATACGATATCTTTGACCATATAAGGGTTAGATTAAGAAAATATCTTCATTGCAAAACTGGGAAATTATTGATGAGTAAGAATACCAAAATATTAAATCAAGCATATGGTTATCTTGACCGAAGTATTTCATAATCCTGACTGAAGCATTTCATAATCTTAACTGGGAGCATTTCATTAACTTGACGCAAGTAGCTCAACTTTATTCTAAAATTGGGATATTCTTGGATGAGGAATCTAATAGTATTAATTTGAGCACTCAAACTCTTCTATGAGCATGTAGAAATTTTTCTGGAGAAAAACTTCTGCAAAATTGCTTAAACCACATTTATTATACTTAGTACTTATCTAGGAACACCTGAGTCAGGTCCTCGCATCCCAATTTTTTTAATAGCTCATTCATGGTTGGATAGATCCAGTGATAAGGAAGCTGATGGGAACTGGGACGCGACTCAAATGGTTGTGGACCAGCACTACCGGCAGATTCGATGACTGACGGATGACGGTGGTATCACGGGTATCACGTGGAAATGGCATTTTTTAACAGTTTGACTAGATACTATTATGTGCTATTATGCAGGATCCAGGATGCAGGTATTACGCTACGGTGCTAAAGACGGCGGCTAATGCGACAATCCGAAAACCGATAATGGCAGCACGGACGCGGACGGGCAACAGGCTGTTGAGTTGAGAGAGTGGAGAGGTTAGAGTTGACCCGTGACACGCTACGCGCTTGCGCACTCCGACGTTGGTAGATGTCAAATAAATGATCTAGTTGATACAAATATAAAGTATGCTTGTAAAACAGCGTTCATTTTCAAACCAAGACTATCATAGTGTAAACGAAGGTTCGCATTTGCGAGCTGTCTATATTTTTTATAGAAGTAAACTGGACACCGCTGGAAAAAATGATAATCTTGATATAAAATTATGAAATGTTTGTTATTAAATTATTTTAGCCTTGGCTGCAAAGAAAATTATATTTTCTTTCGGAGCATATTTCTTTAAAATAAGTATATAAATCAAAAATATATTATTCTTGATACAAATTTTCTATAATTTTCTGATCAAATATTCTTTCTTAGAGTGAGGACCGATATTCTTGTTGTGAGTATGACGTATTTACAAGAATATCACAATTCGTGACTTGAGAATTTCTTTTCATGCGTGCAGAAATCTGGTATTCGTCCATTCCATCGGTCTGTCTCTCAGTCTGTATGTGGACAATTTTTCCTACCCATGAAGTCTCAATAATCCTTGTAATGATTTTATATAATTTAGGAAGTCATAAATGGATCAAAGGAGGGGAGAGGCTTTCTCGTGACAAGAGCCAGTAGATAGGCCTACTAGCGGGCTTTTCTGCAACTCTCCTTACTCTAGTTTCCAGGTCAAGCCCCTATCAGAAAGATGATGTTGGCCTTCAGTCCTTCCCATCTTACGTCTTCAGATCAAGGACACGCGAACTTAGTATAGTCTGCCTGCGATACCCCAACTGGGTACTTCATCATCATAGTCACAAAGTCTTAACAGGCATGTTGTGAACTCGTAAAATGCATTAAGTCGGAGCTAGGGTATTGCCGACACGAATATTATCAATAGTTTTGAGCACTGTAGCTCGCCATCGTTCGCGATTTGTTGTCAGTTTAGTGGCGCTCTTGACACTCATATCCAGCAACTGTTTCGTCGTATCCACTCAGCGTGTAGGGGGACGGCCACGGCGCCGCCCACTCGCGGCATGACCCTGAACTACAAGTTTCTCCATATTATCGCTTCTGTGTATATGTCCGAAGAATGTAAGCATTCTCGTCGACACAATGGAGGATAGTCTCTTTGGATTACCGACCTCATCCAGTATGGACACGTTAGTTCGATGGGCGCTATAAGGAAATCTCAGCATTCTCCTCCATGTCCACATTTCAAAAGCGTCTATGCGAGCTGGATCTGCCTTTTTAACAGTCCAAGTTTCCGAGGCACACAAAAATATGGAGAACACAAGAGACTGAACCAGCGACATTTTTGTAGCTTTAGTGATGTTATGGTCACGCCATATTTTAGTAAGCTTTGTCATGGCCACGCGTGCCTGTTGAATGCGCCGTCGAATCTCATTTTCACAGCTACCCGAATTATCGATCAAAGAACCAAGGTATATAAAACTTTGAACTACTTCACAACGGCCTATTGACTTTATTTCTCGATAATTATCATGCTCTCTATCTACGATCATAACCTTGGTCTTATTGTAGTTAATACCAAGACCATACTCTGCACTACGTTGTTCTAAGATGTTTAATAGAGCTACTAGTTCTTCATGAGAAGCTGCAATAAGGGTTGTATCGTCAGCAAATCTTAAGTTGGATATTCTGCTTCCGCCAATAGTTACACCGCCATTCCAGTTGTCTAATACCTGTCTCATCACAAATTTAGAGTAAATGTTAAACAACATCGGAGATAATACACATCCCTGACGAACTCCTTTTCTGGTTGCAGTTTGACTAGACAGGTTACCATCAATTCTTACGCGAGCCGAATTAGACTCATAGAGTTGCTGTATGAGAAACACTAAGTGATAGGGAACTCCTATAGAGATGAGGATTTCCCACAGTTTAGGCCACTTTACGTTATCAAACGTCTTAGATTAGTCCACAGAGCAGATAAAAACAGGAAAATAGTGCTCTCTGGCTTTTTCAATAATTTGTCTTAAGTTTAAAATCTGTTCACGCGTACCGCGTCCTTTCACGAAACCTGCCTGCGCCTGAGAAATTGCCAGCCAATAAAACCCTCCAAACGAGATTGTAAAACATACAGTAGAACCTTACTTGCATGAGAGATTAACGAAAGTAGGCGATAATTGTCTGCATTTGTTGGAGATCCCTTTTTATGAAGTGGAACAAAAATTGATGTGCACCATTCATCTGGCCAAACACCGGACGACCAGACACTCTTACAAATATTATGTAAAAGGGAGATGCCGTCGTCACCCAAGCATTTCAACGTTTCAGCAGAAATAGCATCAATGCCTGTAGCTTTGTTATTTTTTAGCTTGTTGAGGGCATGTTCCACTTCAGACAAAAGAATATCCGGTTCGTGGTCAAAATCCAATGAGAGGGCGTGAAGGCCATCCTCATGGTACAGATCTTGGCAATAGCTTCGCCATACCTCAATAACCTCATGCAGGTTGGTAATTAGCTCTCCCTCAGTATTTTTAACAGTCCAAGATTTGGGTTTAAAATCCCGACTGAGGCATCTGACCTTAAAAAACATCTCTTTCGGATGGTTAGTATTGGCATGCATCTCTATTTCCCTGCACAATTGCTGTAGATAAGAGTCTGATCTTTCCGGCATAATCTTTGAATCTCGCGTGAGAGCTGTCTATACATATGTGTTTTGCTCTGTATCTGAATCCAGACCTGAAATCTTAAGGCCTTTACGTGCCTCAACAACGGACAGTGTGTGGCTACTAATCCATTGTTGTCTTGGTTGAGTGCTACCCTTTGGTTGGCTTATCTGGGCAGCATGTAAAAGCACATTTTTTATTGATAGCCACATATCATTTGAACTTGACATATCTGTTATAGAGGCATCCCGAAAAAGCTCTGAGCATTTTGACCGAAAAGAAGAAGGGTCAGCGATCTCCATCCGTACTATCCGCTTAGAACGTGGACATACCTTCAGTTTTAACTGAAGTTCGCACAGGAGTAATTGATGGTTTGAGCCGCAGTCTGAGCCTGGTAGAGCCTTACAAAGGCTAATGGATGACTTCCACCGTGTATAAAGGTAGGTATCACAGGGCCATACACTGTTTTACTTCATGCTGCCTGCCTTCACCTCACTTGGGTTGATATAACATTGTATTAGGTTTTTAGTAGGTTTTCGTACAGGCATAGATATAAGGTTAACATTATTTTCCACATCATCAACGCAATTTTTTCGAATATGGGATAATATATTTTATGGATGTTTCATGATGTCCACACCTCAAGAATCCATAACAGATTTCAGTTGGTTTGACTGTATGTTGGAATTTTTATGCCAGCATAACCTCAGTAATTATTGCACTGATTTTGATAAAATCTAGGATATGACATAGTGTGAGGTAGCAGTCGGTAGTGATAATAGTAGTAAAATAGTTTATTCGCAAAAAAGACACAGAAGCCAGTAGACCTCCACGTCTCGTCGTTACCTCATATCAGTAACAGTTATATAAAAACAACACGTACATTTTGAACAAAAAATTGGAACACCCTTGAATAATAAGCATACAGTAGAGTGAAACTATTTTGTTTTTAATTTTACAAAAATATTGCCAATCCAATATCAGCTATCCTTTAGACTCACGCTACATTGTAAAGCTTCCTATATTTTTTAATTTTCTAATTTTTGTACAATCTATATGTTATTTTTTGCGAATAAGTCGAAAACGGTCACAGACATACGAAAATAGCGCAATAGAAAAGAAAACTAAACAGAGCGACAAGGAGTTTAAATTTCATTTCGGAACTTATATAGGGTGCCCCAAAAAAAGTTCTAAAACACAAAATTGTCATCGATTCAAGAAAATGTAACATCCTGTATACAGCGGCCGACAATGTCGATGCTTAATTGTAGAGATTATGAAAAATGATTGATGTTCCAAATTTAAAAGATTTATCGCATAATAAATAAAAAAATTCGAGCAACAAAATTGGAACATAATGCTTACAATGAATATAACGCGTTTCATACCATGCGTATATTTGCATTTCTACTTCCCACACCGATGGGTGAGGGGAGTATTGTGATCGCGAAAATTTTCGATGTTGAGATAATACGCTTTTTGGGTGTTTTGTGATGTCTACATAACGAAAATCCACGTCACTCATTTCCATCGGTCTGTCTGTCTGTCGGTCTGTCTGTCTGTCTGTCTATCTGTCTGTCTGTCTGTCGGTCTGTCTGTCTATCTGTTGGCGTTTTTCTGCCTCGTAATCTCAGTAACCGCTGCATGGATTGTGATGAAATTTGGACAGCGATATACTGTAGTTTCGTGGTAGGTAATGTTCCTATAATTTTGGAAATCGTTGTACGGGGGGCGGAGTAATTAGCAAAAAACAAAAATTTCTAAATATGCCTCAAACTTCATTTTTAGGCGTTTTGGGGGTTCCTGATCGTTTTCTACTTTTTTTTGGGTGGGAGTGAATTTGGAGTGGTTGGGGGGTGTGGGGTTGTAAAACTGAAGAATTTGTTGTATTGACCTGTGAATGAGAAACCTAGCGGCATAATACACCGTTTCATCCTTGCTTATTATATAAATCAAGAGACTCAAAATTTTTTGTGATGTGTACATACGAGTATTGCTTTCTAAAGCATTGCGTAACGCGAAAAGTATTGAAGTAATATTAATGAAATTTTGATACATTATTACTACTGCGGCGAGTATGGAAATCACGTATGTTTCGGAAAAATCGTGTCAGTGGCGGCGCAGCAATAATAAAAACACCAAAAATATAAAAACAGCTCAAACCTTGGTTTTAGGCGTTTTAGGGCTTTCTGATCGTTTTGTACTTTTTGGGGGGGGGGGGGGGTGAATAATGGAGTGGTTGGGGAGTGGGGGTTGTAAAACTGAAAAATTTGTTGTATTTATAATAGGCTCTCCATTGACCTGTGTGGAAGAAATATCTAGCGGCATATTACACTTTTTTAGGTCCATCTGAACATTGGCTTGCCTATTACAGAAAACAATTTTGTGATGTATACATACGAGTTTTGCTTTATTTCGTTCTATGTATTTTACGTAAAGCGAAAATTATGGAATTGATTATCATTGAACATTATGTGTGGGAAGTACTGAATCAATCAACTTGACTCCATTTTTTTTTCACAAATTTGACAAGTATTATCACCCCCAGGAATAATAGCATGACATCAGTTAACACCCTGTATTTCTACGTATAATCATATATCATATGCTTGCTCAAAATTCAGTGATTAAGATTCATAATTATGTTATGTCCACATATGAGTCCCCGGAATAGAAATTCTTCTATTAATGGACACCATATCCTTGTTGTACTATTGACGAAATATAAGTGTAGATAAAGCCAATCACATAAAGTCCGAGTTTATCTAAAATATATTACCTTCTGTTACCTAAAGAACATTAAGTATTTATCGAGGTGTGTTTATTGGAAACCTATAGAACCTTCTTAATTTCCGTATTTTAATGTTGGTGTAAGTAGTTACAACATGTTTTTTATTTGGTATTTAGATACTATTAATTCTGACGCTCAGCATGTCTATGTATATGGAAGTTAATAAATTGAAGCAGTGGCGTATCACTACCGCCGACAAGGTAACTTCAGGGAAGTGGATTGAGTCGGAAGTTTCCAAACAGCAGATTAATGGTTTCATTTCCAGGAAAACTGCTCGTACCTTCAAATTTTCTGAATTATTGTTACGAATTTAGAAATCAAATTCTAAATAATGACGTCTGAAAGTATAGTATCTTCCATTAACAGAAAGGTACAACAGTTTTTGTAAAATATGGTATATATTTTGCAAGCAATGTAAGAATGGTTAAGTCGTGTGTAATCGTTAACAAAGGTTTTGTAGATGAAGTTTATTTTCATCCTAGGGCAATCCAACCTTAACTCCTTTTTTTCGAACTGTGAAACTCCTGGTTATTTATTACTTCACGTTACTAAAAAGTGGCTAATTTTGATTCATATTTTCTCATATAATCTAATTCTTGTATAATAAAATTTGTTGACACTTGAGGAGGAGGTAAAGAATGCTCCTGATACCTTTGCTTTGGCCAACGTCTGAAATTGACTGAGATATTTTACAACTTTGTCTTAAAAAAAGTGTAGCCTAATAAAAAATAGAACTTTATTTTCTATTGCGCAATATAATAATCAACCTCTAATCTGCATCCCCCACCACCCACCCCAAACTAAATTCTGGATACGTGCTTAGTCAGGAACTTAGCCTTTGGATGTAGTAGTCTATTTCTGAAGAAATAATTTTTAAATAACAATTTTTTTTTACTTATAATAAATGGAATTACTTTGACTTTTACCATTTGGCTATTACTTGACCAGTGAAGTAGGTACGCAAAAGACCGGCTTTATTATAAATAAAAATATATTCATCAACCAGTTTTTTAACACTAGATCTTCATACAAGCCCCTGTTTTCATTCACACTTGGCTACCTAAAAAAGGTTGTACCACCAATAAAGGCAAATTGATTGCTCATTGGAGTTTTGTTTTAAATTTACCACTTGCAAAAAAGCCAATTTATAAATAGTCATAAGCGAAATTAGTAACAGTATGCACAATGCTAATTGGCTTAAACCACATTAAATTCATTTTTGCGTTCTTAGTAATTTCTTGCTTTTCTAATATTGATATTAATAATACTGCACCTAAACTGTTGTGCTGTGAAGATATTTTTTAGCTTTTTTTCATAAAGTGACATCTTTAGTTAGCAATAGTAATTATTGTTTCAATTCTTGTCTCGATTTTAACAGCATGCCAGAACCTCAGAGTCTAGATAGACAGACAGGTAGTTATTTATTATAAACAGGCTTACACACAGTCAGAAATAATAATTCCAAATCATGTGAAACTAAACAATTAAAGAAAATAAATATATACAGGGTGTCCCAGAAGTCAACGTCAAGCCGCAACGGGGTGACAGGATTGGTTGTAACTATCATGAGAAAAATCATAAAAAGAATCTATCCCATGCAGTTTGAAAATTACGGGCATTTAAAGAAAACCTAGAAATTTGGTCAAATTATAACAATTTTTCGGTTATTGTGGTTAACTTTTATTATTTTTGTTCATTTAAACTTTAGAACCGTAACCCTAAATAACATGTCTAGAAGCACAGTCAAAAATAATGACACAATTGCCCCAAGTTTTCTAGAATAAACACTATTTATTAAACTATGAATTTAAAATTTTCAAAGGTTGCCGACTTTGAAAGGCCCTCCTTTAAAAAAAATGTACTAAAGTGCCTTGGCAAGTGCCATTAAAAGTTGGCGCATTTAACCAAGATTGTAAAATGGTACAATACTTGTTAGTTTCATACTAAAAAAAAACGAGTAAAAAAAGGAAAACCTCAAGTAAGCCGATTTTTGCTAAACCATTTCACTCAGGTCAGATGTTCTTTTTCGCACAATCTTCTGGTAGGTTCTTAATTTTACGGCAAAATGATGAGAGAGGTGGATAGCGGACATGTTTGCCATGAGTGAGCAAGACAGATAGTGACGCCACTTTTAGCAAAGTCAACAAAAATAAGTAAAATTAATAAAATGATGGAAAATCTTGACCTAGCTTAGTTTAAGTTTATTGGATTAGAAGTCAGATAGGAAAATAACATTTTTTATTACAATAAAAGTTCAAATTGTGTACCATCAGCCTCAATACACGTCCTGCATTTTCTTAAGAAAGATCTAGTTATTAGCCAGGCACATTTAATGCGAGAAGACGGATCCCAGTATCGCTTTAAAGTAAGCCTGTGGACCGGAATTTTAAACGGCAAAATTGTTGGGCCTTTTGAGTTGCCTGAGAATTTGAATGGCACGAATTACCTACATTTTTTACGATAAAATTTACCAACTACAATTAAGCGGCCTACAGACGTTGATGTAAGCTGCGATTCCTCACTCGACTCAAGGTTTCATGAACTTGCATCAGTTGCATAAGTTCTTACTCAAATCGAAACCTGTTGCGATGCCTGAATCGACTTGATATTTCATGCACGTTCCACGCAACACAAGAAAGGTAGAGTGGGCTTATTTCTTTGTATCGATGCAATACTATACACGTTGAAACCTGCATCACTGCATCAGCGTCACCGGCTCGGCTACATGGCTCACCGTCCAGAATAGGATTCCAGAATCTGCATCGCTGCAAGCCGCAACTGATACCAAATTCGTGATTCAGTACCACACACGCTGCTACTTGCGTTATGAAACGTAGAAGTCGATACCTGAATCGCAGCATGCATCAACGTCTGTAGACCGCTTAACAGATCGTCGCCACATGAGGTATCAACAAGATGACTGCCCGGCGCATTACGCAGTGCAAGTAAGAGGTTTCCTTGAACAAAAATGTTCGGGAGGTGGAGGTGGACGTTCAGGCACTATCTCGTGGCCAGCCCGTTTCCCAGATTTAAATCCCCTGGAATTTTGTTATCGGGATGTTCTCAAAGAAAAAGTTTTTCAAAGCCCATTGAGAGCGTAGCCGAGCTGCGTAAACGAATTTCTCAGGCTGCTGAGGACATCAACTCTCAAGCTGCTGAGGACATCAACTCTCGGGGATATGCCTGGCTAATAAGTACATCTTTTTTAAGAAGATGTAGGGCGTGTATTGAGGCTGATGGTAAACAATTTGAATATTTATTGCCTGACCTTTATTCCAATAAACCTAAACTAAACTAGGTCAAAATTTTTTATTATTTTATTAATTTTACTTATTTTTGTTGACTTTACTAAAAGTGGTGCCACTGTCTGTCTCGCTCACTCATAGCAGATATGTTCATTATCTATCTCTCTCATCATTTTTCCGTAAAATTAAGAACCTACCAGAAGCTTGTGCGAATAAAGAACATCTGACCTGAGTGAAATGGGTTAGCAAAAATCGGGTTACTTGAGGTTTTCCTTTTTTTACTCGTTTTTTTAGTATGAAACTAACAAGTATTGTACCATTTTACAATCTTGGTTAAATGCGCCAACTTTTAATGGCACTTGCCAAGGCACTTTAGTACATTTTTTTTTAAAGGAGGGCCTTTCAAAGTCTGCAACCTTTGAAAATTTTAAATTCATAGTTTAATAAATAGTGTTTATTCTAGAAAACTTGGGGCAATTGTGTCATTATTTTTGACTGTGCTTCTAGACATGTTATTTAGGGTTACGGTTCCAAAGTTTAAATGAACAAAAATAATAAAAGTTAACCACAATAACCGAAAAATTGTTATAATTTGACCAAATTTCTAGGTTTTCTTTAAATGCCCATAATTTTCAAACTGCATGGGATAGATTTTTTTCTGATTTTTCTCATGATAGTTACAACCAATCCTGTCACCCCGTTGCGGCTTGACGTTGACTTCTGGGACACCCTGTATATATAAAACAAATCAAAACAAAACAGTATCAATATCGATGCTAATTAACTTTACGTTTAAGACCAACAAAAGGCTGTCAAGATTAATGTCACAAAAATCGGTGTAGAAAAGAAATTCATTACGGGACTCAATTTCCAGCAGAGAGAATTTGGCTATTCCAACAGGTATACGGAAACAAAAGTGATGTCAAGTATATATTTGTTCCCTGGGTGTCCAAGGCTTGGAATGGACTGCCAAGGGATGTATTAACGTATGTTGCAAAAGTTTTGAGAAGTTTTTAAAAAAAATATAAAAACACCTCAAAATAATATATATTTAAAATGTGACATGAACTACAAAATATAACAATATTTCTTAATATAAAAATGATATTAAAGTACTGCTAATGGGCCATGATCTTCCACGACTCGCAATTTCCTCTTAATGTTTCTCATTAGGTTTTGGACACATTCTAAATCAATTTCTCTGATCTTTAGCATTATTCTTCTTTGTAACTGCTGTTCGTTTTGAGCTTCCCAGCCATTGTAACAAACTTTGACACTCAGTTGGCATAAAGTTTCGATAGGTATTGCTTGAGGAAGATTGGGAGGGTTGTCGTTTCGTGACACAAAAGGTATTCCGTGTTGTTCTAGCCAGCTTCTCGTATCCAAAGCATAATGACTTGAAGCCAGATATGACCAAAACATTATAATGTCATTAGCATGGTTGGTATTAATGAAGTTGAGTAGTTTAGGCAAACATCTTTGACTGAGACTTCTTTGGTAACCACTTCGGCCCTAACTCGTCGAACCTACGGTTGTAAATTACCTGATATAGCGCACCACACTAACACTTTGTTTTCAAACTTTTTTTTTCGTTTAAATTTTACACTATCTGGACAGGCTTCAAAGTCTCTTGTATAAAAACCATCATTACCTTTGATTTCTGAGTTCGAAAATGTGAAATACATCGTGAAGAATAATTTTTATGTTCCCAGCAAAATGAGTACGACGTAAATTGCGACGGCGTTGAGGAATTCTTTCTAACTGATTTGGGGAACACTTTGTACATTTTCTTCTTTTTCGGAATTTTAAGTTATTTCTCTACAGATTGCGCTAGCATTGACGTGAAAAATTCGTCCAAGATTTCGTGTTGAAGTTCCAACGCGATGTTCCAAAATGGTTTTATTGTTACGTTTAGATGTTGTCTGGTTACCATTGTAACGATTTCTGAAAAATTCTCAAAACTCTTGCAACATACGTTATTTGGGCCTGCGGGAGTTGTCCCATTCGAGTCACGCGTTAACAAACTTCCACTAACTTAACCTTTTCACAGCAGCCGCTTGTACTCAGGTATTTAGGCTCAGCCTTCGCGATCTGTCCAGTCGTAAAAAAACAATTTCCTTTGAAAAAGTTCTAGTGTTTGTAAGGAATTCTGGTAGACCTGCTCCCACGCTAGATTAAGGTAATTCAAGTCTAGCTCAAATAAGACTCGTTGGTGACGATTGACTTTTTGATCTATATTCTAACAAAACTTGCTTCATTGATGACTTTGCCATGTTCAAACCTAACAAATTTCCTGTAGAAAACATTTAAGCTTTGTGAAAAAATAAGACTTCCTAGACTTCCTTGAAACCCCATGGTATCCTTTTCAGCACGTCAATGCCATACCTGCGTGGAACAGGTTCTAACTAAGTAAAAGGCTGGCATTAAAAGACACAGATACAGGCATTTATATCGTTTGTACGTCCTACTAATATTCACTTCAGCTCATACGAATTTATCGGTGTACAGCTGTAGATTGTATCGCGAGAAAATTAAATTCAGGAGTTGCTATATTCGATAGGATGGTGGGCTCCTTATAAGGGGCACCATGTTGCTGCTTGAAGATAATAATTTGATAATATTCCATTTTATAAATCTGATTTGTCCCTTCGCAGATTCTCATGTTACTGCGACAGCTTAATTTTAAATTCAAATTGATTGTTTGGTGTAGTTGTAATTATCATAATTTTCTACATGTATCTTGTTACTGCATGATTGACTGAGTTCATTGGCTTTTTGTTTCATCTGACATACCTTGCTTGCCATGAAAGCTTTAATTGAGTATCATTCTTTCAGTAGCTGTCTAAGTGTTGAAAAATGTAGTAGTTTTTTATATACCTATTATTACTTATTTGGATACTAATATCCCGATATCATAATTCAGGGTTGGAAGAGTCAAAGATACCTTAAGCCTATACGGATTCTCACTGATCTCCCCACAAGAGATCAGATGTATGAGCTTTTTTCTATAATTCTGAGTAATATCCAAATTAACCTTACAGACAAAAATAATAATCAATAGACAGCCATCCTTTAGAAGACCACCAGGAAACAGGGATGGCCAAAGCAAACTCAGGAATCTTATCATGCAATACCTTCGTGACTTAAAATATCGCATGCCTTTGATATCCTTGGAAAAACATGAACCAGCCTCTAAAGAATCGGAAAACAACATAGCCAACGTGAAGGCTCCCTCCTTGAGGCTAAAACGTAGTGTGCGCTGAGAGCCTGAAAGGGAGACCTGGATGACTTTCTGTGCATAACTCTGTGTCGTTCGTTTATGATTGGATTCATTAATATCAAATAATCTTAAAAACTAGATAAATCAGAGCATGAATATTGTATGTGCATAAGAGACATACTTACGACCATTAAATGTAATTGCTGATAACAGCAAGTAAAATCGATTACAAAATTTCCATTTGGACAAGTATCTGTTTTTTAATCCATTGTGAATATATTATATCTGTATGGCATACGCTTTGTCGAATTCAAGATCGGAACTTAGTGAACACCAACTAGTTGTCTTGTATTTAACACAAGTTTTGAGTTAAGAGTAAGGGTACCACCTCTGCTTCTGGGGCTCTCATGCCCCTAAAATAGCTCAAAAAAATTACGGTAGGTGTTAGCAGTACACATAACTGTAGGGAAGCATTTAGAAAGTACAAAATAATTTGACAGATCTTTTCATTTACGAGCCTCCAGTTTACATCTATCAAAATCAGAAAAAGTTTTCCCTCACCAAAGATGTTCACAACCACTCTACGAGGCAATATTACGCAAACTAAACTAAAACTGTTTAAAGTTAAACTGAAAACTTTTCTTTTAAATGAATTATGTTATCTCTGACTTGTTAGTGTATACCTGTTAGTGTTAGTAGCTTTTTGTGTTTAAGTGTTTACTGTGACGAGTCCTATATATTTGGTATTACGTCTCTTTGAAAAATGAAGTATTGTTATTACTATAAATAAAAAAAGAAATGCTGCACTCATTGCAGATATGGTATGGGAGTGCTTGTTTTCCATCCATCCATTATCAGTTACATAAGGAACTATAAGAGCATCCTTGAAGCTTACATCCTCGTTAGTTTTTGGTTTTCAGTTGGTCGTATGGTCGGGGTCGTTCAATTCAACCTTACACACTCTCCATTATCCACAACATCGTCTAGTGCTTAATTATGCTGAAAGATTTTTTCATATACATTCGGTCATCTCTCTAGCTTTTATCAAAGCACAAGGTACTTGATCACAAATCAATTTGGAGCAACTGGCATAGCTAATATCAAAAATTGTCACTTATTCCACTAAAGAGCGATGAAATAATTCTTGATTTTCGGTCTTGCACTTCGAATGAGCTGCCATTGAAAGCGTTGCGAAAATATCGTGTTCAGAACATAAGATTTAAGATTCGAACAATATACAGTAATGTCCGCCTATAGCGAACCCGCTTCTTGCGAACTTTCGTTTATAGCGAACCATATCTAGAGGTACGAAACTTCGGTATTACTAAACGTGTGTTAATTTTTTCGCAAATAACGAACCCTTTTATAACGAACTTTCAGATAAAACAAACCTTAAACTTTGATATTGTCGTAATATCTGTCTTTTATAAAGAACCTAAAACGAGATTTTATCGCTGGGGAAATTTAAATCCATCAAGGTAGTGTTCATGCCACCAAATACCAATTCAAAACTACAGTCTATGGATCAGGGTGTCATCCATAGCTTAAAGAGCCATTACCGTTGACTTCTTTCGAAAATGGTACATTTCATTGACAGTGGGGGTGAACATTTTTCTATTAACCTCTTACATGGAGTAAAGTTCCTTAATATGGCATGGCAGAGGGTATCAAAACAAACAATTTTTAATTGTTTTCAACACGTTGGTTTCCTGAAAGAAGAAAATGATTTGGATTCAGACGATGATTCGACATTAGCCGAATGGCTGAAAAAAGTTAGACAGAAAGATGATAATATTCTAAACAATCTTCCTTGTTCTGAAATGGCATGGCAGAGGGTATCAAAACAAACAATTTTTAATTGTTTTCAACACGTTGGTTTCCTGAAAGTGGAAAATGATTTGGATTCAGACGATGACTTGACATTAGCCGAATGGCTGAAAAAAGTTAGACAGAAAGATGATAATATTCTAGACAATCTTCCTTGTTCTGAAAATTAATTCAATGAATTTGTCCGTATTGATGATAATCTTGTAAGTGTTGAATACTTGGATGATGATGTCATTGTCGCTTGTGTATCTTCTTCAGTTTATATTCATAACGATGAGGAGGCAGAAGATGAGTACAGAATTGAGACCAGTTCCAACCACATCAGAGACATTTGAAAATATTGATAACGTTCGTTATTTTCTTCAGTCACGAAATACTCCACAAAGTGTTTTTAATAAATTAGCCGAAGTAGAATTACATATTAATGATATTCATTTCACAAAAATAAAACAGACTAAAATATTTTTTTTTAATTACTCCTAAGAACAGTTGTTAATGTCTACTATATTACAAAATATATCTTATGTACCCTCATATCTATGTATTAGTAAAAATACCACATCTTTTTTATTAAATTTATTGTTTGTAGTGAACTACGCTTATAACGAACCGTTTTCGCCGGTCCCGTGAAGCTCGTTATTACTGTATTTATTAAAATTGAAGAGAAAGACTTGACCTGTGATCATACGAATCGTTTTTTAATTTGCAGGCTCGTTTACAGGCATAACTATGCATTTTTTAATCAAAAATTACGATGTTTTGACTCATTTTTTTCCAATTGCATTAATTCCGATTTGAACAAAGCGATTAGAGAACCAACCTTTTGATAAGCTCTGAAAACAATTTTTTGAGACACCTTACATAGCCTTGTCTTTGTCGCTGATTCGAGTACCTTCGCAGTAGTAAGTAGTAGTAGTACTAGTAATTTATTGACCATAAATTAGAGCAGGTATGGCATCTCCATGTGCCTACTGCGAGCATTGGAAACTATTGAAATGTTTTGTATGATAATGAGACAGTTAAGTGATATACATTCCCTCTCTGCTTTACAAGAAGTAACATTAACCTCATCCGGCTTATTTTAAATTTCAATATGTAAGTTTCTTACTATCCTGAATGAATAGTGATAAGGTAAGGTTTTATAAGTTACATAACAAAGATGAGAAACATTCTGCGTATCGTCGGTCCATCATCCTGGCTTCAAAGCGCTGTTCTTCTAATGAGAACAACGGTAACAACAATCTCATCCGTATACATATATTCACTCAGCCGCGGGCATCATTATTAATTATGTTTTAATTACTAATTGTTACAAACCTCGTTTGTAACTGGTATATTATTAAGTATAATTGAATCGTCCACGGACGCTCGATTTTCACCTAACAGTTCCCCTGCGAAACGCCATATTATTAACCTCAACCCCAATGTTAATGAGTTAGTCAATAACGGCTTATCGGCCAATCAGAAAATCGGTTTATGATGATTTGTTGGTTTGCAGGTCTTCCAAAGCAGTTTGGTTGGTTTATCCAACTGTGAATCAGACTTGCTTTCAAAGCTTTCGATCTAGCAAAGTTATCATAATCATCTTGCAACTTCGATACAACTCTATAGTCGTTTATCGCATGTTATCTTCCACAACCTACAGTCTCTCCAGTCGCTATCAAACCCCAGTTTTTCTATCGCATGGCTTCCCCGACGTCTTGTCTCTAACTTTTCCTAAGTATTTCTCTCCTTTCTCTGAGTGGTTGTCTACCGGAGAACTGTTTTTGGTCATCTGTTGTCGGTCATTCGACATACTCGTACCACAGCATAATAAACAACCAGCATAATATCTCTGAGGATTTCCTATATAAAAATGGTTATCACAAAATTTGACCTTGGGAGGATTTACGGATGATTTTACGGCTGTAAAGTTTGGGTAGAGATGCGAAAATTAAAAATATCGGTATCGGTACCAACTCGATATTTTTTAGCCTCATAGGCGCGTTTGGTTCGTACAGAGAATTCTGTGCAATTAATTACAACCCTAAATAATTATATAATTATTTCCGATACCGATACCCCTACAAAAGTATCGATGCCAGCTTGGAAGTATTTACAATGAAAATAGTCGATATTAATGCAGAAGTACAAGTATCGAAGTACCATTACCATCCCTACAAAAAAATCATCCAAAAGTGGGGATGGGCGTGTAATTTCCGCAAACTTGAGCTATTGTGCTAGTTGTTTATTATGCTTTGCTTGTACATACCACTTCATCATTTTTGCATCTACCAAGTCAGTGATACTAGTGGCGATATTGATGATGTCTCTATTTCATACTCTGTCTACAGCAACTTCATCAGTACCTCATTTTCACCTCTAGAAGTTTTTTCTTCACTGCCTCTGTTGTTTCTCCAAACTTCAGTTCAATAGGTGGGGTTCCCCACTATTATCTTGTACATCCTAATTTTCGTCTGAGACTTTATTTGCGTGCTCCACAATAGGCGGTGTAGTTGTTTAGTGATGTACTTTCCTTATCCGATGCGATTTCTTATTCCAACTGGACTTGTGCCTTGCTCCGTAACTCTCACACCCAGGTACTTATACGCACACTTCCTTGTCTTGTCGTTCGCTTTACATAGGTCCTGGATTGTGCTAGGAGTTTTCAAGGATCGGCGAGATAGGAGATGCACCATCGTCTGGTTCTCCCCGCAGGCGCATAAATTGTCCTCCTTGTCACCTAACTGCGCTATCTCGAGACCTACCCATTTGGCACTCAATCATGTGCTATATTCAAATTTTCTTCAGAATTCCCAAAAACAACTTGCCTTATTTTGTTTGTATTGGTTGTGAGACCGCGTTTTTGGCATTCTTCATCCAATTTCCTCATTCATCATGTAATTAAAGTAAGTTATCCTGATCCTGTGCTATTGCAAAATGATCATATACAAAGTGCAGTGTCAAAGGAAACAAAAGCTCTGTGCATATCCACATTAGTGAGTCGTTCAAATTGAATGACTCGTCTAAGTGAGTATTCAACGAACGACTCGGTTGGTCCAGATAACTCATTCAATTGTACTGTGGTACTGTTCAAAGTGTAGAGTTCACGTTTCATTTTTTGGAAATTCCCAGAGCTGAGCGAGCTGACAGCTACAGTAGCAGTTTTTCCGATCTCAGGCGTTTCTCCGCAAATCAATATTTTTTTAAGGACTTTAGACGAAAAATCTTGGAGAGAGAAAAGTTGGAATAAAATTTTACTTGCTTATAGTATGCTGGGTTTCAGGAAAATGCTATATATCTAAAGCAATTGTGACTTTAAGGAAAACAATGTGTTTTATATACAACTTTTTACTTATGCTGAACTGCTATATGCTTGCTTAACTGCCCTCTTCTAAGACCCTTACCAATTGTAAGTTATAGATTATAGATTCTTCAGACTGACGATAAATCTAGGTAGACACCCCTTATTTACATAGTCGTGTGGTCGGAACATTAGAACACTGATCCTCGATGGCAACATTTACAAGATACCTGTTCAACGCCTTGAGTATCTTTAGAACTGTTGAAGATAGGCCCTGGAGTGAAAATTAGAAATAATAAACTATATAAATGTATTGCTTCAGCAATGCCTAAAAATCTCAGAAGAATGTGAAAATTTAAAGAATGTAGTTTGTAGCATACACGTCGGGGATGTATTTTGGACTTGACAACAACGCTGTTAGACGGTATATCAGTTCCATTTACGTTAACGTCATTTTGTGATTTTTATTTTACTGCTGCTGTAGTTTTGTTGCTGACCTATCCTTTTTGTATTTTTCGTATTTGTATTTATTATTTTGAGCGAGTCGTCTGCTAATCATGATGCGTTACGTAAAATACATACACGCCAACCTTTAGTCACAAACCTTTATTAGATAGGTAAAGTAAGATTCCATTAAAATTTGAGGTTACAAATGTCTTGACCTACGAGGCAGCCATTTTGGCTTACCCTGGCCATTCCCCTCTAACCGCTAGCCTATATTTTAATGTTTCAACGTAAACAAATGTATAATCGTGAATCGGATCAGGGGTGCTATCTGTCGTTGGTAATCCTTGCATTTCTCGATCCACTTGATATATTCCACGAAATATAGGGTAAACATTTATTATGAAAAATCCAAAATGCTTTGCAAAAGCCAGAGCTGCTTGTTATGCATTTCTGCGAATAATTATAGCATCTAATTGCACCAAGCTTATAATTAATCAATATTAGCTTCATATACAATTAATACTTGCACGTTATCTATATGTTCATGAACATGTTAATAACTGTAGTAATATAATAAAGTGGATACTGAAACATGCAAAAAACCAAGTTACCCTGTACAACGCTTTGTTGTTATCCACTTCATAACAATGAACATTATCTGGGTAATTATATTGTTTATCCGCTGGGATCTCTCTTTGTTATATAATAAACACGTCGATAGAGCTGAGAAATTATGGTAATTATAACTGCATTCATAAAATGGATTTAACTTTGTAATGAAGCTGTCGAAGCGGTGTAATGTAGCACAGAAACGATACCTGGTCACATGCTAAACTAGCATGCTTGCAATGTTTTACATAAGATAGCAAATTTCCAAGACATAGATCATTCGCATTGGGAGAATGTCTCAGAAATTAAGAATAGAAGAGTTTATGAAATCTTGGTGTCGAATATGTATCATGAAATGTTTTATGATGCTCACTGTCCACATGATGACATGACATCTACTGGAATACTCATATGTACTTGGCAGGATGGATTCAGTCAACAAACCGGGAATACATCGTACTATCCTAGATACACAGTTATAATAATAATAGTAATAATAAAGGCTTTTATTGGCAACATAAACACATGGTAGATATAAAAATAATAATCAACTAAGTTGCCAAAAGGCAGAGTTTGGGAAACCCCATTCTTCCACTCATCCTGACAAGTTATATAAGCTACAATAACTAATGCTGAGCATATTAAAAACCTAGAAATAAAAATAAAAACTAAATATAGTACAAGAAATCACGAGAAACAATATTATACAGGGTTATTCACGTTATTCGACACGGAGCATTATGGCTAAAGTATTTGATAAAAAAGAAAATAATAATTTGGGATGGATAGAGACCCATAAAAGCTACATTTTAAAAATACTTTCATGTTATACAGGGTGTCCCAAAAACACGAAATGTATCAAAGTTATGATTTTTTCAATGGAACACCCCATATATTATTGCATATTCAGATTCCATGGTACCTAAAGCAAACCGTAAAGGCCTGGTCAAACAGGGAACGCGGCGGTCCGGCGTTCTCTAACAATACAATGGAACGCCGAACGCCGCGTTCTAGACCGCCGCGTTACAGCGTTCCATTGTATTGTTAGAGAACGCCGGACCGCCGCGTTCTCTGTTTGACCGGGCCTTTAATGTGTAAATCACCATTTTCGGTATAAGTAGATATCGGGAAAAATTGAATATCGCAGAGATTACAAAATATGGAAGGCTGTGACTCTGCCGTATTACTAAGCATAAAATGCATCAGCTTTGATGAGACTGTCAAATTTAAATTACGTTTATGCTTGGAGAAATCGGTCGATGAATTAAGGAAACTTCGATCAGCGATAACTTGATTTTTTCAAATGGGAATGCCTAATTTTTTTTATAGGGTTAAACGTAGAATTTGATAAGCTTTCTAATGATATAAGGTTGTGAATATCAATCTCTCGTAGTTTTCATTTAATTTTAAATTTTCAAACAAATCGGCGATTTTCAATTTTCCTGCCTATAAGCAACGTAGCAGGCCATGAAATATAAACAAAAATCTGTTCAGGTAGAAGAAAACAACTAACTTAGCAGAAAAATACACACTATCTAGACTAAAGGGACAAGATTATAAAAATTCCTTACAACAAATCAACTCTCCCAGAAACAGCTGCGATAACATCTGTAAGGTCAAAGAGAAGCTGGAGTATGGCAGTAATAGATATTTTTACTGTCTACTGGCTATCGCAATTTACTAGAGGTTAGAAATTTCCAATGCAATCAAAAACCCTCATATGAAACAGAAACAACCAGCGACTGTTGCTCCAGCACGCAACTATCAATCATATGTAATGGTGTAAAAAAGTACTAATTTGCATCGAAGTCGATACCTCTGACTGGAGCCCTTCTATTTTTCAATATCTATTAGCAATATTGCAAAAAAAGGAATACTGACAAATCAGATTTAAATTTTCTGCCATTTAAGTTGTTTTATAATTTGAACAAATTTTAATTCATTCTTCATTTTCTGTGACCTTGCTAATAGGTACTGAAGAATTTTCAGGACTCCAGTCAGAGGTACTTTTGACTTGAGTTTTGACAGAATTGCATACTCTTTTATATCATTAAATGTGAAATTTTATTATGAAAATAATAAACTGCTTACAACATTCTCTAGTAGTTTTTACTTTATTTCAAAATTTTTAATGGCTTTGGAAATTGCCACTCTCGAGTACATTGCAGTAGCTAGTAGGCCGTGAAAAAATCCATTTCTGCCATACTCCAGCTTCTCTTTGACCAAAGATATGTTACCGCCGTTGTTTCTGGTTAGACTTTGTTTGTTGTGAGTAATTTTTATAATCTTGTCCCTTTAGTCTAGTTGGCGTGTATTTTTCAGCTAAGTTAGTTGTTTTACTCTACCTGAACAGGTTTTTGTTTATATTTCAAGGCCTGCTACGTTGGTTATAGGTAGGCAAATTGAAAAACGCCGATTTGTTTGAAAATTTAAAATTAAATGAAAACTACCAGAGATTGATATGCACAACCTGATACCATTAGAAAGGTTATCAAATTCTACTTTTAACCGTATAAAAAAAATTAGGCATTCCCATTTGAAAAAATCAAGTTATCGCTGATCGAAGTTTCTTTAATTCATCGACCGATTTCTCCAAGCATAAACGTAATTTAAATTTGACAGTCTCATCAAAGCTGATGCATTTTATGCTTAGTAATACGGCAAAGTCACAGCCTTCCATATTTTGTAGTCTCTGCGATATTCAATTTTTTCCCGATATCTACTTATACCGAAAATGGTGATTTACACATTAACGGTTCGCTTTAGGTACCATGTATGATACATAAAGTCACACTAAAATTCACCAAGGAATCTGAATATGCAATAATATATGGGGTGTTCCATTTAAAAAAACATAACTTTGATACATTTCGTGTTTTTGGGACACCCTGTATGACATGAAAGTCTTTTTAAAATGTAGCTTTTATGGGTCTCTATCCACCCCAAATTATTATTTTCTTTTTTATCAAATACTTTAGCCATAATGCTCCGTGCCGAATAACGTGAATAACCCTGTATATGCATCACAGTTCAATATTGCTGGTATCATGTCCCTAGTGCTAGATCTGACTGAATTAGCAGACTGTCACTCAAATAGTGTTTAGTTAATTAGCATTAGTTCTTTCAGCTTCATCTTAAAGCGAATCATTGATAGACTCTTGAGACAATTTGGAATTTTATTGTAGATTTTAGCCGTGATATAAGTAAACGGTCTTTGGAATACAAACGTGCGGGGGGGGTGGCGTAGACAAGAACTGCTTACGTCTAATGTTAAGACCATGTAGGTCACCTCTAAAGGATATTTTATTATATAGATAAACAGGTACTTTGTATAGAATAATTTTATGTGTGTTACAGGCTATATGAAACTGTATCCTCTGCTTTACTTTTAGCCACTTCAATTTATTAAAACTACTAGATATGTGGTCATATTTTCTAATTCCACAGATCAACCTGACGCACGAACTTTGGATCCATTGTAATCGCATCATTTCAAACTGAGTGAGAAATGGACCATATACAACATTAGCGTAATTCAAATGCGGAATAACTAGTCACGCACACAGTATTTTCTTATTCTGCTGGTTTACGATCCTACGAATTTCATAAATCATTTTTAAGGATGTTAGTGATTTCTTTTGCTATATGGCTAACGTGATCGGAAAAGTTGAGTTTACTGTCAATAAACACACCTAGATTCTTACATACTTCACTGACGTGGAGTAAATGCCCATCAATAGAGATCCTAAGTAGGTCTTTTATCCCATCGGTTATAGGACGTCTACCAAAGAGAATTAGTTGGGTCTTGGATTCATTAACAGTTAAACAGTATTTGCGAGACTGTGTATGGCAGTGGATGTAAGGTCAAAAGTAATATTGTCAGCAGCAAGTTGATATTCATGTTGTGGGAACGAGCAATATAGTTGGACGTCACCTGCATAATAGTGAGCCTTACAAAACTTTAAACACTTGTTGAATGGAGAAATATATAAGATAAAAAGAATGGGTCCCAGAATAGATCCTTGCGGAACGCCGGATGTAATAGAAAGTCTTGATGACGTTGGGTTGTTCAAGATTACCTGCTGCGACCTATCGGACAAATAAGATCTTAACAAGGATATCGCTGCGTAAGAGAAACCCAAATGGTTCAATATTGCCAGCAAGAGTGAATGACTGACTCTAGTCAGGCAACTAGAGCGCTCCAGCTCATTCAGCGCTCCCAGGGTGCACGTGTGGAAATTTGCATCACAGTTATAGCCCCAAAAATTCGCTTATGCAGATGACCTGGCTCTAGCGTACAGAAATACCAACCCTGACATTTTAGAGTCCACACCAACTGCCGATCTTTCAATCCTGGAATCATGCTTCAGCAGGCGGAAGCTGAAGTCAAGTATGAGCAAAACAATAACATCGTGTTTTCCCCTCTTCTATGAGAACTATTACGAGACAAACAAACTTCAACTTACTGAAAAAATATAATAAAATCAAAACAATCTACGAAGATACCTGATTTCTCCTTGCATAGATTACGGTCCAGAAAACCACCAACTACAACAGCTTTGCAACCTGATGATTTTGACCCTGCAGCTAATTGACCAGAAATTTGGTCAACACAAACACCAGAAGAAGTGAACGGTAATATAACTGTTGGTCAAGAACCCCCTGGTTTTGAGCTCCACCAAAGGAATGGTCGATTTTAAACAGAATTAAGGTAAGCCAACGTTAAACCATGTCAGTTGCAAAACGTCCGGTGTACAATGCTGGCTTAGCCCCCCACTTCAAGCTTAACACGAGCTTACGTAAGCCGAAGCTTAACGCGAGCTTAGCTGAGGTTTAAACCTAACTTGATGTGAGTGACATGATATGTCAAGGAGGAAGCTTCAAATTGCTTGGCACTTTATTAGGTCATATTTTTTGAACGATTTGTGTCTAATTTAACAAAGAGAACAAACGAAAGAACAGAGACAGAAACGGTCGTTGCCGAAATTTGACACAAACTGTCATAAGTGCCTAACCAAAAAAGGTAATTTTTCCGATGATTATGTCAGTACGTATTGCTTCATTGATGCGAACTGTAGTGAATCAACCAGATTTAACTACAGACGATTGTACAACGACTGAGCTTAGGTAACCTTAGGTTTAACAAAACTCGTGTTAAACCCGCATTTGTACAAGTCCAAAAATCCAAAGATAAGGTTAAAAGGTCCAAAGGTAAGGTGCAAAGGTCACCATAAAAATGAGTTTCGCATTTCCAAGCTCCTGACGTTACCTTTAAACTTACAGTAAGGACTCAAAGAGCAAAATGAAGAAGAAAGCTTGCGCTTGTGCAACTATATAGCCTTTTTTTGATATCGGGTTTGGTTGTTAAATTACAGACATTTATAGAATGTATGATTTTGCATTGCGAGTGTTTTTGCATGTTAAAAAACTTTTTTGAGAAAATCGAAAATATTTGTCATTCATTAAGGTCTTAGATATCGCCTTCTGAAATATTATATATGTAGTTTGAAAATAGAGCGAGTTATGAGAGAAATTGTGATTCCGTGTTTTACATGGCAAATACGTATGTATAAATGTGTGTATCCTGGCCCCTTAATGGAACAAGCACGAATTCCCACCATGTGACTGTGGAGCGGAACGCCAAACCGTCAGGCATACACATAGTGCAAGAATGTGGCCTTAGAGCATATTAAGGCAACAACAAGGACTCCAAGCCAAGCCATCAGGCTTATAATGAATTTCTAGGCTCGATATTAACTTATAGCCTAGTTACTATTTAGATCGTATTTTTTTATTTGGTTGTTTGTTTATGTGCTAAATAAATAATAAATAAATTATGACTCTACGATTCAAGTCGTACTTATATGATTTTTACTTCCCACACCGAGTATTGTGGTCGCGAAAATTTTCGATTTTGAGATAATTCACTTTTTGGGCGTTTTATGATGTGTACATAACGAAAATCCACGTCACTCATTTCCGTCGGTCTGTCTGTCGGTCTGTCTGTCTGTCGCGTTTTTCTACCCTCGTAATCTCAGTAACCGCTGGATGGATTGTGATGAAATTTGGGCAGCGTTATGCTGTGGGTTCGTAGTAGGTAATGCTCCTATAATTTTGAAAATCGTTATACAGGGGGCGGAGTAATTAGCAAAAAACGAAAAATTTCAAATATGCCTCAAACTTCGTTTTTAGGCGTTTTAGGGGTTCCTGATATTTTCTACTTTTTCTTGGGTGGGGGTAAATTTGGGGTGATGGTTGGGGGGTGGGGGGTTGTAATACTGAAAAATTTGTTGTATTCGTAATGGGCTGTCCATTGATATGTGAATGAAAAACCTAGCGATATGATACACTTTTTTAGGTCCATCCGAACGTTGCATGCTTATTATAGAAACCACGGGAATTTGTGATGTATACATAAGAGTATTGTTTTAAATCGCTCGATATCGCGTAACGCGAAAATTGTTCAATTGATTTTAATGAAATTTTGACATAGTATTACTCCCAAGGCGAGGATGGAAAACGCGTATGTTTTGGAAAAATCGGGTCAGTGGCGGCGCGGCAATAATAAAAAAACTAAAAATATAACAACAGCTCAAACTATGTTTTTAGGCGTTTTAGGGGTTCCTGATAATTTTCAATTTTTTTTTGAGTAGGGCGAAATCGGGGCGGTTGGGGGGTGGTGGGTAGTAAAACTGAAAAATTTGTTGTATTCATAATAGTCCGTCTATTGACCTGTAGAAGAAATACCTAGCGGCATATTACACTTTTTTAGGTCCATCCGAACATTGGCTTGCCTATTACAGAAACCAATTTTGTGATCTGTACATACGAGTTTTGCTTTATTTCGTTCTATGTATATTGCGTAAAGCGAAAATTATTGAATTGATGTTAATAAAATTTTTACACAGAGTTTATTACCGCTGCGAGAATGGAAAACGACTCTGTTTTTGAAATACCGTGTCAGTGGCGGCGCAGCAATAACCAAACAACCAAAAACATAAAATCAGGTCAAACTTCGTTTTTAGACGGGTGGAGGCTCTTGATCGTTTCGCATTGTCCAGTGCAAGCATGCATAAAAAACTGTGGCGCCCTAGTTCCTAAGGAGGGAGACGCAAGGAACTATTTAAGAGGGTTTTTGTGTTGGATGTTGTTTTTGCGGGCGGATGGGCGATAATTAGTAGCAAGGGGATTTTAGACTATAGCTTCATGAAATGGGAAATAATAAAATGGTATCATCATGGTGTGGGAAGAACTGAGTCAATCAACTTGACTCCATTTTTTTGCTTTCGGAACGATGTCCAATCTCCTCCCAGTGGTTGTATGCCGGAATGCGATGTTTTGGGGGATTAGCAGAATCTATCCCAGAGAGAATGACGGACACACTGCAAAGTAGTACAATCGTACTAGATTCTTAGAAAAGTCGATTTCCATTTAGAACCCTAGTACATCTATGCTGTAGTTACTACAATTGGATTTTTTATAAATGAGAAAGTAGGGCTATTATTGGCGAAAACCCACATACATGAAATGTAACGCACCATTGCAATGCCGCAAGCAAATCTGTGGAAATTTGCATTATATAAGGTAGATTTCTTTATTGTATACAGCGGCCTTTTAATGGGTCGCAACTGCTAGATACAGGGTGTCCCACGACGATTAAGACAAGCAATATATCGGAACTGGGCACCAGTAGCGAATTATAATTTTGGGGGTGTAAGTTAGAACAAATATAGTATCTTTTCTTATTATTAACCAAACCAATTCCAGCAAACTAGCACTAGCATTGTTTTATCGAGAGGAACAGAAAAAGTCACAAATATACCGGGTGTCCTATTAAATGTTTTGAATCGGACGTCACGTGTCCAAAAACAAATACCTCATTGGGTGACAATAATAAGAAAAGATACTATATTTCTATAATTTACACCCCCAAAGTGATAATTCGCTACTACTGCCCAGTTCCTATATATTTATTGTCTTAATCGCCGTGGGATACCCTGTATATTGGCAAAAAAATGAACTTGAACTGAATAGTGCAACTACCCAAGAAGCATTTATCCGACTTCGACCTAAATGTGGCCCTAAAGCGACGTCCAATTAAGTGCAAATAGAGGTCGTAACTTGTTGAGGCGACCAACGACGTCGCTGTTATATCAAAATCGACGTTGCTTGATGTTAGTCGGTATATACGACGAACCGCCGACGTCAGAAGCCGCAACGTAGCTTTCTGCTGATTTGCCAATGTCGTATGCACGTTGGTTTATCAGACCTAAACTGAAGTTTCGTTTCAGTGACCTAATTTATGTTGCGGATTAATAAGTCACTACCAACGTCAGCCAAATCGACTACGAGTTGTGAATCGTATACCTTACCATTTGCAAACATAACTTATAAATTGGTTAGCGGGTCGGCGACGTCGGGTAACGCAACCTAATGGTTATGAATCGTGTACATCTACGACTGTGAACATAAATAACCAACTGCCAAAAGTGTTTTCGCTCTAGTGTTGAGTTTATTTTAAGTGATATATTCAGATCGCGCCTAACACCAGCAGGCATTATTATTTAGATATATTCTCACTGTATGTAGAATTAAAACATATGTAATAAACCTGTGCAAGGTTTGACATTTCCACCAAAAAAGCACCACACACAACGTCGGATTCAATCCCGTACCCAAGATGTCGCCCGAACGTTGTCACATTTGTCATACGGAGATAACATTACAAATTTACCCACTGCGCAGGACGTTGGAATTTGGTACGTCCGTTGGCCGTCGCATTTCCTACTTTGGTCGCCTTTGACGACCAAATTTGGAGACCCGGTCCGAATTGGTTCATTTTTTGTTCATGTTACGTAAAACAGTATATTCTGCCATCTTTAACAGCTTTTCAGATGACGGCCATTGTAAGAACATTATTAAATTTTCGAATTTTACCTGAATATAAAGAATTCTGAGTGAGTAAATTAGTAATACGTAATTATAGAACAATAACAAAGCATATTCAAAATAAAAGCAATGATATATTAAAAGCAAATTTGTCGTTTAATAATTAATTAATAATTTATAGGGACGTTTTATTTTGGAATATTGGTAGGGAGTCATTTTTTTCGGGGTATCTCATCCACATTTCTCAGTAAAATAGCATCCGTTGACAAATTTATATTTATCTTTCGTGCTTCGGAGTGCACTTATGGTTGTACAATGTCTGTCTTATAACATATAATATAGAACATCATCCATTTTCTTCATGTTAGAATATAAGGTAGAAGGCATTGACGATTATTATGTATAACTTAGGTCAATCGGTGTAGGAAAACGAATCACAGAATAAGGTCCGTATCTGGCAACTAAATGTAGGTGTAGAATACCCAACGTACGGACGACGTAGGCAACTGGTAGACACATCCCCTATCAAGTCGTATCCCGACGTCGTAGCGACCCGAATCTGTATTCCCCATTTAGGTACAAATACAGGTAGCCATGACGTCGAAACGACGTCGGATCCGACGTTAGGTCTATCTAATGCGACGTATGCGCAACGTAATGACAACGTCGTAATGCTGCTTGGGTACTGAACTGTGGACTTCCTGCATTAATGTCAACTATACTATATCATTCCCATAACGTGATAACAATTGGTTTTTAGAATATTCTGTTGGTCCCAAAACTTGCCAAAAATGTGCATGATTATTATTCGTCTGGTCACAAATGTCAAGGAATAGATGTCGACAATAGGGAAACATAGAATAATATAATGCCGGTATTATGTTTCACATGGCATTATCGCCAAAAATCGACGTAGACAAAGGAATATTTTAATAATATCCTACAACAAACTTTTTCAATGAATAGGGTAATCAGAATGATTTGCATGCATGCGTAAAGTGACTAATGTCATTAAGCATTGTTGCTTGCCCGATATACAAGGTTATTGTTTTGTCTGATAAATCTATCAAAAAATATTTTACTTTAGATATGTATATGATAGTGTTGCTGAAAGAAGGTTAATTTGAATATCTATATCAGCGAATGTCTGCACTGACATTGAAGGGGTGAAATCGATAGATATTTTTTGAAAGTGGTTACTAATAAAAAGTGTTAAAGAAGATACTTTAGCCCATAGAACGGCGCTAACTTTGGTCCAACTTGACCTAGGATACAACGGCGGCTGGTACTGAAGGGCACAAGGGCACGTGCCCCTCCAAACGGCCAGAAGATGACAATAAATATAGTTGTCATTCAGTGCTTCGTTCCTTTATTATTTAATATTTTTGTGTTACATCATTATACGACTACGCATATATATCTATGTTACATGAAAAATAAATTATTCCCCCGTCCGGACCAATCCTCCTTGGAAGCACATCAAATGCAACGAGTGCGACGAAGACCGAAGTCCTTGACGTCCGCAGAGGAACAGTTCAACATGTATGTACCTATTTTCAACGGTAGTCAAACGTCCGACATTTCTTTGTTTTCGGAGAGAGTAATTAACAAACCTGTTCACATAACATATTACTTTGACAGTCTTATTTAATCTTGAAAACATAAATTAATTCCAAAAAGTCATTTTTATCGTTAGGTACTTGACACTAATGAAAAGGTACTCCGTTGTTCTGGTATTTCTGACTGAAAATTGATTACAAGATTTTCCCTATCCCATTCAGTGTTATCTAATTCCAAAAAGGAAGGACCATGCCACCACAGTGGACAATCTCGCAATGTTTCAACTGTCGTTCCTCTAGACAACAAATCTGCTGGGTTGTCGGCAGAGTTGATGTGTCGCCAATCTAATACCTTAGTGAGAGACTGAATTTCACTTACTCGATTGGCTACAAAGGTTCTCCACCTCTAGGAGTCCCCTCGTATCCAAGCGAGGGTTATCATGGAATCGGTCCATAGATAACGTTTATTAAACCTTATTTCTATAACAGTCATAGTTCTACTGATTAGGTTCGCTATTAAAACCGCGCCGCATAATTCTAAACGTGGTAGGCTTATTTGTTTAACCGGGGCAACTCTGGATTTTGCACATACCAAATGTGACATCGGGGCCTTTGTGCTAAATGTGCATCTAATATATACACATGCTGCGTATGCCTTCTCACTCGCATCACAAAATCCATGTGTTTCAATACTCATGTATTCTGATAAAACTGCCCGCCGCGGTATCCTGAGTTCTGTTATACACTTTAGATCTTCACGAAATAGAATCCATTTACTTTGCAAATCGTTAGGCAACTCGTCACCCCATTCCAATTTCCTAATCCACATTTCTTGTATCATTAACTTAGCTACTATGATCACACAGCTTACTAAACCTAACGGATTAAAGATCTGACAGATTGTGGATAATACACGTCTCTTCGTCATGCGATTGTTAGACAGAATATCCAAATCAACTTTATACTGAATTATATCACTATATGCATTCCAGAACACACCGAGCGTTTTATTTTGTTCATCTTTACCAAATTCCAAAATACTAGCATCTGTCTCACCATGTGTTTCAAAATTATTCAAAACTTGTTTATCATTACATAACCACTTTCTCAATGGTAAGCCAACACTGTTTAAAATGTTAGATACATCACCCTGTATTTTTAATAGATCTACAGCCGATTCTGAACCTGTCAATAAATCATCCATATAAAAATCCCGTTTGATAATCTTACAAGCTTCTGGAAATTCATTTTCATACCTATTTGCTACTTCAATAAGACACCTTACCGCAAGATATGGCACTGATGCAGTACCATAGGTGACAGTTTTTAACTTGTAGCATTTAATACAGTCAGTAGCTTCAAAACGCCACAAAATTTTCTGGTAAAGTCTTTGATCTTCAGCAATGCAAATTCTCCTATACATTTTAGAGACATCCCTGTCATAACTAGTTTATGTTTTCTAAATCGGCTCGGTTATACTGTCGATTTGGGGCACTGACCAATGTGTCTCCAACAACGAGTCGAATGCAACATCTTATTTATTTTTGCCTGATAATTAATAATCGCGGTTGATTTGCATTTGAGTACCTATATACTCAATGATGGAGCCCGCGACAGCGGAAGTTCATTCTGTGCAATTTACATATACTCTTCTTTCAGTATTAATGGCTATTCTGAACTTGCTCTAGCTTACATAAAAGTAATTGTACTCTTCAGGCGTTCTAAGTAGACATATAGCGGTCAACTTTTGAAGATTTTTTACACCATTAACCGCCGATTTTCACGTGAATAATATGCAAACTAATCAAACTATCAGACATGTACCTCGGGCGAGATATAAACTGCCACCGTTAGTCCACTTTGATCATATTTTGCTAAAGGTAAGCTCGCACGCTTGCGATTTCAGCTGGATGCCCTATGACGTTGGCATAAAATGAATACAGGGTGTCCAGTTAGTGGGTAATTCTTCGATATCTCGCAAAGTGTACCTGATAGAAGAAAATGTCAAATACAAAAGTTATTTGGTTACTTAAGACGCATATTCTAAAAATATGTTTAAATATACAGGGTGTTACGAGAAAGTAGGATAGTGACCAACTTAATTTTTTTATATGGAACTATAACTTTTTTTAAATTTTTTTAGTTTCCATTATTGATCTCTATTTAACCTTAAAATATTTTTGGGATAGGTTGCGACGTTGCCAACTTATAATTTATTTTCTATTAATTTCCGGATCTGCAAGGTCGCAAGTAATACGTCCAAATTGATATATTCCTTTAACTTTTCTCACTAATATTATGCAGCAAGTTACCTGAATATTGGATAGATATTATTTTGGATGTTACCAGCAATTTGTATCTACAGGGTGTTTTTGGCAGAATTTTAAATTACAGCAACTTGAAGGTCATTTTACTTTGTTTTTTTAAATGTAACACCCTGTATTTTTTATTTTAAATCGAAATATCCACTAATACCCTATCTCGCCTTGTGATACTTTTTTCGCGTTTGCGACGTTGCCAAGTTATAAATTATTTTTCCAAATTTTTAAACAAATATCCCCCGATTTTAATTTATTTTAAATAGAATCCTCTACATATTTTTATTGCAATGAATTGCGCATGTAGAATTTAGTAAGATATCACAATTTCAAAATTTTGTTTCTATTAATTACTGAGACACGGCAACACCGCTTTTTCAGTAAACGGTACCGGAACGCTTAAATATTCCCAAAACCGCCACAGCTGGAGAGGTAAAATTCAACACTTGGGGGTTTTTGAACATACAGAATTCAAAAACGCTAACAGCAGTGTTGTCAGATTTACCACTTTTACGTTAGACTTCATAAATAGGGCATTCCATTCAAAATTATGACGTAAAATTGGTAAATCTGACAACACTGATGTTAGCGTTTTTGAATTCTGTATATTCAAAAACCCCAAGTATTGAATTCCTCTCCAGCTGTGGCGGTTTTGGAAATATTTAAGCGTTCCGGTACCGTTTACTAAAAAAGCGGTGTTGCCGCATCTCAGTAATTATTACAAACAAAATTTTGAAATTGTGAGATCTTACTAAGTTCGACAAGTGCAATTCATTTGAATAAAAATAAGTAGAGGATTCTATTTAAAATACATTAAAATCGGGGATATTTGTTTAAAAATTTGGAAAAATAATTTATAACTTGGCAACGCCGCAAACGGGAAAAAAAAAGTTACAAGGTGAGATAGGGTATTAGTATATATTTCGATTTAAAATAAAACATACAGGGTGTTACGTTTAAAAAAACAAAGTAAAATGACCTTGAACTTGCCGTTATTTAAAATTCTCCCAAAAACACCCTGTAGATACAAATTGCTAGTGGCATCCAAAATAATATCCAGTTAATTTATATTCAAGTAACCCGCTGTATAATATCATTGAGAAAAGTTGAAGGAATATATCAATTTGGACGTATTACTTGTGACCTTGCAAATCCGGAAATTAATAGAAAATAAATTATAACTTGGCAAGGCCGCAACCGATCCCAAAAATATTTTAGGGTTGAACAGAGATCAGTGATGGAAACTAGAAAAATTTAAGAAAAAGTTATAGTTCCACATAAAGAAATCAAGTTGATCACTATCCTACTTTCCCGCAACACCCTGTATATTTAAAGATATTTTTAGAATATGCGTCTTATGTAACCAAATAAGTTCTGTATTCGACATTTTCTTCTATCAGGTATACTTTGCGAGATATCGAAGAATTACACACTAACTGGACACCCTGTATAAGTTCCGGCCTAAAAATGGTGCGGAAATAATATGGTATGATGTTCTAACTTCGACACAACCAGATCTTGTACAAGAAGTTATGTATCCTGGAATAGCCTTAAAATTCAAGCAACTGTAGAAACCGTTAACAAGCTATCGGTCTCTACGGACGTTTCGTTTTTTATTATACCTTGTCAACCAGCATCATTTATAGACCATTTAATGAATCAAGTTACCTCTTGTAAAAAACCGGCCGACCCTCTGCTAATCTACTAATGATGGCATCTTATCACAACACACTATCTCGAGTTTGGTCCCTAACAACCCACTTCCGTCCTCTCTCACAACCGTTGGAGATAAATATTTTCTTTTCCTTCATCCAACATTTAATGAATCAACCTTGGAACCGGTATCCCAATTCATATGCTGTCCTAACGACCCTTTCCTCGAACTTGTACCAATCTCCCTACTACATCGGCTACCGTGAACCAACCAAAACACTGATTTCAAATTAACGTCTGACGTAAAATAATGGAGCGTATCTACATACAGATGTGAATGAAACTCATTTTGGAATATATTACCGTGGAGAAATATGTGGATATCACCTACCCACTGAAGAAGGTCCTTTGTTAAAATTTTGTCTTATCTTAATTTTTCATTAATGTCTCGGTATCTAATTTACTCCATATATTTGCCTGGGGTTCATTGGATCCGAACCAGAACCGGTATTTTCATTCATAAAGTCAGCTTTAAGTCCTGTAGCTAGGAACTAAATGTCTTTGTTGATTTCAGTGCTGCCGTAGGTGAGGGGAGTATCGTAATCGTTAAAACTCACAAGTTTGTTAGGTGACTTATGCTGTTTATTGCGCTAAAATCTGGGTCACTCATTTATCATATAAAAAAATTCCTGGACGTAGAATGTATGCTTTCATTTCGGCATAACGTATGCGCAAAGCTGTAATCATCTTAAACTAAGAATGTGATATTTTTCATCGTATACTGTTATTATATTAAGTAAACATTTTCCATTTACAACCGATAATGCATTAAAAGTAAGAATACCGAAATTTTAGATCAGGCATAATTATGATAATCCTGAAAACAAAGCTTGATGAAAATTCTCACCTATAAGAATATTGACCGAAGCATTACATAATCTTGGCACAAACAGCTCAAGATTCTCGTCTTCTTGGAAAAAATATCTAAGGGCATCTGTGTAAGCATTGGACAATTTCACGTTATAAAGTATTTTTCAAAACGTCTGTTGAAAAATAACACAGAATATAAAAAACGTACTTGTACCTTCGAACTATCGAACTAGAAGAATGTGTTACGCTCTCTGGACCGCCATTGTTGATATTCCTTTCACAATAACTTATCAGTGGAGGTACTCCACATTTCTTAAGCAATTCTTACTCTTCATGGAAGTGCTATAAGCTCATCAGTTGGAAAACATGATACCCTTACTTTATGAAATAATTGGTCGAAGAGTATTGACATTTTTGATATGAAGTAAATTCGTCAAAGCATATTTCTTTAGAATGAGTACTGAAATCAGAAATATATTTTTCTTGGTTCTAACTAACCATAATTTCATCATCTAGGAAATGTTCTCGGAGCAAGAACAGATGTTCTTGTCGTAAGTATAACTTTACAAGGTTATCAAGTTCTTGAATTGGAAATACCTTTTTATATGTGTGTAGGTATTTCTGTCGGCTGTCCGTCTATCTGTCTGTCTGTTGCCATTTTTTCAGAACAGTAATGTTAGCAACCACGTTTTAATTATTATATTGGAAAAGTTTCGCAAAATTTTGATATTCCAGATGTTTGTTATTTTGATAATTAAGAGATTTTAAAAATTTCAAAAAGGTCACTATTTTATAGATTTCAAAATTTTCTATATTATAAGTATTATTACAAATGGTGTTTCAAAAACAGTGCAAGACTGAATCGGTGGAATGATTGCTAAGCAATATTAAATTTATTATTAAAATGGTGAAAGTACCTCAGTATAAGTGGTACTATGAGAACGACACCGACTAGAAATATATCTAATAGAAATGGTCCTAACGATGATGGTACGCTTCAAGTCAAAAATGTCCAAAGGAACCTTACGGACAAAAATATTACAACCTGTAAAGACAGCAGATAAGCGCTGCTGGCTCTCAAATGCTTTAAGCTAAGACGAACTCAGCATTGAACTGCGATCAGGCGCAGTTTGTTGTGAATGCATCTGTCGCCAAGAATTTAATAGTTAGCTGGGTAAAAGGACCCTCACAATCCAAATACAATGTTTTAGTGGACCGGTTGGCACAAAAAGCTACTTAGACAAAATCTCGGACCCAGAATCTCTTTGTGTTTGCTCTCCGGAGCTAAGATAAGACTGTTGAGAGAGCCCACCCACAAAGCTTATAAGGCCGCTTGAGATTACTATTCTGGCTGCTCAACTGACAAGGAACTTCTAGTCGTAATAACGAACGTTAAGTGTTCATGCCCAGGCAACACCTTTGGATTGCTGTTAGTGCCGTTACTGGACACTGTTAGCTGAGGAGTGAGGTTAGGAGATACAACTCTGGATCTGAACAGGAAGATGCGACTGTTGATCACCTGGTGTGCGATTGCCCAGCGGTATTATCAATGCCAGAATTCATTCTGGGGTAACGCTGTCCTTTCATGCTCATGGTTTACGGTTTAGAAGAATCCCGATGGGCTGCATCACCATATTTATGACTAGATGGGAATGGCTCAGTTCTGAGGGATCTCTGGAAGAAGATACGACAAGGCCTATGTACTTTTTTAGGTACTTTTATATCGCACTTTATTTTGTTTTGTTTTTTAATTGGATATGTGTATTACTAATCTTGTGCTACAGCATGTAAATGTGTGTATATTACCAGTAACTTAAATATGTTTTGCTTAACTATGTCACCCTATGATAGTATAAGATAATGTATTCCATAAATCATTATGGAATACATTATCTTCTTATCTTATGTTATCTTACTGTGGTTTTAGCAGATCTTTTTTTATAACTGAGCAGACCGCGTAGGCTAGTCCTAAATACCAAAATACCGCGGCTAAAGTTTGTTAATGTGGGACTCGAATAGGCCGCAGGCCGAATAAATACATCTCCTGGCAGTCCATTTCAAGCCTTGGACACCCTGGGAATAAATGTACGGTCATACCGCTCGGTCCTTGATGTATGAAGAACGACTCCGGTTGAATCTCGTTAGAAGAATGAGAAGTCGCCAACCACACGCTGGCGCTGGTGTGAAAGTGGCTGGAAGTGGCGCATTAAAGCCTGGTCACCAGTTAGTCGAATTACCTTTCTATGGTCGGCATCTAGTATAGACAGGGTAGTAGGGGCAGCAGCTACCCAGGCATGAAGGAATACTCCAAGCAAGGTCTTATCTAAGCTTTATACAATGTGAGCAGATTAGATGATGAAAAGTACTTTCTGGCTCTGAATAGGGACCCAAGCTTTTTACCAGCAGCAACGTGTTCGTGCCTGATCAGATTTTCTGTAATGTTGACTCCTAAGAGCTTGAATGAGTGACTGCTTGTCAGAGCCGAATTGTTCACAAGATCACACTTTCCAGTGTAGAATAGTGAAAGTTTGATTGCCACCATTCGTAAGGTGCCCCGCGAATGATTCTAATACATGTACTGGTCGAAAAATTGGGAAATACTGATGTGAAACACAGTCGTTCATGTTGCCTGCAACAAATCGCCACATACAAGAATTGTACAATTACATTCATAGGGCAGTATCTCTAAAAACTGGAATTGTATTTGTTGTATTGGACGGATGAGCAAACAGAATTAAAAGCCGATTGAGCTAACAAAAACGTGTTCAGTCATCACTATGACTTCGTTAGTCGGAGAAACTGCCCCTTCTTAAGCTTAGAAAATCCACATACACGTACAAAACTTGTCTCTGTATGATGTACGTTGTGGTCTGGAGGAATCAGTGGACCACATTTCATGCCACCCATTAAACAGTTTCTGACTTGCACGAGTTTAATTTAGTCAGGTTTTTATATTAACAAGTATTTATGTATGTATGTACTGGGTGAAAATACAGGTTGCATCAAGATATTTAATGTCGTTTGAAATTTGTAAATAAGGCAGATGTTTCAAAAGGACTATTTTGGACTTCTATTGTATGTAAAACAGATAACGTGACCCTTGAAGGATAAACACATAAAAAGAAATTCTCAAGTCAAGAATTGTGATATTCTTGTAAATAAATATTCACAACAAGAATATCTGTTCTCACTCTAAGAAAGAATATTTGATGAGAAAATTATAGAAAATTTGTATCAAGAATAATATATTTTTGATTTATATACTTATTTTAAAGAAATATGCTCCGCAAGAAAATATAATTTTCTTTGCAACCAATACTATAATAATTTACTAACAGATATTTCATAATTTTATATGAAGATTATCATTTTTCCAGCGGTGTCCAGTTTACTTCTATCAAGAATATAGACAGCTTGCAAATGCGAACCTTCATTTAGAATATGATACTCTTGGTCTGAAAATGAACGCTATTTTACAAGCTCACCCTATATTTGTATCAAGTAAATCATTTATTTGACGTCTAGCAACGTCGGAGTGCGCAGGCGCGCAGCGTGTTACGTGTCAACTCTAACCTCTCCACCCTCTCTACTCAACAGCCTGTTGCAGTGTTGCCCGTCCGCGTCCGCGCCGGCATTATCCATTATCTGTTTTTGGATTGTCGCATTCGTCGCCGTATTTAGCACCGTAGCGTAATACCTGCATCCTGGCTCCTGCATAATAGCACATAATAGAGTATCTAGTCAAACTGTTAAATAAATTGCTATTGCCACGTGATACCCGTGATACCACCGTCAACCATCGGTCAACGAATCTGCCGGTAGTGCTGGTCTACCGCCATTTGAGTCGCGTCCCAGTTCCCGTCAGTTTCCTTATCACTGGATCTATCCAACCATGAATGAGCTATTAAAAAAATGGGGATGCGGAGACCTGACTCTGGTGTTCCTAGCAGCACGTATGTTAAATGTGATTTAAGAAATTTTCTTGCAGATAATGACATAGATGAGAAAAATTTCTACATGCTCATAGAAGAGTTTGAATGCTCAAATCAATACTACTAGATTCCTCATCCAAGAATATCACAACTTTAGAACAAAGTTGAGATACTTGCGTCAAGTTTATGAAATGCTTCAGTCAAGATTATGAAATGCTTCAGTCAAGATTACCATATGCTTGATTTAATATTTTGGTATTCTTACTTCCAAGAATTTCCCAGTTTTGCATTGAAGATATTTTCTCAATCTAACCCTTATATGGTCAAAGATATCGTATTCTCACTTTAAGATTAGCATAACTTTGCGCGTATAGGAAGTTATGGTTCACTTGAATTAGAGCATCTGTACTTCATCTAAGAAATTATTTTTGTGTGTAGATAGATAATTATTGAACTTCATAAATCGATAATATTTCAATGGTTTGCTGCAGGAAACCTTACAGCCTCGCGCAGCTGTTCGTTGAAACATCAGTGGTTCTTTAATCGGAGGTCAATGTATTTCATGAGCTGCCCATTCAGCAAGCACTTCACCTGTATCTTCTGACATATTAGCCTTGCCAACAGTAATCAAACGTCTTCTAGATAAGATAAATCGCGGACCAAGGTATACTACTAGCTTTGTGGCCCGATATCCGAAATCCTGGGACTACATGAGCTACCGAATATCGTTCCCACCTAGACGAGCCGAAAACAGCGATATTGAATTAAGGCTGTGACGTGTAATAATGACCTCGCGATGCGTATCTGCATACAGATGTAAATGGGGCTGAAGGAGAAAACACAGACTACCATTTTCTGCGGCTGGAGTCCATTCATAAATAACAAAAACGTAAGGTAGGCGTTGGTCGAGCAGCTTGAAAAATGATGCGACTGCTTCTGACACGACTAGCGCGTGTTATGTTGATGCGATACGGGGTGCGTGGTGTGGACACGGGGGTGAGGTTTCCTGAAAGGAAAAGGGTTGGTGAGGCATGTGCGAATGCTGAAAAGAATTGTCAAAAGCAGACTGGATGAATTTTTTTTCCATTTTATACTGAGAGTCGATCCGTTTTTCCGTCATTACTTCAGCTTTTTTCCGGATCGTATTTACTCACAAAGACTTTCATTAAGCGTTGATAGAACACAACATATTTCAGTAATGGAAGAGTACTCTCAGCCAAATTTCTAGGAGCCAACATAGTTACCAAGTTGAAATGGGATGTACAGGGTGGTCTACTAAGGATAGACCGTTAATCATATAAGTTCGAGCAAAAAATATTATCAGATAAATCGGCTAAGATAAATCGCTGGAAATTGTTTTCAGGTTACGCAAGTAGCTGCAGGGGGACATAGTTGTTACGATCAATCAGAAAAATATTTTATATTTATTTATAATTATCTAGTTAACTTCATCATTAAAGCGTGTGTTTTTCTTAGTTTTTTAAACTGTATTTATTAATACCTTGAGTAATAAAGATGAACAATTGTTTTTGATCAATGTTCATAGCATAATCATTGCCATTGCTCCCAAACAGTAGTATGTCACTCCCTTTAAGCCCTCTTTGCTACGCATCTGTTTAAGATTACCAAACTTTAAGATATCTGTGCCATCTTAAGGGATGACTAAGGTCAGCAAACACGACCGTTGTTCCGATGGATTTGAGCATGCTTTCTTTGTTAAGCCTCACATGTTTCAGTATGTATTAAAACTTTAATTTATAGTATTATTGGTTTAACTTTGGGTGTTTTTCTGTATTTTGTAGAATCCTGATGAAGAAAATAAAATTTCTCGAAAGCTTGATTTAAACGAAGAGTACGCAAGAAGCTGCTGGGGGACATAATTGTTACGATCAGTCAGAAAAATATTTTACATTTATTTATAATTATCTAGTTAATTTCATCATTAAAGCGTATGTTTTGTTTTAGCTTTTTAAACTGTATTTATTAATACTCTGAGTAATGAAGATGAACAATTGTTTTTGATCAATATTCATAGCATAATCATTACCATTGCTTCCAAACAGTAGTATATCACTCCTTTTAAGCCCTCGTTGCTACGCATCTGTTTAAAATTACCAAGCTTAAAGGGCTGATACAAGGACGAGCAAGTATGCGTACTTATGGCTCGACGGCCTTTTTCGCCTGTGCGTCACCGTAAGTACGCGTCCTTTAAAACCGTCGCGCAAAGCGCCGGCGAGCCAACTGGTTTGAAATGTTGCCCGTAGCTGGTCTCAGCTCGTACTGCGAGCCGCGAGCCACCACTTTGTTTTGGCATGCCATCGATGCGCAACGCTTTTTGTGTGTTTCGTTTATTAAAAGTTTTGATTATTTAGGAAAATTATCAAAATGAGTGATTTCAGCTTCACGTGTGTCACCGCGTCGAGCCGAGTAAGTTCGCAAACGTAAAAACCGCGTACTTAAAGTTCGTACGTGTATCACCGCTTAAGATATATTTGCCATCATAAGCGATGACTTAGGTCAGCAAACACGACCGCTGTTCCGACGGATTCAAAGCCGCCAAAATCGTTTTCGCGGCAAAATTGGAGCGTTCAATATTCGGTCCGACTTCTTAGTCCAAACGAGACTAACAAACTCATGAACAGACAAACAGATATGTATATATAAACACACAAACATACAGGTGAAGCTAATTTATTTACTTTTTGTATCCTGACCGTTGTAATCCAATATTTTGTAATAATATCCCGGGACACGATCAAGTGGTATATTTAAAAAATATACGAAGGGAGCTTATGGCCAAAAAACTTAATTTAAACAAAGAAAATGGTGGGGCTGTGGCCAAAACTTTGAAAAACACTGGGTCACTGCATAAAGGAGACTCTGGTGTTAACAGCCAAGTTTTCGGCAATGCTTATTGCCACCTTCAGGGCTTTAACGTTGAGGTTTGCCAATGTAAAAGACAGCAACTACATTGACTGCAACGACCGAGGGCGAGGCAACGACTTTCTAATGCCAGCTACAATAATCGTCACAAATTTTTAAAATTTTTTGCTATGCTATGATGGCATCTTCCACAAACAGGGCAGGAACAAACAACATATAAATGTAAAATTACAGACATACAAAACGACCTTTACATGTTAAACTTAAAGCCGAATGTATTGTGAGATTCGTGGTTTGAAGACACTCATTTTACTATCTAAATTTTACTTAACAAAGACCTTCTTGGTCTAACAGGTGGTACAATGGTCGTTCCTTTGTAAAATGTGGAGGCTTTCTGTCTACTAACAGCCATTTTATCACCTGTTAGAACAAGAAGGTGAAATTCGGATCGTAAAATGTGTATTCAAACCACGAATCTTACAATACCTTCGGGTTTAAGTTTAACATGTAAAGGTCGTTTTGTATGTTTGTAATTTTAAATTTATATGTTGTTTGTTCCTGTCCTGTTTGTGAAAGACGCCATGATAGCATAGTTAAAAATTTTAAAAATTGTGACGATTATTGTAGCTGGCATTAGGAGGTCGTTGCACTCAATGCAGTTGCTGTTTTTTACATTGGCAAACCTCAACGTTAAAGCCCTGAAGATGGCAATAAGCATTGCCGAAAGCTTGGCTGTTAACACCAGAGTCTGCTTTGTGCAGTGACCCCGTGTTTTTCAAAATTTTGGCAACAACACCAAGATTTTATTCGTCTACATTTATAAAATATATGTATACATAATGGCCAACGTTCTGACGCTAGAAATGCTAATGAAGGCAAGTTAAAAAAAAGCAAATCACCGTCCACCGCGGTGTTCCCGAGTGGTCACCCATTCAAATACTAACCGTACTCGACGCTGCCCGATTTTGCTAAGATACAGCTGTTTCATAACGAAATTCGCAGTTTTTGGAACTTATGATAACGATTATAAAAAAGAAGCAACCAAACCTTGAGAAAAGAAACCGGTTGCATGAAGAGCGAAACTACTTTTTTGCTAGAAATAGGTACGTGCGCTTACTGATAACACTTGTCTTTATCTTTTGCTGACAAGGGGTGTGCGGCATTGCGTCTTAAGGAGAAACCGCCCCTGAGAAGAGCAGTAGAAATAGGTAAATCTAACTAAAACGAAACGTGATAAAGTACAGAGCCATCACCAAAGAAGAGTAATGTTCTGCCAAACTTGTTTGTAAAGTACTAACGGCGGTAAATGAGCATTTGTCATTCGACCCAACGCAAACAAATGTTCCGCCAAATTTAAAAGGGGGCCCAGGATCTTACAAACACCACAAGGATAAACAAATCTCACCGGGAAATATTTCACGACCATGTTTTATTCCTGAGCAAACAAAACCGCCTCAACTGCTGCATTCCCTGCAATGGCAATGTTGAAAATTTAGTCCAAGAGCTACGGCGTGCTTTTGTTACTATTACAATGGTTCTTCGCTTTTGAAATGAATTGACAGCTATCGTCTTGTAACTAGCTGTTCGAACCCTCTAACAAGGTAGTGAAACAACAACAAAAAAGAAAAGAAAATAGGTTACGAACACAAGAAATTAAATTTCTAGGAAGAGTGGAAGGCTGCACAAAATTAGAGAGACTAATAAACAGAGGTATAGAAATAAATAGTCTAGGATCCGAATATAAGACGACCTTCACCGAACTGGTTAATGGATGAAAAGCATTTTATATTAAATTTAATAAGTTAAAAAACATATCGCGAGTGGGTTGGCTGAAAAATTTTAATGCAGGATATGATTAATTAAATATTGAAAAATTATTTTTTTTTAAACATTTCACTGGTTTGGTTAATAGATAAATCACATACCAATCGAAAGTATGAAGCCCATAAAATATGCAAACGTTAGGTTGGCTACGTTTTACCGAAATTCCAGACTGATTTTTTGCAGACAACCCTATATCGACCTGTTTGCAATAAAATTATCTTTATTTTGATATAAGTTTCATGCATTAACCACACCGGTGCAAATTACTGTCATTGATTTACCCGTTTATACCTGCCTACCCTATAGTTGGGACGGGAAAAACGTAGCCAACCTAACGTTTGCATATTCTATGGACTTCATACTTTCGATTGGTATATGTTTGTCTATTAACTAAACCAGTGAAATGTCTAAAAAACTAATTTTTCAATATTTATTTAATCGTATCCTAGACTGAAATTTTTCAGCCAACCCACTCCCGATATGTATAAAATGCTTTTCATCCATTAACCATTTTGGTGAAGGTCGTCTTATATTCGGATCTTCTACTGAAAAAGGAAATAAAACTGAATGGAAAGAACATTGTAGAACGAATGCACAAAAATAAGGTTCCAGCCAGAATTTTACCAAGGCTCTGGAATAAATGATATCGGAAGGCCGACAAAGAGATTGATGTCGTAACAGGCAAAGTGCCTAGAGGTTGATGTGAAGGAGAAGAAAATAAGTTGTCATTAATTTATCTCTTTCTCTAAAAATCATAAGTCATATTCAACCAATATTATTTTAACACCAGTAAAATGACTACAGATTTATGCGATATAATTGTCGAATGGTATAAAGGATCATAACTGGAGCAGCTTAATTCGAGATCAGCTCAATTGTTACATACAGTTATAAAAAAATTGAATATATAAAATGACAATAAACAATAACAAATTAAAAAGGAGGGGTGATCATTGCTATTTAAAAAAAAAACAAAAAACCTAATCTACAATATACACAATAAACGGGTAGTACTTACACCAGTGATGGACTGCTTGAGTCGAATATGGTGAAAAGGCACATGTAGTATAAAAAAGTATGTAAGGGCAAAACGACACGTAATAAATAAATAAGACAATGAGACGGGGATTGTCTATTCACAATCGATGTGTACGCCGGACTGGCAAAAATCGTAGGTGTTTTAAAGGAATTCTAGAGGGGCACAAAAAGGTTAGCAAGAAACGTAATATTTGAATATTTATAAGTATAAACATTGAATACAGGGCGAAGTTGAAAACAGAAAATATAGAAAAAGGGGTGGGATTGGGTAATGTAGAACAGTGTTAACTATAAAAAAGAAGCAGTAAATGTGTGGTTAATTCTTCTTTTTACTTCTTCTTTTTTATAGTTAACACTGTTCTACAGTAAAAGAGACTACCTCCTTTTCTTGACCTTTCTAGAAACTTTTTTGTCTGTATAACATGCTGTCATCTACCAGAAAACTAGCTTCATTTGTGTCTGTTTTGAGAGTACTTTCAGATTACTGCATGACAATGTGAGTATATTTGAAGTAAATACATTTAGAAGAAAAACAGTCAGTTAAGCCAGCAAATGCTGAAGTTCGCTAAGGTGAAATTGAAGTCTTTTATTATATATAAAAAACAAAAAAGCGCAGCCCGGTCTCCGACACACCGAGCTGCTATTCCATTACCCAGTGACTACTCCTCATACTGTGAGGTGAGCAATCATTTAGTCCGCGAATCGTGCGCCCTAAGTAGACGAAGGGACCCAAGGATGACTGCCTTCTGCACTCTGGCGGCTAAGATGTGCGCCGCCGCACAGTACACCGATATTCCACCTAGGGATCCAATGACCATAACCAGCAGACCTACAGTATAGTCTGGCCAGAGCCTTCGAAGTTGTTCGAGCAACTCCTGATATTTAGTCCGCTTTTCCTCCTCCTTTGAGACGCTGTTCATCTCGGCAGGTGCCAAAAACTCTATAACGAACATCGTCCTCTGTTAGTAGTCGAGAAGGGCTATGTCGGGCTAGTTTGCCTGCACAAGCTTGAAGGTGGGGAACGAGTACTTCCAGTAAATGCTGCATCTCTCATTCTCCCCATCAATACCGTATGAGTGCTTTAAATGATCATAGAGCACTCGTAGAGCCGCATTGTGCCGATGGACGTAAGCCGTCCCAGCGTACGCCTTACATGCCGACAAGAGATGCATAAGCGTCTCTGGCGCCTGTCGGCAAGCTCAACAGGTACATCTGCACCCATAACTCTTTTACGGTATACCAAGCTGTTAAAGACGCCGTCTTGGCAGCCATTATAAAGCCCTCAGTCTCAGACTTCAATCCACTAGACCTTTGGGAAGAGAAGGTCATCTGCTCAGACTGACAATGATTTTCTAGATGTTTGTAGAAGATTCCATGCATTGTCTTATCCTTATGAAGGCTTAAAAGGAAGTCTCTTCGGTAGTTTTAATGTGGGATTTTAACTGTGCGGAAGCAAGTTCCGTAACGAACCGCTGCCACGTCCACGTGAAGTCAAGTGTGAGGCTGAGTTCCTCGACTGCACGGGTTGCTGCTCTAAAAAGGAAGGCTCCTTTACCCGTATTCTCGTCCTCTCGCACAAATCGGATCAAGGGATCTATGCTCTTCGTCATATAGTAGGCAGTGACCAATGCTACCCCGTTGTGCAGACGCTCTTAGCTCAGTAGTTCACGCCCTCCCGTGTGGTTTGTGGCTTCCCCGTATCCTCAGGACTACAGCACTATTGGGGGACGTTTTTATCGAGCCTGTGATCGTTGGTCTGTTTGAAGCCCGAACTACTACGCAGTAATCAAATTATTGATAAACAACTTCAAGGACACTAATATCAAAATCATCATTATTTCGTTGTTGGCCACAGAAAATGATGCTTCCGCTAGCTTTCCTAGAAGCTTGCTTATTCTGGGGGCATTTATTTATTTAGGTTATGATTACAGTACACATGGAAGAAGTAAAGCGGTTAAGACAAACAACACAAAATAAAAATATAAAAATAAAAAAAATGCGATCTAAATAGTAGCTATGCTGTAAAAGGTTGATATCGAGCCTGGAAATCCATTCCACGGCTGATAGCTTGGCTTGAGGAAAGTCCTTGTTGTTACCTGCATATGTTCTATGGCCAGATTCTTGCATTATATATGCCTGACAGTTTGGCTTTTCGCTCCACAGTCGCATCGCCATCGTATGGATTCGCACTTATTCCATTTAAACAGCGATCAGCATTCATTTCGGTGGAGCTCAAAACCAGGGGGTTCTTGACCAACAGTTAGATTACTATTCACTTCTGGTGTTTGTGTCGTCCAAATTTTCGCCCATTTAACTGCAGGGTTAAAACCATCAGACTCGAGTTGGAGAGCTGTTGTAATTGGTGGTTTTCTGGACCGTAATCTGCGCATGGAGATGACAGGTATATCTTCGTGCAATGGCAGTGAGAGATTTGTTTTAATTTTGTTATATTCATTCAGAAGGGCATTTCCTCGGCGGATGGGTGGTCTAGCTATTTAGCTGAGTGTTGGTAGCCCACTGTTGCCAGGTCTAGTGAAATTTCACTAGATCTAAAGATATTTCCGTAATTTAGTGATTTAGTGAAAACTTTTATTAAAATGGCATATTCTAGTGATTCTTTAAGACGAATACGTTTTAAATTAAGACTTGAATTTTTCTTTTAAAATTATAATATTTTGAGACCCTACACCGAAGTTGATTAACCTAACACTTTTAATGACTGATCATTATATATTCAGCAGATAGTGAAGTACCCATAAGAAAAATTAGAAATCCGATGCCAAATTTTTGCTGAATGCTCTGTTGAAACTTTTTACTCTCTGAGATCCATTATGCTTTTAGAGCTTGAATCCAACCCTTATTACCTGTGTTCACAACACGTTTATGGAATGGATAAATGGGTATGTTTTTACAGCAAAGTGCACAGTTTGGTGACTTTTTAAGATAAAATGATTTTATTGTACGTATTTTAAATTCACTATTCAACATATTATGCCGAATTTGACACAAACAATCTCACGAGGTGTTTGATAGATGATCACTTTGTTTTAGTTGATAATGACCGAATAGTATATTTTTCAAGGGCTAATATCAAAAATTCCAAAATCCGACAATAAAATTTTGCGAGGGTTGCTCTATACCTCCGTACCAGATGGCGCACCGGCAGAACCTCTCTGTCAGCTGCTACAATAAAATTTTGTTTTATTAGTTTTCGTTTGGAGGTCTGCATTTTAATGAAAATCTGTAAAATTCAATATAAACTGGAAACTACGGTCAATTTATTGGCTTACCACCTTTACTATCCTGTATATTATATATTTTCAGTTGATTTTTACATAATATGTTACGGAATATGTATTTCGGCATTAAACCCCCCGCCAGAAGCAGAGGCAGCAAAGAAATCTGATCTAGTGAAATTCTAGTGATCTTTTTGAACGTCATCTAGTGAATTTTTGAACTTTGACCTGGTAACACTGTAAAGTAGCCAGTAAGTTGGGGTTGATTTGATGCATCCCGTAATAGTTCTTATAGAAGCGGGTGCTGTTTTGCACAGTGGCGAGCAAAATTCATTCTGGGGGCAGTGGGTGGGAAACGACCCATTTATTCTTTGCAGTTGCTTATCTTTATGTATAAAAAATTGTTATTAGCACCTATACTAAACCGATGGGAATATATCACGACCGCACTATATCCCCAAGCAAACAACGCCGCTGCGTCTCAACCGCAACATTTTCGACATTACTCTGTCCTGGGTGTTTATGGTACGTGTGATTCCTCCGGAATACTGGATCAGCAGATGTGTGTCGGTCCTTTGTGCCCGATGCTTGTGCAAACACAACGACTGACAGACTGATGGGTCCCATTCTTGTTGTCGCCTCTGCGAGATAATGGCGCGATGTGCGATTATGGTCATTGCAGCTCTAAGCGGTTTTGATCGTGTCAAGAGAAACGGGACGGGATGAGATGGGAGGCCGCTTATGAAAAGTGGATGGTTGTATCCTTGTTGGTACAAGGGTACTAGATGGTGCTTCAGAGAGTTTGTGCTTGCACACCTGCATTTGTGGTTTAGGAATAATGTAGTTCAGTACCTACTTAGAAAAGGAAACCGCTTTGAAGTTGTAGCATACTTTTTCATGGAAATGGCTATGAAAACTATGAATATAACGCATTTCCTGACAACATGCCATACAATATTATTCCACTTGTGTAAAGAGCTCCTGCATAAAGTGGGGGGGGGGGCGAAAGAGGATTAGCATATCCTTTGGATTATGCCATGTTGATTCGTGGTGAAAAGCTGAGGCTGACACTAGTTAAATATTTTTTGCCTTAAATTCAAACAAATCACTTTCAAAGCAAAACTTCTACAAAAAAAAGTAGTCAAGTTGATTGACTCAGTACTTCCCACACATTCCGATGATACCAGTTTTACAATTTTGCCACAGCATGAAGCTATAGTCTATAGATGCCCTTGCAACCAAATCATCGCTCGCCCGACCGCAAAAAAGTGTTTTATTCTACTAGGTACCTTTTTCATAGGTCAATGGACAAAATATCATGAATACAACAGATTTTTGAATTTTACAACCTACGAACCCCACCCCCGAACAACTCCAACTTCACCCCCCACCCAAAAAAAAGTAGAAAATGATCAGGAACCCCTGAAACGCCTACAAACGAAGTTTGAGAAGTTTTCATATTTTTGGTTTTTTTTTTAATATTTCTGCGCCGCCACTGAGACGATTTCTGAAAATCAGACGCATTTGCCATCCTCTCCTAAGTAGTAATATTCTCCAAGTCTCTTAGTTCCTGTAACAGACAAGGCAATGTTCGATTGGACTTAAAAAAGTGTATTATATACCGCTAGGTCTTTCTCTGTCAGGTCAGTGGACAGCCTACTATGAGTGCAACAAACTTTTCAGCTTTACAACCCCCCACTCCCCAACCACCCCAATTTCACGACCACCCAAAAAAAAGTAAAAAATGATCAGGAACCCCTAAAATGCCTAAAAACGGAGTTTTAGGAATATTTGAAATTTTCCGTTTTTGCTGATTACTCCGCCGCCCATGCACCGATTTTCAAAATTGTAGCAATATTACCTACTACGACCCCACACCATGTCGTTGTCCAAATCTCATCAAAATTCACGCAGCGGTTACTGAGATTAGGAGGCTAGAAGAACGCCAACAGACAGACCGACAGACAGACAGACCGACAGACAGACCGACGGAAATGAGTGACGTGGATTTTCGTTATGTAGACATCAGAAAATGCCCAAAAAGCGTGTTACCTCAAAATCGAAAATTTTCGCGATCATAATATGCCTCTCACCTATCGGTGTGGGAAGTAAAACCTATGCTAGTGTGCGCCAGGGACTTAAGCCCCCCTAAATTCAGGGACTTAACTACGCCTAGGGTGTGCGCTCAATTTGATCTCTATGTCAGAAGTGAAAGGCCGATACTAGAAATAAAAATACTTCATATGAAGATAATTTTTTAAGTATACTAATCTAGATATCCTTCTTAACCTATGTATGTTTATTCTATGCACCAAGAAACATCTTATAACAGTTGTAATTTCATGAGTGCTTTCTTTCTTTGGTAGTATAAGTAAAGCAATTATTCAGACGCCAGGTCTGAGGTCCCAGACTTCATGAGGTGCTGTCTATCTTATTTTCCTAAAAGTTTGTTTGAAAAAAGTTGGTAACCTGTCCCCTTAGCTTATATACAGGGTGTCCAAGACCAAGGAGGGCCAGTACAGGGATCTTGGAAACTGTAAGAGACACGAAGTCGGTTAGTGGAAGCAAAGTTGCGCTCTTATGTGCCCACCGATATGCCGTTTAGGAAGTTTTAAAATTCCGAGTAGTTCCGGAGATATTCGAAAAAAACCGAAATTTCAAAAACTTGAAATGCCATTTGACCATAATGTATTTAGAATAAAAAGGACTCTCGGATTCCGATATCAGAAAGTCAGGACCGTATTTAAAAAAAGAAAGTTGATGATGACCACTCGAAGACGAAACGTCGGATCGAAAATCTATTAACGCCGTTGGATTGAGCCAAAAAGTGGCAATGTAAATGTGCAAATTATGTTAAAATTCGTTGTCAAATAAAGCGAGAAAAAAATAAAACGATCTTTTGAAATATCCGTTTTCTCCGAATATCTCCGGAACTACTCGGAATTTTAAAAGTTTCTAAACTTTACTTCCATTTAACCGACGTCGTGTCTCTCACATTTTCCGAGATCTCTGTACTGGCCCTCCTTATCTTAAACACCCTGTATACAGGTGATCATTTTTTTCAGATCTTGTACATTTCAGTTCGCATTTTTTTAAGAAAAATACTATTGGCAGTGCTTACGGCATCATCAGAACTGGAAATTTGTATCAGTGGATAGAAAAAGTATGGATCGTTGTAAACTAGCTATTAAGGGTAAAAATATCCATCGACTTGACTTTTTTAATTAGAATATTTTTTATGCCCTGTAAGATGAAAAAAGAGATACGCGTACATATATACGAGAATCTTTAATCCCTCAGAAAGCTTTACTTGAGCCAGATAATTAGTCCCAAATTACAACAAACTGGCTGAACAAAGCAGCAAGACTACTTGTGTTCACCTCCGTTTGATGCTGATAAAATTATACAAATGCTTGCAGTAGATAATAGAAACATTTAAAGAGTATTTTTCAGATAAAATCAGAAGAGAATCAGCTCATCTGTTTGGTGACCTACTGAATACTATTCAGGAAACAGACGGTTGGGTTTAGGTCAAGAAAAAGAGGGAGTCTCTTTCACTGTCCCGATATATAATCTACTTCCTATAGCTTTCCATCTATATCATTCAAAAGTTTGTAAATGTTGAACCTGGAACGTGCTACTAATCTGAATACCGCATCGTCTAATTGCCATAATACACAAGTAAGGATATTTCTATCAGCAACCAAATTCCTCTTATGCCATAAGACCTCAATATTCGCTTACATATCTGGGCAGCTGCTGGCTCTACCACCCATTTCATGTTACACGTGTTTCTGAGAGAATCTGTTTGTCTTATCGGTAATACTTCCTCAACGCGCCAATTTCAGTCGCTTTCTCATTATTGGGTGGCGGTGATCTGGTGCCTTTCTGCCGACAGTCTGATAGAACTACTATTCTGAGTTTTCCTACAGAATTATTTTGTTGCTCTCTGAGTCTCTCAGCAGGGCTAGCCTGCATTTATGGATAATTGGGTGCTACAGAACATGATTAGTTTCCTTAGAATGTTGGTTTGAAACTGTCTACCAGCTGATATCTTAAAATAAAAATAGGTAGGAAGTTCATATCTTCTTGCTTTCATCTATTTCGTATAAGGATGCTGGTGACTTTTTTAACGTTTGGTCTGTCCAGAATTAAAAAATAAAAGAATGGACGTGGCACAAAAAGATTGCAGGTCTTTGAAATTTGACACAAAAATAAGACAGGAGTTGCTTGTGTCTCTCATATTTCTATTTTGGTCTTAAATTTCATGCTTAACAGTTCTTTATAGCTACAACATACCTCTCATTAAATTGCTTGTTTAGATATATGATATAAATAATGTAATAACCAATGCGACCTTAAATTTCACCTGGACAGTGACACTAAGGTCAGTCCAATGCCTGCCTAGTCTGTCCATAGGAATGACTCAAGAATTGAGAGGTTTAGAAGAAACATTCGGAAAGCTTTTTTCTTAAAATAAGCCTTAAAGTATCTCTTTAAATATTGATGTGTCATTGCGGAACATTCTATACAGACCACAAAGATCGAATAAGTCTGTTTGAGTATCAGCTTTTTCTGAATATTTCAAACAACAGTATAGCGTCACCCAAGCTCGACACAAGCGCGTTATGTACAAAAATTATGCACCCCGACATTACTAGCGCGTCGTTCGCACCCATAACCAACACCCCATAACCTACCCCATAACTGCAAGAGAAAATCCGCCTGGTAAATACCGGGATAATACGTGTATGTAAACAAAAAGTGCGAAATAGTGAGAACGGCAAACACGCTGTCGTCCGGCCCGCGTTTTTCTGCTGGTAAATTCACCTCTGGGACAGGGTGTTACGTTAAATCTGACGTTTGTTTGAATCCTGAATGATGAATCGAACCTGGGGATTATCCTTTGATGCCTGCGTGCACGCAAGAATGGCCAAGACAAAGAACAGAGAATGGACTTGAAGGCTACATGTACACCTATATAGCGGACGTTAAACTTATACCAAATTTGTACCATTTGAACATGCTTGAAATTAACAAATAAGTTATCTCGGGGCTTTCACTGTCTTCACTCTGATCCGATCAAAAAATGATGACGAGTGCGTTCTTGATAGTAAAAGAAAAACTTTAGAGTTACAAAATTCCACACCCTTCCAATTTCTCCGCCACATGCTACTGTCAGTTCTGTAATAATAATCAAAACTTTTTTTTTGGAGGGGGGGGGTGGGGTACGACGGGAAGAAATTTTCAAAAGACACCCGCGTAGAAAGTGCGGGTAGTGTTGGATTTACCAGTGGAGCCTGCTGGCGCCTACCTATTGAAACTCCTCCCTGTCAGAGGATCAACTGTAGTTTTGCCATCAATGGAGTGCGTAACACACAACTTTGGGGTTTTGTGAGCCTCTTTCGGCCTTGAGGAGGCCGAGAGAACTTTTTCCCAAAAGCGAGACTGGAGGTTGGCTTTATCTGCGGTTTTGGAAGCGGGTTAACGACTCTGTAAGAAAGGAATTGTGCTAATCACGACTAGTTAGCACTAGTAGTTAGCAGCATAGGCGTAGTTGGATGGGGGCTTGGGGGCTTAATCCCCCTAAGAATGAAATTAGCCCCTCCCAAAAATCCCAATAATATTCATTCTGTTAAGTTTATTGTATCTAGGGCAGGGACTTGAGCCATCCCAGAACCAGGGACTTAAGCCTCCCTAGATTCAGGCACTTAACTACGCCTATGGTTAGTAGGTAACATGGGCGTTTGATCCTGTTGTAGAACTGTGGGCAGAACCTCATAAAGGGATGAAACAGCAGGACTTGGATGATTTCTAACTGTCTTGTGGAGGTTTGCTGCGAATTGAGGAGCAGCGTGTATCGGAGAGATGATTGGAATTTTTAGATAAGACTTCGGCGTCGGTACTCTCTAACTTAAGAGATAGAAATATACCATGACCATGACGACCATGACGATCGGGCAGTTTCGGGTGCCTATTACGTGTCTACTACTCTGTCACGGCACGCTGTCATATTTACGAGGCCAACCGATCCCATAGTGTATAGTGCATATAGAAACACGTTTCTAAGTTACAGAGTACCGGCGCAGGAGTCCTATGAATGTGCGCTGAATGCGTTTGAGGCCGATTTCGGAGGTGCCCCATATAGGAATAGCATATGCAAATGCTTTTTATGATTGCAGAAAAAACACGGAGTTTGTTTTGGTTGTTGATATTTTTATTGCCAAAGAAAGGCTTGAGGGCGATGATGGCTGCCTGAGCCTTATTTTGAGTTAGCGTAGTATGGTGGGCCCAAGTTAGGAGCCTGTTGAAAGTGACACCTAGATATTGAGTGTGATTGCTCCACTTGAGGCGTTGAGCATTTACAAATACGGGAGGTGGAGTTCATCTTCTACGAGAGAAGAGAACGCTGTCGCAGTTTTTGACATTGATCTCAAGTCTCCATTTTCGGTACCAATCGGTAATGAATTTGAGGTGGATGTTAAGTAGCGCTGAGCAATTGGAGATTTGGTTTGAAGAACGCAGCATCGCAATGTTATCAGCGTACTGAGGTGTTATGATGTTACGATTGTGAGGGATGTCATGAAGAAAAAGAGAGGGGAACAGTTTACCTCCTTGGGAGATGCCAGCAGAAACGGGGCGCCTATCCGAAAGGGCTTCGCCGATCCTGATTGCTTCCGCGCAGACTTCGACTTCAAAAAATGGGGACACAGACAGAGTCAGGCCTCAGGTGCTCTATGCTTGCAAACCGCTAGTTTATCATAATATACAATAACTCTCTGTGAAGGTAAGGCTAGAACCAATAGAGTTTAGCTCGATAATACGACCAAACTAGTGTAGGAATTTAGACTTCTGGAATGGGTGTTGTAGAAGGTATGAATCATAATGCAACAAACATAAGTGTGCGTATCAACTTAGACAGTTCATCGAATGATTCATAGGATATAAGTAGGTATAGATAAAAAAACAAAAATATGGTTTTAAGAAACATCGAATTAAAAAGTTAAAATTAGTTTATGAAATAAGCTTGAAACAATAATGAACCAAAAATACTAGTATGATTGTGAAAACAGCATCGGACGCTTGACTTACGAATAATGTGGCATAAAGTGCCTACGCTTTTTTCACGATGTTACTAGTATTTTTCGTTTTCATTATTGTTTGAATCTCATTTTAAAAATTATTTTTAGCTTTTTACTTCGGTGTTTTTCAAAAGCGTGGCTTTTAGTTTTTTTAAAAAGTACTTATTTTTATTTTTTAGTCAACTTTACCATTTAAGCGGGTTTTTGCTTAGTTTTTAAAAACTGTATTTATTACAGTAACTTTATATTTGGGTGACGCCAAAGTTCCGCACGATCAGTTGTAGGTGGATATGCACGAAGCCAGCTCGACACATGACACGTTACAATTTAAGACAACAGATGCCGCAGTGTTGCAGTTACCATTACACGCTCGACAAAATTTAACAAGGATCTTTCCAGGATCTTGGGAAATCATACTTATGTATCTAACGTAGGCAGTTATGCCATCTTAATGGGTTTTTGGTTAGATATAACGAATTTTTGTAAACAGAGATGAAATAATAGTAGTAAGCCAAGTTTCTAATAATTTAAAGGAGTGTTACAAGCACACAAACCCACATACAGGTGGAGCTAATAAAAACATGTTAAAAAAAACCATCGTTATCAGACGCCCAAGTAATTGAAGACACATGTGGATAAAGATGTCATGTAGGTAAATTTTTTACGAAAATGTGTATTTTTCATACAATAAGCTTAAAATATGCTTCCATTTCATTCTTAAATCCCTTTGTTATCTTATTTTCGTAAATGATATCGATGTTTAGGTGATAAAGGTGTTATGTACAATACTTTTTATTTTTCACAGTGGATAAAGGAGTCAGGGTAAGAAGGAGTATGAAAAAAATTTTGAAGATGACGAAGGGCAACCAAAGAAAAAAAGAAAAACCAATCAGTGATTAGATTAGTTTCAAGTTTTGTGTTTTTTTTTGCAATAAAGAACACCAAACTTTGTGTACGTAGGTCTTTTTTCCATATGCTTTTAATATCACAGGCTATGCCAATTTTTCATGTACATATAAAGGTGTCATGTACATTCAAAGTCCATTTTGCCGTGAAATATGAAAGTGTCTCCAAATTAAAAAAAAAAAACAGACGAAGAAAATACATAACTGAGCTTTAAGAATACTTGAACTATATGCCTCAAATGTGGTGCATAAAAAAAGTTCCAATCGAAAATCTTTATATCGATTTTTCTCAGAATAATTATTTTGTGACATGACACCTTTATCCACTTGTGTCTTCAAATATTGTGTACAAATGTGTATTTCGTTAAGCTTACACCGGCCATCATTTTTTGTCTGTAGAAAATAAAGCCCATTTTACTCAATTACCTTCAAATTATTTGAGAGAAAAATGATGTCGGTCGTATGATAAATTCACGATTTGCATTTATAAAAAATTCATTCGTATGAAAAACTTAGCTGTCGTCGGCGCCTAAAATGGAATGTTTGTTTTGTTTGCCAATTTGCATGAAATTTTCAGCGCGAAAGTTCAAGAATTACCAATTATTAACAATTCTAATGCACTTATTTATATTTATATGTTCGAACTGGCTGATTGCGGGCACAGGACCGCATCCAGACCTCAGCAATTTCTATGAGGTACTGATGTATAATAATATTATAAACAAGATAAAATTGAAAATTTGCGATTTCATATTAGGTGACTAGCATCAGAACATGACCATGTATTTGATTGTCAAGAGAATACTATATGTCCAGTTTTTAACGTAGTCACTGTCTAAACTGATGAGTGGCTGACAGTACTGATACAGTGCAATCGCATTTTCGATAATTATTATTTTTATTTGGAAAGCGTGGTTTCAAGACAGGAGCACACTTGAGTTTTTCACATGGGAGAGACGTATCAGTGCACAGGAAACGCCATTAATAAAGATCTCGTCAACCAGTTATCGCATGCTAACACACACACACACACGGATGAAGTGGTATGTCACTGTGCTAGCCTTCCGATCGCCTGAGCGCATAGTCAGTGGCGTCACGTGGTTGACCCATTCCCATGATGGTTCTGGTCTATATCAAGATGTTATGGCTCACCTATGTCACGTAATGTGCGAATTACCTCGTCAAGCATAGAACATGAACATATATCTCAGTATTAGGTACATTTTACGATTTTCCCTAGTATATGCAAACTATGGCTAAAATTATGTCAAGGTAGAAAGGCGTATATTATTCATCAACTATGGAGCTTCGTTGTCTCTGCAAAAGCAGCAATTACCCATCAAAACTACAAAAGAACACTACTTTTTATTCAACAAGTAAAGTATTAAAGTATTATTAAGAAACTGACAGACATAGCAATTCAAATAGAGTTCAAAAAAAACCTCAATTAAGGTGGCGCAAAATCAAGTCCCCTATTCCATTTTTATGTAAAAGATTAATTACATAAGTCATATTATAAATGAAAAATATTTATCTAAACTCTAAGAATTTGTTTTATTACACACTAAAAATAATGTCAACTAAATCGCCACCCTATCCACTAATGCAATAGTAAGCTCTTGTGAAAGATTATTTCATAAATTTCTTCAACATTTCAGATGGTATTCACTAAAAATAAGGTCCTTAATTTTTTTCACCACTAACACCAGACCTCTCGGTCACTTCTGGCTCTTGTAACGGGTGCTGGTTAATAACTTGAGGATTGTCACTACCTCAGATGTATGGTTCTCGTTATTCACAGCTCAATTCAAACAAAAATGAGCATCGTTGCTTGTTCCAAAAATCCTGAATTTCGTTTTCAAGTTTTACGATAGCATTACAATATTGAAGTCGTTTTTCAAAAGGCAGAATTTTATGAGCCACCTGTATTTTGTAGGGGAACAGGTGCAAATCCTTCACCAAAATGCATTACAATGAACATCGGGCAATGTTAATTGTGAAAATCGTTTTCTTGTTGATGTGCTAGGCCTATCCACTACAACACTACGTACGCGGTCCATATTATCTCTTGCATGAGCTGAACGAGGTATTCCAAAATGCGGTGGTTTATGGGATGTAGTTCCAGTTTGTTGAAAATTTGTTGCTAGACGCCGAAATGTCTTTGCGGCTGGAACACGACGTCTGCCGTATTTTCTACGGCATTCTCGTTGAGCTAAGATAATCGACGAATCACTTTGATAAAAAAAATGTTCTATTTCGGCAGATGATCATTGTATACGAAGCACTTGTTCATAGTCATATACTATATTGCATTGTGGTGTGGGGCGCAGCATGTAAAAATAACATAAAAGCAATAAAAATTATACAAAAACGTTTAATAAAAGTTTTATATAAAGTGAAATCTACATATCCTAGTGACGTGTTATTTTATAAAACAAAAGTTCTAGATATCCTCCAAACATTTTTCATGTCATTAAGTATTTACCAATATAAAAATAAATCAAACCTGACAAAACACGAACATAAATATGACATAAGATATGCATGTAATGTTGTACCAAAAGCAAGAAAAAATACTTTATTACGATGTCATACATTTCTTGCTCCAAGACTATACAATGAGATACCAGAAAGCATAAAATGTCTAGTGCCTTTAAATTCATTCAAGTATGGCTTAAAACAATAGATTGTAAATAAAAATCGCATTAAAATTCACCAACTTGTAGACAGATGTAATACCTATTATTACTAATATATATAGAATACATAATATTTAAATATAAATGTTCCTGAATTAACCCTTATTTGTTGTTTCTATTTTATAGTAATTACCTTATTGTACCCAAGCACAAGTTTTTATCTTTTTGGGGCACTTGTTGTTTATTGTATTTTATTTATTTTATATTTACAATAAACGCTATACTACGTTCTTGAGGAGCATAATCGGTCCACAATGAATTTCCGAAGTATCTGCCTTGCAACTGACAGAAAAGCTTGAATGTATGTAAACTACAAACTAAACCATGACAATATTTCTCAGGGTACTTAATTTTGCGCCATCTAACATAACACTTTCGGACCTATTAATTAGATCTGGAAATATTATCACAATCAAAATTATGCAAGTCCGCACCTGAATCTACGGTTGTGTACGACTAGACTCCTGCTACTACTTTTCCACATTATGAATAATTTAGGATTGCCAAAAATTTATGTAATGATCACGTAGCCCCACATTTACAAACAATAATATATTTAAATAACCCTAGTGTCATATCACGTTCTTCCATATTCGGTGTTGCAAAATTCAATCGGTTACGGGTTACATAAACAAAGAATTTTTTAATGAGCGATTATTCTCTAATGAGTACACGCAAGTGCAATATATTTGAACTAGTTTGTGACATATTTTGATGGGAAACTGTATGCACGAAGGTGTCAGATTGGTATAGTAGTATAGCGATCGGATGACAGCCCATTAAAACTAAATTAAACTATGGTAGATTAATAATACGAAGGAAGCTTATGGCCAAAAAACTTAATTTAGATGAGAAAATCTTGGGGTTGTGGCCAAAATTTTTGAAAAAGAGACTGTGTCACATCATAGAGGAGACTATGGTGCTAACAGCCAAGCTTTCGGTAATGCTTATTGCCATCTTCAGGGCTTTCTACATAGTTAGAAGAAAAAAAAGAATTTAGTTTCAAAATATATAATAAATTTTTAAAAAGATATACTCACAACGTTGAGGTTTGCCAATTTAAAACAGCAATTGCACTGAGTGCAAACGACTTCTTAATGCAGCTAATAATCGTCACAATTTTTTTCCATAAAATTTAAAAAAACTCATGGTGCCTTCCACTAACAGGTCAGGATCAAAATTATCTTATGCCGCTAGGTCTTTCCTTCACATGTCAATGGACAGCCTATTATATACTACAAATTTTTCAGTTTTAGTTTTACAACCCCCCACCTCCAACCTCCCCAATTTCACCGCCACCCAAAAAAAAAGGTAGTAAAAGATCAGGAACCCCTAAAACATCTAAAAGCGAGTTATCGCTACGCTGCCACTGACACGATTTCTAATAACCATACGCGTTTTCCATCCTCACCACGGTAACAGTACTGTGCCAAAATTTCATTAGAATCAATATTATAGTTTCCACGTTACAAAATACAACACGATCTAAAGGAATAAATTTTCGTATGTATGCAGAAAATGTGCCTTAGTTTCGGTAATAGGCAAGGCAATTTTTGGATGGACCTAAAAAGGTGATTTATGTCGCTAGGTCTTCCTTCAAGTGGTCAGTGGACAGCCTATTATGAATACAACAAATTTTTCAGCTTCCACCGCCCATGCACCGGTCTTCAAAATTATAGGAACATTACCTACTACGATCCCACATCACATCGCTGCCCAAATTTCATCACAATCCATGCCGCGGTTACTGAGATTACGAGGCTAGAAAAAACGCGACAGATAAACAGACAGGAGACAGACCGACAGACAGATAGACCGACAGACAGATCGACGGAAATGATGAGTGACGTAGATTTTTGTAATGTTGCCATCATAAAACGCCCAAAAAGCGTATTATCTCAAAATCGAAAATTTTCACGATTACAATACTACCCTCATCTATCGGTGTGGGAAAAAAACTACAATCTGATTAACTAAATCAGTTTTTCTACATCATTTTTAATGAGCTAATTTTGATTTTCCTATAGAGTGCAACTCAATCTAGCTTCTAATATGCGGTACAGACAAATCGGTACATGTATAAACTTTGACTCCATCTTTCAATACATTTTGATCGCTAATTTAACGAGAACGACACACCTTCGACAATTCCCCAGGAGTTTTTGACTGAGTCTATTGCATTCTGTGAATGTTTCCAATGAATTCGACATAACAGATGATACAAATATAGTAACAGAGACAAAAATAGTTAAGAATATTAGATTTTGGTTGTAAAAAAAGGAATTGATGACTGCACATGATAGAGAAACCGTAGTAAGAATATCTATTCTTGAAGGAGCGTTTACTGAAAAGGGTTAGAACATTTATTATTTATGAGGACAAAAGGTCCAGTGAAATTCAGAAAAGTGAAGTAAATCAATCAAAACACAAAGCACCATAAGCCCTATAAAGCTGTATAAGGTTTAGTTGAAGAAAAAGGTAGGAGTATAAAAGCATATCTTTTTTTTTCGTATTCATAATGATTTACTTATGCTTGTAGAGTGATCATATTTATCATCAGCAAGTAACACGGCGTTATTATTATTTTGTAGATAAAGCCGTATCTTTCAATTTCTCCGTATTCTTAGATCGTGGACCGATTCAGGCCAACTTACATCTATACCAGTGAACATTTATGTTACATCACAAGTCACTTGCACATATACACCACGGCGATTTAGTTTTAGTATTTTTACGTAGGTACAGTCGACTACACCAATTATGGTTGGAAACCGTGACTTGCTTTCCCAAAACTGTTTCGTATCCATAAGCTCATTATTGGCAGACGGAAACTTTATCCAGTAATTTAATTGCGCAATTATGCTGTCAATTACGCCAGTCACGGTACGATATCTTGTACTGCTCAACTTACACCAAATTCCAAGACCAACATCTTATGCGTCCATCCACATGTAAATACATGAATATACACAGTATGTCTTAGCAGACATGTTGAACTCGTAAAATGCATTAAGTCGGAGCTAGAGTATTGCCGACACGAATATTATCAATAGTTTTGAGAACTGTAGCTTGCCATCGCTCGCGATTTACTGTCAGTTCAGTGGCGCTCTTGATACTCATATCTAGCAACTGTTTCGTAGTATCCACCCAGCATGTAGGGGAACGGCTACGGTGCCGCCCACTCGGAGCGTGACCCTGAACTACAAGTTTCTCCATATTATCGCTTCTGTGAGTATGTCCGAAGAATGTAAGCATTCTCGTCGACACAATGGAGGATGGTCTCTTTGGATTACCGAGCTCATCCAGTATGGAAACATTAGTTCGATGGGCGGTATTAGGAATTCTCAGCATTCTCCTCCACGTCCACATTTCAAAAGCATCTATGCGAGCTCGATCTGCTTTTTAACAGTCCAAGTTTCCGAGGCATACAAAAATATGGAGAACACAAGAGACTGAACCAGTGACATTTTGGTAGCTTTAGTCATGTTATAGTCACGCCATATTTTAGTAAGCTTCGTCATGGCCACCCGTGCCTGTTGAATGCGCCGTCGAATCTCATTCTCACAGCTACCTGAATTGTCGATCAAAGAACCGAGGTACACAAAACTTTGAACTACCTCACAACGGCCTATTGACTTTATTTTTTGATGATTGTCGTGCTCTCTATCTACGATCGTACCCTTGGTTTTGTTGTAGTTAATACCAAAACCATATGCTGCACTGTGTTGTTCTAAAACGTCCAATAGAGCTACTAGTTCTTCCTGAGAAGCAGCAGTAAGGGTTGTATCGTCAGCAAATTAATCTTAAGTTAGATATTTTACTGCCGCCAATAACTATACCGCCATTCCAGTTGTCCAATACCTGTCTCATCACAAATTTAGAGTAAATGTTAAATAACATCGGAGATAATACACATCCCTGATGAACTCCTTTTCTGGTTGCTATTTGACCAGACAGGTTACCATCAACTCTTATACGAGCTGAGCTAGACTCATAGAGTTGCTGTATGAGAAATACTAAGTAGTAAGGGACTCCTATAGAGATAAGGATTTCCCACAGATTAGGCCACTTTACGTTATCAAACGCCTTACAATAGTCCACAAAGCAGATAGAAACGGGTAAGTAATGCTCTCTGGCTTTTTCAATATCTGTCTTAAGTTTAAGATCTCTTCACGCGTACCGCGTCCTTTTGCGAAACCTGCCTGCGCCTGAGAAATTTGCCAGCCAATAAAACCCTCAAAACGAGACTGTAAAATATATAGTAGAACCTTGCTTGCATGAGAGATTAATGAAAGTAGGCGATAATTGTCTGGATTTGTTGGAGATCCTTTTTTATGAAGTGGAACAGAAATGGATGTGCACCATTCATCTGGCCAAACACCGGTGGACCAGACCGTCTTACAAATATTATATAAAAGAGAGATGCCGTCTTCACCCAAGCATTTTAATGTTTCGGCAGAAATAGAATCAATGCCTGTAGCTCTATTAGTTTTTAACTTGTTGAGGGCATGTTCCACTTCAGACAAAAGAATATCAGGTCATTATTCAAAATCCAATGAGAGGGCCTGACGGCCATCCTCATGGTACAGGTTTTCACAATAATTTCGCCATACACAGTAGTGTAAATAAAATTTTTCATATGTGCATTTAACGTCCTACGAATATTCAAACTGAAATACCTAATGTATATTCTGAAGACGTACATATCCATATAGTGTTATGTGGGACCTAGTCTAAGATGGCGGGATTTAATAGTGCAGTGATATCTGTGCCAAATTTTCCTCTTCAGGTAGTCAATTGTTTCTACTCCTTGAAGCGAAACAAAAAGGCTTGGACGACGATCCGTGTGGACAAAATCGACCGCTGACGGATGCCGCGCCTCTCAGAAAAAATCTCATTGTCTGCGGCGGTTGCCGGAGATGTAACATGGTGCCACTCCTTATAAGGACGAACACGAAAAAGCGCCAGAAAATAAGGATAAATGCTGATTTGTCCTGGCGCCGCCGCCGCAGCCGGCCCTCCGCGGTCTTCTGCTCTCCGCTGTCGCCTAATCAAGATGGATTAGCCGACACTCATCGCATTATGGTCTCCACTTCTCAAGAATCCGACCGGCCGCAAAAAAGGCAGTCATGAAGCCGTGATGAGCTGCTTTATACGCCGAATTATACACACAACTCGCCTTCCTTCGCGGTATTTCTCTTCTTCCACTTCTGCTGTTTTTGCGTTTGGGGGAACTAAGAGCTGCTTTGAGGCTATTGTTGCAGTCATAGAGGAGAGAAACACAGAACACATGCATTTTTTTTTGGTTGTGGGTCCCATCCTAGGTTCTCTGCGAACTTTTCAAAACCACAGGAATCAAGCAGATAACAGCGATAAACGATAGAAAACGACTATACGCAGCCGAGTACAACAGACAAGAACAGAAAACAGCTGAAAACAAGAGAAAGCAAGCAGATAACAACTGTAAACGGTAGAAAACGACCAAATACAACTTCCTTGCTATTCAATCTGTGAGCATCTGCGGTATTAGATTACAAGGGTCCCCTTATCGTCCTCTTAGAGCGACCATTTCCCACTACACCATCCCAGAGCGCTCCTGGTCCTCATTTTACACCCATCTAGTATCAGCTGTCCGTACAACGTTGCATGATATTCCATACGCTGGTTCTGGTCCGATGGGAGGAAGTTCTGCGCTCTGCTTTGTACACCTGCCGGCCTTCTGATCACCAGCCATCCTTATATGACTAGACACACAAGATAATGTTACCTAGATGGTCTTCGCCAGTATCTTTAGGATATTGTCGCAGTTCTACACCATTTTTGTTACTTGCCAAGGGCATCAGAGCAGTGACCTACCACCGTACGTGGCTCCTCCTATACCTAACGAATTTTTGGAGCCATCAGTGTACCAGATGGGATCTCGGTGTCCACGACTCTTGGCATTCTATCGGGTCGCATCCCTAGTATGTCGCACTGCAGGTTATCAAGTAGGTATCATGCTATGATACATGGCAGGAAGGTAAAACCAATTTTCATGACACTGTATTCTGTATGCAGTCATTTTTGCTTCTCCCTCTATGTAAATGAACACATGATTTTGGACCTATGTAACTCAATTCGAATTTGTCAAATATACAGGGTGTCCCTGAATTTCCATGACACGTGATATTCTCTTAACCAAAAAAATTTCAAACGAAACCTGAGTGGAATTTTCGAGAATATCTATCATTCCATGCTTTCAAAACTTTTTTTTTTGTACTTCAACCCTTAAAACTCACCACCAACTTTTGTTTTTCAAATAGCACTAAATCGTTTTTCCTGCACAAACTAACTCCTTATTTTATTTAAAAACTTGTAGTGCCTTTGATTTTATACAAAAACCTTGTTTTTTCGTAAAGTCATAAGCATAGCGAGCTGCAAACTTCATTCACGACTGTGTTGCAATAAATATACACTAGTTACCAGTTTAGCACTACGTATTTTCGCGATTGGCTGGGAATCTAGTATCGGAGTAGGACGTCGTTGGTCAAAGGAGCATCCTTACCGCCATGGTGACGTCACACGTGTTCGGGAGCCATCGGCGTGTTTTCGGTAGTCGATTCAAAAACCCATTTTCATTTTGATATAACATTTGAATTGTTGCGAAAAAAAAAAGAAAACAAAAGCAGTTTTGTGGTAAAACTTATGTATGATCTTTCCATTTATGACAAAAAAAATGTTTACTCAAAACATCAATTGGGCATCTATCAGTCTAGTATGTAAGCTGTTTAGCCACACTGGCGAGCAAAATTCAGCCACAGAGAAACAGAGGCTCAGGGTCGAAGTACGGAGTGTAGAAGCGGAGACGCCCCAAGAGGTTCCACATAATTTTTGCAGGATGTTATTTCTGCTGTTTACTCTGGCTGCGATGGACTGGATATGTTTTTAAACGATAGTGTCCTATCTAGTATGACACCTACGTATTTAGGTGTTGGGTAAATATTTAGCTCTCTTTTTGCCATTTTATTGATAAGATAAAAACACAATGTTATTGTTTTGTTCATACTTAGCTTCAGCTTCCACCTGCTGAAGGAAGACCCCAGGATTGAAATATCGGCAGTTAGTGTGGACCCTAGAAAGGCAAAGTTGCTATTTCTGACTGACTTTCTAACTGATAGTCCTCAAATTAATGCGAAGTTTTCCTTAATGCTACTATACTGCTAAATCAATAGTTAATCGTTTTGTTCTCCACATCTACATATTCGAAAATGCCTAAATGGCCCAAGAGACCCAAATTAAATTAGCACCAGATATAAACCATAAATATGGTGGTAACTGCGGCAGCCAGTAGCCTTCCGGCGTCATATTCATCCTCATTACCGAACTTTTTCTTCCATTTGGCCGTACCTACATGTGTGCGTGTGTATAACCGAATTTAAAAACTTCTAATTTGATACAACACCGCATTAACACATTTTCCAACGTGGACGCGTCGGTTCGGATACAAAAATACGGAACATCCATTGCGCCTGGGTGGAAGTAATTAAACATGTTACAACCAGACAAAAATCTCATCCCATGTCCGCAAAAGATAGGGAATGGGATTACCGGAAATTTTTAGGGAAAAAACGGTAGGCTAATTTTCATGTGTTCATTAGAATATAGCCTGGGGGACATTTGGCATTCTGAGTTCAGTTGCTAGTAAATAAAATAAACGCCCTTTGGCAGTTATTACGGATTTTGTTTGCATGGGGTCGAATTCAGACTGATTGAAGCTTGATGAGCCAAGTGCTTAAGATCGTACTTAAAGTTATACAACCAAGAATCTATCACAAATGTGCAGCCGATCAAAGCGATGCATAATTTGGATTTCGTCAATGTTTAGGAATAAGGAAAGCACTAGCCAGCTTATTAATACTCATTCAGAAATTTCGAGACATGAGGAAAGATGTAGATGTCATAGACTATGAGAAAGCCTTCGATCGAGTTAATCACACCGTCCTTTTGACATTTTCACAGAAAAAAGTGTCAAACAATGAAATATCGAGTTTGTTGGAAATCTTTATTGGAACCAAGAAGCAACGGTTAGATATGGACAAACGACATCAGAACCGGTGTGCATAGAAAACATAACATGTCATTACCTTCCTATATCTAGAAAGTATTCATTTTCATAAATAGTAGTGGTTACAAAATGGATCCTTGTGGAACCCCAGATGGAGTTAAGCAGGACTCGGATGTGAAACCGTTATTTACTACCAAACTCTTTTCGTTCGGATAAATAAGAATTGATGTAGACATCCGGAAGTAAAGAATATAGAACTTGCAATGGTAATAAATTTTGATTAAGAGTATGTTTGTAGGAAAGGAGAACGCATTCAATATCTAGCTACAATAAAACTTTCACTCTTGCTGCTGTACAGATGAAGAAATTTGTAATCATGTTACGGTTTTTTCAAATTATTGTACATGACTGAAAACATGTGCTGACGTCATAAGGCAATATACGATAATCGACAGTCGTAGCCTGATTATTAAATTGACCACCCACCAGACACACCATCTCTAGCTATAATTGACAACCAAAGGCACAAAGGGCACAAAGGAATGGATTGTTCTGTAACATAGCAACACCACGTTAGGTTATGTTTACGTCATTTTTCACTTTGATTTGGACTTTTTACTTGTTGACGCAAAATAAAATTGAAATGCTGATTAAACATGACTGACTCCAGATTTGTGAAAGCTCAATCAGATACCTTACGAACAACGGTTGATTCTTTCATGGTTGCTGATTTTTTTTTGCTGACAACCCACATCAGGAGCAATTCGTGGGATTTAGGCCAATAGATTAAAGCAATTGTCCATTATGCACACGAAATACTTATTCATTCAAACTATACTTGGCTAGAGGTATCTAAGCTCTTGATATCGGAAAATGTAGCAAAGTTTTGCAGCCAGAAGCCATTGTTTACGTAGTTTTTCTATCACTGGTACTTTTATAAATACTTTTTCGAAGTCGCATTTGCGTTTTTACTCTCCAACACCATGAACCAGAAATAACTGGAGTTCTTCAATAGTTTGATATCCATATTTACATAAAAAGACTTTTTTTTCGTCAAAACACAGGTCAATACCAAATATCTCAAAAATGGGATGCCTGACCTCAAAGAAAAAAATACGACGTGCGCGAAGTCGTCAAGTGTAATAACCAAACCAAACCAAAATTGTTTATGCTATCTCAAATTCCATACCTATAATATCTAGTGACGTCAGAGATTGCTTTCGCGTCCTTTTTGGCTAGTTCAAATTTATATTTGGAATAAATCTCATGAGCAACTTAAAAAAAACAAATACCTCTATATTATCTTGTTTAATATATGTTACAATGAATGCTGTGGCTTGGTTCTAAAAAGGCCAGTGTCTAAATTTCTACTACGTGGGAAATACCTGTTTAAAAGTATTCAATTATTTTGATTACTTTTCTCTGAAGTTTAAATTACTCAATACCTAACGGTGTTTGTTATTGCCGCAGTTTTTAAAGTCATAGGTTTTGCAGTCGCGTTAATAAAGTATCCTTCCGTCGAGTGGTTTTCGAAAAAAATGTGACATTGGCCCTTTTTGTGGCTTGAAAATGTTACAGCGATTTTGCTCAACAAGTAGAAAATTACATAAAAATAAACATGCTCCTCTTCTTAACATATTTCGTCTTCAGACTCCGATACGCAGGTTCGTCCTTTTTTGACGTAGATACTGTAATTGAACTTAAAAATTGCATGTAATGGGGTCGGCTGGATTCCTCGACGTAAGGCACCAAATCTCTCAGGTGCTGCAGTTTATTTGTACCTATTCCTAATGGCTTGCTAGAAATTGGCACTAGGATTGTTACACCAGAACTCTTGTCCTTTTGTTCTGAAGAGGTTTATTGTTTCAAACTCTCCCTGATACGGAAATCTGTAGTGAGTTTCACCCAATGAATCAGGATAATACATTATTTCTCTGATACAAGACCGTCCTACCTTTTCATCCAAAGTGTTAGTCTCAGTACGTTGGAACGTCCCGATAGCAGAACTTTAAGATTCAAAAAATCTCTGAGACATATCTCATACACAATTTTTTTTCTTTTTTTCAGTGTAACGAACGGATTAGATTTGTCCAGTCGCTAGATATGTCCTATATTAAATGCCGTATTTTTTTAAGCCTTTCAATTGCTGCGTGTTGGTATGGTATCAATCTATGTATGACTAGGCCTGGGATTAAGACAATTTCGGAGTTCTTCTATGATCACCAAATTCATTAGATCATCAAATTACCAGCGTGGATAAGCCCAAATCGAGAAACCATGAACACCAACCCACAGAATGGTTTGTAGCTATATATATTTTTTTGGGTGCAAGGACCCTATTGTCCACAACGATATCCCTTAAATACCCTCCACCACCGTTTGGCGTTGGACAGGACAGTATTTAGCGTGTACAATAATTGCGTGCTGCTGTACATGTGTAGGACACACGTCGCGACGACACGAAAACGCTCTTCGTTCCATGTTCCATGTTCCGCGTCCCTGCTCTCGATCCCTACCGACAACACCATAAATATCTGGCCCGCTCGACGAATTATGTATGGTTTTCTGATATTTCGCATGTTCCGCCAGAAGAATTCCCTTGTTCCTGCTGATTTGGTGCGCCTGCTATTTCATCCGAATCGAAAGCGGCAGTAAAGTGCCATTACTAATGCCTTCGACTGGGACAATAATCCAAGCAGGGTGAGATATTTTTTTTATTTTAATACTTATTTAATTTTTTTCTTTCGTACGGGTTCTACATGAATTTGTGTCTCGCAGCATTTTATACCTTTTGGTAAACTTGAAGACATAAATATAATATCAATTTCTCGTGTTTTTTTTGCTATGAGAAGTTTCACACCCCTTCTACCGCTCTATAGGATGATCTGATCGGTATTTGATTGGCACTGACTTAGCAACCACCTGCAAATAAAAATGGCTAACAACAACTAGGTAGTGTAATGGACAAAACTCGTTATTATTTGTTTGAGCTCTTTGTCCACTCTTGCCTTAAACCCGTTGACACTATTCGCACTTACAATTGACTCTTGAAGGCTGTGTACGCTACTCTGCTAGTGATAAATTTTTTTCTGGGTAGTTTACTGAGCTGTCGAGCTGTACTGGTCCCAAAAATATTTTAACAAGTACAATACACAATGGTTGACTTGCAGGCCTCAATTACACCACCACCAACTTTTCTATTCCGGAGTGTAGTAAGTTGAAACGCTGGAAGTTTTTCAGGATTGTAGTTAATTCTAGGAGGAGGACCTAGGTGTGACTATACAGGCAAACTAGACTGTTGGTCTTCTTTACTATGGTATTAATATGGGTTTACCACTTTAAGTCGCTCCTAAGTTTTTTACAGCTTTTCAAGGTTCCAAACCGATCAACTAATGTTATAGTTATATACATACGATGTCTTGTATAACTACGTTGCATTTAATTTGCAAATCTAATTTAGTTCGGTCACAGCAGTAGCGTGCCAAGGTCTTCGGGCCCCCCCCCGCAATTTTTTTCACGCCCCTCCTCTATATCAAAAATTTTATTCCAAATCGGTTTGTGGATAGAGAAAATTTGGTGTGACCTCAACTTTATATTTTTATTTTGTTATCCCGAGTTTTCGAAGAATAATAGTTCATAGACCTTAGGTATAATACATCGATTAATCGCAGTAATGTAACAAACTCCATCTATATTATAATTATGGGCACTATGAGTTTTAGGTTTAGAAAACTACAGAATTTGAGATAATCATAATTATATTTAATAAACATTACTAACACACAACACAAAACTATAACAAAATCAAAAATAAACAAATAAAACACCTAAACCTTAAAAATTTTATTATTATGATTTGACTTGCATTTCATGTAAAGAAAAAACAATTTTTTTGTTTGTAAAGAAACAAATGTATCAACTATTTGGTCCAAGTCTATGCCTTCTACCCTGCCCATTCATTGTCTAAATAAATAACAACCTTGTTTTGGTTGATCGTTTCGGGTTTATTGTTATATTTTGGGTACATTTTGGGTCTTAATAGTGCAAAAGTTAAAAGACACAGTAAATAATAACAACGGGGTCTTGGGGACACACACACGCCTGTTAAGAGCATTTTTCTATAATCTATTGGAATTCGTTGCCACAGATACGCGTCGCGTCAGTGTAACGTTGGACTTATTCTTGCCGTTTTGAAATATACGTTCGACTTCGTTGTCGTGTTGTCAAATTTTACCCTAAAATTAGTCCTAAAAAGGCAAAATATGGCAAAACATATTCAATTTGATTTTGGAAAATTATGATTCCGTCGCTATCAAATTAAGTATATGTATTATAGTTATTACTATGTACAAAGCTTGTTCGAGGTAGTCGAGGTCGAGGCTGAGCGGGGACCCCCCGGATGTCCGGGGCCCCCTCCGTGGGCCTGCGGACCCTGCGGGCACTTTCGGCACGCCACTTGGTCACAGTATACCCGTGGACTAATTAAATCCCAAGAGAAGTATTACCTAATGCCACATATCCTTGAAAAACCGCTTATTTTTGATAATTTCAGGAAAACATCAGCTGCAATCAACTGCATCAGAACTGAATATGGAAGATGCGTCAACTGCTTCTATACGTATGCAAAAATATGTGTCCTCAATGTAAATCGGTAGTTAATAGGCAGACCATCCTCCTCATGCTCTACAGTTTGTTATGAGGGTCTATGATAGGTGCTAGGACAACTACTTAGGGTGCGCTTACGCATATTGAACTGTCTCTAAAACTGAACCTTTGCCGTTTTTGTTACTTCTCGTAAAACCTGGTGTTGTTGCTATCAGGTACCCGACACCACACCTTTGAACTTTCTTGCGACACAATTGATATTTACTTTAGGACAACGTAATACAGATCTGTGAACTGTGAAGTGTTGAAGATTTCGGCCACGCGCAATATAATATTTTGTGAACTTTGTGAAGACTCGAAATCTAACTGAAACAATATAGGCTTCCTCCTTAACTTTTATAATTACATAACATATCAATAGTATTATCAGAAACTTACTTATATATAGCATTAATCTTGCTTTTCGAGCTAGGTGCTCACATTGAACCAGTTAAGAAACTTCTAGTTGAACCCCGGATCAGTTAAGGCCTTTCTAAATTTCTAAGGGCCAGTTTCAGAATGATGAGTTAACTCAAGGTTGTGTGTTGACCGCAGGTTAACCCTAGATGCCATGTTTCACAAATGGTGGTTTTCGATTTTAATTGAGGTTAACTCTGAGTTAACTTGACCCCAAGAAATTCTTGAGTTAACACCAGGTTTGCGATGACGCATGCGCATTAGACTATGTCACTTTGGTTTTGCTACTTGCTAGGCGTTTGAAGTTTCATATTTTATTGTTTACCTTGACGATTTCCATCGTTATTTTTATTTGTAATGGATAATTATGATGTAAATACCTGTAGCAGTGATAAAGAAGCAATGACACCAAGAATATTTCGACCTACAGTCAATTATTTTGAGGAATATGATGACCATGACTCCTTGGTCTTTTTATATTTTTGTATTTTTCTGTCAGCAGATCTTTACAGATCTGCGGATATTATTTGCACATTTGCAATTAAATTCTTCTCCTGCCTTTTCCCAGGCGTTGTCTTTTTCGCACCATGTTATTGCACCTTTTGTTTTGCATTCTATTACATGCCTGTACTTTTCTACTAACGAAATGAACAGATATTATTCATCTTTCGAAAAGTTGTTTGCTCTTTTTTGTTTTTCCATGCTGACACACGGGTACATGCACGGCTATTATTTGAAAGGTCCAAACACCAACCCAACCTAAAAATCTTTAATCTATGCCAAACACCAAATAACTACGAATGAAATGAAGAAACGTCAGGGGAAAGACCAAAATGAGGTTGGAAATCACATGCAACTGACAACTCAACGTACTCATTCTTTGACAGTCTTGTCAGAAAAACACAAAACACCAGCACGAAACACCTAACGAAAGAAATAATAATAAGAAGAATTTTAAATGTTGCGGACACAGTACTACCAACCGCTAAAAATAAAATACAACTCGCAGTCAGTTAACCCTACGTCATTTTATGATTGTGAAGCAAGAGGCGTTCCATTGTTCCAGTTAACTCGCAGGTTGAGGTTAGTAGACCATCAGAGTGACCACTGATTGTGAAACTGGGCCTAAGGCTGCTGAACCTGAACTATCGTGGTTCTATACTAAATGCAAGACTGAAGGCCAAGTTAAAATGATTCAGTGCCTGCACTTCCACACTTGGTTTCGTTGGAGATGTGTTGGTGTCGAATCAAAAAAGAAAACATTCAAGTGTTCATCCCTTGCAGTACAGAACTTTCTTACATATTTGGTTAGCAATTAGTAGAACAAAAAAATTATGTTTCGGCACATCCTTACTTTTCTTAAAGAGACAATAGTTCAGTTTAATTTGTTTTGCTGGAAGTGTAACCCCTACTTTATCAACATTTGAGTGCAGCTTTAAGCGACTACGAGTTCAATTTGAGCACCTGGTTGCCTGAAATGAACCATTGAACACCATCTTAATTTTGCTTTTTTCTTGTTACCAAACTAAAAATAATTTATGCTATTCAAAATATTCCCTAACGTTGACAGATTTGCTTTTTATTATCAATTTATTTTATTTTTTTAATGACACATGTACGGACAATTTTTCAAAATTTGGTTCAATATGGGCAACCGCACCCTACGTGAGATTTGAGGCCATTGATTATGTGTTGAGTTGTATTCTGTACAATTTTAATTAGTTAAAGCTGAGACAAACTTAAACAGAACGAAACTGTACTAAGTAAAAGAAAGGGATATCTAAAAAATAAAAAGAAAAATAACAAAATCTATATTTCACACAGTAAGTGTATTTTTGGACTCTGGTTGTAGTTCACCAGTCGTCTATAAATAAATAAAATACATCAATGATCATATGGAACTTGAGCTCGCAATCGGCAACTTATTAATTCAGTTTCAGAGGACTGAAAATCTCAAAAAGAAAACTCTACTATAACGTTCAACACACTGATTAATCAAAGATAAGTGCTTAAAAGGCTTGCTGATTGGCCAGCAATATCCGGTACGCTTTTCTGTTGGATTTCTGGTAAACTCGTAAATGGATCACACCATTATCGCTATGCTTATGATTTGATTAGCTCTCTTTTATTATAGGCGGCGTTAGAGCATATACCAGACCGATGCTCATTTATTTGTTTGTTTGCGCTTTATTGACGTTTCGAGTGGAATCAAGTAGGCGGCTATAAGCCGACGCTTTCACATTTCCGACAGTCCAGAGTTATTTTTTATTTGCCTGGGAACCTTCTTGCTTCGATTTATTGTTTATGGATACATGAGTAACGGTTTAGATTGACGATAGTGATTTGGGTGGACATAGAAATTACTTTATTAATGTCCCGTGCAGATGAAAAGTAACCTATGAGCAGTTTTCGCACGCCCCTACGCCCCCCTAGACACAGAGCCTTGTAGAATACCCTATAAGACCTGTAACGGCGTTTGTAAGTTTTGTTAATATTGAATTTGTGGTTCTTGGGCTTTTAGGCCGGCGTCGTTTAGCGTTAAAGCTTGACGTTTCGCCACCACGAGTGGATGGCATCTTCAGAAGCTATTTCACTTCGGCGACTTCCAAAGTACTGACAGCTGGTGCATGTGCACCTGTATTTATCCCTGATAATGGTGACGTGGCCCAACCAGCTAGCGTTGGTAACCCCGCCCCTTCGCGATATGGTAGTGTCTTCAGGTCCTTCAGGATGGGTACCCATGTCCGGTTGACTTTCCGTGTTTCCTCTTTCCTATTGAAATTATTATGATGTTTTTGTATTTCGATGGCTTCTCTGTGAAGACTGGCATGGTATGAAGACGTTGCGGCAAGAACCTGAGTTTCTTCAAACTTGATCCTGTGACTTCCCTCCTTAATCGCATGTTCAGCTACCGCTGATTTGTCCGTATGGCCTAGTCGACAGCTAGCCTTATTTTCTGCAACTCTTGTGTTTATAGATCGCTTCGTTGTTCCTATGTATACACTCTCACATGTGCATGGTATGCGATAAACCCCCAGTGTTGTGAGTGGGTCTCTTTTAACCTTCACCGTTCTCAAATATTCCTGTATCTTTCTTGTGGGCTTGTAGATGGTCTTGACGTGCTCCTTTCGTAACATTTTTCCTATTCTGTCTGTTATTCCAGGCACATTGTATTGACTAGCATATAGGACAAGGCAAGAGGTGAGTGCTCTCCCATAAATGAGCTATTACCTCTCGTTGTAGCTTCTATCCTCCATGATGTAATATCCGTATTCGCCATTACCGCGTCGTATCACAGGCTGATGTTTGTTTTTCTCAGGAGATCTAACGCCCTATTATTAATTAAGCCTCGCCAAACTATATTGTATATTAATAATGTATAATTATTTGGCGATGACTCGTAAACAACAGGATTAACCAATTTATATACAACGGGAGGGAGGGAGACCGGCCATTGGGCATTTCCTGGTTATCGATTCGGTCATTTGCGTCAGTAATGGATGCGAACGGTGCCAAAAACTCGATGGCTACGCCACTATATGCTTGTTATTGAGTTATTGTATATGTATGCGTCCGGTAATCAGCCTGAGCGAACCGAGTGTGCTTATGCAAAGTTTAACGGAAATGCGGCAAGCAGATCAACAATGCCTGCTAGTACATCAAGGCAGTATTCATTGTGTAGAATTGATAAAAGACGTAGAAATAGATATGATGATAGAACAAAATAAGTGATACAATAAAAATCTAACGTAAGATCCTGCGCCATAAAATTCGTTTACGAGGGTGATACGTAAAGGAACTCGGATACTCTCGAATAGTCAGCATACTGAAGAGGCGACGTACACAGGAAAAAATAATTACATAACTTAACGTTGGTTACAAATTACCAAGTTATGTAATTTCACAGTCGTTCTGTAAAGACATTTTACATAATCTGTAATGTATTTTTTTACATAATGTATTCTGGGATTCTCCAACACTTGTTCTGTAATAGAATAAGTAACAAGTTATGGAAAAACTATGCATTCTTTGTCGTTTTCCATAACATATTATGGTTGTTGTTACATAATATGCTGTGTTTCGTGCATAATTTTTATTGCTATTGTACATAGTTTATTATGGAATATATTACACAGGATGTGCTACTTATACGTATGAATGCGGGTTCATATTTTGGACATTGCTGAAGGGATTTTTCAATATTTTTGTTCGAAAGGTTTTCCCACAAAAAGACAGAATCTTGTTTTGTCATTTGTTTCTGTTAAATCTGTAAAATAAAGCACACTGTAAGTGTAATGAGAATAAACATGCATGTACAACATACAGTAGAACCCCTCTAATCCGCCCTCCGCTGGTCCGACGCTCCGGTTAGTCCGGCCTTGTTTCAGTGACATTTTGTAGATCCAGGAATAGAGAGACACTGCAGCTAACTCTAGAATTTCGTGTGTTAAACAAAAATATATGGCTGATTTTTTTATTTTTTTTTACTGAACTACTAAACTAAATTTATTTATTGCTTTTAAACAATGTTTACAAACTTCGTACATCACTTATTGCAATGCAAAGCATGTTCATACACTAAATAAAGGCTATTTGGATAATCCGACCTTTTTTGCGTTCCGACCATACCCCTAGTCCCGAAGGTGACGGATTAGAGGGGTTCTACTGTAATTATAAAATGGGACAGAAAAATAAGGATTTAGACTGTAGATATATTAGAATTCAGTCAAAACATTTCTGTAAATTCTCTAGATTTAAACGTTTACGTAGGACATTTTATCCCAACTTATCCTAACCTTAGTGCCAAACCGAGGTGATATTTTTACATCAGTAAATTATATAAACGGCATTCTGTTACATTTCATTGCAGACAAATAAATTGTACGCCTTGCAAAGTTCCTATGGACATACTGGTGGCTGTTATATTTCGTCAGTGTATGGCATTTGAACTGGCAAGTACAGCAAATGAACATGATGCTAATAAGTTTACCTTCAGAAACACAACCTTCGTCCTTCACAAAATATGTTAAATACACAATTACACTCCTATAAATCACCAAAACAGGGTGGGTGGCGTCTGTTGTACGTTCTTTACGCGAAACATGAGATTTTAGGTTATGTGTTCATAACCTATGATATGGCGCGCTAGACGGCACTAATGTGTTATGCGATTTCACATAATCTATCACAGTGTTTGTATGAATTTAATGTGGACAGTTAATAATACTTTGTAAATTTATTTTATTACATGTTTTCTAATGTAAAAATACTTGTTTACATATTAAAAGTACATGATATCTGTGATAACACAGTATTATGTAAACTCACATGATAAATAGTGTAATGTCATGAAAACATGATATGTTATGCAAAGTTTACATCATACAGAACGTAATTTTACCCCCATTTTTTGCAGTGTACTTGGTGAAAAGACGACAGGAAACATCTGCTGGACAAGAAGTGAAGGAACCAGTAGGAGTCAGGCCTGTTTTGAAAACGCTTATAAGACCTTTCATAATTATTCAACCGCTACATAACATGCACAATATTACTGTTATGTTAGTAGTCTGCAATCAATGCTGACAGGCCCAGGATGCCTTCGAACTACATCAGAGGCTTCGAGCATAGCTTGAGGATGATGTCAGTATTTTCAAAGATATAAGACGCAATCTCTTAATAGCGTCACTTTGCTACTCGTCCGTTATATGCGCACACCAGGAAGGGACGGCAATTATGTCTTGGCTTCACAACTGGTCACACCCGCCACAATTACTTCAGCGCCTTACCTACTAATGTGACTCGCAAGTCTGATCTGCTAAGCGATAGATCTATCTAGATACGTACCTCAATAAATGAGTGAAGACCTTGACCTGGGAACATGTCCTACAAGTGACACAGGTAGAATAGTGCAATCAATCTCCCATATCAAGGAGAACGGTAGCTTCCTGCTGAATGCAGGTCTTCCAATATATGAATCCATGGGTGGACTACATCCTATTCTCATGAGTTATCTAATACCTTGTTCCCAGGCCGGACCAGTGCGCCAGCTATTCACTACTGTGGAAAGGGTGAGGTTTTTAGATTGATAGATAGATAGTGTATTGAAATTATAAACTTGGTTGTATTTTTTAGGATTAGGTCAGAATTGAAACAAATACTTTTTTCTTTATACCACGTTTCGACTAATATAAAGTCATCATCAGGCATTTACAATAATCTGATTGTATAGACTCTATAGCATTTAATCTTGAAACAAATTGCATTGAAATTGAAAAAAGGAAGAAATAAGCTAGTAATTAGTAATGTCAAAAATAAGTACATTTTTGTATTACCTATACCGAGCAATATCGTAAAAAGTACCCGGTACCCGGTACCCAATACCCCCTTACCGGTAATCCAGAGCAAATCAATAGAGAGCTTTTAGACGTCCGTTACCTGACGTTATTGCACGTTATTCGGCTATTTGAAGCATGCGCAGTTCTCCCGAAATAACCGAATTGGCGAATAACCGATAAAGTTGTATGTTAGCTATATAAGTTTACAGTACGATATGATTACGTGCGGTATTGCCAGGTCTAAACCACTATGTGGCAATGAGAAAAGAACCGTGATGATTTTGATAGCAACAATACTTATTTTGTGGTTTATCATTGTACAAAGGGATCAGGTTTTCTTCCGTCAATTTTATTTGACAGTATTATCCAATAAAAGCTACAAAGTTAGGCGTCTTCGGCAACAGCGTGTGATCATCACACGACTGAACCATGGTAGTGAAATCTGAAATATCATGCTTCGGGGATCCTGCATAACCTATTTTTAATTTTACTTGTGATGTGATATATTTTCTGCTTGTGGTGTTTACTTGTTGCACCTAACATTTCTTGGACATTTCCGACCAAAAACTTCGTTTTTAGGTGTTTCAGGGGTTCCGATCATTTCCCACTTTTTTTTGGGTAGAGGTGAAATTAGGGTGGGAGGTTGTCAAACCGAAAAATTTGTTGTATCCATAGTAGGTTGTCCATTGACCTGTGAAAGAAAGACCTACCGGCATAATATACGTTTATGTCCATACGAACATTGCGTTGCCTACTGCAGAAACCGAGGGACCTAGAATGTTTTGATGTTTACAGGGTGATTCTAAATATCAGGCACAAACGAAAGGAGGAGATTTTTTGGTTTTTTATACCTGAACTTATATATAAACTGGGTGTTGAAGTTTCTACATTTTTCAGTTTTTTCTCAATAGCTCTCTCAACTTTTGAGGTATTTAGCTTAAATTTAGAATATAAGTAACGCAGTACGAGTTACATAATCGCCCTTGTCAAACGGTTGGCAGAATCTACAGTGTGATATTTTTTCGGCCCCATATTCTTACTCTGAATTTCTTTTCGGCGCGCCACTGGTAGATTAAAAAAACATTTGTCCATTTTGTTTAGAATCTTTTCATTATGTTGCAATTTTTTCGTATCTCTGATACTTTTCGAGAAAAAAATGCTCTGTAATTAGCTAGATGAAACTTAGCTTCGATGCGTACCTTGAAAATGTTTTGTCTATTATTTGAAGTCAAATATCTCAGAAAGTATAAAATATTTTTATATGCGGTTTGAAGCATGTTAGGTTGCATGTCAAATTTAATAAAATAAAACAGTTATCCAAATAAAGCCATAACCTACTAGACCATATTTCAAATACATTGTTTTGATCTACCTAATAACAGAGAGTCCTGTTGTATTCTTTTTCTCGATAACGATCTGAAACATCAAGTAATTGCAAGAGTACAAAAAGTACATCTAACCAAGGTGGAAAAGTTATTTTGTGTTTTTGGATCTACCTGCGACGCACCGCAAAAAAGTTCAGGGTAAGAAAAAGGGGCATGACCCCTTAAAAAATAACACCCTCTAAATTCTAGCAACCATTTGACATGTGCCATTATGTAACTCCATTGCATATCGTATATTCCAAATTTGAGACCTTTTGAGAAAAAACTGAAAAATATTGAAATTTCAAAATCCTGTAGGTCGGTAACGATCTTCTCCCTCGTTTGTACATGCGCGTATGGTTTTTAGAAATCGTGACAGTAGCGGTGCAGCAATAATAAAAAACTAAGTATAGAAATAGACTATAGCTTCATCATCATCATCATCATCACAATGTCTTAACAGACATGTTCTGAACTCGTAAAATGCATTAAGTCGGAGCTAGAGTATTGCCGACACGAATATTATCAATAGTTTTGAGCACTGTAGCTCGCTATCGTTCGCGATTTACTGTCAGTTTAGTTGCGCTCTTGATACTCATATCCAGCAACTGTTTAGTCGTATCCATCCAGCGTTTAGGGGGACGACCACGGCGCCGCTCACTCGGGGCATGACCCTGAACTACAAGTTTCCCCATATTATCGCTTCTGTGTATATGTCCGAAGAATGTAAGCGTTCTCGTCGACACAATGGAGGATAGTCTCTTTGGATTGCCGAGCTCATCCAGCATGTAAACGTTAGTTCGATGGGCGGTATAAGGAACTCTCAGCATTCTCCTCCATGTCCACATTTCAAAAGCATTTATGCGAGTTCGATCTGCCTTTTTAACAGTCCAAGTTTCGGAGGCATACAAAGATATGGAGAACTGAAGAGACTGAACCAGCGACATTTCTGTAGCTTCAGTGATGTTATGGTCATGCCATATTTTAGTAAGCTTTGTCATGGCCACACGTGTCTGTTGAATGCGCCGTCGAATCTCATTTTCACATCTACCCGAATTGTCGATTAAAGAAGAACAGAGGTATACAAAACTTTGAACTACTGTATAAAATTATAAACTGGTACCACCGCAATGTGTTGGAAGTACTGAGTCAATCAACTTGACTTCCTTTTTGATTAAAATATTATGAAAGGCCACTGGCCAAATCACCTTAACGAATAACCGCCTCTGTTTCTCACCTATTCCCTTCGCGCCGAATACACTTTATACGAAACAAGAGCAAAAAAGAGGTGCTCCTTCAAAATAAAGCTGGCGTCGTGATTGTTCCCGATCGCTCCTTTGTACGACATATCGAACTGTGAGCAGCGAAATCCGGCGAAGCTGAAAACAGAAAGAGGCTCCGCTCCGATGACGAATTGATATTGTCTTAGGGGAGGTTCGCGTTGACGGCAGCGAGTGCGACACTCAGATAAACCCCTACGTCCGGATGAGCGCAGCGTTATCAGTCGATATGCAGCTCGGATATATTCCTAACTGCTATATTAACATGTCCCGCGTCGTTTAATTAAAATCATGTGACGTCAGGGCGTCAATATTTAAAATGTACACGTGCCGGCCGCCGATGCTTCAGTTGAGGGAAGCGACTCGTCGGAAAAGGTGATTTGTAAATAATCAGCAATGAAGAAGTTAGAAGAATGGAGTGTTTGAATCAACACTGCAGGGCTCGAATTTGGGGCCCCTGCTTTTTCTAATTTTTATAAATGACTTATCCCTGCAGATTCTTTCTATGCATTTAATCTTTGCGGATGACCTCAAAATATATAATTCTATAAAAAAAAAGATACTGACAGTGTAGCGCTGCAGAATAGCCTATATTTTATCCACTCTTGGTGCTTAGATAATCGGCTGAAAATTAATATATCTAGTGTAAAGTTATCTCCTATACTAGAAAAATAACCGGATTTCAGTACGTCGACTACCACATTGCAGGTGTTAACATTGAAAGGGCAACTAGTTTCAAAGATTTGAGAGTCATATTTGATTCAAAATTCACTTTTAAGGACCATATTGAAAACGAAGTATCGTCGGCACTAAGGTTACTTGGTTACTGTGTCAGGAACTGGTCCAGTTTTACTGATGTAAATACTCTAAAGCTGTTGTACTATACTTTTATTCGAAGTAAGGTGGAGTATGCTACATTAATCTGGCATCCAATATACAAAAATTCCTTAGATACAATAGAATCTGTACAACGTAGAATGCTCAAGTATTTATTTCTCAAATCCTATGGTTTTTACCCACAATGGGGATTCAGCCATGACATCCTGCTGAAAATGTTTCAAGTTGAATGCATGCAAACGCGACGGGACAAAAATGCTCTGTCTTTCTTGTTCAAACTGTTGTGTAACTCAATTGATTGTCCTGTGATACTAAGTAAGCTTAATTTTTATACTCCTAGGTTAATTAGTCGTCATCATGTGACATTCTACTGCAATGTGTGTCACTCAAATATTTTAACCAAATCACCTGTGAACGTTATGTGTAGCTTGTATAACTTTATATGTGATAAATGTGATAATATCTATGCTATGAGAGACAAAAGTTGTTAGAGACATACGGAAGTTACTGTACCCGGAATTGAGTAATTTTTTGTTAATTGTTATAGATAACTGCATCCTATTTGCAACTTTAAGTATATTTTTGTATTATCTAATGAGCTTCGCTACAGCAATGTGAATTTCTTAATTGGGTGTATACCTTTTAGAAATAAAGCTTTATTATTATTATAAAAAAACTTCCTTGGTATTTCGTTGTTCCGAGTTTTTTTTTTAAATATTCACGCAGGTCTGTATGAGCGAAAATGTTTTTTTAATATAAAGGAGAATTCTTCGAACAGCTAAGGGAAACTTCTTGTCTTCCTGAGCTGTTCATGCACTATGTTGAGGAAAATGCAGCTTTGTGTATTGCACTACATACACTCACTTTACTTAAGCTCCATGAAACAAAGTACAAATGAATATTGGGCTCATACTTTTACATACCATTAAGGAAACATTCTTAAACTTCAACATCACCTATTTTCAAATTAGGTATGCTTGAAAGATGTTTTTTGATCTAATATTATGCATTCGACAATACCGACAAACTGTCGACCCCAAGGGTCGTAGTAGGTAATGCTGCTATGATTTTGAAAATCGGTGCACAGGCGGCGAAGTAATTAGCAAAAAAACAAAAGAATTCAAATATTCCTTAAACTTCGTTGTTAGGCATTTTAGGAGTTCCTGATTATTTTCTACTTTTTTTTGGGTGAGGGTCAAATTGGGGTGATTGAGGGGTGGGGGGCTGTAACACTGAAAATTTTGTTGTATTCATAATAGGCTATCCATTAACCTGAGAGAGAAAGACCTGGCGGTATAATACACTTTTTTAGGTCCATCCAAACATTGTCTTGTTTACAGGAACAAAGGACAAGGGAAGATTTTTCCGATGTATACATGAATATTACTTTACATCGTTCTGTAATTCATAATATGGAAACTACTGAATTGATGTTAATGAAATTTTGGCACAGTATTAACTACTTTGGTGAGGATGGGGGATGGGGTAGGGGGTTGTAAAAGTGAAAAATTTGCTGTATTCATAATAGGCTTCCAGTGACCTGTGAAGGAAGATCTGATAGCACAGATCACTTTTTTAGGTCCATCGGAACATTGCCTTTCCTATTACAGAAACCAAAGGGCTTAGAATTCTCTGATGTAAACATACGACAATTGCTTTAGATCGAACTATATTGTGTAACGCGGAACATATTGAATTGATTTTGATGAAATTTTGAGACAGTAATATTACCGTGGCGTGGATGAAAAATGCGTATGGTTTTCTTCAAGTAGTGTCAACGGCGGCGCAGAAATAATGAAAAAACTAAAAATCTAAAAACAGCTCAGGGGTTTAGGGGTTCCTCATCGTTTTTTCTGCTTTTTTTAGGTCGGAGTGATATTGGGGTGGTTGGGAGGTGAGGGGTTGAAAAACTGAAAAATCCTTGGTATTCATAATAGGCTGTCCATTGACCTGTGAAAGAAAGACCTAGCGGCATAATACAGTATTTTCTCTTGCCTATTACAGAAACTAAGGGAATTTTCTGATGTTTGCATACAAGTATCGATATTGTGTAAAGTAGAAATTGTGGAATTGATTTTAATGAAATTTTGACACTGTACCATTATCGCGGCGAGCGTGGAAAATACGTAGTTTTCTAATGTTTTTAGAAATCGGATCAGTGGCGGCGCAGCAATTAAAAAATTGAACATACAAAAACAGCTCACACGTCGTTTTTAGGCGATTTAGGGGTTTCTGATCGTTTGCTAAATTTTTTTAGAGGGGGTAATTGGTGTCGTTTATGGGCAAGGAGTTGTGAAACTGAAAAATTTGTTGTAATCGTAGTGGGCTCTTCATTGGCCTGTAAAGGAACGACATAATATACTTTTCAGCTGTATCTGCATGCTGCCCTACCTTAGACAAAAAAATACTTTTTGAAATTATATTGATGTCGATAATTCTGTAATGTATATTATTAAACTGATAAAAACGGAATTTCTAAATCATAATGTGGACCTTCGTAGAGGTCGGTAAGGTCTGTGTTTTTTTTTTTTCAAATTGTGTTAGTGGCGGTGAAACTAAATTATAAAAAGGAAACAGTACAATATAAATGTCGCTCAAACTATGTTTTTGGGGACCTTACGGATCTCTGATAGTTTTCTGCTTTTTTTTTCAGTATTCAGAATGAGCTGAGATAGGATGGGGTCTCGGATAGGTGGTCGGGAAACCCCGGAACATATTTCATTGCCCCCCACGATTGATGCTGGCTTAAGATTGCAGGCTAAAAACTGTGTCGTCCTAGTTCCTACGGAGAGAGATGTTAGAAATTATTTACGAGAGTTTTTGTGTTAGTTTTTTTTGCGGGCGGGTGGGCGATGTTTTGGTTGCAAGGGAACCTCAGACTATAGCTTCATGCTATGGGAAAATAATAAACTGGTATCACATGATATTGTGTGGGAACTACTGAGTCAAACAACTTGACTCCATTTTTTAATCACGTGCTAAACGAATAGATCTCACAAAATGCTCAGCGAGACAAAAACGCTTAACGAATTTGATTACGAGAATCGGGGTTTTGGACCTCACGCTCCATGTGTCCTGCCACTGACCTGGCTTTAGCGAAAACTGATGGCTCTTCTGATGGCGATGCTGGGCTCGTGTTTGCATCACTGGTCGCTTCATTATAATATTTTAATCGGACATGTGTTGATCTCCATAATCAACGATATCCGACTATGCTATATATCGGTTTTACAATTATTATTTCTATATGGGATCGGAGTTTAATTAATATGACAGTCAGTTGAGTCCGTGATATTATCGGCGCCTTACAGACTCACAGACCGTTGATGATGATGTTTTGCTGTTATAGAATGGATGAATAAAACATCTGAATGACAGTTGAGTCAATAAAATGAAACGTCGTATAGTGGTTGCGAATATTATCGTCCCTTGAGAGCAGAACTATACAATGTCCAAATTGTCGTATTTTGCGATTTAAACGGCTACGTATACATTAAAGATCGCCGAATCTACTGCAGAAGTATTCCAAGTCCACAGTGAATATGATAAATTCGCAAAATTCAAACTAGTCTATCTTTTCTATGTTAGAGACAGTATACATTGATAATGGACTTACACTAATTTTATCTACTAATACCCTATCTCGCCTTGTGATATTTTTTTCGTGTTTGCGGCGTTGCCAAGTTATAAACTATTTTTCCAAATTTTTAAACAAATATTCCCGATTTTAATTTATTTTAAATAGAATCCTCCAGTTATTTTGATTGCAATGAATTGCACATGTCGAACTTTTCAAAATTTTGTTCCTGATAATTATTGTATTATTATTATTATTATATGGCAACACCGCTTTTTCAGAAAATAGTACCGGTACGCTTAAATATTTCCAAAACTGCCACGGATGGAACGGTAAAATTCAATACTTGGGGGTGTTTTGAAGATACAGAATTCAAAAACGCTAACGTCAGTGTTGTCAGATTCACCACTTTTACGTTAGACTTCATTAATAGGGTACTCCATTCAAAATTATGACGTAAAATTGGTAAATCTGACAACACTGATGCTAGCGTTTTTGAATTCTGTATCTTCAAAAACCCCCAAGTATTGAATTTCACCATTCCAGCTGTGACAGTTTTGGAAATGTTGAAGCGTTCCGGTAACGTTTACTGAAAAAGCGGTGTTGCCGTATCTCAGTAATTAATAGTAACAAATTTTTTTAAATCGCGAAATCTTACTAAATTCGACATGCGCATTCATTGCAGTAAAAATAAGTGGAGGATTCTACTTAAAATAAATTAAAATCAGGGAATTTGTTTGAAAATTTGGAAAAATAATTTATAACTTGGCAACTTCAAAAACGCGAAAAAAAATATTACAAGGCGAGATAGGGATCAGTAGATATTTCGATTTAAAATAAAAAATACAGGGTGCTACATTTAAAAAACAAGATAAAATGACCTTCAAGTTGCCGTAATTTAAAAACACCCTGTAGATACAAATTACTGGTACCACCCAAAATAATATCCACTTAGTATTCGAGTAACCGGCTGTATAATATTATTGAGAAAAGTTAAAGGAATATATATCAATTTGGACGCATTACTTGCGACCTTGCAAATCCGGAATTTAATAGAAATTACATTATAACTTGGCAACATCGCAACCGATCCCAAACATATTTTAGGATTAAATAGAGATCAATGATGGAAACTATAAGAATTTAAAAAAAAAGTATAGTTCCATATAAAAAAACTAAGTTGATCACTATCCTACTTTCCCGCAACACCCTGTATATTTCAAAATATTTTTGGAATATGCGTCTTAAGTAACCAAATAACTTTTGTATTTGACATATTCTTCTATCAGGTTTACCTTGCGAGATATCGAAGAATTACACACTAACTGGACACCCTGTATAGTATGTACTGGGTCAAGTTACTTCACGTCATTTTCTAATTTACGCTAGCGAATCCCGCAAAACGTCTAACAACGCCTTTAATAAAGTGAAATTACTTCATCCCCTCAAAGCCCACTCGACATATATCTGTCAACATCCCCCAACGACACATCATACAGACGTCAACCCCGTCTAGCAGGTCACAGCCCCCTCCTTCACCCTCAGCCCCCCGACTAAATATTGATAGTAATAAGATAGGATTGTCGATATGAAATCATAACGAGAGAGTAAGGCAAATACGAAGTTCTAATTGAAATCTGGACTGTATTGACTCCGTGTAAACACTTGTCTCAGATCAATTGCTACCCAGCCGATGCCAGGTTCGACCGAATAGATATAGCAAGATGGAAAGGTTTTATTTTCCTTCTTGGTATCGGAAAAGGGCAATTTCTACAGGGATATACAACGATGACTTGTAGTATAAGCCTATAATCACGTAAACATACCTGAAAAATAGGAACGGAAGGTGCGATCTCAAGAACAGCTTCACACAAAGCCATGTGCACTACTAAACCTGAAGCATAGCAAGATTTGCATTTCTAGCACCCAAAATGGATCTTCACTTTTTAAATGCCTTGGTCAGGCAGTTTGCTCAAAACATGAAATTTGAAAATAAATGGTAGTTCAAGTCATTAATAGACATTACGATGCTTATTGTGATATTCTTGTAAATACGTACTCACAACGCGAATATCGGTTCCCACTCTAAGAAAGAATATTTGATGAGAAAATTATAGAAAATTTGTGTCAAGAATAATATATTTTGGATTTATATACTTATTTTAAAGGAATATGCTCCGAAAGAAAATATAATTTCCTTTGCAACCAAGGCTATAATAATTTAGTAACAAATATTTCATAATTTTATATCAAGATTATCATTTTTTCCAGCGGTGCCCAGTTTACTTCTATCAAGAATATAGACAGCTTGCAACTGCGAACCTTCATTTACAATATGATAATCTTGGTTTGAAAATGAACGATGTTTTACAAGCACATCCTATATTTGTATCAAGTAGATCATTTATTTGACGTCTACTAACGTCGGAGTGCGCAGGCGCGCAGCGTGTCACGGGTCTACTGTAACCTCTCTACCCTCTCTATCCTCTCTACCCAACAGCCTGTTGCCCGTCCGCGTCCGCGCCGCCATTATCGGTTTTCGGATTGTCGCATTCGCCGCCGTCTTTAGCACCGTCGCGTAATACCTGCATCCTGGATCCTGCATAATAGCACATAAAACTGTCTAGTCAAACTGTTAAATAAATTGCCATTGCCACGTGATACCTGTGATACCACCGTCAACCATCAGTCATCGCATCTGCCGGTAGTGCTGGTCCACCGCCATTTGAGTCGCGTCCCAGTTCCCATTAGCTTCCTTATCACTGGATCTATCTAACCATAAATGAGCTATTAAAAAAATTGGGATGCGTAGACCTAACTCAGGTGTTCCTAGATAAGTACTAAGTATATTAAATGTAATTTAAGAGATTTCTACATGCTCATAGAAGGATTTGAATGCTCAAATGAATACTACTAGATTCCCTCATCCAAGAATGTCACAATTTCAGAATAAAGTTGAGCTACTTGCTTATAGTTTATGAAATGCTCCCAGTTAAGATTATGAAATGCTTCAGTCAAGATTATGAAATACTTCGGTCAAGATTACCATATGCTTGATTTAAGATTTTGGTATTCTTACTATCAAGAATTTACCAGTTTTGCATTGAAGATATTTTCTCAATCTAACCCTTATATGCTCAAAGATATCGTATTCTCACTTTAAGATTAGCATAACTTTGCGCGTATAGGAAGTTATGGTATACTTGAATTAAAGCATCTGTGCTCACTCTAAGAAATTGTTTTTATGTGTGTACCTAATTTATGTTTTTTGTAACTGAAATGTTGAGCTTAAAGTTGCCTGTAATTTTAAAACTTGTTACTAGCGTCATTGGTTAACTGTATGAGTAGCGCTAGCTAAACTTTGCCAATAGGTTTTCTATAGTTTTTGTTAAAGAAAGACAAAGTTAAAGAGAATGAGATGAATTTTTTAATAGTGCAACTTATTTTGGTGCATTTAGTTTCAGAGCTGATGATCAATTTTCATCCAAAAAACTAAAATACACGTCTTATGGCAGATTCAACTATAAAAAAATTTGATGTTTACGGTTTGGATGATATTCACCTAAAAAGAATCACCCAAAATCTTATAGCTCTGATATATTATGCTCTAATAAAGTAGTGACGATTAGCAAATGGACGGCAATGTTTTGACTTGAATTCTGTGAGCTCACAAGTTCTGTCGGATAACTTTTTTTGTTGGTCTACTATTTGTCTGTACTATAGCACGCAGTGGAGTGTGCAAAAAGGGTTTCACCTACTCACACCAAATTATGCAGCCATTACCAAACTGTTTCTGAGCAGGTTATACCAATAAACAAACAGCGTGAATTATTTTTCATAACCAGTCCAGGCAGCTGTGGATTATGAACACAGCCTACTCGATACCAGTACGGATCTTCGAAATGCCTAGGATCAAATATACGCTATAGTAACTGAAAAAGTCACTACGAAACGTAAAATGCTAATCCGAACGATGACAGTATTTATTTAACTAGCAGAAGTGATAATAAAATATATTATTCAGCTCGCGATGTAACAAAATTTTTTCAAAGCTCGGGAGGTAGTTTCACCGTTGGAAACAATTCAGAAATCGTTACCATGTTGACCAGTCAACATCTAAACGTAACAATATAACTATTTTGGTTACGATATAAGTTGTCACAATGTCGTACAAATTAGATATTCGGAAGAGTATTTAGTTGGACGACTTGAAAAAAAAAATAAACAGTTCGCCTATATCAAGATCAAAATATTTCTGTTGCCACAATTTATTGAGCGATCCGTGAATGCGAAGAAAGTATTCCTTGTACAAATTTACCAAAAAGTGGACGTCCAAGAGCGCTGAATGCTGCTACAGTTCAAAGTATGGTCAACAGAAGTGAACATCGAGTTGGAACTTCAACATGAAAACTTGAACGCATCTTTCACGTCAATGCTAGTACAATCTGTAGAGAAATGAAGAGAAATAAATTAAAATTCCGAAAAAGAAGAAAATGTCCAAAGTATTCCCCAAATCAGTTAGAAAGAAGCAACATAAAAATTATTCTTGACGATGAAAGGTATTTCACATTTTCGAACCAAGAAATCAAAGGTAATGATGGTTTTTATACAAGAGACTTTGAAGCCTGTCCAGATAATGTAAAATTTAAACAAAAAGAAAAGTTTGAAAACAAAGTGCTAGTGTGGCGCGCTCTATCAGACAACGGTATTTCACAGCCGTAGGTTGGACGAGTTAGGGCCGAAGCGGTTACCGCAGAAGTCTATGCTCGAAGATGTTTGCTTAAACTACTTAATTTTATTAATATCCACCATGCTAATGAAAACATAATGTTTTTGCCAGATCTGGCTTCAAGTCGTTATGCTTTGCGTACGAGAAACTGGCTAGAACAACACGGAATACCTTTTGTACCACGAAACGATAACCCTCCCAATCTTCCTCAAGCAAGACCTATCGAAGCTTTTTGGGCTCAACTGATTGCCAAAGTTCATAACAATGGCTGGGAAGCTCAAAACGAACAGCAGTTAAGAAGAAGAATAATGCTAAAGATCAGAGAAATTGATTTAGAATCTGGCCCATTAGCAGTACTTTAATATCGTTATTATATTAAGAAATATTGTTATTTTTTGTAGTTCTTGTTACAGTTCAAATACATTAATGTGAGATATTTTTTTAATTTTTTGAAAAATTTCTCAAAACTTTTGCAACATACGTTAATGGCACACCTTTGATTTATAGCATGAGCCGTAGGCAAACTTCAACTTCGGGAGTTATTACAGCCATTACCGCTCGTTTAAAAATACACTATTACCACATATCGCGCCTATTACGAATTGACAACCTGGGAAAAGTGAAGAGGAAACGAATTTGTCCCATGTAATTAGGAAAGAAGGTCTAGCTTGAGAATCGAACCACGAACCTCTATATTGGAAAGCCGCAGCGCAACCTATTGAACCAAAGTGCCATTCGCTTTTACCATAAATTTATCATTTCCATAACTACGGAAGGCAATCAATGTCACATCGCGAATGTAACCATTTTACGTTACTAGTACTTACCTATTACTATGTTTTGTAATACTATTTATGGTTTCAAAATGTATCGATCAAAAATAGTGTATAGTGCTCCTGGATAACGGCTCTTTAAAGCATCTGCTCCACTTCACGTGGGTTTTAAAGCGTCTGTTAAGCACTTGAGCTTTAATAGGTTAGACTTCGTTTTAGCGGAAACCGATTTGAGTCTTGAAAGTAGTGTCAGTCGACTCGGTTTGACGTCCTGAGTAAAACGAGACCACTCCCAGACCAAGGAAACGCTTCGGTGAAAAAATACGGCATTTTAAAGTTTCAGAACCTAACCTAACCCGACGGGTCTAGTTGTTGAGGTCAAAATAGGTTAAATGGGGTTTAGAGGACTGTTAGTTGACTCGGTTTGGTGCCTCGAGTGGGATTAGACTATACCCAGCCTAAGAAAACGGCCCGATAAAAATCTATGCCTCTTTGAAGTTTCAAACCTAACCTAAAGACAACTTCGAAATTTCTATATTTTTTCCACAAAATATATGATCAATTCGAAAGTACTTGACGAATAAAAAGGTTATGATACTTTGAATTCTTAATGTTCCTAGAAATTAGGTAGATTTAAGTTGGATTAGGTTTGTTCACTTGTATAGGCAGGGGGGCCAGGGGGGGCTGGCCCCCCCAGACGTTACTAATTTTATAGATTTTGAATACTCCATGTAACATACTCCCAGGTAAGTAGGGTAGGTCGCCTGTCCAGTTTTTTCAGTCTGCTGGAATAGGCCCCAGGCGCAGACCCTCGAAGACCTTTTTTGACTTAATTTCCTAAGCTGAGAATCAAAATAAACGCTTTTTTCAGTCTACTAATTGACAGTTCGAGTCAGGACATCAAACAAAATTGATTGACACCCTTTTTTAGCCCGACCGTATTAGTTAGGTAAGATATTGAAACTGCCAAGTTATAAAGTGGCGTAGGTTTTCACTGGAATGTTTCCTCACTCTGGAGGTGGTCAAGTTCGAGTCACGATGTCCAGCCACGTCGATTAACACTCATTTTGAGCTCAACAGTTAAACTTTTTTGGATAAGTTAGGTTAGGTAAAGAAACTTCAAAATACCGTAGTTCTTCACCAGAACGTTTCCTCGGTCTGGGAGTTGTCTCGTTCAATTCAGGACGTCAAACCACGTCGTTTGACACCACTCTCGACCCCCATTTCGGTTTCCGCTAAAACGAAGCTAATATACTATTATTTAGGTATATATGACCCAAGATGACCCTGTAAATACGTCTGGACCTCGCTGAACGTTTCATTAGAAATATATATGAGAATCTTTTTGTCACATCGATCGATCGTCTGACCGTTTATTTGTTTTGCTTATACGTCCTGTGTATATTTATTCTACAAAGGAAAATATCATTCTTTGATGTGTCGCAATTATTTTTAACTACGTCGGCCTTATTCATCTCATCCGTGGGTTGATGATGTTTCACATCTTATTTTGCCTGCCGATTGAGCCGAAGGATGAGTTTTTTATGAGATTCGATGGGTATATTTATAGATGAATCTGCAGCAACCATCCTGTCTGATAACTGTGCAAAGATATGACTCATCTGTGGGGAAGTACCATGATATCGGCTAGAGATGGGAGAAACTGCTGTTACATCCCAATATGATGTACACTATAAGAATCATTATTATTTATTCCTCTATTTAATCCTCTATTTTTAATAACTCCAACAAAGTACTCTCCAATTTATTCTTCCCTTTGTCATAAACTTGTAAGAAGCAATTTTTTGAAACTCAGTCTACCCATTACACCGTTCATGAGCTCTAATTTTCACTCCTGGTTCTTCAGTTGATCGTTCTGGTACTCCAAATCTTCATGAACATTTTTTTTGTGGAATCATAAGATAAATTACCTAGCTGTTAACTTCAAAACTTGGGACACACAGTTTATAGGAAACCAACAACACAACTCGAACCATGCCACAAGTTCAGAATCATCAAGACAGTAACAGAATGGGCAAGAAAAAATTGTGAACCTACCTAGCTCGAACATCTGAGAAATGCTACTCAGAAAGACAAGTAACAAGATCTGTGCGAGCAGGTAGAGTAGAAAAGCAACCAGAACCACCCAATAGTAGCAAAAAACTTTCCAACCTGATGCTTTCCGGGTCACAGACAGAATTGGGAAGTTGATATAGAGGGCAAATATCAAGACGGTATAAAAACCTGTAAGGCTGATTTCTGGCTTTTCCTCCAGAGATGACTACTGCAGACAGGAATTTGTAAACCTAGAAGTACTTACATTAATATGCCAATATATCCTAGAAAACCTTTTATTTGTGTAGCGTGCTATGGGTACGTTCCAGATGTATACGGATATGAACAAGTATAATACAAGGACAGGTAATGACTCAGTATTCTCATATAGATGGGTGAGGAGGTGTCTGAATGGCTCGGGGTACTGGGCGATTAAATTCTACAATACGCCCACGTCGTCAGTATTGCTAAAGCAGCATACCAGAAGCTTGGAGTTTTGTTCCGCTATAGGAAGTTGTATACACCAGAGCAACTGTTGCTGCTCTACAAGGCATAGATCCGACCATCGCTGGAGTATTGCTCCCATGTGTGGGGATGCGCTCCGAAACACTCTCTAAAGCTTCTGGACACCATCCAGAAAAGATTAGATTAATCGATACGCCTAACCTCACAAAGGACCTCCACAGCCTGGAACATCGAAGGAGGGTGGCTGACCTATTCCTGTTCTACAGATTCTACCACGGAAGATGTTCGAGTGAGCTCTCCCAGATAATAACATCAAAGGCCGTCTGAATCAGGAACACTAAAAAAGCTCTGCGAGCTCATCCTTACCAGATCGAGGTCTTTACTCCCCGAACCAGTCTCCGCTAGCAATCCTTCTTTTGGAGAACTTCGATGCTGTGAAATCAGCTGCCGGGGAATTTGTTTCCCAACGGCTACACCCTGCAGCGTTTCAAATGTAACGTGAACCGACACTTATCCTCTCGCTTCTACAGCGCCATAGGCTTTCAGCCTTTGCCGGAGGCTAACCATAAAAAAAATCTTTCCTATTACAATAAGAGATCTCCTATTATTAAGCTTTTAAAACAAAAACAAACAGAATTGACTGCAAAATGCCTCCTATTCGTTTCAGAAATTTTTAGCTCATAGTTACTTTTAATTACAGCACTTATATTTTAGAAACACTCAGTGCTAAGAGACTTTTTAATCCTAATGGGTTCTGTAATTTTATTGTATTATGAAAAAACTGAAAAATAGCAGTTTAAGTGTATTTTTGTGATTGACATGTGTAAACATTTTTATTATGTATGGACATGAATAAAGAATTGAATTGAACTGAAAAAACAACTGGGAAAATACTACAGTATTTAAAATCAAAGGACACAAGGGATTAGAATTGTGAAACACAAATCAAATTGCCGATTAGCTCAGACAGAAAAATCTGCAGTAGCTGAGCACGCAGTCTAGAAAAGCTTCGAAACAAAGCCTACTTGAGAGAAAGTACATTAAAGATAAGCCGATACAAATCAAAAATGAACATCTTACAAAGGACGGTCCAAGATTTTTACTTCTGTAAACATATTAATCAGTAATGCCCGTTTAGAAATAGATGCAAAGATACTAACAGCCTGTTAATCTCCTGTCAGCAAAAAATATTCGGTTTAGAAGGAACAGCAACACAAAAAAAATGGACGGACAAGACTGGTAGCACCGTGTGGTAATCCGTTAACAATAGCCTCATATCTACACGGATCCTCATATATTCCCATGAATGGGACTCCATGCGGTCCAGCGGTTTAGGCTAATGTTATGGATGACCGTCAGAGGCGGATATAATTTTGTTTATTTAAGCTGTCTTTTCACGCCTTTAGCCTAGCTTAATTTGAAGTGGAATATTTACGTTTTCAATAACAACAAAATAATGTAACACTCCGACTGAAGTATCTGACAGTCTGACTGTACTGTTTGACTTGCGATGCAATTCATATTAAGGTAGTGAAGTATTTCAGCTACTTAAATTTGTATTGCATTAACGATTTCACGATTCTTACACAGAAAAACAATACCTAAAATGACTGTGTAAGAAAATGGAAATTTTCGTTTTCTGAAAAAAATATATAAATAAATATGTAATATGTTGTAAGGAATTTTCATAAGCTTACCTCGTTGCTCTAGTTAGTTTGTATCTTTCTATGGAGCTAGTTGGTTCCTTCAATATTAACGAGCTTTTGTTTATTTTTCATGGCCTGCTACGTTTCTTGCACGCAGGAAAATTGAAGAACACCGTTTTGACTGAAAATTTAAAATAAAATGAAAACTAAAAAAGATTAATATCAAGAATGCTATATCGTTAGAAAGGTAATCAAATTTTACATTTGATTCTTTAAACCAGAATAGGCATTCCTATTTGAAGAAATCAAGTTATTTGTGATTGAAGTTTCTTTAATCAATCTACTGATTTCTCCAAGTACAAAAAGAATTCAAATTTAGCCTTCTGATCTAAGATGACGCATTTCATGCTTAGTCGTACGCAAAGTCACGGCTTTCTAAGTTTTATAATTGCTGCGATATTCAATTTTTTTCTGATACCTACTTATACCAAAAATGGTGATTTGCGCCTAAACGGTTCGTTTAAAGTACCATGTGTGATACATAAAGTCACACTAGAATTGACCAAGGAATCCAAATATGCAATAGTATATAGGAGGTTGCATTTAAAAAAATGTAAGTTTGATATGAATCACCCTGTATAAACGTCAAAATTTAAGTGAAAATATTTTTACGTTATTGCCATCAAGGGTCCCTAACATGATAAAGTAACAGATTTTTGAAATATTTCTTAGCAAGCCCACGATCCTCCGTCCACGCACTATTGGCCCACCCTGTATAGCGGACGCGTACCAAGGTGGCGGCACTGAAGGATTGCCCATTATAAATTTGCAAAAACTGAGATGAACTCGAACGCTGAGCTTGTGGGCCTTTATGCGGTTCGAAAGCTCCAGGGTCTGATTTGGGCGATAGTATTAGTACCACAATACCAAGTGTAATGTTCTCATAAGCGTTTTAGAAATACACGACAGACGTATAGATTTAGTCATTTATCTCGCGCCGAAAAATCCAGGCAAAAATAGCAAACTATTTGTCAAAAACCGAAGAAGTGAAGTATGGGCCACCTCAAGGTAGCGTTCTGCCTCCTTTACTGTTTCTGCTTTTGATTAACGATATTGACAATAGTTATATAGATTGCAGTGACTTGCTCTTAGTTCTGTGTCCTGATGATATGACCGTCGCTCTGAGTTCTGAATCGATAACAGAAGTAGAATTCAAAACCAACATCCTGCTTCAAAATTTCCATACATAGGCCTCAACTAAAGAACTCATAATAAATACAAACAAAAGAAACTTCATGATGATTCCATATCACCGGAATTCAGACGTTCAAATTTATCTCAATTCTGTGCAAATAGAGAATGTATAGGAGACAGCGCCGGTACTCTGTAACTTAGAAACGTGTTTCTATGCACTATGTGCTATGGGATCGGGTCACCTCCTAAATATGACAGCGTGCCGTGACAGCGTAGTAGACACGTGATAGGCACCCGAAACTGCCCGATTGTCATGGTCGTCATGGAAACATGTTTCTATCTCTTAAGTTAGAGAGTACCGACGCAGGATTCCTTTTTGAAGATGATAAACTGTTATGGCACAGGCATGTCGATTTTGTGGCAAAAAATTAAACTATGCTTATTATGCAATTAGAAATCTGAAAAATGTGGTAGAACGAAGCTGTCTACTTCAAGTACATTATGCTCTAGCCTTCCCACATGTCAAATACCTGACTCAGTATTGAAATATAGCTATTCAGACTGGCAGCGTATTTTTGTACTTCAGAAGCGGGTGGTGGGAATAACTTTCGGACTAGGTCCACTAGAAATATGCGATCATTTCAAAAGAAAGAAGATACTAACCCTCACATCTGTTATTACATTAGAATCCGTTATGGTCGTTAAGCAGAATATTTAGACGGTTTGACGTTGAATCATAATATCCGCCAATACAACACCAGGAATTGCAGCGCTCTTCACATTCCTCAATTTACATAACTACATATAAAAGCAGCTCACTCTACCTATGTAGTCGTCATTATACATTGTGCAGTTTTGCTCGTGTAAAGCCACTCTTGTTCTCCGCCACTGTCTGGACGTCCGTCTACCCGGTGGTCTGCGTGACGGATGAATCCAGTAGCAGCAACGCGACGCAACGACTGGCAGTACCGTCGTCTTGTGTCTTTCCCATTCATGGATTATCATCCCACCCACCCTCGTTGCGGGTGCGACCCGATGCTACTGATACCATCTCCAACACCGCTAATGGGTTTCGTATTGTCCAAGGTACTACTCAGCATGCAGTACCTACGTCCATCTCCTCAAGATGGTTCCCAGATATTTGCCCAAAGGATGCCTATGGATTTAAGTAGTTCTTTTGCTGGCAAGGCATTTTAGAATCTTCATGTTTCGAAGATCCCTGAATGAAGGTTGGAAACATAGTGCTTCTAAAATTTGGTACAGTGGTACCGAAGCACTCCGAAGAAAGGTAGAGAATGTGAAGAAAAGTTGAAAAGTCACAACAGCAAACACCGTGCTCTATGTCTATCTCATGAATGTAGTTCTCAGACATTTGCTGAAGTGATACAGTATCAAGTGCTTCTTTTACTGCTAATAATTTTAATTATATATTATGTACATAGCAGTACTGAAGCACTCTGAAGATAAGTATCTATATTCTTCTCATCAAGACGGTTTCTAGATATATGTTCAAGTAATGCTAAACTCGTTGAGTACTGATTTTGCTATAACGAGATTTGATGCAGTGGTAAAAAAGAACCCTGAAGCAACGTACAAAAGGTCATCAAGATACAGTATTAAGCACCTAGTAGTACCCAAAAGCTCTGCATGAAGGTTGGAGACATAGTACTACTCGATCATCTGGTGACATGACGCGTAAGTAGTAAGTAGTACCTTTTCCAGCAAGGCAAGCAAGAATTTTGATATAGTAGTACTAGCCCGCTGTAAAACTCAAAGCTTTTGGAATTGATGCGACTTGTTTAGCTCTGAAATTTGATTTGGGAATCAAACTCGACTTACTTCTCACATTTTTGCTTCACAACTAAACACAAAATCACTTTACCTTATCTCAATCCCAATTACTTCTTGATAACTCCTCCCACCCCACCCATGGCGTCTTATATGTATACCTCATCGAATCCAGTGGGCGAATTCTGTAACCCTAAGCGAAGAGCTAGCGACACTCTTCCAACGCTTTCGCTTGTTTCGGTATTCCATAGATGTCTTCGTTCCGACTCGGACAAAACGAACGCAGACGAACAGTATAAGTGATAGCGACAGATTTTGGATCTCGTTTGTGAAGTTTTGACGTTATTATTGCTATGCGTCAAAGTGACAATTTGCTTAAATTTACTTGTGTACTTAACTAACAATCGAAGAGAAAAAACTAATCCTTCCCAATGGTTGGCATTGCTGGGTTATCCACAGTCACATTCAGAGAAGATATCTAAGCCAACTCGTGAATGCTCGTGAGTGAACGAGCTCCATGCCGAAAGCGTAACGAAGCGTCAAACTTTGGTTATGGAATGCCGTCAAAAATCGTTTTTGTAAATGATTTGCTTCGTTTCCGCCTGCTTTCGTTACTACTACTAAAGTTACAGAATCTACCTACAGCCATACACCATATTATACAGCATGTTACAGTATTAATGTTTATTACAAAATACACACTAAAATGCTTCGTTTTGTAGATACACCAAAAAATCTTTCAATCGGCATCTTTGATACAGATTGTCCTCTCTCACAAAGTCAACATAACAGGGTCAAAGCTGTGTTTGAACAAACCCAATATATTTCCAAGGGGGTGGTAACACTGTTTCATCAGAGCCAACACTCGTAATTTGGAGGGAGAATGTGTAAACAATTTGCCTTCAGAGGCGTAGGCCACTTTCTTATACTTAGGTATATGGAGGAGCATTTCAAGCAGTAGCGTAACTTAAAATTCTTTCCTTTTCATAATATATTATGACTATTATGTATTATATATACAGGGCGAGCCCTAAGTTAAAATAAACATCTTTCTCAAATAACTTTTTTCCCGAAAACTGAAAAATAAGACAGAGGCAGAATCAAATCATCTAGCCTGTATATGTTTAGTTTTTCACTAATTTTTTTTTCTTATCATCAGGCAATTAAAGCACTAGTCACATTCAGTTTATCGTATAGTTTAGTTAATTCTAAGTTGGTAAATCCTAAAAGTTGCATTCCTAATAATGTGCCGCTTTTAGTATTTACCAATTTAAAATCGAAAAAGATGAACAGAAAGTGACTACTGCACTATCGACGAGTGTAATGTCTAATCGATAAGACAAATATCGGAGCAAACTAAAGATAAACAGACTATAGGTTCCCTGATACACAAGCCCAGATTTACATTTTTCGTTTTGTATCTCGTTTATTTTTCAGTCTTCTGATAGGTTATTTGAAAAAGTAGTTTATTTCAACGACCTCTATGATAATAAAGTTATCAACTTACCCTGTATATATTAAAGAAAAAATATTGGTGTTATGGCCAAAATTTTGAAAATAAACACGGGTCACTGCATAAAGGAGACTATGGCGTTAACTGTCAAGCTTTCGGCAATATTGATTGCCAGCTTCAGGGCTTAACGTTGAGGTTTGCTCAAAAATGTGCATTGAGTCGCAGGCTTTAAAATGCAATTCTAGAAACAAAAAAACGTCGAAAAATCTTTGGCTGATTTAACTCGGTGTCTTCCACAACACAGGTGGCACAAACAACCAACACATATTATGTAGGTGTAAAATACAAATTAAACAACGACCTTATATGTTTTAATCACCCGTGATATGAAAACACAGATTTGTTGATTTCATTTTTTTAGAAGGTCGTTGTTTAGTTTGTGTTTTACACGTATGGGTTATTTGTTAATGTGACCTGTGTTGTAGCCGACGGCGAATTAAATTAGCCAAACACTTTTTGACGTATGCTGTCTTCCCGTATTTTTCCATTTACTGCGGATTCTCGGCTGATTTTTAGGGTTTAGTTTAAAATTCCATACTGTCCCACTTTTTCACTGATGGGTATGCATCTTGGGGTTCATAGGTTGAAGTATTATTTGTAAAACATACTAACAAACAAAGAAAGTGACCTTTAATTTATTTAGTACTTTTTTGTTGCACAAATGATGGTGGTTGAGCAGCCTGGGCCTCGAGGACTACGGGGCCCCCAAAACCTCGGGGCCCCCTAGGCTGCGCACCCTGCGGGCCCTTAGTTACGCCACTGATTTCAAGTAGTGATTCTGCTCCTTTATTAACCTACGAAAGCAGTCATTTCTTTTATAGGTGGGGCGGGAGGTTGGTATAAAAATTTGGCCCCGGCCACCGATGGTATCTACAAAAAGTTTCACAAAAGCCGATTTCATGCCACGTTAAGTAAATGCTTTCTATAATTATTTTTTCCGCCGTTGTAAAAAACAAACTTTATTTAGGAAATTTACAAAACGGTTGCTTATTAGCATGAAACAAGTTTCATCCAAAACAATCCAGTCTATCACTCTAGTTACGTCATTGCGTTCGATTGCACTTCCTTATAGCTAAGCGTCCAAACGTTGTAGGAGCTACATTTTCCAAAACCTCATCAGGTTGGTATAATAATGTTAGTCAAGCTGCTAGTGATTTCAAAAGCTCCGTTATCGCTATCCTGTCATTCACTCCTGTCATATTTTTTTCTGAAATTTTTACAATCAAAATCAATTTTTATTTCTTTAATGGTTTGTTTTGTGCCACGCTTGCATCACCTGGGTATAAAGTGTTGTCATCATCCAGTCATCCACGATAGACGAAATCCAACCCAAAAAAAAGTTACTCAGTAAATCAATCTTCAACCTCGTCTTCAACTTATAGCAATCACTTACCTAACTCATTCACTGGGTTGGTTCTCTTGCTAGTGGATGGGGACAGTTGATAATTTTGGATTACCGCGCTGCGGACAATCCGTAGGTGCCACTCGTAGTGGAAGCAATACCTACGAAATTACGGATTTTGATCTGTTAAATGTGCTTTACACTGTCTTTCAAGCGTTTGCGTTATTCTTATTTGATGTTCTGCGTTACTTGTGATGAAAATAGCGTTATAGAATGTCCAACACAAAAACTTAAAAAATCGAAATTCAAAATCAGATACTATATTACTATTGGGAAAAACGAGAGATTAAGTGACAATTCGGCTTACTTCACATCTACAGTTATAGTGTGTTAATAGATAAGTGGTCATTTATCTGTATATCAAAGAAGTATCCTAATCAAACTATGCAGCGCAAGCCAGAGTATAGAATAAGCATACAAGACCAACAAAAAAAGGTTTTCTGACAATGCAGACAATAAGCAAGTATGAGCCGCCAGAATTCTATCAAAAGAGGTTAAAGGGCATTAAGCATCGTGATAGATCATAACATAGAATATATACTAACCTTGGATGTAGTGTGGCCTTGGTGGTGCAGATGTGTGTAGATTTAAAAATCCCTAAGATCTGGTTGGCAACAAGCTAATAATCTACAGGTTCCGACAAAATTGGACAGCTTTCTGGAAATTAATCCCTAAAATGCATTGAACTACCTTCCAGAAAAATTCTAACAAAGGGGGAGAAGAAACCCACTTTTTTTAAACTGGTGGAAAATTGCTACCAGTCAACACTGCGAAACTCGACAGGTGTCTGTCAACGTAAAACTAACTTTACTTTCAGTCAGATTCTTCTTCTTCTTCTTACTGAAATGCACGTGTTATAACGGCGCTAACCTAAAATCGACTCAGCTGGCTCACAAGATAGGATAGGGATGTTTTTTGGTAGTGAAACGAGACGTACAGCGGCTGAAAATTGCATCAATCTTGATATACAAGGTGAAAGGATTTGTGTTGCAAATGAAGCCAGAAGTTTGGGACTGATATTGGATAATGAGTTGAGATTACACCACATGTCAACTATTTGTGCCAATCATCATATGGTTATTTAAGACAGCTGTTTCCAAACCGTCACCTCCTTACACCAAAGGTGAAACTTAGGCTTTGTGAGTCGTTGATAATATCGAGAATATCCTATTGCGATTCCGTGTACCGACCTGCATTAGTAGAAAGTAGTTGATGCCAATCGCATTTAGCGCATACAAAACTCATGTTTGAGATATTCATTCGGTGTTCGGAAGTATGACTACATCAGTGCGTCGTTCTAAACGGCTAAAATCGGATACTTTAAGGAAACTACATCCAGCTGTTCTGGTACATAAAATTAAAAAGTCTATTATTAACCTAGCCACTGATGAAGTTTTCTTGCTATGTTCTTGGCCTACTCTCATGGTTTTTTTTATATAGTTTTTCTTTTTGGCTAATATGTGGTTGCACGTTTAACAAATATTTTTGTCTATCTATTTATCTATTGTATGTGAATTATTGTTTTTTATACATTATTTGTTATATTTCATATAGTTTATAAAAAGGTTAAGTTGAAAAACAGCGACTAGCTGACACTTCGCCTATTTACTGTTGAGGTAAATAAAGTCCATTTATTTATTTATTTATTTATTTATTTATATACATAAAATGGTGTGTTGTAAAATACCATCCTTAAGACAGAAACAACTTCTAATGAACTTTTTTGGTTCAGGTAATGCCCAAGGACTCAGGTGCGATTGTAATGAAGACGTTCTACAGGTGTCACCGAAACATATTTGTAACTTACGCTTAAGAACCGTGTTGTAAATTATGGACAAATAACAGTATTCACAGTCCGCTGCTTTGCATTGTCTTTTAAAGGGATGAAAACATATTAAAATTTAGTAATTCCTGATATCAGGATTTGTAAGATCAGTAACACATCACTATTAATAATTATCTAAAACCACATTTCTGAAGTTAATCTAAGTGTGAACCTTCGCCTTGGAGTATTGCCTGCATAATTGCGAAAAACAACAACAAATTGCCATATTCACAGACAATAGCATTATTGAAATTAGAAAATCACAACCCATCAAGTAGCCTGAATTACATTATAGCATATATTCTTAATTTAAATGGAAAGATTTATACACAAAATCGGAAACTGAATATAATATGGATTAGAGGTCATTCCAAAATACCTCAAAACCGAGGGGTGAACACATAACCAAAAAAGTGTACACCTACATCCCCTTTTTTAAGAAAATCCCCTACATCCTACTTAAATCCTTGGAAATCCTTAGTACCTCCTGGTAAATCCCTCTACATCACTGGAAATCCCCGGACATCCAGGTAATTCCTCAGTAAATCCCCCGAGATTTCAAAAAATCCTTTGTAATTCCTTGTACATCCTGCCCTGTTGGTAATGGAAAATAACAAAATAATCATAGTGTGCCACCGGCCCTGGACGGCCGAATATGACTACGTGAGGTTTAGAAAAGTTCCTTCTCGTTCTTGCCGTTATGATCGCGAGCTATCGCGAACGTTCCAGAGATGGCGTCGCCTAATATAAAAGTGCCGTCGCACGAAAGACGGGGACAGTCAGTGCAGTGCAGCAGTGTTCGGTAGTACAATACGCGACGTACCAGTGGCGCGCGCGAAATAAATGAGCTGTGACATAAATTAGTGAAGTGTAGGACCAATATAAATTAGTGTAGTGACTGTAGATAAATTAGACTGTTATGTATTAGGCTCGGCGTAGGGTACATAGTTAGTGAAAATAAATAGTTAAATCCGTACCAACTGTTTTCGTGCCCAATAGGACTAAAGACTTGTAACAATAGCAAACACATATTTCCTATTCTATACAGCGACAATAATACTGAACAAGAAGTGAAGATTATAGGAAATAAACTTCACAGAAATCTGATCATTAGTCAGTCATGAAAGGGTTCTTTTATTTCATATAAGAATAAAACTGAAAAAAACATAACAGAAAATAAACTCCAAAAACATTGACATAAGTCAGTCATGTAGTATGCGGCAAGGAATGAAACATACCGTTATTTAATGAAAAGTCGCTTTTCCTCTATCAGCAGCGGTTATCGTTCCGTATTCATCTTTCGATAAGCAGAAGTATTCTTGATTCTTACTCAAATTGATTGTGTTTAAAATGTACTGGTCCATAAAAAACGAATTCTTCATCAACATCTGCACTATCATCTTTTCTTGGCCAGGAAAAGGTGAGCTCGTTTTTGTTTTGCTTGAGAAACCTAATTTTTCAAGTTTGCCCCATCCTGTTGGCACAATATACAGTTGTTTACCGCCAGAGGAATATTGTCCAGAATATCTTCAATATCTTTATTCGAAAACTGCATTTGAAGCACCTTCATAAATTATTGGTCCAATAATCCTTGTTCCCAAAATCCCACACTACATATTGAAATCAAACCAATGACCAACTGACCAAAAACAGTGTTCGGAAATTCACGATTTTCATCACATTTTTGTTAGCCACAAGCAAAAAATCATTCTACGCTGTTCCTCACCAGGTACATAACTATGACAAATTCGGAACCTAAATGGCCTGTAACCTTCTTTGTGAAGTACTCTTTGAGCATCTGACCTAGGAACATTCTGCTCTGTTTCCATTGACCTTTTGTTTGTTCTGGATTGTGTTTCTTTACTCTATGAAATACTGGTTTGAAAGGCACCATATTATTTTAAGTTTGCTATAAGTCTTTTGAAAATAGATCCTTTTGGTTGACGTGGCTCCGGATATTTGAGCAAATGTTTCCTTTCAGCATCGAAACAATTTTTATGGCTTTCACTATAGCAACATATAACGTGTATATTTCTTCTTCATTTGAAAAATGAGGCATTATTAAAAACACTTATATGTACAATCACAAGACACAGAATATAAGCAAACTGTGATATTCGAAATAATTCTAGTTCAAAATTATTACGATGTATCGAACAAAACTGACAGATCGTCACGATTTATTTGAACAATTGCATTTCAAATCCTACTTGTTCAAAGTAAAAATGAATATTCTGTAGCCGAAGTTCAAGCGGCCATTTCAAGAATAACTATATAGGGATGCTAGAATATAACGAAATGGACGAAATTGTTCACCATTGCTACGTTTGCCTAGAAATTGAAGGAGTGCTTTTTGAAGAAAGGATTAAATAATATGTATAGTTATAATGATTTTTTTGTTGGTGTATGAGATAAATATTTTGTAATTTGATGATTACATATTGCTTGCTTATTTTTTTTCGTATTTTAATAAGATAAATCAAAATAAAATTCAAAATGCTATGGCACTTTTTCTCCTCTACATGATGACGTAATCGATTTTTGATCCGACATTTTGTTTCTTCGTAACACTCATCAAATAGCATTGAAGATGTCTTTTTGAATACGGGACGTGGCGCGTCGGTTAAATGGAAAGAGCGATATATCGTTGTACTTAGAATTAAAATTAGGGTTAAAATTGTCGCATATTTAAAGAAAAAGTAAATTTGATGATGGTTACTAACGGGAATGTGAAATTTGCATTGTCATATCTTTTCAAATAAAATGAGGAAAAAATGAAAAACATATCAGGAAAATTCGGTTTTTCCCAAATATCTTTGGAAGTACTCAGAATTCTAAAATGTTTCAAGCGTCATGTTGCAGGGTTCAGCAAGGCGCAACTTTTCTCTAGTTTAATCATCTTTGTAAATCTTCTGGTTTACTAGATTCCTGTAGTGTGCATTCTGATGTGCGCCACCGTGTATGTTGCACTTGCTTTTTCACTTTGAAAGCACAGAACTGAAGGGCACCCGAACGAATACGTGTAATGTAAAATGTGAGGTTATGAAACTACTAAGGTGCGCATGCGCATTTGCTACTACATCCTTGGTACATCCCCAGGAAATCCTGTAATTCCTCGGTAAATCCCGTACATCCTCGGTACATCTCTGTACATCCTAACAATTTTGATGAAATCCCTGTACATCCTTAGGAAATCCTGGTAATTCCTCCTGGGTGTACACCATAAATCCCTATGTGTTCACCCCTCGCTCAAAACCATATCGTAGACAAACTAGCAAAGGAAGCAACAATCAGACATGGAGATCCTAGATCAGATTTCAGAATACCTCATTCAGACTTGAATAGCTTTATTTCACAAAAAATTAGAAAATCGTGGGAAAATCATTACAAAGAGCAAGCATCAGGAACTTTCTTCAAAAAATTCCAATCACATCTTACAATACAGCCCTGGTTCAAAAATAGTACTAAGTGACCATTCATAAAAACGATATGCCGAATTAGGAGTGGACATTGTTTAACACCTGAACATAAAGTAAGGATTGGAATAGCAGAGAATCCTATTGTACTTGTGGAGAAGTTGGTTTCTTATAACACTGTCTGATGGAATGCGAAACTTCTGAAGCTGAAATTCGTGGGCTATATTACAGACTTTTAACATAAATCTCACATTGCCTACAATAATGGAGCTTATATTAGTAAGTGAACATTATGAATAGTTGCTAATTAATATTTGATATGTTATTAGTTATTAGTTAAGTATGGACAGTGTATGAAAAGATTAAAAAAAACATAAAGAACAGGATAAAAAATGTCTGTGTGGGAAAATCAGTCTCTTTACTAAAATGAAAATATATTAAAAAAACAAAAAAACTATGCCTCGAATTAAAAAAGGAAAGGCCGATAAAAAAGGAACGAAAAAAAAATTGAAATTGTAAGAAAGAAATAAAAAAAAATAGTTATTATATTAAATTTAGATATGTGTATACGTAGGTATAATAATAATAATAATAATAATAGCGTTTATTGTAAATATAAAATAAATAAAATACAAGAAACAACAAGTGACCCAAAAAAAGTTAAAAACTTGTGCTTGGGTATAAGTAGTTATTATAAAATGGAAACAACAAATAAGGGTCAATTCAGGAATATTTATATTTAAATATTATGTATTCCATATATATCAGTAATAATAGGTATTGCATATGTCTACAAGTTGGTGAATTTTAATGCGCTTATTATTTACTATCCATTGTTTTAAACCACACTTGAACGAATTTAAAGGCACTAGACATTTTATGCTTTCTGGTATCTCATTGTATAGTCTTGGAGCAAGAAATGTATGACATCGTAATAAAGTATTTTTTCTTGCTTTTGGTACAACATTACATGCAATAGTATGTACGGACATATGTGAATATATGTCTATTATGTTTGATTATGTAGATATATAAGGAAGTATGATATAATTAGGTACCTATGCATAGCGTTAGAACTAACCCAATAACATTCACATATATGACATTGCCATTTTCTAGTCATTTATGCAAAATTAGCCTTCATTATAACCACGATCTTTCTGGCCAGTTGATCACGGATCAGTGCCAAAAACTAACAAAAAAAAACCTTCGAGAGCGTAATAATATCAAAGGAACAGTTATATCAGTTTTAATACATGAATATTATACTCCCAAATAGCCCTAGAACCGATAAAACGATTTGGTAACATGAAACACGCTTTGTTTACCTGAAACAAGCCTTGATGTAGTGACGCCATTGCGTTCCCTTATAGGCAAGCGCCCAAATGTTGTAGGAGCTGCATTTCCCGTAATCTCGTCACGTACGCCTTTGTAGTAACCCGCCGCAACAGCTCGTCCTATCCTCATAAACACGTAGGTGGCGCTGCGAGAGCAACCGACCTACTGCAAGGGGATAGGGGAGGACGAGGGGGACCAGCTCATGTAACTTTCATGTAGCGTGTACACGCAAGATGGCGACGGACAGATCAAAGACGCCACCGGCCACATCTCAAACAGACGTGAGGCAATTAGAGGCTGAGGAACGCCCGTCGCACGAGAGAGCCGCAGATATTGACACGAACGCCAAGCGCGGCGGATGGATGCAGGGACCTTAATTAAATGGAATAGGAGCCAATGCTCTGTTTGTTCGAACCTAGATACATCTCACATGTTGACGATCGCTACTGCAGAGAATCATATCCCACATAACAAAAGTATATACAATAGATATCAACTCAATGGATATGTATATCCACAAATGGAGCAAGAACGTCCAATGTATGTCAAATGGACATCAAAAAAATATACATTTCATGTACGTTTGTCGCGAACTTTCACATCCATGGCATATCCACTGAATGTGCACATGTACGTCTAATTTACATGCATAGTATATGTAACATAGACCAGATATGAACACGTATATTCATAACGTATACCATGTATATACTTACATACCATATATACAATGTATACAATGTACATACATTTGATATGTATATCCACAAATGGGGCATGGACGTCTAATGGAAGTAAAATAAACATTTAAAAATTACATTTCATGTACGTTTGTTGCGAATTTCCACATCTATGGCATCCATGAAATGTACATTCATGTACTTTTAATGCACATGCATAGTGTATCAAGGTTCAATGTAGAGGCAGAAAGGTAAACAAACATTATTCACACATAAAAAGAAATTCTTAAGTCAAGAGTTGTGATATTCTTGTAAATACATACTTAATATCGGTTCTCACTCTAAGAAAGAATATTTGATGAGAAACTTATAGAAAATTTGTATCAAGAATAATATATTTTTGATTTATATACTGATTTTAAAGAAATATGCTCCGAAAGAAAATATAATTTTCTTTGCAACCAAGACTATAATAATTTAATAACAAATATTTCATAATTTTATATCAAGATTATAATTTTGTCCAGCGGTGTCCAGTTTACTTCTATCAAGAATATAGACAGCTTGCAAATGCCAACCTTCATTTACAACATGATAATCTTGGTTTGAAAATGAACGCTGTTTTACAAGCACACTCTATATTTGTATCAAGTAAATCATTTATTTGACGTCTATCAACGTCGGAATGCGCAGGCGCGCAAACGTGGCACAGGTCAACTCTAACCTCTCCACCCAGTCTACCCTCTCCACTCAACCGCCTGTTGCCCGTCCGCGTCCGCCGCCATTATCGGTTTTCGGATTGTCGCATTCGCCGCCGTCTTTAGCAGCGTAGCGTAATACCTGCATCCTGGATCCTGCATAATAGCACATAATAGTATCTGGTCAAACTGTTAAATAAATTGCCATTGCCACGTGATACCCGTGATACCACCGTCAACCATCAGTCAACGAATCCGTCGGTAGTGCTGGTTCACCGCCATTTGAGTCGCGTCCCAGTTCCCATCAGTTTCCTTATCACTGGATCTATTCAACCATGAATGAGCTATTAAAAAAATTAGGATGCGAAGACCTGACTCAGGTGTTCCTAGATAAGTATTAAGTATATTAAATGTGATTTAAGAAATTTTGCAGAGCTATTTCTCCAGTGTACCCATCACTAAAGAGGCAGTGACTGATTTACAAATATTTGAAAACTTTGTACACATTTTGCAAGTCCAAAATTCAATTGGCTTCTACATGTGTATGTCTTGCAGATAATGACATAGATGAGAGAAATTTCTACATGCTCATAGAAGAGTTTGAATGCTCAAATTAATAATAACAAATTCCTCATCCAAGAATATAACAATTTTAGAATAAAATTGAGCTACTTGCATCAAGTTTATGAAATGCTCCAGTTAAGATTATGAAATACTTCGAACAAGATTACCATATGCTTGATTTAAGATTTTGGTATTCTTAGTATCAATAATTTCCCAGTTTTGCATTGAAGATATGTTTTCAATCTAACCCTTATATGGTCAAAAATGTCGTATTCTCACTTTAAGATTAGCATAACTTTGCGCGTATAGGAAATTATGGTATACTTGAGTTAAAGCATCTGTGGTGCATCTGAGAAATTATTTTTATGTGTATACTTCGAATTATACCGCTTGCAATGAATGTGTCCTGTACGAAAAATAACCCTTATATTTTGCACGCTCTCTGACTTTGCTCCAGATACTCAGCGTACCTCATACGAACTAGCGTTCTACATTCTTGGACAATTTGGTGGAGCAACCCCAGGGCGCGCGACGTCTTCGCTCGGTGGCGTGTCGAAGCCCTCATTTTCTGATAAGGCGCGCCCTGTGTATCGATTGTGTCGACAGAATTATGACATAGCGGTAACCTATGAATACAAAGTAGCTGATAAAAATGTTGATCCTCTCTCACCCTGCCAATGCTGATGCGACGGCGTAGCATGGCACGCCGTCAGCGGTTCACGGCTTTATAAGCCGGCAAATTTTATTCGCAGCCCTCTCGTCGCACCAGCTCAGGGCTGTGTACATGCAGAGGATGCATTGGAGTACGAATGGGTTCCTTTCTCACCTCTCTATCCCTATGTTAGTTTATAGCGAGTCTTTTTCTTGGGACGTTGCTCACGTCCCAAGGGCTGGCTTACCAACTGTGGAAATGGAGGGTCATACCATAGTCGAGTCACCTTTCGTCAAGCTTTCGGGGATCAACATCAACAATAACATGTCTTGGGACGACCACTTCGTCAGTATTGCTAAAATGGCATCCCAGAAGCTTAAAGTTTTGTTCCGCTGTAGGAAGCTGTATACACCAGAGTAACTACAGCTGCTCTACAAGGCACAGATCCGACCATCGTTGGAGTATTGCTCCCATGTGTGGGGATGCACTCCGAAGCACTCTCTAAAACTTCTAGATACTATCCAGACGAGAGCAATTGGATTAATCAATACCCCTAACCTCTCAAGGACCCTCACAGCCTGATGGGAGATATTGAAGAAGAGTGGCTGACCTATCTCTGTTTTAGGGATTCTATCATGGAAGATGTTCGAGTGAGCTCTCCTTGATAATAACACTAAAGGCCTTCCGAACCAGGAACACTAGAGAGGCTCTGAGAGCTCATCCTCACCAGGTCGAGGTTCCTACTCCCCGAACCAGTCTCCACTAGCATTCCTTCCTTGGAGACCTTCGACGCTGTGAAATGAGTTGCCGGGGAATTTGTTTCCGGTGACAACCTGCAGCGTTTCACACCTAACGTGAACCGATACTTATCCTCTCGCAGCGCTTCTACAGCTACAGCGCCATAGGCTTCCAGCCTTTTTTTTGAACTAACTGAAACTACTTGGTGTTTGTATGAATTCGGTATGATCTTCAGATCCAGTGAGTCAATACCTTTCCGTCCTGGTATTTTCAGCAGTTTTGTATGCTTAGTCTGTGAAACAAAAGTATTCATCCTTTCGTTGGTTTCTGCATTTTTGTAGCGTGGTCGAAAATGCAAACAAGCTCTCCTTGTAACCAGTCTCTTCGGGGAACCTATTTGTTCTTCGCTTACGTACATTTCTTCGCTCCTACTATAATTTAAAAAATGCTGCACTAGCTCAGGGTTCTGTAGGGGACTCCTTTATGAGAATAAATAACTGGCTCCTGACATTTACATTGCTGACCATGATAAGTTCTACAAAAGTTCAGCCCTTAGGAGGTTTGCTCTCCATTTCCCGAAAATTTTTCGTAACACGAATTAAAAAAAATGCATAGAGGAAGTATTGGAGTACAAATGAGCGTCTTCTTGCATGCGTTGACAGTGATTTATTTTATTATAAGTTTGTACAGAGGTTCCTTCACTATCTGATTGTTCCTGAGGTTGACACCACAATCTGCAAGAAGGTTCTCTGACATACTGAGCCAGACCTTCCACGAAGTTTCCACTCCACTTCTCCTGAAACCTTTGTCGCACAAACGCAGGGTACTTTACATGCATTGGAGCATAAGTGGGTTCCTTTTTTTACCTCTTTATACCTTTGTCAGTTTATATCTTCCATTCTTTGGCAATACCTACTTTACAAGTTTTTATCGAGATTTCGCGAAAGCCTTATACAGTATATTTCTTCACTGTTTGTCCCTTCCTGACCTTCACACCCCAATCCTTTAGAAATTTCACTGAGACACTGAGATTATCCTTCCAGGAAGTCCACATGTGCAGTTGCACATGTGGAGGATATATTTATTTGAAGGTTAATTCCCTCAGGCATTCACAATACAGTCTTCCAAATATTCCGGTGTTTTATACCTTGTTATCAAAAACGATGGCAGCAAAGGAATGCAAGATGAGCAAAAGGTTTATTGTCTAGGGATTCATCAAGCCAAGTAGCTTGAGTTTTTTCTTAAATACTTGACTTGAAAGCTCAAGCTTTTGAAAATTTGATACTTGACTTGTCTTGATTTTCGACCTGAACTACTTGACTTGATATCAAGTAAAATCAAACTACTTGATATTACTTGATATCGATCTGTAATATGCGAATCGAAGCATTAAAATAGGGGAATCACCGAGGTTACGACAGCAAGCAGGCACCCGATGACTTCAAAACTTTAAAGCCAACTGACACAAAATGGTCGTTAATTGAACGAATTTGCCAGTACCTTAATGTTTTTATGAGTATTTCCATCATTTCTCCATTTATATGCCACTGGATGGACTAGATTCGTGGGCTATGGAGCTTGACAATAAACCGAGATGCAACCGATGAACAGGTTATAAATAGTATTCAAGCGGCAAGGAACAGTAATGAAGATATTTTAGAATGGTGGAAAAGACACGAATGTATTTTTCCAAACCTTGCCGCAATGGCCAACGATTTTTTTTGCAACGCCAGCTTCTTCAGCTCCAGTTGAAAGGCAGTTCACTAGAGCTACCTTAACTCTTACCAAAACAAGAAATCGATTAGGTTATAACTCAATTAGAAGTCTTATGTGTCTCAAATCATGGATGGCAAATGAGGATATTAATTTTTTTTACATCTGTGTGATCGGCATCGACTGCTCTGGTCATTAGCCTCGTGTACTGCCCTGTTTTCCGGCGCCACTCTAGGAATGGCACTGTTAACTAGAAGCCAACAGTGAAGTCTCAGGTGGGGATTCTTCGCTGATCCACAAATATGGCTTCAGCTCCTCGAGCTTCGACTAATAAGGCTTCATAATCACTGATGAATCACGCACCCTTCAAATCTTATTCGGTGCCTGAGAGTAGTTGTGTGCATGTATATACTTACTTATACTTAACTTACATTAATATATAGATTAGTAGTTCAGTAATTATAGACAACAACACTTTAGGTTATTTTGTTGACTGCACTCAATTGTACTCGACCAGACATATCACGCATATGATTTTAGCTTGACGTAACACTTTTACTCGAATGTGCACGAACGTGCACAATGGCCAAAACATATCGTTAAACAGAACGTTATATCCGCTACCTTTTTTGTAAGAACGCCCATGGATTCGCGTATAGTATATGCGGCGTAGACGTTATTGTGTGCCTAACCCCAATCGATAGCCTTTTCTCGTTATTTTCCCTCTTACACGGTTTTCCTTCGTAACGTTCTTGGTACGTAAATATCATTTGTATACCGATGTCGAGGTACACTGGGAAAACGGAACCCTTTCCTTTAAATCATACTAGGTTTTCCGCCAATGTCCTTGCTCACCGTGCACTACTTTAACGTACAGCAGTCAGAAGCTAATATAATTTTGCTGATAGTATCTTTAAGCAGTAGATGCAGAGTTTTTATAGTATTCATTCAACGTGCAACAGTCGAACATCGACCAACGTTATTTACCTTCATTTGTTCGAGTCACATTAAGTCGGTAGATCACTCTGCGTTAGATGGTCATACATCTCAGGTTGCTTCAGTTAGATATAGGGTACCTCACGATTCAGTCCTGGATCCCTTATTTTTCATTCTTTCCATAAACGATTTATTGACGATTTATTGAACTATTTATCACCTATCGATTGTGTGGCATATGCAGACGATGTTTCGATACTTACAAGCTGCAACAATATTCAGTTCCTCAACATTTTATGCCAAGAAACGCTAGACCGAGGACCGAGCAACAAATTTTCAACAAACAAACTATTCATTGACAAATGCGTAACTATAAAGTAGCGTCAGAAGGTAAAACTCTATAAGGCTGTTTCTAGATACATTAAACAACAAAAATATACCAGGCTAAGATTTTCTATGCGGTAATCGCAAACCTCAACGTTAAAGCCCTGAAGATGGCAATAAGCATTGCCGAAAGCTTGGCTGTTAACACCAGTCTCCTTTATGCAGTGACCCAGTCTTTTTCAAAATTTTAGCCACAACCCCAAGATTTTCTTCATCCCATTGAGGTGCATAACCACTTGCACCTTTTCACAACTGGCGCTGATATTCATCATCACAATAGTTGATTTTGGAATGTACTCAGACAGCTTGCGTATAAACTTAATAAGTCAATGAAGAATTCGGTGCGAAAGGATTTATATAATAATTGTCTACCTAATGTTATTAAGAACTTAGACAAAAACCGCTTTAAAATGGTTGTGAAAAAATGTAGTTGAGAGCACTGCTTCTATGATTTGGAGAAATTTAGAGATACCCCGTTTGTCTGTGATCATCCTACTTTAACAACATAAGCTTAGTATGTACTTGTGTACTAACCTTATATGTATTCATTTTTTATAATGTATTGTTTTATCACTTGTAAGTATTATTTACTGTTATGTTCAATAAATTGTATTCTATTCTACTAACCATGCTTTTCATAGCCGCCAAAAGCTACTGCTTAATTATTGATGTGATGTAATTTTTTAATAATATTAGGCCCCTTTTCAGTTTTATGCATATATTTGATACTAAATCAGTCTAATCGATTCCATTTTTGTTTATGTCACCACAGCTCATTTGAAGCAAAACCAGCAAGCGGAAGAGACTGTTATACCTGGCATGCCGGACCCGAGAATACCTACTCTGTCTAGATAGCGTTTCATGTAGTTGTTAATTACAGAAAGCTTTTAACCGATGATCGGCAGCAATGCGAACTGCCTGTTGGAGGATGTAATATATAAGCTCTTTAAGAGATGTTACCGACGATAAAACCGATATCCTTGTAGGAATGTTTATCTAAAAGGGCAGATGACAGCCTATTCTCCAAGCGTCTATTAAAAACGAGCCGTGAAATCGGAGCCCAGGTAGGTTCCCTCCACGTTAGTTCGAGCATATTAGGATTTTTAGAATATCGGCCTTCACATAACCACACAGTCGACAGCTAAATATAAGAATAATAAAAGATTTATTTCCCATCGGTGGACACCATTTACAGGGCAATGTAGATTCGCAGAACGTGCTAATAGCATGCAAAAGCTGACTATATTAAATACAAATTTTAAAGTATCTAACAAAAATGATCCAATCATCGGTTTAAATAAACAATTCTATCTCTTACGTCAATCAGAGAACAAGAGAACAAATCAGTGTTGTTACATACTTCATTAAACACCATACAAATGATTGGAGATTGGATACTCTAGAAGTAAATTTATTTTAACTCTAGTACACTAAATGTGCCTCTGTCTACAGCACGGAATATTGAAATTCAATTGGCATAAGATTTTGGAACAGCCTATATTATTATATGGTAACTTACACAAAACCCCATTCAAGATAAACAGCGTTGGTTTTGTAAGTCAAAAATTTTAGTACTTCCTTTTGCACTCTTTGAATATCATGAGCTTTGCAGCTTTAAAAGGAACTTCAAAAAATGCCACCATATTCAAGTAGTGGTCGAACAAGTGAGTTATATAGCATGACAATTGACTGAATACTGATAAAGTGTTTACTATCTTGTAAGCTTTTGAAACTTTCTGCTCAGTGTAATTCGAGAAAAATATTGCGGTCAAATATGACTCAAGGATCTTTTACTACCCCGGACTTCTGAAGTATTTGGCCACGAATGTAATAATTATATTTATAATACAGCTTTTCCCTAGGATAGCTAACAACCTTACATTTATTGACATTCAGTTTCTGTCTATTTTTATTACACCAATCCTCAACTACATGTCAATTTGTTTGGACTCTCAGACAGTCGTCCATATTGTTGATGCACAAGAACATTTTAAGATCATCCATCCATCATCCAAAACACAAACATTTGCAATCAACCCTACCACATGTCACTTACATAAAAAGCTTTGGAGAACACAACATTTATGGAGGAATTCTGTTAAATTAGTCAGGGTGTAATGATGGGAGCTTTAGGGACTCCCCTTTAGCCTATGCAAAATCACAAATACTCACCCAATACCTACTTAAAGTATGTTTGACACGAGGTTGAATTATTAGCTCTCCAAATAAATACATGTCTTTAGGGAACAGATCTTGTAGGTACTGAGCAGGGTTGAGGAACAAGAACTAGCACCTTTCCTGAAATAGAGCTATCTAAGTGAACAACTTAATACATAGATCCTAATTTCTTCTTTGCATTGTGTACAGAACGGAGCTTGATTGTGACTACCGTCAACGGAAGAGCTACATCCTCCTGGTTCGACAAACTCAGGCGAGTTTTTCTGACAGAAATTTCAATATTCACACAAAACTATATGCTAATGATATTTGCAGATCTCATGAATTTGGCCTTTTTTTGTACCTACATTTGTAATACACAACAGGAGTTGGAAGAAGAACTAGATACGTCACATGAAAGAGGATCTATCATAGACCGCATATATCTCAAGAAGCTAGTGGAAGCAACAGTACAGGGGAATGGTACTAGCCAAAATAAAGGTGCTGAACAACACAGACATTCACTCAGTATATCATCATCATCATCATAGTCACAATGTCCTAACAGACATGTTGTGAACTCGTAAAATACATCTACTCATTTTACGAGTTTCTCTTGGGATATCTTTAAGATCTTTAATGCAGTAGTTTCCCATTTGCTATCTGCATCCTTATGCCGTTGACCAGATGGTATCTACCGGTTCATCCGCCTTTAGGGGAAATTTCTTACCCCAAGGACAAGAAGGTGTCCTGACTCTTCTCAACTCGTCCACCCAAAGCTGTTGGTTGAGAAGAGGTTACTGTTTACTGTATATAAATATATATAAATACCGACAGTATTTCGGTTCCTTTTAGTCACCTTTTACGACACGCAGAATATACGATGGGAGATATTCTAACCCCCCTCCCATACGGGGGCAGTATACCATAGGTGAAAGGATTATCAGATGCAGTCAGAAGTATTCTTCTAACCGCATCTTTATGGAAAGAATATAAAATTGAAACACGATTCTCAAGAAGCACTATCCTCCGAAGTCTATTAACGAAAACAAAACCCAAGAGTGAACATCAAGTAACTAAGAACTGCACCTAAGAAGTGCCATGTGGAATTGTGGGTGCGGCACAGTATATTTTATATAGTAGAAATGAAAAGACCTCTAGGAGAGGGGAACATCGAATCAACACCCAGCGAGCAGAGACAGGAAAGTCCGGAACAGCAGATCAGTACTGGCACTACAAAATTATTTGGGAAGGCGCAAAGGTTATTGACAAAGAACCTCACTGGTATCACCGGAAATCCAAAGAAGCAGCTTAAGTCCTTAAATCGCCAGCAACAACAACGTGTACAGCAAGCCTAGTGTGGAAATTAGATCAATATGGCGGCCCTCATAAGAAGCATAGAAAAATAAAATTAGACAGAAAAAACTTTGACAAAAACGTGAAACACAGTGACAATCGAAGAGCCACGTCAGCAGATACCGACGCTACTGAACCAGAACACAACGACGACCGGTCAGAACAAGTCAAGAAAAAACGATACGTCAGCTAGGCGAGAATAAATAGCAATAAAAGGAACATGTTCGATAGTTCACCTGAATACGATAAAAGATTTCTACTAAAAAATAGAAATTGTTTACATTTATGAAGGCCTCTTATGAAATTCACAGCATCCATAGTTAGTAGCTTTCTTGGAAGCGTCTTTCGCTCTCCATGCGTACTGTGAATTTTATCAAAACCATGACTGAACTAAGAGAGTCACTTCTTATTGCCATGTTCTATTTAATTACCTATACTGTGTGACCAGCGAAAAGAATCTGGTGAACGAAGTAAAGACGTTGCCATAACTCTTAATAATTCTATCCTACTTCCATCTTTTACGGCTTGTTCTATTTGATCTGTAAAAACTGATAAAACTTATATCTAAAATTGGCAACAGTATATTTTATTCCCCACCTTGGAAACGGTCCAGCATCGGGATTGGATAATCGCAGCAAACGATGTTTTATGTCTCTGTTATACTTATTTATTCTATCCCTTTTTAAAAAACCTCCTGCTACCCTTCCTCATGCCGCACTGGTCAATTTACGATGGCCACACAGTATTTTACACGGAGCAACGCCAAGTGACTCCTCCTGTTATGTCTATGTTTTGTGCCACAAAATTGGTACTAGCAAAGTTTGCGGAATACATATAAGTTGAGTCACTCCGCAAAAATATCAAAACGGCCTGCCCCTTGCTCCGTCACCCCAGTACACCGGTAGCAGTGTACCGACGTCAGCCGGGAGATGCGGGGCGGCGCAAAATAGAGGTTGAACGTGTTTAACGCGAAGTCTATACAGTGTCTCAAAAATACCGGATTTTGTTATCTCGGATTTGTTTGCAGTAAATGGATAATCTCTTTAGAAGTTTGAGAGTAATCAATTTCACGAGAAAAGATATTACCTATCAATTTAAATTTATTAACGGATGGAGAATGACAATCGGATCCATCCTTATTTTGTGGTAAACCTTGAAATGTAAGGGGATATAAATACAGGGAATCCCACGACGATTAAGACAAGAAATATGTCGGAACTGGGCAGTAGCAGAGAATTATAATTTTGGGCGTGTACATTAGAGCAGATGTTGTCTTTTTTTGTCATTGTACTACCCAATGAGGTATTTGTTTTTGGTCACGTGACATTCGATTCAAAATTATCAATGGGACACCCTGTATATTTGTGCCTGTGTTCCTCCCGATAAAACAATTCCAACAAACTAGCACACTTGGGGTCTAAAGTGACTAGTTCAAGAGCTACAGGTACTTAAAGGATTGTATCACGCTCAAAGCGTATAGTGAGACAAAATATTGATTCGGAGGTCTTACCATACCAAGCAGGGACATTGTAAATTGTATTTCAGAGCTCGAAAATATTTTTATTGATAACTTTAAGAATTTAGTTTCTACAGTAGGTAGCAATTGGAATGACACTGAAAAGCAAAATGACAAAAATAATTTATCCACAACCATGTAAAGCATTTCCACTAATTATCTTTTAAAATTGTACATACGAGTTCGTATATGCTATACCATAAGATTTATAAACTGTGGTCTCAAAAATAAGCCCAATAAACAAAACATTCAGGTAAAAATACTACAGCACCTTTGAACCACCAGTTTTTACTTATCTACGAAATAGCTACAATATGAGAAATCATTTGAGATTCATTAGTAATAGATTTACTAGGCTTTATTTTTGATATCCATTTATGTAACTTAGTGCATTAGCAAAATAAACGTTATATTTGTATTTGTATGTCTAAATCGGCCGTCAATACATAGTTTTTCAATGACCCTCGTATATACGTACAACCCACGCGTCAGCAAGTCCCCGCTAAAAGACCCTCGTACTTGAGCAAAAACCAACGCAAAAACTAACTGGCGTGTGCAGCCGTGGCATCGCTTTCATGTGAGTTCTTAAAAGTGTCGACGGAGAGTGATCCAACTTACATGTATTCCGTAAACTTTGATATGTATTCCGTAAACTTTGGTACTAGCAGCGAAATTTTCGCATAAAGCGCCGCGAGGCCGTTTGTCTAAAATGCCTCGATTATATTTCTGTGGAAGTCTTCGTCCAGCTGGTAGATCGTAAATCATTGGTATAATTGCTGGTTAAGTAGTTATCAAACAGAATGGCTACCGAATCGACGTAAATTATGGTATTTACGGATTCTGATGTGTCATTCGGGGTTAGGACCAATGGAACAGGGATTTTTATCGTTTACAATGAAAAGGGGATAAATACGAATGCTGTCTGTGAGTTTGTTTTGAGGGATAAGGTTATACGCCGGATTAAAGAGACTTTGTTGTCGAGATATAATGCTGTAAAAAATTTGTTGACGCTGTTATGGTGAATCATGGAGTCAAACGAGGACGCTTTGTGGACACAGCATTTTCTCTTCAAGGCAGGGAAGTATGCAAAGCTTTATCATGTGAGGGGAGAGCGAGGGGTAGAAGAAAGAATCTGCCCGCCCGACGTTGAACCAACTAGAGCCCTCTGATCATCTGACCCACGGGCGCAAACGCGTCCATCCGTCATGCCCCACGGCCCGACCGGCTAAAACCCGTTTCTGTTTCTTACCTCTGATGCTCTACCTCCATCTGCACCGGGTATAATCGCGAACGATAATCTTCGCAGTGTAAGATGAGGTAATGATTAAAACATTTAACAGTACCTATGATCTCTATTTAATCTTATAGTTGTTCCTCTTTGCCCTCTGCAGAGAGTATTTTGTTGACCACACCATGTATGCTGTTCCATGCCTCGACGCTAGAGAACATCAGCGGGACCATGGCCACAGGGGTCCGCTCACCCTATACTTTTTGATTTGCCTACTGTCTGTATGGCTCCCAACTATCGCACAAAAGCAGGACATGATCTTCCGTCTTGCAGTGCAGGCATCTTTAGTCCATCAACCGTCCTATCTTTTTTCTGTACGAGCATTGTTTTTCTCTTAACTAGTTGTTCCACCTCCACTCATGCTTAATCAGGTATGATCGGGTGTTTTTACTACGACAATGGTATATTGTGAAGTTGATAAGAGCGTTGTTTTTACTTCTCGTAACAAAAACATCTGATCATACGTGATTAAGCATGAATGGAGCGACACTTATCTATGTCCCATCTAGTGGTGATCTACCCGAAGTTATGAGGTGGAACAACTAGTTAAGAAAAAAACAATGGTACGAGTATATTCAAGGCCTGCTTTAAGAAATAGGACACCTCTCGTTTCGTCCACTATGCGACATCAGTGGTATAGTTCCATATGCATTGTCACTTACTTGCTGTCAGCCTTTAGCTTCAGCGAGGCATATCGCATTGCCTATTTTCAGTCTGTTTGTTTTCTGTCTTCAGTCAGCAAGCATAATGGTGCTACTGTCGTCATCACTTGCAAGGCTCTTGTAAATACCGTGCGATAAGCACTGGCCGCCCTCAGCAGATATAGATAACTGTAAGCTGTCCAGGAAATTTTGCTACTTTATCCTTTTCGTGGCCTTACACCACACAGGAGCTCCAAACCTAAAGGACAACCGACTGTACAACCTGGCAAGTAATGCCCTTTTGTTGCTACTGGGTATTGCCGTCTTCTTCTCTGCCTTTGCCACTACTCTTTAAGGTTATCTCTGTGACACCTCTAGTTATCCATTGTGATCCTAAGGTACACTATGGACTTGCTCGTTGAGGTTTGCACTCCTTTTAGTTGGAAGACCACGTTATGCTAATTGGGGTCCTTTTACTTCCCACACCGATGGGTAACGTTCTTTAGAATAAAACCCATGTCAGAGACGACTGAACTTTCTGTTTCAGGAGTGACACATTCTTCCCATATTGCCATTAGGAATATTACTGGTAGAGATCGTACTTATGGCGGGGTTCAAGATTATTGTATTTTGCAGTAACATTTTCTTCATATTATTCTTATTAGCTTTTCTGTATTCTTTTTATAACAAATGGTGCTACTTTCACCGAAAGTAATGCCATAGTAAACAAATTGGTTTCTATTGGATAACAGTATATGCTCATTGTCTAAACGTTGTCTTCTACGATATTTCTCTAGTAAACCCTAATTGTTTTAAATATATTACATGGTACAGTTGGTTGATAATCTTATAGCATTTATCTTGGAAACTGTTGACTTGAGTGCACGACAGACATGAAAGCATATCACAACCACTGTATGTACAGTGTGAGAAAATCTAAAGTTCGCGTCTTCGGTTACCTGCCTCTCTCTAATAGCAACGCTGCGCCGGGCAGCATTAGCATAAGGGTTTGGTCGACAGGTCATAAATTATTATAATTCCAAAGCGGATAATTGTGCAGTATTGAACTACTTGTATTTTGGATGTGAACCATAGCTGCAGTGGCGGCTCAGGTACAAGCAAAATTATATCATATTAAAAATTTTATTTCGCAGTATACCTATCAAACAATTTAAGAGTCTTTTGAATATTGGCAGCAGATATCGTCAAGTTTCTAAAAGTGATGTATATACGAGGGCAGGACGATTAAGTTAATTTTTGATGAAGCTACGAATAGGCTGTGGTAATTGAATATAAATAAACCGAAAAAATTATTTCGTAGCTGCAGGATTTGTAAGCCAATACGTTAGTGAATAAGGTGCATATGTAGCAAAAATAAAATTGAATAACCTATGTTAGTTAGCCTCTTTGCTATTTATGCGGATTTTTTTCCCTTGGAAGTAAAACTCAATTAGAGTGTGTATTATATGATATAGCCCAAAAATATGATGGAATGCATCAGAAATGCTTGTGGAGCAGTCAATACAGAAACTCTCGTTGGGTGCCATAAAAAGTTTGTAAGAACTAATAAAATAAAAAAATGGAGTCAAGTTGATTGACTTTGTACTACCCACACATAACGGTGATATCATTTTATTATTTTCCCATTGCATGAAACTATAGTATGGGATCCCCTTGCAACCAAATCATCGCACGCCCGCACTCAAGAAAATGAAGTCAAGTTGATTGACTCTGTACTATCCACACATAATGGTGATATCATTTCATTATTTTCCCATTGCATGAAACTATAGTATGGGATCCCCTTGCAACCAAATCATCGCACGCCCGCACTCAAGAAAATGAAGTCAAGTTGATTGACTCTGTACTACCCACACATAACGGTGATATAATTTTATTATTTTCCCATTGCATGAAACTATAGTATGGGATCCCCTTGCAACCCAATCATCGCACGCCCGCACTCCAGAAAATGAAGTCAAGTTGATTGACTCTGTACTACCCACACATAACGGTGATATAATTTTATTATTTTCCCATTGCATGAAACTATAGTATGGGATCCCCTTGCAACCCAAATATCACATGCCCGCACTCAAGAAAATGAAGTCAAGATGATTGACTCTGCACTACCCACACATAACGGTGATATAATTTAATTATTTTCCCATTGCATGAAACTATAGTATGGGATCCCCTTGCAACCCAATCATCGCACGCCCGCACTCAAGAAAATGAAGTCAAGACTCTGCACTACCCACACATAACGGTGATATAATTTTATTATTTTCCCATTGCATGAAACTATAGTATGGGATCCCCTTGCAACCCAATCATCGCACGCCCGCACTCAAGAAAATGAAGTCAAGTTGATTGACTCTGTACTACCCACACATAACGGTGATATAATTTTATTATTTTCCCATTGCATGAAACTATAGTATGGGATCCCCTTGCAACCCAAATATCACATGCCCGCACTCAAGAAAATGAAGTCAAGATGATTGACTCTGCACTACCCACACATAACGGTGATATAATTTAATTATTTTCCCATTGCATGAAACTATAGTATGGGATCCCCTTGCAACCCAATCATCGCACGCCCGCACTCAAGAAAATGAAGTCAAGACTCTGCACTACCCACACATAACGGTGATATCATTTTATTATTTTCCCATTGCATGAAACTATAGTATGGGATCCCCTTGCAACCCAATCATCGCACGCCCGCACTCAAGAAAATGAAGTCAAGTTGATTGACTCTGTACTACCCACACATAACGGTGATATAATTTTATTATTTTCCCATTGCATGAAACTATAGTATGGGATCCCCTTGCAACCCAATCATCGCACGCCCGCACTCAAGAAAATGAAGTCAAGTTGATTGACTCTGTACTACCCACATATAACGGTGATATCATTTTATTATTTTCCCATAGCATGAAACTATAGTATGGGATCCCCTTGCAACCCAAATATCACATGCCCGCACTCAAGAAAATGAAGTCAAGATGATTGACTCTGCACTACCCACACATAACGGTGATATAATTTAATTATTTTCCCATTGCATGAAACTATAATATGGGATCCCCTTGCAGCCAAATCATCGCACGCCCGCACTCAAGAAAATGAAGTCAAGACTCTGCACTACCCACACATAACGGTGATATCATTTTATTGTTTTCCCATTGCATGAAACTATAGTATGGAATCCCCTTGCAACCAAATCATCGCACGCCCGCACTCAAGAAAATACAAAAAACACACAAAAACTGATTGAAAATGGAAACTAAAATAAGCATATATAACAAAACCAGTGATTATTCCCTACCTACAAAAGGTTTAAACGTTTTTTGATGAAGCCGGACGTCGAAATAGCACACGCGTATAATTGATTTCATTACTAATGCCATATAATATTACCTTCAGAGCACAATAGGTGAGCTAATTTTATTGCTTGGATATACCTGGATAATATAATACAATCGGCGTGCGTTCAAACATCCATTAATTGCGGAAGTGCTCCAGGTAGACGCATTTCTCTTAAATCTGTTACCGAGATGCATCCTGTACTGCTTCATAAATGTCGGGGGTATCTTGAAGCGAACTAAATTGCTTAACAATTAAAAGTCAGCTGACGGCTTGATCTCATTATATGCCTCTGAGAGTAAATGTTCGAAAGAAGGAGGGCCCTAAGGCCGGTTTTGAACCAATTCATTTTTCAAATAATCTAATCTACTAAAACGACTGCAAATGCCTTATCCCTTGACCCTTGACCCACTCATCGAAGAAAAAACCGCTACCCAATGGAAGCATATTTAAAGAGGCGCAGTATTTCTGAAACACGTAATTTCTACAAAACTTCTGTGTGTAAGAGCTTTTGGGACAGAATCATGAAATTAAATGCACATAACGACATTTTAGAACACTAAAAATGAACCTAAATTTAGAATAACAAAAACTCGAGTATATCTCTCTATCATGCACAAATTTGAGTTTTGATTTTTTTGAGTCGTCATGACAAAGCTTACTAAAATATGGCGTGACCATCACATCACTACAGCTACAAAAATGTCGCTGGTTCAGTCTCTTGTGTTCTCCATATTTTTGTATGCCTCGGAAACTTGGACTGTTAAAAAGGCAGATCGAGCGCGCATAGACGCTTTTGAAATGTGGACATGGAGGAGAATGCTGAGAGTTCCTTATACCGCCCATCGAACTAACGTCTCCATACTGGATGAGGTCGGTAATCCAAAGAGACTATCCTCCATTGTGTCGACGAGAATACTTACATTCTTCGGACATATACACAGAAGCGATAATATGGAGAAACTTGTAGTTCAGGGTCATGCCCCGAGTGGGCGGCGCCGTGGCCGTCCCCCTACACACTGGGTGGATACGACGAAATAGTTGCTGGATATGAGTGTCAAGAGCGCCACTAAGCTGACAACAAATCGCGAAAGATGGCGAGCTACAGTGCTCAAAACTATTGATTATATTCGTGTCGGCAATACTCTAGCTCCGACTTAATGCATTTTGCGAGTTCACAACATGTCTGTTAAGACATTGTGACTATGATGATGACACTATAAGCTAAAGGAAGGACCACATAACTCAGGATGTCGTCTCTAATATGTATCAATGCAAATGGAAATAAATATATTTAGTTCAAAATCATACTATGACGAGTGGAAGATACTTTAGGAGAAGACTGCACAGGCTCATTTCCAACAAAAAAAAGTCATATGACGTAGACTCCGATTTGCAGCTGTTCCAGAGATATTTAATTTTTATCTATTTTACTATTATTATTATTATTTATTTTATTTAAACTACCAGAAGCAGCTATTCGTCACTTCAAACAAAACATTGGACGGTCGTAGATTTACCAACCGATGCGCGATGTTATGTAGCAAAATACTAAAACACATTTTAACAAGGCATAAAATTTGCCATCAATTTTATTTGTCATAGCACAGAAGCGTCATCTGAGAACCACATTACAAGAGTTTGACGTGATGAATAACTGCTTTTGGTAGTTTAAATAAAATAATAGAATAAATAAAAATTAAATATCTCTAAAACGGTTGCAAATCGGACCCTACCTTGTATGGCTATCTGTTGGAAATACAGTCTTCTCCTAAAGTTTCTTCCACTCGTCATAGGGCACCCGGTATAATAATAATCATTATATTATTATCATCTGAAGTTAAATGCTCAAATTCAAAATAAAGCACACTGCAAAAAGTGTTTTTTTTTTGTTTATTGAGAACGTCCTTTTGAATTGAATATTACTGATAATAAATTTGTATCCAACAACCAAAAACTTCATACACTACATTTACACTCTATACAAAAGTTTACGTATATTCAATATATCTACGTATTTCAACGGCTGGTTCTTGGGCTGTGTATATTTTATTACCGGTACTTTGTTTTATTCATATTAATTTCACATAATTTATTCTGTTTATTTATTATTAAGTACTTTATTTTGTAAAATTGGTATTTATTTTAATTTGTAAATAAACGTTTTATATTATATATTATATTTATTTTTGTCACTTCATTTAAATTTTTAGCTATGATTTTAGTTTGAACACACCGAATTACCAGACGTGTACTCATGATCGAAAACTTTGAGTAGCGTCTGTGAGTTGATCAGCCAATTAAATGACCTAAAACCAAAGCTTTAGACGTCAGGATAAAATATGTCATAGCCAAAGTAGGTAATTATATTGCATGGGAATGATTGGGTGGCGATAGTGGATAAAATCCACACTCTCCTCCCCAACATTGAAGTTTATGGAAGTACTCGTATATATGGCAAATTGTGTTTCTTAGAGATGGATTCATAAAATATTGATATGAACGTGTGGCATGCCCTTTATTTATGCTTTTTAAATGCAGAAAATGTGGTTTATTTATATTAAATTACCACAATCTCTCCAAGTTCTATCAGAAGTTGATTAAATCATACGGCCCTCGTATAGACCTCTCGCAACAATATATTAAGCTGATAAGTACTGCTAAATTGGGATTATAATAATTTATGGCCTATCGGCCAGACCCTTTGTACTCTTCCTAGCCCGGCACGCGGCATTGCCACGAGTATTAAACAGAGACAGGTAACCGAAGACGCGAACTTTAGATTTTCTCACACTGTACATCCGTATGGTTTTGGAAAATCGTTCAAGGGGCTACAGAGTACTTTGATGTCTGTGTGCTCAGTGATCATTTCAGAAAATATATTTTGAGATACCAGTCATACTAGGATATTCTGTTAAAATCATTTTTGAACTGACTGCAACACTTTGTATTATCAACGATTTACCGCGCAAATAAAAAGGTGATCGGTCACGAGCGCGCGTGGTTTGATTTTTACCTGTTTACAAACAGGGTGCCTTCATTGGCACCGGTCACTTATGCGCCGGAAGAAAATTAAGCTTGGATATTCCTAATGACCACATCCCTTTTATTCTTGCGAACTTCTATCTGTCCTTTTACCACTTGCGGTAGCTTACAGTTACTTCTTAGATTATTTGAATGACTACCTGGCTTCTGTAAAAATATTTTAGTAGTTTGCAATCCTTAGTTGCTGTCTGTGAGTACTGTTGGTGTTCTACTTTTTCATTGAAACTATGTATGTGAAAGGGAAGAAATTAATATTCCTTGAAGAATATACGTTCCGAAGAGATAAAGAAACCACCCATGGTGGATGCGTAGCATCTTTGCTGATGGATCAATCGGAAGAGATTGTTCTTAAAAGAAATAATGAGCACAATCATGATGCTCCCAAAAAACAAGCTGTGAAGGTAAATTTCTCGGATTTTTTTTACACCGTCAAGAACTCGATCAAATTTGTGACAAATTAAAACACTTTCTTATTAATTAAAATTTTTAGGGCTATTATATAAAGGCATTTGACCGCGGCGCGCTAGTGTCCTGCGGCCAATAAAAATTCGTGGAAGGCTAATTTTAATAATAATGGTAATATGTCTTTATTGTTTCATGGAAAGATTATTGAAATTGCGTTTTTCCTACAGAGTGCTATACATGAAACTCCTCAAGGAGGAGTGCGCATGCGAGGTGATGTTCCACTCCGTCCTTGTTCTTATTAGTTTTTCTAGATTAAAGTGAAATAAGTTAACTAAAACTACAACACAAACACACTCATGTAGATCACCTAATAATTTATAGCCTAGTTACTACAGAATAACATTATTATTAATAATAGTGGCTTCTACTCAATACTAAGGCGTCCAAAAACATGGCTCTTAAAACTACTAACGGTGAAACCCATGAAATGTTGGGGAGTGAAGTTATTATTAAACTTTCTAATGATAAGGTGAACCATCATATAGGGGTTCTGCATTCGTTGTATTATATGAAGTGTAACCTGAACCAGGCATGGTACATAAGCAGTGGGGGACTATTTGAAATTCGACAGGACTATGGCATCACACAATCGTCTCTAGGTAGACTTTTTGATCAAATATACAGGGCGTCCAGTTAGTGCGTAATTCTTCGATATCTTGCGCGTAATTCTTCGATATCTTGCAACGTGTACCTGATAGAAGAAAATGTCAAATACAAAAGTTATTTGGTTACTCAAGACGCATATTCTAAAAATATTTTGAAATATACATGGTGTTGCTTGAAAATAGGATAGTGATCAACTTGATTTTTTTATATGGAACTATAAATTTTTCTTAAATTTTTCTAGTTTCCATCATTGATTTCTATTCAACCCTAAAATCTTTTTGGGATCGGTTGCGACATTGCCAAGTTACAATTTATTTTCTATTAATTTCCGGATTTGCAAGGTCGCAAGTAATACGTCCAAATTCATATATTCTTTCAACGTTTCTCAATAATATTATACAGTGAGTTACTTGAATATTGAGTGGATATTATTTTGGATGTTACCAGCAATTTGTATCTACAGAGTGCTTTTGGCAGAATTTTAAAAATTACGGCAATTTTAAGGTCATTTTACTTTGTTTTTTTTTATTGAGAAAACAAAGCCGCGTTAACCTCTAAGGGTTATTAGCGGCGGATGTGATTATATATTGTGTAATACATGGATTTCACTAAGATACATCAGTAGATTATTTACATTGCATTCATATCCTAATACGTTTGTTAGAGTTCCTTCAATATTATTTTGCAGTCTTTCATTTTCAAATATCGGACACTCCACTAAAATATGTTTAACGGTAAGCACTTCTTCACACAAATCACAGGTGGGCGGTGGTTCATGGCTGAAGAGGTGTGAATGGGTGAGTTTGGTGTGTCCGAGTCGAAGCCTGGCTACTATTGTTTGTTGTCTTCTGTTGGGAGTAATGCAGCGCCAAGGCCCTATAGTTGATTTAACCTCGCGGAGTTTGGAGTTCTTACTTTGCCACATGTTATTCCACGCCTGGTATATTCTATTTCTGATGTGAGTTTTTATGTCTGATGCTGGTATTTTAATCCCTGTTAACATGTCTTTGTTTGTTGCGATTTTTGCATTCTGATCTGCTTCTTCGTTGCCTTTGATGCCAACATGCGACGGAGCCCATACGAAGATAACCTGTTTTCCCTGACTGTTCAACTTATGTAACTGTTCTTTAATTATAGTTACTAGTGTATTGCCACTATAAACTCTTTGCATTGTTGTGAGTGAGCTAAGTGAATCGGATACTATTACCCAATTTCTAATAGCTGTTTCTTCAATATACTGGAGGGCTTGTAGTATGGCATGAAGTTCTCCCGTGAAAACTGTTGCCTCATCTGGTAATCTTGTAGTTATAATTGTAGTTGGTGTTACAACTGCTGTGCCTGTCTTAGAATCCATTTTAGCTGCGTCCGTGTATATTTCTTGGTGTTCTGGGAATTTTTCCATAGTGTGGTGAAATCTTTGCCTTAACAAGTCGTTTTTTTAAATATAACACCCTGTATGTTTTACTTTAAATCGAAATATCTACTAATACCCTATCTCACCTTGTAATATTTTCTTTGCGTTTGCGGCGTTGCCGAGTTATAAATTATTTTTCGAAATGTTTAAACAAATATCCTCGATTTTAATTTATTTTACTTCCTCTACCTCTACTTATTTTCATTGCAATGATATTTATTTATTTATTTTTATTGCAATAAATTGCACATGTCGAACTTAGTAAGATCTCACAATTTCAAAATTTTGTTTCTGTTAATTATTGAGATACGGCAACACCGCTTTTTCAGCAAACAGTACAGGAACGCTTAAATATTTCCAAAACTGCCACAGCTGGAAAGGTGAAATTCAATACTTGGGGGTTTTTGAACATACAGAATTCAAAAACGCTAACATCGGTGTTGTCAGATTTACCAATTTTACGTATAAAAAATCAAGTTGATCACTATCCTACTTTCCCGCAACACCCTGTATATTTCAAAATATTTTTAGAATATGCGTTTTAAGTAACCAAATAACTTTTGTATTCGACATTTTCTTCTATCAGGTACACCTTGCGAGATATCGAAGAATTACGCACTAACTGGTAACGTATTTATAGTCGAGGCTAATTTTATCCTTGCGGTTATATGCATTTGTTTGAAATAGCTTCACGTATCAAGTGGCGATCAAAGCTGAACTTCTACGGCGAAACCTTAACGAATTAAAAACATATTTATTCGATTTGATACCACCTCCTTGATTATACCCATCTCTAGTCAGCACTCGACCGGAAAATGTGCTGGTAATTGCCTTAATCAATTAACGAAGACCCTGGTTTTGGGGCTTTATCTAAATGTGGCCATCGTATCAACCAAGTAGGGGCACTCCCATATTAACTCGATTTCAGTAGTGGGTTGTGGGTAGCTGTCGTTGCTGGTACAACTTTCTGTATAAGCAGATGTTAATTTTATGCCGCAGTTGTTTTGGTGGTGCTCTTATCAAGAGTGTGAATTATAGACATGTTGGAAGGCGTTCGTGTTATCGTATTTATGATACCTAGAGATTGATAAAGATCATTGACGTATTTAGGAAGTTTATTTTTTCTCTTTTGTTCAATTCATCAAGCCCTGGTTAGCTTGAATTTGAGATATATATGAATAACGGGCGGTACTTTGATCTCCAATGTTATGGTTCTCTTTCCTAAAACCTCATCCACATATTTCAAATACAATAATTTGATTGGACGTCACTACATTCAGACAAAAATATATACAGTCGAACCTCTATAACTCGATTCTAACTTTTTTACCTGTCCCTGCACATTTCCAATATTTTCATCATGTATTCTCTCTACAGGGTGAGTCACGCTCAACGCCTCGGCCTCTTGTGACCAAACGGTACCACTTTTCGAAAAATCGACTTTGCGGGTGTATGTAGGTCGACTTGGACTACATTTTAAAAATCATGACTTTTATACAGGGTTTCTAATGAAAGCGTGCCATATCAAAGTTATGTTTTTTTTAAATGGAATACCCTGTATATTATTGCATATTTAGATTCCCGGGTGCATTTTAGTGTGACTTTATGTATCACACATGGGACTTTAAGCGAACCGTTTAGGTGCAAATCACAATTTTGGGTATAGGTAGATGTCAGAAAAAATTGAATATCGCAGCTATTATAAATCTTAGAAGACTGTGACTTTGCCGTATTACTAAGCATGAAATGTGTCAGCTTACGTTAAACGGTCGAGTTCGAATTATATTTGTACTTGGAGAAATCGGTAGATCAATTAAGGAAACTTCAATTAAAGGTAACTTGATTTTTTCAAATGGGAATGCATAATTTTTTTATACGATTAAATGTGCAATTTGATAGGCTTTCTAATTGTATAAGGTTGTAAATATCAATCTCTGGTAGTTTTGATTTAAGTTCAAATTTTCAGTAAAACCGGAGTTTGTCAATTTTCCTACCTATAAGCAACATAGTAGGCCATGAAATATAAACAAAAAACTGTTCAGATGGAACAAAATAACTAACTTAGCAGATAGTTACGGACGAACTAGAGTAAAGGGACAAAGTTATAAAAATGACTTACAACAAATCAATTCTAACCAGAAATAGCAGACATAACACATCTAAGGTCAAAAAGCAGGTGGAGTACGACAGAAATGGGTATTTTTCACAGCATACCGGCTACTACAATATTCTGAAGATTGACGATTCACAAAACCATTGTGAACTTTGAAATGAAAGGAAATCTACCACGTAATGTTGCTGGCAGTTTAATAGCTTCAGAATAAAATTTCACATTTCATGATTTAGAAAAATAGTAACCGATACCTCTGACTGGAGTTCTGCAAATTCTTCAACACCCATAAGGAAGATCGCCGAAAATGAAGAATCAATTAAAAATCTGCTCAAATTATTAAACATAGTTTACCTGGCTGAAAATTAAAATATGATTTGTCAGTATTCCTTTTTTGCGACCTTGCTAATAGATACTGAAAAATTTAAAGGACGACAGTGAGAGGTATCATTACTTTTGACTTTGACAAAAATGAGTACTGTTTTATACCATTAAATGTGAAATTGCGTTCTGAAGATATTGGACTGATGGCAACGATCGCTGAAAGTTTTGCTTTCATTTCAAAGTGTTTAGTGATTTTGGAAATTTTTAATCTCTAATACATTGCAGTCGCTAGTAGGCTGTAAAAATTATCCATTTCCGTCGTACTCCAGCTTCTCTTTAACCTTAGACATGTTAGCGCCGTTGTTTCTGGTTAGAGTTGGATTTGTTGTAGGGAATTTTTATAATTTTGTTATTTTACTCTAGTTCTCTGGATCTTTTTGCTAAATTAATTGTTTCCTTCCATCTGAATACGATTCTGTTTATATTTTGTGGCCTGCTAAGTTGCTTATAGGTAGGAAAATTGAAAAACTCCGGTTTTACTGAAAATTTGAAATTAAATCAAAACTACCAGAGATTGATATTTATGACCGCATATCATTAGAAAGCTTATCAAATTGCACATTTGACCGTATAAAAAAATATGCATTCCCATTTGAAAAAATCAAGTTACCTTTGATTGAAGTTTCCTTAATCGATCTACCGATTTCTCCAAGTACAAATATAATTCGAACTCGACCGTTTAAAGTAAGCTGATACGTTTCATGCTTAGTAATACGGCGAAGTCACAGCCCTCTAAGATTTATAATAGCTGCGATATTCAATTTTTTTCTGACATCTACCTATACCCAAAATTGTGATTTGCACCTAAACGGTTCGCTTAAAGCACCATGTGTGATACATAAAGTCACACTAAAATACACCCAGGAATTTAAATATGCAATAATATATATGGTTTTCTATTTAAAAAAACATAACTTTGATATGTCACGCTTTCATTACACACCCTGTATAAAAGCCATTATTTTTAAAATGTAGCCTAACTCAACCTACAGATACCTGCAAAGTCGATTTTTCGAAAAGTGGTATCGTTTCGTCACAAGAGTCCGAGGCATTGAGCTTGACTCACCCTGTATAACTTGAATTTCTATAACTCGAACACCTCTATAACTCGAATCAGTAGTTACATCCTTTCGAAATAAAAATCTCTAGAAGTCGAACTTTTGATTGATGATTTTCAAAAATAGGTAGTTTTTCAAATAATTTGAGCCGTTTTTGCTTTGTATTGCCTGTTGTTTGTGAACATTACAATATGTAAAAAATAAGTTTCGTGTTTAAAGTTTTACTATATATTTCTAGTTAGAGACTATAGTGCTGTATTACTATTTATTTTAGTTTTTTAAAACATATATGTTCTGTGTATGTAATAAAAAAATAGTTTCGAATTATATGTGATGTTTCTTGAACTGGAACACTCTATAACTCGAACATTTTTCGATGTCCCTTGAAGTTCGAGTTATAGAGGTTCGACTGTATAATTAGTTAATTAATGGTCATAATTATGAAGAACAAACTTATTTGAAATCTCAATGGCTAGGAAATTTTACTTATGCTTTCTGTAGTCTAGTACTTAGGATCAACACTGATGGAGATTGAAAAAGCGAATAAAAATAGGGATGAGTACACTCAGTTTATATTGCATGCTTGATGGCAGCAAATAATAGCCTTTAGATAAAGAGAATGTGATAAATAATAACTTACTGCTTGATGTCGTTTTTCTCATTAACGAACTAGAAAATGTTAGCTTAAGACTCTTGCAAGACACGTGAAAGACTCAAAGTGTGCTTATACTTGATTATTGCCCCAATCGACGAGACTTAGAGTGAATAGGTATATCATTCGAGGGTGGCGGTATTTGTACTTATTACAAATAAATGAAATGACATATTAGGAGATAATACATCTTGGTTGCACGGAAAGCTGATATAGGATGACAACTGCAAAAGTATGAAGCATCCAGAAATATGTTGATATCTACTACCATTAATATAAATTCCAGCGATAACCAAACCATTTTTGAATAGTCATACTACCCATAAACAAGCAGCGTGAATTAGGTATTGTTCATAACTCAGGCTCCAGCTGAGACTTGCTTTATCCACTACGATTCATCAAAAATCAAAACTCATCCAAACCTAAATGTAAAATTGTTATCTGTATCTACTCCTACTATATAAACTAAAATATGAAATTGTTAACTGTATCAGTTTTCTTTATGAAGTAAGTATAGTTTAAAGGACTGAAAACACGCTTTTAAAGAATATTGGACTTAAAGTAAAAGATAATGAATAATAAACGAAAAATACTAGTATGATTTTGAATAAGTTGTGGGCGCTTTGTGTCATATTATTCGTAAATTGAGAGCTCCATGTTTTTTGACAATAATACTAGCATTTTTCGTTGATTACTACTTGGAGATCATTTTTATCAGCATGTTTTTTAGATTTCTGAAACTAGATTTATATCTAATTTTACTTCCAACACCGGTAGATGAGGAGAATATTGTGATCGCGAAAACTTTAGATTTTGAGATAACACGCTTTTTGGGCGTTTTATGATGTCTACATAACGAAAATCCACGTCACTCATTTCTGTCGGTCTGTTTGTCGGTCTGTTGGCGTTCTTTTAGCCTCGTAATCTCAGCAACCGCTGCATGGATGCTGATGGAATTTGGGCAGCAATATGCCGTGGGGTCGTAGTAGGTAATGCTGCTATACCTAATTCAGCAAAAAACGAAAAAATTGAAATATTCTCCAAACTTAGTTTCTAGGCGTTTTAGGTGTTCCTGATCGTTTTATACCTCTTTTGGGTCGGTGTGAAATTTGGGGTGGTTGGGGGGTGGGGGTACCTGTATCTGTAGAGTGGGGAGGGTGAGTGGTCCCACTGCACTTTGGCCACGACTGGCCCATTGTGCATCCTCCCAGGGAGTTGTTTCCTCAGGTCATCGTCCATTCTGCCAATTGTCGGAAGGTGAACAAGTCGCTAGGGGACATCTCACTTATGTGGGCAGGTGTAGGCCAAGACTCGCCGAACGCACACTCTCTAATAGAAGATAACTCTGGGCATTTACATATGACGTGTTCCACAGTTTCGTCTTCGCTTTCACACATTCTACATATCGGTGTGTCACTTAACCCCATAGTGTGGAGGTGTTTCCTGAGTTGACAATTACCATGAGACGTAGGTTTGGTCTGGTTATCGCCCAGTACTTCTCGGATATTGCCATGTCAAAACCTGCAAGGGTTTCCTTGGCAAATCGACATCCTTGTAGTCCTTCCCATCGTTTTACCATTTGGGCATGGGAGTGTTTTTTGGCTATTTCCGAAATTGTGGTTGCCGATATTCCAGGAAGGTCACATGGTCCTAAAATTCTTTGGTCAGCGGCCTTCCTGGCTAGACCGTCCGCTATAAGGTTGCCCTTGTTGTTGTTGTGCCCTTTAACCCACCTCAGGACAATACTGTTTTTGCCAGAAGCATGGGCTAAAGATTGGTGGCATTCCATTGCTAGCCCTGAGGTAATGCAAGGTCCTTTCAGGGTTAGTGCTTGTCTGCTGTCAGTGCAGATGGGGGGTGAGGGTTGTAAAATTGAAAAAAAGATTTGTTGTATTCATAATAGACTGTCCACTGACCTGCGAAGGAAGACCTATCGACATAGGTAGCTTGTTTATGTCCATCCGAACATTGCTTTTCTTATTACAGAAACAAAAGGACTTAGAATTTATTCTGATATAAACATACGAGTACTGCTTTAGGTCGTTCTGTATTGTGTAGCGTGGAAACTGTTGAATTGATTTTAATGACAAAACAGTGTTACTACCGTGGCGAGCATGAAAATGCGTATGGTTTTTAAGAATCTTGCCATTGGCAGCGCAGAATTAATAAAAGACTGAAAATATAAATACAGTTCAAACTTCGTTTTTAACCATTTTAGACGATCCTGTATCACCGTGATGTGTGGGAAGTACCGAGTCAATCAACTTTACTTCACTTTTTTAGTTAACTTTATCATTTAGGCGTGGTTTTTTAGTTTTATAAACTGTGTTTATTAATACTTTCTGAAGTGAAGATGAAAAGTCGTTTATGGTCAACATTCATAGCGTAATCATTGTCTTTACTGCATAAACGACAATTAAGACTGTTCACGTTCCTGAATGAATTTCACAAAAATAGCAACTCCTTTTTAGCTCTCATCTTTACGCCTATGTGTGATGTTAACAGACTTCAAGGTGTCTGCGCCATCTCTTAGCCAGCGTATACGACAGATGGTCCGACGGATTTGAGTCCGTCAGAATCTTTTTCACGACAAAGTTTTAGCATCGAATGTTCGGTCTGACCTCTTGGTCCGAAGGAGAATTACAAACTCACAAACAAATATACATCTGAAACTAATAGAAGCTTGTTAAGAATGTAAAATGTTTGTGTTATCTGTGCAGTTTTCTTTATAAAAAACATAGTTGCTGTTATAATCACATTATAAACGCGTAAAAGAATATACAGGGTGTTCCAGAAAAGGTGACTCTGTCTCTAGTATAGATAGAAAACTGAAAAATAATTGGTGTTTGCTTCGTGAACAAATTTCGTAACGCCATCCGTATTTAAAATATAGGGCGTTAAAGAAAAAAATGTATACATTGTATACAGTTTTACCAAGAGTATCTTCTTGGTGTAGAATTGAATGATGTTTAAGTTCACCTAAGATATTAACTTATAAATCTAACCTCAAAAAAGTTATGTTTAATACTACCTGGTATGAACTGTGTATAACTAGCGCCCTCTGTGAGAGTCAGGTATAAAAATAAATTCATAGCATGTACTAGCTTCCAGAACATATTCGTGTGAAATTTCATTACAACGTTGGTAGTAGTTTCGGCAAAAACGTAACAAATGTTTATAATTGTTTTTCTTCAACGCCCTGTATATTGAATACGGATGGTGTTACAAAATTTTCCTATTGAGCAGACCCAAATTATTTTTCAGTTTTATTCAGAGACGGGGTCACCTTTTTTGGAACGCCCTGTATATGCACCAATAATGTAATTTTTTGAACAGATTTTTCCATTTCCGGAGTGTTTTGTAGGCTGTATAAGTAGACTTTTGAAACTGAACGACTCAATTGTCCCTCACCTATCGTGTTTGGAGGTAAAAATGGTAACCAAAAATTTCCTTAACATCATCACCGATGATTGATCGGGCGACTAGCTATATAGCTAATACCGACCACAATTCGCTCGCCGATAATCCCCGACTTATATTCCCGTCGTCCTCCCTTAGCCGTTTATTAATTTTCACCACGTACACCCTGCTATGCACAAATATTTGAAAATCCCGCCAGGATATCGCCTGACGGTGCGTGAGACCAAAACAAAAGGTGACCGGCAGGTATTTCTCCTTAGCTGGGATGCCAGGCATATCCGATGAAAAATTCAATATCTCTCCAGAGGTATTGGAGCCAGTCAATAGCGGGAATTCCTGGCGGGGATTATGAGAGATGAGGGTCTGTGTAGACAGGCTCCCTATTAAATCCTCGAGTTCTACAGCTGTCATCGCTAATGAGAGCTATGTCGATTGAAGTTCGATTTACAATACATAAGCCCCGTCCCTTACTGTGTCTTAAAAATAGCCACCAGGGAAATTCTTGCTTCAGACAACGTACATCAACAAAGACAAGTAAGGTCACTCTAAGCTCCATCCCCAATGTGGCCTTTCCAGCTGTGCTCTCGAATACTACGCAAGCTGGCGGTTTGTGGTGCCCGGCGATCTCGAGCAGCAGCCGAACGCTAACAGCTGTGGTTTACAGGGTCAGTCCACCTAACACCACCTAACACGCAACACGCTGCACGAGATACAATCGGTCGGATCTACCGCGGTACCTAAATAAGTAGTGTCTGTGAGTTATTGAGCGTTTTGCGCGTATTCCACAAACAATATGCCGGCGATATGCTCTGTATATGGCCCCATTGTTTTTTATATTTGTGCCTTATTCCCATTGATTTTTAAAATATCTGTTTTTAATACTTTAATTTTATTACTGACTTGGTTCATAAGTTTTTTAAATTCATTTTCCAAATTCGTATTTTCCGGTTTGTTTATAAATTTTGACTCGGTTTTCAGTCATTTCGAGAATTTCTTGATTTATACAGTCGTTGTTTTCACGTATCTTATACGTCTTTTTGAATTCCAAGTCTTTTTTACGAGAAGTGATTAAGTCAATTAGTTTCTGAAATGATTGAACTTCTGTAGTTTGAATATTGTTTTCAAACTTTGAGATGATTTTTTTATGATCTATTCTATTTACTTCTTTCCTATGTTTTGTCGCAAGTACTTTTACGTTTCAACCTAAGATTATAAGTAAAGTGAACGTCGACCGTTGACGTCGACAATATCGATCAGCTGTAAGAAAACGCGATCGCACAAAGAGAACCCCTCTGAATTCGAGGCGGCTCGTATTTGTGAGACTCACATCAAAGTCGGCACGGCGAGTGACCCTACTTGTGTTTGTTAATGTACGGTGCTTCAGACAAGTCTTACTTGTGTCCTATCGCTATAGGCTATGAATTGAGTTTTCCGAGTGAGCAGTACTCAATCCGTGTCAATTGAGCCCAATTGAGCCCTTGTCTTGTCATTCCATAGACAATCACGGTTATCATTGCACATAGAAACGTTTTGATGTAGTTTCCTAGTTTCGATAAACTTTTTTGTGGCTCAAGAATTTATATGGATCATTTATATACATTTTTTCATAAGTATTCTTGAAAAATTGCCCATTCAACCCAATTCTAGCTTGAGGTCTGTACACAATTTTATTTTTTGTGGAGCTGTGAGGCTTTCCTTCCATAGTCTGTGCTTCTTAGGCTGCTCGATATACGTAGGTATATATAGTTATGGTGGATTTGTTTACCCATTGAGATGAATCTGCAACATAAAATACAAAAATGGCACATACATATAATGAAGATAATGAAGATATTATATATTAGATATTAGAATACTAGCTTCACATTTTCACCCACGACTGTCGGCTTCGCTTAACCTGGACATTGAATACAGGCGCTCCCTCACAATTTCTAGCACAGCTGGTCAACCGCAAATCGGGAGCCCATCTCCTGTTCACATCTCCTGCCTCCTCGCTTAACCTCATACCATGCGACTGCCTACTTGGCTGACAGTGTCCAGTCACTATGCCAAACAAAGGTACTGTCTGGTATGGAGTGAGCATCTCTGCCATTCTCTTCGCTTCAGGCCTCCTCCAGACAGTTATGTATTTCAGTCTGCTAACTATGGAATGTGTGTGGGATCTGCAATAAAAAATACAAAAAGATACCTTGTTCGTAATATGAAAATAGTTGTCGTTATATATCAATACTAGAAAGACATTGGGGACTTAGGAATAAGATTTTTCTTTGGTCGTTTCCCTTTTTTGGTTTGCTATCTGCATTTGGGAGACAGTGCCTGTCTTTCCACAAAAATATATAAAATAAAATAGTATATGAAATTAGTTAAGAAACAAAATAAGAACTGTCGAACTACATGAGAAGATGCTTGCAAGTCACAAGAACTGACAAAATAAGAACTGCAGAGATATGGCAAAGATTGGAAATCGATTGCTCAATAACAAGAACATTAGAAAACAGACCACTGCAATGGTATGGCCACGTCCAAAGAATGCCAGAACACAGATGGCCAAAAATGCTGGAATGGGAGCCTCCAGGGAGGAGACATAGAGGACGACCGGCACTAAGATGGGAGACCTACATTGGACATGCCATGATAGATAGAGATCCGAGAGTAGGGGATTGGAATATAAGAGATCTGTGGAGGACAAAAACGGCGAACTCGTAAGGGAAAATGCCGAAAAAGAAGAAGATGAATTTAGTCGTGTGCGGGTTTTCTGTCTGGTAAGTAAGAAATATAAACCAGGTATTATTGATTGCATATTTGATTGTGGTATACTTTATGTACATAACGAGTCTCTGATTTAGTCAACAGACTGTAAGTAAAAGATAACGTGTCTACATTATTAACATAAATTACTTTGTATCTGGTCTGTGGATCGATTCTGTAACTTTCGCTATAGTAACGAAAGCAGGCGAAGACGAAGCTAATCAATTACGAAAACGATTTTTGACGACATTCCATAACTAAAGTTTAACGCTTCGTTACGCTTTCGGCATGGAGCTCAATGACTCACGAGCAATCACGAGTTGGCTTAAATATCTCTGGATGAGACTGCAAAATCCAGCAATGCCGACCATTGCGAAGGATTAGTTTTTTCTCTTCGATTCATTGCTTGTTAATTAAGTACACAAATAAATTCAAGCAAATTGTCACTTTGACACACAGCAATAATAACGTCAAAGCTTGACAAACGAGATCCAAAATCTTTCGCTATCGCTTATACCGTTCGTCTGCGTTCGTTATGTCCGAGTCGGAACGAAGACATTTATGGAATACCGAAACGAGCGAAAGCGTTGAAGAATGTCGCTATCGCTTCGCTATCGCTTCGCTTAGAGTTATAGAATTCCCCCACTGGCCTCGGGTCTGGCTTATGACTAAGTGATTAGTAACAAACGATTTTATTGAGACTTATCTTTATTTGTTATAGATACCATTCTCGTACACCAGCCGGCTTAGCTTGTGCCCATTTATTAAGCATGCTTTCCAATCTCCAATTACCAGATAGTCACCTGTTGTAGGACCTTATTTTAGGCGTGTCTGTCTGGACAAATTTCAAGGAGACCACTTAGATATCCCTGCAGTATATTTTACATGTTCACACAGACAAGCTGTAGGTAGTATTTTCAGATATCCGTGTGATATAATGTAATATAACATAAAAGTTTAATAGCAACCAAGGTATTGCTTTCCAAGACACAATTAATAGAATATATATTTTTTCTCGAGCATTGGCATTGGGCCAGTAGCCTTTTTGCCACAGAGTGTTTTTATTGTCATTTTAGATTAATCTTCTAGTTTAGTTAGAAAGGCTATCGACAAATCTTATATTTTTTTATCATGGTTAGCAAGTAGTATTCACGTATCAGTAGGTAGGTAAGGGAAATTTACTTCCCACACCAATAGGTGAGGGGAAGTATTCGTGAGTGATCGCGAAAATTTTCGATTTTGAGATAATACGCTTTTTGAGCGTTTTATGATGTTTACATAATGAAAATCGACCTCACTGATTTCTGTCTGTCAGTCTGTCGGTCTGTCTGTTCACGTTTTTCTAACCTTAGTAACCGCTGCACGGAGTGCGACCGCTTCAACTTTACCCTTTACCCAAATAACAGAAAATAATCAGGACGCCTAGAACACCTAAAAATGAGGTTAGGAGTGCTTCTGAGGATTTTTTTGCTATTATTTCAGATCATGAAAAGAAAATAAAACAATTTTTTGATCTTGAACAGTACAGATACTCGTGCTGGGTAACTTGGAGGTACTAAGTGACACCACCCCAATTTTATCCCCACCCGTAAAAAACGGATAATGATCAGGTATCCCTAAAGTACCTAAAAACGGACCGAGGAGCAGTTCTGAGAATTTTTCATTTTTGTTAATTATTCTGACGCTACTGCACCGTTTTTCGAAAACATCATTATTATATATTAGTTACTATGAGGCGCCATAGCACGTATAATACTAATATATTTACATAAGTCACATCGAAAATGTTTGTAAACTTGATAAATGAAATGAGAATAAAAGGAAAAATTAACTACTGTTTTTTAAGGTATTTTCCTCTAAGACCTCCTCCTCTTGAGTCACTTCATTACCAGATTTTGAAATGCCGAAAACAGCATCACTTGTATTTGAAATACGCATAGAACGTATTTTACTTTTTTTTTGGCCAACTTTGGGAATAAAAAGAAGTTACATGGGGATAAGTCGAGGCCATAGGGTGGATGTTCAAGTAATTTTACTTTTGACTCTTTCACATGCAGTCTTGTCTGTTGCCCTGTATGTGGTGAAGTATTTTCATGATGCAAAACAATGTCGCTTTGGTGATATTGTAAGCTCGCCTTGATCCTACAGAGAAACCGAGGCAACAAGTCCACCTTTTCCAAAAAAAAAAAAAACACGTGATAATGTTTTTCCAACACTTCGTAACTGCCTCAGATTTGCTGGATTGAGATCAGTTTGAGACATCCATTGTACCGATGGGCGTCTAGATTCAGGTTGAAATGCATATATATCTAAGTTTCGTCACGAGTTGTAATTTCATATACTCCCTTAGATCTATCACACCCATTTTATTTATTGAGTCTGTTGGCACCATTCAACACTGTTTTTTTTTTAAATTTTGTAGATGACCCACCTGTCAAACAGCGGTAACATTTTAATCAGAAACTGCAGAAATTGGCCTTTCTTCCCAAAATTTGTTTGTTTGTCACTGAATTTGAATCGTCAAACTTCATCATTACCAAATGCAGCATGTTGTTTTGGAGAGAGACCACTTTTGAAATATTTCAACTGCGGATTTACGATTTTCTCCAGGGGAGGGGGCGAACCCAGAAACCGATTCACCTCCGAGTTGCGCCTATCTGCTTCTGGCTTCGTGTTTGCTTTATTGCCAGGCGCACTTGGAAATAATACGAATTTATGAGAAGAAAACGATTCTAAACATTATTATTTTGCATTGGTTTAAAGCTTTTAACTTTTGGTATTTATATGAATATAATATGATTCCATGTTTCTTTTAGAGCCTATGAGGGCCGTACGCCCCCCTCGGCCCCCTCTAAATCCGCCACTGAAAATATTTTGAAATTTGGCAGAACATTAACAGAAGCAACTGTCAACTTGAAATTACTTTTATAGATTAGAAATTAAGTGGACTTTTGTTTCCAGCGTCCATGATATCCATGGCTTCCTTGTTAATGTTAATTTGCAGAAAATTATCGATACGAACTACGTAAAATGACAATAGACAGGCAAATTGACCGACGGATCGATAGACTGGCACAATTTCGTGAGAAGTGAAAGCAGAAGACGAAAAAAAATCTAAATAGTAACTATATCTATATATCGAGCCTGGAAATCCATTCTACGGCTTTTGGTTTGATTTGAAGGAAGTCCTTGCTGTTGCCTGGATATGCTCTAAAGCCACATTCTTGCACGATATGCCTGACAGTTTGGCGTTCCGCTCCACAGTCGCATTGTGGGGGTTTGCGCTTGTTCCATTTAAACAACGAATCAGCGCATCCTCCATGCGAGGTGAGAATTCTGTTTAGGGTTGACCACTTATTGGTGGAGCTCAAAACCACGAGGTTCCTGACCAACAGTTAGATTACTGTTCTTCTGGTGTTTGGGTAGCCCAAATTTCTGCTCATTTAACTGCAGGGTTAAAACAATTCGACTCAAGTTGGAGAACTGTTGTAATCGGTGGATTGGCAGTGACGGATTTGTTTTGATTGTGTTATATTCTTTCAGAAGGGCTTTTTCTCGACGGATGGGTGGTGCACAGAAAAAAATACTGTTGCGTTTCTCATTAACTGTTAGCATTTGGATGTTTTTCCATCGCTTTAAATATATTTACAGTTGTTTCAAATCCATGGCATTAAAACAATTCAATCCTTATATTCGAAGTAATCACAGGTATGCCAATAAATTCAAAATAATTTTATATTTGTTCTAACGATATGTATAATCCTTCTAGTACCAGCTTCGACATATAATGGAATCTAAACATCCTTTTGTTTTCGAAATTTATCCTATGTTTCATTTAAGCAAAGCATACAATCTATTCAATGTACAAAAATTATTACTGCAACAGCAGTTGATGAGAATTCATCTGATAAGAATTAATTTTGTTTCAATGGCCCTTGTCGTTCGCTGAACTATAATCAGTATTCGGCGGGACTGATGTCCCGATTCAATGAACGTAAAAATAAAGAACAGGGGGATCATCTCAGTGTTACTATAGCCGCGAACCCGCCAAAATGGACGAGGTTGTGTCGCTGTGTTGTTTCGGTGTTAGCCGTCTTGTGTCATCTCGTGGTTTTGCGTATTGCATCAGCAATTGTGTGAGTTAAATGTGTCCAGTTGTATATTTAATGGAGGACCTACTGAGAAATTGGGACTTAGAAGAGCTAACACCCACATTTGAATGTAGGTATTTAGATTAGTCAGACAGTTATATTTCAGGTAAAAATGCAACAACTGGGCAGACTTAAGTCTAATTCTTATATCATGCTCCTTATAACGTCATACAAAATCACACAACGAACAAATCAATCAGCTGTCCTCGCAATAAAATCGGTTGGTCCAAGGAAAAGAAAGTAGTTTAGAATCAATTACCAAACACAGATTCGATTCAACGACAGGCTGCGATTGAATTATTCATTGGAATCCAATGACATCTTGTAGTTGAATCGACAATACGATATAATTCGTTACCAAGTATACACTTCCCATTGGATAAAACATCGCTGTATTTGGGGAATGCTTAGTGTAACGTCCCATTGAATCCAAGCGTGTCTTTGACAGAACGACGGCTTTTTCTGTGTGTGGAAGAACAAAAAAGAGGAAACGTAGAAGGAGAACGGAAGACGGAAAGCAAAGGACGGAAAAAATAAGAAAAGAAAATGGAGAGTGGACATCAACAATAGCAAAACCGGAAGACGGAAGGTGGAGAACTCAAAGCGCAAAATGGAGGTTGGATGACGGAAAACGTAGACATCACAACAACTTACTTCTTCTTGTTTTTCTTTATCCGTTCCGGAAGTTAGCGATCATCATGGCGATTCTGATCTTGTTGGCAGCACATCTAAACAGCTCGGCAGACGTGACGCCATACCATCTACGAAGATTCGCCAGCCAGGAAATTCTTCTTTTACCTGGGCCTCTCCTACCTTCCACTTTACCCTGGACGATGTTCTGCAAGATACGGTATTTACGTTCATTTCTCATAATGTGGCCAAGGTACTCCAGTTTTCGTTCATCAATTATCAGCATAAGTTGTGGTTGGCAATTCATTCTGTGAAGCACTTCGTTATTTGTAATATGCTCGGTCCAAGGTATTTTGAGGATTCTTCTATAAATCCACATTTCGAACGCTTGAATTCGTCTTTCCATGGCCTCTGAAATTGTCCAACTTTCCACCCCGTACAAAAGCACCGAATACACATAGCTGTTGATTATTCGTTTTGTGAGACTTAAACTGAGGTCTTTGCTTGTTAGAAGCATTTTCATGTTAATAAATGTAATAAATGCGCTACGGGCTTTTTCTATGCGGCATTTTATTTCAACAGAGTGTCTGCCAATGTGCTTCCCAGATAAGTAAACTTCTCCACTCTTTCGATGATCTCTCCATCGACTCGCAGATCTTATCGGGGTACGGGGTTTTGCTTATTACCATATACTTGGTTCTTTCGACATTCAGGTTCAGACTCTACTGTACTAGTTGCATTCACAGAGTCTACTAGCGCCTGCAAACCAGCCATACTATCTGCCATCAGGACTGTGTCGTCAGCGTATCGAATGTTGTTCACATTCTCTCCGTTTACTATTATTCCATGCGGATTTTCCTCTAATGCTTTTCTGAAAATGTTCTCGGAGTAAAGGTTGAATAAAAGAGGAGACAACACGCAGCCATGTCGCACTCCACGCTGAATCTCCACAATTCCGGTGTATTCCTGCTCTACCCGGACGTTTGCCTTCTGTCCCCAATAAAGGTTGCTGATGGCTTGTATATCCTTTGTGTCAATGCCAACTTTCTCCAAGTATATTTACTACGTTCCAAAATCCCATCAAAGACCTCGATTTGCTCTGCAGCGTTTCAGTATTCACTCAAAATCAAACTGTCAACAAAAATCTGTGTTCCATTATTACATTTTCGAGGCCATGGATGTCATCGTTTTGCTCGGAAATCAAATAGGCTCATTCAGCATATTTTTTTTATTGCATATTCTAAAAGGGCGTATTCAGTTTAGCAGCTGTGCAAAATTTCAGAATTTTCTGAGCTCGGTTTCATATTCTAATAAATTATCAAAGGGCTGCAAATTGAAAACGCGCGGCACTTGCGAGTGTGCGACGGTGACGTCACTGTACCTCTCCGACCGGCGCAGCGCGGCATCTTGGCCACGCATTGTACGGGTGCTTGGTAAATAATAACGCTGCGGCGCATCCTACTTGCTATGCAAGCTTTGTGAACTGCATACGCGTCTATTGGATAATTTATTAAATTTAATTGTTTCATCGACACTGAATACTTACCAAGCTATTCGAGTTCGTTGATACTGAGTATAATAATGGATGGAGGACAGATGAAGGAAAAATATAAATATTGTATGGTTCCTCAATGTGAAAATACGACACTGACCACTCCTGATGAATTTTTTATTGGTTTGCTACGAAATATAAAAATCAGGAAACTGTGGCAGAGAGCTATGCGTAGGAATGAATTTGTGAGCGATAAGTCAACAAAGTAGTCTGTGAGGACCATTTTAATATAAGTATTTTTATAACTAAGTGAATTGTATTTTTATCATCAAGAATCCGCATTTGTCAATGTCATTCTAAAGGTATATTGACGTCAGTTGTTAGCAGATTTTGCTGGTATTGGTACACTAAAACGTAAGAGATACAAGTAGATTTTTTTAATCCAAATACTGAACTAATCATATACCTAACAATTATAAAAGCATTGGAGAAATCAATTCTCATTAATATATGGAACACGTAAAAGGCTGTTTTCAGTCCTTTGATGTAACCAAAATTCATATGTATTTTGATTATGTAGAAAAAATTGTTTCATATTATATTATCTAGTTCTTTGTGTCTCACATTTCTGTATTTTGGATAGAAAATCGTGGATACTTAGCCTACAAAATGTCCTTACTTCAAATGTGTATCTCAGTCTTGTATATTTTGTTTAAGTTTGAGGAAGATGTTGAAAATTACATGTGTTACAAACTAATGAAAGATGTAAAGTTTAAGATGAAACCGGAAGTCATCATCATAGTCACAATATCTTATCAGACATGTTGTGAACTCGTAAAATGCACTTACTGATTTTACGAGTTTCTCTTGGGATATCTTTAAGATCATTAATGCAGTAGTTTCCCATTTGCTTTCTGCATCCTCATGCCGTTGACCAGATGGTACCTACTGGTTCATCCGCCTTTAGGGGCAATTTCTCACCCCAAGGACAAGAAGGTGTCCTGACTCTTCTCAACTCGTCCACCAAAAGCTGTTGGTTGAGAAGAGGTTACTGTTTATACCGACAGCAGTTCGGTGTTCCTTTTAGACGCCTTTTACGACACGCAGAATATACGGTGCTGCCACACGGGTGGAAACCGGAAGCAGTTCCGCACATTTTTGTTTGTCAAAAAGACCAACAAGCCTTACACGCTAGAGATCCTCGGAATTTTTTCCTCAAGACAACCAAAATGAGATTTAGATGAACCTAGTACCAGCACAAAAGAACTCGATATTCGTCACCAAGCAACGAATCTATTATAGCACCAATGTTTCGCAAGTAGAACTAGAATGTACTGAAGACAACGAGAGAGGGAACGTTGGAAGACAGATAAGTGAGTCCAAGTCAATATAGAGGCCAACGTTATATCAAAATATGTTGAGTGCAATATACTAAGGCAGCCACTGAGGGAAGGCAGAAACAAATGCCATTAAAACATATTCCAAAATAATGTTACTCCTTAACCAGCGGTTCGAGTTCGGATCATCCAACAACTTAGGAAAGCCGAACTGCTTTTCTTATAGAAAATAATCCGAAAATTTATATCGGGATACCCAGTCACTCATTTTGAGTTTTGAGAACTACCGATAAAATGATTGTAGAAGAATCTGGATTTTTGAATGTGTTAGAAAAAACCACCCGATCAAACATAACATAGCGTCAACCAAAGCACTTGAACGTATTACAAACGTATGCTGGACGCTGTCGCTGTACAGCCACCAGCCGGTCTGGGCTCGCCGACCCAATGACGTCACAACGATGAATTTTGAGTGCATGATATATTTTAATCTTTGAAGGTGCTTAACTTTTTCAATTCTCATCCAGTCAAGTTGAAATTTTTGTTGTATGTTATATGTAAGTAATACTTCATGCAAATGCGCATAAATATGGTTATTGGAATTTCACTGAACGACCCTATTGAGATTTTAGCGATCTTTGTGTCAAGACTGTCAAGATATATGTTTCACTTGATAACTAACAACTTAACATAACCTGTTCTGCTTTATTTGTATGCTGTCCCTTTATTTTAATCTATCGTCTAGAAGTGAATACAATGGAAAACTGAGTTCAATATGTTTTGGATGGAAATAATCAAATTATTACCGAAACTGACAATGTTTCAGGTGTAAATGAAGGTGGGTACTTCATGAGAAAGAAATATTACTGTTACAGAGAACTGCTAGCAGCTATATGCAGTTTTCATGATGTACTTATAATGATGTTTCTTGTAGATGGTGAATATATGTACGTTCATATAGAAACTACACACCCAGAAAACCATAGCAAAGAGTAGGTAACTAACAAGAGGAGACACCCGGCGGAATTCCTTTTATGTTTGCAATCCGCTCCCATTGACCTCGGACCTTTAAATTTGGGTGTGCAGTAGTTGCCAGATGTCTCGCAATACCTGAGTTAGTGGGAAAAAGCAATGTTGCCATTTCCGTTTTTCAGTAATACCCTTACTTTTAATATGGCTTAAACGGTATGTATCCTGAAGGGATTGAAAATAAATAAATAATTTAAGTAAATTCTGTTTCATTACTCTATTCATATAGAGAATCGTTCATACGATTGCACAACAGTTGTGATTTTTAAAGATCTGACCGTCAAAAAGTGCCAAACTAGGAAAATTTGGAGTTAAAATACCAAATTTTTTTGGGTCATGAATATTTTAGTGACAAGGAATATGGGTCCTGAAACTTATCCTGTGATTTGTCTCTTCCAAATGTTTGCCAAAAACTGGCCCATAAGTTGAACCAAATGCATCAAACAACAAAAAAAACTGTTTATTACTGTTTACTGACGTTTTCGCGACGTCTGTGACGTTTCTCAAAGTATAAATTATAATACCTATCTCTGACAATCTCTTTTAAATGTTTGTCTATTAGCTGTCAGAGCACAGTTCCCTTATGTTTTACGCATGTTATTCAATGTATGGCCAGTTTGTTGCAATAAAAGGCAACAAGGAACTAAAACACATATTAAGGAGGTGATAGCATATTTTAACAAGCAGAACAAATTAATGAAATAAAAGTTTTTAAAAACACAATGATACAAATCGAAATCACAAACAAAACGCAATACGAAATCAAACGCAATGGCGGAGTGCGGACGGCGGTTGGTCTTGGTTTGGCGTGGAACGTGGAATCGATGCGCCGTTGCCAATTGTTGTAGGTCTATCGTAAAACTCTTTAGGTCCATTACATTGTGTATTTTTTATTATATTTACTTCAGGAGAATTAGCAGATATGATATTAAGTAAAGATATCAGTAAATTTTTGTATTAATATATCACCGAACGAAAACGGATCTTACCGAATATTAAAATAAAAACAATATTGTAATGTGGTATGTTCCAATGGTGAAACGAAATCTTTTTTCTTTTTTTTTAAATTCTGTGTCATCGGCATCGACTGCTTTGGTCATTAGCTTCAAATCTTTTTTCTGTCATAAAGTTATAATATTGACGTGGTATAATGACATAATAAAATATTAACCATCAACCAATTTAGATAGGTACCTAGGTACCTACTTATTTTGGTCAATAAATTAGTTAAAATATATCTAAATTATCAATATTGCGACGAAGTGTTTCTACTTTCTATCAATCTCCCAAATAATGACGTCGCAGGAAATGCGAATACAAATCTCAATGTGGCAACGCTTGACACCGAACTAGCTCGGGTCAGCTCGGGCGAATTCGAGTCCCTTTAAATTTGGGTGTAGCTCTATCTCTGTCTAATTTTATTCGCTCTGTCTGACTGTCTCCTCTTGTTAGTTACCTACTCTTTGACCATAGTATATTAGAGGCAAAAGAAAATCGAACAAACAGCTCAAGCTCAATCAATCACATGTCCTTCCTCTTCTTTTTCCTCCAATATTTGTATAATCGTTTCTGCTACATGTATTCTGCTACATAAGCATAGAGCAGTACTCATCCATTCTTATATTTTCAATATTTGAATCCATTTTAATGTCCTTTCAGTTTCACTACAAAATATTTTCACAAAGTCAAAACAGCCTCAGGGCTCAGATGGTAACAACTGTGACTGAAACTACTCACTCTGACTCTGAGAAAACAGCACAGGTTATGTGATATGTCAAAATTGTCAAAAAAAGATCTTTGCCGTTTCGTAAATATTCCAACCTCCCTAACATCTGGAATCACGTGACTATCCTCGAAAATTCGTCTGCTCACTCGATAGATGGGATTTTGGAAGGTAGTAATTATCTCAAAATCGAGAATTTTCACTCCTACGGTATAGCAAGTGATAAAACTTCTCGATAGCAGGACTTTAGCTTTCACGGACATAATAGACATCTCCGCCACTGATTGGTGGAAGCCGTCACCGTCTCCGTCTGATGCCTTCGTTAACGCCAGCTGACTAATGGCGGAAGCATTAGCGCTCTATCGACGACCGCACTCGCTTGGAGTTCATCTAATAATGGTCACTTTTCCGGACCAGCCTAGTCCCATTATTTTATTGTCGTTTACGGCTAGTTTTACAGTAATTAAGCAGCGCCATCTGCGAAATGCCGACCGGCCTGTTAATGGCCGCTTTATCGTCTGTGTAGAAGAGCTGAGGAGCTGCTCCCATTCCGGAGTCTAACACGTACCAGATAGGCAGATGCTTGTTTCTGTTAATGGCGATAGATAGTACCGACATTATAGTACTTCCGATGCGGCTTCGCTCGCTCCCAGGAGGTGTCTGAGCACGAACCACGGCTGTCGTGCCACAGAAGGTTTATTGCTCAGATACCGGTTATCTGAGGAATTATCATTATGTTTTCATTTTTTGTCAAATTTGGTATTGAGTTGAATTTGTGATTCTTCGGTTTTTAGGTTGGCGTCGTTTAGCGTTAAGGCTTGACGTTTCGCCACAACGAGTGGATGGCATCTTCAGAAGCTATTTCACTTCGGCGACTTCCAAAGTACTGACGGCTGGAGGATCTGCACCTGCATGTATACCTGTCAACGGTGACGTGGCCCAATCAAGTAACGTTGGTAGCCCCGTCCCCTTGTGATATGGCAGTATCTTCAGTTCCTTTAGGATGGGTTCCCATGTCCGGTTGACTTTCTCTATTTCTTCTCAAAGTCAACCGGACATGGGTACCCATCCTAAAGGACCTGAAGACACGTACTGCCATATCACAAGGGGCGGGGCTACCAACGTTACTTTTTGGGCCACGTCACTGTTGACAGGTATAAATGCAGGTGCAGATCCTCCAGCCGTCAGTACTGTTGGAAGTCGCCGAAGTGAAATAGCTTCTGAAGATGCCATCCAGTCGTGGTGGCGAAACGTCAAGCCTGGACGCTAAACGACGCCGGCGTAAAAACCCAAGAACCACAAATTCGTTGGACGATGGCCGCGAAAGCCTTACACAGTATTGAGTTACTTCTCCGGTTGAGTACAGCTACCAAACCCTATTGGATGGACATGATGTCCCTGCTGGCCGTAGTGACGTGCATCCTTATAAGCTACGAAAACATCACATTTCAAAAAATATATATATTTTTGAAATAGGAAACATTTTGTTCAACGCGTCCACTGCCCCATAAATAAAATATATAGACTGATGCATTCTTCATTGGTTTTTGTGTAAAAGATTCATACAACGTGTCCCAGGATGAATTCTGGAAAAAGAAATTGCACTTAGGTTTTAGAATGTAAAGTTAGATTTAAAAAAAATATACTTAAATTCATCAGGGTTTGAAGTTTTGATGCAAAGATAATTGAAATGTGGGTGGCTCGTCTTGATGAAGGTGAATCTGAAAATGAATCTTACATTACATATTTTACAGCTATACAGGGTGTCCAGTTAGTGTGTGATTCTTCGATATCTCGCAAGTTATACCTGATAGAAGAAAATGTCAAGTACAAAAGTATTTGGTTGCTTAAGGCACATATTCTAAAAATATTTTGAAATATACGGGGTGTTGCGGGAAAGGAGGGTAGTGATCAACTTGATTTTTTTATATAGAACTGTAAGTTTTTCTTAAATTCTTCTAGTGTCCATCATTGATCTCTATTCAACCCTAAAATATTTTTGGGATCGATTGCGACGTTGCCAAGTTATAATTTATTTTCTATTAATTTCCGGATTTGCTAGGTCGCAAGTAATACGTCCAAATTGATATAATCCTTTAACTTTTCTCAATAAACCATGTTCGCATTATGTACAAATAAGATACTTCCGTCATTAAGGCGGCCTTACACTACTATTTCGCAATTTATTAAGGACATCTCAACTTTTTAGCTATTACGGTGTCAGCAATCATTCCAAGATGTTTTTGGGATTCGTCCATTGACAAGGTGAATGTCCGTTCTTTGTCACCTGAAACCAACAAATAAAAATATCTGGTATACAAAATAGATTATAAAGCTAGCCACGCCTTAATGTAGAAACAGCGAACATAAAAAGTACGCAACTAAAGGGTAGAGTAAAATTCATACACAGCGAATGTGTTTGAGAATCAGTACATATTGTAAACTGGAATCAAGTATAAATAAAATATGTGCTACACAAAGATGAAAACAATTATGAATAAGATAAAACGAAAGCAACATAGCTGAAATTTGAATCATAATTGTATTCATAAGATGTCATCAGACTGTGAACCAGTCTGGTTGGATATACTATAGTACTCAAAGAAATGTTAAGCCAGGTGGAGTCTGAAACCGAAGAACTTTTGGTAGTTCAACTTGCAGGACCAAGAAAAGTATTCGCTGCTGAAGAAACGAATGTCACTTTTCTCTTAGGTTGAGTGAAGAGTCTTTTAATATCTACTATTAGACCTCGTTGCACCCGTCATCTAGAAATGCAGTACATACAACGTGAGGTTTTAGTACCGGCTCGGTCGATAACTCCACTACTGTAGAAGATAGCGAAAAAAGTTGTACATAAAAGTTGTAGCCACATATATGTTCCTGGCTCAGAAAATTTTTAGATTTATACAGGGTGATCTATAACTACGTGGTGATGCAAACACGTATATTTTTAAATGAGACACCCTATATGTTATCCCATTTTTAGATTCTAATAATTTCTCTTCTCACAATACAAGGTAATATAACATAATATAGGGTATTTCAAAAGTTATGACCATTTTTACATCCAAATCGCTGTCATACGCTGTTAAATACTAGCTTTGTCACGGTACAAAATTTTATAATTCAAAAATACTATTATCCAAGAGTGTTGTTAAAAATACAAGGTAAAAACGATGCCTTGAAGTGTTAGAACAGAGAGAATTTCAATCTTATGTAAGATAAACAACTAAATATCCAGCCGATATTATTTTCTAACCAGTTTGATGAGCTTCACGATAATTTAGGAGGTCCGATACGTTAAAATAAGATCCAAAGTTGTATAATGTTACTTCTACTGATTGTCTTTTTATTGATTGATATAATTGATTTATTTCATTAATTCATTTGAGAACTTGGTACCAGACAATTCACTCAAACTTTCATACACACATTTATACCATTAATGGTATGACAGTTCAACTCTTGAATGTCTGCGATGTGAAAACAAGTAACAATCTCGAAATACGTCGCGAGTTGACCCTTCGTGCTGAACTAGTACTTTGCGAGTTGACCCCTAGTATCAGAGTGAGGTATTTCGTCAGTTAACCCTTAATACCAAAGACCCAAGTGCTGCTCGAGTTTTGTTATAAGGTTTTTGTATATCTACACAGTAAATTATTTCATGTATTCTTTTGGAGAGGTATTTCGCGAGTTGACCCTTAATACCCATGACTCGAGAGATGCTTGATTTACGTTCTGTGTGATCTGGATGACTACACAATTTGTATGGTATCCTGTATATTATTTCATCTACCCATTTGGTATTTGAAGAGTTATTTGTTTTACCCTACCATTAAAATTTATTCTTCTTCACTGAATTGGTCACTCAGGTATCTTTTTATTAAATTTCCAGGTGTGTCACCTCGAACGTTTTTCCTGATACAGGCCCAACTGTCTGTTGATGTTAAATTAGGTAGTTCTTGTGAGTTATTGTTTAAATATTTCATTGTGATCTTACTTAGTTTATTTTGATCATTTGTTTATAGATTAAATGCTTCAAAACACGTCCAGGATAATCATTAACTCGTTTTTATCTCCAACAGCTTAACTTTCTAAACAGTCAGTTCGCTTTGAAAACGTAATCTAGATTTAAAATGCAACTGGTAATAAACAACTACCTCGTTGCATGTCCTTTTTGCAGCTCCTAAATCATCAACAATTTAAACAAACCATGTACCGGCATAAATCAACGCCGGCGTCCAGTTCTAAACCGACCGAACACACGGCATGGCAGCAACAATAGTGAACGTTTAGAACGATTACATTATTCCTGGCAAGCTGGTGAGAACCGTGCACAGCGCATTGCAATAGTTCACATTTTGGACCGTGACGTCTATTAAAACGCAAATGGTGCCCAATAACCACGAAATCAGTTTGAAATGACCAATTCCGCACTACCGACGATCCTACTCGTTTATATTAACGCTAAAGCGGACAGATATACAGGTTTTGCACGTTCAGCTGTAACTACCATTGACGTACAAGGGAATTAGATAGGCCAAGTACCCCAATAATGATAGAATTTGACTTCAAAGGGTTCGGACTTACCTAGTCTACGCAGTGGAAGGGTTTTTATCAAAAACAACCAATGTCATATTTTAACACTGTTAATAGAAACGTCATATGTATTAGCCGAAAATATTATTAAGACATATACTCGCAACCACAGAGTTAACACCTCTAGAGGGAGCCTAATTCGAATATTGGCCAGCCAACATCTATAGCGCTATTGCCGCTCTTCTTCGTCCGCTTAAGGACCTTCCAGGCTCTTCAAAATCTGGAAGTTTCCGCAGTTTGAACACATGTTCCTCAAAGTATTTAAGTGGGTATTTAACTATACATTCCAATAGGCTTGCAATGTAACTGATTTACGTGAAGATAATTTGTATTGATTTAACGAAATCTCAAAAATGGTAAATTTCATAGCGGAATGTCGCAATAACTTCTAATATGTCGTAAATCTGGCAACCTACAATCGGCGTTCCCCTTAAGCTGTCATGTGGCTGTCATTGTAGTTGTCAAGTTGTGGTTATTGCGTGTGTTGAGATTTTTTTAGTTTTAGTGTATATTTGAGTGACTTTGTGACGATTTGTGGTGTGAATTAAATTATTTATGAACAATATTGTCATAATTGCATGATGGGGCGAAATAAAAAGTGCATAGTTTGCTGCAATAGCGACAAATCGGTGAACACCACTTATCATAGGTTAGTATAAGTTTTGTTTTGGTTTTCAGTAGCGTAAAATATGGGGATAACTGGGAACAAAAGTAACTTCACTTCTGTTTCAGGAACAATAATGCTTGTCTAATGTATATTATGTGCATCTATGTAGGTTTCCCCCGAATATAGGGATGAGAAACAAGTGGCTTGATGCATTACAGCTTAAAGGTGAAATTGGGGTGGGTGGGGGTGTTGTGAAACTCAGAAATGTGTTGGATTCCTAAAGGATGGCCATTCGCCTGTGAAATAAAGACCTAGCGGCATAATTTCTTTTTCTAGGCCCATCGGTACATTGCCTTGCGTTTTACAGAAACGGGACTTGTATGTATACATAACATGTATGCGAGTATTGCTTTACATATTTCTGTATTGTGTAACGAGAAAATCGTTAAATTGATTTTATCGAAATTTTGACATAATATTATTCCGTAGCGAGAGTGGAAAATACGTATGGCTTTTAGAAGTCGTCTCAGGGGCGCCGTAACAATAATAAAAAACTAAAAATATAAAAACAGCTCAAACTTCGTTTTTATGCGTTTTAGGGGGTCCTGACCATTTTTAACTTTTTTTGGGTGGGTGAATTTGGAGTGGTTGGGGGTAGGGGTTGTAAAACAGAACATTTTTTGTACTCATAATAGGCGGTCTATTGACCTGTGAAAGAAAGACCTAGGGACATAATTTACTTTTTTATGTCCATCCGAGCATCATAATAAGTGTAACTCTATAAGTATAGCTAAATACTAATACAGCTTATTGTATCAGTTAGTAACATCACAGTAATAATTGAATCTATTAATGAACATCCAATTTTAAAATAAATTCGTACACCACTGGTAATGCCCTCAAGCTGTCAAAATTTCCGTTACATGTTGGCTGGTCAGCGACCTGTGCATTTTGTTGTTTACATTCCCTCTAGAGATGTTAACTCTGTGCTCCCAACTGGATAAAGTGAACCCAAAGTTACAGTGTTTTAGCATAAATAGCCATTGTGACTGTCGCTTATATCAAGAACAACCAAAGTCGTTAGACATTGGTAGGTTATGCCAGTAAACTCTAGTCAGTTTCGCTTCTGTTGCTATTACTAATAGAACGTTGTTCCGATATTGCAGTGATGGATGCGAGTGAAGTAAAACAGTAGAAAGTAATTCTGATCCTAGTTTATTTTTGTAGGAGGGGTTTCTCGAATTTTGGGATAAAGCAATACAAGAGATGTTACTCAAAGAGCCAACGTTTCGGGGCTTATTTTACGCCTTCTTTAGGGCTAAAATTTATATGAATACGAAACAATGTCTAGCTAAGTAAAAATATAAATTGACCAAATAAAAAATATAAAAAAATGGAGTCAAGTTGATTGACTCAGTACTTCCCACACATTACGGTGATACCAGTTTATTATTTTCCCATGGCATAAAGATTTAGTCTGAGATCCCCTTGCAACAAAATTGTCGCCAGTACCCCCCCCCCCCCCCCAAATTATTGTCATAATTTGGGAAAATAATTTATAACTTGGCAACGTCGGAAACGCGAAAAAAATATTACAAGGCGAGATAGAGTATTTGTAGATATTTCGATTTAAAATAAAAAAGGCAGGGTGTTACATTTAAAAAAACAAAGTAAAACGACCTTTAAGTTGCCGGAATTTAAAATTCTGCCAAAAACACCCTGTAGATACAAATTGCTGGTAGCATCCAGAATAATATCCGCTTAATATTCTAGTAACTAGCTCTGTAATATTATTGAGAAAAGTTAAAGGAATATATCAATTTGAACGTATTACTTGCGACCCTGCAAATGCGGAAATTAATAGAGAATAAATTATTACTTGGCAACGTCACAACCGATTCTAAAAATATTTTAGGGTTGAATAGAGACCAATGATGGACACTAGAAGAACTTGAGAGAAAGTTATAGCGCCATATAAAAAATCAAGTTGATCTCTATCCTACTTTCCCGCAACACCCTGTATATTTCAAAATATTTCTAGGATATGCATCTCAAGTAACCAAATAACTTTTGTATTTGAGATTTTCTTCTATCAGCTATACCTTGCGAGATATCGAAGAATTACACACTAAATTTAATGGACAGCCTGTATACATCGGAAAAAATTCTGTCCCTTAGTTCCTGTAATAGGCATAAGGCAATGTTCGGATAGACCTAAAAAAGTTATTTATGTCGCTAGGTCTTCCTTCATAGGTCAGTGGGTAGTCTATTATGAATACAACAAATTTTTCAATTTTACAACCCCCCAACCCCCAACCACTCCAATTTCACCCCCACCAAAAAAAAGGAGAAAATGATCAGGGACCCCTAAAACGCCTAAAAACGAAGTTTCAGCAATATTTAATTTTTTTTGTTTTTTGCTAATTACTCCGCCGCCTATGCACCGATTTTCAAAATTATACGAACATTACCTACTACGACCCCACAGCATACCGCTGCCCAAATTTCATCACAATCCATGCAGCGGTTACTGAGATTATGACGTTAGAAAAACGCCAACAGACAGACAGACAGACAGACCGACCGACAGACCGATAGACCGAAAGAAATGAGACGTGGATTTTCGTTATGTAGATATCATAACATGCCCAAAAAGCGTATTATCTCGAAATCGAAAATTTTCGCGATCACAATACTCCCCTCACCTATCGGTGTGGGAAGTAAAACATAAAATATAAAAATAGCTTTTTTGGGCAGAGATGATATCGATGTGGTCGGAGATTGCGGAGTTGTAAAACCGAAAAATTTGCTATATTCAGAATAGGCCTCGGAATAGGCTATCCATTGGCATGTGAAAGAAAGACTAGCGACATGACGCACTTTTTTTGCAGGCGAGTGGGCGATGATTTGGTTGCAATGGGATCTCAGAGTATAGCTACTTGCTATCGGAAAATAATGTAATGTGTGCGAAGTAATAAGTTAATCAAATTGACATACTTTTTTTAAAATTTGTAATAGATCACGATTCGAGATTGTTTTTCCTACTTAGAGCGACTTAGATATGGTTTCTAGGCGTTGCGTGTAGCAATTCCCAAATTGAATTGATTCTCAAGTTACTTGACTTGACTTGGAATCAAGTGAGAGGTATAGTTGAACTGAAATAGTTATAATTTCAAGAATTTGAAAAATCAAGCAATACGTCACAACTACTTGATTTCTGTCAATACTGTCTGTCTACTGAAATTATATTAATTTTAATTCTTAATTTGATATCTTCGCGCATCGCGAGGTAATATAACAGTATAAAACAAAAAAAAACTATGAAACTATTTTTTTTAACCATGGATTATAATGATTTTTAAAGGTTTAATTATGTTTGTCTTCACCTGTAAAGCTAGGTCGCTCAAAATAAGCCTTTAATATGACTATTGCCATTTGTTATTTAAGATTTGAGACTCACAGAGCTTCTAACAGTATTGTCGCCTAACCGATTTCGGGTTTTTGTAACAGTAAGGGCTTTTCTGGAAAACTGTCTTTCAACAGAAGCAGAAGACGTTGGTGTGACCAAAAAATATCTGACCATTGCGGCTAAGACGTTTTCCTGTCACAATATAAGGTGCATACTGTTTATTTTTCAGTCGTCTAATTAATTTGTGGTTCTTGGGTTTTTAGGCCGGCGTCGTTTAGCGTTAAAGCTTCACGTTTCGCCACCACGAGTGGATGGCATCTTCAGAAGCTATTTCACTTCGGCGACTTCCAAAATACTGTATTTTGGAAGCTTTAACGCTAAACGACGCCGGCCTAAAAACCCAAGAACCACAAATTCATTGGACGATGGCCGCGAAAGCCTTACACAGTATATTTCAGTCGTCTTCTTTTTATGTGTTATCCCCGAGCATATGTAGTCTATAATCCTGTTCTTTTGCTCTGTCGTGTCTTTTTTTTGGAATGGATTCCTGGGCTGGTAGGAACTAGTCTTATGTACTTTCATGGCTTTTATCTAACACGTATTTTGACTCTTCTACAAAACGACTCTAACTCCGTACTGAAAAATCACTTATTACTTTTTACAGTTTAGTTTTGGCAATTAGAGTCACTTTTGTTAGGAATCGAACCGCCGCACTACCATTAGATGCGAGGATAACCAATTTTTTGCAGGATGTGTGGTGCGGTAGGATGCATTCAAGTAATGACAAGCAGCTTCAAACTACTTGATCATCAGGTCACGATTGAAAATCAATTCAAATCAAGTAGTGAGTTTCTGAAATACTTTGCTTTCTAGACAAGTCAAATAATTTATTTACAAAAACATCAAACTACTTGACTTGATGAATCGCTAGTTACGCTGTCTGCAATGAATGGAGGATTTGCCACCAGCACCAGTTCCCACATAGCACTGGATGATATGAGAATATTCTGTTCACATTCACTACGGATATTATGAATATTCTGAGAAAATTCCATGGATAATTAGAATATTTACAGAATATTCTGTAAACTTTCGAACAGGGAAAAACACCCTATATTCCTAGAATATTCCGGCGAATATTCCGCACGTATATTACACGATCAATCGTGGTAGAATGTTTTTGAACATTCTAGGAACATTTTGTCTAAATTACCTCATATACGAAACATTTTTAGGGAATTATGGATACTGTTCCAAAAATAATGGCACCTACTAGTGGCAGATGGTTACAAAAGTTAAGTGGTTAGACATCTCAGTCTAGATGCCTAAATAATGTGTAAAAATGTAAACTTGTTGCATTTAACCTCAAAATTCTACTCACATTATATAATGAACCATACGCCACAGTAGGTGACCATAATTTGGAACACTGTCACACACTTTATAACAACCAGCAACTTTATTGTACAGAATTGGGTATAAATGCAGGCCTTTCAGGAATAAAACTCGTGAATTCGTGAATTGCTAAAATGCCGACATCCACATGTTGAAACAGAATGATAGAACAAGCGAAGAATAGAGTGACAACCAGACAAGATTGACAACTGACGACACCATGGTGACCATACAGCATAAGATGCTCTCACTTTATCGTCGGTGGATGCCGTATTTGTATTGCTGGCGATGGCTAATGGCTAATAAACTTTTGAAAATGGCACATAATACTTATTAGGTACATTTAGGATGAACGCAAAACGAATGAAGGATTTTTAATTCACTTCAACGTGCAAATATAAATTACTAATACGTCATATGGAATATTTGCCTACATACAGATATTTCTATTACAAATATTACTAAATGTTTGTCAGAAAATAGCTACATCTTGTTCTTAGTAGATTATTAAAATAATATTCTATGAAGAATATTACTGGTATAGTCTGATAATTCAGACATTAAACGAATAATCACTGATTACCCTGAATATTCATATTCTATGATTCTACTGAATATTCATGGAACATATAGGAGATTTAAAGAATATTCATAGAATATCCAGTGCTATGTGGGTTGGTAACATACTGGGCTGATAAAACACAACGAAAGCGATGTTTCCCATCACTTTTCCCTATTCTTCGAAGAGATTTCCCGAAGGTCCTTTTATCTCCAGAAAAGTGGGAAAGCACATTCTGTGCGTAAAATCTGTTCGGGCTATTCAGTTGCATTGTACACCTGGACAATATTGTCGACTTTTGGATCCGATTTGTCAGATTGTTCTGTGGGTGGTGGGTCACGACGACTGATCCTTTTTCTATATGGGGCGCTGTAGACCGCGCGAACTACCCCCCTTCACCCTTATTCTCCAGCAAAAACTTGCCTGGTCTGCTGAGTTTTGGACGATATAATCCGCTTTTCGGTCGAGCGTAATGACGAAAATAACACATGTGTCCTGCCTATAAGGGTGTCTTACTGTCAGCGCAACAATTGACTGAAAAAAGCACATTTCAACCCCCTAATCGTATTATAGGAAGGGCATTAGGAATTTTAGGTATCGGGGTGTTGGGAGAGGATGTTAATTGTTCGGTGTATTGTACATTTGACATGAGAAGTAGGAAATCCTGTTTATTCGATACGTGGTAGTACCTGATGCGATTAGTACCGTAGTGTTGGTGTGGGAAGAGGAACTGTGGTGTTCCAATACACCTGTTGGGGTGCAGGAAATGCTAAGCATCAGTGCCGGCCAGTGGGGGCATACACATAATATAGAAAAAAATACTGTTGTGTTTCCAATTAATTGTTAGTATTTCGATGTTTTTTTATCGCTTTAAATATATTTACAGTTGTTTCAAATCCATGTCATTGGAAGAATTCAGTCCTTACATTCGAAGTAATTACAGATACGACAATAAATTCAAAATAACTTTATATTTGTTCTAACGATATGTATAATTCTTCTAATACCAGTATTGACATACATATAATGTAATCAAAGCATCCTTTTGTTTTCGAAATTTACCCTATGCATTATTTAAGCAAAGCATACAATCTATTCGATACAAAAATTATTACTGCGACAGCAGTTCGTGATAATTCGTCTGATAAAAATTAATTTTGTTTCAAAAGGTAATTATTACGCGAAAAATAACCCATGCCTTCAAAACATTATCTACGCTGTTAAAGAAATTGGTAAGTAATATTCGTAACAGCAACATCATATTTCGAATTCAATGGCCCTTGTTGTTCGCTGAACTATAATCAGTATTCGGCGACACTGATGTTGCGATTCAATGAACGAAACTAACCTCTTTAGAGCAGCCGCCGTACCCTGGTATGTATGCTTTGCTTTTTCATCTGCTTATCTATATCTGTATGGTTTATATCAACATTTTGCAAGTAGTGCCAACTTCAAAAATTGAGTATCTGTGCAGGAAAGTGGAGTAACTCCGACAGACCGCATCGTAGCAAACTCTCTTTCATTGCCGAGGGAGTTGCCATGTCCTGAAGATGATTAATTACTGTAGAAACCTCTGACACTCCTGACTGACAGCAATGACTTATTGCGGCGGCGAGAACGTTCCATTCCTCTCCAGTCCCTCCTTTCCAACAGTAGCGATGGGTGCAAACAAGTGTAAGTGGAATAGTATTCGAGTCTTGTTTATATTTGCAGTGGTTTTGAATGTAATATGAAATGGAAACTATGTCGGCCACGTCTCAGTACATCAAATACTAGAAGAACTCAGTATCACCCTTACAACAGATTATGAAAGTTGAGCCAAACGTGAGAATCTGAGTATCATAACATATGAGAGAAGTAAGATGAACATGTATGGAAGAAGATGTGTCAATTACAAAAAATAACATTAGAGTCTTCCATAGGAAGTTTGGCTAGTTTAGTTCACTTCTTGTAAATACATTTATTGTACAAAAAGTGGGAATGCAAGAATTCTGTCAGGGGGAAGTACTGAGGACTGGACTGGACTACTTACTTGATTCGAACTTCTCGTAGTTCTTGATTAAAGTCGTCTCTCGCATAACATTTCGTGAACACTGTAAACCATGGATAGGTATTGATATCTAGTAATATTAGACTTGCATAGAAAATATTACTGAAAGACCATTGCAGAAATGTATTGGTGGTGTTATTGCAATTTTTGTTATAAAGATGTCACTGGGATGCGATAATTCAATGACTGATTTATTTTTGGAAAATGTAGTTTTCTTATAGATAACAGACTCGTGATAATGGTTTAAATTTGCTAAGCTGAAGGATCGTGAAGTGCGAATTGTTTTAATTGAAATGAAGATTTAATATCCAACATGGTGACTAATATAGTAACCACGCCGATTTACTCTTGAGACCTAGAGACCTTCTTTCACCTTGTATAATGATGTTCGGAACTCTTCAGTTCTTGACCAAAGTGTGTTGCCCTGGTCACGAGTCACGGTCACGAGTGCGGACGGTTTGATTTTTATCTGTTTACAAAAAGGGTGCCTTCATCGGCACCTGTCACTCGCGCACCGGAAGAAAATTAAGCTTTGTTATTCCTAATGACCGCATCTTGCGAACTTTCATCTGTCTTTTCACGACTTGCGGTAGCTACAGTACTTCTTAGATTATTTAAATGACTATTCGGCTTCTGTAGGTATATAAAACTACCCTTAATGAAAATATTTCAGTACTTTGCAATCCTTAGTTGCTGTTTGTGAGTATTATTTGTGTTCTTCTTTTTCATCATGGAGACTATGTTAAGTGTGAAAGGAAAGAAATTAATAGTCCTTTGAAGAGTATACGTTTTGAAGAGGTAAAGAAACCACCCGTGGTGTAGCCTACAGATGCGCTAGAAGAGGATGCATAGCATCTTTGCTGATGATGGATCAATCGGAAGAGATTGTTCTTAAAAGAAATGATGAGCACAACCACGATGCTCCCACAAAACAAGCTGTGAAGGTAAATTTCTCGGACCTTTTTTTAGATCGTCAAGAAATCGATCAAATTTGCGACAAATTAGAACACGTTCTGATTAATTAAAATTTTTTGGGGTATTATAAAGACATTTCGGTCTGCTGATAATACCAACTTCCTTATTTGCATCTGTTGTAGTGATCAGATTAACTTATATAATAATATAAGAAAGTAATTCATTTCTGTCAAGTCAAAAGTAACGATACCTCTGACTGGAGTTCTACAAATTCTTCAGTAACTATTAGCAAGATCGCAAAAAATGACGAATGAATTAAAATCGGTTAAAATTATATCATCTGGTGATCGAAATATTTTGCGCGCTTCTGACCGGTGGGGTTAGGACCAATCTGACCGCGGCGCGCTAGTGTCCTATGGCTCTGTGTCTTGCCCATTGACCTCAAATTATTCAGGAAATGGAGCTTTGACTTGATCGAAAGTGATAAAAAAAAGTAGGAAAGAATTTACTTGAGTAAATCCAAACATCGATCTCACTGCGGAACCGGAAGTGATATTGACAAAACCGGACTTTTCCAGGACTTGATTTTTCATGCTGATTCCGAACCTGTATATTTAGTTTTTCTCTAGCACCTGTAGTTTTGGCTATCTTTTGTATACGGACAGACGGACGGACGGACGGACAGACTGAGCCATTTTCGAACACCCACGTCCGAACATCATTTCTTGCCTAAAGAGGAGTACCCTCAATATATCATATTCTATTGGTGCCTTCAGATTGTCCCTACCAGAAGGTTGTGACGTTGATATTACTTTATTTGGTAGAAACCTGAGATGCTCTGTTCAACAACTAAAGGGCGGATACTGTTATCCGAAAATAACAAAACTGACGAGAAGCGACAGCACAATTTCAATCCGGTATGCGCATGCACCAAATATGCTGTTTTATATTCAGTTGCTTATTACACTCCGGTGTTAGGCACGAATCTCTGGTGTCAATATTCTTGTCATGTCACGTTCTCATTCTACAATATTGTCAGCAGCAGAATATGCTGTTTCAACATCGCTACTCTTTAGTTTTGCTAATCTCGGCTATTGTTCTACATTTTTATCATTTCTAAGCAACAAGGCAGCGGATTGAAACAACAAAACTGTGATAATCAAGACACCTCTCATACGAGATGTCAACACGCTCATCATTCTGTTTAAAAATTTGGTGGTCAACAGTGGGGTTTCCAATTCGGCATCCCGTGATCCCGAAGTCCCTGAGAAGTTTTGGTCCCAAAAATCCCAGGATTAATAAAACCGCATCCCGATAAACTGTTTTTTTTAAATGATTACAATTGCGTCTGCTTTGTTCCTTTTTTTTGTCCGCGTCTTACCTTCTCTTCCCGAGCCCCCAACAGTGGCAACCAAATAGAAAGCTTCTGCAACACACAGAGAAAGGTCTGTCGTTTTGTCAAAGACTTATGCTTCGATTCAATGGGACGTTACGCTCAGCATTCCTCAAATACAGCGATGTTTTAACCAATGGGAACTGTATGGTTGGTAACGAATTATATAGTATTGTCGATTCAACTACAACATGTCACTGGATTGCAATGAATGATTCAACCGCAGCCTGTCGTTGAATCGAATCTGTGTTTGGTAGTTGATTCTAAACTACTTTCTTTTCCTTGGACTAACACATTTTATTGCGAGGACAGCTGATCGATTCGTTTGGATGTTTAATGGTGTGATTTTGTATGAAGTTATAAGGAGCATGATATAAGAATTAGGCATAAGCCTGCACCACTTGTTGCATTTTTACCTGAGACATAACTGTCTGACTAATCTAAATACCTACATTCAAATGTGGGTGTTAGCTCTTCTAAGCCCCAATTTCTCAGTAGGTCCTCCATTTAGTATATAACTGGACACATTTAAATCACACAATTGCTGATGTAAAAAGCAAAAACACGAGATGACACAACACGGCTAACACCGAAACAGCACAACAAAACACAGCGAAACAACTTCGTCCATGTTGGCAGGTTGGCGCCGATAATAACACCAAGACGATCCCTCTGTTCTTTCTTTTTACGTTCATTGAATCGGGACATCAGTCCCGCCGAATAGTGATTATAGCTCAGCGAGCAACAAGGGCCATTGAATTCGATATATGCTGTTGGTGTTATGAATACTACTTACCAATTTCTTTCACAGCATACACAGTGTTTTGAAAACATGGGTTATTGTTCGCATAATAGTTACCTTTTGAAACAAAATTGATTTTTATCGGATGAATTATCACGAACTGCTGTTGCAGTAATAATTTTTGTACATCGAATAGATTGTATGCTTTGCTTAAATGAAATATAGGGTAAACAAAAGGATGTTTTGATTGCACTATTGTCAATGCTGGTATTAGAAGGATTATACATATCGTGAGAACGAATATAAAGTTATTTTGATTTATTGGCGTACCTGTGATTATTTCGAATATAAGGATTAAATTCTTTCAATGACATGGATTTGAAACAACTGTAAAATATATTTAGAGTGATGAAAAGAACATTCAAGTACTAACAATTAATTGGAAACGCAACACTATTTTTTTTGTGCATCTGCGTTCGGGTATGGAAGCTGGAAGAGCTATTTCTTCAGCGGTTTCATTTGCGGACAAGCATGGATCGCGTTTAAAAGACTTGACTAACTTTATGGTGATTTAAGGTCATATTGTATTATTACTAAACCTATCGCAGGTGTTTAAAAATATTCTAATTGCACATTTAAATTAAACTTCACTTTCTATCCAGATTTTTATCCCGGAAAATAGGATCCCGATCCTAAAAATTGGAAGCATTGGTCAAAAACCACTTCCAAGGGGGATACCATTTCTTTGATCATTTCTAAACAATCGTGTAGTAAATTTTAAGACAAGGCTATCTTCAATGGACAATCAACATTTTGTTCAACAAGGGATCAATCCATTTAAAAAAATTTCAACAGCCTATGAGAAAGTAGAGTGACAGATATCACAAGCATGACACCACTTCTTTTGGTAAAATGGATCATTTACTTTCGGAATGTTATCTTTCTATCAACAACATTTTATAGTGCCGAATTTTGAGATTATTTTAGACAAATATCATCCGATAATAGTTTGATTCTGAACAACTTTTAAACTACAATACCTACATACTATTGGTTTACTAACTCCGCTCACAATAGTTTGGTATAAGATTCAGAAGCTTGCTGATCTCTGCCCATCCCCAGAATGTCCTCCCTTCCCCTGCCTTACCCCCATCTTCCTGTTCCGTCGTCTCACGCGGAGTCGGTGGTGTTGGCAATCTTCTGAGTAACCATTGTTTCTGGTCGTATTGTGTTCAGTTCTTAAGGCGAATTTAATGCTAATGCAATTGGGTTTTTATATATACGAAGGAGGACGAAATCCCTGTGTCGACGGTTACCCGCGGCGGCGGGATATGGTGCGGTTTAACCAATGGCGTAGCATACAGGCTTCAGAAGTGGGATACTTTTTTTTACCTATTGCGGCTTAGAGCAATTGAGGAGCATTCACGCAAAAGTCAACATGTTCACTTTTAACAACTGTTCAGGAAACGCAATTTTTTAATAATACCTTTAATAATTATTTATTTGAATCAGTTTTGCATGATAAATAGTAGCTTAATTTGTTCATATTTTGAGCATGAATCCATATTTCTCAAGAAAGGTGGTTTCATTTTGAAACACATTTTGTTTTGGACTTGTACACTTTTGAAAGAACGATACGTATTTTTTGAGTTTTGCATGGATTGCATCTTGGACTTGTTCAGTTTTGAATGAAAAGCTTTAAAATTTTGATTCTAGGTGGAAGACACAATAAAAATACTTCGTATAAACTATTTTGTATCATTTTGTAATTTGTATTTAACAGTAAAAACTAAAAAGTCTAAATATGAACTGCCGGTGTCTCTTCTATCAAGCAATCTCAAACGTAGTCCTTATCATTGTTTTGGTACAAGAGGCGATTATCTGAAGCTAATAGATTCACCAACGCAATGTTTTTCGATGAGTTGTTTAATAATTGTACATAATTGTTTAAAATATTTTTTTTCCTGCGAACTGGTTTATTTTGGGCAAAAAATTCAAGAGACATTTTGTGTTTAGAATGAAACAGGCCATCGGAAATAAATGTTTAAATGGTAATCAAATAATAAGACAAAAAATTTGCATTCGAAATAAATTTTAGGGGTTGTCTTTTCCACGCCTTACAACCATGGCATAAACCAAGTAAATTACTAGCTAAGCGTCTTTTTGGTAGTAGAAAATGTTAGGTTAATTACAACTTTGTAACTTTTTTAATGCTTGTGGTAAAAATTGTTAAACAAACTTTATGTACCAAGGGGCTGTATCTTAACAAGGACGCTGCAATGAAGTTTCTTTATATGAAAGATCCTATCTTTTTACTTCCCACACCGATAGGTGAGGGGAGTATTGTGATCGCGAAAATTTTCGATTTTGAGATAATACACTTTTTGGGCGTTTCATGATGTCTACATAACGAAAATCCACGTCACTCATTTCCGTCGGTCTGTCTGTCGGTCTGTCTGTCTGTCGGTCTGTCTGTCTGTCTGTCGGTCTGTCTGTCTGTCTGTCGGTCTGTCTGTACGCGTTTTTCTATCCTCGTAATCTCAGTAACCGCTGCATGGATTGTGATGAAATTTGGGCAGCGATATGGTGGGGGGTCGTAGTAGGTAATGTTCTTATAATTTTGAAAATCGGTGCAGGGGCGGCGGAGTAATTAGCAAAAAGCAAAAAAAATTAAATATTCCTCAAACTTCGTTTTTAGGCGTTTAAGAGGTTCCTGATCATTTTTTACTTTTTTTTGGGTGGGGGTGAAATTGGGGTGGTTGGGGGGTGGGGGGTTGTAAAATTGAAAAATGTGTTGCTTTCATAATAGACTGTCCACTGACCCATGAAGGAAGACCTAGCAACATAAATAACTTTTTTAGGTCCATCCGAGCATTGCCTTGCCTATTACAGAAACCAAAGGACTTAGAATTTTTCTGGTGTAAACATACGAGAGTATTGCTTTAGATCCTTCTATATTGTGTTACAAGGAAACTGTTGAATTGATGTTAATGAAATTTTGACACAGTATTACTACCGTGGCGAGGATGGAAAACGCGTATGGTTTTTATAAATCGTGCCAGTGGCGGCGCAAAAAAAAAGTAAAAATATAAAAACAGCTCAAACTTCGTTTTTAAGCGTTTTAGGGGTTCCTGATAATTTTCTGCGTTTTTTTTGGGTGGGGTGAAATTGGGGTGGTTAGGGGGTGGGGGGTTAAAAAACTGAGAAATTTCTTGTATTCATAATAGGCTGTCCACTAACCTGTGAAGGAAGACCTAGCGACATAAATCAACTTTTTAGGTCCATCCGAACATTGCCTAGCGTATTACGGAAACTAAGGGACTGTATACATACATACGAGTATTTATTGCTTTAGATTGTTTTTGTATTTTGTAACGTGGACACTATTAAATTGATTCTAATTAAATTTTGACACAGTATTATTACCGTGGTGAGGATGGAAAACGCGTATGTTTATTAAATATCGTGTCAGTGGCAGCGTATATAGCAATAATAAAAAAACTAAAAGTATGAAAACAACTCATACTTTGTTTTTAGATGTTTTAGGCTGTCCATTGACCTCTGAAGGAAAGACAGCGGCATAAGACAATTTTAGGGGAGGGAAGGCTGCCGATGATTTGGCTGCAAGGGGATCTCAGACTAAAGCTTCATGCTATAGGAAAATAATAAACTGAAATCACAGTAATGTGTGGGAAGTACTGAGTCAATCAACTTGACTCCATTTTTTTTCCTTTACGTCTACAGTTTTTTTGGGTTTAAGTTGACATCAGGAATTTTGTATCTATAAAAGTTTAGCAAATATTTATCACTCTGACAAACAGAAATAATTTGAAAAGAAACTGAAATAAACCTTTCACGACATTGCAACTCCCATTTTGTGTATTTCTCCTGCCTTTTACGAGTTCCCCTCTTACCCTTCCGAACTGATATATCATGTTAATCCATCCTCGAGTTTTTACAGTAATAAACACAGCCAACAAACAAATCTAAACAACTATAATAACGGTTTTCGGTTTTGTATGAGATCGGGGTTATGACGCCGTTGACGGTTACCAAGACGACTGAACCAATAAAGTGCTTTAAATTCCAGGATTCCTAAAATCGCATCGCCATTTCAGTTAGCGCATATCATACTTAGATGTCTGACTGTTCAGAACTTATACTTGCCTTGCATAAAAGTCGCCACGCAGCTACAAAATAAATTTATTACTCCACATAGACAGGCGCGGGTAGACTTGTTAGTTTTGCATGAATTCCTAGATCTAACCCAGTGATACTATTAGGGACTTGTTAGGTTTTGTTCGATTTTCGATGAAAAAACTCCTGTAGTAGGACTTGTTGCATTTTGTATGAATGCTTAATATTTCCATGCTGTTATATGATGGATTTGTGTAATATTGCACGGAATAAATAGCCAATCCGGCAGATATCATCTTAAAGTACATAAATTGGTATACAACTCAATCTGGTATGAAGTTGGACTTGTTCACTTTTGCGTGGAAGCTCCTCAATTGATGTTGTTCCCTTTACCGGTGTATTAAGTAGTTTCTACAGTAGATTCTCGTATGAAAGAAAATAAACGTAAACGATGACTTTTTTAGTAGATAAGGAGCCGCGAAGGCAAAACCTAAGTACCATAATCTCTGATGGCAGTCCATTTCAGATCTTGGTCAGCCTGAACACGAAGGTACGGCCGTACCACTCGTTTCTTGGTGAGATTGCAGCAGTCCCTACGAGATCACCAATCGCACGCCGATGAAAAAGCAACTGGGTGGTTCATTGCACAAAAACATGGAAGACATTTTACTTAAGCTAAAAACTCAAACGCCATGTGATGAAAGAAAATGTCTTCGAATAATTTTAAGTGAGCCTGAAAGAATACCAAAGAAAAAGTATTATGCGCTAGGAAGACCTTAATGAACTTGAAGTTTTCTTGGTGTCAACGAAAATCTCGCAAAAGTGCAAAATATCTCAGAAAGAGATCAAACATTACAATACCTCTTATATTTGGTACGCAGAGACAATGAAAATGCAATGTTTATTGGAAATATTCTTAGGTGCTGTAATGCTGTGGACCCTGAAGGTCAAAATAGCAGATAATCTCAGTTATTAGACCACACAAATCCTAGACAGTGGAGTGAAATACAGTTCAGCTATAAAGTGAAGTTTTGAACATCTCACAGTCTTTTCCACTTTGGATGTTGCTTTCATAATTACAGGTGTTATTTTACGTTACTACGATACTTACGATATGTGTGTAAATGTTTAGGATTCTTCCACTTTTCGATTGCATCAATCTACCGAAATACCCTTCCGTCAGAAGCTTAGAAAGATTACGAACTTTACTGAGTCAGATGCAGTATTTTGTCGTTAAAATTGATCTTGTGCAGTCTCTCAAATTTGCTCAAACGAGTTAGGGGGAGGTTAGATGTCAAAGACATAAAAATATCAGAAAAGTGATATTTTCGTGCGTTTTTGTTCTATGTGAACAAATTGAGATACATAAAGATTTTTATATTTTCTCAAAAACGAATCGATCGATTTCAAAAAACCAAACGTCAGTATAAGGAACTTCGACATACCTTTACACCAGATGTTACTCGATACCCCTTGTCATTTGGAATTTTCAAGGGTATGACCCTGGTGGCAGAGAGTATAAGGGGGTGAAGGAGGGTGTGAGGTGGTTTTTGGTTAAGAAGTTATCCCCCTTAAAAAGTCTTTTGACGCATCTCGGCGTTTTTTTTTTATTCAGAGGTTTTTGATAAATGCGTGGTATGGAGTTTTCAAATGAATACCCTAAATACGCAGGGCACACGATACGTTAGCTATGCACACATCTATCCTGTATACCATTTACAGTGGTGATGATTTTACTTTCATGTAGTAGCTACCTTTTTATGACCTATACGCAATCACTAGACTGACAGAATTATTGCAAGGATTAACAAATGTCAAGCAAAACTCTGAAGACATCTCCTGAGTACAATGTAATAGAAGAAAGGGGGATTGGGTGTGTGCACGTCACTGGTTTGATCCAATTTGCAAATCTCCTTTTTAAACAGACTCGTATTTTTAACGAACTTTTCCCTGGGTACAATGAAATTACTTAAGGGGACGGATTTACCGCGAGAATAAAAATAATGACATCGTTTCTTTTTCCTGTTCTCATCTCCTTTATCTGTTACATAATACCGTTTAAGTACTAATCGATACTTAGCTTACTTAATGAGACTGCTGAGAGACAACTTACTCACTACAAGGACTTACAAGAAAGGTTCCATGTTCCTCACAAATTCAAATAGATCGCGGTTTACGTTGTACCTCAAAGACGATGATCCATTGATCTATGGAAAATTTGCATAAGCAATAATGATAATAAGAATATACTAAGATTACCCACAGACATGGGTCATTCTCACCAAAACACGAAAATCTACGTCACCACGTCTTATATAGGAAAAAAAACTAAAAACGGAGTTTTATTGATTCATATTCATGAAGTTTTTAACCTGAATGTTTCTGATGTATCTGAAAGGCAAATGGGAAAAAGGAGTTGAAAAAAAAAGTATTGAAATGTTAAAATTTCCCCTCCGTTAGCTGTATCCGAACCTGTTTATCTATCTATACAATGGATAACTTTTTCGCTCTATTTATTTTCCTTTCTTTTTTAACAGACTTCATATTATATCCTTACACTTGAACTATTGTCTAGTACTCGCTATTTTGATGATAAATTTTGAAATTAGGTTTTCGCAGCATCAAATGTATTGTCTCCCGTCTCTCTTCCGTTACTCCTTTATAATATTCACAAAATTCGCTTATTTGCACAGCGCCATCCATTGGACCAATACTAGATTATATCATCCATGTGAATGTGATCTTGTGGTTTTATTGCGTTTAAACGGGAATTAAAGCGAAATTACCAGAAAAATGTAAGTAAAATCATACTCGCAAAAGCTTACTACTCCTCTCCGTTAAACTGTATAAATGCTTGAATCAAAATACTCAGGAATAATCATAATTCGTAATTGATAAAGGCTAACCGGGACTCTCGCAATATGTGTTTGAGGTTAGGTGGAATAATTTAGTTTGGCCAGAATTGACCTTGAATCAAAAAATTCTCCCCTCCGTTAGCCTGTCCTCCGTTAACTCATAAGGTAACGGAGAGGAGACTGTTTAACGGAGTGGATACTAAGTACAGAAATTTTGAAGAATTGTATTATAAAAAACCATTTCTCACAGATACGTGGCATAAAATATGGCCAGGTCACAGGGTAAAGCAAAGATTCATAAAAACAGGCAGAAAAAAGCTGAAAAATATAAAGAGTCCATGCGTAGACCCCGTGAAGAAATTAAGAGTGATCCCCTTAGATATGAGGAAGCGAAAATAAAAGAAAGAGAGAGATATTATGCAAGAAAATCTGCTGGTAAAATCAAGAGTATAAAAGATATGAACACGCGAGAACAAAGACAAGTAACGAAAGTATAGAGAAATAAATTTAAAGAGCGGTACCAGAAGAAAAAACAAGACGAGAAGCTTATATCATTTTTGAATGAGATTACTCCACCCAGTACACCAAGATATAGTCCACTGTTGCCTGAAGTGGCTAATTTAGGGTATAATAGTCCTAATAGAGAAAATACACCACCTTATGTTTTTCACGGTACGAGTAGGCAGTATCTTTCTGGAAAAAAAGTTATACGTAGTTAGAAAATACTTCATAAATGTAAATATAGATTTATTAAACAAATTTAGATTAATTTAAGAGGTTAATAAGTCTTTACTTTTTGATCATTGTTCTTATTCCACAGAGAAGTTTGTAGACTTTGTTAGTATTAACGTAAACTCAAACTGATCATGTGTGACTGTAAACATGTTATAATGTAACGGCCACTAAATTCTGTTCTATTCTATTATATTCTATTCTATTCTATTAATAGTGTCTTTATGATGCCGAATGTTGGCGACTCAAATAGCAAACGTAATTCTAGATGCAGCCATGTGACCTTCAAACAGGCATTTTGACATCTGCAGACAGACCTTGTACCTTGAACTTTGCCCTCTATAATCAGTCACATGAATTCGTATCTTTCTCCTCGCAGGACGTGAGTTAGATAACGTGTTTCTTCCTTGATTGTAAGCATGAGATCTTTTTGTTTCTTCATGAGATTGTTCTTTTAACTCATGACAGATAAACATTTCAAAGGCATTTTCCTTTCCAATAATGCATCTAGAGTCCAACTTTCGCATCCGTACCGGAAGAAGATCCGAGAAAATGTAGCGTATTCGAAGTTTCAGGCTCAAATCTGGCCTTATGAAAAATCTTCTCATACTTATAAATGCCTGTCCGGCCTGTTCAATGCAGCATCTGTCGTCTTTCTTCGGGTCAGATTCTCCATTTGCAATACTCCCCAGATATTTGTGTGATGACACTTGTTTCACCGTACTACCGTTCATGATCAGATAAACCTGTACATGTAGTTTTTGCCATGCATATGATGAGTCTAAAGTTTTCGCTATATCGAACTATATGATATTTTAGCCTTTGCGAGCCCTGTGCGTTCTCAGCTAAGACAGTAGTCATCGGCATATCTGATATTATTGATGATTTCCCTCTTGATCTTAATCTTATATCCGATTCTCTCCGAAGCTTCTTTAAGAATAGCCCATGAAAACATATTGAATAGGAGCTGTGATAACACGCAGGGTTTTGCATTAACAGAATGTCTTCCTGTATCTATTCCAGTCGCTTTGAGGACTTCTATGAGCTTTTGGTGTTTGATGTAACCTAAAAACCGTTTTTAATCTATAAGGCAAGCAACTACATTGACGTACATATCTCTGCATGGCTGTGTGAGAACGTTTAGTACGAATAGCGCCTCACAAGTGTGTAGGCCACTGTGAAATCAAAATTCAGTTTCATCCAGTTGCAACTCACACTTTTTGTATATACCATAGTGTGGATTATTTTGAGGAATATAAGTCAAGGAAAACACCAGAAGGAACGTTTGTTTTGTCTAAAAACTGTTTTAATCTGTCTAGATAGCAGTATTCGAATATTTTGGAGAAACATTAAGGGATTGTTACAGGTCTATAATTACTAATTTCAGAAGGATCTCCTTTTTTATAAATAGGAACTACTTTCCCAGTTTTCAAACCCTGAGGAAACCTTCCAGTACAAAAGGAAAGATTTACCAAAAAGACAAATGGCTTAATTATACATCTCAGGACCCTCTTTACAAGAAATCCTGGAATACCGGAATACCATCAGGACCAGTAGAGTGCTTGTTTTTTAGTCTCAAGCTAATAAGGTCAAAAAATTCTTCATCAGTAAAGGGATAAAGATGCATTCTAGGAAAGTCGACAGGAAGAGACACTAAAACAGGTGAATCTTTCTTAGGAATTTTGTTAATAATTTCCAAAGGAACATTCTTGAAATGATTATTAAATTTGGACAGAAGAAGCCGCAACGGAATGCATGGAGAAAGGACACTGCAAAACGACTATCTAAGACACTAGCGAAGACCAACAAGGTAACCTTATCTTGGGTGCCTAGTCAGGAGTGGGTGTGAGAGGGCCGATAGGTGTGCCAAAGAAGGCGCAGAACTCCCTCTCATCGGGCCAGAACCAGCATGTGGTATATCATACAACATCGTTCGGACAGCTGTCACCAGTTGGGTGTCATACGAACACAAGAAGCGTTGAGACAGAATGGTGGAGGTTGGAGGTTATTCAGTCTAAGAGGATGCTGAGAGATCCTCGTGTCCTAATACTGCAAATGCTCTCAGACTACGCAGGAAGGGCCTACGAAAGAAAGGTGGTTGGATTTATAACTGTCCATTAGGCGTTCAGTACACACCTGCAAAAGCTGGGGATTGCAGTGGCAAACCCATCATGCGGGAAGTGGCGTGAGGCAGAGGAAACAGCTTAGTATGTTATCCTCGACTGTCCTGTCAAAGTTCGCAAAGAACTGAGGATGGGACTCTGTTTGATCCCTTTGTCTTGGGGTGCACAATATGCCTTAAGGCTTCGCGACAACTATTAGGGCTCCTAACTCTCCCCTCACTACAAAAAAAAAACACCAGAACAATAAATATTGTATATAATTCTTCTGGCAATTTGCGTAATTTGTGGTCGAGCTGATTCTCAAACGCCTTAATTAAAACATTTTATATAGCTCAAACACTATACAGTGTGATAAAGTAGCATCTGCATATTATGCACTTTTAATTCTTTCAAAGGTAACAGTTGACGTTTCGCCCAACGTAATACAAAATTTTATTGCACACCTTTGCTCCTATTTCATTGTTTCGTTGGGTGCGCCAAACACTGACGGTTCATTGATTAATTTCCAACAAACGTCAAACTTTAAATAAAAGCTTACGTGTACAAAAGTACATCAAAGAATAAGTTTATATGTCTTATTTTTAGCTCTCACTATAGAGAGCTTATGGAGAGCCTCTGTCTGTCCGTCCGTCCGTCCGTCTATCCGTATACAAAAGAGCCAAAACTACAGGTGCTAGAGAAAAAATAAATATAGATTCGGAATCAGCATGAGAAAACTAGTTCAGGAAAATCCGGGTTTGTCAATATCACTTCCGGCTCCACAGTGAGAAGGCCGTTTGAATTTACTCACGCAAATTCTTTCCTACTTTTTTGTGTTGCGAAGAAATTCTACATTTGCTAGAGATTACAGCACTACTCTTGTTACATACTTATATATCCTAGTGATTTGAGTTGATACCAGTCATGTAAAGCTCATGGCAGACTTCGAATGTGTTGCAAATAAACGATACTTAGTTCTTAGATATTACCAGTTCACTTTTCTTATCATAAAGTCAGTAACACTTGCATCTATGCTGATGAGACTTGAGCTGGGTATGCTGTGCAGGAGGTAAAGCTGCTATAATTCATCCATACTTGTCAGAGCGGTCCGGTGGACCTTTGCTCTTAGTTACGGTCATGTAGGTCGATCGGTCTATCAGATCTGGTTACCCAGAGAGCAGACGAATTCAGGGAAAAGTAAGGGAAGAAAAATAAACGAAGGAAGGAGAAGAGCAAAGAGGAGGAAGTTCGTCGATTGGAGGATATAGCTTTACATATTCGACTAGAGTTCGGAAAAAGGGTTATTTTTGAGACTGTATATATAAAATGGCAAAAATTTGTTTGTTTTCAATATTGCAAGATTTGATTTTGATCACAGTGCGAGTCGCGATCTTGTGTGCTTACGAACGCACAACATAGGGTTGCTGAGATATTTCGCCGAATATCGTTGCGACTGCTGCTTAATACAGTCCCTCAAGTAAGGGATGTCAAGGTTCCTCTGAAGCAAAGCTTTCCCATGGAAGCTGCGTGCCGTTCACTGAGATCTCCAACGGAGTACCACGATTATGGTACCTGGAATAACCACACCCACTCAGCGACGGCAACGTGGACAAAAGCACTTATACCGGACATCAGGAGTTGCGTGAAATGCGAACACCGGACCCTGAGCCACTTCCTAACGCAGTTGGTGACTGGTCACGGTTGCTTCGGGACAACCTACACTATAAGAATGAACATCACGTTGACCAGCTTATGTGGCTACTGTGGGGCTGAAGATACCCCAGAGCATACCGTATTGATATGCGAGAGGTGGGCGGTATGGAGAGCTGAACTGCAGGATAATTTTGAAAACAATCTGATCGCGCAAAACCTGGCCGGAGAAATGGTCAGCGACAGACACAAATGGACCAAAGTAAAATTCTTCGTAAGCCGAGTCATAAGCAGAAAAAGAGATTATGACAGGTTGCGATAGGTGGCGTCCAGCTAAGACGAAGAACCTGGAAAATAGGTAACTGAACTCCTAATCTCCGCGACGAAAGTAGAGAGTAGACATAGATAGAAGGTGGAGACAGCCCGTTACCTCGAAGATGTATCAATCCTTTAACAGTTCCGAGTTAATGAGAAGAGAAGAGAGAGGGAACGAGTTTCAGCTAGTCGGGCCGTGGTGACATGTCGGATGGACTGGGTTGCGTCCATTGGACATGTTATCAGAGGACCCAAGCCGATTTCCTAAGCGCTCTATAATAAAAAAACGGCGACAGTACATAGCCTGCGTTTTCGAATGATTGGTTTTGATTAACCCACTCTAACACTTCATCCACAGTAAGCTGCAACCCATGGCGGACTAGATCTCCAGTCCGCGACTGAGCTATAATCACAGGTTCGTCAGCAAAGAGATAGACTTAACAGTTGCAGGGGCAAGTGACATCATGTATAAAAAGTCTAAGGTATTTTAAAAATTGATGCATTGACGGTAGATTAATCAAAACGTTCTGGTATTCATTTTTCTTAGGTTTGTGATAAGATAGTTAATTCAGCAGAAAAGCCGTACACTCCAATTCTTTGTCCCCGTTCGAAAGTCTCTCTCCATGGGGACCAGAACAAGCTCTTCTCGGCAACACAACAAATAAACGATACCTGCGTCGAAAGGAGATATAGCGCTCAATTCAATAATATCGCATAATATAACATTACCGGCAATGTTCCGTCGGATACAATAGAGCTCGAACAAGGATACAAATCAAATAAATGCTCGCTAGGAGGCTGGGAGAGCCGGTGGATCGCTTGCTTCTCCGTGGAATTCTGAGCACGATCAATAAGTTATTATTTATTGTATTGGAAGGTACACATCGGCCCCTATAAACAAATGACCAACGGATGACCGCGGGGGGCTGTGCTTGGACAAACATCCCGGGGAGAACACTACCGACAGTGGCGTATCGCTTCGTCAACAGCTTTGAATCCAGGTATTTCATAAAACGTCGTTTAATGATGTTTGTTGGACACTTTATTTTATTTAATCGTATCTGGTCTACATTTGAATTAATTTTTTAGCTATATATATTTCTATTTAATTCTACTTTATTTTTTTTGTTTATTTTTTTATTTTATATTAGTATTAGTTAATTATTGATTATTAGAGGATGAAAAAACACATATTATCTGTATTTGCTCATATCTCCTTCCAGTATCTGGCACACCACACTGCCGTGTTGTTTGCTTCTCATAGGTCCTGGATTGGGCAAGGCGTTTCCAAGGATGTGCAAGATAGGAGATGCTCCATCGTCTGGTTCTCCGCCCCAGGCCCATAAATTGCCCTCAGCGTATCCCCATCTCACGAGGTTATCCCCAGACCTGCCCGTTTGGCATCTAATCCTGTTGAGACTTTTTTCAGGTCCTGGAAGTTGGTACCTATGTGGTTCTCTGTTAGCTGTCGCTTCCACAGTATCTCTTTGGTTACTGATTTGGAGTATGTCAGTGGGTTTTTGGACATAATGAAATTCTTCCTGGATTTATGTCTCGATGCGCTATAGGGCTTGTGTTTATATAGAGCATGTTTTATCTAAAGAGTGTTACTTCTCGCCTGATTTGAGGGGGGGCCATTCCCAATAACATCTATAGCTGCTCTAGGTTGGTAGGTTTTAGACAATCCGTGATTAGCCTACAGGTGTCGTTCATGGTAGGGTCAAGTTTGTTAGCATGAGTCAATCTGGACCATACAGGGCATGCGTAGTCGGTTCATACAGCTTGAAGGGAGAACAGAGGAGGGACAGCTTTTTCGCGAGATTTCCCCGGTTCAGAGCTGTCATTACTTCAAGTAAAGTACTTGAAAAATGTATTTCAATTACTTTTTGGTATTTGAAGTACTGTACTTCAAATACATTGTTTTTGTGATATTTGTACTTGATTCCCCAAATACTCTCTAAGAAGTATTTGTATTTGGTACTTGTAGCACAAAAAATATATTTCAAATACCTGGCATTTTTATTTGAAATACTAAAGAAGTAAAGTACTTGAAAAATTTATTTCAATTACTTTCTGGCATCTGGTACTGTATCGATGAAAATATAAAAATACTTGAAATACACATTTCAACCATTAAATGCTCGAGTCTAGACAAGTATGGACAAATCAACATTACGCATCGCGTCGCCTTGCGCTCTGTCTCTGTCGTACACATAGGATAGTCTACGCGACACTATGACTCTACAGGACAGTCTCATCACAATCGACATAATCACAAAATATCAGTTCGTCTTGTTGCGCTCAACAAAATGCGTTGTTGATGTTGATTGAGGTTAAAATAATCTGTGAATGTGAGCTGTGAATTTACTGCCATTATAATAACAATCTTCAAAACTCTGTACTTTGTCGTGGTGGTTACGAATTGCAGCTATGTAAAAAGGTAATTTTTCTCAAGCATCTCTTTATGAAAAAAATCATATACCGGGTGGCAATGGAATCGTTATACGGAGCTCCCTTCTTTTACAATCCTAGATGGAGGTTTGAAATTTTGGAGAATTATATGGTTAACGGAGATGCACAATAGCCATGAGAAAACAAATGTATGTATTCTATTTTTATTGATGTATATCGTTTGTCCATTCATAAGGTACTTTTTATTACTCAACAATAATTATGAAATACTTGAAATATGCATCGCCGTATTTGAAATACTATATCAAGTAATTCAAGTATTAGTATGGTATTTGAATTACTTTTTTAAGTACTTGAAATATTAGTATCGTATTTGAATTACTTTATTTGAAAAATCAAGTACCAAATTAAAGTATTTGATACTTAAAGTACTTTCAAAAATAAAATTACTTGGTATTTGTACTTTGACGCATGCAACTCTGGTAATTGGTAATTGGTATTTGAAATACTATTTACTAGTACTTGTGACAGCTCTGCCCCGGTTTAGGAACTGCGACCATCCTGGTTCAGTCATAGTTCTGGTATTTGGTTCTCATTCCAGCAAGAGTTATACAGTTGGAGAAGCCAAGACTTCGCCAGTGGACATAGATATAGATATTCAAATGAAAGTTTTCAATTTTTTTTTTGGTGAAATGGAGATCCGGCGGGTTTAAAATTTTTGTACTTAAAGAATTAAGCTCAAAACAACGATCGGAATTATAATCAGCACTCCAAATTATCCAAGAGACCAGGTTTCGTCCTAAATTTTATAATTTTTGTTAAACAAGAATGAAATTGAAATCAACGGCCAGATCTGTAATTAGCTCGAAAATGAGGGAATCTGAAAGGTTTTAGTTTCGTCTAGCTTCATTAAAACTCAAAACAGCAGCCAGATTTCAATAAGTGCCTTCTAACTACCCTGGATGTCGACTTTTGTCTTGATCACCACGTAAAGAAATTCTATTATTTCAAGTGAAACCCACAGTATGGGAAGTAAAAATATTCATAGGTCGCTTTAAACAACTCTATATGCTATTTCAATTGAGCATACCAAAGTGCAAAATTCTTCATTTCCACTTTTTTGTTAATATTAATAATGTCTTTGGAAAAGGTTTAAGTTTGAAGTATTTTTTTTACCCGCAGGTAAAGGTCTGCTTAGGATGATTAGGGATCTAACACGTTACTGAATACTCAGTTGCTAAAACTACCAATTGCAGCTGTCAAATGTTCTTAAATTACTCCTCAAAAGGCCGTATTGCTATATTTCATATTCATTTCGTAATTTTATTTTATCTAGATAATGTCGCTTACCACCACTTTATCTAGGAGTCTTTTAAAAAACGTTTGAGTCACTCAGACACAGAGGGCTTAACCCTCACGAATTTATTATACAGTTTACGTCATACATCTTTCAACTATTTTCAAGCTCCGCTTCATAGTTCTTTGCGTAAATGGATTCGTAAAACACATGGCACTGTAGAACTTACTATACTTTCACTGGGTCAATATTTCACATACCATTCTATTCATTCTTATAAAATAGGTATCTTAGCCTCAGCACAACTGCCTGAATTTTCATTAAAATAATAAAGGATAGGCTATGTATCCCAATGGAAATAGAAAAAGTCATTTCTAGAAAACCATCTTAGGGTGCCAAGAGCCTCTAGAACTGAGTCCAAAACATAGTTGCTATCACAGCATAGTAAACAACCAGCACAATAACTCAGGTTGGCAGTAATTACACGCGCATCCCCCCTTTTGAATGATTTTTTGTACGGATGCTAACGATACTTCGATACTTCTGCACTAATATCGAGTATTTTTGTCATCGATACTTTTTAAGGCATTCCAAGCTGGTATTGATACTTTTGTATCGGTATCTAACTATCGAAAATAATTATATAATTATTGAGGGGTGTAATCAGTTGCACAAAATGCTCTGTACGAACCAAACGCGCCTATTTGGCACAAAAATATCGAGTTGGTACCAGTATCGATATTTTCATTTTCGCATCTCTACCCAAACTTCACATCCGTAAAATCATCCCAAGGTCAAATTCTGTGGGAACCATTTTTATATGGGAAATCCTCAGAGATATTATGCTGGTTGTTTTCTATGCTGTGGTTGCTATCAGCCCTTAATTCGATGTATGTCTAAAAGTAGCTATTTTTCTGCATGGCAACAATAAATTGAAAGTACCGCTTTAAACCCCCCCACACCCACCTCCTCGTTCGACCTATGTCACTTCATGTATAATGTCTTTTGACTTTTACCTAGAACTATCTTTCGTGTAAAGTTTTTCATTATCTCCGACATCAACCAAGCATAAAAAGAAATAGTGTTTGATACGCCACTGAGTGAGATGCTTACAGCAAAATCTTCAGGCGCCAGGTGAAGACGTTATGTTAAACAAAATCATCGGGGGTCATGTTCTGCCTCAAAACTTAACAAGCTTGTTCCAGATTTATAAGTCTGATTAATAACACTGGTACAAAGGAATGTTTTGGTATGAATTATACTTCTTGAAGATTTAAAATTATAATGTCGGCAGTAATCTATACGCCTTGTGGTCCAAGTGATTTTTTTTGTTATTTAAATTATTTTTAGGATGCACACAAAGCACCTGAATCGTAGCGTTTTTTCTTACGCCTAGGTGAACCTTCTGAAACTTACCGTGCTCTCTCAATCAGTGAAAACTGAAGAAACTGCACAGGCCTGAAGGCACTTGCAGTTTGGCCTGAATACACCCTGCTACATAGACGCTCAGGAAATCTTTCAGTTCAGTTCTAGCAAGCATAGCATCAAAAGATGGTTGTCTCGCTCCTATTGGTTTGGTACTAGCAACAATTTGTGAAAGTAGCGTCAAGGAGTGTATTAATAGAAGCACCTGGTATAAGAAATAGTTGAAAAAAGAACATTTTTCGCATACAAACCTACTATCGGAATTAAAAGTAACGCCAAAAAATTGGAATAACTATATGAGGACGGACGAAGAAACTTATCTGAAGCTGTTAGCTATGGTTACACAATTAATTTGAAGAAATTATATTATTATGCGACGAGCTAGTTTGCCTTGTGAGAGACTAACGGCAACATTACTGTTTTTAGCAACCAGAAGAAGTAATGAAGATTTAAAGTATTCAACGATAATATATCTCCCCAGGCCCTAGGTTACATAAGGCCTGAAATATGTAATGCTATATACAATTTAATGTCCCGGTCTGCGCAGGCCGATCGAATATCGAATGGTTTTTCAATTCCACATCCGGCGGCCTGTACAGTCCGACGAAGCCGCCGGCAAACCTCCACGTACACTCCGATAATCCTTGAGGCTAGGACTGTACAGTTTTTCCTCTGAAGATTTCCGGAGCGTCTGTGGGCCGCTTTATACCGAAATATGTTCAGGTCTATAATTGAATTAATAGTTCTTGGCAGTTTTCGGCTTCGTTAACTTGGCTTCTTTGCTTGATGTATCGCCCCAACGAAGGGACGTCCTCCTCAGAAGTCATCTCTCGGTGGAAACAGAGCTTCTCTGCGAATCGACATCGGCTGAACAACTCAAGAGCCACTATGACCTGCGTTTAAATTTATGGCTAAAAATGATGGTCTACCCTACATATGGATTTTATATATTAAATCTCTGTATCCTCAAGTTCGAGACAATGGGCAACTTTCAAAATACTTTGTCGGCAACACTAGGTGGCTCTCGTAATATCCATGATGGTGGAGATAGTCTCTCAGCAGGTATAGTTTTTTTATTATAAACGGTTTAATTACTGCTTCTGCATTCTGGTCATGCAGTTTATGGTCAGCCAATAAATCTTATGGAAGATCATCAGTCTCATCTTGGATCAGATATTCGGGTAGGCCCGCACAGACTTTTTGTCTGTATGTGAGCCACCACTCACAGTTGAAGAGCTATGTTCCGCTATGTCTAGCTATCTGCAATGGCGACACCGGTCACCGATACTTTTTTAATTTTTTTTATTATAGAGGGTTTAGGAAATCGGCTTGATCGAAAGGACAGAAGCTCTCACACACCCAAAGGTGAGAGAGAGAGAGTCTGCCCACCCTACGCTGAACCAGCTTGGGTCCTCTGATCACATGTCCAACGAACGCGAACGCGTCCATCCGACATGCCGCCATAGCTCGACCAGCTAAAGCCCGTTCCCTCTTTTCTTACCTTCAAGCCCTCCTACCACTCGCGGAGCCTTTGTCGAACGACATAGCAACACTGGTGGTGGTATCACCACTTCTACGTTCCTCGCTTTCTTTGGCGCTCAGGATCTTCCTCACCATGCAGTGGATGGTCTTCCAATAGACTTTATGGGAGATCATCAATCTCACCATGTTATCTGCATTCAGATCTTCAGGTAGGTTAGCACATGCTTCTTGTCTGTATTATTTATGCTGTGTCTGTATGTGAGCCACCTCTCACACTCGAAGAGCGTATTGTTCCGCGGTGTAGGGCTATCCGCAATGGCGGCACTGGTCATCAATTGCTCTTCTTACCCTTTTCCGATATACTCGGAACGGGCCATGTGCCGTTAGAGCCTGCGTCAGATAATAGCATGTAGTTTTGTGCTTGCAGTTTATCCATTCTCGTACTGATGGTATCAGTTTTTTCGCCCACTGCGCAACATCCGTCGTTTGAGGCCATATCTGCTGCCACTTATGTATGGTCCGTTGTCGGCAGTCTTTCCGCCTCGTCTCTGTGTCTCCTTGTGAGACGTAAAAGTCTCGTTTCTCTTCAGCTAGCAGATGCAAGGATGGTATCCCTGTCACCACTTGCAAAGCTTTACTGGATACTGTGCGGTAGGCACTGGCTTCCTTCAGCAGTGACTTCCTTTGCAGTTTGTCCAGCTCCTGCTGATGTTTTTCTCCTTTTGAGTGCCCTGTGCCAAACTGGCGCTCCGTAAAGGACAATGGACTGGACAATTCCGTTCAGGAGTTTTCTTTTTCTAATGCTGGGTCCCCCAATATTCGGCATCAGTGGACACCAGTACTAATCGGTAGCTCTTTCTACCCTTTTCTGATAGACGCGGAACGGGTCATGAGCCCACAGGGTAGTGCACCATCCTCAGATTTCCTTTACCGTACATCTAGATAAATTCTAACAGTCATAAGTGGCAACACTGGGTCGCAAATTATAACAAGATCGTATGCATAAGCTAAGCTGGAATTGGGGTTTTGAGAAAAACAATATGATAAATGTAAGGATCATATATGTATAGGTTTTGTAAAAAAAACTATTTATTTCGCAAGAATTCAAAAGTTATATCACAAAAAAAATTGAATTTAGAATTCAGTACTGAAGACACGCCGACAGCTCCCGAACATAACCAAGCGCGTGTAACGTCAAAATGTTAGGTTTCCCTATCGACTTCCTACTCCGATACATATTACCAGTATATTTTTCTAGATTTCCAGCTAATCGTGAAAATAGTTACTTGTGTAACTAGTGTGCGTTTATTGAAGGATAGACGATGGATGAACTCGATACGATGTGTACGATCGAAATAAATATGTCTTTGTATGAAATTAGATAACAAATTCCAGTAATAAAGTCCCTAATCAAATATGTTTTGCTGAAAAAACTATTTGGGTGCTATGTTAGCTCAACGGCTAAGAGTCAGCCTTCCAAAGTTGTTCGGGTTCGAACCCAGAGCTTAACAATTTTTTTAATTTTTTTTCTACCAAAAAATTTATTGATATGCTTTTTGCTTATCTTACACAAATTTTTATCTACGATTAAAATAAAAATGTCTTTTGAATCAAACTTTTTTATCATTTTACTTGCACCAGTGCTAAAAGTAAGAACCGGAGGCAATTGCACAATACACAGGCACTAGAATTCAAGAAATCAGTGGAAATGATGTTTGTCCGTCAATATCAATCGTCAATTGCTCTTAATTCCATATCGAAATTGAACTTGATTCAAAAAAGTAAAATTATTAGCAATTTTTATTGTACTTGTAATTTTGTCTAACAAAATTTGATTCAAAAACATATTTATTTCGATCGTAGACTCCGTCTCGAGCTGCAAACTTCATTCATCGACTATTGTGCAACAAACATACACTTGTTATACAAGTAGCTATTCGCACGATAACTGGGAATCTAGAAAAAAAATGCTAATAGGTATTGGAGTCGGACGTCGTTGGTGAAGAACACTAACATTTTGGCGTCACACAGGCTTCGTTCTATTCGGGAGCTGTCGGCGCGTCTTCGGTACTTGATTCAAAAACTAATTTTTATTTTGGTATAAGTAACCTTTGAAATATTGCGAAAAAAATAGGTTTTCTTATAAAACTTCTGTCTGATCTCTCCATTGTTGACAAACACATTATTTTTTCATCAAAACTTCAGGTAGTGTACCAAAATCCTTTATCTAGTGCCCAAACCATTCAAATATCCGCAGGCTGTTAGCATGCATCAATTTTTGTGACAGCCAAATTTAGTTCTGCAGCTAAAGATAGCAGAACGACCGTCAAGCCACACTCCTTGTTGTGGCGAATTCTGTGGATTCTTTTATCGTACATATGGGCAAGACTAGATGGTATTCGTGATCCGGAGATTGTAAATTGCAGCGATGGTCAAGTATTCCTAATCCGGGATATGAAAATTGCAGCTACTGGTTACTTTTCCATTTCAGGTAAACATGTAAATTGCAGCCGACGACCCTCTGTTAGAGATAGGAGTTTTTATAACAGCCATCCATCATTGTTTATTTTTGAGAGTCTTTGATAAATACTCAAACAGATACATACATTAAAATAAATAGTGTCAGAATAAAGCACGCTCCAAATACAACAACTAAAAAGAAGCAAGATTTTTTGAATCTTAGAATGCCTAGGTTTATTACTCAATGAAAATAGGATAAGTGGATTAGAATATATAGAAAGTATATGTCATTTTTATGGTGAGAACCTTAGTTAGTAATTATGGTTTTTTATGCATATATTGATCTAAAACCGGCGCCACATATGCGGGTATTTGCCGAATATCAATATTCGCCGTTTTTTCAACCTTGCTCGCCGAATAGCGAGCACGTATCGCCCTACATGTGCGTATTTGGCTAGGTTTAGTTTCGAAAAGAAAGGGAATGGGAAAGCCCGATCATTCGCACAAACTGCTCCAGCCACACTAGTAGGCGCTTGCCGAATTCCGGATATTCGCTGTTCGTAGTTCCCTAAATGCCGCATGTGTGGCGCCAGCTATGGCACCGGCTGAAAGCTCGGTGCTCGGCATATGGCGAATATTCGGGTAAAATCCTGCAGCCACATAGCCGAATAGCAAATAATCGGGGTTCGTTGCTCGCCGAATCCCGCATATGTGGCGCCGGCTTAAGACGATTTACGAACATGTTTGTACATAATGTTATGTATTATTAACAATTAACAATTTAGAAAAGTATAATTTTCTTTCAATGTCAATAGTTTAAAGAAGGATTTATTAGTTTCAGTCTAAAAAAAACCGCGCATTGGGTATATTATCACCTTCCGAAAATTGCAAAAAAAGTATCAAAATTGTCACAATAATTGTTGATATTGTCGAAATTGCCTAAAATATTGATATAATTAACTTTTCTAGTTAAGTTCTAGTTAGTTAAGTAGAGAATTGCAAAATCCCTATAACAATAAGTGCGAATAAAACTTTGGATTTATAATTTAAAAAAGTCATTGTGATGTCATATAGTTTTCAAGATCACTAACAGAAGTAGGTAAGTAAATGCCACCAAATTGTTGCTTTAGATAAAAATTAATTTGGTCTGTCACATAATATTATTTTTATACAGGGTGTCCCAAAAAAGAGTGTCAAGCGGAAGTCCAGAGATAGAGCACACCTAGAAGTATTTGAATCACCCCCATATATGTTATACAATTTTTTGCAGTTTCCGAGTTATGAATTTTTTTCTGAATTTCAGAGAATCCTCTACCTCGACAACTTAAAACTGTTCCAAAAGAGAAATCAAAAGACTTTTCCAAATTATCTTTTTTGGTAATTAATCTCCAAGAGTTTACTATTCATACATAAAATAATCAGCTTCGTAACTTTGACGAAAGTTATAAAAATTTTAGTGTAAAGTGAAAAATTTACGATCTGATAATTATGACTTAAATCTTCGCCTCGCAATTAAAAATCCAAAGAGGTGATTTCATAATTTCTAAGTAGGTCTAAAAACTTCTTCAGACTGTCAGCTTTCACAGTCATTGAAAAAAAATAGTACCTAATGGGGCTACTTTCGCTCCAATTGACCTTCAAAGACAAGAGGCGATGATTTCTTGAAATTAGCGATGTGTTTTTCAATTCATCAATAACTTATGTTAACGCGTTAATAGCAGATTGATTGTCAGTACCGCAACAATAAACGTTAAAAACGTTGCATAGATTAAACATTTATTAAAAAAGATCCTATTTCTTGCTAAAAAACCACAAGGAGCGCATTCTTCAAAACCGGTTTTTACCTGAGCGCCAACAAAAAGGGCTAACGCTTACGCAGTAAACGATGGCGATGTTAGAAAAAGATAGCTATGATATTGTTGTGACGTCTTTTCAAAATGTGTCATTGCATAAGTTGTTTTCGTTGTCTTTATTCAGTCGTCTGTCTGTCTTTGCGGCTTTAAAACGATACGCTTTTGTTTGGATTGGTGTTGTTTCTGTTGTCTGACTACTTGGCTATCCTATGGACCTTGAGTGCACGACAACTGAATTTAACGATGCTGTTTTCTGCAAGAGACTATGCAACAAATGGATAGGTCGTGGTGGACCTACTGAATGGCCGTCACGGTCACCTGACTTAAATCCGATAGAGTTTTTTGTTTGGGACTACTACAAAAGCTAATTTATGCTAAAGAGTGTCGAAACATCAGCGAATTACGCAACAAATTAACACAGGCTGAAGAAACAATAAAAAACAATCAAAGAGGTTTTGTTAATTTAAAAAACAATTTTTTCAGATGATGTAGATTATGCATCGAACAAGAAGGTAGACATTTTGAAAATTTCTTGTGAAATTTAATAAACTTAGTGAAGAAATTTGATAATTTCGTTTCATTTTACAATTTCCCACTTACAAAAAAGAAGTCGGACATGTAAAAAAAAATCTTAGCAAAGTGACACAGGTGGTCATCTATCGATATTCTGTTCGCATTGAATGTGTTTTATTGCGGCAATGACAATCATTCGGCTATTAGCGCCCTAAACTTAGTTATTGTTTCATTTAAAATCCCATCGCTGATTTCAAGAAATCTTCGCCTCTTGTCTTTGAAGGTCAATTGGAGCGAAAGTAGCCCTACTAGGTACTAGTTTTTTTCAATGATTGTGATAGCTGACAGTCTGAAGAAGTTTTTAGACCTGCATAGAAATAAGGAAATCACCTCTTTAGATTTTTAATTGCGAGTCGAAAATCTAAGTCATAATTAACAGAACGTAAATTTTTCACTTTACACTACAATTTTCATGACTTTCATCAGATGTACTAAGCCGATTCCTTTATGTAATGAACAGTACACTCTTAAAGATTAATCAGCAAAAAAGAGAATTTGGAAAAGTCTTTTAATTTATCTTTTGGAACAGTTTTAAGTTGTCGAGGTAGAGAATTCTCTAAAATTCAGAAAAAAATTCATAACTCGGAAACTACAAAAAATTGCATAGCATATATGGGGGTGATTCAGATACTTCTAGGTGTGCCCTATCTCTGGGCTTCCGCTTGACACTATTTTTTGGGACACCCTGTATAATAGTTTGCTATACAAATCCAAATTAATTTTTAGAATACCTCCGAACAGGCAGACTACGCCGATAAGGGACCCTCGCTGCAATTTTCAACATCTTTTATGGTCACCTTTGAGATTTATAGGATTATACCCTAACCGCGGCTGCAATTTGTATCCGGCCTCGTGATCTGTATGATGGTCGAAATGGTCTCCTAGCGGGTAGTGCATCATTGTCAGATATCCTCTCTCATGCATCTACGTAAATTTTACCATCTTATAGTTGGCAACGCTGGGTGGCAGCGTGATCTTCATGGTATTAAACAAGTCCGAGATGGTCTCCCAGCGGGAAGTGCACCATTCTCAGATTTCCACCTGAGATTATCTAGACCACGTAGCACTAGTAGCGAGCTAATAAAAGCTGGCCCACCAACAAAAACACGGACAATTGCCTCTTATTACGTGGCATATCTAAACGACATGTGGACAATAATAAGATGTATCTGTGGCGTGTTCCTCTTTTTCCACCGTATTATTATGTAGATCGAGGAAATGACATCAGCGGCCTACAGGTGTATACTACAGGGCATTTGAATTACAATAATCTAGAAAGATAAAGCCGACGACCGTTGGTTGCCTTAAGATGTGTACCTGAGTTAAGTTGGAAATAAGGCGCTTAGGTAACACACACGAAGGATTTGGAGACGATTATACACAGCGAGCCAAAAACAGTTACCGTTTGCTATAGCTGCTCTGTTCAGGACTGAGGAGGGTGTGAGTTATCTTCGTAGAACCACGCAAGCCTTGTATCTACAGGGTTGAGATAAGGTATGGAACCAAGCAAATAACTTTGGAACGGAAAAAATGATATTGCTGAAAATTTGTAGGAAAGTGTAGTGACGTATAATGCATCCGAAGACATTATGCTAGCTGTTAATGTACTTCCGGTTTGACCAGAAGTACCGTCAACTTTTTTAATTTAAATGGGACACCCTGTTCCGAATACGTCCATAGTGGGTTTAGTATTAGTTTTTGTAAAAACGGGAAAGATAAAGCTTTTTCAGATGTTTAAAATGCTGACCATTTACCTCCTGACGTCCTGATCCTGACGTGAATTGATTCGTAGAGACATCTTGGAAAAGGTAACTCAGAAACTTATTAACAGAATTGCATACTGTCAGAAAGTAAATGGCGGGCATTTTGAACATCTGAGATAATTCATTTTAAGTTTTCTTATTTTCTTACTCTAACACATCAAATAAAATTAACGTTTCAGTAAATAAAAAAGCTTTACCTTTCCCATTTTTACAGAAACAAATACTAAACCCACTATAGACATATTCGGAAAAAAATATGTAATAAAATCGGCAAAAATATACAGGATGTCTCATTTTAACCAAAAAAGTTGACGATACTTCCGGTTAGGCCGGAAGTACATTAATAGCTAACATAATGTCTTCGGATGCGTTATGCGTCACTAAATTTAGCTGCAAAATTTTCAGCAATATCACCCTTTCCGTTTCAAAGATATTTGCTTGGTTCCATACTTTATCCCAATCCTGTATAATAACCTATCAGGCGACATCAGACTAGCTGAAGTGGTTTCTGGTTCGAAGTCTTCAAAATTTTTTGTAACAAGGGCTCTCTGTTACTCTGAAAAACAGACCTGGAGATATTTTGTACTATACGTACTCACCAAACTGAACGCTCATTACATTTGAACACATATCTGTGGAGTAAGGATTTTTTCACATGCCTAAGATGAGGTGGAAATTTGGTGTATTCCTGAAATCACATAATCTCAGTAACTGTTGCATCGCTTTAAATTAAATTTTGTAATGTCACTTTGGTGCTTCAAGACTTCTTAAATTAATAAAAGTGCTTAATAATGCAGCTCTAAGGAGCCATTTCTTTCTACTATAGTTTAGCACTAAAGTTATCTGTGTATTTCGGGTCTTATTGGATGTTTGGCAGTATTTATAATATTGCAAGAAATTCTTGTGTAAGCACCTATTATTGACAAATGTGCATGTATTCGCATGACACGATAATAATACTTATATTCGTCAAAAATAGGCCACTTTTGTCACAAAAATTACTATATTGCAAGTCCAGGAGATATATATTTCTTTATTTCCAGGTTTAACCATCCAATTAAAGGAAACAGATCAGTTTACTTAGAACAACTAGGTATAGTTTAAACTAAATACTAAACTTAATAAGTATTCGTTAAAGAGGTCAAATAATGCTTCATTTTACAGACGAAAACTTAAGTTAACATTCTGCTTGATTATCGCTTCATTGGTGTTGGCTCTAACAACGAGCTAAGTAAAATGAAGATCCTATTGCAGCAGCATAATTTATATTTAAATTCCGACAAATGTAAGGGTTTGTACTTTGATAATAGAAAGGATAAAACGATTTTAAAAGATAATATGATCATGAAAGTTGATACTACAGTGCTTGAAGTGACTGATTGTGCAAGAAATTTGGGAGTTTTGATAGACACAGGCATGCGATTTTCTTCACATGTGCGTAATATCTTTGGAAAGGCGTTTGCGGCATTGTGTTATTAATAAGAATAAAAGACGGTTTATTATTGTTATTATTGTTATTCATAGTCGATTCTTAAGGATCGCTTAATACCTGAGGATCCCTAAAGTAAGGCTTCACTACAGTACGGTAAGTAAGGCTCCCTTGAGTATAATACGCAAGTAACGAAATGGTCAGTCAGGGCGATTTTGTAGGTTAATTTTGGATTTTGGTGTTGTCAGCTTCTGTCACAACTGGAAAAATGTCCGACAAAGCACGAAATACTGGCACAAAATAGAAATAGATAACAGAAAACACCAAAATGCGTAGTCATAAGCGTAAGAGTTGACTTATATTTGAAATATGACAACGTCGCGAAATCGCGATAAGGGAGGCCACGCTTAAGGGTCCCTTAAATATCCCTTGAGTATTACTTGAGGTAACCTTGAGTCTTACTCAAGAGGCGACTATGAATACGGCTCTTAGACACTTTCACGATTTTTGCGGACAGAAAATAATTAGCAATATTTGTAGAATAAAACCCTTATCGAAATCGAGAATGACAAAATTGACCCGGATTGGAATGAGTATGGCTCTAAAAGATAATATTTTGATCTGATCTAAGCAAACCTTCTCAAAACACTATGTTTTGATCCTATAGTCTATCTTTGGTCCTTGTCTGGTATAGAAATGACACTGACTTCTGTTTATCGTATTCTCTGCCATGAGTGAATTAGATTCGAACCCTTCAGCGGCCGCTACATTTCTACGTCTCTGGTTGATAATTGATGCATGCATTCAGCTCTTATCAGCATTATATTTAAATATATTTAAGCATCCAAAATTTATGGCCAGATCGACAAAGCAGAGTTCCTTTATTTGGGGTTAGCAGCAGCTTTCCTGTGAATTTGTCAGTTATGATGAATGTGCCTTACGGATGCCGATATATTCGCGTGTGCATAACACATAATTGGCATTTGGTAGTCACCCAGCTGCGGTGTGCTTGAGTTTACATAACATTAAGCAACAATGCAGATATGTTTATGAATCCAAGGTGAGTGAGAAAGTATGGTGTTCTTCACACCTGAATTTTACTAACTTTCACCTTGTTCTCCGAAATAAAACAGCGACGATTTCGGTTAAAGTTTCTTTTATTCTCTGCCTCGGTATAGTATGTATGGTGTTGAGATGTTCATTTATATGAATGACGTATTACGCATAGAAGGGGTAATACCTAATTCCGTTACAAAGGCACTTGGTTCAAAATATATTAGGTACATTGATAAACAACTCATTTCGAATGCATATAATGAAGTGCACAATATATATATATATAGCAGTATGAATATATCAAAAAAAATACCTTGAATATGATCATTTGACTGACATTAATATCTATATACAATGTAAAATTGAGAGCCATGGGATCTTAGGTGCTAGTGTGTGCTAGTTAATTTAGCGTTAATCAGATTGCACGTGGAATTTAGTACCAAAACTGGCTTTAGACCATCCAACAACCTCTTTACCCACTTTCATAGGTGTAGGCTCCAACCAAATGCGAAAAAACTGATGTTTCGTGCTTCCATCTCCATAACAAACTGGAGAATAGAGAGCTATAGATCAATGGCGAGGACAGAATGCACAAGGCACAACCATAATCAATGCTCTAAATATCAAGAATTTACATACCCTTCAAATAGCATTACATTTAACAAAGAGTGCTGCTACACTTCCAATGAGTTAGAATATTTTTGTTACTTTTCAAAAATGGATTTGATTTAAGAAAGCATGTACCCCATAACGATATAAACTGGAAAAGTCTATCTATTTAATCTATCTAATAAATAATTATAAATTATAAGTAATGAATATTTTTCACAAAAATGCTACTAAGAATATCAAAAGTATGTCTATTCAAAAAAACCCGATCAAAAACATGTATTTATAGACAATACTATTTTAGTAGTAAAAAGTACCTTAAACAACAGACATTAAATTTTGCAAGTAATACTCACGTGTTTCCTAGCTCTAATCAATGCTTTAAAATTGCAAAACATTTTTGACATCAGTTTTGAAATTAGACCTCTAAACCTAATGGTAAATGAATAGATAACACTAATAATATATGACGTGAAGTTTGCGAAATTTAATATGAATCTTTTTCGTGTAAGAAAATTTATTTACTTTTTCGTGCTGTTCGAGGCTTATTTTTTTCGAGATATTTCGAAAACTCAATAATGCAGAATTTTTGCTTACGAGCATATTATGCTATTTTTTTATTTTTTTTAACACGGGTCTCGAAAACCTGTATATACCAAATTCCGTATTGTATCAACCATTTTTCTTATCATGTCCCAATTTTATACCTACATTCATGACACCACAGTACGGTGTGTAAAGTAAAATGAAAAAATGAACTCAAGTTGATTGACTCAGTACTTACCCATACATTACGGTGATACTAGTTTATTATTTTTCCATACCATGAAGTGTCTTACGACGCTAGGTCTTTCTTCGACACGTCAATGCACAGCCTATTACAAATTCAAAAACTTTTTAGTTTTACAACACCCGCACATCTAACCCAACCTCATCCCACCCAAAAAAGTTAAAAGCGATCACGAACTTCTAAAACGTCGAAATAGAAGTATGAGCTGTTTTTGTATTTTTAAAGGGCTGATACACGTACGAGCAAGTACGCGTACTTATGGCTCGACGACCTTTTTCGCCTGTGTGTCACCGTAAGTACGCGTACTTTAAAACCGTCGCGCAAACCGCCGGCGAGCCAACTGGTTTGAAATGTTGCTCGTAGCTGGTTTCAGCTCGTACTACGAGCCGCGTGCCACCACTTTGTTTTGGCAGGCCATCGATGTGCAACGCTTGTTGTGTTTGGCGTTTGTTAAAAGTTTTGTTTATTTAGGAAAATTATCAAAATGAGTGATTTCAGCTTCACGTGTGTCACCGCGTCGAGCCGAGTAAGTTCGCGAACTTAAAAACCGCGTACTTGAAGTTCGTACGTGTATCACCCCTTTTAGTTTTTTGATTATAGCTGCGCCACCACTGAAACGATTTCTAAAAACCATACGGATTACCCACTCACACCACAGTATTAATACTGTGTCAAAACTTTGTCAAAATCAATTCATAAGCTTCCACGTTACACAATACGAAACTATCTAAAGCAATACTCGTAGGTATACATCAGGAAATGGCGTTTTTTCCAACTTGCTAATATTGCCTGTTTAATGGCTGAAATGTATCTAATTTGTAACGATGGCACTGTTTGCCCAATTTTTTTCTGCCCACGTGGAGTAAAGATAGAGTTTGAAAATCATCCCTTTGAAAAGAGCTCATTTAAATCTCTTAAACCTTCCGCCTAAGAAATTAACCAATCAAAAGTCATTTTTATGCCGGATGTAGATAGGATGTAACTATATTAATTTGAATTATGCGTAGATTCAAGGTTGTCACGTTGTTAACATTTTGCCTAGTTTTTCTACATATAGAGGATGTAAACTTAATTTTATGTATTATTTAGGTTCCCCTTTTTTTAATTGAATAAAAGTTCATGTTTGTAGATTATAAATGTTATATTACACTACAATTCCATTTTTTGCATTATTATGTCATTAACAGTTTACTCTGAGGATGTTTCCTGTACTATACTATTCACAATTTTACTCGTCATTCTTTAATAGCCTGTCACTAGTGTCATGCCATACATAACCTCCCCTGGTCTCACGACTGTCACGGTATCTTCAAATTAACCATGATGAAATGACGTAAACAAACATCTGTCAATGTCAATATGAAGCGGAGGTTATGTTTGTAGATGGAGAAAAGGAGGTCAGACGACAAAGTAGAGTTACATTCTAAGGATAGCACCACGAAGGAAGGATGTTAACCCACTTCGCGTTCACAATAAAACGTACATGGCTTTTGGGGACGTAACATCAATATTCCGTCATAAAATTTTGTTCGGAAAATACCTCATTCTGTCCTTTGGTTCGTTCAATAGAGCAATGTTCGGATGGACCTAAAAAATTGTGTTATGCCGCTAGGTCTTCTTTCACAGATTAATAGACAGCCTATCATGAGTACACTAAATTTTTCAGTTTTTAGACCCCCTCCCACCTCAATTTCACCGCCACCCAAAAAAGTCGAAAATAATCAGGAACCCAGGAACCCCTAAAACGCTTAAAAACAAAATTTGAGGAATATTTGGAATTTTTTGTTTTTTGCTAATCACTCCGCCGCCCATGCACCGATTTTCGAAATTACAGCAGCATTACCTACTACGATCACACAGCATCGTTACCCAAAATTCGTCACCATCTATACAGCGGTTACTGAGATTACGATGCTAGAAAACGCCAACAGACAGACCGACAAAGGGTCAGACCGACGGAAATGAGTGACGTGGATTTTCGTTATGTAGATATAAAGAGCCCAAAAAGAGTATTATCCCGAAATCGAAGATTTCGTGAACATAAACGAAAGAAAAAATAGACATGCTAGTTTCAAACACCGAAAGACAAATAAGTAAGTATCACCCTGTATAAAGGGTAATATCCTCATCGGAGCTTTTTCCAAGTGGAGTCTGCAATTTCTTGCGCTGGGTGTGTTATCCTCAGCATCAACCCCATTATGAAATCAATCGCAAACGTAATAAAACTGCAGACCATGGTGTATCCGTCCGTAAGCAAACGTATATATCCTGGAAGCATTTGGATGGGAGGGCGACGATCAAACAGACCTCTACGATCGAACACTTAATTCTGTCGCAGAGGTGCGCTAAAAATCCTGCAGCGGCTCCTGAGAAATCCAATATTCTGGCGAAGAGCAGAGTGTAAAATATTCAAAGGAGGAAATGAACGGCTGGATATATTGCAAATAGGTCTCATCATTTCCAAATCTACATTTCGATAAACCCGACTGAGTCAACACTCGAGAAGAATGTCGGATCCGTAGAATGAGGGAGGAATAGTAAGGGAGGGGAAGCTTCTGTGGGTGGTGGAAAAAGCATTTAAAATATCCAATCTTATAAGACGAACGTCGCATTGTTATAAAGAGAGCGATTGCTGGCCCGAATTATTGTTTGGCAGGGTGACAGTCGCAACCTCTAATTACAGAACATGAAAATAATCATATACAGGGTGAGTTTCTAGTACCGACTCGGTCGATAACTCCACCACTGTAGAAGATAGAAGAAAGTTGTACATAAAAGTTGAAGCCACGGATATGCTCCTTGTTTAGAAAATATTTTGATTTATACAGGGTGATCCTTAACGACGTGGTGATGCAAACATATATTTTTTTTAAATGAGACGCCCTATATATTATCCCATTTTTAGATTCTGCTAATAATTTCTCTTCTCACAATATAATACTTTATAACATTAGACAGGGCATTCCAAAAGTTATGACTATTTTTATATCCAAATCGCTGTCCAGCGAACGTACTGTATATCAAAAAGTAATGAATCACAAATTATTTTTTTTACATAGATAGATTAAAGATATCCTCTAGTTTTAGGATCGGCTATAAAAAAAGTCCGCGACGCATATGTATATACAGGGTGATGTAGAATGCAAAATCCAGATTTTCTCTTTTTTTTCAAATGTAACCTCCAATATTTTATTATGCCAAAGAATTGCATTTAATATGCTCTTTCATCTTTGTATAGCATTTGTTGTACCTACGTCCATCAGTTTTCAAGATATTTCGAGTTTTCGGTAAATTTAAAATATAGCTCCTGTTTGTTTACTAACATTTATTTATTTTGAGAAAGTACTATCGAATTTGTTTTTTTTTTAACGAACAACTAAATTATGTCATGATAGTATTTGATGAATTCAAAACTCTGAATCATCGAGATAATAAAGTCAGGTAGGCTGAGGAAACAATTTTGTAGGCGTGATGCATAACTATCAAGCAGATTTATCAGGTATGCTTTGGAAAATTGACGGTTTTCATGACCTGCTCAATGATTCCGTACTGTGTGTTCAAAAAAACTAAGTTAAAACCGCAAAACATAATCAGCTCATAACGAATCACCCGATTTTTAAATCTGTTTGCAGGGAAACTTGGTGCATCATCCTGACACTTGCCAGAAGTGGAAACTTTACATTTTCAAATTTATAAAGCCTTTTCAGTACCGCAGAAGTTACCCTTTTTTTGTTATGTAGTATATTTTATACTTTAATCTCACACGCATGGTAGAATACGATAGATCACATCATGTTTTGTGACTAAAAGCAGTTTTCTCTTTGTCGAGTCATTATGAAATCTTCTTGGAACTTCTAACGAAATATACGCAACTAACTGAAACTCTACCCTAACTCTAATGGACTCAGGGCCGGTTTATCAATGCTCAGTTAAAATTTCCAGTTACCTATCTGACAGTTTGGCATAGCCAACAGTCAAAGTCCTTGTTGAGTAAATAACTGTTTATAGTGACTTTCTGTAACTGAAAGTTATGTAGCTAAGAACTTGCGTTGAGTTGGCCACACTGCTAAAATATCCCTAACTCCTTGTTGAATCCTATTGGCTAGAACAAACTGTCAGTTATAAGAAATTTTAATGGCAGATGAATACTGAATAACAGTCCTTAATCGTAAATATCGATGTGTATATAAATCAGATTAAAATAAGTTCAGCTCCAGAATCGCATGCAAAGACAGACGTAAAAAATAAAAGACTTCCAAATTACACTGAAAGTGAAAAACAGCTGCTCATAAGATAGATTTAAAATCTTCGATGAGTCACAACTACCTGCTCAAAAATGTTCCATTTCAAATGTGGGCCTACCTATAAAGCTTATTTTATCAATTACAAAAATTAAGCAAAATATGGAATTTCTAAAGGATCTTAGGTCTCACCGTTATCGGTTGTCAGAATAATAAAGCAATATAAAAAATCTCTACTCTAGATACAAAATATAATCCACACTGAAAATATTAATACAGTAGTAGCTTCAAAATCAAAGGAAACAATAAAAACGTTAGGTTAAGGCTGCAAGCACAAAACATAATACTCTGCAGCAACTAAAATCTTAGCTGCCATTTAACCGCATAACTGACACTTTCAACTTCCAGTCACTTTAGAAGTTACTTTAGCTGGCAGTTAACGATTAGCAGGACAAAGATAAACACTATAAGTGCTAGTTAACCGATAACTGTCAGTTCAATTAACTTAACTGAGCATTGATAAACCGGCCCTCAGACTGACCGAGTTATGAAATGCAAATTTTTCGATGAAAGATTCTATTTGAACAGTGGTTCACCCTCTAATAGGATTATTATACACCTTAGAGTAGGGCACCATCCTGTAGGCACGCATTTGCAATTGAACAATTTCATTACGTTCTCCCGTATCTGAGACCTCTTACGCACAAGTGTCCGTAAAATTCAGCAGTGTGTATTTTTTCCAAGACCCGCGATACTCATTTAGGGTAGAAATCCCTCGAGAAACAGGAAGGGTGCGCAAGGGAGCCAATTGGTTTTCCTCAGATTGCCGTTGGATCTTCAGAATCGGGGTTTTCCTAACCGCTCTATCTCCAAGCAATGCGTGAAACCGTGTTTTACGCTGCGAAAATTGAATAAGCTCGTTTTTCTAGGCTTTCGTTGAGAGTTTATCAGATAGCAACAAAAAAGTCTTTCTTCGAGTAAGAGATGTACTTCACATTATTGTGCTCTTTCAACAGATCAGCTCACTGATATGATATGAACAACAGTCAACTACTTAAACGATGGAACTTCATCTTTCCAGGAACAGTGGTTAACGCATATTTTCGATATGTTGCCTACTTTGGGTCATGTATACTATTCCTGATTCCCTATCAAATTTAGTATTAGAAACAGTAGTAAAAAAAGCTGGTATTAACAGGAATAGTATAATATTCAACAGAAGCCACCATTGTCTGGCTTATGTGAATGCTGTGGTCCTAGCAAGAAATAGAAAATAAGAAATAACACTACAATTAATTAATTAATCAATGAATGAAGCAGAAGAAGTAGAACTGGAACTCAATATCAGTAAAACAAAACTTATGGAAATAAAAAACAAAAAGGGAAGCAAAATCAACACCCGTTTGACAGTTCATAAGCAAGATGGGACAAAGATAAAATTCGAGGAGGTAGAAAACTTTATGAATTATATTAAGTATATAATGTCGGCTTATACCGTTCTACGTCTTTCTGTTTCTTCTCTATTCATCTCTATCTCTCCAAAAATTTTCCTTCAAACCTCTTCATCGATTACCTCTCACCAGCTTCTACGTGGTCTTCCTCGTTGTCTTTTTCCTTGTGGGTTCCAATTTAAGATCCTCTTTGGTATTAGTTGTTTGCAGTATTCTCTGGACATATCCATACCAGACTAACTGGTAAATTCTATGTAATCGAATACGCTTCCTTGTCGATATCGACTTAAAGACCCCATTTGTCATACTCCTCAATTGTGTTCGATGTCATCCATCGACTTTATGTATTTAGGTGTATTAATAGATAATAAGGGACAGGAAGAAAAGGAAATAAATTTGAGAATTGCTAAGAGTGACAACTATGTAGGAGGTTTAAGAAGAATCCTAACACTACAGAAAGTGACAAGGCAGACAAAAATAAAGATCTAGAAAACAATATTAAGAGTCACCCTAACCTATATGATGTGAAACCTGGGTTACGACAAATAAAATAAAGCAAAAATTGGAAATATGGAAAGGAAAACATCAAGAAGAGTCTTTGGAGCCAAGCGTACAAAGCTAGGATGGAAGAGAAGACTGAATAAAGAACTGTATGAGCTATTTAATGAAACACCCATAAGTAGTTTTGTAAAATTGAGTAGATTGCAGTGGCTTGGAGACATGGAGATGAAGGAGCAGGAACGAGAAGTGAAACAAGTTGCATGGAAAGTACTGGAAGGAAAAAGAATAGGAGAAAGACGAAAGGAAAGAGATAGTGGAAGGAGACCTAGAAGAGAAAAAAATCCAGAACTGGATTTTAAAACTTTTAAAAGATTGGAAGAAATAGAGAGATTCTGATTTTTCTAGTTATCTCTGATGTTATTGTATTTCTGCCTTCTTCAATTTTTTCTAAGGCTCTAATGTTTTTTTTTTCTAAGTGGTTATGTAGTTTGATTGAGCTGAAACGTTGTATACACGTTTAGTTTTTATGTCAATACACGAAAGGCTGTGTGACGCGATTCAAAATCTAATATGGCAGACTATCCAAAATGACACAATGCATTTTACAATACGGCTATCAAATGAAAGCGCTTGTTAAGCGTAAATAGAAAAATGTGATGTCATTCTAAATCCAGTATGACAGACCATCCAAGATGGTGGAATAGTTGTTTCTTATGCACTTTTGCAATGTGGGTATCAAATGGCATGGCTTGCCAAGAATAATTAGAAAAATAGTCTGGCATCACTCATAATATGCAATATGGCGGACTTTTGAACTTGAAGTCGACCACGCCGTTGTTTACTTAGGCTCCAAGCTCTTTGCTGCTGGTGAAGCATACGCGGCCTCAAGTAGGGTAAAATCATTAGAAGGACTCTTTATAAAATAGCTAGACTGATCGAAGCTAACCGGTTCACGACCTTGCAACATTGAATGGTATGAACAGATTCAGAAACCTAGCCAACGATAACTAAACAGTAAAAAATGAATTAAAAGAAGAAAACACCCGTAGGCAGCATGGTTTACAGAAAGGAAAATCTACAAGTACAGCAATGACCGCCTTCTATGCTGAGCAGATTGAGTATGTCAACTCAGGCGAATGTCCTGCAGCTATCTTTTGTGACTTGAGTGGGGCATTCGACTGTGTTGATTATCGAGTCTTGTTGAATACCTTGGAATTTTACGGTATCAGGGGTAGTTCTCAAAAATGGATCTCATCTTTCGTTCAGAATCGAATGCAATATGTAATTATTAATTATCAAAATAATGGTATATGCTCTAATGCCAGATCTGAACCTATTTCAGTCCACAAGGGTGTGCCTCAGGGCACCGTATTAGGACCAGTTCTCTTTCTTTTATATGTCAATCAACTAACAGGTATTTCACCTGCCATAACAGCTTATGCAGATGACATATCTCTACTTGTCTTATCAAAAGACGATGTTGACCTTCAGGAAAAATGTATAGAATCATTAACGGGATTAATTAATTTTTTAAACACACGTGACTTATTTTTAAATACTGAAAAAACTGATGTATTAAGATTTCACAACGTCCAACGTTAGTTAGATAAATTTAATTTCCAAATTGGTGAAACAAAGAAAAAACAGAAAGAAACAAAATTTCTTGGGGTATGTATTGACAAGCATTTGAGCTGGACCTCCCATTGTGAGCAATTAATAAAGACATTATCATCGTATTTGTACGTGTTCAGAAATTTAAGGACTGTTCTTTCCATACCTTATTTACTAAATGTGTATTACGGCCATATTGAGTCAAGACTCAGATACGGCATCTGTATGTGGAGTAACTCCCCTAGATGTAAACAGATTTTCGTGTCGCAAAAGAAAATTTTCGTATGCACAGCAAACGTGTCTTACCTTCAGCTAGGTAGGGAATTGAACATTTCAGAATATTGTATATATTAGGAATGTCGAAGTATATTTTCGTAAATAAGAACAATTTCTCTCTGAACTTTTACACACAATGACACAAGAATAAACAGTCATTTTCATTTACCTGTTAGGAAATATAATTCCAGTAGAAATTTTCCAAGCTACTTAGGTATACACATTTTTAATCATCTGCCAGGCAGAATTAAATCCTGTGCAACACTGCACAGTTTTAAACGGAGTCTACGAGATTATTTGATTGACCACTGTTTCTATAGTATAGAAGTGTATTTATCTTGTAGTACCCTATACTATTTTTGAAATTATGTATATTTTTAGCTTTAAGTTTTATCATGACGATTCCTATACGTTTGTAACGTCTATTGGAAATAAATAAATGAAAGAATGAATGAACCTTTTCAAAAAAAGTTTTTATTTAGATACTCTAAAAAGAAGATAATAAAATTTTACATCAAAATTTCAACTATCAACTGATAGCCTCATTATACACAACTTATATGATCGTGAAAGTTTCACCAGAGCAGTCGATGCTGATGACATAGAAGTAAAAAAAAATACATAATATTCTTTACAACAAAAAAAAAATCATTATTCTTCGATCCGGTATCCCATATGAAGTTTTCTAGAGAATACGTTATTACTATTTTGAATAATTATATATAATTAGCCAATAGAACTTAAACAAAAGGACATGCTTCCATATTTCGAGGGTGTAGAACTGTTTATCCATGGTGTTGGTTATCCCTTATACCTCCCTCTTGGCTACGAATATTTGTCCTTCCATAAATTCCCTGGACAATACGGTTTACAAAATCAGATTGTCAAAATACTAAAGGGCGTATATCAAAATGAACTAGCATTTTGTTTCACATTGACGTCTTCATCTCCTCAAATTTCATAATAACACTTCATCTGTTTCCTTATTAACGAAAATTTATGACAATGAAGGAAGCGTTCCCACAGAACAAATGTAGAGCACCCCGGCCAACACTATACGCCGAATTCTGGCAAACACATGTCACAACGATACATTTCTCTACCTGATATTTTCAGACACAACAAATCGATTTACTACCGCTCTTTGCTGTTAACAGATTCTATGGTTCCCTACGGAGTGTGTTAGGGAAGTTACCGAACTTCCTGTTCAGAGCTTTTTTTGTCTCGATTTCCTCTTGAAAGCCATGCAAGATGCATTAGGAAACATTAACGGACCATAATGAAAATATTTCCAGCCTCAAACATTACTTTTTATCGCTTGTCGGCCTGAAATAAACGGTGTAAGTGGTGATGAAGACAAAGTCCAATCATGCGAGAAGATTGAACGGCGATATGGCTGACTTGATTTGCTGTACAATAGGTGCTTCCTTGTTGTAAAACAGTAGCATTTGGAGGAAGGGGCTTGATTAAGGATACATTCTTTCTGGCATCGATCTAATGTTCAAGAACTAAGTAGTGATTTAGTTAGTTCATGAACAAGAAAAGTATAGGTTAGCTTACTAACTTCTTATACTTTATTACCTATAGAGAGAGGCAATGATTTTAGGATACCGCATGGTATTATAAAATAATAGGATACTTTCACGTCTATCAAGATTCTTGTAAACTGTACCAAAACGGAAAGAGTAAGTAATATGTGATGTCGAAGCATTACAGTTACTTGCCCTGGTATCCCAGTGTCCAATCATGTCAGAAATTCTGGTTCGTATCCATTTATAGAGAAGTTATAGAGAACACTATTTTGACATAGAGCTATCGCTAAAAGTGTCATAAGACCTTTTGTCACGTCTTAAGATGTTCAACTCTAAAGGTCATACAAATGGCTTTTTTACAAAAAATATCTTTCTTACTATGTTATTGCTGAAACAAAATATGGATAACGCCCGAACTAAGCAAGCTAAAGGATCTGGTATTATTTTACTACAGTTATTCTAAACAAAATCCTTCAATAGAAAGCAAAAATCTATATAAACAGTGCAAGGTGAAATATTATGACTTATTACGTGAAACGAAATTAAAACAAAATAAACAATGCACTAACCAGTCTGAAAACAAAAACAAAACTATATGGAAAATAATCAACACTGAAACTGGAAGGAGTCGTAAAAGGGAGAATAATGATGATATTACTGACTTGGATATGTACAACAATTTTTTTGTTAATCATGCTGACGAAACATTAAATAACTGCAAAAAGACGAGTGATATAACAACTAAATATATATGTACTGAAGTGTCGTCATATACTAAACGTTTAAAAAAAACTTGCGAATATATACGATATAAGTGCATCATTGCTTAAACATATTGCGGTTTCCATAGCAGAGCCATTAGCTGATGTGATCAATACCTGCTTTGATGAAGGGCATTATCCTACGTTTTGCAAATGTGCTAAGGTTGTTCCAACACACAAAAAGGGTGGAACTAATACACCTGATAACTTTAGGCAAATACACATAATCGCAGGCGTATCCAAAGTCTTTGAATATGCTCTACTGGACCAGCTTATCAAATATACTGATAAAAAACATATCTTAAATGATAACCAGTTTGGCTTCAGGCGTGGTAGGTGCACAGCTGATGCCATACTGCAATTGTTAGAATATGTTCATTATTCGAGGGTTGCTCTATACCTCCGTCAATCCACCAGTACGCAGACAGCTGTTTCACGCTTATTAGCGATCATCAGTGCGCCATAGGTCGATTGACGGAAATAGAGAGCATCAATTTTTCCATGTTTAATAAACATGTGAAAGATGTGCGAGTAGACAGAAGGAATTCTGCCTTCTCATCACTATCTTAAAGGGCTGATACACGTACGAGCAAGTACGCGTACTTATGGCTCGACGACCTTTTTCGCCTGTGTGTCACCGTAAGTACGCGTACTTTAAAACCGTCGCGCAAACCGCCGGCGAGCCAACTGGTTTGAAATATTGCTCGTAGCTGGTTTCAGCTCATACTGCGAGCCGCGAGCCACCACTTTGTTTTGGCAGGCCATCGATGCGCAACGCTTGTTGTGTTTGGCGTTTGTTAAAAGTTTTGTTTATTTAGAAAAATTATCAAAATGAGTGATTTCAGCTTCACGTGTGTCACCGCGTCGAGCCGAGTAAGTTCGCGAACTTAAAAACCGCGTACTTAAAGTTCGTACGTGTATCACCCCTTTTATATGTTTGTTGCTAACCTGCTTGTTTTATTTGACAAAACATCACATATGATATATGAGATGCTATGACTCACATGAGAGATACTCTCTTGTGTATGTTTGTGTACATATTGATATTGAATTACCTACTTACTACAAGTGTTGAGACTTGTACTCGAAATATGTAATGTGTTTTGTCAATTATCTCTGTTTTATGTGACGGATCAACAATGTATCTACATTTGTTGGAAAAAATGAATCTATCTATCTAGATCTATTTGGGATAGATCGCGAGGCTTATTAATTTAAACATGGGGAATCGAATTATCGTAGAGACACAAAGTCTGAAGACAATCGCGCTTCTAACGAGGGGGTCGGAGGGACCATGGCCTCATCCAGTTTGTAATAATAGCACTGCCTATCCAAGTTTATTCAGCCCACGTAGAATACAAATAGAATTTGAAAAACGTGACTTAAAGGGAACTCATTTAAATCTCTTGATTTCTCGCCTAAAACATCAACCAATAAAAGTGATTTTTATTATTATTATATGTACATAATATTTTTACATTGAACGTAGTTCAGCAAGATTGCCATGTTGTAAAAATTCTGCAGTCTTTTATAGATTAAACCTTGTTGAATGCCTCGTTAGTTTTCCGGTTTTATAATTGTATATAATTTATTTATGTGAAATAAAAATGTTTTACAAAAGGTATTCGATTTTTGACCAGCTACAAAAAGAAGGTCAAGGTCCAAGGTTATATTAGATTCTTCTCTTGATGAGCTGACATTCTTTAATTACTGTTTCAAAAAATCTCCTCAACCGGAATAGTCAAAAAAAAGCAAAATTATAAGACTCACTCCTCATATATCTGACTACTTTTTTTGTATTTTGTTGTCCTACATTTCACAATATATAGTTACACTTAGATTTCATACATTCAAGTTTCTTTTCAACTAAGAAAAACTTATTATGCCAAATTCCGGATCCTGGGTATAGGAGTCCCAATTCCAAAAATTTTGGGGTTATTTAATCCCGAAAAATTTGCACTCCCTATTTCAGTGTAATTAGTTAACTACCAGTTCTAGTTCTTGCTATAGAGGAAATCTATTAAGCCTTGGTTAAAAAATCAAATTTTGAGTTATTGTGAGACAATTCCAAAGAAGTCGTCCATTTGTTGTTCCACAGTGGCGACTATGGAAAATTAGATGCTGACGGCTAGCAAATACCAGTAAATCTATTCTAAATCTATTGCGGTCATATCACCATGTAGCATTTCTTTAGAGAACAAGTTTGATAGAACAACGAGAGTGGACACGTTTTCGGAATAATAGTTAACTTGATCATTTCAAAATATTTATAAAAGAATCAATTTTTATGCAGTTTATTGAGTAGGCACCGTATACAGTTATTTAACAACAGCCTTCAAATTTGACAAATTTTAAATAGCCAAAGAGTAAAAATGTTGAAATACTTAAAAATGCTTTTAAAATGTATTTATTAATGCAGATTATTGTCTAAAAAGAAGTATGACAAAAAACACAAAATTGTAAAAATTGATGCAAAAACATTGGTTTCTAACAATTTCATATAATTTTGATTTAGCCGAAAACCGTATGACTTTTACTAAACAGAATTGATATTACTCTAATAGGTCATATATCAAAGTATCATCACCCGTGTGTTTGAACACTATTTATGGGGCACCCTGTAGAATCAGATTTTTTTCGGGCACTGCGGAATTAGGTTAAAGTTGGATTCATTCAAAGCCGATAGCGAAGCACAATTTCAATTTGTCTTATTTAAGATTCCCCTTTACACTCCTTTGCTCATCTTTTACACTTAAAAAACTCTCAGAAATACTGGTTGCCGTTTCCTTATTAATTTACGACTGAGTTCAACAGGGTTGGCTCAAGGTAAAAATGAGCAATACCGCAATACATCAAGAACTGAGCGGTACAACCGCACATTTATTCCCAGGGTGTCCAAGGCTTGGAATGGGCTGCTAGAAGCTGTATTTATTGGGCCCGCCCCAAGTAGCATTTTGTTAAAATAGTCCACCTCCCAAGAGAAATTAACCTGTATAAGTCAAATGTTAGTAAATGTATACTTAATTAATGTTCATAAACTCAGAATGTCTTGGAGCGTTCAAATCATTGACGAAAATTAGTCGAAATGTACCTAATTAGTGTTCTAATAGTCAGATGACGAAAAGGTCGAAACAATTGGTTCAGAATTACAAGAAATACACCTAATTATATTAACCAAAAAATCTTTGTCTGCAAACATCAATGCAGAGGTAATAAATTACCTAGCACTAACCTAGAATATGTTCTCAAAGTTAGGGATTTTTTTGGGAATTTTAATAGGGAAGAATTACCTTATTTATTACCTAGAAAAACTTCTTGGAAGTTAGCGACATAAAAAGGAAAAAAAGAGGTTGAACTGTTTACTAAATAGCCTTCTTAAGTGCCATGAGGTTACAGGGATATTTTTAGTAGGTGTATTATCCTAATTTTAACTTTGGCATTAACTTTGAGGGCAAAAACTCTATTTCTATAGACCTATAACAACAAATGTCTTGATGGAAGATAAAATTACTTGGAAATACTCGCTCAAAGTTGAAGTGCCCAAAATTGCCCTTCATGATACCTATACTTTCCCCACCATGTATGCCTACTGTATCCTACACAACAGCATTATCCGATATTTTGCGCAGTTCAAGTTATAAGCTGAAACGACCTAAGGTTTATAGGCATACATCACAGTATTATAGAGTAATAAAAAATATAGGAAAAATAGGCACTGCTGTTGCGGAAAATAGTTTTAGTCCTTGCGCAGGTTATTCAACCAACAGTGAGCCATTACCCTCATGAAATGATCCTGATCATATTCAGTCACAGAACATGACTTGGATAAGACTGATGAAGTCTTAAGTGATTGGGTACAACTCTTGATCAACTGAGGATGTTGGCTTTAAAATATAAAATAACTATAACTGCAGTTGAAGAGCTGTTAACAATTCTTAGAGCTCATGGTAGAAATGAACTGCCAAAAGATGAAAGGACCTGCGACTGTTTTAAACATTTTAATGTTGTTGAACGCATGAATCAAAAATACACAAAATGTGACGCACCCCATACTGAATTGTCCAACGGGACCCTAATTTTGCCTTAAAATAGACTTTGACCTTAAAGTAATTTTTTAGTCTAAAATAGGGAAACTTTGCCCTCGAGGTTGAAACTGTGCCTCTGCTTCGACATCATTATGGAAAACATATGCTATTGGTTAAAAATGGTGGCAATAAATCCCTATAGGTCAAAATTCTAAAAGCAGACTGATTTATATTTAATCATATATAAATTCCTATTTCTTCAAATATGCTAGATCAGTCCTTCTAATTATAAACAAAACACATGAAAAAAATATGCTGTTCTATATAGCTAACAACCGCGCCAGAAGATACGTGTTCATAATTTGAGGTTATATAGGTTTCAGAATACGTCATTAAAAAAAATTTACTAAATTTGTTAAAAAAGCTAATTTTCAAGGCGCCTTAATTTTGTGTAACTATTATGTCCACATTCCACGAAAAAGTTCATTCCGCATAGAGATAATTTTCAAGTAACCAAAGAACAAAGTTGAAAATCAATCCATTATAGGTATCACCATTATCACCATTCAACTGTTTATGAAGACAGCACCATGTCTATACAGGCAGATGGCCATATTATAATCCGTAGTTCCATATGTGTATGAAAGAAAAGATCAAGAGTATCATGTTTTCTTTGTTGTTGCTATAATAAAAGTGTTAAATTTACGTCGGACTTAGGTTATACTATAGGGATAATGTCGACGATTTTACCTCAATATGACCTAAATAGCTGTAGAATGTGTACATGTTATTCTCGACCTATTGGTTATAAATTCCTCTTCGACCTCATATTGACCTCTGAATTACTTTAGTTTTATTCCCCACTTAGGGAAAACGTTGAACAGTTAGAAGTAAATAATCCTTGTTGAAATTACTCATGTAACCTGTACGGTGGTCGATGTGAGGTAATTTTAACTTAGAATGCTTGTTGGGGCGGGTATTGGCCCGTTCAAATCTCGCGTTAACAAACTTCATCTAAACATAACCCTTTGACAGCAGCCGCGGTACTCTGGTATTTAGGCTCTGCCTGCGCGGTCTGCTCCGTTATAAAAAAAAAAGAAAAAAAATATCGTGATATCTAATATGGCGTCTTTTTGGTATCGATAATTTGAAAGATTGAGGTTTGTAAAAGCGAAAATTTTATTCTATTCATAGTAGGCGGTCGACTGATCTGTGAAAGAAAGGTATAGCGGCATAATACACCTTTTAGGTCCATTCGAGCATTGCCTTGTCCAAATGTTCATTACAGAAACTGGTGACAGAATCCAACGGACTTGGATATTCTGATGTATGTACATACGATTATCACTTCAGATCGTTCTGTATTGTTTCGTCGAACTTATTGGTTTTAACGAAATTTCGACACAGTATTACTAGCGTGGCAAGGATAGAAAATGTGTATGGTTTTCAGAAACCGAATCAGTGGCGGCGCATCAATAATAAAAAAACTAAAGACATAAAAATGGCTCAAACTTCTTTTTTAGGCATTCTAGAGGTTCTGATCACTTTCTAGTTTTTTGGCCAACAGGAAATTCAGGTAATTGTGGCATGAGGGGCTGTAAAACTCAAAAACATGTTCATTCTTGTGCATTGATTTGTGAAAGAAAGACCTAGCGGCACACGGACAAATCTATCGTTTTGTCAAAGACAAACGCTTTGATTCAATGGGATGGTACATTTAGCATTCCGCAAATACAGCGATGTTTTATCCAACGGGAACTGTATATTATATGGTAACGAATCATACAGTATTGTCGAGTCAACTACAAGATGTCATTCTAATGAATGATTCAATCCCAGCTTGACGTTGAACCGAACCTGTGTTTTATAGTTGACTCTAAACCACTTTCTTTTTTATAAAAGATGTTTTACGATTACTACTTGCCAATTTTTTGAATAATATAACGGCGTTTTGGAAGCATGGATTATTTGTAAAGGTTATTCTCTAAAACAAAGTTAATTTTTATTGAACGAATTATCATGAACTGCTGTTGTAGGAATAATTTTGTAAATTTTGTACATCAAATAAACCTGTATGGTTTGCTTAAATGAAGCCTAGGATAAATTCCAAAAACAGAAGAATGCTTTGGTTGCATTACATGTAAATACTAGTATTAGAAGGAAAGTACATATCATGTAGAATTTATTGGCGTAGGTACCTGGAAATACCCGAATATATGGATTAAACCCTTTCGATGATATGGATTTGAGTTAATGAATCTGTGCCCTCATCTGGCTGCACCTCTGGCTACTTCTGGAGTGTAGCCTGGTCAAGGAGGAAATAGTTGTTGAAAAAATGTTACCAAAACGTACAAGAATGGTAGTAAAATCAAGAGTGACAAAATAAAAAAGGACGAAGCTTTAAATCAGCAACACTTATACGTGACTGATGCCCAAACGAGCGAAAGACAAAAATAAAAATAATGCCTCTAACAGTGGTTTGCACCAGCCATAGTTAAACCTTTGGCTTAACTAATTAAAGCTTAACTTTAATTAAGGCTTAAAGTTGTGTGTCTTTGCATCCTTGAAGTAAATGCACTTCTTTAGGCAAGATTTTGTCTGTGAAATAGTTGATTGCAGTGACCCAACATTTGGTGGATTTTGTGTGTCTTAATTCTGGATTCTCTTGTATAGGAGTGGCTACAGAAGACATCAGAGTAATAACATTTATGTCGGATCTGATTGTGGTAAGTAAAAATATATAGAAATGTCCAAAGTGCTGAGGTCAACTAAAGATACCTTTATTATACATTTATAGTGTTAAACTTGGAGACAACATTCGTGGCTACGTAATGTCCGTGATTGGACTGGAATAAGATCAGTGGGAGAATTGATGCAGGTAGCACAAGACAGGGATGCTCTCGCCATAGTAATCGCCAACGTCTGGGAGTCCGGACAAGGCACATGAAAGAAGTGTTAAACTAGCAAAATGTTCATTCATAGGTAATAGTTACAATTTTTATATGTATATATAGGTGGTTTCAAGGAATGAAACAATTAAAACAGTAATCTTTTGGCATAACCTTAAGATGAGTTTCCGGAACAAGTGATATATGCAACGAACAATATGTATACATGTTATGACTATCAACTTCTCTATTAAAACAGATTTGTGGTATATGCACTACTACAAAATACTTGCTTTTTGTCATTGCAGGTGTGGAGAAAGAATTATTCAGGTTGCTAAGTATTTGAGACAGAAGAGGCAGACCGATACCATGAGGCGAAGAGCACATAATGTTATGCATTCAGAGCTTCATTGTGATGGCTTTATAGAAAGTAAATAGTAATATGTTCGACATGCTGAGTAAATTAATAGAACCAATAAATGCGTATGTTATCCATATATTGTAATTATATCTGACAATAAAGGTGGAGAAAAAAATAACTTTCTTATAACTTCTTATATAACAAAATATAAAATATTTCATAGTATCAGTAGCTAATATGTGATAAAATGTGTAAAATGATGTCTAGATATAGAATGCCTTGTTAAAAATATGTATTTTAAATGATAGTTTGTATAACATGCTCACAGAGAGTGATTAATTTCTGTCTTGTCAAACAAGGTGATTATTTAAAAAAACACTCATTGGGTGACTGTAAAGTTGCACCCATGAGAAGGTAAGTATTATTACTTGAACAAAAACTACTGGTTGAATTCTCTTATATTTTTATTATATATATTTTCTTTCAATATATCAGGAATTCTCTTATATTTTTATTATATATATTTTCTTTCAATATATCAGGACTTGTCCTGAATAGTACAAAATTCAGTAATTAGGATAGTGTGATCGGTGGAACACACAACAGTGATGTGCTGCCGCAGTCTTCAATAATACAGTATGGGTCCCACTAGTCCTTTAAAGTATTCATTACCGTCTGAGATCCTGAAATAAACAATATTTTTATTAAAAATAGAAGGAAATTAACTAATGGGTGATGAAAATGAATTAAATAAAATCCATGTGAGAACGGGAGGACACTTGCATTCTAATTTTTACAGTAATAACTACTACTGTGAAAGCTATTCACATAATAATACTGCATCTTGCTGCAAACAGAATAATTCAAGCAGATCAATTTATTTTCTTTATATGATAAAAATTGGGCGACTAAGATGCAGCATCAAACAACTGTCCCTAGTGAATGTGAACTATAATTTACAAATAAACGTTTTATCTTTGCTGTTTTCAAAATACATCTAAGTTTTGAGCGCCCCTTATCTCATAAATTACAGCATTCTAAATAACTGATTTGCTTACCTGCTAAGATAGACCTCTTGAACAAGACAGCAGTAACACAACAATGACCAAAAAGCTGTTGAAAACACAAAAAAATCTCATAAACCATAACACGGTGTCTTACAACGGTGATATTAATTTGTCTGCTCAGTTATAAAAAAAATTCCAGAATCAGCTTTATATAGTTGTAGATTGAGGTTGTGATCGTATCCTCAGTTCCTTACGACTTGATATTGAATTCAAGTAATCTACTTTGATTCATATTATAATTGCTTATAAAATATAGAAATAATTTTATAAGATATATTTCACAAACTAACCAAACTTAATTGTGTAGTGATCTGTCAGAATATGTTAAACCTACAAATGTCAAAAGTTAAGCCAAGAAACGTCAAAGTTAAACCCTACTTTGCCTTTGGCTTAAAGTTAGTTATAAGTTTGACGCTAACTACAACCGGTGCAAAGCAATTCACTCTTTAATTAAGGCTTAACTTTAATTACAACTTTAACTATGACTGGTGCAAACCACTGTAAGTAAAGCATTGTATGTGTGTAAAGTGTCACCGGAACCTAGGGTCTGGAAGGGATTTTGCAAGTCCCCTCCCACTACTCCTCTAGAGACCTTCGCCTCTTATCTCCACCGTACGATCCTGTGTACAGCGTTGTTGTCGGGATCCGAAAAACACTCCTAAACAGCCTATGATGTACAACTCCGTTTGCACTCCACCATTTTTCTTCATTGGGTATTCTTCGTGCAGCGCGACGCGGCACCGCGCCGGTTACAGCCTCATCACCACCGGCGTCATTAATATCACTTTTCTCAAGGAGAAATGGCCCGTTTGTAGCGCTCTTAATGGTGATAAACACTGTACAGGAAGTTCGGTGAGGAAAAATGCGGCTCGGAAAACTGGGGTATGTCCTTCCCCCCTTATTTAATCATCTCACAAGACAAAACTTCAAAAATATTTGCAGGGACGGATCGCACCTAGAAGGGAACTTTCTGTCCCCTCTAACGCCTTCGCCTCTAAGGCCACTTGATTTGCCTTCCAACAAAGTGAATAAACAAAAGCAGCCTAGGCATTACTTTTCACAATGACAGGCGAGAGGAGAATTGTGATCGCGAAAATGTTCGATTTTCAGATAAAACACTTTTTGGGAGTTTTATGATAGCTACATAACGACATTCGGTCGGTCTGTCTGTTGGCATTTTTCTAGCCTCGTAATCTCAGCAACCGCTACACGGATTTTGATGAACACTGGGTAGCGATATGCTGTGAAGTCGTAGCAAGCAAGCAGCGATAATTTTGAAAATCGGTGCATGGGCGGCAAACTAATTAGCAAAAATAAAAAAATTCAAAACATTTCGTGTCTATTCGTTTTAGAGGTTCTTGAGCATTTTCTGTTTTTTTGAACGGAGGTGAAATTGGGGTTTTAATACTGAAAAATTTGTTGTATTCATGATAGGCACTGTCCATTGACCTCTGAAAGAAAGACTTAGGGGCATAATACATTTTTTTAACTCCATCCGAACATTGCCTTACCTATTACAGAAAACAAGAATTTTCTGTAATAGTAAAGTATATTGTGTAACGTTGACATTATAGAATCGGTTTCAATGAAATATTGGCACAGTATTATTACCATGGCGAAGATAGAAAATGCGTATGGTTTTTAGAAAAGGTATCAGAGGTAGCACAGCAAAAAACAAAAGAGCAAAAATACAAAAACAGCTCAAATCCATTTTTAGGCATGCTAAGGGTCCCTGATCATTTTCAACCTTTTTTGGGTAGTGGTGAAGTCGAGGTAGTTGGGGGGTGGAAATTTGAAAACTCGAACAGAAGTTGTATTTATGAAATACAGTGCATTGCATATTACTCTAACCTGGAAACTTAATTGTGATGCCGCATTACTATGCTGGAGGAAATTGTAACAGCATATCGTTTCTGGAGCTCTTGCCAGTGGCGGAGGAAAAATCAGCAGAAAACTTTTTTTTTCAAATTCCAAATTCTTTGTTAGTACCGATAATGTGTGGAAAGTACTGGGACAAGATACTTGACACCATAACGCAGATAACGGGTCTCATACAGGTGAATAAAAATTGAAAATTTTTTTTGATCTTCAAAAATGTGACAGCCAAAAATGTATTTTAATGTCTACAAACTTCTTTTATGAAAAATATATCTCTAAGACCAGGGGTACCCTTAAAAACCATCACAACCGCGGATCTGTCATATAAAAGCCTAGAACAGTATTGTTTATCCCCCGGCTGAAATCTCCTCCCAAAAGGCCTCCAAAGTTTATTATTCACATTTATCAGCAAAAAAGAATCATGAATCAAAATTGCCTTTTGGATAACGCATGGAGGAAAAAATAAATGCGCTTTATTCATCTCAAGTACTACAGACAAAAAATGGAGTCAAGTTGATTGACTCAGTGTTTCCCACACATAACAGTGACTTTATTATTTTCCCTTTGCATGAAGCTATAGTCTGAAATCCCTTGCACCTAAATAGTCGTTCTCATACAACAAAAAAACTAGTAAATAGTTTCCTAAGTCTCTCCGTAGGAAGTAAAACGACACAGTTTTTGTTCTGCGAGCTTCAACTGGACAAAACGAAATAATCAGGAACCGCCAAATTGCTTGAAAACGAAGTTTGAGCTATCTTTATACTTTTAGCTTTTTATTATTGCTGCGCCGCCACTAATACGATTTCGAAAACCATACGCATTTTTTATCCTCGCCACGGTAATAATAATGTGTCTAAATTTCATTAAAATCAATTCGATGATTTCCATGTTACTAAATTCAGAACGATCTAAAGCAATGACCCGTATGTATACATCAGACAATTGATTTCTGTAATAGCCAAGGCAATGTTCGGATGGACCTAAAAAACGTCTATTATGCCGCTAGGTCTTTCTTTCACAGGTCAATGGACAGCCTATTTTGAATAGAACAAATTTTTGAGTTTTACAGCCCCCCACCACTTAACCATCTCAATTTCACCCCCATCCAAAAAAAAGTAAAAAATGATCAGGAACCCCTAAAACGCCGAAAAACGAAGTTTGAGCGATATTTATTTTTTTTGCTTTTTGCTAATTACTCGCCCCTGCACCGATTTTCAAAATTGCAGAAGCATTACCTACTATAGGACCTCACAGCATATAGGTACCCAAATTTCATTACAATCCATGCAGCGATTGCTGAGGTTACAAAGGTAGAAGAACGTGAAGAGACAGACCAACAGACAGACAGACCGACGGAAGATAATGACGTGGATTTTCGTTATGTAGATGTTAGGAGCAAACACCGATTTCGGCCAATGGACGGAAAATATGGTCCAAACGCGTTTTGGCTGCTACCGTTTTGCCAATGTCCGAATTATCGCTTTCCGGCTGTTCATTGTAGCCCAGAACGCGTTTTGGGTCAACTACTATTGCCAGAACACGTTCTATATTATACTACGAATAAATAAATCTCAATTATTTGCCGTGTTGTGTTACAATATTTCCTCTGAGCTTAGAATTCATAACTAAAATGAATAAAAGCACTTGTAGATCTTAGGTCCGTGAAAAAAAAACTGAAAGAAACATACCTCACAATCTCTCATGTCCAACTCCCACATGAGCGGAATGAATAATGTCAAATAACTCGTAGGTCAGCAAAAATAACGCAGTTCGGCTGTTTCGTCTGTCCTTCTTTAAATTAGCTTTTCGATATAGCCAATTTTTTAAATATCATACCTTTTCAATCGTTGTCTTTGTTCCGAAGATATTGTATCACCGTTACTTTTACAAGCTTTTGCCGCCTTTACCTCTGTGAGTGTTTGGTCGTATCTTTCTCTTGTACAAATATTACTACGATCATTGCTACCACTTATGACTTTTTGCAGTTCGTCATTAAAACATAACCTTAGGTCTTCCATGGCACTCTCTAGCTACTGTCTAACCCGCACAAAGATCAAATACTAAATGAATACACTAGCTCCAAAGGTATCGTTTACAAGCTGAGACACTCACAAAATCCACCACGCGTTATGGCAATCGCAGTAGAACAGGACACGTTTTGGCAATCGTAGTTGAGCCAAAACACGTTCTGGGCTACACTAAACAGTCGGAAAGCGATAATTCGGACATTGGTAAAATGGTAGCAGCCAAAACGCGTTTTGGCCATATTTTTCGTCCATTGGCCGAAATCGGTGTTTGCTCTTAACATAGACATCATAAAATGCACAAAAAGCGTATTATCTCAAAATAGAAAATTTTCGCGATCACAATACTTCCCTCACCTATCGGCTATCGGTGTGGGAAGTAAAAGGTGTTAATTGGTACTGGTTGACCTAAGGGAGGAATAAGGCAAGGGGAAGGAAAAGGTGGGTAGAAGGAGAGCAAAGAGGAGAAAAGCTGTCCGATGGACTTGATATTTTAAACAACATCTGGCTAATTTTGCGTTTATCCAAACGGTCTATGTCAAGGATCGATAAAGTTGGAACATTTATATTTGTTATTTATAACAATATTATTTTTCAACGATCTCTATAGATCTGGCGGCTCATGGTCCCGTGCGATACGTAAGCTTGTATTTCTGCCCCGTGTACTGCTCGAGAGCTGAAATTTGCCTTAGCTTAGATTAGCTTAGACCTACAGTAACGCTTCTTGTTGTATCTATATTCGGTTATATAATTAAATAAAATTACGTCCACTATACCTCACAAAATATGCAGTTGTGTGTACTTCTACGCAAGTTGTAAAAAAAAATGTAGGCGCCCACCCTTAGAGAGAAATACAAGTGTAGCAAAATAAAGTGTATAAGACTAGAAAGAGTCGTTGGTATCCAAAATGCTTTACTAAGGTCCGTATTCATAGGCGTTTTTAAAGTATCCCTTAAATATTACTCAAGAGATACTTTAGGGTTACTTGAGGGTTCCTCAAGTGTGGCTTTCCTTGTGTATCTGTTTCCTGGATAACATCTACCAGACGGCGGGGTTCATTCAGCGATGTTGTCATATTTCAAACATAAGCCAATTTGTTGTCTATGCCTACGCATTTTGATGTTTTCTGTTATTTCTTTTTGTTTTGCGCCAGTACTTCGTGTTTTGTGTCGGAGGTTTTTCCGGATGTGACAGAAACTGATAAGACCGTACTCCAAAATTAACCAACAAAAATCGCCTTGACTGCAACGAAATGGCATATTCACATGTCGTCTTGGCACTTTGTTACTTGAGTATTACTCAAGGGAGCCTTACGTAGGGGACCCTTAAGTAAGGCTTTGAAACACAAAACCTTACTTAAGGGACTCTCAAGTATTGAGTATCGACTATGAATATGACCCTAAACCTTCAGATACCTTCAAATTACGCTATAGTACAAATGGAAATATAATAAAGTAAGAGTATACAATGGTGGAATTGTCTCATTAGTTTGCCTTAGGATGAAGTACTTCTTTTCTAAGATTACTAGATGCTCTAGAACCCATCTTATATACATCCAAAACCAGAACCAATAATAATGCTTTCCCTTACGAATTAACAGTTTATACCGATCATCACCACTATTAAAGCCATGCTTGGTCGACGTAACCATTGAAATCTGTTAAAATACTGCCTATTTTAGTATCACATCATCTTATTGGTGTTCACAAAGTGCGATTGTGTTACTAGAAGCCTTTTACATTGGTATTAGATTTAGCCTCAGATATGTTATTAACGCTTTTCGGTCACATCGTCACTTCGCAATAACAGAATGTACCCACGCTATAATTATTTGTTTCATAAAGTCCTTCTTACAACATTCAGCATTGAATATCACAAGTCTTGAAAGTTGAACACAGACCTTGATTCCCTTTTGAACCAGTTAGAAATTTGATGCATCTTTCATAACATTCCCTCGCCATTTGAACTCCCCCAACTCATAATCGCGCGTACAGGACGTGGCCTAATATGACCCGTTAAGTAACTAGCCAACAGTAATAAATAAGCATGTGGAAGCAGGTTGAGCCCATGAGATTAGTGTAGCTAGATTGTAAGGCTTCCCCCAGTGTGTGTACTGGGTATGTGTATTGATTCTGCACTGTTGTAATGCATCAGCGTACGGTTGCAGTTCACTGAAGATATTATCGACGAAAATGTATAGCTACCTTTTAAATAATCCTTTCAGCGGTGTGGACAAGATGGCTTTTACAAGGCTGAGAGCATGTCCTTGTTATCCTTGTGATAATTCGTCGTACCCATAAAGCTCAGCATGTTTGAGTGGCCATTCTCCTATTCTATAGCCATATTATACAATTCACTCGCTTCTTCTCTGCCATCACCTTTTGTTACTATCTTCAATAGAAGGTATAAATAATATGTCAGTATGCAATAAATGTTTCTTTGTTTTTTTTATTTATTGACTATGTCAACTGCAAAAAATCAGTAACTGTGCTGTGTATACATGTGTATTTATGCGGATTGTTATACTTCTTGGTTCATTACCGTTACTATTTTCTTTTTTGTATCAATCATATTTCATTTAATAACTTTATATGTGTATAACTGTGGAATTTTTACGGTTAAGTTAATGTTAATTACTTAAAGTTTAACTGTGGATGGTGAAATTTGCCATACAGAAATCGTGAATAACAATATTTCAATAAATTTTATTTGGAAATAGATTATTTCTCCAAACAGCTTAACTATAATGTTAATCCCATTAGCTACGGCACTGGGACTAGGCTTTGGTACTTTTTGGTACCAGAGATGTCAGCCGCGCATACCGTCCTCTCTCTTTTCTCGTGTAGCGTGAAACTGACAAAAATGACAATGACAATGACACTTACGCTCTAACTTTGTTGATTTTTCTAACATTGTATTGGCATCGTATTGGTGCTTTGGCGGGCCGCGCAAAAAGTTGTAAAGGGCCGCAGGTTGCCGACCCCTGCCTTAAACGATAGCAGAGCGCTCGTAGGGCGAGAGAGTATTATTATTATATACAGGGTGTTTCACAAGTTGCGACTTTTTTTCATACAGTGGATAGTACTCGCCAAAATGAGTGTTTTTTCCCAGTAACGTATATAAACGAAATATTTAGAGAAAACGAGATACTGACCATTAAAGAAATCTTCAATTCTAAGTCCATCCCTAGCCAATGGCTCACCATATCATAATATCACAACAAATAAGGCAGCGCTAGTGGTGCCCGGACTGCCGATGCCGGTGAGAAAAACAGGCAGTTCATCATACCGTCGCGTTGCTGTTGCTACATCTGCCGATCGGACTTTAAAAACAACAACAATGGTGCATGCTTATAACAGTAATGAACTGGTGGACATGATTTTAATGTACGGTGAGTGTGGTCAAAATACCGCTGCGGCTTCGCGAGTGTAAATACGCCGATCGTTTCCCTAACCGTACTCACCCTGCACTTCGTCGATTTGTCTGGCTTGTGCAAAGAGCTAGAGACAGGATGTCTGAATCCACATCGTGGTGGTCACGCTGGAAGATCTCGACAACATCGTGTGGTCCAAATTGAAGAAGACATCGCAAATCGTACTTTTACCTGCAAGGCGCCTGCGACAGGACCGTACTTACAACTTCCGTAGCTACCAAATAGTGAGTACTTGCTTGAAATTTTTTTTAATGTTTTGCTGGTGTGCCGTTTCAAGGGCCGTTGCTTCTAAAGAGGAAAGTCCCAACTTTTGGTACACCCTGTATATCAGTTAAACCATCGCACCAGTCAATAAAGAATCTAGTTGAAATACAAATTTGCCTATACTCTATAGTCTCAGTTTAGTTCAAGTCAGAATTTGAGTTAGCCTCCTACCATTTAAACAATGTGGATCGTTTGTTGCAGTTTGACGTACACCACTGACTCCTAGTGTATCTGCAGTCTTATCAGATCGAGAAGAAATTTCGTGTTTGTGTAAGTTGATATTTCTTGCGATGCCTCTGAAGAGATAAGCGACGTGTGTAGAGAGAGGAAGACCAAACGAATATTTTCCGTTCGTGAGAGTTTTCTGCTTCGCAGATTTCTTGTTTGTCGAGAAAACAAGAAAATCAGGCAGCGTTATTGAAGGCAGACACGCATTTCATGCTTAAGCTCTACTAATGACGCAAATCCTATGGCGGATGAGGCAAAATCAAAAGGATTTGAGATTGTGGAGAAGCGGGTAAGAATAACACTTTAATCGAGATACGGGTACCATTGCTAACGAACTAGCCAACTGCTAAAACCACATAGCCTTTGTCAAACTACAATAAATATACTTCAAAAAAACTAATACCATGATTTTAAAAAACATCGGATTGAAGGGTAAAAATTTGGACGTTGGTAGACCTAGTTCTAGGAACTTCCCCGACTCAAGTGGTTTTTATGCATACATTTGATTATTTCAATTCATTTAATTTTTTTAGCCTCCATTTCAGAACAAATTAACATGTGATATATCCATTTCCTTCCATTTTTCATTGTCCTATCGGCACCAAAACCTTTTCAACTCGAAAGGACCTTTACCTTTACTACTTCAAGTTGGCCAAACATGACATCAAAAACCCAAATTTTCCGATTTTCTTCAAATTTGGTCACTATAAGAAGGTTATCATTAGTGACAAAAATATAGTTTCTGCGATGGTAAAAAAGGGGTGGGGGTAGGGATAACTCAAAAAATGATGTCATAACGTGAAATTCTAATGCTACCACAACAAAGAGCACGTTGTCTTATATCTGAAACGCTACCGCGCATAATGCATAATTTACAAAATGGCGGAAAAAAATTCACAAATGTAAGAAATTTTCGAACTCCAAAATGGCAGTAACTGTCAAAAAAGTTATCCAAATAATTTTACCGTCATAAAGAGGTTTTTGTTTCCTATCTTTTGGTTCACTTTTGGGACAAATCTGTATTTTAATGGAGGGGTGTGGTGGGGATTTCTTGGAATAGACCAACATCTTATGTATATTCACATACGAATATACCTACGTGAATATACATAGTATATCACACTAGTGTATATCATTTTTCATATGTACATTTAATGTCCTATCAGTATTCAAAATATACATGTTCAAACTGGAATATCTAATGTACATTCTGTGTATATACATAACCATATAGTGTTATGTGGGTAAGAGGTAACGCAGACAACTTGAAGTTTGTTAATACTAAACAGAGCCATAGCGACAGGAGCTTAAAAGGCGTGACATTCAATTGTTTGCGAGTTGGTATTTTTGTAAAATTCATTTATGAAGGACGACAGCTTTAATGATCGTTTATGCAGTAAGTAATGGTAAAGATGTTCATCTTCATTACACAGAATTAAATAAATACAGTGCAGCACTACTGAAAAAACACGTTTTAATGACAAAGTTAACTAAAAAGTTGAAAAGAGATTCAGTTTCAGAAAACTAGATAACATGCATTTAAAGAACATCACGCTAAAAAGTTAAAAACATCTTTTAGCTCAATTGTTTAGTGACCTACTATATACTATCCAGGAAACAGATGGTTGGGTTTAGGTCAGGAAAAAGAGGGAGTCTCTTTTACTGTTTTGCCGACGTTTCGGCCTTTATTAGGCCATCTTCAGGGCACTAAAACTTTTTTTTTATAATTTAGCAGACAATTATACATTACAGTTATAAAAAAATTGAATATATAAAATGACAATAAGCAATAACAAAATGAAAAGTAGGGGTGGTCATTGCTATTTAAAAAAAACCTAATATACAATATACACAACAAACGGGTAGTACCTACACCAGTGATGGACTCCTTGAGTCAAATATGGTGAAAAGGCACATGTAGTACGTATAAAAAAAGTATGTAAGGGCAAAACGAAATAAATAAATAAGAAAATAAGACGGAGATTATATGTCTATTCACAATCGACGTGTACGCCGGACTGGCAAAAATCATAGGTGTTATAAAGGAATTCTATAGCGGCACAAAAAGGTTAGCAAGAAATATAATATTTGAATATTTATAAGTACAAACATTGAGTACAGGGAGAAGTTGAATACAGAAAGTGTAGAAAATTGGGTGGGATGGGGCAATGTAGAAAAGTGTTATCTATAAAAAAGAAGAAGTAAATGTGTGGTTAATTCTTCTTGAGCATTTTGCTGATCAGGTTAAAATAACTGCTATTTAAATTTTGTATGACCTGTTTTTTGTTAACAGTATTATTTTTTTTGACATTGATCATTTCAAGAAACAGACACGTTTCTTTAAATTACTTTGTTTTGATAAAATGGTTTTATTTAACATTTAACATTTTCTAAAATACGCTGAAAGCAATAACGATGGATGGAAAAAAGCCTGACGCTTTTTTCACATTAGTACTATTTTTTATCGTTCATTATTGTTTTATGCCAATTTTAAAAATTATTTTTTACTTTTTCTAGTCCAGTGTTCTTTAAAAACGTATTTAACATTAGTTTTTTAAAACTATATTTATTTACCGACAGGAGTCTATATGTACTCCTGTTCATTACTCCTGAGAAATTACACTATCTAAGTGCTACATTACTTGAATTCCTGAATTTCAGTGTATATAAAGTTTTCTAATTAATTGCTGTTTAAAATTTGACTGTGTAAGGCTAAATCCACAACTAACAGACAATTGTCTGCTGATAGTACTTAAAGCACCCTAACCAACATCATGCTGTTAATTATCGTTCCATTATTTGATTTTGTCTGTTATGTTATGTTATGTTATGGAAGCTTTGCTGCTCTGGAGAACATAGAATTCCAATTTCCTCAACAAACACCGTACACGTATATGGTCTACATTATAACCACGCTTCTGTTTATAAAAATAAATTATCACCAGCTGTTCCGCCCCATAGCTTATACGAGAACAGCGTCTGTGTATTACAATACCCCATAACTCATCTGTGCTTCCCGGACTATAAAATCTCTTCCTCGCCTCATCCAGAAAAAACTGCCTGGGTAAATTCGTAGCTACAAAACTTTATACGGCCATCTTCTTAAATTTACGACATCCTGAGCGGTTTTTAAAACAGCACTAAAGTAATTTTGAAACATGGTTTTAATTTCAGCGAGGTAGAGGCTTGGCGGAACTGTAAGGTAACTTGTTTAATATCGTCTTTTGTGCTGCGCAGATCATGAGATTTTGGCTCTAAGTTCACTCAAGTTGGTTCAAGTTGATAAAAGGGTGAATGAATTGAGGAGCGATTTTTACATATATGCCTATACTGTTAAATGAGAGAGCATCAATATACACTACCGGACAAAAATAAAGCAAGTTTCATGATAAAACAAATATTTACATACGAGGGTTGTTCTATATCTCCGTCATATATCGACTCTCATATGCAGCAGCATATAGAACACGCGCTCTTCTGGTTGGCCAAGCGAATGCGCCGTGGCGTTCCACCAAGAAAATAAGCTGGTGTTTAGCAGCGATTTTCTTTGGTTTGTCATTACCTTCGGGTACCAGATGACGTACAGGCAGATCTTTTGTGTCGCCTGCTCCCAAATATTTACATATTTAAAATAAAAAAGGAACAACTTTAGAAATTAAAATTTTCTAGGTTTAACGGGTCATAGTAGCCTGATGTCACATGTGAAATGGGATTGTTACCAAATGTTCAACAAGTTAGTATGCGACAATTTATTCCGACAATACGCTTTATTGGCGCGACAAAAGTAAAGCAACTTTCGACTATACTTAACTTGACGATTTTTATTGCAACCAACAACGTCAGAATCACAAATATAGTAGAAGATTTATTACAATATAAGGTTGGGTCCATAATAAATTGATAGGGTATCCATTTTTGACTACAAGAACGACGTGGTTTTTGAAGAAACTAAATTTTTTATAGTAACACTCGGCATTTCATCCAGAATCTTATCAATTAAGAATTATTTATTTGGAGATGTTGTAGACCGAATGCTACGTTCAATCCTTTCCCAAAAATTCTCAATATGGCTAAGGCCTGACGGTTGTGCTGGCCACTGAACAATCCGGATATTGTCCTCCTAAAACCACTCCTGAACAGCGCGAGATGGACGGACAGACGGACCTACTCTTACTCCACGAAAAACAACCCTATAAAAATACACCACCATTTTCATGCATTATGGTTGACATAACGTACTTTGGGGTAAATCTTGTACTAACCGGATGCCTAACACATTAGAGTTAAAATTTTTGTAACTAGCTTCGTCGCTAAATAACACACTTCCCCATTCTTGCACTGTCCAAGTCAAATAACGTTGATTAAATTGAATGCTGGTCCGGCGACTTCTTTAGGAAATCAACGGTTTCTCAGCTGGATGTCTGCTAAAAAGCTTCGCCTCAAGTAATCGTTGCTGAACAATTCTTGTGCTTACTTCTTGCTTTGCAATTTCAACAACTATCCTTGGTGCTCATAACCACAAATTTGTTTAAGAAGTTCTTTTGATTATCCTACTCATCCGAAATGTGGTTTTCTTTTTCTTCTTTTCTACATGTCCACTTTCATTATAAGCTAAATGATTTTTAATACACTATATTTGGGGAAATTACACTGCCTAGAGATCTTATTTTGTCTGGTTTCGTGCATAAAGGCACTTACGACCATTTTTTGTATCACCATACATATTCGTTTTACCTTTAGAGTATTTATTTCTGCAAACAAAATATCCAACTTAAGATTTGCTGACGATACAGCTCTTATTGCTGCTTCTCAGGAAGAACTAGTAGCTATATTAAGCATCTCAACAAGACCAAGGATATGATCGTAAGTAGAAAGCACGATAATCATCAAGCAATAAAGTCAGTAGGCCGTTATGAAGAAGTTTAAAGTTTTGTGTACCTTGGTTCTTTGATCGACAATTCTGGTAGCTGTGGAAATGCGATTCGACGGCGCATTCAACAGGCACGTGTGGCCATGACAAAGCTTACTAAAATCTGGCGTGACCATAACATCACTAAAGCTACCAAAATGTTGCTGGTTCAGTCTCTTGTGTTCCCCAGATTTTTGTATGCCTCGGAAACCTGGACTCTCAAAAAGGCCGAACGAGCTTGCATAGATGCTTTTGAAATGTGGACGTGGAGGAGAATGCTCAAAGTTCCTCATACCGCCCATCGAACTAACGTTTCTATACTGGATGAGCTCGGTAATCCAAAGAGACTATCCTCCATTATGTCGACGAGAATACTTACTTTCTTCGGACATATACACAGAAGCGATAATATGGAGAAACTTATAGTTCAGGGTCATGCCCCGAGTGGACGGCGCCGTGGCCGTTCCCCTGCACGCTGGGTGGATACGACGAAACAGTTGCTGGACATGGGTATCATGAGCGCTACTGAACTGACAGTAAATGGCGAACGATGGCGAGCTACAGTTCTCAAAACTATTGATAATATTCGTATCGGCGATACTCTAGCTCCCACTTAAAGCATTTTACGAGTTCACAACATGTCTGTTAAGACATTATTGTGACTACGATGATGATTTCTGCAAACAGGACGTATTCAGCTCAATTCGTGTGTAAAATGACATTCCTAAACTTTCTTATCTCATAAATCCTACTACATTATGCTAAACCAGACAGTTTATGTATTTTTGACGCACTAATAAGTGTACTGTTGAAATTAATTATTACACCCTAACTTATTTGGCACTTCCATTTAACGCCAGATATCCGGGGTAGATAACTTCGTATAGATATGTTTTAGAACTTGTTACGAAACTTACTCAAACTGGATCTGTTGCAAATAAAAGATAGCTCTGGATGTAGCCGCTCAATATGAAGTTTTGGGCCATTTTGATATAAATCCTAATACTTTATTACGCAAAATTGACTGACTATCATTTGCTCTATACATACAGTTACTAAACTCCATAAATTTTATCCATTCAAAATGAAAATAGTGCAAGAGGAGAGACGATAATGCGCAACATTTTGTAACACTTATTGCAACAAGAAGTGCGATTTCCATGTGTTTTTGTTTTCTATTTGAACAAATTAAGATACATAAGGATTTTTCTAATTTTCTAGAAAACAAAATAAAGGACTTCGACATACCTTTGCAACAAGGTATTACTCGATAACCCTTGTCGTTTAGAACTTTCTAGGGGAATACCCTGGGAATATGGGGTACAAGGGGGTGAAGTAGATTTGGTTAAAAAGTTGCCCCCTTTGAGAAATATTTTGACGTGTCTCGGCGTTTATTCTTTTAATCAGCGGTTTTCAATAAATCCGTGGTGGGAAGTTTTCAAACGAGCATCCTGTATAATATAACCATATGCCATCGACTATAAAAAATTAAAACAGCTGATATATTGTTTTTAGAAGTCTTTAAAAATATTCCTCATAGAAAATTGCTTTTATAATCTATAGAATTTTGTAATAGGTAACAGAGGTATTTAAGCTATTTTGTGTAATTTGAAGTCTGTGGTTTTACTGTGACATAAATAAATAAAAATAATGACATTTATTAAAGGATCTCCACAGCCTGAACACATCGAAGAAACGTGACTGACGGTTCCCTGTTCTACAGATTCTATCACGGGAGATGTTCGAGTGAGCTCTCCCAGATAATAACACCAAAGGCCGTCCGAACGAGAAACACTAGAGAGGCTCTGCGAGCTCATCCCTACCAAATCGAGCTTCCTACTCCCCGAATCAGTCTCCTTCAGCATTACTTCTTTTGGAGAACTTCGACGCTGCGGAATGAGCTTTTGAGGCATTTGTTTCCCGACGGCGACAGCCTGTAGAGTTTCAAATCTAACGTGCACCGACACTTGCCCTCTCGGACCGCTTCTGCAGCGCCATAGGCTTTCAGCCTTTGCGGGAGGCTGATATCTTCCATTTTTTATTATTTCTCCTCCTCACATGCGCATGTCAAACGAAAGTTTAACGTAAATCAGAGGCAGTGTCCATCCGGAAGTCAAGAACTTTCTAGTGACAATGCTTGTGGAAATTTCCAAACAATCCTCATTTAGAACTCGATTTTTTTTCGTGACTAGCATGTTTTGCTCGCCTATAGGTCTAAGGCCCGATGTTATCAATATGTGCATTTTAACAAAGACTTTGACCAATCAGAGCAGCCCACTCAAGAAGATGCATCTGTCAAAGTACTCTGAAAATTATTGATTTCTCTTGAAGTTTACCTCAAAGGGGTCAACAATGACATTGTTTATATACAATCGACCATTGTGAACCATCTAGTGTCTTTTCCAGTCTGATTTTCCATCTTAAATGAGTGAAAAATTGCATTTTTTCGTTTAACAAAGAGTTTAGCAATTACTATATTGCATTTACTGAAGAAAAGGAGTAAAACATTATTTCAAACCCATATTTTGGGGCTTTACTCGGATAAATCGAACTTAATTTTTCTGTTTGTAATAACATCACTGCTCTCAGTATGCAGTTTTGTAGACGGTGTGCATATAAGCCTTGACCATACAGTAAAATTTTACATATATTGTACATGGTTACTCCGTTTGTTCGGTGGATAAGGTATAATTCCAACCAATCAGATTCCACAAAAGCAGCACATTTGATCACTGGATTGTTGATCTATCAAATGATAATGACAACAAATTCAAATTACTGCATTATTTGGATAAAACAATAATTTACTATCGATAATAATTATAAATACTGGCAATATACCTTCGTATTATAGTAAAAAGGGGTAAAAATAACATTTTGTTACACTTGACAAAGTTAAACACACGATTTAGCTGTTGGCTGTTTTTGTGCACTACTGTGTATGTGCATTACTGGTTGCCTAACCTGAACGGTAAAGCTCGCGGCTGGCGTATAAAATTATTTTTTTTAAACAAGGGACCTGTTGTATAACTCGTATGGTTAGAAAGTGAATCAGGTGTTTGATGTACTTTTGAGAGAAGGGAAGCAACTAGAAGAAGGGATTTTTATTCATATGCATGCCCTACAATGTGTACGCTGCACCTTTACATCCTCTGTGAATATTTCTATAAGAGGGTCTATAACAAACATGCATCCAGTAATGGAAGATTCTTCATAAAAGTATGTACTTGTCTAAAATTCATCTGACTGACTGAGGTGGGATTATTAATTACTAAATAAGATTGCTGTGATTGATACTATTTTCATGATTTTGTCACAAACTATCGCAGTTTGCAATTAGTAAGTATACAATAATTATAAGGTAAACATGAAAAGCTTGGCACTAATTTGCAGATCAGTCGCTTTATTCTGATTCTCTGCTATGATTTTGATCCACGAGTTTCTAAAATATTTTTAACAAAAGTTTCATTCGGCTTTGACGTTTTGTTTCCAATATTAATAAAATGATACTTATTAACATAGCCCTCAATACTCAATAGAACGCTTTTGCTAAACAACGCCTAATAGAAAAGCTTTGTTAAAGCCTTTGTTACAATATCATCATCATCATAGTCACAATATCTTAACCCATGTTGAGAACTCGTAAAATACATTAAGTCGGAGCTAGAGTATTGCCGACACGAATATTATCAATAGTTTTGAGAACTGTAGCTCGCCATTGTTAGCGATTTACTGTCAGTTCAGTGGCGCTCTTGATACTCATATCTAGCAACTGTTTCGTCATATCCACCCAGCGTGTAGGGAGACGGCCACGGCGCCGCCCACTCGGAGCGTGACCCTGAACTACAAGTTTCTCCATATTATCGCTTCTGTGAATATGTCCGAAGAATGTAAGCATTCTCATCGACACAATGGAGGACAATCTCTTTGGATTACCGAGCTCATCCAGTATGGAAACATTGGTTCGATGGGCGGTATAAGGAATTCTCAGCATTCTCCTCCACGTCCACATATCAAAAGCATCTATGCGAGCTCGATCTGCCTTTTTAACAGTCCAAGTTTCCGAGGCATACAAAAATATGGAGAACACAAGAGACTTAACCAGTGACATTTTGGTAGCTTTAGTGATGCTATGGTCACGCCATATTTTAGTAAGCTTTGCCATGGCCACCCGTACCTGTTGAATGCGCCGTCGAATCTCATTCTCACAGCTACCTGAATTATCGATCAAAGAACCGCGGTAAACAAAACTTTGAACTACCTCACAACGGCCTATGGACTTTATTTCTCGATGATTGTCATGCTCTCTATCTACGATAATAACCTTGGCCTTGTTGTAGTTCATACCAAGGCCATATGCTGCACTGTGTTGTTCTAAAACGTTCAATAGAACTACTAGTTCTTCCTGAGAAGCAGCAATAAGGGTTGTATCATCAACAGATCTTAAGTTAGATATTTTGCTTCCGCCAATAGTTATACCGCTATTCCAGTTGTCCAATACCTGTCTCATCACAAATTCAGAGTAAATGTTAAATAACATCGGAGATAATACGCATCCCCGACGAACTCCTTTTCTGGTTGCTGTTAGACCAAACAGGTTACCATCAATTCTTACACGAGCTGAGCTAGACTCATAGAGTTGCTGTATGAGAAATACTAAGTGGTAAGTGGCTCCCATGGAGATAAGGATTTCCCACAGCTTTGGCCACTTTACGTTATCAAACGCCTTAGAATAGTCCACAAAGCAGATAAAAACGGAAAAATAATGCCCTCTGGCTTTTTCAATAATCTGTCTTAAGTTTAAGATCTGTTCACGTTACAACATGCATGGTGATAAAATCGGGCGTAGGTCTAGCAAAAGCAATAAGAAGTGAAGTTTCCAACCAGCAAACTATGTCGTTGGCGCGACAGAGGAGCGGAAAGGGACAAAAAGCCGGTGCAGAGCCATCAGCCGCGGACATGCTAATTACATGTTCTCTACATGCAGACTACAACATCGGCATTAATTCAGCGACGCCCCGGGTGTATTAGGGCTAATGTACCCCCAGATTTACTCGACAAACAACTTGGTTTTGTTGTAATTGTGTCCGACGCGATGCCGCACACTACCGTACCTCGCTCGCTTCCACTGCTGCTTAGCAATGCTGGCTGCCCGGGAATTAATATAAGGAGTCCGGGAGTTGGAGTTGGGAGTTGCACGAGCATGTGTTAACATGGAGTTCTCTGAACGTGTGGTAGTTGTACATGGGAAGTTTGGAATAAGGAATTGGTGGTTAGGCAGTTAGCCACGTCCGCCTCTGGTGGCACGATTTGCAGAAAGAAAACTGATTTTCTGGTTACGCCATGACAGTGAAAAATATTGGCGTTTCTATAACCCCCAACCATTTCAGAGCCCAATATATGTCACTCGAATGGTGTCCAAGGTACATTAAATCAAAATTAGAGTAGTTATTTAATCCTTCACCTTTTAATCCACGTTTTTCAAAAAAAAAATGCAAACATTTATCTTTAAAGGGATTGTTCGAAGTATGGAATACGAGCATGGTCTTTTTGAGTTAATAAGAAGTCCTTAATGAATCCAAAGAGCTTGAAGTCAGAATATTAACATTTATTGAAATCGCAGATCATTCAGCATTATCAGAAGAACCATAGTATGGTCAGTTAAGGGGAGCATCTTGATACTGCATAAACAAAATTACAAACAGATACACAAACAAATAACCTCCAACATCAAAATTGATCACGAGAACATATAACAGGTAAAGTATTGCAGTAGCTTAGTAGCCTAGACTATATTGAATAAAATAGTAATTGCAACTATCGTAAAAGAAAAAAATGTCCTGTCGCTGCTTAAAAGAGGCAGTTTAGAGGAAAGTTGAGGGGAGCTGACCTCACTTAAAAACTTCATAGCCTCTTGAAGAAGGCAAAGTACTGGAAGCGTTGAAACGATGACGAAAATAAGCTCGATAGATAGTAAGACATATTGATAAGGCCGTGGACGAAATTGGAGAAGGTACCATCTGCGATGAAGACGAAGATGAAGGTCGTTCTGCTGAGTCATGTCCACTTAGCAATGCTGGCTGCCCGGGAATTAATATAAAGTGTCCGGAAGTTGGAGTTGGGAGTTGCACGAGCATGTGTTAACATGGAGTTCTCTGAACGTGTGGTAGTTGTACATGGGAAGTTTGGAATAAGGAATTGGTGGTTAGGCAGTTAGTCCTGTCCGCCTCTGGTGGCACGATTTGCAGAAAGGATACTGATTTTCCGGTTACGCCATGAGAGTGAAATAAATTAAAACAAAAAAACTTAAAAAAAGCTTTTATTTAAAGGTCCTAAAAAACAGAAAATAAAATGTACCTTTAGAGTGTTAACTATCAACTTATAGCCTCATTATACACAATTTATATAATCATAAAAGCTGGTGGCCAGGTTTGCGTAAGTACCTAGAGCAATTCAATTAAACTGAAATTTCAACACACTTAAATTTAGCAGACCAAGTTATTCAATTGAATAGGTACTAGTTAATTTACACAAGCATATCGCGCGACAAGCTCTTATGATCATATTATATAAATTGTGTATAATGAGGCTATAAGTTGATAGTTAACACCTCGGTTAACACTCTAAAGGAACATTTTATTTTCCTTTTTTCTAACCTTTAAATAAAAGCTTTTTTTTTAAGTTTTAATTCATTTTTTACTTTTACTTCCCACACCGATAGGTGAGGGGAGTATTGTGATCGCGAAAATTTTCAATTTTGAGATAATACGCTTTTTGGGCGTTTTATGATGTGTACATAACGAAAATCCACGTCACTCATTTCCGTCGGTCTGTCTGTCTGTCTGTCTGTCTGTTTGTCTGTCGGTCTCTGTCGCGTTTTTCTACCCTCGTAATCTCAGTAACCGCTGCATGGATTGTGATGAAATTTGGGCAGCGGTATGCTGTGGGGTCGTAGTAGGTAATGATCCTATAATTTTGAAAATCGGTGCATAGGCGGCGGAGTAATTAGCAAAAAACAAAACAAATTATATATTGCTGAAACTTCGTTTTTAGGCGTTTTAGGGGTCCCTGATCATTTTCTACTTTTTCTTTGGATGGGGGTGAAATTGGGGTGGTTGAGGGGTGGGGGGTTGTAAAATAGAAAAATTTGTTGTATTCATAATAGACCACCCACTGACCTGTGAAGGAAGACCCAGCGCCATAAATAAATTTTTTAGGTCTATCCGAACATTGTCTTATGCCTATTGCAGAAACTAAAGGACTTCTATATTATGTAACGGCGAAACTGTTCAATTGATTTTAATGAAATTTTGACACAGTATTACTACCGTGGCGAGGATGAAAAATGCGTATGGTTTTTATAAATCGTACCAGTGGCGGCGCAGAAACAATAAAAAACTAAAAATATAAAAACAGCTCAAACTTCGTTTTTAAGTGTTCTAGAGGTTCGTGATCATTTACTGAGTTTTTTTGAGTGGGGGTGAAATTCGGATGGTTGGGGGGTGGGGGGTTGAAAAACTGAAAAGTTTGCTGTATTAATAATACGTTGTCCGCTGTCCTGTGAAGAAAGATCTAGTGACATAAATCACCTTTTTAGGTCCACCTGAACATTGCCTTGCCTATTACAGAAAGCAAAGGACTTAGAATTTTTTCTGATGTAAACATACGAGAGTATTGCGTTAGATCGTTGTAACGATGAAACTGTTGAATTGATTTTAATGAAATTTTGAAACAGCATTACTACCATGGCGAAGATGGAAAACGCGTATGGTTTTGATAAATCGTGCCAGTGGCGGCGCAGAAACAATAAAAAACTAAAAATATAAAAACAGCTCAAACTTCGTTTTTAAGTGTTCTAGAGGTTCGTGATCATTTACTGAGTTTTTTTGAGTGGGGGTGAAATTCGGATGGTTGGGGGGTGGGGGGTTGAAAAACTGAAAAGTTTGCTGTATTAATAATAGTTTGTCCGCTGTCCTGTGAAGAAAGATCTAGTGACATAAATCACCTTTTTAGGTCCACCTGAACATTGCCTTGCCTATTACAGAAAGCAAAGGATTTAGAATTTTTTCTGATGTAAACATACGAGAGTATTGCGTTAGATCGTTGTAACGATGAAACTGTTGAATTGATTTTAATGAAATTTTGAAACAGCATTACTACCATGGCGAAGATGGAAAACGCGTATGGTTTTGATAAATCGTGCCAGTGGCGGCGCAGAAATAATAAAAAAACTAAAAATATAAAAACAGCCCAAACTTCGTTTTTAAGCGTTTCAGAGGTTCCTGATCATTTTCTGCGTCTTTTTGGGTGGGGGTGAAATTGGATTATTTGGTTGCAAGGGATCTTAGACTAAAGCTTCATGCTATGGGAAAATAATAAACTGGTATTAGCGAAATGTGTGGGGAGTACTGAGTCAATCAACTTGACTTCATTTTTATTTATTAACTTGCATTTATATCAAACCAATTTATTATTTATTCTTCATCTTGGATGGTCCACTATAGTTGATTTAGAAGGACGTCATATTATTTTTCGAGTCACCCTAAACAAGCCCTTTCACTGTGCATCACTGTGTCACATCGGCTGTCCGGTCTACCCTTCGTGGTTGCTCGGTGCACTAGCACAGCGGTTCGTTAGCTACCCCCTAACCCCATGTCAATGTCGTCACCGTCGTCGATACAACCTGGTGATGACCACTGCGTAGGTTGTATAAAGGAACTCGTATAATTCGATCCAGAATCTCCTGTGACTGCTGCCAGATTCCTGCTCACACCGCAAGCCTATAGTTGAGCGCCAAATGCAAAAACTCTCTTCTCTCAGGTTGTCAGGTTTATGCAGTGAATGGTGTCCAAGGTACATAAAATCAAAATTAGAGTAGTCCTTAAAATCTTCACCTTTTAATCCACGTTTTTCAAAAAAAAAAATGCGAACATTTATCTTTAAAGGGATTGTTCGAATAAGAATGTAAAGTATGGACTATAGGCATGGTCTTTTTGAGTTAATAAGAAGTCCTTAATGAATCCAAAAAGCTTGAAGTCAGAAGATTAACGTTTATTGAAATCGCGGATCATCCAGCATTATCAGAAGAGCCATATTATGGTCAGTTAGGAGGAGCGTCTTGATACTGCATAAACAAAGTTACAAACAGATACACAAACAAATAACCTGCAACATCAAAATTGATCACGGAAACATATAACAGGTGAAGTAATTGCAGTAGCTTGGTAGCCTAGACTGATGTATTGAATAAAATAATAGTTGCAACTATTCGAAAAAGGAAAAAATATCCTGTCGCTGTTTAAAGGAGGCAGTCTAGAGCAAAGTTGAGGGGAGCTGACCTCACTTAAAAACTTCATAGCGTCCTGAAGAAGGAAAAGTACTGGAAGCGTTGAGAGGATGACGAAAATAAGCTGGATAGATAGTAAGAAATATTGATAAGGCCATGGACGAAATTGGAGAAGGTAGGAAGATGAAAGTCGTTCTGCTAAGTCATGTCCACTTGGCAATGCTGGCTGCCCGGGAATTAATATAAGGAGTCCGGGAGTTGCGGTTGGGAGTTGCACGAGCATGTGTTAACATGGAGTTCTCTGAACGTGTGGTAGTTGTACATGGGAAGTTTGGAATAAGGAATTGGTGGTCAGGCAGTTAGTCTCGTCCGCCTCTGGTGGCACGATTTGCAGAAAGGATACTGATTTTCCGGTTACGCCATGAGAGTGAAAAATATTGGCGTTTCTATAACCCCCAACCGTTCCAGAGCACAATATATTCCACTCGAATGGTGTCCAAGGTACATAAAATCAAAATTAGACTAGTTCTTAAATTCTTCACCAGAGCTGTCAGTCTTAGGTGATCCTCTGACTATATTCGCCGATGGTTCTAAAACAGAAGTAGGTTTAGATGCTGCGGTAGTTGTAGGAAGCCCGTGCTATTCATGGTCTCTTGATAAAATTTAGCATATTTACAGCTGAATCGTATGCGATTTGGCAGGCCCTCCTATATTATTCCTTTTCAGATAATACAAAGTGTGTTACAGTTACAGACTCGCTGAGCGTTTTGAAATCCTTAGAAAATATTCTCTCTACTGAAGACAATATATCAGGTATATTGGACCTCATCACGTATCTTCATAGCCAAAACAGAGATGTTTAGGTATTTCTTATGGGTTCCTAGTCATGTAGGAATACTAGGAAATGGGTTAACCGATGGAGCTGCCAAAGAAGCAGCACATAAACCTAAAGATGACATAGCACTTCCAGTCAACGATTACATTAACCACATTTACCGCTTGGAAAAATGAATGGCAACAATATACTGGCCACATGCAATCTATTAAAAGAGGTATAAGAAAATATACTTACCCCAAGGGGCTAAACTGCAGACACTAGTTATGCTATGTCGTTTACGCATTGGACACACAAACTTAACTCACCTATACCAAATCATAATGCATTGCGCTGTAGTTTACATATGAATGCAAATATACAAACTCTACTGTCCAACGCCTCCGAATATAATAAAGTTCTTAGGTACCTATCAGAAACGGGAAACTACTATAAAATCTAACGATCAATAATATCTTGATAATGAATTTTCTTTACCAACCCCACTGAATGGTCAATAGCCTTAGCAGCTGATGCCATTAAAAAAAAATGCTGCACCTTTTAATCAACGTTTTTCAAAAAAAAATGCGAACATTTATCGTTAAAGGAATGATTCGAATAAGAATGTAAAGTATGGAATATGAGCATGGTCTTTTTAAGAAGTCCTTAATGAATCCAAAAAGCTTGAAGTCAGAAGATTAACATTTATTGAAATCGCAGATCATTCAGCATTATCAGAAGAACCATATTATGGTCAGTTAAGAGGAGCGTCTTGATACTGCATAAACAAAATTACAAACAGATACACAAACAAATAACCTCCAACATCAAAATTGATCACGAAAACATATAACAGGTAAGGTAATTACAGTAGCTTAGTAGCCTATGAGTCCTGCCGTCTAGTATATGTTGTCCAGGAAACAGATACGCAAGGAGAGCCACACTTGATGGGACGAGATGACTATGAATACAGCCCTAAGAGGGAGTTCATTCGCACGTTTAGTGTTTTTCTCCTAAATAACCCATTACTTTTGTATTGCTGACGTTTATAAAATTAATCTTCAATGATCGATTATTTTAGGTTGGCTCCTTCAGCTTCTGTATCTTATCGAAAATATCCGCTTCATTTTTGAGAAAGCCTTAAGAACATCATCAATTTACGCATCTATATACAATAATCAAAGATAAGTTCAGGCTACGTATAACGTACCTATTAGATAGAAGTAAGGGTGGGAAATCTGCACGTTTTGTTTGAGTATGGGGGCTGAGACTGTAGAAGGGGGATTGTAATCATATGGTGCTTATCCCAGATTGTCATTACAGCGCTATTTATGATTCATAGCAGATTACCGTTCAGTTGTTAAATGACGACGATTACTATATGCGAAAGGAAGCACTTATTAACGTCTAGATTTATGCGTAGATACTTCCCATTATATGTACTCATGGTGCAAGAAGTAATTTCAAGGACATGTTTAGGGTTATGGTTGGAGTTTAGTGGGCTATCCTTCTAGTTGACGTGATACTGGATGTGGACACTGTGATCGCATTTAGCCTTGAAGCTCCAATTTGACATCTAGATCATTTATATTTTTTTGAACGTGATGAAATCGCATGAGACTTATTTTTGACGGATTCAAGAAAAGAGAATAGCTAGAAAATCAATTCTCAGTTCTACTAATAAGTGGGTTACATTTTTGTTCTTATATTGATTGCCAGATTGACAGATCTATCATATATAGCAGCAGAAATATCATCAGCAAATGCTGCGAAAAAAGCATCAGGATTAATACTATTAAATTGACTGATATATGCAAAGGATGAAGCATATTGGCCGGAAACTGAGCCTTGGGAGACGCCAGCAGTTATATCCAATAAATCTGAGGTAAAATTTTTGAGGTTATTTTTTATGAGACCAGGCGACAGAAAAGATCTGCTTTGTGCACCATCTGGTACCCGGAGGTAACGGCAAACCAAAGAAAATCGCTCCTAAACAGCAGCAGACTTCTTGGTGGAACGCCACTGCGCGTCCGCTTGGCCGACCAGAAGCGTGGTTTTATATGCTGCTGCATATAAGAGCCGATATACGAGGGTTGCTCTACATATCCGTCAATCCACAAGTACGCAGACAGCTATTTCACGTTTATTAGCGATCATCAGTGTACCATAGGAGGATTGACGGAATTAGAGAGCATCAGTATTTTAATGTCTACCAGACATGTGAAGCATGTGAGAGCAGGCGACAGAAAAGATCTGCCTTGTACACCATCTGGTACCCGGAGGCACCCGGCAAACCAAAGAAAATCGTTGCTAAACAGCAGCAGACTTCTTGGTGGAACGCCACGGCGCGTCCGCTTGGCCGACCAGAAGCCCGGTTCTATATCCTGCTGCACATGAGAGCCGATATACGAGGCTCCGCTAAAAATTTTCTGATACAGGTATACATACGAATATCGCTTTAGATCGTTCAGTATTGGGTATTATTACCGTGCCAATGATGGAAAAAGCGTATGGTTCTCAGTGGCGGCACAGCAACAATAAAAAGACTAGAAATCTAAAAGCCGCTCAAACTTCGTTTGCGACCTTGTGGAATAATACATTTTTCAATGGGAACATTGCCTTACCTATTACAGAAATCAAGGATCTTCGATTTTATTCTGATGTATGTTGAATAATTTCATTGAAATTTCGACACCATATTATTACCGTGACGAAAATGAAAAATGCATGTCTAGAAATCGTGTCAGCGGCGACGCAGCAATAATTAAAAAAACTAAAAATATAAAAACAGCTCAAAATTCGTTTTTGGGCAATCTGGGGGTTCCTTGTCGTTTCGTTTCATCCAGTTGAAGCTCGTAGAACAAAAACTGTGTCGTTCTAGTTCCTAAGAAGGGAGATGCAAGAAACTATTTACTAGAGTTCTTGTGTTGGATGTCTTTTGACGGCAGAGGGGCGGTGATTTGGTTGCAAGGGACTAGCAGACTATAACCTCATGCATCAGTTATTGCTTAGCGTACACAGTTTAAATTAAGTCTGTTCGTCAACATTGGCGATAAATTGATGTATCTCATTCTCTATTTCTTAAAAAAAGTGATATGTATTGATAGCTAATGAGAAATAGAGCAGAAGCCTTCATAGCAGCGGGAGGTAGCCATTTCCAACATTGTTTTCAATACAAGTAAGTAAGTAAGTATTACACTTTTGTTACCTTTCATTTGTTATAAAGTTGCGTTCTACCTGTTTAGTATGAAAAACAACATTTAGTATTCTTAAGGTCAGTGGGGTACATTTTTAACTCATTTGACAAGGGAGGGGTAAGTTATTAGAATCGGCCCGTTTTCGCAAACTTTACCTTTATGAAATGATATCACCGTTATGAGTGGGAAGTCCTGAGTCAATCAACTTTACTCCATTTTTTGCTAACGTTACTTGATCGTTCACTGAATCCCCATTATCTGCTTCACGTAACTTGTTGTGAATGTGTGTATATTTTATTTCGTCGAACTGAAACAGAGTACCGATATCCTTCCCATATCACCCAGCAGCATCATGTTCGTCTCTCCCATCGGCTCTGAATGAACCTCGCCGTCTGAGGTCAGAGTGCACCGCAGAAAGAAACATCCAGACGAGGCTCAGCGACAGATCTCGCCGTGTCATCGTATCAGTACTGCCACCCACTGAGATCCATAAACCAACCGGCAATCATGCGCCAGTCGTACTACACGATTTCCGAGCAATATCGGGACCGAGCAAACTAAAAAAAAAAAGGAAAAAATCGTAAATTCGCCGGAACATATGCGGGACAAAATGCGACACGAATACCCATCAATACTTTCCCTGAGATTTGTTCTTTTCATGAGTTGGGAAAAGTACGATCTATGGAACTGTCTGGTTGTTTTGATTTTTTCTTTTAATTGAGAAAACAAAGCCGCATTAACCTCTAAGGGTTATTAGCGGCCGATGTGATTATATTTTATGTAATACATGGATTTTTCTAAGATACATCAGTAGATTATTTACATTGCATTCATATCCTAATACGTTTGTTAGAGTTCCTTCAATATTACTTTGCAGTCTTTCATTTTCCAATAGCGGACACTCCACTAAAATATGTTTTACGGTAAGCACTTCTTTAACAAACTTCAGACTGTCGCTTCTGTTACGTGGAGGACGAAACAGCGGAGCATATTCTTTGCTCCTGTCCAGTACTGGATAATGCTAGGTTCCAGACATTCGGATTTGCCCAACTGGAACCTCATGACTTCAAGGAAGTTTTACCCTTCACGTTGATCGCCTTCCTAAAAAGGTGCGGACTGTACGGTGAACTCTAAAAAGGTGTGAGCCACAATAGACACAATTGAGTCGCAGTGGAAGGAGGCAGCTCTGCCCCACTCACTTTCAACCTAACCTAACCTAAGCACTTCTTCACACAAGTCACAGGTGGGTGGTGGTTCATGGCTGAAGAGGTGTGAATGGGTCAGTTTGGTGTGTCCGAGTCGAAGCCTGGTTACCATTGTTTGATGTCTTGTGTTGTGAGTAATGCAGCGCCAAGGCCCTATAGTTGATTTAACCTCGCGGAGCTTGGAGTTCTTACTTTGCCACATGCTATTCCACGCCTTGTATATTCTATTTCTAATGTGAGTTTTTGTGTCTGATGCTGATATTTTAATCCCTGCTGGAGGTTTCATTATAATGCCACAGTTTAGGACTGCAATAAGAGATTTTTTAGTATCTGGTGCATTCTTTGCTATGGACGACATCATGCACCATACCACGCAAATCAGTACCCCGCGATTGACCAGCGGATTCCAAAAAAAATTCAGTAGACCTACATCTTTACAATGCTTTACCTGATATAGTGAAACATTTAATGGCGAATAGGTTTAAATACATTGTAATGACATTTTTGGTTAAACATGCATTCCACTCAGTTCCGGAGTATATGGAAAAGCTTAAACATAAACATTCAGACAAGTTGTTTTTATAACCTTTCTATAAAATGTATTGTTTGTCATAATTATGGTGATTTGGTTGACAATTTGAAATTAAATAAAAACTATCAGAAAATGATATGATTAGAAAGCTTATCAAATTCTCCGTTTAACCGTATAAAAAGAATTAGGCATTCCCATTTGAAAAAATGAAGTTATCGCTGATCGAAGTTTCCTTAATTGATCGACCGATTTCTCCAAGCATAAACGTAATCTATATTTGACAGTCTCATCAAAGCTGACGCATTTTATGCTTAGTAATACGGCAAAGTCGCAGCCTTCCAAATTTTATAATCTCTGCGATATTCAATTTTTCTCCTGATATCTACTTATACCGAAAATGGTGGTTTACACCTAAACGGTTCGCTTTATGTCGCATGTATGATACATAAGGTCACCCTAGAATTCACCAAGGAATCTGAATATGCAATAATATACGGGATGTTCCATTTAAAGAAAACATAACTTTGATACATTTCGTGTTTTTGGGGCACCCTGTATAACATGAAAATATTTTTAAAATGTAGCCTTTATGGGTCACTATCCATCCGAAATTATTATTTTCTTTTTTATCAAATACTTTAGCCAGAATGCTCCGTGTCGAATTACGTGAATCACCCTGTATAAATCTAAGTAACTATAGAAGCATTTATCGAACATTGCACTTCTCAGAAACAAAAAAATATCTATCGATGACGATGATTCATTGACTCCGTTTCTATACACGTATATCATAATGTTTGTGAACTATTTTTTTTTTGACTTGCAAAGGCACAGTATGTATAGGTATACAGGGTGTCCCTGAATTTCCTTGACACGTGATATTCTCGTAAATAAAAAAATGTTCAAACGAAAGCTCAGTAGAATGTTTGAAAGTACTACACGGTCTATCATACAATGCATTCAAAAACATTTTTTTGTACTTCAACCCTTAAAACTCACCCCCAACTTTGTTTTTCCAAATAGCACCTAATAGTTTTTCCAAGACAAAATAGGTCCTTATCTTATTTAAAATCTTCTAATACCTTTGATTTAATACAAAAACCCATTTTTGTCGTAAAATCATAAGCATAAAATAAATAAAATAAGGATTCGTTTGAGGCGTAATATTTTCGTAAAGAAACAGATAAAAAAGAAAACTAAGTGAGTCTTTTAAGGGTACCGAATGGCCTATCGTGCCATGGTTTCGAAACATTTTTTTTATTTCAACCCCTAAAACTTACCGCGTACTTTTTTGCAAAATAGCACCCCACAGCTTTTTCTGCATTAATGAGGTCATTATTTTATTTAATATCTTGTAGTGCTTTGATTTCATACACAAACCAATTTTCTCCGTAAAGTAAATAAGTAAGTAAATAAAATGAGCATTTTTGTTTGAGACGTATAGTATTTTTGTAATAGAAAAGCATAAAAAGATATATGTGTTCGAAAGCATGTGTTATTGGTCATTCAGTACCATTAGAAATCCGATTAGTTTGATTTTTATCCGTTTTTTGCGTCAAGTAAGTTCTTATTTTATTTATGTTATCCTTATGACTACGAAAAAATAAATTTGCGTATAAAATCAAAGATACTGCAGGAGTTCAAATAACATAAGGACTTAATTTGTGTTAAACAACTATTTGATGCTATTTGAAAAACAAAAGGGGTGAGTTTTAAGGGTTTTAAGTACAAAAAAATGTTTTAAAGGCATGGTATGGTAATAGTTATCTAAAGAATAACCTCTTCTGGTTTATCAGTATGACGGTTCGTGTCAAATTCGGGCAACGGCCGTTCTGTCTGTGTTAATTTGTTTGCTCTCTTTGTTAAACTAGATACAAGTCTTTCCAAAAATATAAACTAATAAAATGACAAGCAATTTGAAGGTTCCTCTTTGACACATCATGTCGGGTTAAGCTTCAGTTTACGTAAGCTTGTGTTAAGCTTGGAGTGGGGGGGGGGTTGAGTCAGCATTGTACAACGGACGTTTTGGAACCGACGTGGTTTAACGTCGCCTTACCTTATACCGAGGCTCAAGCTTGCATTGTACAGCCGGCCCTAATTTTGTAGTTCATGTGGGCAAACATCCAATTTTACTGTAATCCAGATGCTTATAAACCACTCGTCGATTCCTTAATATTGTAAGATACTGTATGTACTCGTATTATTACTGATCTGTGTTACTGTTGACGTAGCTTTAAAAACTATGCGTTAGATGCTTGATGTGTAAACAGTCACTGAATCATCTGGTGGAACTGTATCAGTTTTTCCAATTCCATGAAATTCTTCTCTAATTTTTCACATGGGCAATTTTAAAAACAGGAATTATGGAAATTTTAAAATTTTTGAAATCTATATTTTTAAAATTCTGTCTATCGTAAACTTTTAAGCTTTCGAAAATTTTGATAATTTCGGAACATCTGAAAGTTCTGGAAACTATAGGCAAATTGGAATTTTAAGTTCTTCCATTTTATAATTCTTTGGCTCTCCTCAACAACGAATATTCTAGAACTGTGGACGATACCTATGTATATTTTCATCAGATGCAACCTGTAAGGTCCACACCTCGGTCCACACAGTGCCAGTGTTAAAACCCATTTTAGTATAACGCTGTGGAATTTTAGCTTGCTTGATAATGCTTCGCAAATCACAAAAACTACAGTTAGTAGAGACAACACAGCTGCTATGATTTTCACAGTACTTCAACTATATGATCGCCTTTAACAGAAAATAACTCTACCTACACAGCAGTGGGGGTACGAAGATAGTGATAACCTAGAACTTCATTAGGCATCTGCCTTAATTACAAACTTTCTAGAGAGTAAGTATTAAAACACCACACTGCAGACAAACTTAGCTCGTTAATCGGGACTCTGGAAAAACCTTTTAACTAACAGCGTAAAAAGTGTAAGACGCTGCTAAGTTTCCTTTTACCGAAAGCCATAAAAGTGGCGTTCTCTCTAATAATATGCGCTTCCAATGATTTAATCAACACCGAGATTTAATATGCATAAGCTTCACATGTCAACGTCAATAGTGACAGGAATACCCAAAGGTGCAATTGAACCAATTAGAGACAGCGCGTGGCTTCAAGTAGACTCACTCAGTACTCTTTTATGAACTACATTTTTATATACTTTATTATCAAATCCAAGTATATTTTTCACTAACTGCTAATACTTCACAGGTCTATAAAAATCAGATCTCAAAAAAACTCCAACTCGAAGTAGGTCTGGTTAAATCTGGTAAATATGAGTCCGGCTTTACGCAACAGAAAGTTAATACTTAGTTTGACAAAATAGTTCATTATATAGAAAGCAAATAAAACAAATAAATATTGCTACTGCACTACTACTTAAGCTACTATACAGTATGCCCACAGTGTATACTTTTATTGTATTCAAAATCTAACAGAAACTAAGATCGAGTAATCTTTTTATATCCTCATTAGATGCTAACCGTAAGGTGGGTAGTTGACAAGACAGTTCATTATCTTCTTCTTCTTCTTCTTATGACGCCGTCTCCAAACGAAGGTTGGCGACCCAATTGGCAATAATTGTTTTCGACACTGCAGCTCTAAAAATTTCAGTGGACGTCCTTCCAAACCACCTCCGTAGGTCCTTCAGCCATGAGTTCTGGCGTCGTCCAACTGATCTTTTTCCTTGGACTTTCCCCTCGATAATCAAGCGAAGGATCTCATATTTTTCACCGCGCATGATGTGCCCGATGTACTGGAGCTTTCTTTCTTTAATAGTTCTCATTATATAGAAAGTAAATAAAACAAATAAATATTGCTACTGCACTACTACTTAAGCTACTATACCGTATGTCCACAGTGTATACTTTTATTGTATTCAAAATCTAATAGAAATAAAGATCGAATAATCTTTCTATATCCTCATTAGATGCTACCCGTAAGGTAGGTAGTCTGCAGACTAAGGCTCAGTCTCACATTCAGTATTTTTAGTTGACTAATGGTTAAAAAAAACTAGCGGTTAGCCACAACAATCTCTTTTGTAATCAGCGGTTTACGTCAAAAGTTCAGATTAACCAGTGGTTAAGTTTACACAGAGATAATGTATAGGCTCTCTTGACGCTTGCTGTAGTCAACCGATGACAGATAAGCTTAATTTGGGAGTTATCAAAACATAGATTTTTTTTCTTCCCCTTATGTCCTTATCGCTTCTGCGTTTTCCTCACAATCAGCCAGCCGATGTGGTAAGATCCAGGAGAGAATGGCTCTGAGCCATTTCCATGGATCTTTAATTTCAATGCTTCTTCTTATACAAAACTCGAAACTATCATTATCGTTACATGAAAAGATGAGTACTGCGTATTGAGCTGTACCGAAGATGTAAAAACATTGTCACGACGGCCTCTTTTTCTTCACCAAAGAATCAAACTGGACGTAACTTTCACCGTTTTACTTCACACTGAATACAATATCTCTTAACCTTATCTCAACTAGAACTCAAGTCAACTGAACTACTGCCACGCTATATACACTTATGCCTTATATACACTTAATCGAACTATCTAGAGATTTCGATGCCATTCGAGAATGTCAATCTGTCATTCTAGAAAACTCTACGCGATTCGATGACGTTTACACTTCAAATATCTAACCTAGCAGTTTGACTTTACATTATGCATGACAACTAATACACAATACACGAATACCATAATATACAGAGCAGCAACGTATTCCTGTGTTTCGACGGGGCTGTTGGCAAATGCTCGTTTCGCTAAGCTTTGGATTTCATATGCAAACGTGGTCAAGTCCTCTTTGGCTTGCTGTGTCCGGTTGTGCAGTTGACCATGTAACAGCTCTGTTAAGCGCACATCTCCAAAACGTAAGTTTAGTGCAGATGTTATCTGGTCATAGTCACGTAAATCTGACGAGCAGAGATCTTCCAAAATAGCTGCCGCAGAGTCTCTAAGCATGGATGTCAGTACACAAGCTTTTTCCTCATTCGACCAGTTATTCATAAGTGCGATGTTTTCAAATTGCATTTAATAAATGTCCCATGATGATTTACCATTTTATGGATATGGCTTTGCTACTACGCCACTGTGTTTGTCATGTAAAGCCGGTGCTCCTGCAGTTAAACTACTCTCACCTGCACTAAGCTCTCGCAGCTTCTCTATGACGATTTCTCTGACACGATCTTCCACCTGCTGCAGTTGTTCACGCTCACCTCCACTAAGTTCTCGCAGTTCGTCTCTCACGATTTCCTTGACTTGATCTTTCACTTGGTGCAGCTGTTCCTCAAAGTTCTTTTGTGATGTCACTACTGTCACCATTTGTGTCTCTATTGCGCTGATACGTTGGTTTTGATCTTCTAATGCCTGGCTTACCGCTTGCTTCTGTTCCTCGAGCCTAGTCATCACAAGTTCCTGTCCACTTTTCAAATCTGCGACTGCCTCGTCTTGATGTCGCTACAACTTTTGCTCAAGGTCCTCTTGGTGGTGCTTTAGTTTTTCTTCAAGGTTCACGACTGCCTCGTCCTGGTGGTGCTTTAGCTTTTCTTCAAGGTTCACGACTGCCTCATCCTGGTGGTGCTTTAGCTTTTCTTCAAGGGTCACGGCGGTTGCTTGCATAACAGCTGCTTGCTCGTCCTGGTGCTGCTTCAATTTTTCTTCACCCTTTTTGAAGCTGTTTCTCATATCTGCCTTCATTTCTTGTATCATAGCCATCAATGCACTCATTTCGGACGCCATAGCTCTTGTAACTGGCATTAACTGACGCTGGTCTCACTTCTTGTTTCGTTTTCCTGGCTTGATTCGATGGATAATCCCACTTCTGACACCAGTTGTCACGACGGCCTCTTTTTCTTCACCAAAGAATCAAACTGGACGCAACTTTCACCGTTTTGCTACACACTCAATACAATATCTCTTAACCTTATCTCAACTAGAACTCAAGTCAACTGAACTACTGCCACGCTACTCGTCGCGCCTTATATACACTTCATCGAACCATCTAGAGATTTCGATGCCGTGCGAGAATGTCAATCTGTCATTCTAGAAAACTCTAGACGATTCGATGACGTTTACACTTCAAAGATCTAACCTAACACTATGACTTGACATCATGCATAACAACTAAAATACACAATACACGAATACCATAATATACAGTATGTTACAATATATATCAAATATCATAATTTACAAACATTGAAAATACTGAAATACCTGTTATATCGACCCTAATCTAAACTCCGCCATGAAACTTAAGCATGGATTTTGCTTATAGTCTGTGGTGACATAAACCAAAAATGTCAATACAAAGGTCACGTTGTATTTTCAGAACACAATTACATCAGTGTTGCAAGACCCATCCATCCCAAAATTTGGTGCCACCTTGAAAATAAATCAATTCAACTATCGGTCTTATTTGCGAACAAGAGCTCCACAATACTATCTATCTCTCGGTTAAGTAACTACAAGAGGTTACCAATGATTGCGAAACTTGGTCTAGGTGTTAATAATATAAAACGATACTTATGATTGATATTTGGTGAGAACCTCAGATATCTAGAAGGCTTGGCTTTAGTACACCTATGGTTCATAAAGCAATAAACCATCAGAACTCTTCTTTTTGAGTTCTCTCAAGCTTTGGTCCACTTGGGATATAGTTACCATGGAATTTTACAGAAACTTCTAACGTAAGGCGTACCAATTTTGATAGCGGTAACCTTTCGGCTCTTCAAATTGTCGCAGACTGGCAACACATGTTATAATACGGCACCACAAATAATTTAGAGCCAACTTTACTTTACAAAACAGTACTTTCAGCATAGTCTCCAACTTCAAAACGTATGCGTATTAAAAGCAGTCATTAATTTCGTTCAATTAATTTCATTAGAACTAATGACTATTGCATGAGCAGCACTACTGGCAATAAGACTTGACACCTTATGCTAGATACTAGATAAAAAGCCTTTCAAATTTATCAGGTGTTAATACCCTTAATTAATATGTGGTAGTCCACACTTGATTGGCAGCTATCAAATAACTGAGTGTCTGACATTGGCGTAGTGAATCCCCATATTTGGTATTCTATATGCAAATTTCCCAAACTGAGAACAGGGCAGTTTGTGTCGTGGTACCACTTCTATGCAGCATTTGATTACCTATGTCTGAGCCTCTTCAATGTTTTTATAGCTGACTGATTAATCTCCTTGTTACTAAATTTTCTATCTAATTTGTAACTAAAGTCGTAATTTTCCTCATATATAGAGACGACGCAATAACAGTCGATCACACCTGTAGCTCAATTAGACATCATCGATGTTAAAGCATATTAGAAATGATACTTGGATTATTCAGTAAACGGTATGCTGTACAGACAATATGACAAAATAAACAGAAATTTAAAAACTGGTATCAATACCAACCACAAAGTTTCCCATGAGTATAATTAAACTGACGTTTGTAGTAATTGGCCAACAACACTCCGCTAAAATATCAAAGGAGGGGATGGATTCTTATAAAATCTCTGTTTAAGTCTTGGCACTTTTTCAAAACTGCAATTGCAACAACCGCTGCATTGCATCAGTTCTTAATAACTTATTTTGAAAAATTTAAAATTTAAATAGAGATTTTTCAAAACGTGCTGTAAACAACAATTGGTCTTTAATGTCACCATTCTTTTAGATTGGTATATTCTACCATATCATTTAAGATATTTGCTATAGCATATATATACAGAGTTACTTCGGTATTCATTGTATTGACTGAAATCCAGTTATTGTTTGATATTGATGGTACAATAGGTGTTACAATAATTTTTAAGGTTATTTTAACGTAGCAGGGCTCTTTATTTCAGCACCATTTTTCGCAAAATTAATGAGTGACACTATGAAATAAGTGGTAAATCTATATTCTCCCAATAGTAATTGACAACATGGTTAAAGACACTATTATTATTATTTAGTGTTGTTGTTTATATATAATTTGTTGTTTTTCAACTTTTTATTGCTATCTACTATAAATAAGGTAGCTAGTGCATCTTACCACTCCCACAATAGTTCCAATTACACTTTTTTGCAATAAAAATAGTCTTTGTAGTTTTGAAGACGCTCCCCATATTTCAATACCCTATGATAACACTGGATGTATTTGTGCATAGTAAAACATTAATGACACCTACATTTCCACTATAACTGTTGTATAAATATCAAGGTCTAGCAACTTGTGAGCTTTAAACACTGAACGAGAACGAGCTCCATAATAACGATCACCTTTCATAATTATGATACTACGCCTCTGGCGTAGATGGAGCATATCAGCAACAAGCTCATTAATTAACATTTTAATTTAGCCCCGAACGATAATTATTATATAACCTGCAGGAAGGTATCTCATTTCAATGCCCCGCTGGGCAGTTAGCTCGTTGTCTATTAATTCGATTAAAATTGATGACGAAAATTGTAACTAGCACACCTCTACTGTCACTGAATATGGGGATCAGTATTATGGTACGATGAGCCAGGATTATAGCAAAACCCATTGGACAACGTTGTATTTAAGCTTCTCGCATGCTACAAAATTACATACTGCAGCGTAAAAGATGGAGTAATGGACACTAGGTTTGCTTTTTTATCAAACCCAACCGGTTTAGTAAATATGTGCAGGTGGAGATTTTTACATTGAGAGCTATAAGAAAAGACAGTTAAGGGGCCTGGATACACACATTTACACATACGTATTTACCATGTAAAACACGGACTCACAATTTCTCGCATAGCATACTATATTTTCAAACTACATATATAATATTTCAGAAGGCGAGAGTTAAGACCTTAGTGAATGACAACTATTTTCGATTTTCTCAAAGAAGTGTTAAAGATACAATTCGGTGTTGTGAAATAGGTAGATCTGACCCAGATAGTAAAATAAACTGGTTGTGTGTGCAATTAGGCGATCAAGACCTTAGGTTAAGTGTCGTTTACAAACCCCCCATCGGTTTCAAATGCAGAGTTTTTACCATTACTGGAGGAAATTCTATCAAAGTATCCCAAAAACCACCTACTTGTTGGAGACTTCAATGTTAACCTATTGCAGGATAATAATGAGGTAACTAATTATAAGAACTGTATAACATTAAATAATTTTAAAATACACAACACAATAACTGCAGATGCAGCTGCTAGGGTGGCAGATACCTCAAGGAGTATTATAGATCATGTTTTGTCAGATAGTTATAGTAATTTGAAATGTACGATTCAAGTAGTAAGTAACAGTTTATCTGATCATAATTTGTTGTCAATAACCTTAGATGTAAACATAAAAGTACTTACGAGAAAATATAGAAAAGAGGTAAACAGAATAGATCGTAAAAAATTCATCTCAAAATTTGAAAATAATATTCAAACCACAGAAGTTCAATCATTTCAGGAACTAATTGACTTGATCACTTCTTGTAAAAAAGATTCGGAATTCAAAAAGACGTATAAAATACGTGAAAATAATGACTGGGTAAATCAAGAAATTCTCGAAATGATTGAAAACCGAGACAAAATTTACAAACAAAAAGTTAAAGAACCGGGAAATACGAATTTGGAAAATGAATTTAAAAAACTTAAGAATCAAGTCAATAATAAAATTAAAGTACCTACTAAAAAACAGATATTTTAAAAATCAATGGGAAAAGGCAGGCACAAATATAAAAAAACAATGGGGCTTTGTAAATAGGCTTGTCAATAATAAAGCAAGTAAAACGCAGATTGATTGTATGGTCAAGGACCAACAGGAAATACACAATAAATTAGAAGTAGTAAACCATCTCAATGATCATTTTGCTAACATTGGTGCTAATATTGTTAATGAGTTAGAAAAAGAAATAAGTATTGTTAGACCTAATGGTATAGAAAGGTGCGAGGAAATTGTAAGTAGTAGTGAGATGAATATTCAGCCGACGAATGAAAGTGAGGTTAAGGAAATCATACTGGATCTAAAGAAAAACTCAGCACCAGGCTGCGATGGAATTACATTTAGAGATATATCTAATTTAAAAGACAAGTTATTAAAAATTTTAACCAAGTTAATAAATAACGTTATTGCTACAGGCATCTTCCCAAACGAACTGAAAACAAGTAAAATAAGCCCAGTATTTAAGGAAGGTAGTAAAAAAGATGTGGACAATTACAGACCAATATCGGTATTGAGCATTTTCTCGAAAATTGTGGAAAAACTGATGAAAAAGCGCATGTTACAGTATATTTCAGACACACCATGTTGATGAATTCCAGTATGGTTTCCTTAGAAACAGTAGCACATTAAGCACTACAGTAGATTTTATAAACGAAGTTTCAAAAACATTAGATAATAGAATGATAGCTGTTGTAGTTTTTATAGATCTGAAGAAGGCTTTTGATGTGGTTAATTTTGACACCTTAGTTAATAAATTAAAGAAATTAGGATTTACGGGTAACATGCTTAATTTAATTAGAACTTTTATTGAAGGTAGAAAACAGTTTGTGTATGTTACGATGTTACAAGTGAAATAAAATCAAACACATATGGAGTGCCGCAAGGCTCAGTTCTGGGGCCACTGTTGTACTCCCTATATGTTTTAAGCTTAAAAACTGCTAAACTCAAAGCACGTTATTTTACATTTGCGGATGACACTGCACTTGTTTATACAGGTATGAACGAAAACGAGTTGTGCAGGGAGATCAACAGTGACCTCCAGAAATATGTAGATTGGTTGTACTGTAACAAACTAAAAATAAATATAAATAAAACAAAATATATGGTTTTTAAGCAAAAGAACAAACAGGTACAAAATATAAATATATATATTAACAATACCCCATTAGAGCAAGTTGATAAAATTAAATATCTTGGATTAGTTGTAGATGATAAATTAAGTTGGACTCAACACATAAATAAAATAAATGATAAACTTGTCGCCATGATCTCTATTATATTTAAATGTAGAAATTACCTAACTAAGAAAACAAAAGATATGATCTACAATGCTTTTTTCGAATCTCATTTTAGATATTTACTCCCTGTATGGGGCACTTGTAGCAAAACTAATTTTGATAAAGTTCAAGTATTACAAAATAAAGTGCTTAAGGTACTTTATAACTATGAAAGGCTAACTAACACAATTAGATTATATAAAGAACTTCATATTTTCAACTTAAGTGCTATGTTGCAGATTGAACAATGTAAACTAATATTTAAAGTCCTTAATAAGCAACAGAAGTCAAATACAGTGTTAATATTATCTAACCAGGTTCATAATTATGAAACGAGAATCATAAACAATATTTATCAGATAAATACAAGAACTAACTTAGGTGTTTACAATCCTATAGTAAATGCGTCAAAAACGTTTAATAATCTACCTAGAGACATAAAGATTATACAAAATTTTAGTTCCTTTGTTGCAAAACTGAAAAAGCACATTTTTTGTAGTTTATAATATAATTATATAAGTGTTATACACTCTGTACATTTAAATTTTAGGTTAGTTTTCTCGAGGCCAGTGTTGCAAGCACTGTTTAGAGAAATTTAAAAAAAAATGTAAAAAAAAAATATGTTTATTTTGTTAATAAAGATTTGTTTCAAAAAAAAAAAGCTTTTAATGTGTAAAAAAACTCGCTATGCAAAATCATACATTCTATAAATGCCTGTAATTTAACAACCAAACACGGTATCAAAAAAAAGGCTAAATAGTTGCACAAGCTTTCTTCTTCAATTTGCTCTTTGAGTCATTACTGTAAGTTTAAAGGTAACTTCAGGAGCTTGGAAATGCGAAATTCATTTTTATAGTGACCTTTGGACCTTACCTTTCGATCTTTTGACCTTACCTTTGGATTTTTGGACTTATCTGCCCTCATATTAGACACACACCTGGAGAAAGGGAACAGGTGGCCACGCCTCTTCGCTAACAGTAGAATACGTCTTTTCTTGGATTCTCAATTTCGCGCGCTATACCCTAGACCCTTGAAGCAAATATTCCTCAACATACCTTGTCGTTCTAACGGTCATACATTAACTACAACACATATCCAATGATCTTTCGAAAAGTCTTCAAGATAGCTCCATACTGCTTGTTCCAAGCCATCTTCTTTTATAAAAAATTGTTTTACTAAAAGCAACTTCATGGTTTTTGCTAACTATTTATGTAAAGATGCAGACTGCAGAGTACAGGATGACGCCATGTATGGCAATTTTTCTAAATCTAATTTATTGACATGACATCTAGTCGCAAGTCCAACGTTATGGTTGTGTTCCAACCTTGCAAAAAACCGTAACAGAATGCCCAAGCCCAAACAGAAAATATTTATGTTTATCCCCAGGACAGGTAAGAACAATTTCCACTTGAAAGAAACCTGGGTAATGGTGGCCTTGTCAGGCAATAGGTAGCAAAGACGTACAAAATCTCATCTCCGATTTGTTAAAGTATAAACCTCAGTTTTTTCATATTTTATTTGTAACAATATAAAAACTCCCGATACTTGTTGCCAGACATTTAGCATAGTTCCAGCCCCCTGTCAGACATCCCTAAACTATAAGGATTCACAATTATACTTTCTTCATGTTATAAAGGCTAAATTATATATATTTTTCGGGAATGTAGGTGAGGTACCCAGACAGTTTCGAGGGTTCTCTCATCCTGTCAGACGCATTGTCCGCAAGTCTGTTACAGGCGCGAGTGCAAAGAGTATCTGAGAGTTTCTTTGCGGCCTAGATCGGTCTCCATTCGAGTCACTGCGTCAAATCAAATTTGGCGTTCTTCAAAAGGCCGGTTTAGCAGAACGAGAACTTTGGAGGTGATAAGGAAGATCAAAATAGTTTACCTAGGACATATAATGCGTCGGGAACGCTATCACCTCTGCCGTATAATTTCTTAAGGAAAGATCAAAGGAGGGAGATGAGAAATTGGAAGACAAAAGCTATCCTCGCTAAGAGACATCTATCACTGGACAGGAATAAGGGACTTCCAAGAATTACAAGGGCTGCAATTAATAGGTTTTTTTATTATAAACCTTAGCAAGATCAATTTCAACAGGTAAAGCGATTCTGACCTAATAAGGTATCTGTCGTGGTATTTTTTAGGGTTAGTTCAATTAAAAACAAAAACCTTTTGTTACCCTTTATGCAACGTTTCGACTAAGGCATAGTCATCTTCAGGCATTTGAAATTTTTTTACACATGTAGGCAATATAAATATTATAACGAAATTAAAGTATTAGAAAGTAACAGACGACTACACGATGAACTAGAATTAAAAACTATGTCTGATAGAAGTACTGTAAAAACGTAATCATATAGAGTTGTTTTAAATAACACCACTTGCCAAAATGCTAAGATAATATGAATATATAAAAATGAAAATTTTAAAACCCAGTTAAGTGAAAACGTAGAAAAGTCATACTCCATATGAAGAACGTTTTTACGGTAGTTCTATCAGACATAGTTTTTAATTCTATTTAGTTTCTAGTACTTCAATTTCGTTTATTATATTTATATTGGCTACCTACATGTGTAAAAAAAATTCAGATGCCCGAAGATTACTATACATAATTCGAAACGTTGCATAAGGAGTAACAAGATTTTGTTTTTAATTGACCTACCCCTAAAAAACACTACGACAGATCAATTTCAACGCTGCAATATAATTCAGTAAAGTCTCAGTTGGAATAATATGCACTCAAATTGAGTCCTGTATAGACACACTGTATTGTTTCCATTGAGAGTGTTCAAAAAAGGATCATAAAATTATGATCATTTGAAATATATGGGAGATTCCAAGGTTAACATCTAAAAATTTTAAAAATTTTGTGATAATCCTATATGTGACGAAGACGTACTTAAGATATCAGTGGTTGAGGTTGATCGTCAGCATTTTTTTCTTGTTTTAAAATTACTATATTCACATATCTTTCAATTTGTATACTTCTTCAGGAATGTAGAGAGGGAGTAGGCATTGCCGAAACAAAAAACGGTTAGGTAACAAAATGGCTAATATTTGGGAATGCGACAAATAGACGCAAAAGTGGACCCTTTTAATTTTCCAAGCTTTCGGAAACTTATGATTCCATCATCAGGGCTACAATAGAAACTTAAACGTGAGTAGCAGTCTCAAATAGGGTGTTAAATACATACTTTAACATCATTACGCATCAGTCTCGCTAACTTTTGTAAGTACTCAACATCTTATTTGAGATTGTTACTCATGTTTAAATTTCTATTGGTGCCCTGGTGGTGGAATCATAAGTTTCCGAAAAATTGGAATAAAGTGAAAAGAGTTCATTTTTGCGTTTATTTGCCGCATTCCCAATTATTAGCCATTTTGTTACGTAACTTCTTCCAGGAATGTATAATTCCCTAACTTTGTATACAGGTATAATCCAATCAGTACAGCACATCGCCGTTTGATGGATGTTTACCAATACCTAAGGATGATTCATGTCAGCAAGATCGTATTCAACCTTACTGGATATCTCCCTTTGAAGCTATCATCACATGAATGAGAATTAATTGACTGATCTCCCGAACATAATTTTTCACTTTTGCGGCCCAGAGCTTTCACCGGCCCGTCATCGTCACTACGGCCACTATACGAGACTATAATGAAGCTAATAAGATTACGTCGTGAGCCCGTCAGGTCCGATGGCCGGAATATAGTCCAGTCAACTCGAAATAGATATTCAGATTCGTCCTTTATGAACACGTTTTCTTTTGTATCTTTATGGATGCCTCTTTCTGTGTACCTGTTGACATGATGTTCATCACTCTGAAGCATTGAGGTGAACTAAACAATTGCTTATGTATCAAGAACCGATGACAATAATTCTATGAGTTTGTTTCAATATCTTGAACAGAGTCATCAGGAATAACTATAAGTTAATACTTCATTGAACATATTAACCTTTCATGTAGAGAAATAAAACGTATAGTTTAGCTTTTTTATTAACGTCACATGCATGTGAATGAATAGATTTATATGTTAAAAAGATTGCCTTCCGTAGATTAAACGAAATAACTAGTTTCCGGGGACACGAATAAGCCAATAAAAAATAATTAAGATATGTTGTGCTCGTGTCCCAAGAAGTACAGGCTTCAAATATGTAAGTATAGCTTTAGAAAACCACAAAAGAGCTTTTACTGCAAACAAAACTAACAGATGAAAAATAATTTTAATTGTTAAAGATGTGTCCAACTCGTCCAACAGCGATAGAAATTCCACTAACTCAGCATGCATTAATAACTCTAGGGAATTTAAAATAAGAATCAAACGAACAAAAATTATTATGCGTGTTTATATACGTTGTTATAGATACCTCCGTATATATCTTATTAGTAGCTGGTTCTAAAGGTGATAGTTTTTGACGTATGCAGTTTATGGCTGTTTTGCGCCTGAACATGACTCCACTTTCTTTGGTTTTATTCACATGATTATGACACCATTCAGGCAGATACAGTAGGAACATATAGATAAAGATATTGGGAAGCAGTACTTTAAAAAAGTATTGGTTCGCCATCTATGTATATACCAAAGCCGGTACCTGAGCGTTTAATCTGAGGAACCGAGCACTGTTTATGTGACCCATTTAAAAGCATCAGGTATAGGAAACTGCGGATAAAACAAACAGACTCTTTTTTGTGGAACACTCATTTAACACTCCCGACATTCGGTTTATGCTAAAAAGCAACTTAACTCAATTAAAGAGTAGCAATTTCATTCATTCATCCGAAACCAATCACAGATGACGTCGTTTCGCTTTTATTAAAGCTCGTCAGTGTGATTTAGGTCTCAGACGAATAAATGAAATTGCCTGTTAGTGCCTAGCTGGCAAAACTCGTACTAGTAGTAGCAACATATAGATATTGGGAAGCAGTACTTTAAAAAAGTGTTGGTTCGCCACCTATCTACCAAAGCCGGTACCTGAGCGTTTAATCTGAGGAACCGAGCACTGTTTATGTGACCCGTTTGAAAGCATCAGGTATAGGAACCTAGACCTAAATCACACTGACGAGCTTTAATGAAAATATCTGAATATATTCACCATGTTGAATTCAGTAATCTTAAAATGATTTTCGAATAGCCTGGGAGATAATTGTTGACTCAAGCTTCCGAAGGAAAAATCCATCTGATAATATTTATATGAAGGTATCTTGATAGTTTGCTATGCAGGAATAGAGCTAAATTGTATTTATCGAGAACATAGCTAAATTAAATTTGTACCACTCCTTATTGGCAGTTTTAATGGGCCTGGGTATACACGTACAGGGTTAGGATAAAGTATGGAACCAAGCAAATATCTTTGAAACGAAAAGGGTGATATTGCTGAAAATTTGCAGGTAAATGTAGTGATGCATAATGCATCCGAAGACATTATGTTAGCTATTAATGTACTTCCAGTCCAACCGGAAGTACCGTCAGCTTTTTTAATTTAAATGGGACACCCTTTCTATTTTTGCAGATTTTAATACATCTTTTTTTCCAAATACGTCCATAGTGGGTTTAGTATTTGTTTCTGCAAAAATGGGAAAGATAAAACTTTTTTATTTGTCTCACAAATTCGTCCGTGGCGGTGTGCGGTCTTCCCGTTTTGGTAACTTTTCAATATTCCCATTTAAATTAAAACGTTTTAGTGTTTTCGTCACCGTCGATCTGTCAGAATGTAAATCATTGAAAAGTTGACACACTTCTTTGTGAGTTCTCACGCGATCGCCAAAACCGATCATCATTAAAACTTGGCCGGCATTTTAAACATCTGAAATGATAAAGAAGCTTTATCTTTCCCGTTTTTACAGAAACTAATACTAAACCCACTATAGACGTATTCGGAAAAAAGATGTGTTAAAATCTGCAAAAATATACAGGGTGTCCCATTTAAATTGAAGAAGTTGACGGTACTTCCGGTTAGACCGGAAGTACATTGCTAGCTAACATAATGTCTTCGGATGCACTATATGTCAATATACTTGCCTGCAAATTTTCAGCAATATCATTCATTCCGTTCCAAAGTTATTTGCTTGGTTCCAGACTTTATCCCAACCCTGTACTATGTATTTGCCATGTTAAAACACGGATTCCCATTTCGAACAGAACTCACTTGTTTTTCAAACTACATACACAGTAATTTAGAAGGTGATATTTAAGACCTCAATGAATGACAACTATTTGCGATTTTCTCAAAAAAGTTTTTTAGTGTGCAAATAGACTCCCAGGGCAAAATCATACATTCTTCAAATCTCTGTAATTTAGCAACCAAACACGATATCACAAAAGGCCAAATAGGTGACAAAGCGCAGGTTTTCTTCTTCAATCTGCTTTTTGAATTATCACTGTAGGTTTAAAGGTAACGGCAGGCACTTGTAAATGCGAAATTCATTTTTAAGGTGACCTTTGGACCCCACCTTTGGACCTGTTGACCTTACCTTTGGATTTTTGGACTTACCTCCCCTCATCTTTGACTCACACACACTGGAGAAAGGGAACAGGTGGCCCCACGCCTCCTTCCTAACACGGAAATACGTCTTTTCTTGGATTCTCAATTTCGCGTGTTATACCGTAGACCCTTAAGTCATATAGCAGCCAGTATCAACCACGAATACTTTGGATTGCAACGATGTGTAGCTGTACCGGACTATTCTCAGGATTTGTAAATAAAGAGGCGATAATCACCTGGGTACTGCCCCTTCCATTCGCGAGCGTGTGTATAGAAGCTGTGGAGAAATATATTAATCATAGTCAATAAACGTCAGACGGGGCATCACGGATTGAAATCACTTTCAGAGCCTCCCACTAAGCTGTTGACATCTGACCAGGAAACACGGTGAGAGTTTAAAATATCTGAGAAACTGAGCACACCTTACAGGTTACAGCTTCTGAAGATGCCAACCAGTCATGTTGGCGAAGCAAGCAGCGAGGCGCTCCATCTGCGAAGGTGGCGGGTCGCGTCGACGCCGGCCGAACAGCTCAAGAACCGACAGTTCATCGGACCATGGGCATGAAAGCCTTACACAATACATGACATATTCAAGAAATTTTCTCTGAACCTTTTGTGTGGAATATATATAATACGTGTAAAAATACACACACATAGGAATAACAGAGCATCTATACAGGGTGTTTCCAAAGTTGGGACTTTCCTGCTTTTGAAATCACAAATTAATGCACGGTGAATCAACAGCAGAAAAACCAAAAAATGTTAAAATGATACTTACTATTCGTTCGCTGTGAAGATTTGAGTACGGTCCTGTCACATGAGTCTTATAGATATGGTTAGTTCGCGACGTGAGACGAAAAAGTCATGTATTTTTTCTTCAATTTGACCATTCGAGGTTGACTAGGTCGTCCTGCTTGTCAACTATGATGTGAACATAGATATCCTGTGTCTCTGGCTCTTTGGACGAGATGGGCAAATCGACTTGGGAGAAGGGGGACAGGGTGAATACAGTAAGGGAAACGATCAGCATACATTTTGACAACATTCACATACACCAAAATCATATCCACCAGTTCATTATTAGTTATGCGTGTTGCACCATTTTTGTTGTTCCTTAAGTCTGATGTAGCACGGCACATCGATGCTCCGCTCCGTTGTAAACTAAGTTTTTTTTGTTTTTTGCTGCTACGTACATCTATGCTCCGCTCTATTGTAAACTCGGTTTTGTCCTGTTTTGCCTCTGTTGTCATCTAATTTCACAGGGACGCAATTAGCAATGATAATTTCATCATCGGTCAGTATCTTGATATCCCTAAGTATTTCGTTTATGTTACTGGGAAAAATGACTCCAAGTACTATAAGCCCTTTGATTCTTCAAAGGGAAGTTTTCTAACTTCCGACTTAGGAAAGACTCTGTACTTGTTCGTTGGTTTGTTTATCTGGTATTAAGATACATCAGGTGTAAATTAGTGCGTCAAAATTATATAAAGTAATATTTATAGATAAATAAAACGTAGAAATAAATAAATAATTAAAGACTATTCTTAGAAAAGAGCAATAGGTCCGCAATAGAGCATAAAACAGGTATTACACGCTACAGTTTATCTTCGAAAAAAATTCTCTGATGCTAGAATAAGCTTTAGTCACAAACGGTTCAGTAATTTGTTTTGATATGGATTAATTGATAAAGATGATTTTGTTGTTGATTGTAGTTTGTTATAGAAGGAGATGCAGTTGTCAAGTGTCGATTTTACTTGCCAGACCGATAGGTGAGGGGAGTATCGTGATCGCGAAGATTTTTGATTTCGCTAATACGCTTTTTGGGCTTTTTGCGATTTCTAGATAAGGAAAGTACGACGTCATCCATTTCTGTCGGTCCGTCTGTCTGTTTGCGTTCTTCTGATCTCGTAATCTCAGTAATCGCTTCATGGATTGCGCTGAAATTTGGGTACCAATATGCTGTGGGGTCATAGGAGATAATTCTGTTGTTATTATTTTGAAAATAGGTGCATTAGCGACGGAGTACCTAATTAGAAAAAACTAAAAATTTAAATATTCGTCAAATTTCGATTTTATCCCTTTTAGGGGTTCCTGGTCATTTTAAACTTTTTTTGAGTGGGGCAAAAATTGGGGTGGTTCGAGGGTGGGAGGATGCGAAACTGAAAAAGTTTTTGTATTCATAATATGACGAATATTGTTTTAGATAGTTTTTGTATTTATAATTTGAGGAATATTGTTTTAGATCGTTCTGTATTGTGTGACCTGAGATTGATTTTGATGGAATTTCGACACAGTATAATTACCGGGGCGACGCTGGAAAATGTGTACGGTTTTTAGAAATCGTGTCAGTGGCGGCGCAGCAATAATAAAAATACTTATAAAAATAGCTTAAACTTCGTTTATAGTCGATTTGGGGGTTCCTGATCGTTACGTTTCATCCAGTTGAAGCTTGCAGAATAAAAATTGTGTCGTCCTGGTTCCTACAGATGAAGAAACTATTTATGACAGTTGTTGTGTTGGATGTTTTTTAGAGTGTGGACGGGCGATGATTTGGTTGCAAGAGAATCTCAGACAATAGCTTTATGTAAAATAATATCACGGTTATGTGTTGGAAGTACTGAGTCAGTCAACTTGATTCCATTTTTTTGAATATTCTGTTTTGTGTGTTAGATATACAAATTTTGTATAAGGTTGCGGTGTTTAGTATTGCGATTGTGGTGAGTGAAATAGTTTTCAAAATCTTCCCAATGTAATCTTATAAATACAAGACAGTGAAGGCTGTATTAAATAATTTACATTTCCTCACTATAAACCCATAAAAGTTATCTTATAAACTAGAGGTGCTACGTTGAAAGTATTTTTCTGCAAAATCACTTTCCATTCTTCTCCTCTATCTGCGTGACCTCCCACACATCTGTCGGTCGGTTCGTCAGTCATCCCAGAGGAACGGGGCGTCTCCCAGGAAATCCCCCGACCACCCCCAAGATGATGGACGCGGTCCATCGCTCACCCCCAATTGGTATTAATGCTTGCCGACCGCCCTGCGGACAGCGCTGGTCACCGCAGGAATTGATATTAATGGACGGGGATGATACGGGAAACGCATCACATTCGAGGCAAGACGACCACTGGACCACTGCTCGAAGAAGTTTACTTGAGCCTTGCTTGTTTGTCCGAGGATAGTTATTTTGTGATTCAAAGCCGGAAAGTTGATCTTTCCAGTTCGAATTAAGGCTTTCACAAACTGACGCGAATAATTCGCGTCGGTAAAAATCGCACCATACTGTCTACGTAGCGACATACGGCCTGTTCAGACCTGTACGGCTTTTTCCGCGGCGACTGCGGATCTGACAGCGTTTATTTCGCCGCGAATTCCGTTTCGCATTCGACTGCGTTTTGATCGCTGCCGCTCCCGATTCGACATGGAAAAACAAGAGAAATTAATCGAACTAGTTAAAAATTATCCTATATTATTGTATACTTATCCCACGAAGATGATAGGAATGTGCAAAAAAAGATAAAATATGGAACCAAATACCAAAAGAACTTGGTGTAAGCGGTAAATACCTATAATTTAGTATAAAATAAAATGACTCCAAATCAGAAATATTTCTGTAATTCTCACTCGGTTATTTAAAGGATTTGAAAAATGGATGAAATAAATGAGAAAAATATATTATTCTGAGTAATATTCTATCTACTTAAAGAAGAACTTACACATGCATGGTTTTAGTGTTTGTAAATGTTTACACTGTATGTATGTGCCAAAATTTTTGGCATCGACATTTTGTTATAGTTCGCAATATGTTGACCGAACTTTGCGAGGCCTGCAAGTTAGTCACTAAATATTTAACGGAAAACAGATAAAAACCATGGACTACTCGTCACCATCGACCTACTTTGGGGACAAATTCTATGAGAACCCTCAGCAGAGGATCCTGCAAGCTTCAAAGACCTTCTTATGACAAAACAATATGTTCAAATTCTTTTAGATTGTGACGTCGTGTGTTAAAAAACTGATACCAGCATGAGAGGCGATTTAACACCACAATTGAAATTAGAAGGATATCTTGCAAATGTAGATTATTCCACTTCCTGCCTCTTCCTTCTAGCCATATTTGCCAAAAATAAAATCACAAATTAGTAGCTCCAACGAAACTAAAATCAAACTATAAACATTACTTTTTTCCGTGGATTTGTATTACCACTCAAGCCAGTTATTTCAGGAGACAGAGTTTTTCGGTTTATTTATATAAAGGTTCAACTTGCCAGTTCCTCCTATGCTACTAAATCTTTACACCTGTAAACACGCCTTAAGTCTGTATAATAAAATAGCATACACATTTTGTCTTGCTGCTGTTCTTGGATCAGTCTTAAAACTAGTAAAAGTTTCATTTCTGTTTCATTTATATGTATTTTCTAACAATAGTTTCTTTGTGACATTTGGTGCATTGTGACGCCTGAGTGTGAACAAATAAGCGACTATCGCTACCGCAGCTAACGCGAAACTTCCGCAGCTAAGTCGAATGCGCGATAGGCACGAATAATTCGCGTCAGTCTGTGAAAGTCTTCAGAAGTTTTAGGACCAAGTACATCCGAGACTCATCGTATTGATTATATCCTACGACTGTAATAATTTGAATGATGTTGGTTTAAAAATATCCTTCTTCCATCTGAAATATAATGCGCTAACCCAATAGTCCCAGTAAGCAAATGTACAGCAATTTTTTGACCTGCAATATATTGCACATAACTCTCAGATTTCAACCTGTTTTAAATTTGTGAACCAGATACCTATTTCAAACTTCTTTCAACAATGCGTTGACTAACTCAGTATCCTCAAACGTCTTCAGGGGTCAGCTGGCAAAAATGTTTTTTTTTTCATTACTATTTATTCTCGTCTTGCTGACGTTTCGTTCTTCAGTGTTTTCTCCTAGTTGTCGGCAAGGTGTTCTGCTGTAGTGGTGTCGGTTCTTGCTGACGTGGTTGTTCAATGGTTAGTACTTGTCATATTTATCCTGAAGGGTTGTAGTTTTTTTGTGAGATGCCATATCGGTTTGATATAATACGCTAGGTTTGCTGTTGCTGGGGGTACACATTACATCTTTCAATTTTCGGCAAAACAATCGATTTACTATTACAGACTGTCCTGTCTTTGCTTGCTGGATGTGGTATCATTCGATTCTCTCTTATAGAGGTCTTTACTTTTCGTCAACGCATATTCTGCCACATTTCCAAGGCGCTTCGTAGATGCATTCCTTATTTTCTTGAGCCTAATTCCTGGGTTTTGCTTTTCAATAGAACAGTTTGGCGATTAGTGATTTTATTTGATTTTTTTATTGTTGCTCTATACTTCTGGACATATTTCATAGTTCTTTCATGTTTGTTATAGTAGGCCAATGTTTGTACTTGACAGGGCCTATATTATAGGAGAAGCACTATACTTCAAAGTCACCCACCAAAAGTAGAATTCCAGAAAAGAAGATCAGGGAACCATTGATTAGATTTGATCTAGAGGTGTGGGATGGACTCTGGTCATCACACGTCAACCGAGCTTACTATGTGCCCCGTACCTGTCAATCGGGTACTCCAATTCTTGTGCTCTTCATCAGGTCAAGGGGCTTTCTCCCAGTAGTACTGTCAGTTTCATCATCCGGCTGCTTCACACCAAATAGAGCCTTCTCCTCGTTACGAATATCTCATAATCCAAAACGGTATGTCAAGCATTCTCTTGAGACTGATAAAGAGTATATAGATATTCCCTGAAGTGGACATGTCCAGCAATAAGAGCAACACCCGCCATCATAATTCCAACATAATTCCTTTTGAGCTTCAGCCACCAGCTAGTGAGCTAAGAGCTGCTGCTATGAAGTATGGTGTGACTGTGATAAACTATACGTCAGAGAAATGAGAAGACCTCTAGTAGGGATTACCAAGGAACACCGACTCAATAGCCAGCAAGCAAAAACAGGAACTCGGCTAACTAGGCGCCGACAAAGTGCGTCACAATTATTTGGCGTAATGCTCAGCAGCCTATATACCAGCTACAAAAACCTATAGTGTGGAAGTCAAACCGATATGACACCCCTCCATAACAAAAGCATGAGAGCTACAACTTGAAATAGTAAGCTTGAAAATAAACATGCAAACATTAGAAGCAATGAAGAAGGACACGCCCACAAAACGGGAATATACAGCCAATAGGTAGTTAATAGACCTGAAGACTAATGAAGATAGTCGAAATGATGTCATAGAGAATATTGCATAGACAATGTATCCCAAACTATATCGTATGAAATTCAGATGCAACGCTATTCGTTTCTTCAAAAAGTCTTAATCGTCCAGTACAGCAAATGGATCAGTTAATGTTATTTCCATGCAAAAATACTAATTGTTAAACAATTTCGTAGTTTGAGGAACGCTGGAGAGGCGCTTGAACAGTTACCGACAGCTTTCAGTGCAAAAGATATTTTCTTCTTTTATGTTCATGTTTTACTCCGCATGTGGATTTCTCAAATCAAATCCGTACCAGAAAATATCGTTTGTGGTACGAGAAGATGTGCGAGTATTGCTCCCATGCGTTGGGATGCGCTCCGAAGCACCCTCTAAAGCTTCTGGACACTAGCCAGTAGAGAGCAATAATTAGACCTATCGATACTTATAACCTCACAATGGACCTCCACATCCTGGAACATCGAAGAAGGGCGGCTGACATATCCCTGTTCTACAGATTCTATCACGGAAGATATTCGAGTGATTTCTCCTAGATAATAAAACCGGAGGCCATTCACACGAGGTTCAAGGTCGAGGTCTTTACTCCCCGAGCCAGGCTCCTCCAGCATTCCTTCTTTTGGAGAACTTCGACGCTGTGGAATGAGCTTTCGGGGAATTTGTTTCCCGACAACTACAACCTGAAGCGTTTCAAACCTAACTTATACGGCACATCAACAGCAGAATAGGCTTTCAGCCTTGGCGGGAAACTGACCATAGATGCAAAAAAAAAAGTTGACAAGTGACTGTAGCTCAACTGGCGAGAGCGACGGTGTACCGATCTGGGGGGTCGTGGGTTTGAGTCCCGCCGGGCGCCGACTTTTTCCGACATCTTCTTGTACGAACTTAATATTGTTTTATTATGTTATTGGTTCTGATCTGAAACCAACTAAACATGTATGCCGTGGATAAGGCATCGGAGTGGAACGTGAGACAACTAGACAATAGCTTAACCTATGCTAAGGCTAAGATTAGTTTCTTCCTGTACTTCAATTATTATTTGTAGGATAAGGTCATTCAAACAAAAACTCCTTATTTTTTTATATGCGATGTTTCGACTTATATTAAGTCATCTTCAGGCAACGGAAAAACGAGGTTTTCATCGTTGGTTTGACAATAATCAGAAGAGGTTAACTAGATAAAAATACTGGAATAATAAGACACTACAAGTGTTTTAAAATATAATGTCACAAAACACGCACAATAAAAACGAATTAAAATAAAACAAACAGGAACAGAATAAAATCAGTAATCACATTACTGATTTTATTCTGTTAATTCGTTGTCATACCAACGATGCAAAACACTTCGTTTTTCTGTTGCCTGAAGATGACTTAATATAAGCTGAAACGTCGCATGTAGAAAAATAATGAGTTTTTGTTTGAATGACCTTATCCTACAAAAAATAGCCGAAGTTCATTACAGCAGGTCAAAATATTTTACAAACCTTCTTCCTATATTCTATTGAATATTTTGTAGTTTATGCTTTGGTTTCCAAGTGTTTTTTCCATAGCTATTTCCCGAATTTTTTTGCCATCTGTTCTATTTGCCTATGTTCTTTCATTTTTTATTCCTTTTTTGTTTTTCCCTATTTTTTCCAAAAGATATATTTTTGTATAAAGATCAGTAACGCGATACAGATCAGAGAGACTATAAAACTCTGAGAATTGAGTCCATAGGCAATAAGTTCATATGTAAATAGATCTATACAGTTCTATCGCGAGTGATTCAATCACATCCAAACCCCATCCATCACATCCACCCAGGCGAGTGACTTTTAAACATCCCGCACCCTCAAAAATACCGACTGGCAGCTCTTGCGCGCTGGCTGGCCCATTAATCACAAGGCTTATCTGTAACGCCGCCGTATGTGTTAATACTCCGTCCGCTGCAACTACGGCCACGCTGTGTAAGGCTAAGGAAGTACTTCCACACTGCGGTGTTTTCGCTCCCGAGGGACTTGCCGACTTATCGACGGAGCAGCGGCCGCCGTGTGTTGTTACACCAGCTCGACAATGCTAAGGAGAATCGATGCTGGCCAGATAATCCGAACTTCTGGTTAACGTTGCATTCATTGAAAACGTCTTATTTTGGGTTCGTTTAACACTTACTTAACGTATGTTGCAAAAGTTTTTAGAATTTTTTTCAAAACCCGGGAGGTAGTTTCACCGTTGGAAACAATTCAGAGTTCGTTACCATGGTAACCAGTCAACATCTAAGCGTAACAATAAAAAGTTGTCAAAATGCCATACTAATTAGATATTCGTAAGAGTATTTACAGTCTAGTTGGACGACTTGAAAAAAAAAAGAAATAGTTCGTTTAAACGAAAGGGAAAGTTTAAAAACAAAGTGTTAGTGTGGTGCGCTATATCAGACAACGGAATTTCACAGCCGTACGTTGGGCGACTTAGGGCCGAAGCGGTTACCGCAGAAGTCGTACTCAAAGATGTTTGCCTAAACTACCTAAACTACTCAATTTTATTAATACCCACCATGCTAATGACAATATAATGTTTTGGCCAGATCTTGCTTCAAGTCATTATGTTTTGTGTACGAGAAATTGGCAACCCTCCCAATCTTCGTCAAGCAAGACCTATCGAAACTTATTGGGCTCAACTGAGTGCCAAAGTTTATAACAATGGCTGGGAGGCTCAAAACGAACAGCAGTTAAGAGGAAAAATAATGCTAAAGATCAGAGAAATTGATTTAGAATCTGACCAAAACCTAATGAGGAACATTAAGAGGAAATTGCGAGCCGTACACAGATAGAAAAGATTGTTTGAAACAAAAAAAAAATATTTCACCCAAATAAATTTGTGCTTTGGTATAGGGCCAAGTAAATCAGTTTTTCAATGAAATAACTACTTTGTTTGACTTTCCAAAGCATATATTTGTTTCCTTGAAAAATTTGGATTACTTATATCAATGTAACATATTTTTGAACGTATCACTATAGTTTAGTAAAGCAAACAAATAATTGTTTATACGGAGTAAGCGTATTGTTATATCCAGGCTACTATAGCTTTCATGGAAATGTTAGTTGTTTATAGTTAAATAAATATCTTATTCAGTTATTTATAAAATGCATATAGTTGTCAAGATTTATGAAGTAAAAGTGTTGGACTAGTTAACTATATGTATAATATACATATAGTTAACTAGTGAATATACTATATTCATCTGATAACAGAGCACATACACATACACACAAAAGACGGTAGTGGAATTTCTAGTTTAGCATATAATGGAGACATCGGGTTCCTGAGTAAAAATCTTAAAATATTTATTTTCAACGATAACATAAATGTGAATATTTCTATAATTCCAATAGAAAATAAATACTTTAAATAAAATTCCAGTTTTCTAAAAAAAATAGTAGAAAAATATATGCAATTATGCGTGCAAGTGATATGGAAACATAAATGAACTAAAAATGAACAGTCTCTATTGCAGACTTAATGATATAGAAATATATAGAAATCAAGGAAAATAAAAAAATTTATATGGATATCCATCATCTACGAATACGTAAATACAGTGTATTTGAATCTTCCCAAATGAAAATGCTAAATATAATGTAGAAAAATTTAATGTAGGTAATGACGATTTTGTAGTTACATATTAATCGAATTAAAAGAAAAAATCAAATCCTAATGAAAACTGAATATTTTATATTCTAAAATGTGCTTACTTATATTTTTGTTAGTAATGCAACCTTCTTATCATCATTAAAAAACGTTGAATGACAAGAAGATGAATACTAATTTCTTTAATGTCCATCTATTTATTACAAATAAAATTAATATAATGAATTTTGTTTCTCCACAAAGTTAAAAAGAAAACAACTGCAACATACTCACATCATTTTGTGTATCATTTAGATTGTTCACATGTGAAATAAATTTTTTCCTGTCTCCTAGTGCTGGGATCAGTTCCTTGATGTCACTTATTTCCAAAGATTTCACTACTGACTAGTTGTTAATCTTGTGTTCTAAAAAGAATGTTTAAATTGATGATTATAATCGATAAACGACTTGAGAATGCAAGCGTATGTATAGGTATACAAACATACGTGGAGTAGACTGCCGTTCCCCTGGTTGTTTATGAATGGGAATTTAGGTCAACCAAAGTACACTATCTAAGTATTCTGTGATACCTTAAAAATCATAGACAGTTGCTTTCAACACTGTGCATTATATTATGTCGGTGATTATATGTATATAATAAAAAAATATTTTATGAATATAGCCTTATCTCAATAATGAAATATGCAAGTGCAAAAATCTATAGTGAATAAAACATGAAGAGAATCTTTTTGACAAATAACACAGGGGTCAAATTAAACAAACATTTGTTTGGGTTTAATAACAAATCTATTAACTTCAACAAAATATGAGCGAGGTATGTACCACCAAAACATAATTTGTTTGAATTCCATGGCAATTTGATTACAAAAAAACAATATCCGCGCAATCTACTTGCTTATAAATGCCTGCAATCTTAACCAGAATGGATTTAAAGTATGTATAAAATCGTAAGGTACTTTGGTTTGGATAATCAACAGCATACTATATATTGAATGTGCTTAGTTCAGGGCATATTCAACAGGTGTAGGAAAAAAATCACTTGTACCTACCTTCAAAACGAGATATCAAATGGCCTAGTCCCAACTGAACTAATAATGACCTGACTCATCCATGACGAAATATAAGATGTTCAGTGCAGAACTGCAGACACCAGACTTGGTTCAGGAACTTTCAGCTTTCAGCTTTCACAAAACTTCTATAACTTCTATAACACTGAGCTCCGCAAATATTTCAAAATAACTTAGACAACAGCGAAATGAAAAACGACTCACTTGTTTTGGCAATTGGCGCGAGCGGTAGTGGTGCGCGGCGTCGGCAACGGTTCTGTGACGTGCCCGGCTGTAGCCAGTGTTGCATAATTTTAGGCGCACGCGCACTCATCTTATCATATCAATTCTATTCAATTAAACAACGGATTGTTTGTACCTAACGGTTCTTGTTATAGTCAAAAAAATTCAAGTGAAACAAATCATAGGGCTCATTGAAACAACACGATTTACTGTTATCAAATAATGAAATGGCCATCGAAACAACAAAAGTTTCAGCAAAATAAATGTTGTTTACGTCAACAGAATAACATTCAAACAATAGATATTCTTATATTCCGATTTCAGATTTCTATCTGTGTAGAAGATCATGGCTCATTAACAATACTTTAATATAATTTTTATATTGAGAAATATTATTATTTTTTGTAGTTCTTGTTAGAGTTCAAATATATTATTGTGAGATATTCTTTTAATTTTTTTAAAAACTTCTCACAACTTTTGCAGCATACGTTAGCTTTCCGGAATATTATTTAGCGTAATAGTTCAGTTCAGTTCAACTGGGACGATATGATTCGCGAGGATATATCCTCTGATACAGAAAATTATAAGAGCATGAAGTGTTTAAAAATAGAATATTATAAAATGTAGAAACTAAAAAGAAAATGGTTTGACCTTTATAAGTGGGGTATGGTATGATAATCAAATATTTACTTCAGAACCTTCAAAAACTACCCTTCACATTACATCGCTTCAACCCATTGTCATAAACTTCTTAGAAATTATTTTATTTGATAATACATTTTAGTACATCTCTCACAGCACTATTTTAATTCCAACAAATATCTTCGATCTCTCAATTCTTTTTTGGCTTCAATAACTAAGCAGAAGTCATAAGAGGCAAGAATGAGAGAGATATTATCAGTTATCAGAAATTCTAGGCACTGCCTGTGTAATTTGGATAATACAGGCAGAAGTTAACTATGATATACTTGAAAAGTTTCAAAACATATTCCTGAGGAATATCGATCTCTTACAATGCAACGTTAGATGAATGTAATATAAACAGATTTAGTACCAGACGAAGAAATGTGTTTTGTTTGCATATCATGTAATGAATAGTCTTAAATCCAATCACAGTTATGTAACAAATAAAACTGTATTCCATGTTCACATATTCTGTACCGCTCCTTACTCTAGTTCCCAAGTACAGCCCTCATCGCCAAAGTGAAGATAGCCTTGGCCCTTGGGTCCTGCCCATCTTATGTCTTTAAATATGTCACACCGTGCACACGTCGGGTCGCCTGCCACTCCCAATACATACAAGTAACGTCTGAAGGTGCTATGACATGACAGCAGACCCACAAGTAACCTTAGCCGGCTTCTGCCCAATGAAACACACAACCACCCCACCTTGGCCAGAGGTCCTAAAACAAGTTCTATAGCTTGACTGAGATGCCCAGAGACTTCTCTCTATCTCAAGAATTGTTGATTATACCATACTTTGGGATTACGTAGTTCACAAAAATATTCTCAAAGTGAATGAACTGCACATCCTCAGCCTTATCACCTATCTTGCAGATTACAAACGAAGGGAGAAAATCGCCAAATATCTGCTTCTTCCTATTCTTCTTCTTCTGCTCTATCCGTTCCGGACGTTAGCGATCATCATGGCGATTCTGATCTTGTTGGCAGCTGGGCAGACGTGACACCATACCATCTACAAAGATTCAGGAAATTCTTCTTCAACCTAGGCCTCTCCTACCTTCCACTTTACCCTGGACGATGTTCTGCAAGATTCGATATTTACGATCATTTCTCATAATGTGGCCAAAGTACTCCAGTTTTCGTTCTTTAATTATCAGCATAAGTTGTGGTTGGCAGTTCATTCTGTTAAGCACTTCGTTATTTGTAATATGCTCGGTCCAAGGTAATTTGAGGATTCTTCTATAAATCTACATTTCGAACGCTTGAATTCGTCTTTCCATGGCTTCTGAAATTATCCAACTCTCCACTCAATACAAAAGCACCGAATACGAGTACACATAGCAGTTGATTATTCGCTTTTTGAGACTCAAACTGAGGTCTTTGCTTGTTAGAAGCGTTTTCATGTTAATAAATGCGCTACGGGCTTTTTCTATGCGGCATTTGATTTCAACAGAGTGGTCCCAAGTTTCTGCCAATGTGCTTCCCAGATAGGTAAACTTCTCCACTCTTTCGATGATCTCTCCATTGACTCGCAGATCTTCCCGGGGTACGGGGGTTTTGCTTATCACCATATACTTGGTTTTTTCGACATTCAGGTTCAGACCATACTGTGTACTAGTTGCATTCACAGAGTCTACTAGCGCTTGCAAACCAGCCATACTATTTGCCATCAGGACTGTGTCGTCAGCGTATCGAATGTTGTTCACAGTCTCTCCGTTTACTCTTATTCCAAGCGGATTTCCCTCTAGTGCTTCTCTGAAAATGTTCTCGGAGTAAAGGTTGAACAAAAGAGGAGACAACAGTTCCGGTGTATTCCTGCTCTACCCGGACGTTTGCCTTCTGTCCCCAAATATCTGCTGTCAAACGTCAATTGTATTTATGCAACGACGTCATCGTGACCAGGGCCGCGTCAACCCCGTGTGCACGGTGTACACCGCACACGGGCGGCAAGCCCAAAAGGGCGGCGGCGCGGCGCCTATGATATTTCGTTCATCTGGATAACTCTGTCTTTTTTAGACTCCCTTATTTTGCGATTAGCTCAGTCTCCTGAATGTCACGCTTCCCGCTCGATACGCCTGTTACTGTTAAATACCGCCCCACATATTTAAAAATGATTTATTTGATGCATTCCCCAATATTTCGATTAAATAAGAATCCTTTTAACACTTCCATACTTCCAATATCAGTTGCAAGCGGAGAAAGATCATTTTCAAAGCTAAAGCTCATTAAAAATTACTTAAGATCCTCGATGAACCACGAAAGACTCAATAATTTGGCATTAATTTTCACTGAATCTGATTATGTGAAAAACTAAATACAGGCCAAATTATAAAGGATTTTGCAGCACTTGAAGCAAGGAAAGTGTCTTTTCTTAAATTTTATAAACAGATAGGTGCATCATATTTTATTTTCTAGGAGTTTTTTTTTTTTTTGTGTGTTTCTCAGCATCGACTACGAGGGTCATTAGCTGTAGAAGTTCTTTATATCATACATTTTGATTAGGAGCACTTATATTTGTTATTGCAATTACATTATTTATATTTTCCAAAATATACCCACACGCTTAAGGAAAGCAAGCAGTTTTTCTATTTTTTTGTGGTCTGTTAAGCATTCCTGCATTGTGCCATGTGGACCATATTCTCCCCGGTACATTACATATATGGGGCATTCAGAGAGGAGATGGCGAATAGTGAATGTTTCCAGACACTGGGTGCATGTTGGTGGGTCCTCTCGGGATAACAAGTATGCATGAGATATTGCTGTGTGACCCATTCTTCGTCGATGCAGACGAATTACCTCACATCGTTTCAAGGATGTTGGAGCTTTCCATGTTGTTATATTAGGCTTAATATCCTTTAGCTGGATACTACTAGTATTCCAGTTGTTTTGCCATGTTTCATGCATACAATTTTTTATAAGTTGTTTGCGTTCAGCAAGCTTGATTTGCTCCACATCAGATGTTGTAAGTCTGGTTGCCTCTTTAGCAGTTTGGTCTGCAATCTCGTTGCCTGATATACCTATGTGACCAGGCGCCCATATAAAGGTAACTCTTTTGGATTCACTTATGGCTTTATGGGTGTCAATGCACATTGTCGTCAATGGATCATCGCTGTTTCGATTTTGTAGGGCTGTCAATGAAGAAAGGGAGTCGCTGACTATTAAATATGATTTGTCGCTCGACATATCACAGTACCTCAAGGCTTGCCAAATAGCATATTGCTCGGCAGAGAAAATGGTGGCATACGGTGATATGGACCAGGAGTGCCCTACTCCCTCAGTTACTATTGAACAGCCAACTCCGTTTTCTGTTTTAGAGCCATCGGTATATATTACCTTCGCATCTCTGTGTGCTGAAATGATTTCAATGAACATAGACCTTATCCGTTCATGAGGTACATCGCGTTTGGATAAGGATGTTAAATCTGTCCGAACTTCGATATCAGGCAGGAGCCATGGTGGATATTCACTCAGTTGAGTTGGAAACACAGGGGTTTCAGGGATATGCATTTCGTGTGCAAGTTCCGCTGCTCGAACTGCTAATGGCCTAGTAATAGATGGCTTAGATGTATATGTCCTATCATAATTGTCTAGAAGCTTTTTGTTGCGATGCTGAGAGGCAGACCTTATGCGTGATGCATAGGACATCACGAGCTTGTTTCGTCGGAGCTGCAAGGGTTCAATGCTTGACTCGCAGTACAGACTAGTAACCGGAGTAGTGGGAAAGGCACCCAGGGAGTATCTCAGTCCTAAATGGTGGACACGATCAATTTTTCTAAGCAAGGAGGGTCTAGCAGATCCATAGGCTTCGCAGCCGTAATCAATACGTGACAACACGATAGTTTTATAAATTTTTAACGTCATTTCAGTTTCTGCTCCCCAACGAGTAGAACTTAAACATTTTATAATATTCAGTGCACTCCTACACTTGCTTATCATGTAGTCGAGATGATCGCGCCAGGTAAGTCGTGAATCGAATATTAATCCAAGAAATTTTATGGATGGTTCGCAAGAGATCTGATCACCATTTATCAAGAGCTGAGGATGACAATGAGGCTTTCTTAGCCTGCAGAAATGCACACATTTGGTTTTTGGCTTCGATAATATAAAGCCTTTATTGTCTGCGTTTTGACATATTTGATCGATAGCTGGCTGTAGGCGCTCTGTAATTTCCTCTATGGTATTCCCCGAAGTAAGTATGCAGAGATCGTCAACATACAGAGAAATCTTCACATCAGGGCTAATGTGGTCTGCGATGTCATTTATAGCGATATTGAAAAGTGTGCAGCTGAGAGTTGATCCTTGTGGAATACCATTTTCCAGGGTATAGGTCTCCGAAAGGACATTCCCCACACGGACTTGGAAGCGACGATCACATAAAAATGACGAAATCAGTAATGGTAGATTGCCTCTTAGTCCCCACTTGTAAAGCCGAAGAAGGATGTCGTACCTCCATGACATGTCATATGCTTTCTCTATGTCGAAAAAAACGCCAACCGTATGTTGACGATTCTTGAAAGCATTCTGGATTGAGTCCTCCAGATAAACGAGCTGATCAATAGTTGAATGGTGCTTTCTGAAACCTGCTTGATGTTCAGAGAGAAAATTGTTTTTTTCAAGGATCCATATTAAACGTTGGTTTATCATCTTTTCTAACACTTTCCCAACGCAAGAGGTAAGGCTAATAGGTCTATAGCTGCTAGCTGTCCGGGGGTCCTTGCCCTCTTTGAGGATTGGCACAATAACAGCTGACTTCCAATCATAAGGATATATACCATCTGACCATATTTTGTTGTATATATTGATCAGTGCTATTTTTAGGTTCTGCGGAAGATGACAGAGCATTTCATAATTTATCATGTCAGGACCAGGAGCAGATTTTTTAGTATTTTGCAAGGCATCATCCAACTCGTACGTACTGAAAGATGTATTATAGGGTAATTCTGTGGTGGTAGAGAAATCAAGTGGTACCTCTCTAGTGCACTTGTTTGATCGGAAGTCTTCCGAGTAGTTACTAGTACTACTAATAGTGGCAAAATGAGCAGCTAGCTTATTGGCTATTTGAGGCAGATCAGACAGGATAATACCGTCATCCGAACGAAGATGAGTAATCTGTCGGTACGAATGTCGGCCTCTAATTGCTCTCATCTTGCTCCAAACTTCAGTGGTCGGAGATTGCGAGGTAATAGTGCTAACGTAGTCTCTCCAGGATTGCCTTTGACCCTCTAGCATCAGTCGCTTTGCTTTAGCACGTGCTTTTTTAAAAGACACCATGTTTGAATTGGTTGGATGTTTCTTAAAAACATTGAAAGCATGTTTCTTAGCTCGCACAGCCTCTGCGATTTTGGTGTTCCACCATGGTAGTTTACGTTTTGCCGAACTACCATTGTTGAGTGGAATACTGTGGATAGCAGCTTCTTTCACTATTTTTACAAAATCTGCAACGGTGATTTCGTTTAGCTGTGCTAAATCGACAGAGGATAAGTGCCGTTCAAATTTGCTCCAGTCAGCTCTGGCCATGATCCAGTACTTTGGTGCAGGTGCATTGTGTCTAGGTGTATCAAATACAGTAACGCACGGAAAGTGGTCACTGTTATGCAGGTCGTCAGCTACATACCAATGAAGCTGTTCAGCAAGAGAGGGTGAGCCAATACAGAGATCAATGGCAGAGAAGGTCGCTGATTGTGCGATAAAATGTGTAGGTGAGCGGTTGTTCAGCAACAATAGGTCTTGCCTTTCCAGTAGAGTTTCCACAGTTCGGCCACGCTGGTCTAACTTATAGGATCCCCATAACGGACTGTGAGCGTTAAAATCTCCAAGAAGAAGAAACGGGGTAGGTAATTGATCGATAATAGTATTTAAGTCATCAAGCTCCCATACCCCATCTGGAAGGTAGATATTGCAGACTACTACTTTCACTGGTACTGAAATGCGGACTGCAACCACTTGTAAGTGTGAAGTTATTTGTAACTGCTCGAACTCCACATTATCACGAATTATCATCGCAACACCTCCATGTGCTCGTACTGCATCGGGTATATCTTTCCTGACTATCTCGTATCCTCTAAGCGAGTAAGGTTGCTCGGGGCGTAAGTGGCTTTCCTGAATGCACACACAGAAAGGATTTAGATCATTCAGTAATATCTTTAAATCACAGTAATGGTGAATTAGACCATTGCAATTCCACTGTATTATGTTTTCAGACATTTAGTGATTTAAATATCGACTAGAAAAACTAATGTGTAAAAGGACGATCGACAAGTTTGATAAATAAAATAAATAACATAGACATATATAATAAGGTATAGGTATAGTATAAATATAAAGTAACTATATAGAAAGAGTGTATAAAACAGAAAAAAAGTAATATCACAGGTGTTTGAGTTAAATATAAATATAAATATAAATGAGAGGATCGTTAGGGGTGATAATCTCATTTTCTAGCCTTGCCTTTGGGCCATCCTGGCTTTCTTTTATTGTTTTTACTACCTTCACTTCCTGAAGCTCCAGTTTCTTCATCTGAAGTCACTGGTACCTGATTATCAGGTCTTTTTCTTTTTTCAGGAGTATATACCTCGGTTGGCTTCAAGAAAGTTGGTAGTGAAACAGAGGAGGTTCTTGACCTGATAGGAGACTCTGTTGGATTGGGCATTGCCCAGGATGTTGGAAAAATTGGCCTCAGGTTTTGAATTTCTTTACCAATGGTTTCTTTGATTAAATTTCTCATTATTGGTACGATTTCATTCAAAAAACTAGTTGATCGAGCAGCAGTTGCATATGATATATTTGGACTCGGACTTTGTACCTCAATCTTCTTTTTTGCTTCAAAGTAGGATATTTTTTCAACTGTTTTCAATGTTTGAATAGCATATTCTTCTTTATATTTTGGGCACAGTTTTGAATTTGCCAAGTGTGATCCTTGGCAGTTAAGGCACGATACTGGCTTCTCACATGGACTACCTTCATGCGGAGGTTTTCCACATATGCATACTTTGTCATCCTTGCAGTTAATAGTAGTGTGTCCAAATTTTTGACACTGGAAACATCGAATCGGAGAAGGTATATATGGTCTTACTTTCAAGTTATAGTATGCAACTTTGATCTCTTTAGGTAGGATTGGTGTGTTAAAAGTTAATACATGATTCGCTGTATCTACTAGTAATCCATCACGCTTAGTTTTAATTCTGTAGACATTTACTACTCCAGCACTTTCAAGTTCAGTCATGATCTCCTCTACACTGCAATTCAACAAATCTCTGCAAGTAATCACTCCTTTCGTTACATTTAATGTGGGATGAGGAATTACTTCTACCGAAAATTCACCAAAACGGGATACTTCCAAAAGCCTTTTGCCTTGATTAATGGAACGTGTCTCTACTAAGATTCCTTCTTTCACTTTACTTATCATTTTTGTTTCTCCAATCAGTCCATACAAAATTCTAGATATTAGAAAGGGACTCACATTCTTGAAGTCCCCCTCTTTATTCTTAACCAGCAGGAACCGGGGAGTTACCTCCGCCTTCTCTCTGCCTGGTGTAGTTGGAGCGCTTTGAGGAGTCACTCCGGAATTACCCTCACTTGAGGTGGTGGGTGCACCTATTTGTGTGTTTGAGATCTCCATATGATAGAACTCTAATTTTCATCTTCCTAGCTCCCCACCCGCCGTGGAGCCCTCATTGGGGGAGCCATGCCTGCAAACAATGTTCGGGACATGGACACCAGGGATACTAAGAAGATATAGCAATCACATTGCGATTCAGCATAGCCAAAGGTAGAATAAACTACATTTGTCTGCCTTCAGCACAGTGCGATTGCTCGTCCCACCATCCCTCTGACGGGATGGCACAGCCGATTAACCAACGTTGGACTAGACGTGGCCGCCCGACTACACCGATCGCAGGGCCAAAGTGGTGTGTTGCCCCCCTGACTGGCAGAGCTCAACCACCAGGATCCCCTTGACCGGCTTACGGGTCGCGTGGCACGGCACAAACACCACGGAGACTTTCCGTATACCCCATAGCCAAGTCTCAACTCTATGGGGCTCCTCTTAAGGCGAGGCATCCTGCTGGGGGCCTCGGGATCGCCACCCCCGTATTTAGCAATGCGCATGTGTCGTAACACACGCACATTGTCTAAACCCCCCTGAGGGGTCTAGGAGTTTTTGTTTTTAAGTTTAAAGTACATAATTATCTGTTTTGTTGGTTTCTTTGTTTATGTTTAAAATATTAAACTTAATTTTTATAAAAATATTTTATACTACTTTGGAGAAGCTTTTGTTTTTAAGTTTATGTTTTGTTTTTTCACTATTCAAGTTAAAAACATTAAACTTAAGGTTTTTAAAATATTTATTATGTTTTCTGGAAGTGGTTAAAGTACATAATTATATGTTTCTTTTTTTTGTTGCTAAGTCTTAAGGATTTTTATTCATGTGGTATTTGTGTAAAAAATATTGAATTTTTAAAAAAACTTAAAGATAAGCGTCTTCTCATTGTGCTTGGGGTAATAGGGGGCGGCCACTTATCATTCGCTCACGGGCGGCAGAAACACTTGGCGCGGCCCTGATTGTGACGGACAACAACTTATAACCTTCAAACTTGACGGTCCTGTAGACTCCTGTTGCGGTCGTGTCGCGGTTGCTTGGCATCTGCTGAGCAACCGCTGTCACGAATTTTTACATAATAAGGCACCATTCGCACCACAGGCGATCAGCATTTAGTTCCCACTCCCTCACCCCTGTCACTGCGAAGAGGGGAGAGTTGACGCGCAGTTCACTTACAGCTCAATAATTGCACTTTTCCATTATTTAGAGACTATAGTCTCGCTCACTATCCCTAAATAACTAATGATTAAGATTGACACCCGGACCCGTTATTTATTAACCGGATTTTTATGCACCGTCCCGACCGAAAAAAAAGACCCCCGCGTGTGCACCGATCGGCTTGGAAAAAATAAAAAAATCGGCTCGGGACAGATCAGAAAAAAAGAAAGCGAGTAGTGTGTGCTAATTGACATTAAAACTGGTAATCGTCGGTATACGTCGGGATTTGCAGCTGCATGTTCTACGCAAATTTTTACATTTGAAAAATTCACGCGTTTTTCCAGCCGACCGCGCTAAAATGGAGCTTGATACGCCTCTATCATTTAGGAGAGTTTGTAAATTTGCTTTTTTCCAATAAACGCAGCGCTTGTTTTAAATTTTTTCACGCATCAATTTTTTAGCGGCGCATCGAAAAAAACCCCGACGACATGCGACTGCACACCAGAGGAGTACAGGTTCCAGTCGACGATACCTAAACGCGGGCTGTGATACAAAGCAGATGGCCTGTAGAATAACAATTGGGGTTTTGAACAAAAAAAAATTGTGATAAATGGAAAGATCATATACATAAAGGTTTTATATCAAATCTATTTTTTTTTTCTTTTTTTTTGCAATAATTGAAAAGTTATGACAAAATAAATATGGGTTGTTGAATCCAGTACCGAAGACACGCCGACAGCTCCCAAACCCGTGTGACGTCACGATTGTGGTCACGATGCATTCCTTTCACCAACGACGTCCTACTCCGATAGTAGATTCAAGATTCCCAGCCAATCTTGAAAATAGTTACTTGTTGTAACTCGTGTATATTTGTTGTTTGAAATTTTTAGACAAGGTAGATGTTTCAAAATGTCTGTTTCGGACTTTCATTGTCTATATAATTTCATTTCAGATTACAATGTTTCGATTGATATGATATTCAATCGTCTTAAGGTAAACTGACGAACATGTTCCTTTCATTGCTATTTATTCTCGTCTAGCTGACGTATCGTTTTTAGTGGCTTGTTCTGATTGGCTCGTGCGCGTTCTGCTGAGTGCGTCAGTGACGTTGCCTCTGATGATGACGTGGTTGTTCGGTGGTCACTGAGTCCCACGTTTGTGTTCAAGTTTGTTCTATACAATTTTAGTTTTTTACTTCCCACACCGATAGGTGAGGGGAGTATTGTGATCGCGAAAATTTTCGATTTTGAGATAATACGTTTTTTGGGCGTTTTATGATGTGTACATAACGAAAATCCACGTCACTCATTTCCGTCGGTCTGTCTGTCTGTCTGTCTGTCTGTCGGCCTGTCTGTCGGTCTGTCTGTCGGTCTGTCTGTCGCGTTTTTCTACCCTCGTAATCTCAGTAACCGCTACATGGATTGTGATGAAAATTGGACAGCGTTATGCTGTGGGGTCGTAGTAGGTAATGTTCCTATAATTTTGAAAATTGTTATACAGGGGGCGGGGTAATTAGCAAAAAACGAAAAATTTCAAATACGCTTCAAACTTCGTTTTTAGACGTTTTAGGGGTTCCTGATCATTTTCTACTTTTTTTGGGGTGGGGGTGAATTTGGGGTGGTTGGGGGGTGGGGGGTTGTAATACTGAAAAATTTGTTGTATTCATAATGGGCTCTCTAATGACCTGTGAATGAAAGACCTAGCGCCATAATACAATTTTTTAGGTCCATCCGAACATTGCCTTGCTTATAATAGAAACCAACGGACTTAGAATAATTTGTGATGTATACATCCGAGTGTTGTTTTAGTTTCAGATCGTTCTTTATTGCGTAACGCCAAAATTATCGAATGGATTTTAATGAAATTTTGACACAGTATTATTACTGCCACGGCGAGGATGGAAAGCGCACATGTTTTGGAAAAATCGTGTCAGTGGCGGCGCGGCAATAATAAAAAAACTAAAAATGTAAAAATAGCTCAAACTTTTTTTCGGCGTTTTAGGGGTTTCTGATCATTTTTTACTTTTTTTTGGGTGGGGGTGAAATTGGGGTGGTTAGGGGGTGGGGGGTTGTAAAACTCAAAAATTTATTCCATTTATAATAGGGTCCATTGACCTGTGAAAGAAAGACCTAGTGGCATAATAGACGTTTGTTAGGTCCATCCGAACAATGCCTTGGCTATTACAGAAATCAAGGGATTTGGTATTGGTAGGGGTAGGTATTGATTCAGGTCGTTCTGAATTTAGTAACATGGAAATTATGGAATGAATTTTAATGAAATTTAGACACAGTATTATTACCGCGGCAAGGATGAAAAATGCGTATGGTTTTCAAAAATCGTGTCAGTGGCGGCGCAGCAATAATAAAAATCTAAAAATATAAAAATAGTTCAAACTTCGTTTTTAAGCAATTTGGGGGTTCCTGATTGTTTCGTTTCGTCCAGTTGAAGCTGAATTGTGTCGTTTTAGTTCCTACGGAGAGATTTAGGAAACTATTCACTAGTTTTTGTGTTGGATGTTTTTTGACGACAGGCGGGCGATGATTTGGTTGCAAGTGTTATGTGTGGGAAGTACTGAGTCAATCAACTTGACTCCATTTTTTATGTTTCTTATAAGGGGCTGCCATATTGGTCTAATATCCACACTGGGCTTGTTGTACACGTTTTTGTTGTTGGCGATATAAGCTGCTTCCTTGAATCTCCGGCGGTATACCATTGAGGTTCTCTTAATAACCTTAGCATCTTCCCAAATAATTTTATGGTGCTCGGTCCAAGCGTGATCTGCTATTCTGAACTTTCCTGTCTCTGCGCTCTTCATTCATCCGAAACCAATCACAGACGACGTCGTTTCTCTTTTACTAAAGCTCGTCAGTGTGACGTCGTCTGTGATTGGTTTCGGGTAAATGAATGAAATTGCTACTCTTTAATTGAGTTACGTTGCTTTTTAGCATACACCGAATGTCGGGAGCGTTAAATGAATGTTCCACCAAAAATAGTCTGTTTGTTGTCGTACCCGCAGGTTTCTATACCTGATGCTTATAAACGGGTCACATAAACAGTGCTCGGATACTCAAACAAGACGCTCAGGTACCGGCTTTGGTAGATAGATGGCGAACCAATACTTTTTCAAAGCACTGCTTCTCAATATCTATATGTTGCTACTACTAGTACGAGTTTTGCCAGCTAGGCACTATCTTTCAATTTAATTTATTCGTCTGATATATAAATCGCACTGTTATTTAACGCTATCCATGATGACCTAAAGTTGTGCCACTATTATAAAGTGAACCACCCTGTATGATACACTATAATTGACCGGATAATAACAGATAAATAGAACGCCCCTTAGCTCATCTATTTATATAAGCATTAAAATGTCAGCCAAAAACAAAGCGCATAGCGTGGGAAGATAAAAGACCCATGAAACTTTAAAACGTATCTAGTGAGCTCCGTGTTTGTAAATAGTGTAATCCTACCGTATAGCAATAAATGTCAGAAGGGCTTTACAGTGAGACGCGTGTCCTCCGTGGAAGGAGAGACTGTTTGACTTCACCACGTGCTAGCACAAATCAAACACTATAAATAATGCAGGACGCGTGTTGAGTTAATCATGATTTTAGGCGTGGGGGTTGTTCAGACTGTTTCGGAGTCGTATATTTAATAATTAGTTGGGATTCACTGTGATATCTTTTTGTATAATTTTAAGAGAGTTGTGAAATTTCTTGGTAATCCTGAACACATCCGTACATCGGACATCGCATGCTCATCTGATGCTTTGATAGTTGCGATTACTGGAAAGTTTAACAAAAAGGCCAAAAGAGTTGAAAAAAACGATGTACAAGTTGGTTGACCCAATATCTCCCACATATTACGGTGATACCATTTTATTATTTTCCCATAACATGAAGCTATAGTCTTAAATCCCTTTACACCAAAACATCGCCCACCCGCCTGCAAAAAAGATGTGTTATGCCGCTGAGTCTTTCTTTCACAAGTCAATGAATAGCTCGTTATGAATAAATTACATACAAATTTTCAGTTTTATAACCTCCCCCCCCCCACTACCCCAATTTCGTCTTAACCCAAAGAATACAAAAAGATCAGAAACCCTAAAACGCCTAAAAAAGAAGTTTGAGCTGTTTTTATATTTTTAGTTTTTTGAGTATTACTGCGCCGCCACTGAAACGATTTCTAAAAACCGTACGCGTTTCTTATCGTCGCCACAGTAGTAATACTGTGTCAACATTTTATTAAATTCAGTTTAATAACTTCCACATTACACAATACAAAACGGTCTAAAGCAAAACTCGAGGCAAAACTCGTATGTATACGTCAGAAAATTCCCTTGTAATAGGCTTAGGTCTTTCTTTTATAGGTCAGTGGACAATCTATTATGAATAAAACAGATTTTTCAGCTTTACAGTCCCCCAAAAAATAACATAAGTAAAAAAAATCCCCCAAAACGAGGTTTGAGGAATATTTGATTTTTTTTTGTTTTTCTTGCTAATTACTCTGCTACCCATGAATGAATCAATTTTCAATATTATATAGCAGTATTACATACTACGATCCCAAAACATATCGCTGCCAAATTCCATCACAGTCTATCAAGCGGTTACTGAAATTACGAGGCCACAAGAACGCCAACAGACAGGCAGACCGACAGACAGGGGTATCGTGGATGTTCGTTATGTAGATACGACAAAACGCCCAAAATGCGTTTTATCTCAAAATCGAAAACATCTGAAATTTTCGGGATCACAATACTCCTCTTACAGGTAAAATTGTGAAGGAAGCTTGTGGAGATGCTTGCAAACTTAGGTAAATAGACTCTAATTATACAATATGAACTCTCCCAGGCTCACAGTTACTAAAATTTAGGGTCCAAGAATTATAGAATGCATACCAATAGAACAGGCTGGTTCTTAACCTAACAGGAGCTACTCCGATCAGGTCCTGCCTCTTACAGCTCTTGTAGAGCTTGGCTCCCGAGGTCAATAATTGACTGTAATTATTAATTTTAAAACATCATTAATTGATCTTTCAGGAGACGGTTTGCTGACATGGTTTGGTCTATATATCTATAAGCTCATCTGAGATATACCCTGGCTAAAGCCAACAACGCTAGTTGAAGACATGCTTAGCAACAGAATATTCATACTGACCTTAACATACGCAAAGATCAGTGCCATAAAGGTGAACAACGATCGGCCCCACTGTTCTTTAGCTTATAATAATCATATTAGCAGACATTCCAAATATAACAGCTAGAACATTTGGGTATGCAATGCAATAACTACTCAACACAGAGATCTTGAAGTAACTAACGGAGAGTGTCCTCATTTAATACCTTTATTGAAATATTTCTGAAGACACAGGCTCCAACCAAGTTCGACAAAAACAATGGGGCAATTATGACTTTTGCGTTACACTTTTATTGAAAACTAGACATCTGGGTTATTCAAGCTAATTTATTCGGCTCCATTTTTTGATAGTTTCCAAAATCTGCAAACCAACACTTGCCAACCCCTATCTCGCCCCCAAACTACACACAGCTATCAGATACATTTGCACTACCAACAGATGCACTCCACTAAATCATCTATTCATACGAATAAAATCAAGCAACCAATAACACCGCCATTTGTCACCCCGACAAATGGACAAATCTAGCGGTGGATCAACCCGACCATTAGCCAAATGAAATCGAACAGTTCGGGCTATAAAAATATTATCAATCCGCCGTTCCTCTCGTATACGTATACATTCATCCCCCGGTTCTTCTATCAAGTCGGCTTTGCTGGGATCCGCCCACAGTTCTAGGGACAATTTAATGCATATATTTAGCCCATATGCCCTAAACGTATCGCTACCGAACCGGCGTGAAATGTAATTTGTTAATGTTCGCTTTACGAAAATATATCGGCTTTGTTGTTGTCGGAATCAGTTTAGTTGAGCAGTGGCGGAGTATTAAAGGAAATTTAAAAAATATAAGCTATTAGATATAGTAAAATGTCATTCAACGCAGATAAGATGAAATGATTTATAATTTCACCAATAGAGGTATTAAAAGTAAATACATTGTACTGTGTAAGGATTTCGCGACCATCGTCGAATGAATTTGTGGTTCTGGGTGTTTAGGCCAGCGTCGTTTAGCGTTAAAGCTTGACGTTTCGCCACCACGATTGGATGGCATCTTCAGGAGCTATTTCACTCCGGCGAATTTCAAAAATATAGCTCCTGAAAGAAGTATTCGTAACTACAACATCATATATCGAATTCAGTGGCCCTTGTCGCTGGACTAGAATCAGTATTCGGCGGGACTGATGTCCCGATTTAATGAACGTAAAAAGAAAGAACAGGGGGATCAGCTTAGTGTTATTATCGGCGCCAACCCGCCAACATGGACGAGGTTGTTTCGTTGTGTTGTTTCGGTGTTCTCGTGTTTTTGCTTTTTGCATCAGCAATTGCGTGATTTAAATGTGTCCAGTTATATATTAAATGGAGGACCTACTTAGAAATTGAGGCTTAGAAGAGGTAACATCCACATTTGAATGTAGGTATTTAGATTAGTCAGACAGTCATATTTCAGGTAGGTTAGAATGCAACATCTGGTGCAGGCTTATGTCTAATTCTTATATCATGCTCCTTATAACTTGCTCCTATAACTTCATACAAAATCACACCACTAAACATCTAAACGAATCGATCAGCTGTCCTCGCAATAAAATGTATTGTTCCAAGGAAAAGAAAGTAGTTTAGAATCAATTACTAAATACAGATTCGATTCAACGACAGGCTGCGATTGAATCATTCATTGGAATCCAGTGACATGTAGTTTCACTTGAATCGACAATACGATATAATTCGTTACCAACTATACACTTCCCATTGGGTAAAGCATCGCTGTATTTGAGGAATGCTGAGTGTAACGTCCCATTGAATCCAAGCATAAGTCTTTGACAAAACGACAGATTTTTCTGTGTGGCAAACAATCCCGACATTGTCTAGGCTTGCGACACCTTTATTCAGAACACCGGTTATTTTATAACATTTTTCTCTTCATCTGCGGATCCCACTGACATTTTGTTTCCTGTCATGAGGAATACACGAACCTATAATAAAATAATTTGGACTTGCAGGTGTATTTGAAATGGTGATGACATCTTGAGGATTCAGCCTCACATGAATGGAAAAGCTACAAGGTAGCTTATAGCTGAGCTATTGCTTGCAATTTACCCCTTAAGAGGGGGTTATAGTACGTACATGAGAGCTGTTTGCAATGGTTCAGCTGTAAACATCGGAGAAAGCAAATTTTTCTTTTTCTTCAGAGTACATAATGGTCTTGGTATAGTTGCGTAGGTATACCTGTGTTGGAGGTGTTATAGATTTCACAAAGTTGTTAAAATGCGTCCTGAATTTGGCGGCTGTAATTCAGAATGCAGGTAGATATAGTTTCACTATAGGGGGATATATTTTTGGAGGCCTACTGGTGGGGGGAGGGGGCAGGCATAATTTAGTTTATTTTTCTAAAGTTTGTTGTGAATCCAACAATAATTTGCTGGCCCCTTCTGGGGGTGCTAATAGGGAAAAAGTATGAGACATGATAATTTTTTTAATTTATAGTTCCAAGGGGTGGACAGCTGGACACGTCCTCCCTAACCCCCGTACTTACGCCAATTCTGTAATACGTCTATATCTTTCAGTTTTGCAACGGCATTGGCATGTCTAAAGATTAAAGAACTGCTCAATGTAAAGTGAACTTCACTGAATTTAGCTGCTTTACAAATAACATATACAGGCATAATATTGTCATTGGTACTTCTGGTTGATTTTTCACATTTTCACCTTATTTTCCGTCTTATTTTCGGTCTTGTACATACGATAAATTAATTTTTTGTATGACAACTCAGTTGCACTTATAAACAACTCTTTTTATTATTATGCATATGCCTGAAATACACAGAAAAGGGATCAACTGTGATGGCAGGTATAAATTATTATACAATGTATATTCCTCAACGACGAACGATCAAAAAAGGTTAAATACTTTTTGTGCGACGGCAACCGGTCTAGAATCAGCGGCGTTTAAGCAAAGGGGACCGGCGCTTGCAAATATTTTTTATGACTTGTAGTAGAATTTATAGTAAATAGGCCACGCCCCCTGGACCTCGACTTTTTACCTCCCCTTACCCCGCAAATTTGCTGTCCCCTAGCAGTTTACTATAACCTCCACTTAACCAAACTTCCACCAAAGCCAGCAAGTACGCCACTGGTTTCCACTCTACAATAAACGAAGTCAAATCTTCCTGTTTGCTCGGATCCCTCTTTTCGGTGTTGAGTCGAAATGAGTTTTCCCGAACCGACCAGCTGGGTCCTCATTGGTAACGACTGAACGGTACACTGTCGATGTCTAGGAGAGACGATCGCTCTATAAAAAACCGAGCGATTCATTTCGAGGATTAGCATACATGGGGGTGTTTATTCGGTGACAAGTAAAAAATTGAGAGCAGTTTCGTTCGGGCTCTGCCAGTTAAAACAGGTATAGTGAGATGAGTCTAGGAAAAAGACGGCTAACAGACTTTAATCAAGGCTCTAGCTTGCTCTGTGGGAAGCTGTAGTGTTGATTAACAGTCATTTGATATATTTTCGCAAATGCAAAGCTGAAAGGGGAAAGATTACACTTATATGAAGTTACATACGCCGGTTTGCATTTAAAGGACCATTGAGCTAACTGTTCTTTAAAGAACCAGCTTCTGTGTCTTGCATCAACTTTAAGAGATCCTTAAATTGAGAATCCAAGGAAAGGCGTATTCCCGTGTTAGCGAGCAGTCGTGTCCTCCTGTTCCCCTTTCTCCAGTGTGTGTGTCTAAGATGAGGGGAGATAAGTCCAAAAACCCAAAGGCAAGGTCAAAAGGTGCAAAGGTAAGGTCCAAAGGTCACCATAAAAGTGAATTTCGCATTTCCAAGCTCTTGACGTTACCTTTAAACTTACAGTAATGATTCAAAAAGCAAATTGAAGAAGAAAGCTTGCGCTTTGTCACCTATTTGGCCTTTTTTTGATATCGTGTTTAGTTGTTAAATTACAGACATTTAATGAATGTCTGATTTTGCATTGCGAGTTTTTTTGCACACTAAAACACTTTTTTGACAAAATCGCAAATAGTTGTCATTCATTAAGGTCTTAACTACCACCTTCTGACATACTGTATGTAGTTTGAAAATTAAGTGAGTTCTGTTCGAAATGGGGATCCGTGTTTTAACATGGCAAATATATTATGTGTAACTGTGTATACCCAGGCCCCTTAAAGGTAAGGAACTATGTAACTGGTCAAATTTCGTAATTTAGTTACCTTTTATAAAAATCAGGTGAAAAATAGTTTTGACGGGTTGGATTGACATATAATTTGTCGGACTATATACTACAGTTAGAGGTTTTATTATTCATTTTATGAACCATACAACGAACAAGTGTCAGAGTAGGATGTTGTTAAGTCATTTCAGACCTAATTATGATCTTGCCAAATTTTTATCGACAATGAAGTAGGCTTTGGTTAAAGTATGGAACAAATATGTGCGTGGTTTATGATTCGAAACTTAAGTGGCCATTAAAACTATGCATCTAGTTAACCAATATTAACAAGTCGAAGTCGAATGCATATAATCGAATCTTGATGACAGGTATGTAAAGATTACAGTAAACATCTGCTCCCGACAGGGCAAGTTCAGGAATGAAGCCTTGGCATCCGTAACACTTTCAGTCACACTACTTCGGAGCAGTTCCTAACATTTTTTGAATTGGCTTGCAAAATAATTATGTTTTTTTTTTCTTTAACCCTTGAACATTTCTATTTGGTAGTTCTCAACGCTTGAAACAAAAGGCTCCAAGGGCACAGAATCGTGGTCATTTTTACCTTATTTATACATCCCAAAACTGAGTTTTGCATTATTTGTTTTGAATACATAACATTTTTGTATCGAGTGAATAGTACGACGGATCAGGGTATCACTGCGTTTCCTTGACACGTGATATTCTCGTAGCAAAAAAAGTTTAAGCGAAAACCTAATGGAATTTTTGAAACTTCTTTAGGTTCCTCATACCGTACCATGCTTTCAAAAAATTTCCTTTGTACCTCAATCCCTAAATTTTAAATCTAATTTTTTTTCTTTCAATAGCAACCAATAGTTTTTCCTATACAAATGAAGTCCTTGTTTTATTTAAAATCTTGAAATGCATTTGATTTTATACACAAACCTATTTCTTTGTCAAGGCATAAGCACAAGGTAAATAAAACAAGGGTTTGTTTAGCAGTAATATTTTTGTAAGAAATACAGATAAAAAATGAAACTGAATGAGCCTTTCAAGTGTACTGAATGGCCTATCATACCATGCTTTCTAAACATTTTTTTGTACCTTAAACTCAAACTCAACATAAAATAAATTCTTATTTTATTTATATTATGCTTATTATTTTATGAAAAAAATAAGTTTGCATGTAACATCACAGGTACCATAAGTAGTTAGTCGTTAAGCTGTAGTAACTGAGGCGAAGCAAAAATATTTGTGAGGTAACCCGTGATTAACTTTAACTACTAGATTAAGTGGTGAGAACCACTAAAAGAAAATTTGAGCATTCGGTTATCAATGTATATGAGATAAGTATTGAAATGAACATACCTAAAATTTAACGAAATTCCATGAAACTGCCCATTAAGCCTTCATTCAAGAACTATGCTGACACATGTTTCTGCGACAATTATTCCCGCAACATCATTTTCTATGGTATAAAATATTGTATTTCTCCTTTATTCTCGATAAATAGTCATGCCACCACTTCTTGGAAGCTTCAAGAGTCAAAACATATGAATGAAGTCGTACAGTAAAGCAACTCACTAAGCGTGGCACACCATTGTCATCACTTCCTTTACAATTCCCAAAGATCAGCCCATAACTCTTAGCACCATCAATTTTGGTGACATTACCTCCCATATTGCCAGCCTCACTGTCTCATTCAACAAAGGTCTTAATGGTTTCCTAACGTAAAAGAAATTCATCCGATATTTTACTGAATGTGCAGCCAGCTGGCAATAACGTCCTTTCTAGGTTATTATTGAGGACAAAGATAAGAAATTCAACATCATAGTACGGTCAAAATGGAAAATCTGTCGTTCTAGACTAATTCTTAATTTGACAAGTTATAGGTGTCAGAAGGAAGTTTATGAAAGTTTAGTCAATGACATACCTTTTGATACGTATTATATTATCTACATTGGTCCTGAGTCTATTTTTTAAGTAACGTATCTTCATGGGATCGTCGTTTTTCTTAAAACTGTAGCTTAGACATTTATAGGTGTCCCGTACGCATTTTTACATTCCGTACATGTATATGTTAAGAGCAAACACCGATTTCGGCCAATGGACGGAAAGTATGGCCAAAACGCGTTTTGACTGCTTCCATTTTGCCAATGTCCGAATTATCGCTTTCCGACTGTTTACTGTAGCCCAGAACGTGTTTTGGGTCGACTACGATTGCCAAAACGCGTCCCGTTCTACTGCGATTGCCATAACGCGTGGTGGATTTTGTGAGTGTCTTCGCTTGTAAACGATACCTCTGGAGCTAGTGTATTCATTTAGTATTTGATCTTCGTGCAGGTTAGACAGTAGCTAGAGAGTGCCATGGAAGACCTAAGGTTATGTTTTAATGACGAACTGCAAAAAGTCATAAGTGGTAGCAATGATCGTAGTAATATTTGTACAAGAGAAAGATACGACCAAACACTCACAGAGGTAAAGGCGGCAAAAGCTTGTAAAAGTAACGGTGATACAATATCTTCGAAACAAAGACAACGATTGAAAAGGTATGATATTTTAAAAATTGGCTATATCGAGAAGCTAATTGAAAGAAGGACAGACGAAATAGCCGAACTGCGTTATTTTTGCATGACCCACGAGTTACTTGACATTATTCATTCCGCTCATGTGGGAGCTGGACATAAGAGGTATGATTCTTTCAGTTTTTTTTTCACGGACCTAAGATCTACAAGTGCTTTTATTCATTTTGTTATGGATTCTAAGCTCAGAGGAAATATTGTAATACAACCCGGCAAATAATTGAGATTTATTTATTCATAGTAGAATATAGAACGTGTTCTGGCAATCGTAGTTGGCCCAAAACGCGTTCTGGGCTACATTGAACAGTCGTAAAACGATAATTCGGAGATTGGCAAAACGGTAGCAGCCAAAACGCGTCTTGGCCATATTTTCCGTCCACTGGCCGAAATCGGTGTTTGCTCCTAACATATACAGCACCTAGCATAATCCCATTGGTCAGATTTGAATTTTGAACCAATCAAGCTGTGAGTGCCATACGCGAGTATGGAATGTAAATGAGTACTATATGCACTTACGGAATGTAATACTTAATGCAGCTAAAAATTTAGAAAGAGGAAAGCGATTTAAGCGAAAACCATTTTTCAACTATGTATTAAACTGTAGTAAACTTTATTACAAAATACAAATTAAGTTCTAGTAGGGTGTATAATTTTTGTCCTTCTTTACGAAATATCAAATGTAATAATTGCAAACATCTGATGTAAGTTAACTAAGTATTAATCTTCAAAGAAGAAGGGCAAAGAAAACACACATTACTTACAGGATTAAAGACATTCAAGAATATAGCAGAACAAAAAAGAACGTTATATAAAATCAGTGGGATGAGCCGTGCATTGGGTTTATCTGTTTTAATATTTTGGGATAGATTAGGTACGTTTTTTCTTTGGCCTCAGTCAATAGGTTATTGATCTATATTTTCCAGGACTCAGTTCAAAATATTTATAATTAGGAGGTAATTTTGCCCCAGCATGCAAGGCGATTTCAAACATATACGAGTATAACATAATTATATAACCACCCTCTCTCGCTGCAATCGCAAAAATTAAAACAAGATTCCAGCCATAGCCATACGTTTGGCTTGCGTATAACTATATTACATTCCGTAAGTGCATATGGCACTGACTTACATTTCGTACACGCGTATGGCACTCGAAGTTTAGCGCTCAACGATATTCAATTCGTAAATGCATATGGCACTGATTTTCATTTAATACACACGTAGGTACGGCACTCGAAATTTGATTGGTTTGAAATTCAAATCTGACCAATGGGATTGTGCTAGGTGTTATATACATGTACGGAATGTATAAATGCGTCCCGTACAGCAATATTGCGCTGCATAAAAACAAACATTTACTTCATCGATTTTCACTGACTATTAAAAAAGGTATTTTTAAAAGCAAAGTCAGAAATGTGAAGACTGGAACTCGAAAACAAGAAGCCTGGTACCTGGACACCATCACGTGATAGAGAAGTTTATTTGTATGGAGTATCGTCGAGTGGAATTTATTTAAAGAAATAACCTGCTGTGATACTAGCTGGAAAGCTTTTAAGAAATGACTTGTAAAAACCGAAAACCCTTATTACTTGAAGCTGCAGCCTCAATTAACTCAAGCAAGATCTTAACCTTTATAACATTCTTTTTTAATTCTGGGGCCCCCACTAGTAAAAAGCAACATTCATGAGTAAACACTGAATTTATACCTGAAGATGTTAACGTAGTTAGCGACGCAAATTATTACTAAAGTGGCTGAACGAAGGCCGCGAAAAATATTTTCGGATTTCCAAGATGGTCACCAGGGCCGGTATTCCCAACTCGCTCCCCTCGCAAGCGAGCGATCCGTCAAAGGAGCGATATGATTTGCAGCGATATGGCATTTCTAGATTCTCATCTACCGCTCCCCTCGCAAATTTGGAAAGCGAGCATTGAGATACGACAACATCGCGTATTGATGTAAAATGTCCGAACAAAACGTCAAGTTGTCAAAACATAACCAATATGTTCGTTTGATAAAGTACCGTATACATCGCAGATGATAAATAATAATTGTCGGTGATATTCATCGATCGAGGTTGAACTAACTATCCTAAACATGAAGATTAGTATCAACCAAAAAGCAACATTCAGGATAAATCTGATTTAATTGGCGGCGAGTTTGAGATTAAATAATGATAATAACTGCGATTATACTTCAGTTATAGTTCATATTATAACTTCGAATCGTGTGTCAGTACATTTTTTTTAATAAAATCACTGAAAAATAGTAAACCAAAATTTTTACTATCGGTTGAGGATATAAATTTGTAGTTTTTACAGGGTCATCCAGATAAATGCTAATTGTGTCCAAGACATATCAAAAGGTTTGTTTTGTTAATCTAAATAACCTTTTGAACTAGTTTTCAGCGAGTTTTGTTAGTGTTTTTTGAGTGGGAACTCGGTAAAAAAATCTATACATTTTAAAAAGGTACATTTTAATGTGATGTTGCACTTGACTTTGTCCAATCAATTTCTCCCATAACGGACCCGATTTGCAATATTAAATATTAAATCGTTTTCCAAATTTAGGCGATGATTTTTAGTTTACTTCTTATTTGGGCCATTGATGAAACCGCGTACTCGCACAAGTACAAGGTAGAAAATGGAATGAAATACTTCAAAGCCTAGATTGTCAATTCCGTGTACTTATTTTCTCTTTTCAACCAGAAGGTATCAAAATTTCCAGATTTAAACTCCCAGCGTAACATCCCATTGGCAGATAATTCCAGCAGATTATAATAACGCAAACGCCTAAAAGTTTTGTACGGTTTAAATATTTTTAACATACATGAAAAAAAGGGTCGGGAATCAAGAAATGTTTTAATACTAGGGGGGTTGTGTTATGGAATAGGTTGAAAAACACTGTGTTAGAGGGCCTCTTAAAACAACTCGATGGAGCTCTGAAACATGTTTTTATGCTTCTTCTTGGTTCAACAGTCCAATACATACATTATCGTCCACTATAAAACATAATAATTATAAATAAGAGCACACATCTCAACTTAATGTACCCTAATCGTCGGTGATAACCTATTTACATTGATACACCAGTGACACGAGCGACAGAAAGCACTCCCCTTTGACGCGAGCGCTTCAATTGTAAGGAGAGGATGTGAGAATCTAAACAGCAGTGATTTTCACTCCTCTCGCATTTAAAGGCAGCGTTATCGCTCCACACGAGGGGTCAAGAATACCGGCCCAGGGGGCGTAACCATCATCTTAAACAGCTAGAGTGACTTTTCATGCGCTTAGTAAACCAGAAAATATGTGCTTTTTAAATCTAGGACTTACTTGAGTAATTTCTCTTCAAATAAACAGCTATAACTAACCCAAGTGGCTGGTCTTATATCTGACTTACTGGAAAAAGCATTTATTGTTCCATCAACTACATTTTACCCATGATATGTCTAATTCCTGGTGATTCTGCTAGAGCGAGTTTTTTGATATAATAATCGAAAACTTAAAAATTATCTAAAAAATCAAACTCACTGATGCGACTTCTTCCATAATAATCTAGCCAAGTGATTCCTAAATACGGTAGCGAAAACCGTATATCTCTTTTCTAATTCTAACCTGAAATATCGAAGAAAGAATTATCATAGCTATCATCGAGGTTATCATATAATTAAAAAAAGGTACTTATTGTTAGTTATTAGTCATTTGCAAGATTGAACGATAAAATTTCACGATTTCATAATTTCTTGATAATAAAAGTAGTTTTAGTTCAAAAAATAACATAAAATGGGTTGGGGATCAATAAGAAAATAAGGGCCAATTTTGAAACGAAACTATTGTTTTTCCTACGCCTACGCATCATATTCTGCCCACTTTGGACTTGAGTATTATGTGCATTGATTATTATGTCCCTAGCCGCTTTTTTTTAGTTCTTGAATTAATAATACTTTTAGTATTTAAGGATTATTAAATTATGAAATTTTATACTGAAAAGGATTAATAAAATAACAGGTACCAGCGTAACAGCGTCTTTTTGAATCATATGACAACTGCATATTCTTTCTTCGACATTTCCGGTTAGGCATAAGACGTCAATATAAGATTTTTTATCATTTTTCTAGATTTCAATGAAAGAAAGTTACGTTACTGCATTCAATTTTGGAGAATTTTCCAGTTTTCGGTTAATATATCAAAAAACGCGCTTTCGCCGTGTCACTAAGAATTAAGACGGTAATTACGCCCCCTGGTGGTCATGTCGGAAATCTGAAAATACCACAAGCCTCTATGGCGAACAGTTTCCGAGATTCAGTGCTTTGCATACTAATCTGACCACCAAGTGGAGTGCTTGCAAGATCTCAATTTGTTTAAAAAACAACCGTCTCAGGAAAATCGCTTGGTTGGCCAAACTGACCGTACTATATCCAACCTCACAATGGTCAAAATTAAGCCATTCAACGTAACGACTATGTAAAGAAAAGTGCAAAGAGTAGGAAAGCCTAACTGGTCTCGCGGTTTACGATAACCACGTGAGGTCTCCAAAGAAATCCCTCAGCCGTGTTGACCAACATTGTAAACAAGCGAGATTTATGTGTTTGGATAGATGCCATTCTGGGGTGCCCTCTAATGGTCACGGCTAACAAAATAAATCATCTTCTGCAAGTAAGTGTACCTACGACTGCTTTGTGTTGTTGTGACTGACGCTTTTTCTTCGGGATTATTTATATCTGGGTCCGTTCAGGTTCCTTTTGGTGTTTTGGTATGCGATTGTAAAATACTTCTGAAGTTCAGGGTTTCTTGGGGTCTGGTTAAGCGTTACTGGATTACGGATGATGGTGGTATGAATCTTATATTTCCTATATATAGAAAACGCCTTGGACAAAGAGATGGGTATTTATATAAACTTAAACCTAAGCAACGAAGTAACCAGGAAAAAACTAATGAAAGTAACGTTAATAGTCGTGTCGTCTTTATTTAAAAGTATAAAATACATATTCGAGCTTAGGGGTATAAGTGAAAACTATTAGTTATGGTCTGTTCTTACACCTAACTTAGGTTGTGGAAGGTATGCAAAATATAGGATGGTGCCTTAAGTCAAGCGTGGATCCAGATGTCTTAGGGGGTAGCAGGGAATGGTTTGTGTATACTATCACCACTTCCTGTAATACCTCCGTCGAGACAATTGAGGCAGCAGAAATAAATTAGGTGAATAGTATTATAATAAATAAAGTGAAAGTAGCAACTGAAACAGTGGAGTTGCTGGCATATTAGGAAGATGAAAAACGTACAAAACTAGAAAATAAAAATACAGTACGCACGTTATGGTACTTTGGAAATCGTACAAGAAATATGCAGTGGATTTTAAGTTACCGCAAGGTTTGTAAAAATTGAATTAGAATTATAGCTAACCCACATTACTTATTTGGAAAATTAGAGTGGTTCAACAATACGAGGAAATGATCGAAATCATCGATTATGCACAATGCCTCTTAGTACACATTTTCTTTAACGCCTCTAGTGATAGAGTCACCATTAATTTATGGTTATTAATAAAATCAAAAGCATAATGGTACATTTGCTAGAGTAAGTTTGATACCATAGATAAGAGCTCTAAAGTTCTTTGTAGTACACAAAAATCATTTTTAAATACTCACAAAAGTTACTTAGTTACTTAGATAAAAAGTTTGTGAGGTTTTGATTATCTCATCTTAATAAATCAATCTCTTTCTTTATGTTTGCCACTCGTTCCACCGTTACCTTGACTTTTATGTATCATAACTTGCAGGAAAAATCATCGAATCGGCAGATATTAATTTTTTGGTATACATCAAGATGTCGGATATCTTTATGTTTCTCGTTTATTGTTCTTGACAGCCATAATCATTTATAACTGAAGCAAATATGAAGTTTCAAAAATTGATTTTTGCAAATATTATATTAGTTATTACCTCCACCTTTTTTTTGAAAATTATCTTATGGTTCTGTCTCTGAATCGTCAAGTAGAAGAAGACAGAAGTGAGCAAAATGCTAATAGAAACATTATCGTTATAAGCACCTGTAGTTTTAATTATAGATTATAAAACACGATGAATCGAAATACTTGTTATCATACACCTACCCCTCATGGTCACACTCCTTTACACCACAATGATCAAGTAGTTAACTGCGTAATTTTTAAGCAAGGATATACTACCTTATCTAAGATACAGACACTCGCCAGTTCCCAGGCCAGTTAGAAAAAACAATGGACGCACTAGAAGTTCTGACTATCTGCAACCACTATTGATGCTTCAGATATGTAATTCGATCCTTTGGAAACTATCGCTAGAAAAGGTATAGTATTCAAAGTACAGTGAATTTATGTTAGTTATACGTATTTTGCACCTAATTCAAAATGAAGGACTTGAAAAAGCGCTGCATCCTAAGAGTAAATATTTATGTTAAATATACCGCTCATCTGTCACCTTTTTCGAATTGCTTAGGTCACGTGTCCGCATGCTAATCAAAATCGTAGTGGTCAAGCCCCCTTTATGCTACCAGACTAGTGGTCAGCTATGTTAATATGATTTCATAAATGAAACGAAAACACTTTTATAACAATGGATGGCATACTTATTTATATTTGCATCTTCGAGAGCTGAAAAGAAGCCGAGAACTTTTATTTGCATAAGAGATACAGCGATAATTGAACATCAGTATGTGTAGTCAAGAGCAGTGTGACTGGATGAAATAGATATCATAAATTGTGTAGCAATTTGATACACAAATATATGTAATTAGGTTAAGTCAATTCATCAAACGTATGATCGTAAAGAAGATTCTAAAAGCTGATTAGTTTGTAATGCGTAGTTTCGTCAAAGTAGAAAAAGTCTTGGAGGTTCTAGTTATTTCTAAAACGATGATAATTCAGCTACTCGGTATGGTAATTATTGATTTTTATATTTATCTAAATGAAGCTAATTTATTTTTATGCACGTGCACCTTAAAATCCCCTAAATCTCATTAGCCGCCAACGAGAAGCCACTATAGTTCGTAAAGTAAAAGTAACCTCAAGATAATATCTATGCAAACTGTTTTTTTTTTGTTTCTAAAAATCCAAAACCTGCCATATAAAATAAAAGATTTAAGGTTTTTGAAACCTTAATGTACTAATAGATCTATTTTTCTCAAAAATAGTTATAGGGGTGAATGGCGTTCATCACTAGTACATCAAAAACCATCGATGAAAAAGACAATCAGCTTAAATCATGGATACGATCTGCCAGTACCAAATAGGCTTGACATTGCTGATAACGCTGTGATCGAAAAAGATGATATCAGTAGTGGCTGTGAAGAGCCGATGTCGGCTTTTTTTGTTAGGTTCATTTATTCAGTGTTTGCATTAGGGACAGTTTTCTCTTAAAATTTGATCTTGGGTCAGAGGTGATTTTTATTTTTTTAGTGTTTGTATTAAGAACACTAACTTGTCAAATTTTTCTTCAAAAAATCTCATTCCATGTGTTCTTCGTGTTTTTTTTTTCAAATATATTTGACAATAAAATTATATGTTATTCTGGATGATCTGTCTCCCAGATATACTAAAACAGAAAATGAGATGCCGGACAGTTTTTTCGTTTTCTCAAATATTTTAGTTTTGGACGAATGGTGCATTTCCAAAAAACATCTCTATATTGTAACTCTGTAGACATTAATATATTACTGGTTTCCAGTTTGCAATGATTAATAATGCAGATGCAACGCAACAAGTACAACAGATGTATGTTCTTCAAGACCTCAAGTTGGTTAGTTGTTCTAGGAAAAAGATAATGGAGTAACAAATCAGTCAATGACCAAAAGTCAGTATGTACTAGTGATTTGGCGCTTTTCCTTACAGTATGCAAGCCTCGTTTGATTGAAAATATTGGACAGAATGCCTTAAAACATACGACGAAGGCCTCAAAAATATTTTTTCACAACGCAACAAGAAATTGTGCCATACTGCACCTATAGTATACTTCTCACATTAAGTTATCAATTTCAACTACATTCGTGAATGTTGGTTTCTTGTACCTGCAGTAACGTTAATCAAGTAGATAAGAATAAGGCTGGTACCGGTGGCACACCCACGTCTAATAAACGTATACGTTTATCTAATAAAAATCAATTTCTTTAAAATGCTAATGGCTTCTTGAAATCTCTAATATCGATCTGCCTGCTGATCTTTAGGTTTCATTCCGCATGTTTAATTTAAATCTAATTCTGCTGGTCTACTCATGTGCTGTTGGTCTTTCGGTAAATCCAGTGTTGCCATTTATTGCTTTTGTTTAGACTATTTTTGAGAATTTTGCTTTATAGATAAGTAGAGCAAGTAAATAAATGGAGATATTTGTTATATGAGCTTCAGGTCACAAATGAGTTGCATCTGACAATGATAGGTGAGTAATTGGATATTCTTTATTTTTTTGCTTAAGAATACAAATTAATAAATTTTGCCATATGAATGTATTTGGAAATATCTTTAAACCTTTAGTGCTTTATAAAGTAAGCAATAATTAACCTCACATCAGTCTCTGCCAAGATGTCACTCATTCAAGCTCAACACCACAGAAAATCTGACCTGGTACGAACATTTTGCGTCAGTTGCAACATCTTCTGGGAAAAAGCTTGAGCAACTATTCAGAGCCAGAAGATACTGACCATCTCACCTCTTCAAATTTTATAAAGCCCAGATTGACATGACCTGGATTATTGCTCTCATATCTGAGCAACTGTTGCCCCTACTTCCCAGTCTATACCTGGTGCCGTCTAGAGAAGCTACTTGGTGACCCGGCATTAACGCGCCACTTGCAGCTGTTTTCCCACCGGCGTGTGGCTGGTGACTTCTCACTCTTTACACAAAAAAAATACTGTTGCGTTTCCAAATTAATTGTTAGTATTTGGATGTTTTTCCATCACTTTAAGTATCCCAACTAGCAAAGACGCACTATAAGCCGCGACTAGAAGGACTGTTCAGTTGTAAAGCTGTTGTATTGTTGTTTCCTAAACACTAATTTGCTGGTTAAATGCTGTCCAAAATGCCCTTTTGCTCCCAGCAGCATATTTGTTCTTTAACGAAGTGTTTAGAACGTTCTTGTAGCAACTTTGTACAACATCTTAAGCGATAAATTTGGAGGGGGTTACCTATGATCATTCTATTCTATAAGACGACAATCAACATGGATGATACTTTGACACTGATGAATATCATAACCAGCGGCCATATTGGTCAATTAATCAATCGATACTGCTGTGGAGGTTATTTATTTTGTTTCAATAATCGCAAACTATATATTTTTTATATAAATACGCTCAAATGTAGCAATTGTGATGATTCCAATGTAATAAAGACATAATATTTTAGGTTAAAATTGAAATTTAATATAGAGCAGTGTTGAAAAATCCATCAAATACCGAGCGCGTGAAAAATTCGTCATTATTTTATGCAAAATGCATAGTAAAATTTCGTGTGCAACTCAATCAAGCCCTCTGGATGCATGCTGTCGGATTCGTTAAGGATCCTATTCAAGATTATTAATGGCCGATATATCCACAAACAGGATGGATTCATAAGATGACATGCTATTAGGAGCTAGAATAATTTGACTATAAAATATTTCTACTTCATTTATGCCGTATTTAGATAATCATTTAATTACAATAAAGTTGATTCATGCAACAAAACAATCGTGTAGATGTTGTAAAAAAGAGGTTTTGTTGCAGCTCCTAGGGAGCTGTCATGTAGTAGTAATGTAAGGACTGTTTAGCAGCTGCAAGAACGTTTATAAAACTGTTGCTTAACGGTTGCAGGCAATCTTTGTAGAACATCTAAAATGACTGAACTGCTCTATATGTTGTGCCCATTTTGCCTATATAACAGTTGTGAGAACGTTCTGCAAACGTTCTTACAGCAAACGGTGCTGTGAAATAAATGGTATGTAAACGTTCTTACAACTCTAAAGGAACTGAGAATTGTTAGTTGGGATATCTTCAGTCGTTTCAAATCCATGTCGTTGAAAGAATTCAATCCTTATATTCGAAGTAATCACAGGTACGCCAATAAATTCAAAATAATTTTATATTCGTTCTAACGATATGTATAATCCTTCTAATACCAGTATTGGCATCTAATGCGATCAAAACATCCTTTTGTTTTCGAAATTTACCCTATGTTTCATTTAAGCAAAGCATGCAATCTATTCAATGTACAAAAATTATTACTGCAACAGCAGTTTGTGATAATTCATCTGATAAAAATTAATTCTGTTCCAATGGCCCTTGTCGTTCGCTGAACTATAGTCAGTATTCGGAGGGACTGACGTCTCGATTCAATGAAGGAAAGAATAAAGAACAGGGGATCATCTCACTGTTACTACCGCCGCGAACCCATTCGTATGGACGAGGTTGTTACGTTGTCTTGTTTCAGTGTTAGCTGTGTTGTGTCATCTCGTGGTTTTAAGTATTGCATCAGCAATTGTGTGATTTAAATGTGTCCAATTATAGGTATCTTAAATGGAGGACTTACTGAGAAATTGGGACTAAGAAGAGCTAACACCCACATTTGAATGTAGGTATTTAGATTAGTTAGACAGTTATATTTCAGGTAATAATGCAACAACTGGTGCAGGCTTATTTCTAATTCTTATATCATGCTCCTTATAACTTCATACAAAATCACACAATTAAACATCCAAACGAATCAATCAGCTGTCCTCGCAATAAAATCTGTTGGTCCAAGGAAAAGGAAGTAGTTTGGAATCAAACCAACACAGATTCTGTTCTTCGACAGGCTGCGATTGAATTATTCATTGGATTCCAATGACATCTTGTAGTTAGACAATACGATGTAATTCGTTACCAACTATACATTTCCCATTGGATAAAACATCGCTGTATTTGAGGAATGCTGAGTGTAACGTCCCACTGAATCCAAGCCTTTGACAGAACGACAGATTTATCTGTATGTACCGATATTCAAACGAAGTCTGCTCTTCTGAGCTACCCTCTATATTTCCGCCTCTCACCTAACTTATCAGATGCACCCGCGCGAATGCTGCATCTCATCCTAAGGCAGTAGTTCTTCATACCTCAAGAACCGAATTGTATGACCGCACATTTATTTCCAGGATGCCCAAGGCTTATAATAGATTGTCAAGAATTGTATTTGCCTGAGGATTTTGACCTATTCAAGTCCCGCGTTAACAATCTTACCCTGACATAAAATTTTCAGAGCAGCTGCGATATTCTGGCACTTAGGCTGTGCCTACGCGGTCTGCTCAGTTATAAAAAAAATATCATTTTTTTAGAGCGATGACTTTAGTGTCTTATAACTTTAATTTCCAGAGTTTTGAATCTTAAATGATATATTCCTGTCTGTATAACGTTGGCAGAATCATCCTGGAATAATGCTGTCTTCATATAGTGACAGTGAAGCACGGCATGCGGCGTGTCAAAACATCCACAAATATCACGGTACCAATAAAGAATTTGTTGAGGTTACGATGTCACAAAACATTCCATAACTTCTGATTAAATTTCAGTGATTATAATTATGTTTGGTAGTCAGAGAAACTGCCAGTAGAGTATAAATGGAAAAATACTAGGATGGCATTGAAAAGCCAATTGAGTGGGTTGAAAAAGTTCTATTCTTGACGTATTTTGGTGAAATAAAAGTGATCATTTATAAAACAAACTTGACAAATCTCTGAAAACAGTTATAAACATCAATTGGCACTATGCCAATGATTATCAAAAATACATGCCAATAACTGTTACTGTTAATGATTGATTGATTGATAAGAAAGATATCAGGTGTAGAATTTAGAAAGAAATTGACAAGTGACACCTTCCGCGGTCAGACCTTCAACCTTTTCCTCTAATTACGATTGAAAGTAGATTGAACTCTTAAAGTTTGTATCTTCTCTACAAATATTAAGATAGACAAAAAAAGCAACACATAACTTAAATTTCAAAGCCAGAGCACCGCGTGAGTGCTTCCACTTTATTTATACCGAAAGCTTTATACCTTCGCCCAGTTGGCAACACCGCGTTGAGTGATTTCTCGACATATGTAAATGTCAAGTGGCGCTATCGTCGTCTAAGAATCTTGCTCCGGGTATAATTATAGAATAATAGAACGAGGGTAGATATCGCTATTGTTTCCATAGGCACAAAGGTTGGCAATCCGTTTTGTAAACAAATGAATACATAGCTCCAGACAAGCTTAATTAATCTATATATCACTATCAAGCCGCTATTTGTTTTCGTCTGGAGATAGCTGAAATTGAATGTTTTAGGGTTCTTAATGCTTGTTTAAAATATAATCATTAAAATCGTAAACAGTAAATAGTACAATAAAAATGTATTCAAGGATTCTGCTGGTTAGTCTGCAATTGCAAGAGGTAGCTATACATTCTCGTCATTTTAGATTCTTTATCCTAAATTTAAACATAATTCTTATTATAGAGAAGTGCTATCAAGTAGACTGAAAGCAGTAATAATATTACTTTTTCACCTAATTATTTTGCAGTTTCTTTTTTTTAGATGTGACTTAATTCAATTAAAATTACATATTTTGGAAAACAAAACTAAGCTCTTCTCCTTATATTATGGACACACCAAAAATAGGGACCAAGAGATAAAGATATAAATAATATAAAAAAACAACTAATTTTAGTAGTACTTCAATCTCAAGGATAATGTACAGGTCATGGAAATATGTATCACTTCTGTGGAGCGGTTCGCCAGCTCAAAAGGAATAATGTTAGGCACATTATTGCTCTTATACTACTGGACATGACCACTTCAGACACCATCTATATACTCTTGGAATCACCAAAAGAGAACCATCAGCCTATATTGATCGACATTTCACAGTCCACTTCTACTCCTGGGAAGAGTAAAGCCCTTCTATGTCAAAGGATGCCTCGTCTGTTGCACAGTGGTCCTCTTGCAGAATCTTTATCTGGCTATGGGTTGTACAGAAGATTTTCCAGGACGGATTTCTGGGTTAGCTTCGGACAATGTAGAGCCTTCCAGACTGTAATATGTGGCATATCAGTTTGTGCAAAGCTAAACCTTGATGGACGGTACCGTTACAGGACTACCGTGATCCTCTCGGACTCCCAAGTCACTTTGAAGACCTTGAACTCCGGGGAACCTGCATCAAAGCTGAGAAGAGACTGTTTCAACATTCTTAGACTACTAGAATCATGCAACTCTGTACATCTCGGTTAGGTACCAGGCCATAAAGGTGTTGGTGGCACTGATTGTACAGACAAGCCTGCAAGAAGAGGCACGAGCACGTCATTCTTCGATCCCGAACCAAGCTGCGGTATAGATGAAGTTACCGCCCTCAAGGTTATCAACCAATAGCTCAACGAAAATATATATCTGGATCTTTTTTTCACAACTTGAGGGTGCGGATTACAAATCCAGTCGCAGTTTTTGAGTTTCGGTCTCGTTTGACAAAAATCAAAAATTTTAGTTCCTCAGGTTTGCCTAAAAAATCGAAAATATTGATTTGGCTTTCTATTGAGTCGAAACCTAATGTTTGAATGAAATTAATGAAATCCGATCGTAGTTTTATGTTTGAGTCTCGTTTGACGAAAATCAAAAATTTCAGATCTTTCAGATCATCAGGTGTTAAAAAAAGCGAAAATCTTTAGTTTCCTTCTATTAAAATGAAGCTTCGTGTTTCAGATGACTTAAGGGTGCTGATTACAAATCTGTTCGCAGTTTTGAGATTCAGTTTCGTTTAATGACAATAAAAAAATTCAGATTTTCAAGTTTTTCTAAAAAATGGAAAATATTGATTGGGCTTTCTATTGAGACGAAACCTCGTGTCTTGTATAATATGAGGTTACCGATTACAAATCCGTTCGCAGTTTCAAGTTTGATTCTCATTTGATGCAAATAAAACATGTCAGATTTATTTAAATCATCAGGTGTTTAAAAAAAATCGAAAATCTTTAGTTGACTTTCTATTGAAATGAAGCTTCGTGTTTTAGATAACTTAAGGGTGCTGATTACGAATCTGGTCGCAGTTTTGAGATTCAGTCTCGTTTGATGAAAACAAAAAAATTCAGATCTTCATGTTTTTCTAAATAATCGAAAATATTCAGTTGACCTTGTAGTAAGATCAAAATTCATGTTTTGAATTTTGTGAGGTTTGTGACTACAAATCCAGTCGCAATTTTTAGTTTGAGCTCATTTGTTGCCTAACGTGCTAATTCAAAGAAGCTAAGCTAAAACGTCCTAGCTGATACATAAGACATTCTGTGTCGTAACATAGTTTTATGCCATTCGTTTTTACTAAACTTCTCTTTTGCGTATATAAGACCAATTTGCTTAGAGAGTCATGATAGGACAAATTATTAGTAATATTGTGTTTTTTTGTAAATAGGACGGAGTTCAATGTATGAAAAATGCGATTTCTGATGTAGTTAGGTCATTTTAGGGTAGAAAAATAGCTCGAGATGTATATCTGGACCATACATAAGCCACATGAAATGTGAAACTTTGTCAGATAGGACGTTTCAGCTTAGCAGGGCAGAATTCTTCTACGCCTTTTGTTCATAGCAAAAATCCATAAGTGCTCCCCACACGTGTTATTATGACTTGTATTTTTGGGATTCTTTCTTTGACACGTAGGTACGTTTATATTTCGAAGATTTTCTTTACCGAATCGTGACATTTTGAAATCAATTTCAAATGAAGTTCTCAAACTCAATTGTGTAGTCATGGCGATAATTGCTGTGGATTTGATTGAATAGAAATCGATGATACTGTCACGACGGCCTCTTTTTCTTCACTCAGGGAATCAAAATGGACGTAGCTTTCACTGTTTTACTTCGCAAACTCAATACAATATCTCTTAACCTTATCTCAGCTACAACTCAACACGACTGAACTGAACTACTCCACGCTACCCGTGGCGCCTTATATACACTTCATCGAACCATCTAGAGAATTCGATGACGCTCTAGAATGCCATCCGTCATTCCCGAAAACTATAGACGATTCGATGACGTTTACACTTCAAAGATCTAACCTAACACTTTGACTTTACATCATGCATGACAACTAATACACAATACACAAATACCACAACATGTTACAATACCATACAAACTAAGGAAATTTCAATAGTCGTTATGAAAGTGACATGCCCAGAATGAATCCAGCTTCCCGATTTGGGAGTGAAGAAAGTTACATTGATCCTTGTAACAAAAGAAATCTATTACACTTCTTCAAAACATGAAATCTCCCTCGTTTTTGATAACAAATTTTGGCAATCTCTCTTCGAAACAAACGAATACACGGCTTAATTAAACCATATATCAGCATCAAGTTGGCGGTGTTTCCTTTTGGATTACCTTGTTGGGTCGGGAGGCAGGATAGTGGGAGCAGGCTCAGGATTAATCATTCGGGGATTTTTCGTAACGTTTTGGCACGCGCTGGAACGGATTCCAAAGGATTTATGGCGGGATTTAAATTTATTTCTGAACTAGCTGTAGGTATATATACCAGGATTACCAAATAAAAGGGAAGTGTCCCGGTTCTTAATCTGTTACACAAGATTTGTTGTCGGAGATTCCGTTGTTATTAGTGAGATTGATGTATCTATGTGTTGTGACCTTAGCTGTAGTTCTTAGAATGTGTCTCACTAATTTCGTTCTTGCTAGATAAAGATTGCAATTTTTGCGTAATGTTACTGATTAGTCAGGTCACAGTTTAGCTTTTTGATGTAGAAATGTCAACGAAACATCTGGAGATGGGTGGATGTCCTGGAATTTCTCTTCAAAGTTGAGACTTTCATTTTCAGAAGCAACTGCCTTTGAAATCACAAACCTAATGTGTAATAAATCAGCAGAGAAAAATTTTAAAAAATTGTAAGGGAATACTTACCATTTGTCCACTGCGAAATTTTAAGTGCGGTCCTGTCACATGAGTTTTATAGATACAGTTCGAAATTCCGCCGCAAAACTGAAAAGCGCAAGTGCTTATTCTTCAATTTGGTCCACTCGAGGTTGTTTCGATCTTCCAGCGTGTCCAACATGATGTGTATATAAACCTCCTATCTCTCTTCTAGCTCTTTGCACGAGATAGACAAATTGACGAGGTGCAAGGTGAATACGTTCAGGGAAACGATCAGCATACACTCGCAAAGCCTGAGAGGCATTTATATCACATTCACCGTACACTAAAATCATGCCCACAAGTTCATTATAGTTATTATAACAGTGCACCATTTTTATTATTTTTAAAGTCCGATGTAGCACATTGACAGTTCGAGCAAGAATCTCATTGCTCCACCCTATAATAAAAGAACAAAAATAACATGTTTCTAGAAACGTCTTTTTTGTAGCTAGCTAGCTAGCTAGTCTTGTGCAATACGATTCTTGATCCACATCGCGTTTACTCAAAAACTAAAAATTCAAATCTTTCTATTATATAGGTCGTGTTTGTTCTATATTGCAAACTTGACAGACGTGTTTAAGTATGTCTTCAATAAAAGAAAGTTGTAGAACTATTTTTGGCTGCTGTTTACTTTATTTGATACATATTATATACATACTTCGACAACTTTACTTGAAAATCCTTAGTTTGATTCCAACGATATTTGAAACGGTACTATCACAGCACTGACAGATGAATAGTCGTGAAGAGTCAGTCCAATCGTGACAACGTAATCAACAAGAAAGTAAAATACTGAAACCTCTCCCCTGGGCATTTTCGTGTTCCCTGATACTTCATCAGGTTATGTCATTTTTACGCCTCCCGAGTTTGAAATCTGTCGCATAGCTAAAAATGTCTTTTGACCTCATTATTGAATGCTTTCGGATGACAGATATGTCTATGAACTTTTTAACCAAAATGTTTAACAAGTCATACTGCTTGAAGTTAAGTAGTGCAGGTGGCTACGTGAACAGACTTTTCACATCCGGCAATGATGTATTTACTTACTGAGCTAAAATGTTATTGCAAATTTATGCTAAACGCAAGTGCAAATTTACAATTTTGTTAAAATTATATATCGTTCCAAACGCAATGTTTCTCTATTTTTAGACCTCGGGATGGTCTAAATGTATTTTCTGGTACTTATCCATTGGTTGACTCCACAATTCATTACTATTTTCTGCATCATAAATAATTCCACATATCGGGTTTATGTCTATGAATTTATTTTTATCTTTAAGATAGCAGAGCGTAACCAGATGAATACATATTTTTTGTTTTTTGTTTCAAAACGTTGCATCTCTGACATTCAAGAAAACAAATCTTCATATAAGATATTATAATACAAATAAAAATATTTAGCGGGAGACAGTAAATTATATAGTTTAATCACACCCCTCCTTAGTTCTTCTTCTTAACTTGATTTTCCATTTCTTGCCAGAAATGGTATTATAAACGGGATATTTTTACATTTCTTTTCTGTCTAGCGAGAAATGGAAAATCTATGGTATTAAATTTGCCCCAGGTAATGTCACATGTTCTTGTAAGGCTATTTATATAGTTTTAACTATGTTGTATTTCTTTCTAACCCACGCAGTTTGTTATAAAAATTGGACATTATAAAGGGGCGAGTGAGTTGTTAATTTTTTTTTAAATACAAAGCAGCTGATGAAGCTCGAAACCTCAGACGAAACGTCCAAAAAGTTGTTTTTCTTCTCTGATATAATATCTAATGAAGTATAACTCAAAAACCCTATACCTGTGAGTAAATTATATATATTTATTGAACAAATTGACCTCCGGAGGCTTTGACTAAACATAGAATTTGAAAAAAGCCGCTTCTAATTCGCCTACCACCATAAACATCTTATGAAGAAGAAGGTCCATGGTTCAGAACAGGTACTACGAATCAACTGGAAAAGCAATATGGGAAATATTTTGAATCATTACAAAACGAAGTTTTATAGTTAAAATATATCATATGGTCTTGATGTTACAGCTGAAAAAATTATCTGAGCTAGTAGTAGTAGTAATAGTAATGGGGAGGCTGGGCCAAGTAAGTTGGCCCCCTTTGACCCTTTCTTCTGACCCCCTATATTCGAGATAATAACTTGTGCTTACCACTGCTGTTGACCCTAAACCCGTCGGTAAACCGCGATTTCTGAATATTTTTTGACATTACTTTGGTCCGTTTATAAACCTAGAATGATAAATGCTTCAATAAAATTTTAATGATAAATAAGCATCTCGACCACCATCTCAAAATAGGGCCATATCTACGTTCCTAAAAATAGGCATTGATCATCCTGTGAGGCATCTGAGTACCACGAAAGGATATCAATATCCTGACCTTACTTCCGTATACTTTTTCAAGTCTCTATGCGAATAGATGGCCATCCCATTCATGGCAAAAATACAAAGCTCTAGGATATATTGCATCCTGTCATTCCTAATAGCCCAAATGGTAAACATACCCATTGTACTAAAATACAAAATGGTAAACATCGCCATTGTGCCAAAACACAGTTGTAGCACCAACACAAAAACCCCGGTTTACAATAACTATAATGTATAAACCAAAGCATAGGCGTCCGTGTTCCTTTTCTTCGTTAGTTAAATAATGTCGCTGATACGAGCTTAATGTAGGAGTATTAAGTATTATAATCATGAAAAATTTCGCATCTGAGATAACGTTTTTTGAATGAGTTTTTCAGCCTTTACAGCCCGTTCAACGATGCGGTCAAATCACCAATCGGTGCAAATTGTTCACACAATACGTTTAAGTAAACAGATTTCAGCCGATCCCGGGTTTTCGGTTCATTTTTGAATGGTTTTCTTGTGAATGGACGTAAACACGTTTATAATTTTGTATTTGTATGGTCGAAGAAGGCGTAGACTACTTAACAGGAAACGGTGATTTGACCGCGTCCTGTGAACGGGCTGTTGCGTTTTTCATTTCTATCAGTCCGGCTGTTGTTTTTTTACTTCTGTGTCATGGGCATCGACTGCTTTGGTCATTAGCCTCGTGTTCTGTGTAGGCTTTGTTACTGTTTCCCGGCGCCACTTAGGAATAGCACTGTTAATTAGAAGCCAACAGTGAAGGCTCAGGTGGGGATTCTTCGCTGAGCTTTTTTTTATGGATATTTATTTTTAATTGAAAAACCCAGAAATAAATTTCCGCCTCTAACGGGAATCGAAACCGGGAGCTTTCGTTCCACGAGCCCTCGACTCTAACCACTGAGCCCTGGTAGAATACGCATGCCCTGTATGATCCAGATCGACTCATGTTGACTCATGTTGACAAACCCTGCATAATACCTGTAGGATAATCACAGGATTATCTAATACTTACCAACCTTGACATGCTCTATACATGTTCTATGTTCATGTTTTATTTTGTTCTGTTGTTTTGAGCTCTTTTCTGTTGTTTTATGTTAAATTCGGTTGTATACGGTTATTTTCTGTTGTGTTTGGACTTTTTTTTTTTCGTAGTTTTTTGTGGCTTTCTAGTGTCTCCGGCTGTTTCATGCTTGTTTTCTGTTGTTGTGAGCTATGTTATGTTATTTTCTATTGCATTCGATTGTGTTCTGTTGTGCTTGCATGCTTTCTGTTGTATTTAGTCGTTTACTGTCATTTCCAGCTGTTTTCTGCTGTTTTGAGCTGCTTTCTGTTCTATTCTGTTGTGCTCGGTAGCATTTGGTTGTTTGTTTTCTGCTTGCTTCTTATTTTGAGCTGCTTCTGTTCTTTTCTGTTGTACTCGGTTGTATTTGTCCGTTATCTGTTGTTTCCAGATGAGAATATCCCCCCACAATTCAGGCCAGACGTCTCATGTATAGTAGAAGGGAGTAGACAGTCATTGGATAAAAGATACCCTCTATATGGCACAAGCCCCAGCATCCAGACTTAATTACATGAAGCACTTCATTCTGTCAACAAATCCACTGACAAACTCCAACTCAGTAACCAAAGAGCCGCTGTAGAAGTCTAGGCTAACAACTAACTAACATACCAACTTGGAACCTAACCGAAAGCCTCCGTTCCTGATCACAACTGGAGTGGAGGACCTGTAAAAGTCTCAACAGGATTAGGTGCCAAATGGGAAGATCTGGAGATATTCCTTTGAGATGGGGATACGCTGAGGACGATTTGTGCGCCTGCGGGGAGAACAAGGCGATGGAGCATCTCCTCTCTTGCCCATCTTTAACGCTTAACCGGTAACGTGCAAATTCGGAGCATAGCTAGTAACGTGCAGTCTGTGAGACGGTAACGTCTTTGACGCTTAGAAAATCAAACTCTCCTAATTATTTTTTGGAAAAAATGCATGAAGATTTGTTGGGTATATATCCTTTAATAATAATTTTGTATAAAGTAGCACAACATGTGATGTAAATAAAAAAAATTATGATAATTATTAACTAGAACACAAATTAGCAGCACAAATTGGTAGGACCAAGATAATAAAAAAAACTTCGACCACACTCAAATCTATATATTTTGTGATTGATAATAAGTAAAGCAATACACCTATAAAAATATTTTGGTAAAAAATGACGAATCTGCCATGACTACCAGTTGAGAAAAATTATAACGTAAACCGTAACGTTCCGTCTCACAGACTGAACCGAACTAACAACTACAGACATCTGGAATGTTGTTTACTTATTGATAAACGGGATATAAAAGGGATACCAATGGCAGATAGATTATATGAAGTCATTTACCAGAAATGTGGTAAGGTTTTGTTGTAGGCTCGAATTTAAGATTGCTTGCAGTCTCACAGACAGCACGTTACCAGTTAAGAGTTAAAAACCCCTTGCACAACCCAGGACCTATAGGAATTATATAACGAGCAAATACAGACAATCATTTTTGACCTGTGACGTCTGCAACCGTCACATATACATTTTTTTCTCTAACTACTAATTCATATAAGAAAAATAAAAATAAAATAAAATAAAAAAATTAATTCATGTTCTAAATAGACACGATTGAATCAGCTCCGAAACCAAAGTGAGGTTTCTTTTTTCAGGATTTTTGGCTCAAGCAGGCTTTGATTTGACGTTTGACGTTAGTTAGAAATTAGCACGTTGGCTACCAATGCTAGAGCGAAATAGCCGAACTGCTGTACAATATGAATCACCGGTAATCAATCCAAGCAGCTCACTCCTGTACCAAATGTATCACATGTGATATCATGCACCAAGATGTTTAACAAGCTTTTAAAATTATAAGTACACAAAAACAGGCAGCTAGAACATGTAAGTGGTGTACAAATACACCAAGTAATTTGGAGCTTGAGTGGGTTGCACCGGTGATTCATTACAATCAAGTCATACACTGTAATCTGAGAGAAATAAAATTTTCCCCGTTTTTTTATTTTCGGTGCAGTAAATTATACAGTTCACAAAAAAAGTATTAACTCAGTGTTTTTTTCTAAAGTATTACAGGTACAAAACAATAACAAAAAACCAAATATCACAAAAAGTGATGTTATTGTAACAAACAGATGTAATAAATTAATGTCTTTTTTGGAAACATTCCAGGCATGATAAGGGTGAAAAAAGTATTAACTTAAAGTGTCTTTTTCTAAAATATTACAGATACAAAACAACGGCATATTTTGAAGTGCCAGGCGACATCTCACTTGAAGAGGTGGTACTATAACTCGAGATCACGCTCGGAACATAGAGAAACCTTTGTGAGATATTTGTTGGTAGAGAAACAGACAAATCTCGTGTATCACCCGTGACTCATGTGGTAGCCAACGTGTTAAGTATTGTGGAGCAAAGATATGCGATCTGATGGTCTTTGAAAATCGATCTTGTAGGGGGAGATAGATTGAAGAGTAGATATACTAAGAGAGTATCAGACCACTTGTCCCATAAGTTCCGAGACTCACCCATTTGGAGCCTTTGCGGGGGCCCTAGGCATTGTAGGGGGCTCCGCATGTATCCGTGGCATACGGCATACCTTCGACGTCATCGTAATTTGTGGCGTAACGTTACACATGTCAATAATGACAACGTCGTCGTAATTTGTGTCGCATAACATATACAGGGTGAGTTTTTAGTACCGGCTCGGTCGATAACACCACTACTATAAAAGATATCGAAAAAAAGTGTACATAAAAGTTGTAGCCACGGATGTGCTCCTTGCTCAGAAAATATTTTGATTTATACAGGGTGATCCATAACTACGTGGTGATGCAAACATGCATTTTTTTAAATGAGACACCCTATATATTATTCTATATTCAAATGTCACTAATGATTTCCGTTCTTACAATATAGGGTATTGTTACATTATACAGGGTATTTCAAAAGTTAAGGCCATTTTTATATCCAAATCGCTGTCAATTGAACGTACTGTATATCAAAAGTTAATGAATCGAAAATAATTTTTTTTACACGGATGGATAAAAAATATCATCTAATTTTAAGACCGCCTATAAAAAAAGCCCGCTGCGCATATTGGTATACAGGGTGATGTAGAATGCAAAATCTCGATTTTCTCTCTTTTTTTAAATCTAACCCCCAATATTTTATTATACCAAAGAATTGCCTTTATTATGCTCTTTCATTTTGTATAGCACTTGCAATGGCTGAATTCATTAGTTTCTGAGATATTTCGATTTTTCTACAAATTTTAAATATACCTTACTAAAATTTTATCTTTGCTTAACAAACAACTAAAATTAAAGGCATAATAGTACTTGATCAAATCAAAACACTGGATTAACGAGATAATGTAGGCCAAGTGTGCTGAGGAAACAATTTTATAGACGTCATGCATAATTATCAAGCAGATCTATCAGGTAGGCTATGAAATATTTTAACGACACGGTCCAAATAAAACGATTCTTCAATCTTTCAAACGCATTGGTTTTAGAGTGCCTCCGTTCTGGATATTGCTGTTTATAGTTGATATATTCTAGAGGCAAGTAGGCAATTTCTCAAAGATTTTCCTAAACACCCTCAATGGAAAAATTATTCTTAAAGCTCGTTTTTCACACAGTACGAAATTATTGAGCAGGTTATGAAAACCGTCAATTTTTCAAAGCATACCTGATAAATCTGCTTGATAATTATGCGTCACGCCTACAAAATTGCTTCCTCGGCATACTTGACTTTATTATCTCGATGATTCAGGGTTTTGACTTCATCAAATACTATCATGACCTTATAATTTAGTTGCTCGTTAAATAAAAAACAAATTCGATAGAACTTGCTCAAAATAAATAAATTTCAGTACAAAAATAGATGCTATATTTTAAATTTACCGAAAAATCGAAATATCTCGGAAACCGATGGAAGTAGGTACAATAAGTGCTATACAAAGATGAAAGAGCATATTAAAAGCAATTCTTTGGTATAATGAAATATTGGGAGTTACATTTGAAAAAAAAGAGAAAACCTGTATTTTGCATTCTACATCACCCTGTATACGAAAATGCGTCGCGCGCTTTATTTATAGCCGATTTTAAAATTAGATGATATTTTTCATCCATCCGTGTAATAAATATGATTTTTGATTCATCACTTTTTGATATACAGTACGTTCCTTTGACAGCGATTTAGAGATAAAAATGGTCAAAACTTTTGAAATACCCTGTATAATGTAACAGTATCCTATATTGAAGGAACGGAAATCATTATTAGAATTTGAATATGGAATAATGTATAGGGTGTCTCATTTAAAAAATGCATGTTTGCATCACCACGTAGTTATGGATCACCCTGTATAGATCAAAATATTTTCTGAGCACGGAGCATGTCCGTGGCTACAACTTTTATATACAACTTTTTTCGCTATCTTCTACAGTAGTGGAGTTATCGACCAAGCCGGTACTAAAAACACCCTATGAATATGATGTAATATGGAACATGTGAATAATGACGTCGTCAACATGTGTGACGTTACTCCACAAATTACGATGTCGTCGAACATATTATGGCGTATGCCACGGACACGTGCGGAGCCCCTACAATGCCTAGGGCCCCCTCAAAGGCTCCAAATGAGAGAGTCTCGGAACTTATGGGACAAGAGGTCTGATACTCTCTTAGTATATCTACTTTGAAGAGTGTATGTTTGTGGTTGGATGATTATAGGTGTTGGGTTAGGTATCATGCACGCCACTGGCAATTGCCAACCGCGCTGAGAAACGACCAGAAAATCGCATTCACACGTTGTCATATTAGACTGGACGTCTCTTTCATTGTGAGCGGCCATTATTCAGATTAAACGCGCGACCCCCCGTGGCCGACCCGCTAGATAAAATACTACCACGGCATTTTTTATTGTAAGCGATACACGTTGGTACCCTGCTGGCTGGCAACAATGCGCAGCGTGCTTCCAAATGGCAGCCGTAATGGATGTAGCGCACTACAGCTGTCTCAATTTCCTTCGAGGCTCCTACCAATGGTAAAAAACAACCAAGCGACCATCGGGCATGTCTCCCTACGCCACAACAGGGTGGAAACCGAGCGACGGATGTTACTGGTGTCGCCATTACCATTGAACGTCTCGTAATTTATGAGATTTGTATGGGATAGCCATAAATAAGATGGTACAGCATAACATAAGCTAAACGTTAAACTGTCCTAATAAATAGGCACTATCACTCTAAAAATTGTTTTGTAAAAATACTAACAAAATCGTAGGTTATTTAGTGCCACCGATTCTGTTAGTAATATTACAAATCAGAATTGTAATTTCATTTAGCAATTTTCTAATATTGTAAATTCGCAAAAACGCATTTTTGTGATATTACAACATTTGTCTGTGATATAACATGATAATTTGTAAAATTATTATGCAATTTTACCCAATTTTAAGGATATCATATTGGTTTTTTACATATAGATTTTGTAAAACTATTTTGTATGATATGTAATTTCACATAATTTACTTGTAATATCACTAGATTATATTGTAAAACAATTATACGTTTTATTACAAATTCTTTAATGCTTTATTTTGTCATTTTACCTCAATTTATAAAATTACTTTGTATTCTTACAAAAAACCTATTATAAAAGGTTTTAAGAAAAGGCTGTCATTATAAACATATTTTTATTTTATGTATGAAAATAAGGTAGCACAACATTAAAATTCTATTGGCGATTCCAATTACCGATGAGGGCGCTGGCGTTTGTAAACAAATATGGAGGATAGCAGGTATCCTGCACGCTTTTGGAGGAAATGAGTGGCAATGAATGCTTTTATCATAGTCTTTTTTGGAGTGGCAACCATAAACACTACAGTTTGTATTAAACTTGCTAGCCTTTCTTGATTTGAAGCCTGATGTAGATGCCATATTCTTGACAATAGCGTATGAAGAAGATCCGAAGAAATATTCTAACACACTATATACCAATTAACAAAGCACAAACCCGAAAACACGACTGAACGAAGAAACATAAACGGCATATAAACGATTAATGGCATGTTAATTGTGTGCCGTCCGAAATTCGAGTACCTGCTTTGTCAGTGTAGATTTTTGCCGCTAGAGGTGTCATCGGTTTTTGGAATTGCCAATACAAACACAAAATAGAAAATCAACTGTTTCAGTCTTATCGGCTGACAAAAAAGCATATTACATCAGCTTGGCCTGGCAGTTAGTTAACTTGCCAGTTTATTAATAAAAGAAATGACTGTTCTCCTACTGGGAATGTGACTTGACTTTCTCCCAAAGTCAAGATGCATTTTAATAAAATATGTTTAAATCATTTCCAAGGTTACCGAAACATTTTTTGGATTAATCCGGTTAGAAATAAAATATATGACAAATATTAATTTTATTGCTTCTTCAAAGGAACTTGCATTGATAAGCTAGATTTTTTCATTGTAAATGGACATTTTCTTTTTATCTTCTTCATCTGAAATTGAAGAAAATACTGTTAAAAATAAAGTATTATGACTCTAAAACTTCGTTAGTTAACCATATCATATCGAAGAAAAATAAAAATTAATGCATCCCTAAATAAATTTGGTATACAGGATGACCATTCCAAGATGGCGGCTTACCTTGTTTAAATGCACTTTGTATTCATTTTATCCAATGAATCTTCAAACTTCAAACACAGATAGCAGCACTACACGTTATATACCGGCACTTCCAAAACAAAATCCATTAAATAACGACCCGTACGCTGTTTCTCTATTCACACAAGCCAATTCTTCTCGCCCGCCAGTTCTATCTTTTATCGGCAACGCGTAATCTGTACTGAGGGCAAGTGGCCATATAAAGAGTTTTAGTCAAATTACCATTGATACCAACCGAAGAAATCAATCATTTTACTAACATTATTGAAGTATTTTTCTAAAATAATTGTAAATTTACAAAAGAAGATTGTAAAAAAACAAACATTTTGTATAATGGCAATTATCTTGTAACTTTGTCTCACAAAAATGCAACACAGTTTTGTAATTTTACAAATATTTTTTGAAAAAATGAATTATTTGTATTTTTTCTGTAAAATGCTCAACCATTTCTACAAAATTTAGCAAATCTACAAAACTATCATATTTTTGTTAAACTTTACTGTGGTTTTACAACATGACATAGTAAAATCGCTCCAATAGTGCTTGTAATTGTTTTGTAAAAGTACCCACGTTTTTTTCAGTGTAATGCGGCTTTTTTTCAAATTATTTGCAAGTCACCAAAACAAGTGCATTACAAAAAAAAATTTCAGTTTGGTGAATTTTTTAAGCCTTACAAATTATCAGATATTATATTTTTTGCCTTAATTGATATACCCAGCCATTCCCCTATAAAATGAGTCCAAAAAGTTGTCAATCGCTCGATAGGTAATCAAGATATGGCGTTACAACTGCGTGAACACATGGCGCTGTGATACAGAAGTCATAATACAAAAAGCCTATTCTGTCGAAAATTTTAGTGCTAAGTACCCGAATTACATGTGGTAATACAGGAAACATCCTGCTAAATATTAAAATGTCTTAATAAATAGGCACTAGTACGGCTTTTTTTCAAATTATTTGTAAGTAACCCAAATAACTGCATTTCAAAAAAAAAAGTTTTCAGTTTGGTGGATTGTTTAGCCTTAGAAATTGTCAGTTGTTATCTTTTTTTACCTTAGTTGATATACCTAGTCATTCTCCTATGAAATGAGGCCAAAATGTCGTAGATCGGTCGTTAAATAATCAAGATATGGCGTTAAAACTGCGTGAACACATGGCGCTGTGATACAGAAGTCATAATACAAAAAGGCCTATTCTGTCGAAAGTTTTGGTGCTACATACACGAATTATACGTGGTAAGACAGGAAACATCCTGCTAAATATTAAAATGTCTTAATAAATAGGCACTAATACGGCTTTTTTTCAAATTATTTGTAAGTAACCAAAACTCGTGCATTACAAAAAAAAAATTTTTTTCCAGTTTTGTTAATTTTTTAAGCCTTAGAAATTATCAGATATTATATTTTTTGCCTTAGTTGATATACCCAATCATTCCCCTATAAAATGAGTCCAAAAAGTCGTCAATCGCTCGATAGATAATCAAGATATGGCGTTACAACTGCGTGAACACATGGCGCTGTGATACAGACGTCATAATACAAAAAGGCCTATTCTGTCGAAAATTTTAGTGCTACATACACGAGTTTCATGTGGTAAGACAGGAAACATCCTGCTAAATATCAAAATGTCTTAATAAATAGGCATTAATACGGCTTTTTTTCAAATTATTTGTAAGTAACCCAAATAAGTGCATTACAAAAAAATATTTTTTCAGTTTGTTGGATTTTTTAGCCTTAGAAATTGTCAAGTATTATCTTTTTTTGCCTTACTTGATATGTCCAGTCATTCTCCTATGAAATGAGTCCAAAATGTAGTGAATCGGTCGATAAACAATCAAGATATGGCGTTACAACTGCGTGAACACATGGCGTTGTGATACAGAAGTCATAATACAAAAAGGCCTATTCTGTCGAAAATTTTAGTGCTACATACACGAACTACATGTGGTAAGACAGGAAACATCCTGCTAAATATTAAAATGTCTTAATAAATAGGCACTAGTACAACTTTTTTTCAAATTATTTGTAAGTAACCCAAATAACTGCATTTCAAAAAAAAAATGTTTTTTTCAGTTTGGTGGATTTTTTAGCCTTAGAAATTGTCAGGTATTATCTTTTTTTGCCTTAGTTGATATACCCAGTCATCCTCCTATGAAATGAGTCCAAAATGTCGTGAATCGGTCGATAAATAATCAAGATATGGCGTTACAACTGCGTGAACACATGGTGCTGTGATACAGAAGTCATAATACAACAAGGCCTATTCTGTCGAAAATTTTAGTGCTACATACACGAATTCCATGTGGTAAGACAGGAAACATCCTGCTAAATATTAAAGTGTCTTAACAAATAGGCACTAATACGGCTTTTTTTCAAATTATTTGTAAGTAACCCAAATAAGTGCATTTCAAAAAAAAATGTTTTTCACTTTGGTGGATTTTTTAGCCTTAGAAATTGTCAGGTATTATCTTTTTTAGCCTTATTTGATATCCCCAGTCATTTTCCTATGAAATGAGTCAAAAGTGTCGCGAATCGGTCGATAAATAGTCAGTCTATGGCGCTACAACTGCGCGAACCCATGGAGTCGTGATACAGAAATTAAAAATGTAATAAAAAATTAATTAAAAGGTTGACCCTTTTTTTCGCATTTTTTCTCGATAACTTTAATTGTATTTTCATACCTCAAAGTTTGTCGGAATGATGGTGGAACACATTGTATGCATGATACACGAAGTTATTAGAGAGATTTTAAGCCTCTAAAAATTGTGACGACATTATCCCTAAAACATTATTCTGAGCATGCGCAGTGTGTTTAGAATAACGGATAAGCGTGTGTCTTGTGTAAAGTTTTTATAACTGAGATTTTTGACGTGTATCGTTGCGTTAATCTTATTCAGCATTTAACAATTGACATTAACAGTTATTGGACCTATCTGATTTTAACTTAAAGTCACATTATGATCAGTTTGGTCGCAAATGTCCAAGAAATGTTACGTGCAATAAGTAAACACTACAAGCAGAAAATAGACCACATCACAAGTAAAATAAAAAATAGGTTATGCAGGATCCCCGAAGCATAACATTTCAGATTTCACTACCATGGTTTAGTCCCGTGATGATCACACGCACACACTTTGTAGCTTTATTGGATAATACTGTCAAAAAAATTGACGGAAGAAAACCTGATCTTTTTGTACGATGATCAACCACAAAATAAGTATTGTTGCTATCAAAATCACCACGGTTCTTTTCTGATTGCCGCATAGTGGTTTAGACCCGGCAATATCGCACGTAATAATATCGTACCGCATTCTTTGGTAGCTAGCGTAGAACTTTATCGGTTATTCGCCGATTCGGTCATTTCGGGAGAACTGCGCATGCCACAAATAACCGATGACGTGAAATAACGTCAGGCAACTAACGTGCAAAATAGAGAGATATTACCCAGATGTGCCAAGCAGTAATACCGCACGCGCTATTTTGACATCTAAGCATGCGCATCAGATGCGTTGGAGGCGTACGTTGCGCTATTTGGAAATAGCGCCTGACGTTACGTACGGAAGAAAACTAACGTGCAGTATGGTCACGGTATCGCCATTCGGGAAGAATCGTCACCAGTCGTGACGATTCGTAGTTAGACTGTCGATGGGCGAAGCCAAATAAAAGCGTTTTATGCCTTTATGGCGGTTTTATGTTTGTTGTTGTAAAACCTATCTATTTTGTGATGCAGTGAATTCAAATATAAATACATTCCTATCGTTGGCTCCAACCAAAGCTAATGCTTCTAGATCTTGACCCTTCTTGCGATAGAAATGGCAAAGTCAACTAAGATAGCGATCAACAAATATGCAAAGCTCCAAAGCACTCCAAAGCAAACAGGGTAAGCTGAAAAAAAGTAATTTTCGAGAGTTGTCACTTATCTCCTTGGCTCTTGACACACTCTTGACAGATTTCAAAGCAAAATACGGCAGCGCAACGTATGTGTGGCAATAACTGTCAATTTTGCAAGGACAATAACGCTGCGCTATCTATAATGCCGCTGCGCAAATACTGCAACGTATGCTGTATCTGTGGTTGGCAATATCTCTCTAATGTCTTAGCAGTAGTATTTTTAATCCTTGTTGAAACCAACCCGAATACAGGGAAAGTTCGATAAATGGTACACATTCGGTTCAGCGGGTCAACCTTGCAGAAAAATCTCATACACAGGGTGTTCATTTGAAAAATTCCAGTACCGGATTTCTTGAAAACCTCCGATTTTAAAAGAAAAAATGGAGAGACAGGTCAAGTTTTCAAGCGCAACGACTTTTTGAACAAAAACTACTGCACCACCTTGTAGCCTCTGCCCCCCAGGATCATCCCCTCAAAAATTTTAAATGACAAGGGGTATCGAGTAACATCTTGTTTCAAAGGTTGATTTTATTTATAAGTAAATAAACACGCACAAAGAGCCTGCTTTGGATTACACTATTTCTTGTAGATGTCGTCAATGTCGACAACCACCACATTGTATAGGTTAATGGAGGTAAAATGTCGACAACGAAAACAGCTGTTTTTGAGTTTGTATGTTATGTCTTTAGTGTAGTATTTGTTAGTATTCCATAAATATTTTTAGTTCACAAATTCAACTATGGAGAGGAATAATGCATTAGCATGTAGGTATATCTTTGTCTAGATGCGCTTTGTCAAGATGGCAGTTTAAGGTGGTTCGTCACGTTTTATAAACGGTTTGTATTTCCAGTAATAGCTATTTTTTATTGATGTTATATTGTCATGCCTTCTAAGAGGGTGTATTTCGTTGAATGTATATGGGTTTTTCGAGGATTGTGGGTATTTTTTGTACTAGATTTCTTGAATTTTATTTCAATAATATTTCAAAATATAACGATACTAGAACTTTCTAATTTGGTTCTTATAATTAGTGGCACAATATGTCTCGGCTGACGCTAAGTTTTTTTGAAAAACTTGATTTTTCAAAAAGATACTTTGCTCAGTTTTTTAATTTATTTCTTTTTACGCCATTTCTGAGCGTAAGACAACGCAGTCGCAGATATTCAATCAAATAAAAAAAACTTTTTTTCGATATCTCTAATAATAACGGAAAGATTGATGAAAAACTATCAAAAAATCGGTTCCGACACGCCTCCCACTGATCCGTCCTCCTTAGAGTGAGACAGAGAACTTTAGGCTGGCCGATAACAAGAAATAACCGGCCTTGTTGCCAAACTGTCAAAGAGAAGGATAATCCACGAAATAGTTACTGGAAACGTGTTTATGAGTTATGCGGATATTATTTGATAAGCGATATTACCATATATACGTTTGTCTACATAATATATTCACATAGCAATGTACGATTGTTTGATTTTTTTCATTCTATCTGAAAAATGGAAAACACTTATACCTGTGCAACTAGCCGCGTGCCACCACGGTATCTTAGATGAATAGCTAAAGCAAATGATATATCGATTCAAAAAATGATACATGAATTAGTTTTAGAATATTATTGTGGCTTCCTAGCAAGTTGAGCGGTGCCCCATGGGTCAAATAATAAGAAATCATAGTTACTGCCAGGCGAGTTCTTGTTTGAGGGATGTCTCGCGTCGCATCGCCGCCGCGCGGCGTCGGCAGACGTATGGCGTGGAGCGGCACGAGCAGCGATAACGCGTAGCGGCCCGCGCGGCGGCTTTCGCAAAGCGTTTGCGGTGACGCCGCGCCGCGCCGCCAAGAGCGACCCGCCCGTACGTAACCGTGGTGGTTACAAAGCTGGCGCCGCGGACCCCTTTTTTATATGTAGAGGTAGTGCTGTCTACCTCAGAGATAATTCGATTTTTTGCTTGCAATTTGTAAATGCTGAGACATATATATACTTCTATTCCTCTCCAGAATATTTATTTAGTTTTCTGGAGACTGTTCTTCAGAGTGTTGTTATTAGTGGTTTGTCTGCATTTACCCGTAGTTCACCTTCATTGTTTCATTGTTGCTTCATTTGTTGATCACTTTAGATGTTTTCCTAAATATTCTCAGGTCACTGTTCAGATTTTTCATTTGTTTTTCTATTTGTTCATATTCGAGTGCTGAAAGCTTGAATTTTTTGGCACCTCAGTTGTTGATAATCTTTATGTGTCCTTACTTAACGACACGTTGTTTTAATTTTTGTTACATTTTGATATAGGTATCATCATGAATTGAAGGATTGTAATCTTTAGATTCTAGCTAACTACTTCAGGTTTTACTTTTTTTCATGAACATAAATGTACTGCTAAAATTAATAAATCTGATGTCATTCTTGCTCGGGCCACCAGAAGTTTTAGTGCCCGATGCATTTTTCTAAACGCCACATGCATCATAAATGGGATCGAGCATAATGACGGGCTAAACGAATTTTGCGCATCGTATCGCAAATATCTTTATACTTGATTAAACTCTGAAGAAAAAAAAATAATTAATAATAAATGAATAAAACGTAGGTGTACCTAAAGTAAAATGACTGATTCGCTTTTCCAATATTTATATTATCATTCAATTTCCAGATTGTACTCGCATTATTTGCAAGTATACACGCCGGTAATGGTGGGGGTACTAAACGCTATCAAAATCGGTCCAGTAGTTAGGTACTGAAATTACGATAATCATAATACATTATAATAGTCCGCTGATGTTTGGTCAATGGTCGAGTGGGCCTGTTTTTTATCATAAGTTCTATATGAATACAAAAATGGTTGCAACTCGCCCCTCAAGCAACTCTTCCGGCGATCCTAATTATTAATATGGTCCTTACCGAAAAAAAACTAAATATTATTGGAAACCCCTAAAACGCTAAAAAAAGAAATTAGGAGCTGTTCTGGTAATTTTCATTTTCCGACAGAAAATTATTGTAGCAGCGCAGCGGTTACTGAGATGATGCGAGTAGAAAAATGACGGCAGATAGATAGAGGGGCAGACCGACTGAAATCAGTGACATTATTAAATCTTCATTATGACGTGTAGACTCCACAAAACGTCAAAAAACATAATTATCTCGTTACGAAAAATGTTTCGCAATTACAATATACTTACTCATCTCACCTGTGTGATTGTGTGGAAGTAATAAGTAGTAGGTAGGTATACAATTCAATTATTTATTGGTGCTAGATACAATGAATTGTTTGCACAAGTCAAATAAAAAAGAAAATATGTTAAAATATATAGGTATATGAGGAACATCAATCAACAAATACATATAAATATAAGAAACAGACAGTAAAAATATAATATATATATAGTACGTAAGATAAAACAGACAATGGATCCACCAAAAGATAGTTTAAAATTACAGATCAGAAAAGTCGTTATTTGTAAACTCTTCAAAACTGTAAAAGCCTTTGCCAGTGAGATAGGCCTTCATTTTGATTTTAAAGGTTTTATTATCGAGACCTCTTACAGATAAAGGGAGAGTATTAAAAAATTTTATACCAAAATAGTTAGGGCCAAATCTTGTTTTTTGTAGACGGTTTCGAGGCAGAACGAGGTTATTCACGTTGCGAGTATTATGTTGGTGTATATCGCCATGAACATTATACGCATCTATGTTGTTTTTTACATGAACTAAACAAAGCAAGATGTAACAGCTGGGTAACGTTATTATCTTTTTAGCAATGAAGGTTGACTTACATGGATCAGTATATTTTAACTCATACATGTACCTAATGCATCTTCTTTGAATACCAAAGACTCTTGCCATGTGAGAAGAATGACCCCAGTTAATTAACGCGTAGGTCATTTTGCTGTGAAAATAAGAGTAGTAACATGTAAGAAGGACATTTTCCGATATATTATTTTTTAAATTTCGGATTACATAGATGCATCTCGGAAGGGTTTTCAAAAGCTCTTCTACATGTGCCTTCCAAGTCATTTGGTTATCGATATAGACGCCTAGAAACTTGGCAGTATGCAATGTATCTATGTCATGTTCACGTAAGCTGATGGCTATTGTCTGAGACTTGGACTCATTTAGTGTCAACTTGTTAGCAGCTAGCCAATTTTTCAAGTTTTCTTTATCTCTGCCGTTTTCGTCTAATAATGAAGTTATTGAGCTACCACTATTAATCATTGTTGTGTCATCCGCAAACAAAATTATGTTGTTGTTTCTGGTACAATTCGGTAGATCGTTAACATATATCAGAAATAATAATGGTCCGAGAACGGATCCCTGTGGTACTCCGCTTGTGACGGCTGGTGTAGAGGAACATTGATTTTTAAAAGACACGCACTGTTTTCTGTTATTCAAGTAAGATCTAATCATATTTAAACTTGATTTATGGAAACCGTAGTGGGATAGCTTATCAAATAGGATGTTGAATTGAACGCAATCGAAAGCTTTCGTAAGATCTAGGAAATTCGCTATACTAATTTGATTTTTTTCTAAAGCGTCATTTACAGATTCAATGAACATGTTAATTGCTTTTGAGGTTGAGCTGTTTTTCCTGAAACCAAACTGATTCGTAGTAAATAAATTATTTGATTCAAAATATTCAGTTATTTGATCCTTGAGTAGAGTTTCAAAAATTTTAGAGAAGATTGGCACAAGCGATATAGGTCTGTAATTAGCAGCATTATTGATATCCCCATCTTTAAAGATAGGTATAACCCTTGAGATCTTTAAAATGTCAGGAAACATGTTATTTTTAATACATAAGTTGAATAGTTTGGTTAATGGAATTATGATTAAGTCAGCTATAGTTTTAATTATTTTCGTGTTAAAGCCATTCACGTCGAAGCTTTTAGAATTTTTTAGTTTATAAATGGCTTCTCTAACTTGATTATATGTTACTTCTCTAAATCGGAATTCTAAGCTGTCATCAGTTTTAATCAAGAAACTAGTATGGCAAACATTCGAGACTACCCTGCTTACTAGGTTTTGAGCAATATTAGTAAAATATTCATTGAAGTCTGTTGCGTTTAAATTACTGTCAGTATTACTTTTCGATTGGGGATTTGAGCTTTTTATTATATTCCAAACAGCTTTCTGTTTGTTACCTGACTCTGCTATGTACCGATCGTTTGCCTTATGCTTAGCTTTCACCAACTCACGCTTGTAGTTGCACTTATACATGTTGATATATTGTTTACTGACAAAATTTTCATCAGTTCTATGCAGTTCAGTTAAAAAATTGATGGTATTCCTCATATTATGCAGACTTTTGTTGAACCACTGTATTTTAATAGAGTTATCGTTACGAAAAATTCTAGATTTAGTTGGTAAATTTTTATCAACAGCAGCACTAATGAAGTCGATGAAACACATGAACTTAGATTCTAGGTCTACATTGCTATTACTAACAAAGTCCCAAGCAGTCGACTCGATTGAATTATATAGATTATACAGACCCATCTGCGTAAGAGGTCTATAGTTAACCCTCCTTGATGTCGTTTGAGTACTCGTTTCACCTAAACAGCAGCTAACGGCTAAGTGATCGGAAAAATGTGTATCAAAAATTTCTAAGTTGAGACAAAGATGTGGACAATTTGTGAAAATATTATCCAGACAGTTTTTCCCTCTGGTTTCATTTAATACTAGTGGCTGCAGCCCATAGCAGCTAAATAGGTTGACAACTTGCTGAGCTTGAGATTGACTAGTGTTAAATTTAACGTTAAAGTCACCAGTAATAACAGTTTTTACTTTAGCTTCACACAGCTTATCAAGTAATTGTGACATTTTCTTCATAAATCTTTCAAAATCTGCATCTGGAGATCGATACACTGTGACCAATTGCATAGAACTGGTCTTAATACCCGCAATTTCAAACATACATTCTTCCGACAAATTTAAAATGTTTCCACAAAGAGGTTTGGCTTTTATATTGTGCTTCACATATATTGCTACACCGCCTCTGATTTTGGCTTGCCTACAGAAGCTAGAGGCAACTGTATAACCGCTAATAAAGAGACACTCCAACATTTCTCTAGTCAACCAGTGTTCATTAAAACATAGTGCTGAATAATCACGCTCATGACATATAATTTCTATTACGTTACATTTATTGAAAATGCCTTGAATGTTTAAATGTAACAACTTGAAATTATAATTCACTACACTGCTGAAGTCACCGGCGTTTATATCGTCGACCTGTCTACATGTAGATAATATTTGGTGAGTTATATTGTCGTGGGCTGAGGACTGCGATTCTCTAAAAAAGATGGATGGTCATCCTCACAAACCGGAATAACCAATTCTGAACCTCTCCCGTCACAAGAAACTGTAGGAACAATAGTCTTTATTACAATATTTCTAACGCTACTTAGTAGTCTTGGGATAAATTTAAAACTAAAGAAATGGCAGAACGATCTGATATTGCTTAAGATTTTTAGAATGCTGATAGAGTAGTTTTTGTTCAGTAGTGAATATCTCCCCAAGCTGTCCTTTATCTGACTTGATATTGCAGTATCTTCTAACGTATTGTATAATGGTAAAATTTGTAGGTTCGTTGTTTTTGAAATGGAGAAGAGACTGGCCAAGCCTCTTTCTAAGCTGTAACTGTTTTGAATGTTCCTAGTATTAAAAATCACTAGAATAAAGTCATTTTCAGTATAAGATAATGACTTGGCTCTTACAGTCCTGCAAAGTTCAACAAAGTCTATATTTGGGTGTACCATACCTTCAACTTTAAAAGTTTGTGGTGATAACATTCTTCTTAATATTATAGAAACGTTTCGAGCATCTTCATCCCCTATTACTAAGACTTTTTTCTCTGCTCCCGAATTTGCTTGCAAATCCGCGTCGTTGGATAATCGCTGAATTGTAGGTGCTCTTCTCATCTGTGTTGGAACACTTCTGACAAAATCTGGCATATCTGGTACTCCAGCACTTTCTGACTGTTTTGCTGACCCCTTTTCTTCAATTAGTTTATTTTTCACTCCATTCCGGTTTACTCGCTGGGGACATACATGTCTGTTTGTTTTCTGCGTTGATTCACACTGAGAGTGTATGTCTTTTCCTACATTGTCCCAAACTTCATTATGGGTTTGAGTTACATTTGTGAGTGAGCCACTCTCCGTTTGTGTGAAATTCTCTGTTACTGCACATTTGTGTGAAATCTTCTCTATAACTCCTTTAAGGTTATCAATAAGTAAATCCTTGCTTTTTAGCTCTCTCGTCAGGTTTTCATTCTTTTTCTTCAAAACCTCTACTAAATCTACCAATTCTTCATTTTGTGATTCTTTTTGCGCCAGCTTGTCACGTAACTCCAGAATAATGTTTTTGTGGGTATTAGAGTTATCTTCAGCATGTTGATCTACCTGAATATGAATGTAACCATTGTTGTGACTTTTATTAACTTTCTCAGTAATAGTCTTCTTAGTCTTAGCTTGCTGTCGTGTATTCATGGTTTGATTTTTGGTTGAATTTTAGGGAACAATTTTTGGTAGCGGCAACGTCGATTTATAGCTGATACACTCTGCGTTTACATTTGTTACGATTTGAGGTTGGTTTTATAGAAATACCTAAGATAGTCTCACCGCTTCTTTCACAGATGTACGTTACTCAACTGCAGCAACCGTTCAGATACACATTACAATTTAATTACTTCAAATGACTGTATTTTTCCACCCATGCGGTCAGTGGATTAAACTATCACACTGGCGTTGTTGCCGGCACATAAATATGTTATGCTAATACCGCAAATGTATTTTGCTCCTACGGCCCATCACCAAGCATCTCAATTCATTTTAGCTCTACTAATATTCAATTTCATTTTTAACCACATGTCACACCCTGTAAAATGTTTTCAAATCGCTATCGTACATAACCAAAATAACCGTCAACCTTATACCTGATGAAATTTTCAAACTTCCAGGAAAGACATACATACATGAAAAAATTTATCAATTTTTAACAAAATACCAGTTATCCGAAAATAAGATGCACAAACCCTCCTGTATAACAGTATCATGCCCACTTGCGAAATAATACAACAGTTCCTAAGCCTAGCCCTTCCCCAATTCAAAGTTTACAGATTACTCATATCGTCATATCCCAAATGATGGAATGCGGACGGCCACGTGTGCTGTTGCTTGGCCTTTGAGGGACAAGCCGACAGATTTTTTGTTGCCGGCGCGGGTGTCCACAAAGGTTATCGGACAAGGGGATCCCGTCGGGTGGTTCTTTGAGCATCCTTGGCAACGTTGCTGTCGCGGCCATGGCTCTTTTCTGTATTTCCAGCAGAAACTAGGAGGAGCTTCTAAATAAATAATAGTTTTGTACAGATGCTGCCCTCTCGCGGATTTAGCTTACTAGACAACGTGATGAACCACGTTAATGACCCGAAGCGCGGTATAGGATTAAAGGCCCGGTCAAACAGGGGGCGTTCTAGAACACGGCGTTCCGCTGTAAAGCGGCGTTAGAGAACGCCGGACCGCCTGGTTCTGTTTGACCGGGTCTTAAGTAAGCAGCAGGTAACGTCAGCCCTCAAAAAGTGGGTGAAGTGGATACCATAGATGAACAGTGGAGGCAATTCTACCATGGCATGGCATGGCCACGGAACCAAGGCCATGAGCAATCAGAAACTTCGTGTTCTGACGAAGCACTGCAGGCTCAGGCGGCAAATATCACTATTAGAAATTGAAGAATTCTCCCTATGTGTGTGCTGCGGAAAGGCCGATGAAACGGCCTACCACTTCCTACTAGGCGGCCTGAGATATAAGTCTTTGGATCCGATAGAGTCCAGCTAGAGGAATTACCCCCCCAAGCTGGGCCGACATAATGGACTTCGTTAAAAGGTCGGGAAGGTTTAGCAGGGTGGGGCAGGCAGGCAGTGGTGGCTGAAAGGTGGTATTTGGGGTAGTGAAATGAGCCTACTGGAACCTACTGGCCAGGTGCGCGGCCGCCTCATAGCTACTACTAGTTTTACTTCTCTATTTACCTATTCCATGGTTCATGCTAGAGTATTTTGCATCATAGTCGTCGCGTGTTCGATTTTCAAGACGCGCCGCTCAATGACAATTATATTTCAAATGCACATGCACCCAGCCTAAAAACTTATTCGTAATAGAGCATGTTTTACTCAGTATTTGGTTCAATTAAAGCCTTTGACGTACACTACAGTCCAAAAGTTTGGAAGCAGTCACATTTCCCTATTTGACGACAAGTCTTAACGGAAGACAGCTTACTATAGAACAGCGAAGTGCTATCTGTACTCTTAGTGGGGAAGGATTCAGTGAGCGGCAAATTACGAAAAAGCTCGTCATTTCGTGTAAAGGTGTAACATTATAGCCTTGTAAGGACAGGCCAAAGGTCGTGAGAACCGAAAACCACAACAAAGTCAAGAGGACGATTTCATTATACTGTTGGTTAAAAGAAATCGACATCTAACTGCTCCACAAATCACTGCTGCGCTAAATGAGACACGACAAACGCCAATATCAACTACCACCGTTGAAAGACGATAATTATTGTCTGCAGGACTAAGAGGATGTGTAGCGGCTAAAAAACTCAAATTAACGGCCAAACATAAGAAGGATTGAGTAAAATGGGCCAGCAAACACCGAAACTGGACCATAGAGCAGTGACATAGGGTCCTTTGGACAGATGAATCTAAATTTCAGATATTCGGATCCAATAGACGAGTATTCGTGCGTCGCTCAAAGGACGAGAGGCCTTTGGAAGCGTGCACTGTGCCAACTGTGAAGCACGGTGGTGGTAGCGTAATGGTTTGGGGACGTTTTGGTGGCAGTAAACCTGATAGTCTGGTAAAAATAGATGGAAAAATGAACAAGGAAGGCTATTTGAAGATTCTTCTTCTTGACACCAACTTCACTTTTCAACGGGATAACGACTCAGAAAACACCAAGAAATTGTGCCAAGAACTTTTAATAAGAAAAGAACGAGAAGAAGTAATAAAAATCATGAAATGGCGAGCTCAATCACCAGATTTGTCTCCGATCGAGCTGGTGTGGGACGAGCTCGACAGGAGGGTGAAAAATCGTTCTCTGGGTATATCTCTGGGTATACCTTCAAAAAGAATGAGAAAATTTTGAGCACAGAATATTTCGATAAATTAGTAAGAAGGATGCCAAAACTTTGATTGGAAGTGGTTAAAAAGAAAGGTGGTCATTTTGATGAAAGCAAAATACAATTCAGGCTTTTGTGACTGTCCAAACCAATGACAAAACTGTTGAAGGGCATATTAATTTATGATTTAACAAGTATTTTATTGAAATAAACTCTTGTGTTAGATACGTTGTTATCTTTTTTTAATAAAATTCCTTACTGCTTCCAAACTTTTGGACGGTAGTATACTTTGCTGTATGATATTAGTCCACTGACACATCAGTTCAAGAAATTGTACCAAATCTTGTTTAAGAAATAGCTTAGTGTAAAGCCGTCTCAAAAGAATTCTCCTTATAGTGGACCGCATACATCGTAAGCATAGCACGTCGGTGGTAGTCCGGGAATGGGGTGAGAGATCCATCCGGGAACAGGGAGACAGCGTTGCGGCCCGCCCTTTCCCTGTAAGACGGAATCGCTGCTGATTACTCCGCTTCGACGTCGTTTGTTATCCACGGCCAACTGACACCAGGTTCGACAGTTCATTGTTCCTGTAACATATTGGACAGCGATGCCAAATCCTGGCTGACTTCATTCTCTGTCTATTTGGTACTTGAGTCGCCTGGTTGGCAAAACCAGAAAAAGCGTTATCTCCTAAACTATTTTAAATTTTCATTGATTTATTTGTTTGTTACGTAACAGATAGTTACACAAAACCTATATAAACATACCAACACTCGGAGCTCGTAGGTTAAGTACGATTAAACAAAAATCATCTCAATGTAACAACGTTTATAGCACCCTTCTCACAAAAAGTTAATCTCCCAAAACTAGTTTGTTATACGTGGTTATACATTAAACAACACTTATTACGGACTGCTCGCTGTCTAGGATTAATGTTTATATTAACAGTAAAACCTGTTTACTTGTACTGGTATCTGACTACCCACATAACAAAGGTATATGCAATGTGCATACATTAGATATCGAATAAATGGATATGTATATCCACAAACGGAACAAAAATGTCCAATGGATGTCAAATAGACATCAAAAAATATACATTTTATATATAGTATATTTAACATAGACCAGGTTTGAACATATACCATGTATATACTTACATACCGAAGTATATACAATGTACATACAATAGATATGTATATCCACAAATGAAGCATGAACGTCTAATGGATGTAAAATAGACAAAATTTACATTTCATGTACGTTTGTCGCGAATTTACATGTCCATGGTATGTCCATTAAATGTACGTTCATGTACTTTTAATGCACATGCATAGTGTATGAAAGTTCAATGTAGAAGCAGAAAAATTAACAAACCTTATACTTTCATTATGTAGTGTTATTAATTCAATTTCTAGTTACAGTAGTAATACCTGGCAAACTCGATTACTGTGATTGTCATCTCTTTTCTGTTAAATGGCATGTCTAAAACCACAAAGAAATCAAGGTTATGAAATTTTGTAGGTGGTTTGTTCCGCTTTGGACTTACCGTCAAACGCTGGATGCGAGTGTTATCAGCAGCCAGAAGATAAGTAACATTGCACAATATTTCACTCAATCAGGTAATCAAGCACAACCAGCACCAATACGCACACGATAACTACGACAGGAATGGCAAGAAATCAGCAATGGCGGCACTAGTTGTCCTTCGCGCAGGCGTAAACTACTAGATGTTTATATGATACATAGACCAACATCTTATGTATATTCACATGTGAATATACCTAAGTGAATATACACAGTATATTACACTAGTGTATATCATTTTTCGTATGTACATTTAACGTCCTATGAATATTCAAAAATATACATGTTCAAACTGGAATATCTAATATGCATTCTGTGGATGTCCATATAGTGTTATGTGGGTAGGTATATGGAATGTCATTTTCTTAAAATAGAGGACTGACTAACTGATCTTCGATTCAGGTAGAAAATTATCATGATTAATCTCGAGACGTGCGCTAGTAATCGGTGCTTTAGGAAATTGAAAGTTTATGTACCTTTGTGTTAGTACCTAACATATATAAAGTGGTTGCTGTTGTTGTAAACGTTGACTTTTGCCAAATATTCCTACGGTGAAAGTAATATTGTTATGAGTAATACTCAGTCACATTCCAGATTATTAGATATAATATATAACACCTTGTTTAGAAAATCTCTAATTATGAATTTCTTAGAAAACAAAGTATCACAATTTCACCAGAAATTAAGACAAAAAGTCAGTTGTTCGAATTAGTGAAAAGCTACAACTTTGTAGTCCTGGATATGAAGTTTTAGGTCTTCCACCTTCTTTTGCATTTTTAATCCGATTGAATTAGTATGGAGTGATCAGTAAAATTTGGAGATGGCTTTAAGATGCATTGTACACTGCATCAAAACTGAGCCTAAATACAATGAAAAACTTCACCAAGCCGATGAACAATACATTATTTTTGACCCAAAGAACGAGATTATTAATATAATGGAAAGTAATTTATTATCTCTAAAACGACTAATTTCATGAGATCGATGAACTCTATTCATTAATACAACGAACTGTAACATTAACTTGAGGAATACAGTTTCATTACTGTGATGAACAAAGTAATTGTTTCAATGAACATATTTCGTTAATTTAATCTAACAAACCCTTATATTATTGTACTGTTTTCATATTACTGAAAAAATATTGATCTTCAATTATATTCGTTAATAAGTTGTTAAATTAATAATCAGCGACATTGGTACAATGAAATTCAAATTTAGAAATGATTAAAAAAGGAAAATAGTAAATGGACCAGTGAACGATACATTTTATTCCACTGCATTCAAAATAAAACAGTAAAAACAACAATACACATTTAAAAGTAGGAATCTACTTTACAAAATTTAAAATAGTCTTTCGGAAGTCCATATACCCACACCTTTTAAAACATCCACCCTATCTACAAACTTCAAAGCAAATTAGTCTTATTGGAAAAAGCATTTATTGTTCCATCAAACTTATCTTACCTATGACATGTCTAATTCGTAGTGATAACACTAGAGCAACTGGAAAATTCTCTAAATATTAAATGCAAAGATGTGACTTATCTTATAAATTCTAGCCAAATGATGTCTAAATAAGCCAGCGAAAACCGTATGGCGAAATCTTGTTGCTGACCTGAAATATCCACGGAAAAATTAGTTATCATATCATTCAAAAAAGACGCTACTGTATTGATACTTATTGTTATTTATTAATCTTTCTCCAAGGTTTAACTATAAAATTCCATAACTCACTAACTTTTAATAATAAAAGTATATTTAGTTCAAAAAATAATATAAAATAAGTTGGGAATTAATAAGATGCATTTGTTTTTCGGGGTTATTTTATGCCTGTTTCTTGAACTCTCTCTTTTCTCTTCATCTCCCTTCCTTTCCTTTGTTCTCCCATATTTCTCTAACTTCGTCTGGTTTCTGGATCATCAGACCAACAGAAAGACAAATTGACTGCCTAACTAGGTGATACAGACAAAGGCCATTTGGGCCGCCTCGACAGCTAACCTATGACGGTCAACATTGACTTGACATGAAGATTGGAAAATGTGCTTGACAGGTTGTTCGTCTCAGTTTCCAAACCCATAGCAGTTATTACACCGCTAGGTGAGGAGAGTATTGTGATCGCGAAAATTTTCGATTTTGAGGTGATACGGTTTTTGGGCATTTTCGTTTCGTTTTTAGGGTTCCTGATCATATATATATATACTACCATTTAAGGCACTCATACGGTATAGATGAGACACCGGTGCTGCCGTATGCTCCAGGGGACATTGAGTCCGTTGTGGAGAACGAGAGGTGCGGAATTTACTGGAACTACTCATTCTCCACGCTCGAGCTTATACATGCAAATAAGCCAGACATAGTCCTCCTCGACTACCAACAAAAGACGATGTTCGTTATCGAGTTCTCGGCGCCTGCCGAGGGGAACATCGTCTCTAAGGAGGAGGAAAAGCGGACCAAGTATCAGGAGCTCCTCGGACAACTTCGCAGGCTCTGGCCGGACTACACTGTGAGTCTGCTAGTAATGGTCATTGGATCCCTAGGTGGTATGAGGGATACGCTGCTCTCTGCACTGCGCAAAATGCCGGTGTGCCGTGCGGCGGCGCACATCTTAGCCGCCAGAATGCAGAAGGCAGTCATCCATGGGTCCCTTCGTCTGCTTAGGACGCACGATTCGCGGACCCAGTGATTGCTCACCTCACGGTGTGAGGAGTAGTCGCTGGGAAATGGAACAGCAGCCCGGTGTGTCGGAGCCCGGGTTGCACCCTTTTTGTTTTTGTTTTGTCCTATATATAAAGCGGGGGTCCTACAGCTGCTGCCGCTTCCCGCATCTCACTCGCCATAATCTTCTATCATGCCAGTCATTTTCTCTCAGGTTTCTTCTTGTCATAGCTTCTTCTATTCCTTTTTTCCAAGTATGTGCTGGTCTTCCTCTTTTCCTTCTGTTAGGGGGGTGATACTCTAATGCTAGATATGGTAACCTTTCGTGTCCCATCCGCATGACGTGTCCATACCAGATCAGCTGTCGTTGTTCTATCCGTTCTACTATCGTGTCTTCTATTTGCGATCGTTGTTTGATTACTTCATTTGGTATATGTTCCAGTCTTGAGATTCGACACGATCTCCTAAAAAAGTCCATTTCAACAGTTTGTAGTTTCTGTTTTTCTTTTTGTGTTAATTTCCACGTTTCCGCACCATATGTTGTTATCGGCTCTACTATACAATTATAGAGTAGTTTCTTTGTTTCAAATCTGAGTTTTGTGGACCACAATAAACTATTTAATTGTTGTATGACTGTTTTTCCTTGCCGTATTCTGTATTCAATGTCCTGGTTATCTTTACCGTCTTGTGTAATGAGACTCCCTAAATATTTATATTTTTCAGTGCTTTTTATTAACTGGTCTTGAATATTTAAGTCTGTACCTGATGTTCCTATGCACAGATATTCAGTTTTATTCATATTCACTTGATCATTTCGTACTTTTTTTTGAGTGGTGGTGAATTTGTGCTGGTTGGGGGGTAGTAAAACTGAAAAACTTGTTGTACTCATAGTGGGCTGTTCATTGACCTGTGAATGAAAAACCGAGCCACATAATACACTTTTTTAGGTTCATCCGAACATTGCCTTGCTTATCATATACATAGAAACGAAGGGACAGAGTTTGGATATATACGAGTATTGCTTCAGATCGTTCTATATTGCGTAACGTGAAAATTATTGAATTGATTTTGATGAAATTTTGACACAAAATTTACTACCGCGACGAGAATGGAAAACGCGTCTGTCTTTGAAAAATCGTGTCAGTGGCGGCGCAGCAATAATAAAAAACAAAAAATATAGAAACAGCTCAAACTACGCTTTTAGACGGTTTGAAGTCTCCTGATGCTTTCGCATCGTCCATTTGAAGCATGCAGAATAAAATCTGTGGCGTTTTAGATCCTAAGGAGAGAGAAGCAAGAAACTATATTCGCGAGAGTTTTTGTGTTGGATGTTTTTTTTTGTGGGCGAGTGGGCAATGATTTGATTGCAAGGGGATTTAAGACTATAGCTTCAGGCATTGAGAAAATGATATCACCGTTATGTGTGGGAAGTACTGAGTCAATCTCAACCCAGCTCCATTTTTTTCCATAGTCTTGATATGTGCATCAGATCGAAAAGACCTGTGAATCAATTACAATTCATGACCGCATCCGCAGCAATCGGGATTTCTCCGGAATTATTGAGATTTACCCGGAAAAATTCTAATAACGGAGCCGAGAGGGTGCGCCGCGCCGCGCCGCCGGCCGAATCGAACACAAGCGGTCGCAAGCGTCGTCGGGTGTGATCTACATAATAATGACATTCCGTCGGCTCCCCGGAGACGACACGAGTCCCGGATTAACTCCGGGAGAGGCCGGGACTTATTAATTTAATGCGACGCACGTCCGCCGACTGTCATTGGCCGGTCACAGTCGACGCCGAAGACGTTGCGACGCGACGCTTTATTATCCCGGCTATCTTTATATCGCACCACTTAATGAAATTGGGAATTATCCTTATACCAGTGTTGCCGACATATCCCGGAAATCGACGATATTCCTTTTCAGTCCAAGAGCCAGTGCGGGCCAGACTTGTAGAGTTTTATAAAAGCTGGCTTTTGTCGATGGGCTAGTAACCAGAAAAGGATCAACCTTGCGAGACCCAGTGTCCAATTTTGGGCACATTTACGGGGTACCTCGGTTATTTTTGAAGATAGAGGGTTGCGGTTCTCGCGACAGTTTGCTACTTTTTTGTGAAAATAAAGATGCCGTAATCAATATTATCATGGCCGTCTTGGTTTTTGAGATAGGTACAGGGTAAAATCGAAAACCACTTCCCTCGTATCTTGGCGGTTGTCTTTTATCTTATTGAGAAGATTAGAAAACAGTCTTATAAAATTTTTTTGTAGAATCCAGTGGTGTAGTTTGATTTTTCCTTGCTCTAACCGTTTTTCAGTTATGAAGTAGTATTTTTTTAAATGGAACACTCGGAAATAATTCAAGCTTTTCAAAAATATATATTAGTATTAAGTTATTTTGAAAATTGCCCTCAAAATTTGATTTTTTCATTTTTTACTTTATTTGTAGCAGTAAGCCATGGTTAATCAATTATAAATAATCAATTAAAAAGCATCTAAGTAGATATTACTCTACAAGATACTTCCTACTAAAATTCCAAAAGACAGAATCAAAATACCTTTTTTTTTAAATAATAATGACTCATATAATGATGATTGTGTTATTATATCTGTAAAAAATTTGCGAGACTGTCAGTTTTTATTTATTTTTTTAATAAATATAGCTTTGTTCTTTCTATGTTTTTATTTCAATTATTGCCAATTTTCTATAATAAGGGCAGCTTAGATACTCAGAGAGACAGCAACCGTTTCCAAATATATTTGCTCATCTAAAAATAAATATAGTTAGTTACGGATCCTTCATTCAACCACGTTCTAAAACTTATTTCAGGGAGAATAGGCAGCAAAGGGAAACAAACGTATTAGGTTACATAGAAGCCACGCCTTCATCATCTTGTAAGCACATAGAAGAAGCTGTAGTATCAACTGCAGAAATAATTCTAAAAAAACACAATTACCATCCATACAAGTTTAAGATACTTTAACATTTGCACAGGATCCAAGTTTGGGAATATTCAATCGCCATTACACGAAGGAGACCAATAATTTAAATGCCATTAAAAGAATAAGAGATTGTGCCATATTTGCATTTGAGAAAATAGTCTCCAACTTGAACAAACATCTTCAAAAGCTCCTGGATGTTTTTAGTTTTTATTTTGATTCAAATTCAAATTTAATAATATGTTGATATTCTTCAGGTAGAAGTAATGTAATAATGGACTAAGTAATATTTATTGAACATCATCGCAAATAGTAGTTAATATCGTATAAAATAGAATTAAATAATTGAGTTTAAAGGTATTGAGTATCTTGTATATTAATAATTGTTTACTTGGATATTGTTTTTAATAGATTAATTATGGCCTACTGCTACAAATAAAGTAAAAAATGAAAAATCAGATTTTGAGCGTAATTTTCAAAATAACTCAATACTAATATATATTTTTAAAAAGCTTGAATTATTTCCAATTGACTTCAAAAATAATATACAGAGTGCTCCATTTAAAAAAAATATATGTTAGCTTCATAACTGAAAAATGGTTAGAGTAAGAAAAAATCAAACTACGCCACAGGATTCTATAGAAAAGATTCTATAAGACTCTTTTTAAACTTTTGAATAAGCTAAAAGACAACCGAGTTACGAGGGTGGTCCCAAAATCGATAGTTTTCGATTTCACCCTGTATCTCAAAGACCAAGAGGGCCATGATAATTTTATTGACGGCATCTTTAGTTTCACAAAAAGGTAGCACACTGTCGCGAAAACAGCAACTCTCTGTCTTCAAAAATAATCGAGATACCCCGTAAAAGTGCCCAAAATGGGACACCCTGTACAGGAAACCAACGCACACCGATCGCTATTTGCAAAACAGCTCGAACCACCATCCCTGCCAGAAGTGTGGAATCATTAAAACACTGACAGAACGGGCAAGAAGAGTGTGTGAACCAGCCGAACTAGATGCCGAGCTCGAACATCTGAAGAATGCGTTTAGGGCAAATGGCTACTCAGAAAAGCAAATAACAAGATCTATGTGAGCTGGTAGAGTAGAAGAGCAACCACAACCACTACCAGTAGCCAAAGCTTTCCTATCGTATGTTCCCCGAGCCACAGACAGAATTGGGAAGTTACGGCAGAAGGAGAATATTAGGACGATATACAAACCAGCTGGGAAAATACAGCATTTAAGAACGGAAAAGGACAAAAGGCATCGATAGACAGCATCAAGGATTTATCGGATACTTGTGGAAGTGTCTAGTAGTAGTAGTAGTAGTAGTGATGGGGAGGCGAAGCCAGGCAAGTAGGCCACCTTTGGCCCTTTTTGCCAACCCCACTGAACCAATCACTGAAAACACTAAAATTCTACACCTTAGAAAGCTCCTTGTCGAACCTACCAGACCTCCTGACGAAAGTCAGTATGTCCGACCATTTCGCTGAATATAGTGGCTCCTCCCCAAACTCCGTCGTGCCGAATATCTGAACCCTAAGTTTGCGATAAACTGCACATCTGCCCAGGAAGTGGAACGCTGTCTCGTCCTCCTCCCAGCATCTGGAAGTGTCTATATTAAACAACAAAGAGATCCGGTACAAACTAGAATTTCGGAACACAAATCAAATTGCCGACTAGGTCAGACAGAAGAATCTGTAGTAGCTAAGCGTGCACTTCGAGAAAGCGGTAACAACAGCATAAATTTTGATGATATACAGGTTCTGGCTACGACCTCCTCTTTTACGCCAGATTGTACAGGCAGTCTGTTGAGATTTATAAACATAAGAACAATTTCCACAACAAAGAGGAAGCATATAAGCCCAACAGAATATGGACACTCGTCTTAAGTTTCACGCGGTAGGTCAGTCCGAGTCCATATCATGAGTTCATATCTTCGTGGAAGAAGGTCTTTGTGGAATATGGTGGATATAGGTCGGAATGCTACGATTCTACATCTGGTGCTCCACACGGGTCAAATCTAGGCCCATTGTTGTTTTTGATTTTCGTTAATGATTTATCACTTTACTGAGTAATTTAGACATAATAGTGTCGTGATGTTTACGGAATCATCTAACTATGAACATTTCTAAAGGTAAAGTCGTATCTTACACAAGAAAGGCAACAGTTTAATATATTATGTAACATTAGTGGACAGGTTATAGAGAGACGTTCCCGTTTAAAAGACCTCGGATTACCTTCTGATTGCAAAGTAATCTTTAATGAGGGCTAATACCTCAACTAGCATTGAATCACACTATTTGTATGAGTGTTTCCTTTGCGTTACCCAAAGTGAGTTGAAGGCAGTGGCGGCTCGTGCCAACTTAGAGAGGTAGTGCCAGAATGACAGCCAACATTTCAAACCGATATAAAATTGAAAAAAGTTCTTATAACTAGCCGATAAGCCGAATTTAACTAATTCTTTATGTTCGACTTACCAAGCATCGATAAACCGAAAACATTATTCATTATGCACCTTAGATTTTTCATGGGTTTTCATTTTCTCCCATGTATGAATAAGATTATCCGTGCCTTTTTTCGCCCATCGCCTCCAAATAGAACACACACAACACAAAACAGTTTGTTTACTTCTTCGCAGTCACTTATCCAATTGTTTTCATCATAAATAGTTTCATTAAATTTACGACAACGCGATTTCTGTCCTCTACCAATAAGTTTTTCAATTTTTGTTCCAGCGGAAGATTACTAAATGAGTTTATTAATGCGCCAATTTTATTCATTTTCTCTCCAATGGTATATTTTAATTAACGCTGTGCTTAAACTGCCGTTCAACGGCAGCCTACTAAAATGCCGTTAACAGGTGTGACGTCATTGAATTGACGTATTTGACAGCTTTGTACTCGTAATGATTCTCCAGATAACTGACACTGGGATGATAGATTTGCATTATCTAATACAAAGGCTTTACTCGTATTGCTTTGGCCTGGAGGAAGCACCTGGTCAAATACTCCTGATTGTTCAATAGAAACTTTTTTTTTTTTTTTTTTTTTTTTTTTTTTTTATGGCATTGGGTAATGACCCATTCAGCCAAACCAAAACGAAAGTGAGAAATTAGAGGGTTACTTTTAATTATTCCTATATCTAACCTAGCGACAACCTCTGACCATTATGTAACAGACATGTACAGTGGACACTCGCTTCACGCCCAGGGGTCTATCAGGGCGACTTTTGTTCGACACACAAAGAGGACCACGGTAGGGTAGGGATGAATGTTGGTAAGGGGAGTGGATTAAAACAGAGGAACGACAGTTAACCTAATCTATGAATAAATACAAGATAACCCGTCTTACAGTCTCCTTTTTGTTTGATTAATGAATAACAAAAATTCTTGTAAGAATTCTGAATTTGTGGACAATAAGTATGCTAGTGTTACGCTATTTGCTGGTAGGCCATTGAATCTACTTAGTATTGTACGCAAGAATGAACTAGCGGTATTATTAAATCGACAAGAAAACAGCATATGGTTGAGGTCGTCGTAGGATTCCCCATCGCATTCACAGAATGGGTCCGCCACAAGGTTCATCTTATATAGCAGGGCATTAGACTTTGCTACCCCAAAGCAGCATCTCAATAAAAATATATGTGTAGAACGGGTAGCGGTTATTTTCTTGAAAATTGGCATGATAGGCAAAGTTGGGTGTACAGATGTGTAGTGGCAGGGGTGGCGGGATACGAAATCCCTATATTCAGCTATCCATTTTTTTTTACACTTTTCTTTAATAATAGGTATGAAGTCTTGCCTGTATACATTATCGAGTACACTAGCAGAGTGTATTGCTTCTTTAGCCATTTGGTCCACCACGACATTGCCAGCAATGCCTACATGTCCTTTTACCCACAGGAAAGTAACGGACGTTCTTCTCTGGTGGATAGAATGCAGTAGTTGGCATATTTGGGCAACTAAGTCATGTTTATATATATTTGGGATATTCAGCGACTGTAATACAGACCGTGAATCTGTGATAATGACACATTTATGGCAGGTTCTCACAAGTTCTCTGTTAATGTACTCTAGTGCCTTTACTACAGCAGTTGCCTCGGCGTTGAAGATTGACATGTGTCGGTGGCATTTATACAGTTCTTTGTATTGCAGGGAGGGAATCCAGAGAGCGCAGCCGACACCATCCCTACTCTTGGAAGCATCAGTGTATATATGGCAAGCTAAATTATGTTGCTCTAGCGTGTTTCTAATTATATTGTTGTTTAGTAGTGGATTTTCTGTATACTCAGGGTATATTATGTGAGGATTTTCTAGGAGTACAGAATATTCAGACCGAAAGAAAGGAAGTTGTTTATGTTTATTCAGCTGGCTGCTGCAGTCTGCTAAGTTTTCGAAAGCTTCTGCAAGTGGCGGAGAATTTTTGCGTGCCCAATAGCTGTTCGTTAGATTGGATGTCGTCAAATTTACGAGTTTATTGAGTAGTGGTGTATCATCGGTACCAATGTATTTGAGCACAGCCTTTTGCGCTAGAAGCTGTCTTCTAATGTGCATTGGTGGTTCACCGCATTCCGCTAACAGAGTTATTGTTGGTGTAGGCTTCAACGCCCCTGTCACTAATCTAAGTGCCTTGTACTGAATTCTATCTATCTTCTGTAGCCTGGTATTAGTTGCAGAGCCGTAGAAGATGGAGCCGAAGTCCAATATTGATCTTGTGAATGCCTTATAGAAAGTCAAGGCAACTGATGGATCAGCTCCCCAAAATTTCCTGGTTGTGCATTTTAGAATATTTAGACTTTTTTCGGCTTTGCTTAGCGTATTATTAATTTGTGTCTCCCAGGATAATTTCTGGTCTAGTACTAAACCCAAATATTTGTGTTCCGTTTTGCAAATCACAGGAGTATTTCCTATATTGATGTGGTCTCGAACATTAAGACGGTGTCGTGTGTACGTTACAATGGCTGACTTGTTAAATGAGACTTCAAGGCCATTGGCAGCGAGGTAGTTGTTCACTTCAAGGCCGGAGTTACTTATTTCGTTTAAACAGTCTGCTAACTTTTTTCCGGTACCGTAAAGGCATATGTCATCAGCATACTGTAATATGTTTACTGGCACATTTCTTGCATGGAGATCAAACGTGTAGATGTTGAAAAGGAGGGGACTGAGCACCGACCCCTGGGGGAGACCTGTGCTCGTTATCCTTGGCCCTACTAATTCTTCATTTGTTGAGATAAAAATGACACGATCATAAAAAAGGTTGACTAAATTCGATGCAAATCGTCTAGGTATTCCAACGCTAGCCATTTTTTCAAGTAGAATTTGCAGGTTGACGTTATCATAAGCAGAGTGAATATCTAGATATAGAGCTGTAAGGTATTCGTTTCGTGAGAAAGTGATTTGTATGTCATTAACTAGATGCGCTAGGCAGTCTGTCACTCCTTTTCCTCGCCTAAACCCGAGCTGACATGTGGGTATTAATTCCATGGTTTCTAACCACCATTCTAGCTTATTTTTAACAATCCTTTCAAAGGTCTTCAGGATGCAAGACATTAAAGATATTGGCCTGAACGAACTGGGATCGGATCGTTTATTAATTGGTATAACAATAATGTTCTTAATATTGCGACAGTCATCCCCATCTATAAGAATCTTGTTGAAGGCTTTACAGAGTAACTTTTTAGCATTATTTGGAAGGTGTTCAATCATGGAGTACGTTATACCATCGTGCCCGGGCGCTGAATCGTTTCTTTTTATGCTAACTTCAAGCTCATTTGTGGTAATTTCATCCAAAAGAAAGTGACTTTGGTATGCACTCTGTTCGGGAATGGACAAGGGAGCCGAATCGGGTGCTAATTTTTTAATAAATTCTTCAGCGGCATTGGCTGTCATGTAATTAGTATTTTTATGGTTAATACCTCTACCTATAGCATTTACCCTTCTCCAGATAATGGAGGGGTTAGTTTGAGCATTTAGTGAGCTGCAGAAGGATGACCAACTTTTTTTAGCTTTGGTCTTGAAAAGCCTTTTAGATTTAGCTAACAATTGTTGGTATTTTATGAAGTTTTCCATGTTCATGGTTGCTTTGAATTTTTGTAAAGATTTTTTTCGCGCCTGAGCCATCTCAGTACATTCTCTATCCCACCACGGTGGTGTAGGGTGTCTACTGGCTGTAGGATTTTTTCTCTTTAATGCAGTATCAGCTGCTACAGACATAGCATCAATAAGGCATGAAAGGAGGGAATTGGCATCACTGCTGTGATCAACAGAGTTGATGTAGGATTCTACTAGCGCCGTATACAGATTCCATTTGGATTCAGGGGTAGTTCTCCATTTGTAGGTTGTGTTTGCTCGAGAGTGTGCACGAGAGTCTCCCATAGTAAAGACAATCGGATAGTGATCAGATCCATATGTATCGTCTAGGACGGCCCAAGTCGAGTTGGAAAGTAGATTGCCTGAAATAATCGTAACATCCACGACAGAAATATTTGCGTTAGGTCTTGATACTCTTGTTGGTTGTCCTTCATTCCTAAATATGAGGTCAGGAAATTGCTCCACTGCCTCTACTAAAATTTTTCCAGGAGTATTATTATCTGTGGATCCCCAGGAGTGATGGTGGCCATTGAAGTCACCACCTATGATGCAATGGTTTTCTAACTTACTGAATATTTCGATGTATTCGTTCACCGAAACTGGAACATTTGGTGGTCTATATAGTGATATTAGGGATATAACGCTCGAACCTATCGATATATTTATTGCGCAGACTTCTAGCCTTTGATTACTTATAGTGCTCATATCAATTTCGGTATATGCGATACCTTTTTTGAGAAAGATTGCTACGCCACCCTTGCCATCAGCTCTATCCTTGCGTACAACGTTATAATGCTTTAGATTGATAGAATAGTTGTTCTTATACCATGTTTCAGATATAAGAGCTACGTCAAAATTAGTGTCGTGTACTAGGCTTTTTAATAAATTATGATTGGAGAATGCCGATCTGGCATTCCATTGTATAACTTTAAGTTGGGCGTTGAAGATAATTTTTGAAAATATCGGACAAAAACGTTTCAATAAGGTGCTCAAAATTCATATTTTGCGACAAACCGCTAGATGTTTGGGGGACCATTGTTTCGAAGAATTGTGTAATGTTAGTGTTAAGGTCTCTAATTATTTTATTTTTCATTACTTCGAAAGTCTGATCTGCTGAGGGACTGTTAGAGTCAATAATAGGCCTACCAGCGAAAGTCCATTGATATTCTCTCCTGATTGGAGGGTATTGGGGTTCAGTTTCATGAACTTTCCTTTTTTTACTAAAACTATTTGTGCGCGTGGGGGCAGAATAAACTGAGCTAGTATTAGTATTTGATTTTGGGCTTTGAGACTGTCTATTTGGTAAGGTAGGAAATTCTAAGTCTGAATTGAGTAAGGGAGCGAATTTATTCTTTGAGGTTAAACTGGCATAACTTGGCTGATCGACAACTTTTTCAGCTTCTGCGAAAGACAAGTTGAGATGTGCCATTGCTTCTTTCACGCGCTTCTGTTTCAGGAAAGCAGGACAGTTTTTATCGGTGCTAGTATGATTTGGAGACTGACAGTGGACGCAAAATGGTCTGCAGTTAGAACACATTGTGGTATCGCCTGATTCTACACCGCAATTTTTACATTTTTTTTTGCTTCTACATTGATTCGAGGTATGACCATATCTTAGACAATTGAAGCACATGAGTACTGGTGAATAATAAGTATCTACAGGGAACCTCATTTTATTCACGAAAATATATTGGGGTATCTTCAACCCCAAAAACGATATGATTATCATCTGTCTAGGGACTTTTTTTGATTCCTCTCCATTTTTCACGGTTTTATACATACGTTTAATAGATTGAACAGGGATATCGGATACAATTGACCTTAATAATTCATCCTCTGTATACGTAGTGTCTATGCCTTTGATAATTGCTTTCTTTTCAGTAAGATGTAAAGGAATATAAGCAATCAAGCCATTGTTTTCGAAAACAGGATTGTTTATTAGTCTGTTTGCTACCAATGGAGAATCGACCTCTATCTTAATTCTATTCCGACCAACTATTCTCAACTCTATAATATGTTTTTCATCCTCGCCTATTTCTAACAATTTCTCGCCCAGTCTCATAGGATGGAGACGGCCAACATTGAGGTTTTTATGCTCAGCAAATATAAAGAATGGACCTTTACTGTCTAATTGATATTTATTTTCACGACTAATATTTTTACTTGCCGGAACCTCAGCCTGTGTGTTTGTAATGTTTACATGAATAGGTGGTGAATTAGGAGCCTCATCGTCAGTTAGGTGAACTACATCTATATTTTGTATATTTGCCTGTGGTGATTGTTGCAAAATGTGGGGAGGACCGGGACCACCAGCCCCCAATGGGTTGGTGCTCGACATTTAGACGAGCACCTGTTGCTTATAGTTACTTATAGCTATCTACTCACAGTACGGTGAAAATATACCAAATAGAGAAAAACACAAATAAAAATTCCGAAATAAAAAACGCACGGTAAAGGTCGAATACCACTCTCGGCCGATGTACACTGTTCGAACGCCGGACGAAAACTGTCAATAGAAACTTGATTTTCGCTTTCAGATGAACCCGTGCGACCGCTGCATCTCATCCTAAGGCGGTCATTCTTCATACATTAAGAACAGAGCGGTACAACCGCACATTTATTCCCAGGATGTCCAAGGCTTGGGACGGACTGCTAAGAGATTAATTTATTGGGCCTGCGGGTATTGGCCCATTCGAATCACGCGTTAACAAACTTCCTCTAACATAACGTTTTCACAGCAGCCGCGGTACTCTGATATTTAGGCACTGCCTACGCGGTCTGCTCAGTTATAAAAAAAACTTCATCATTACTTACAATGAAAAGCTGAGTCTGATTCTCCACACTATTGTTTCCATTTACAATTACATTAGGTCCTTGCTCAAACAACAGGTCTGCCCATTGAGCGGCTCAAAACTAATCGGAAAACTTACTCCAGTCAATGCCAATTATATCCAGATTCCCATTATTCAGCAAAAATTGTCACAACTATAACAAACAAGTCAAAAACAATATAACCGATAATGAAATATAGCGATTTTTACAAGGAATCGAATATGCTATTATCAGCATGCTATACATACTATAATATGCTATTAGCAGCATTTCAGTGGGCCACCGTTTGACGGCAGTTTGATCACGGCTAATAAAAAGTCGTCAAATACGTCACTTCAAAGATGCCACAGCTGTAAATGGCATTTTAGTGGGCTACCGTTCGACGGCAGTTTAAGTACAGCGATTACAAAGCCGTCAAATACGTCACTTCAATGACGTCACATCTGTTAACGGCAGTTTAAGTACAGCCTTTCATTAAACACAGAAGAGATATCGATCCGAAAACAGCTCACAACTCACTCAAACTAATAAGATCTAAATTTCAAACCTTTAACGAGAAAAGCTGACATCAGCATCAACAACATAAACAAATCGAAACTGCTAAAACAAAACAAAAATAGTGAACCATGAATGGAAATATGGGTAATGTGCCTGGCACGATCTACTTCGGATTTTCGTATTTAATATCTATCCAAAGGTCCAGCATAGCGTTATCTCTGTTACTGGTAAGCGTTTGTGATAAGACTTATCTCACTCTGTTTGTGCCTTGGAAGAAACGGTATGGTAGGCTGTTGCCATCTCTCCGTTTCGTCGCGTCTGTCGTCAGCTCTCATCATGTGAGTTGCGACGATGCCACGTGTTTCCTGGTGCAAGCATTTAAGCTTAATTCAGATGCACACGACATCCGACGATTCGACGGTATGAAACTGTTCCTATTGGTTGAAATATTTTAATTTGACATCATTTAAAATATTTCAACCAATAGTAACAGCTTCGTATCGTCGTATCGTCGGGTGTCCTGTGCATCTGAATTCGGCTTTATGCGCTGAGCCGCTACTGCCATTTCATATGAAAAAAAGTCGTTGGAAACTAACATAGAATACAAAAAGTTTAAGAGATAGATCATTTTTTGTTGAAAATTAAGGTAGTGTCATGGCACTGCGGCACTACCTCACCAGCCGCCAATGGCTGAAGGGTATCATAATCCTTGTTTAGAACATGATTCAGCACATGTTCCAAACAAAACTGTTTACGAAGCCGCAAACATAAGAGGCCAAGTAAGGACAACATATATTTTGGTGCAAAACTTAAGACGCGGCTGTACTCGCTTTATCGTCAGGCGTACCCGTTTTATGACAAAATTGTATGCAAATGCGAAACGAGTAGCGCACAGCGACACAATTTTTTCCCTGGGATTACAGAGGAGGCGGAACCGTGAGGCGTGGGGCAATTTCCATTTGAAAGGCAGCCCGAAAAGAAAGTAAAACTTAAATTTCCTCCATTACCAGGGTAAGCGGTGTACGGGGCATTTGTATACAGACAATGAATGTGAAAGAGCAGGAAAAAGTGTTGACAATTAAGTCAGACGACAACGGCTCGACAGTGTGCTCGCTGACGGTGGATTTTTTACGGTGAAAATAAAACGAATTGCTTTTAATAATGTACTTTGGACAAAGCCAGGGGAAATGCTTGCCGTGTTGGGAAACTTCTGTTGTGCACTGTTGACGTTGCAAAAGAGAGTAAAGCCAGCCCACCACCGAAGCTGCGCTGTACTGTATTTATACCAGTTCACCCGTTTTTAACGTTCCTTCTATACTGTTTACTTGCATCTTCAATGTATTAGTAATGTTCAGTTTTCAGTCCATTGCAGCCAAACTAAACAACAGAGAAGACATCCTGAAAAATTATGTGGAAACCCATGGGGTGCCTCCGCTTCTACGCTCCGTACTTCAGCCCTGAGCCTCTGTTTCTCTGCGGAGAACTATTGCATTAAATCAACCCCTACTTACTGGCTACCAACACTCAGCCAAATAGCTCCACCACCCATCCGTCGAGAAAATGCCTTTCTGAAAAAATATGAGAAAATAAAAAAAAATCCCTCACTGCCAATTCTCGACGATAGACCTGATTTCTCCTTGCGCAGACTAAGGTCCAGAAAACCACAAACAACAACAGCTTTCCAACTTGAATCTGATGGTTTTAACCAGGCCCGGATTAGCATCAGTTTACGCCCTAGGCCACAGTCCTGAATTACGCCCCTTCCGGGTGGCCTCAAGGTTGTGAAATTTTTGGCTGTAGGACACTAGCACGCCGCGGTCAGATTGGTCCTAATCCCACCGCTCAAAAGCGCGCAAAATATTTCGGATAAGCGCGCGAGACGGTGCTCGTTTACTTTTGTTGTAATCGTAATACCTTTTTTTGAAATAAATTGTGATACGTAATGTCATAGAACATCACAAATTATTTGTGAAGGGTTAAAAGACAAATTATTTTATCTACAATAATCGACTAACAATTTAAAACCTAAAACATGTGTAGAACTTAATTTTTTAGGTAGCAATATAAACACTACTGGTATGTAATGACCATTTCTGGAAGCTTAGATTATAAATAATTGATAAAAATTTTTGTACAGTAATCAAAAGTGTCATCTTCATGTACTTTATTACAGCAAAGGAATTTTGAATTTGTTTTGCAAGAAAATACAACTAGGTTAAGGTGGTAATTATTAATTATAAAAAATAAAAGGTAGGTTGTCATTAAGAACATCCAAGCTTAATTTTCTTCCGGCGCGCAAGTGATCGGTGCCGATTGAGGCACCCTTTTCGAAAACAGGTAAAAATCAAACTGTGCGCGTGCGCGCTTGTGACAGATCACCAAATTTTTGTGCTATATTATCTGTATAACTCGCTTCATTTTATAGTTCCTTTTGAAGTATTTATGCTACTAAAACGTTTTTTAGCTTTATCCGGAAGGATAGTTAATGTCGTTCTAGCACAATGCTAGTCAATGACATTTTAAAATATGTATATAAAATCCCAATATGTACTTGCAATTTGTAGGAACCAGATATTGAGTAAAAAAGATATCGAACATTGCATAGTTTTAAAATTTCTACTTTCTTGCTTTGACCCACGTAAATGATTGTGTCGTGCTGGTGGACTTTTTTCATCTTCAATGCTTGGAAGAGCGAGGACGATGAGCTTTGCTTGAATCATATGTGATCTATGGTTATGTTTGATCTTTTTTAAATAGGAAAATGGCCCTAAACGATACGATTGAGTTGGACACTAACAAACAAATAATACGGTAAGTAGTAATAAAAAAAGAAGACTATTAATGCATATTAAGTAATTATAGACTCATAATATGACTTGATCTTTTTGTTTTGGATTTATTGCTTTTTATAGCTAATTACGTAACGTGTCGGTTAGAAGTAAAAAAAAGATTGTCTTTTTTTTCATGACCTGCGCCCCCGTAAGATTGCGCCCTAGGCCATGGACTAGGTTGGCCTTATGGGTAATCCGGGCCTGGTTATAACCCTGCAGTTAAATGGGCAGAAATTTGAGCAACCCAAACACCAGAAGAACAGTAATCCAATTGTTGGTCAACAACCCACAGGTTCTGAGCCCTTTCGAAAGGTATAGTCGACCCTATATAGAATTCGCACGTCGCATGGAGTATGCGCTGATTCGTTGTAGAATGGATTTCCAGGCCCGATATTAACTTATAGCCGAGTTACTATTTAGATCGATTTTTTTTTGTATTTTGTGTTAGCTGTTTTACTTCTTTAATACTTTTCTCATGTATACCAGACCATAGGTTAAATACATAATGTTCGATCATTTTTATGTCTTATATTTACCCATCAAGAACTTCCTTACGAAGTAGAAAGAAACTAACGACCTGATGTTTCAAGAATTGATTTGATGCAACTCTTGTGACAATGAGGGCAGGGATACGACATCGTACCGTCACGATCAAAATCCAACGACAATGTAAGGCATGTATTAGAGGCATAGGAGAGTACTTTGATCAAAATTTATACTTTTGTTGTTACAAAAATGAAATATAAATTAAAGCCTTGACTGCATTCATCCTCAATGTCATTAATTTTGAAGGTACTTGCGCTTGTTGATATACGTAACGTAACATTGTAAATAGTAATAAGTAGACAATTTTTTAAAAGCACTTGAGCAACTTTATCGCATTTATTTATTTACATCAAGTTGAAACTAACCTCCCTAACTTTTCTAGCATATTTGATAACACTGTCATCTCACAACACTAACTGCCAAAACGGCCAAAAGAGAACTTTAAGGAACATTAAATTAATAAATACAGAAGAGAAAATGTTCATTTTTGTAGATTCTTAAAAATATTAAAAAAACAATGCTATCAAAAAATCAGTGATGTTTAGGGCACAGACCTATTAATGGCAAAGTTTGGCTAACTCTCTGCCAAACACACAAATATCTCACCATACTCTATGAAAAGAAAGTGCGAGGAATACTCAGTCAATCATCTTAACTGCATATTTGCGTACAAATCGTCAAATAACAACGCATTTTGGGTCAAGACCTATCTACAAGCATAAAACATATATTTCACTAAATACATCATTATGTCAAATTTAAAGAACATTTCAATTTTATCTTCGCCCTTAAAATTTATTGGTCTTTGTTAATTTGAGCGTAGACATATATACAATTAGTTTTATCTGAAAGCAATAAATTAAACATTTCGGTTTATCCAATGAAGGCTATCTCAATAGGCTCCTCTCACATGTCTACATTATCTGCCGAGCATGGTAAGATGTTGTTATTTATGTCTTTATAAAATTTCGTTGCTTAGACGGAACAAGTCACTGGATACGGGGACTACAGGGTTGGCCAGAATTTCTACTGTATACGTATTTTTAGAGATAGTGAGGTGGTAGTTTCGTATTTTTGTTTTGCCGTAAAAGAATGTATAATATGGTATCAAAAAACCAACGCCATTATTATTTAAAAAAACCATCAACAAACAAACTGAAACAATAGCTTAGAAGCAGACTTGGCCATTACTCTATCCATATCCGGTTAAGTAGAATGGCCTATGGCGAGACTTCGCCGTTGTACTATAGTTTTATATGTATATATAAGAATTATAGTGCAATAAAGTCGTTATTATAACGTTTTTTCAAGCTTCTCTCGCATGACTGCGGTGATGACAAATGTTGACGGGCTAGGCCAAGTCAACACCTGAACTATTACTGATGGGAATTTAGGAAAGATCGTACTATATTACAGGTCTTAAGGATTACAGACTTTTGGAATATTTTGTGTAAACTTTCGTCCAGACCTAACTGTTGTAGGTGTTGTGTAAATGTGTTCGGTATGAGGCCTGAGACCGACATTCAATGAGGGGGACAATGATAACTTTATCTTGTTTCCAAATTCGCTTCACTTCTATGACAAGGTCAGTGTATTCAGATATTTTCCCAGCGTAGGTGTTTTGAACATTCACATCATTGGGAATAGCAATATCTCTTAAGTAGGTAACTTTGTCTGTCTTTATCTGAAATACTATATCTGGTCTGTTTGCATTGATGGTTTTGTCTGTGTGTATTTCAACATTCCAGTATAGTTTATAGTGATCGCTGTCGAGTACTGATGTTGGTGTATACGTGTAATATAGATCGGAGTTTTCGATTAGTTTGTTTTTTGTGGCTAATGCTTGATGTATGATTTTGGCTGCTGAGTTATGTCTAGCCGTGTACTCAGTTCCAGCGAGAGTTTTGCATGCGCTTGTTACGTGGTCTATTGTTTCCTTCTGTTGGTGACACTTTCTGCAATTATCGTTGGTTATGGATGGATCTTTAATTACGTATTTCTTGTTGTTTCTCGTCGCAATAACTTGGTCCTGGATAGCAAGCATACGTCCCTCAGTTTCTGAAAAGAGCTGGCCATCCTGCAGCCAGGTGTATGACTGTTTTCGTTTATGTGGTCTTGCGTAATATGGTATCTATGTTTGCCATGGAGTGGTTTCTGCGACCAGGCGTTTATCTTTTCTTGTTGCGATTGTGTGCGTCTGCGGCGTGGTCTGGACATGATAGGTTGAGTGGTGTATAGTTTTTGTCTGCTTTTACTATTGCTCGATGCAAATTTGTTTGTTTGTATTGGAAGAAATGTCTGAGTGTCTATATCTGTCTTGTGCGGAGCGACTGTATATCTATAATCCCTCTACCTCCTTGTTTCCTGTCTATGGTGAGCCTTTCTTTGCATGCGTTTGGGTGTTACATTCGGTGTTTCGTGAGTTCCGTCCGTATGAGGATGTGGATGTTTTCTATATCAGTGTGTGACCACTTGATAATGCCAAAAGAGTATGTGAGGACTGGTATCGCAAATGTGTTAGTGGCTTTTGTAAGGTTTCTGGAATTCAATTTGGTTTTTAGTAGCTTAATAAGGCGGTCTCTGAACTCGTGGGTTAGTTGTGCCTTGACTTGGTCTATTTTAACGTTCTGATTGAAGCCCAGGTACTTGTATGTTTCGTCTTTGTTCATGTTATTTAGTGTTTAGCCAGTTACTGTTTCCTGTTCGGGGTGGTCCTTCCATTGGCCTTTGTTGATGTGGAGAACCTTGTATCTACTCATTCCAAATTCCATCCTGACGTCTGACGAGCAAACTTCTGTTATTCTGATTAACTCTCTAAATTGTACTTCACTGGCGGCATATAGTTTTATATCATTCATGTAGAGGAGATGATTTATTTTGTGTTGATTTAATTTCTCATGTCTAATGTTGAAACCGCAGTTTGTGTTATTAAGTGCGTTGGAGAGCGGGTTCAGACAGAGACAAAACCACAGTGAACTGAGAGAGTCACCCTGGAAGATGCCGCGTCTTATGTGTAGCTCATCTGTCTTGATATGGGCGTCCTGGGTTTTGAGATGTATGTTGGTTCGCGATGCCTCCACGGTTCTTGTTCTGTTGTTGGTTCTTATTATTATTATATCTACTACATCAGCACTAGTCATGGAGACTCTGCAAAACTAAACCCCCTTACATATTGAGGTAGAGGATATGCTATCAACTGACAGACAGGACAAAAAGGGACCAAGACCGGGCATAACGGATATTGTGAGTGAAACTATAAACCACTATACAGGGTGGGCCAATAGTGCGTGGGCGGAGGATTGTGGGCTTACTAAAAAATATTTCAAAAATCTGTCACTTGATCATGGTAGGGACCGTTGAGGGCTACAACGTAAAAATATTTTCACTTAAATTTTGACGTTTATACAGGGTGATTCATATCAAACTTACATTTTTTTTAAATGGAACCCCCTATATATTATTGCATATTTGGATTCTTTGATCAATTTTAGTGTGACTCTATGTATCACATATGGAACTTTAAGCGAACCGTTTAGGCGCAAATCACCATTTTTGGTATAAGTAGGTATCAGAAAAAAATTGAATATCGCAGCGATTATGAAACTTAGGAGGCCGTGACTTTGCGGTACAACTAAGCATGAAATGCGTCACCTTCGGTCAGACGGCTAAAATTGAATTCTTTTTGTACTTGGAGAAATCAGTAGATTAATTAAGGAAACTTCAATCACAGATAACTTGATTTTTTCAAATGGCAATGCCTATTTTGGTTTAAAAAATCGAATGTAATATTTCATTACCTTTCTAACGATATAGCATACTCGATACCAATCTTTTTTAGTTTTCATTTTATTTCAAATTTTCAGTCAAATCGGTGTTTTTCAATTTTCCTGCATGCAAGCAACCTAGCAGGCCATGAAAAATAAACAACAGCTTGTTAATATGGAAGAAACCAACTAACTTAGTAGAAAGATGCAAACTAACTAGAGCAACGGTGCAAGATTATGAAAATTTCTTACAACATATTAGCTCTAACCAGAAACAATAGCGGTAACAAGAACGCTCATTTTTCACAGCCTACTAGCTATTTGTCAATTTCCAACGTCAGTAAAAAAATTTTTAACCAAAGGCAAACTACTAGTGATTGTTGCTGGCAGTATAATATCTATGTCTTCTGAATAAATTTCCACATTTAATGCGATAAAAAAGTAGCCATTTCCGTAAGTCAAAAGTAATGATACCTCTGACTGGAACCCTTCAAATTTTTCAGTAGGTACTTCTACTTATTAGCAAAATCGCGGAAAATGAAACTTGAATTGCAGTCTGTTTGAATTGTAAAACATAATTTAGTTTGCAGAAAACTACATGAAATAAACACAATTACAACATAGCGTAATTAAAAAATTCTAGCAATTATTTCAATAGATGTTCAGAATGCTCCAGTTGGAGATTTCACTTGACTTAACTAAACGGAAGTGACTAATCTCTTTATCCCATTAGATATGAAATTCTAAATATGTTAGACTGTAAGCAAAAATCGCTGGTAGTTTTCCTTTTGTTTCAAAATTTTTAATCGTTTTGGAAAGTTGTCAAGCTCTATTAGACCTCGATAGCTAGTAGGCTGTGAAAAACAAATACTTCTGTCATAGCCCAGCTACTCATTTACATTAGATATCTTGGGGCTGCTTTATCCGGTTAGGGCTAATATGTTGCAAGGAATTTTCATATTTTGCCTCGTTGCTCCAGTTAGTTTGCATCTTTCTACTAAGTTAGTTGGTTTCTTCCATACTAACGAGCTTCTGTTTATTTTTCATGGCCTGCTAGGTTGCTTGCACGCAGGAAAATTGAAAAACACCGATTTGACTGAAAATTTGAAATAAAATGAAAACCAGAAAAGATTGATATCGAGAATGCTATATCGTTAGAAAGGTGATCAAATTTTACATTCGATTTTTTAAACCAAAATAGGCATTGCCAATTGAAAAAATCAAGTTATCTGTGATTGAAATTTCCTTAATTAATCTACTGATTTCTCCTAATACAAAAAGAATTCAATTTTAGCCGTCCGACCTAAGGTGACGCATTTCATGCTTAGTTGTACCGCAAAGTCACGGCCTCCTAAGTTTCATAATCGCTGCGATATTCAATTTTTTTCTGATACCTACTTACACCAAAAATGGTGATTTGCACCTAAACGGTTCGTTTAAAGTTCCATGTGTGATACATAAAGTCACACTAAAATTGACCGAGGAATCCCAATATGCAATAATATATAGAGGGTTCCATTTAAAAAAATGTAAGTTTGATATGAATCACCCTGTATAAACGTCAAAATTTGAGTGAAAATATTTTTACGTCATAGCCCTCAAGGGTCCCTACCATGATCAAGTGACAGATTTTTGAAAAATTATTTATTAAGCCCACAATCCTCCGTCCACACACTATTGGCCCACCCTGTATACTCGTAGTGGTCTCCCCCAGATCCTACAACGTCCTTTTCCAGGAAAAGATGAATTGAATGTGAGCAGCAGTTTGATAGCACCCTCAATCCTGCACTATTTACGGACGGCTCCAAGTCAGAACTGAGCATCGCCTTCGTCACAAGGTGTGGATTTTACCGTGAACCCAAAACAGACACATTTTAGTGAATAGTCAAGTCGAATGCTCAAAGTGTAAAGGACGCAGGAAGCCTACCATCTTGTTCGTTTCGAGCTAGTGATGACAGTGAACAGTGATGACACCCCCCTACCCTACCAGTTTTCAAAAAGGGACAAAACAACAGCAGAAATTGAATAGACATAGAAAGAGATGATGAAGATGGGAAAAGAAAGAAATAAAAACCATCGAACAGAAATTTCGGGATCATTTGAAAATTTATCACTAAATGAATCAATGAATGAAAGAGGGAGAGAAGCTTTCTGGTGACGAGAACTACCAGTGCATAGGCCTACAAACGGGTTCTTATGCACCTCTCCTTACCCTAGTTCTCAAGTGCAGCCCTCATGGCAAAAGTGGGAGGGCCTTAAGTCCTACCCACCTATATCCGCAGGTTCAAGAACCCTTGAACCTGGTATAGTCTGTCTGTGATACCCAAGAGCTTCACAGATCCACAGAAGGTTTGCCGAGGACAGCGTCTATATATCGGGTCGCTTGCCACCCCCATCACAAACAAGAGACGTTTGAAGGTGTTATGGCCAGACAGCAGGCCAACAAGTAACCTTAGTCCGTGGGAGACAGAACCACCTCACCCTAGCCAGAGGTCCTAAAATAAGTTCTCTAGCTTGAGGGATATCTTCATAGTTTCCTTTCCACCTCATAGGATGCTGATTTTCCAACCACACCGTGTTTTCCTTCTAACATTATCTGCTACCAGCCATACAACCCGTTCAGGGCTCAGGAAATTATGCGTCGCATTGCGAGGACTCGGCTCCCACACCCGATGTTTTGCCGAAATTTCATCAAAGACCTTGCTTGCATTGCTAAACGGGCCTTGTTGTAACGCTTCAAGCACTCAATGCTTTTAATGTCCCCTGGCTATCAGATCAGAAGGTGATCCCCTTCCTAGGCTCCTGAATTTTGTGAATACGAAAGGCACAAGCCAGAATCGCATATATCTCTGCTTGGAATACCGCCAGTATCCAAAGACAGAGAGAAATAACGAGAGACACAGAGACAGAGAGAGCTTTGTCTTTGGCCTACAGACCCCGGCGCCGGAGCCTTCGTCGGTAGGTGAGCCGTCTGTGCACCAGACTGGCCCTCCTTCCTCAAATGACCGCCTGCTACTTGATCACCACTCTTGCCTTGTAGGACACTCCACCGCAAATTTGCAGTCGAAGCAATAATATGTAGGAGAAATTATATCACTCCTCATTATGTAGGATACGGTCCCCTGCCAAGATTCACAAAGGACCAACTGCACTGACTCCACAATCGGAACGTAGACACCCTTGCCTCTCCTTGAACTGAAGTCGAGTGGAGGGAGATTTAGCAGTGCTTCTAGCATGCTCACCGGAGTCATGCGTACTGCACTTGTTATACTAAAACCAGTCAAGCGTTGAATTTTATTTAGCTTTGCTCTGATTCTTGCCTACGTTACACATGTTCACCACACTAGTGATCCATACAATCAGGACGACCTTACGGTTGTAGTATAGAGCCAGAATATCACCTTGGAAGTCAGCCCCTAAGTCACTCCTACAACCCCACTACATGCCCAAAACAAATTACGTGCCTTATTTGCTTTATGTACTGCATGTTGTCTCCAACCAAGCTTCACGTCTAAAATTACACCTAGATATTTTACTGATTGAGAAAGTTCAAGTGATCTTTCAAAGAAGATTGTGCCGATATAAATATCTTGTATAGTATTGGAATTTCGGGATTAATTAAACATTTATCACTGATATAATGAAGAAATGATTGCTGAAGATGTGAGATATAAACTATCTATATATGGCAGCCAAGTAAATAATATAGAAAGAATTTTCAAAGCTGGTGAACCGTTACAACCTTTTGCACCGTTTAATTAATCTCTTGTACCTTTTTTGTTTAGTTCACACTCAGAGCAATGGTAAAAGTTGGGAGCTCGGAGTTACCCTTGTTATTCAGACCTATCTAAGAGTAATATTTTTCCAGGCTGGGGATTGGGGATGCAAGGATTAGGACATCTCGTTAGCATAGATAACCGAAAAAACACTTGTCCGGGCGCAAGCGACCCCGGACGAGTGTAATTCGTTTATCACTCACACCAGCGCAACCTACCGGCGGTGGTGGGCTAAGTAATTAAAATGTTGGATTATGTAAATTGGTAATTCGCTCTGATTTAGGTGGCTGATGGCTCGCGATGCAAATTTAAAATTGGTTACGTGATGAGGGAGTTGTTTCTATACAGAATAAGTGTCAGGCACGGCGAACGCCTATACTGGAAGCTGGGTAACCAACGCTCTAAAGTATCATATGAGTCGTTCCATTTCAAAAGTCGTCTTATCCACATTTTATAAAATTTGTACTAACCTCGCATAAACTCTACGTTTTCAGTACAAAATATCGTTCCGGAACTTGCCTTACCTAATAGCAAAGTGAAGGAGAAAATTAGGTTTTTTCCAATAGCATATTTTGTACCGTTCATCGAACCGTCACGAAACTGTTCGGATCGTTTGTGGTGCGCATGGGTTGATTTTGGATGGTTTCGTGACCGTACAAACAGGAAAATCTGTTGGAACGGTTGTTTTTCTTATTTCACTGGACGCGTGTCAGTTCTGACAGCTATCAAAGAAACTAACCTCGATTTCATTTCAAAAGCCACCGTCAAAAGCCAAGATGCCAAGAGCTTTTGATCGGGGCCTGATTTTTCTGACGATGACTTGGTGTTATTCTATCAACCACGACCGAAAAATGAGGATTATTTGGGTAATTTTAGCCATGAATAATGGTTGCCACTCACAACCAGGCATTCCTGTAGCTCTATAAACAAAGAACCTGGGTTATGTTTTCCATAAAAATGACCGAATTGCAAAAGCAAACCAAGGTGTGCAAAGTGTCACGGAGAACACGTTACTAGCTCATGTCAAATGGATGAATGTGTTCCAAAATGTTTTAGCCATGAATAATAGTTGCTACTCACAACCAGGTATTCCTGTAGCTCTATAAACAAAGAACCTGGGTTATGTTTTCCATAAAAATGACCGAATTTATCATAACATATCATGTATAACATTATTGTTTGATTCCATTTCCATTTTTGGCATTGGTGAAGTTTCGGCCAACAAACGAGCCAGCCAAACCACAAGCAGCAGCAAAAACAAAAGAAGCAAAATCAAATCACACTCAATCTCAACCCTCAAGACTCAAGGTAGCAAGAAAACAGAAGGCGCATAGAAATGACAAAATGAAATTGTGCGCCAAGCGGGCGATTTACTTTCTACTGCGCATGTCAGTCCTCACAGTCCTTACTCTGGACCAAGTACCGATTTGACCGTACAGAAACCGTCCCATGAACGGTAACGAAGTCTGTTGGAACGCTTTAAGGACCGTTTCATGCACGGTCACAAAACGTGTTGGAACGCATTTCACGTTCTGCGCATGACCGTGAAGATACATTGTACGGTATTCAGGCCTGTTGGAAAGAACCTTTTGAGAATCGCTCTAAAACTCACCTAATCCATTCAGAATGTCCGCCAAAAGTTCCCTTATCCCACTGACCAATCACACCGCTTTGAATGGTTGGCAGACGTATAGCCGTTGTTGCGTCATTTAGTCTGTCATTAGCTCCTGTATCTTAAATATCACATTTTATTATCATGGCTAGAACAAAATTGGTATAGTGGGTATTGTTATTAAAAGTGAAAATAATATCAACAATATTATGGAGACTCACATTTTATCACAATGGAAGTAGAAAATCTAGGTTTTAGTTTGCTTTTTATCACTTGAGAACAACCTTATTTTTTATGTTGTATAACCAGAATTAGTTTCCTTCTGATACTTAAAAACAACCTTACTTATTGTGTTGAATGAAAGAAGTCTTGAGTTTAGATCAAATCATCTGTTTGTTTTTATATGCCTTCATGTACGATTTTTTTACGTCAAAACTTGCCTCATCCACTGGTGGTACGTCAAAACTCGCCAAATCCAAACCAAAAAGCTGAAATTGTTGTTATTTAGTTTACTTTTCTTTAAAAGAAGAACACCATTGCTGTTGCTATCACTTTATCAATACATAATAAAAAAATATATGCACCGATAGTATATTCAAAAAATAGTTTTCTTCATTCACCAAAAATTGGACAAGGAGATAAGAATACTTTTGGAATGGAACGACTCATATATATACAGCAAAATCCTATAACCTTTGAGAAACAGATTTTAAGTCTCAACTCACTTGCACTACAAACCAGAGCCACAATTTTGTGGTTGACAGTACTTTGCACCGTGGAACGCAGCAGGCTAGCAGTGACTGCATCGCTGTCAAGAGCTTTGTTCCATATTAAACGTGGGTCGAGTGCCCGACCCCTTTTCACAATCATAGTAGTATTTTTCGTTCACTATTGTTTTAAGATTATCTTAAAAATCATCCTTAAGGGGCCTGGATACACACATTTATACATACGTATTTGCCATGTAAAACACGGACTCACAATTTCTCGCATAACTCTATTTTCAAACTACATATTTCAGAAGGGGATAGTTAAGACCTTAATGAATGACAGCTGTTTTCGTTTTTCTCAAAAAAGTTTTTTAATGTGCAATAAAACTCGCAATGCAGAATCATAAATTCTATAAATCCTGTAATTTAACAACCAAACATGATAAGTTTTTCGACTTTGACGCAAGCTGTCAACTGAACTGTCTAAGATTTTTATAGCTGAGAGAAATACTCCTTATATACGCAGAATTCGTAAAAAGAGCAGTGTAAATAAAAGCTAAGTATATCCACTTAATTCCAATAGTAGATTATTGATAGTTTTATAGTTGTAGATTGATCATTGTAAAGTGATTAATCATTGAGGAGAAAGGGGATGAGTGCGGCCAGTGGGGGCACTCCTCCCGAGAAGAAGAGAAAAGAGGATGTACCCAATATAGTAAAATTACCGACAGATAATATGGGAGACAAATATTATGAAAAACAATTGGTAAAACAGGGACAAATGATACAACTAAGAATGTAAGTATGGATACAATTACAAAAGTGGAACCGGAGATAACAATGGAAAGAAAAAACGGTAAGCCAATTGTATTCTACAAACAAACAGATACCGGACCGTTTCATGTTTACGGAGAAAATAATTCAGATAATTTCAAAGGTAAATTGAATCCAGTAAAGGTAGGTGAAATAATTTTAAAAACATTACCAGAATTAGACAATCAAATAAGGAAAATAGAATCTATAGGCAATAATAGAATTAGGATTATATTTAGAAATGCACTGGCTGCAAATACACTACTTAAAACAAGAAATCTTTTGGAAAAATATAACTTAGATTTTTACATTCCAAAATTTATTATATATCGACAGGGTATAATACCAATTGACAAAGGATTTACAGAGGAATATATTCTAGAAAAAATAAAACCATACGATTTTCATTGTAAATTTACTGTAGAATCTGTAAAACGTATGTACAGAAAGGTAGTTGAAAACGATACCACAAAATTTGTTCCGATAAATAAAGTAATAGCCTGCTTTGAAACACAGGAATTACCGAAATATGTTGCTATTAACCACGTTATATTTGAAGTTACAAATTATATTCAAAAGGTAATTCTATGTCACAACTGTATGCGTTATGGACATTTGGGCAGACAATGCAAAAGCAAACCAAGGTGTGCAAAGTGTCACGGAGAACACGTTACTAGCTCATGTCAAATGGATGAATGTGTTCCAAAATGTTTTCATTGTGAGGGAAATCACTATACCATTGAGATGAGAAAGTGTGACGAATTTAAAAGACAAAAGGAAATTAAAAAACATATGTCGATTACTAATACATCTTATAGAGATGCAGAAAAAGCGATTCCTAGAGTAAGCTATGCAAGCGTTACAAAAACCGGGTTAGAAAATCGTATCTACCGCCAGACACAAACTTTTAATCAAATAAACAACACACATTCATATAATTCCCCTTTAACAAGTTCAAAAATTCAAAATATACAACCTGAGAGTAATCAATCAGGAAGTGATAATACCAGACAGAGAGGATCTAGATTCACTCAAGTCGTGCCCAGAAAAACAAATAAAAGATACGTATCTCCTACGAGAGATACTACAGATCAAATTAGAAAACAAATAGTAAGTCAAATAAATATTCCGTCTACCTCAGGGGGAATTTATAATAGTACAAATTATGAAGTTAATACTAACAACCAGAACTGTAATGAAGATGATTATGTAGAGAATGTATAGAATTGGTTATGTTCGTTTTGCTAAATCTCAAACAAACAGATGTTCAAAATCTTCCAAAAACAGAAATCGTCAACCTCATAAGAAGAAGAATAAATAAACATTAATAATTTAACAAAGAATTCTCAAATGTCTAAAAACTTACAAAAACATAATATAAATAAATTGCTCCGAATACACGTAGATCGACATCAGAAAAAGGCTAGTTGCACGTTCTTCTTCAATTTGCTCTTTGAGTCATTACTGTAAGTTTAAGGGTAACGTTAGGAGCTTGGAAACGCGAAATTCATTTTTATGGTGACGTTTGGACCTTACCTTTGCACCTTTTGACCTTACGTTTGGATTTTTTGACTTATCTCCCCTCATCTTAGACACATACACTGGAGAAAGGGAACAGGCGGCCACGCCCCCTCGCTAACACGGGAATACGTCTTTTCTTGGATTCTCAATTTCGCGCGCTATACCCTAAACCCCTAACATCTTAGTCTGATGTACTTCAGCATGTTCTTTAGTTTTTTAAACTGTATAGGGTGTTTTCAAAGTTGGGATAGTTCTCTTGAGAAACAACTTCCTTTGAAATGACAAAGCTAATGGACTGTCAATCAGCAGCGTAAAGAATGGTAAGAAAATACTTACTATTCGTACGCTGCGGAGTTTTAAGTGCGGTCCTTTCACATGAGTCTTATAGATACGGTTTGAAACTGAAACGCCAAGTACTTCTTCTTCAATTTGGATCAGCCGAGGTTGTCTAGGTCGTCCTGCGTATCCACTATGATGTGAATACAAATACTCTGTGTCTATAGCTCTTTCACGAGATCGACAAATTGATGGGGGGATAGGGTGAATACGGTCAGGGAAACGATCAGCTTACACTCGTGGAGTCCGAGAGACTAAAATAGCATCCACCACTTCATTCATAGTTATGCCAGTTGCACAATATTTGTCCAATGTAGCACGTCAACATTCGAGGCAAATCAGATGTTCACTGCTACATACGTTTATGCTCCTCTCCGTTGTAAACTGGGCTTTTGCATTTTTGCCTCTGTTTCCATCTAAACCACAGGGACGGAATTAGAACTGAGGATTCCATTATCGGTCAATATCTTAGGAAGCACCCTGTATTTATATTTAGTTTTTTATTGAACTTTAACATTGAAACGTATGTTTTCAAGTTTTTAGTACTGTATTTATTAATACTCTGTGTAATGAAGATGAACAACTGTTTTTGATAAATACTCATAGCATCCCAAGAAACACTTCAGCAGCCTATTAGCTTCTTGGAGGTTTTAAATAGGTCTTAAGGTGACATTTGATTAGAGTTGTGTTTTATGACTGCATTGACTATGGCCAAATGCACTGAGGATCAAATTATCCTATCAACAGGTTATAAGGAGTATCCATAAAACCTATTTCATACGGCCAATGGTCAATTTAAACTGTATGTTTTAAAGAAGCTTTATGGTGGTCTCATATAAATTCTGTTAAAGCTATTTTGTCCTTACGACTGTCTTAAGAATTACCGACTTTAAAAAAGCCCTCAAGAAAGCCTAATGGTTTTAAACAGCTGAAGACAAATACTCAATAAAACCGCCTTAAAACTATATATTTTCCAAGTCAAATAGGCACAACTAAAATCTTCTCTCAAACTTATTGGCTTTAAGGATGCTTATGATAGGATAAACATGTTTCTGTTAGATAGGCTTGGTAAAATTAAAACTTAACAAGGGATACAAACTTAATAAGTGGTGCAAAGTAAATAAAAATGGGCATTTCAAAACCAAATTAAAAATAATATTTGGTGATAAGAAATACCAACGTCATTTCAAACAATTTCAAAGGCTCAACTCCAAGCACAGCAGCACATAATTATTAATACACGAAACCACAAAATGATTAGTTTTTAGTTTGTCAATTGCAATGTCACACAGAATTGCCAACATCAACAGGTTAACCTACTTACGATATATTACGGAATAAGAAATATATTTTGAGGCTAGCTATTTTAAAACAATTAGGAAACTATCAAGACCATATTATCCACATGAAGGACTTAAGAGGTTTGAGGTGGTTTTAAGAATATTCTGGAAATGGGCGTCTATTGCGCCATATTTTTTGAGTTACTGATTACCGCAATTATTTTATATAGGTACGTAATTGTATTTGATCATAGTGCAATTCCTAGCGTGCATGTCGACTGAACATACATTGCGAGTAAACTCTATGCGACTTTATATTTTAACCTGAAGGAATTGAATATTTTTTTTAATTAAGATTTTCATCAGAATTGTAATATATTTGGAGGGCTCTCATTTTTTAGGGCTATCTTATGAAGTTTCATCAATAAACTGTGATTCGTTTTATTCTTTTCATTGTAGTAATCGAGAAAATTCTGAATTTATGATCATTAAATAGTCATAGATGGTATATATACCTACAATACTCCATGTTGTGAATGTCTAGATAAAAAAGCTTTCCGTTTTCATGATGGAGCACTGATGAAATGTACATAAAACCAACTTATCTTTATACGTCATTTTGTCTATCAAAATATCTACAGGACAGCAATCTTAAGATAGAATAGTTATTTCATGACCTCAAGTTATGATGTGTTAAAGCCTAAAGGATTTAACAAAGCTTTAAGAACAGAAGAATGAGTATTTATCGGAGACTTGACACAAACTTGCTCAAGTACTTGTGGTTTTAAGGCTAGCTTCATCGAAAGCCGTGACAGATCTCTTAAGTGTGGGCCCTCCCGGCTGTGTGGAGGTAATATCATTGCCTTAATGAAGTTCTTAAAGCAAGCTTGCCTTAAAAGGGTATGAATTACTGAGCTGTATCAGCCTCCTGTAGGTTTCGATAAAACTAATGTGTCTTGGGATAATCGTTACTATTACTGCATAAACGATATTCAAAGATGTCGACGTTCCTGAATAAATTTCTTAAAAATACCAGCTCCCAATCTATCGGTTGTCGCGCCTTTTAAACGCTTGTCGCTACGTCTCTGTGTAATATTATCAAACTATAAGGCGGCTGCGACATCTCTTAGTCGGCTAATGCAACTGCTAGTCTGACGGATTTGAAGCCGTAAAAATCTGTTTTGTGGTAAAAGTTGGAGGATTCAGTGTACGGTCCGACCTCTTCATCTAAAGGAGAGTTGCAAACTCACAAATATCCAGGTGAAGCTAATAGAAGTAATAAATGGTGCCTATTTTCATTAAATTTGGACTACCACTGACACTACGATAACCTGATTTGATGCTTTTTCTCGAGAACTATTTCTTGTAGAATATTCAAGCATCTATAAGTTTTTCTTATAAACGTCATTGTATGCTCAAAAAGTTCAACCAAAGGCAGCTATGTTCCGTAATAGTATTATTATACCTATTGCTAGCTTTATTACCGTTTATCCAGATGTTCGGTCATTCAGTCGTCTATTCCTGACGTCTTTGAACGAGCTATTCTTTTGTGTACTGCCCGCTATTGGGTGATAATTGCGCCCGTGGGCAGATTGTTTGGAGACGTCGTATACGACGTATTGTTTGAAGAGTTGTTGGATGTTTATGTTTACGCGTGGAGGGTGAAGGTATTTTTGGGTGTGCAATTATTGCATATTGTTGGCTGTAACCCAGAATAGCAGTAAGTACACACTGATTTATTGATTGGAACCATATACTGTTAAAATATACGCTGCAAAGGTAATGTTGAAGTAAAGGTGTGGTCATTAATCATCTTTCTATTATTTAAAACTCCCTTAACCTGAACTGGTACTTACACTATGGCCTTGGAATTTGTAAACTCTACCTACTACACCTACGCTAATATTAAATGTTGTGATGTAGTTTAACTGACAAGTATGATAACTCTACCATTGTATGTCATAACAGCCTCCTTGTCCACTTAGTGACACAGGGGTTCTATGTATCTTTTTATTCATAACATCCCATCGACTCAAAGAGTATCTGTATTGGAGTCCGAGATAATTCCAAGAAAGGCAAACGTACTGCAAGAAGAACGATATAAGGTACGTTTCTGGACATATTAAGATACATTTTTCATACTTGGGGCCGCAGAATTTATCAGTGGTGTTTCAGATGATGGAAATGGTAAGATAAACGGCGAATGGGATATTAGGGGCTCCTAGTAATCCGTTGAAATGTCATATTTGGTTTTAAAATATCGTACATCCGAAGCCGTTTGCAGTCAGAATTGATGTTATCCTGCACAAAGGAAACCTTTAGGAATTTTAACACAGTTGCTGTCTAACAGATTTAAATGAGAAATGGAAAGAAATAAAAGAGGCTATATTGACCCCAGGAAGAGAGATATTGCAAGATAACGGGAAAAATAATGGATCACACAGGACATACCTATAGCTTATAGAAGGAAAGGAAAATGTGAACAAGGTTATAAGATGATCCAAATTACAATCAGAGAGAAGATAAAACAGGCAAAGAAGAACTACTTGGTGCAACAATGTAAGGACACAGAAAAATTTGAAGAGACATGATATGTAAAAGGAACAAAGGACTAATAACGGATAAACACGAAATCATACTTCTGGATACAACAGCAGAATTGGAAATCTGGGAAAAATATATTAGGGAACTATTTTCGGATGAGAACCAAGGCCAAGGTATCACTGTAGAAGAAGTTAAGTACGCTATTAAAAACTCTTAGGCCCGATTTTATCAACACGCATATTTAACAAAGACTTTGACAAAGCTTTTCTATTGGATCTTATTTAGCAAAAGCTTTCTATTGGGTATTGAGGCCTATGTTGATAAGAATCATCCAATAGTATTTTATCACTATTGAAAACAAAACGATAAAGCTGGATGACAGTTTTGTCAAAAATATTTTAGAATCCATGGATCAAAATCTAGCAGGATATCAGAACAAAGCGATTGATTTGCAAATTAATGCCACATTTTTCATGTTTACATTATAATTATTGTATAATTGCTAATTGCAAACTGCGATAATTTGTGACAGAATCATAAAAGTACCTAGTACCAATCACAGCAACTACCTTATTTAATAATTACAAATCCCACCTCCGTCAGTCAGATGAATTATAGAAAAAAAATACATACTTTTACGAAGAATCAGTCTTTCATTTACTGGATGCATGTTTGTTATAGACCTTCTTATAGAAATGTTCACAGAGGATCTAAAGGTGCAGCGTACATAAAATAAGGTTATACGCAGCTTAATAGTGAGCTTTGCCGTTCTGGGTAGGCAACCAGTAATGCACATGTACGCTTGGAATATAGCTTGCCTAACAGTTTATTGTTTTATCCAAACAATGCAGTGAATTTCTTGTCATCATATCATTTGATACAGCATGAAACCGGCGATCAAATGCACTGCTTCTCTGGAATCTGATTGGTTGAGATTAGCAATTGCTAAACTTTTGTTAAACAAGAAAATGCAATTTTTCACCCATTTAGGATAGAAAATCAGACTGGAATAGATACTAGATGGTTCACAGTGGTCGACTGAATATAAAGTATGTCATTTTCGAGCTTTTTGAGGTAAACTTCAAGAGAAATTAATAATATTCAGAATACTTTGACAGATGCATGTTCTTGAAAGGGCTGTGATTGGTCAAAGTCTTTGTTAAAATGCGCATGTTGATAAAATCGGGCCTAAAGATAACAAAACAGTTGGATCTCATCAACTACCTGGTGAGCTATTAAAACTCTTAGAAGGAACAAGTATGCGAGTGCTGACTGGATTATAATAAAATTATAATACCATCTACGAGACGAGTATTATACCGGAGGATTGGTTGTGGTGGTAGGTAAAACACCTAGTTTGATGAGTCACACTTTGAAGGTATTCCTTAAAATACGACAAAATAGGATATATAGAAGGCTTGGAGAAGAAACTGGCGAGACAGTTTGGATTCCATGGTGGATAGGAACTCGGAAAAGACTGCCATATGTGTTCTAATATAAATATGCCGCGATATGAACGTTGATCTGGACATGTGTTTCATTGACTATGAGAAGGCGTTTGATAGAGTGGAACACGAGAAATTAATTAACATTCGCCTAGTTAAGGATATTGATGGAAAAATCGTCCAATTTTCCAAACGTTGCACTGGAAACAGGAAGCAACGGTACAAGTAGAGTGGGAACAGTCTACGGAAATAGACACTAGAAGAGGAGTTAGATAGGAATGCGTACCTCCGCCATTACTGTATAATATCCACTCGGAAGAAATTTTCAGTCAAGCACTCGCAAACACTAATGCCGGGGTAGTGACAAATGGGAAAAATATAAATAGCCTCAGGCACGTAGATACTATTCTCATAATTAACACCAACATTGAAAGAGTTCCAAAATATCAAACCTTGGGTACAAATTATAAATGAAGGGAATGATCTGTAGAAACCAACAGATGCATGGAAATAGCAAGAACAACTTATACGAAGATGAGGTCACCCCAATCAAATAGAAATATTGACATAAATGTAAGACTGCGTACCGCGCGATACTGTATATTATCTTTATTATTGTATTGAGTTGAAACCTGGAGCCTCAAAGAAGAAAATATAAGAAATAATTATCCAGAATGGTTCTTTAACGTACAAAAAAGAAAACTGGAATACCCAAGACATGCTATTAGAGGAAATAAGTATGCGACTTTAAGGCTGAAGATTGCAGGGAAACATTGAAGAAAGAAGATCGGTTGGGAGAAGACGTATATCATGGTTGGAGAATCTCTGAAACTAATTCCATTGTAGTTCAGTAGACCACTTCGAAGCAGCTACATCACAAATTAGAATTGCGTTGAAGGTTTTCAACCTCCGAAAAGAGACGGCACCCTAAAAAGAGGAAGAAATGCCGACTCAGCGAAAAAAAAGTTAACTATTCGTACTATGCAATATATCAATACGGTGACCTAAGATTTCTTTTTTAATAGTCTACCAGGGTCAGACTTGGGCCATAGAATCCTGGTCTTAACAGAGCTTTTTCCCAGACGGTTTCATACTTAACTATAAGTGGCCTTTTGTTGAGGTATAATCATTACGCTGTTGTCATCAGTGGATGCATTATGCTTGTAGCCTCGCTTGTAGCTTATTTGCTATGTTATTTTTATTCCTTTATCAGCAAGATTTGAGAAAGCATCATAACGATTCATCACTTAGCTGACTAAGAGAAAGGTTGCGGTGTAATATGCGCAGATAAGAATTCGCTTTGCTGAAACTTCCTTTCGGCAAGATAAGTAACAAGATAATTATTTTGTTGCACAAGACGTTCTCTGTTCAGCGAGTAAACACGTTATACTGAGATGCAACCTGAGAACTGGATATCGAACCATAAGTGCGCTATAAAATGTCATCAAGGTCTCGATAATGCTCAGGCTGGTAGCGTAAGGAACAAGACGAGGTTGATCATACATGTCTCACATCCACTCATGTCGCGAGATCTCTCCAAAACTGAGTATAATGACAGTACCTTATCTGTACATTTATGAAGTGTCTCTGTACATATTTACACAGGAGTAAATGGTTGTTTTCGAGAACTGGAGTACGAACAATATTAGAAAAATCGAGTCAAGTTGATTGACACAGCACTTCCCACGACATAGCTTCGCATGAAGCTATAGTCTGAGATCCCTTGCAACCAAGTAATCGTTCGCATGTCCTCAAAAAACATCAAACACAAAAACTAGTAAATAGTTTCCTAAGTCTCTGCGTAGGAGTTAGAACGACACAATTTTGACTTTGCCAGCTTCAACTGGATGAAACGAAACAAACAGGAACCCCCAAATTGCTTAAAAACGTATTTTGAGCTGTTTTAATATTCTTAGTTTTTTTATTACTGCTGCGCCGCCACTGACACGATTTTTGAAAACCATACGCATTTTTTCATCCTCGTCATGGTGCGTACTGTGCTGCGTCTAAATTTCATCGCTACTAAATTCAGAACAATCTAAAGCAATACTCGTATGTACATATACATCAGACAATTACGTCCATTGATTTCTGTAATAGCCAAGGAAATGTTCGGATGGACCTAAAAAAGGGTATTATGCTGCTAGGTCTTTCTTTCACAGGTCAATGGACAGCCTATTATGAATAGAACAAATTTTTGGTTTTTACAACCCCCCACCCCTTAACCACCCCAATTTCACCCCCACCCAAAAAAAGTAGAAAATGGTCAGGAACCCCTAAAACGCCTAAAAACGAAGTTTGAGGAATACTTGAAATTTTTCGTTTTTTGCTAATTACTTCACCCCCGTACAACGATTTCCAAAATTATCAGAACATTACAAACAACGACACCAGAACATATCGCTACCAAAATGTCATCAAAATCCATCCAGCGCCGGCTACTGAGATTACGACGTTAGAGAAACGCCAACAGACAGACCGACAGACAGACAGACTGACGTGAATTTTCGTTATGTAGACATCATAACGCGCCCAAAAAGCGTATTATCTCAAAATCGAAAATTTTCGCGATCACAATACTCTCCTCACCTATCGGTGTAGGGAATAAAAAAAGGATTTATTACATGTTCCATTCTCCAGGTATAGTGTGAAATTGCCCAATATAATTGGCGTGAAAACTTACAACGTTCTTCCAGATGTTACGAAAAGTTCATCTAGCATGGACTATTCCAAGAAGAGTCTTAACAATTTTTTACTTAAAATGGCATATTACCCGCTTGCTAAGATTTTAATTTGAATTTCACTTATTTGTTGTTTGTCTATTATTTGTATAGGTCTTGTACTTTTTTAAATAAACACTGTGATAACTTTTTCCTATACTATGCATCATAGTCTATTGGAAATAAACGATGATTGATTGACTGACTGATGTATCTGAGGTAGGGTTGCCACTATTGTTTTCTGATAAATCTTCTTTAAGTGTCGTCTCCTCTAAGAAGCTGGCTATCATCATGGCGATTCTTGCCTCAGCTGCGGCAGCTGGGAGTAATTTTATCGATGTACAGTGATACCGTCTCGCAAGTTTTTCAGCCGCGAAGTGCGTCTTCTCCCAGTTCTTCCTTTTTCCTCGTATTTTCCTTTGTATTATCAGTTTGTTGTAGAATATGGTATCTTTCTCCACGCATAACGTGACCCAGGTAAGAAAGTTTTCCCATTTTGAAAGTTTTTACTATCTCTGTTTCTTTCATCTTCATACGCCTCAAGGTTTCATAGAGAAGGATCGAGAAAACGTAACATCTGACCAATCTGATCCTAAGCCTAATATTAGGTCTCTAGAGCAGGATGCTCTTCGCATATATCTATGAATGCAGCTATAGCTTGACCTATTCTAGATCTTATTTCTCGAGAGTGTCCTCCACTCTCGTTCAAAATGGTACGCAGGTATTTGTACTCTCTTACTCTCTCCGCTGCCTCATTCCGGACATACACTGTTCCCTGAACATTTGTTTTGCTGATTATTTATGATCTTGTCCATTATTTCTTGTGAGTAGCTGCTAACGGATGTTGCTTATTGTCTCACCGTTAACCTTTATTCCCTCGGTTTGTTCAGATATAGCCTCCTGCATAATTTTCTCTGAATAGAATAGAGTGAAAGTATCGGCGAGATACGCATGCCTGCCTTACCTCCTCTTTTGAATGTTATCTCGTCTGACGTTTTCTCGCCCTCTCTAAAAACAGCTCTTTGATTATAATGCAGGTGGCTGATGCTTCGCATGTCGTTGAAATGAATACGCTTTTCACTCAGAATTTCCACGAGTTTATCGTGTCAAATGCTTTGTTGTAATCCAGAAAACATAAGAAAAGATATTGGTTCACATCTAGACACCTCTGTATTAAAACATTTATAATAATAATAATAATAATAGCGTTTATTGTAAATATAAAATAAATAAAATACAATAAACAACAAGTGACCCAAAAAAAGTTAAAATAAAGCTTTCCGGGTCCCCAATGCGTCTCTAAACCAAAATAAGATGCATGAATACCAGAGAAAGATAGTAAAGGGGGTTTTAGAAAAGGCAGCAGTGTACTTCATTTTTCAAAATAATGCTTTTGTTGCATGTATTCCGTATTCTGTGTTGGAGGAGGGTGGTTTACCAGGATCACAGCACTTAACCCTTATTGGGCTTTCAACTATACAGTAACTATAAGTGTTCTAAAAGTTGAGACTTTTCTCTTTAGAAGCAACGGCCCTTGAAACGGCAAAGCTAATGCACGGTGAATCAGCAGCAAAACAGTAAAAAAAAAATTCAAGCAAGTACTCACTATTTGGTAGCTACGGAAGTTGTAAGTACGGTCCTGCCGCAGGCGCCTTACAGGTAAAAGTACGATTTGCGATGTCTTCTTCAATTTGAACCGCACGATGTTGTCGAGGTCTTCCAGCGTGACCACCACGATGTGGATTCAGACATCCTGTATCTCTAGCTCTTTGCACAAGCTAGACAAATCGACGGATTGCAGGGTGAGTACGCTTAGGGAAACGATCGGCGTACACTCGCGAAGCCGCAGCGGTATTTTGACCACACTCACAGAACATTAAAATCATGTTGACCAGATCATTATGATTATAAGCATGCACCATTGTTGTTGTTTTTAAAGTCCGATCGGCAGATGTAGCAACAGCAACGCGTCGGTATGATCAACTGCCTGTTTTTCTTACCGACATCGGCAGTTCGGGCACCACTAGCGCTGCCTTGTTTGTTGTGATATTTTGACATGGTGAGGTGAGCCATTTCCCAGGGACGGACTTAGTATTGAGGATTTCTTTAATGGTCAGTATCTCGTTTTCTCTGAATATTTCGTTTATATGCTACTGGAAAAAAACACTCATTTTGGCGAGTAATATGCGCTGTACGAAAAAAAGTCCCAACTCATGAAGCACCCTGTATAATACATTCACACATTGCTGCATAATATAAGGCGGTCGTAATCGTGAATTTACCAACCATGCGCCGAAGTCGCTGGAAATGAAATAATAAAAGATAATTAAATATCTCTGAAACAGTTGAAAATCGGACCCTACGTTATAGGACCTTTTTTGTTGGAAAAGAGCTGCACAGTCTTCCCCTAATGTATCTTCCACTCGTCATAGAACACCCTGTATAATTATCCGGGTTAATGACAAAGTCTGTGGTGTGTTGGTCACGGGGCGTCATAAAAACAGCGTAAAGCCCCATTTTCTAAATGGATATACGTAATCGGTCGGGAGAAAACCAGCAAGGGCATGTCGTAAATTAGGTTTACGATAATCTGCGGGAAGTGACGGCCGATGTCAACGGCGACCATCACGTGACCTCAATGCGCCCCTTATTAAATCAACTAATTAAACGCTCCTCCTACGCACACCATGCACTGGATGGCCGGCGGACCGCCTTACCCTGTTGCCAAATTTCAATCTTCTACTGCGAGAATGATACTTCTATTGGGGAGCACCAACGAGGGAGCACTCCTTCCCTATATAATACTAGCGTAGTATACTACTCGCAAGTGAAAGCCGAATATTTATAACAAGGAGGTATACAATACACATTAAAAATGTGTGCACAGCTTGACAGTAGCTTCTCTAGTACACATCTAACAATTCTTTTGTTTGGTTCTGTGTCAATTGCATCGATTACTTTGGTCATTAGCCTCGCGTTCTGTGTAGACTTTGTCACTGTATTCCGGGAACACTCTATAGGAACAGCAGTGTTAATTAAAATCCAATAGTGAACCCACACAGCACGTGACATCTAATGGATGTCCAGTGGATGTACATTAGATCCATAGAACGTCCATATCCACATAGATATCCTGTGTATATCCATGCAATATCCATTTCTGATATGCTTTTACGTCGTCCATGGTGGACAAAATCTGGATCAACCTGAATATCCAGTACCTATCCATAAACGTCCACGATGGATAACAAATGTGACGCATGCGCATTGCGCAGTGTTTTTGATTTGGTGTCATGGCGTCCCTCCATTTTGATTACTGTACTTTTTATTTCTTCTACATAAATATAAGGTTTGACTACTTTTTGCGTGCCGTGTCAGTATATTTAAATTTTCCAAGTTCTGTATCAAGATTAATGTAATGTTTTGTGTGATGCTGTAATGTTTTGTTAGAATACTTTCATCTTCTGCTTTCATCTGTGTCACCCCGTAGGCGTCTGGCGTAGGCGTGTTTGTGAGGTTGGTTTTAAAGCATTTTATATTTCAACTTTGCTTTGACCTAGCCTTTTATATGGCCTTGTGGAGGGATCTTTGATTTCAACGATTCCAGTGATTTTAACAGTAAGAGGTAAGATTTACTAAGTATAGCCGTGGTAGAACCAATAATTCTAACCTAACTTTTAGTTTGGGCCTCGACTTTGTAATCTAAAATCCAAATCAAACAGTAAATGAATGAACATGTTAGGCATCTCAGCCATATGAAGTTTTTCTTCAATATGTAGTATTCTTCATATGGCTGACATACCATGTAGTGGGGCCAAAAAATATAAAGATAAACGCTTCATGTTGTTTCTTATGAATGAATAGTCAGTAACAACCTTTTATTTTGTTTTCAGGAACAGTGGTGAATCAATGAAAAGTCAAATGTAATATTTGTATATATGTTTTAATGTTGTACATATGAATATAAATAAAGTGATGTTTAAGAATGTATTTGTTCCACTAATCGATTTTTGCATTCAAACCCTAAAAGCAATACAAGATAATATTTAGAAACATAAAGTAAGTAACAACGCTATATGTCACAGTGATGTTAGATTTTTTATAGATCTGCAACTAATATTTACAGATGTTCACAAACATGAATCGCAATTTTTCCAGAATTTTTTTAAATGATTTTTCATTATTACACTAAAATAAGTTGACCGAGTTACAATTGTCACTTTTCGAACGTCTCATTTTCAGCAGTCACTACAAGTAAATCTTGTTTGAACATAATACATATCTTTGTTAATGCCCATAAGATGTAATAATGTCTTTTTGAAAAAATTAGACCACTGTTAATACTCATCTTTGTTATTGCTATTATATAGGCATATGATATGGTCTCTGAATATTCAAGGTGGTCCATTGGTCCACCTTCAATATTTGAAGCATAAGGCCACTTCAACCTCCAAAGAACTGACGTTAAATATTTTATGGTCATCCAGTAGATATGTAATCTGGATATCTACTAGATATCCACAATATCTGGATGGATATCCCTTATATATCTATATGACATCTAATGTCAGTTCATTCGAATATCTATGAGATATACATGAGATATCCACATGTATATCCAGATTTATGGATATTAGCGGACATTTGGATGTCCATGGGATATCCATTAGATGCAACAGATATCCTCTGTATATCCTGGATATCCATAATGGACATCTCATGGACATCTATTAGACGTCAGTGTGCTGTGTGGGAAGGGTCAGGTGGAGCTTTTTTAATGGAATTCTTTTTTTTTATTGGATAAATTTCCGCCTCTGTCGAGAATCGAACTTGGGATATTCCAGACAAGAGCACCTAGCTTTAAAAAAATGTATTATAGTAATATTTATTTCAATGTTACACCAAGTTTTTCAGGAGGCGAAATAGGATGTCGCAGACGATAACATAGTTCCACATTTAAATCTTATTTCACAAGATCAAGGAGAAACGAGAATTACTGCCTTGTAACTCTAAAATATGCTTTAAATTTTACTTCATCGTCAAGCAGATGTCTATGGACAAGTAATTTAAATGCTCCTTTGCTGCTTCTTTTTTGAAGCAGTTGATTAGCAGAATTCCTAGTGCTATTATGAATCGTGGTTATTATGTCAATTTATTCTTGCAACATTTCATCTTGCAATATTAAAAGTGCCAAAACTGATTTCTTTCTTTCACTCATCGCGATGGTCAGGACGCAACTGACTATCCTAGAAAAACACTTTATACGCAGTGTATTGGATGTTACGTTGCGTCGGACGTGTTACGTTCTACGCCGCGTAATGTGCGTTGCTAGGAAAACCCTACTTAAACATTTTGTGCGTGCGCGGCGCGGCATGTTTGATTTGGACGCTCTGGACGCATTTTGATATGCATTCAGTTGCAGTGGCGTGCCGGATGGGCCCGCAGGGCCCGCGGTGCGGGGGAGCCCCGGCCATCCGCTCAGCCTCGACTTCGACTACCTCGAGCAAGCTATGCACATAGTAACAACTGTAATGCATTTACTTCATTTTAAATCGATGGAATCATAATTTTCCAAAATCAAATTAAATATATTTTGCCATATTTTGCCTTTTCAGGACTTACTTTATGGCAAAATTTGATAACACGACAACGTAGTTGAACGTAGAATCCAAAACGGCAAGAATAAGTGCAACGTTACACTGATCCGACGCGTATCTGTGCCTACGAATTCGAATAGGTTATAGAAAAATGTTCTAACAGGCATGTGTGTGTTCCCTAGACCCCGTTGTTATTATTTATTGTGTTCACAAACACGATGTTATTTTTCACAGAAATTTACAGTATATAAATCTTGTGGAATTGTTTAAAATAAGTCTTTAACTTTTGCAATGTTAGAACCCAATATTTACTCAAAACTATAACAATAAACCCGAAACGATCAAGCAAAACAAAGTTGCTATTTATATTATTCCACTATTCATGCCACTATTTTTAGAGTTCTTTCCCTGCTATCTCGAAGAGGGTGTAGAAACCAAAGGGTATACGGGTTTATCAGCGGTCAGTATGCTATAATACCATCATGAAGCTGCCGCTGAATCACTACTACTTTGGTTTCTTTACTTCTTCTAACCTATTCTAATTCGTTGGTGCTGACAGGTTATTTCTGGAAATCCCAGACATTCGATGCCGATGCGTTGGCGCTCAGGTTCGGCTCAAGCAGAACGATCATTTTCAAAACTACTTTGTGATTAACTTCTGTAGAAAATGAACGGGCAGAAGGCATATACTTAGACCAAATAGCTGATACATTTGTTGCTTTACATACAAAAAAACGTTTTTTCTTTACATGAAATGCAATCATAATAATAAAGTTTTTAGAGTTAAGGTGTTTTATTTGTTTATTTTTTTGTTATAGTTTTGTGTAGTGTCTTAGTATAATGTTTATTAAATAAAAAAGTTATATGCTAAATTCTGTAGTTGTGTAGCCTAAAACTCATAGTGGCCATATAATATAGATGGAGTTTGTTACATTAATGTGATTAATCGATGTATTACCTATATGTTGTGCCGCTAATAAAGTTGAGGTTACATCAAAGGTTTATCTATAAACCGGTTTGAAATATTATTTTTTTATATAGAGGGGGGGAGGCGTGAAAAAAATTGCGGGCGGCCCCCGAAGACCTTGGCACGCTACCGTTCAGTTTAGAGAATTTCTTATGGAACGCTTGTTGTGATTATACTGGATGAAGTTCTTTGGCACTTTTATGAAAGCCTCTCCAGGAAATACCCTTAGCCTAAATATGGCTCTATAAAGTAACGTCAGGTTGAGTGAAAATAAGGGTCCTTGTATGGAAGAATCTGTAATGTAGCTGTGAAAGTAAAATGATAATGATCTTGGAAGACTTATTATACTATTTTAAACGTATGTTACTCCTCAAATTTGCTACACATCACCAATACCAACTGCTTTTTAGACGACTGGCTCTTTGAAGGGCCAGGTTTTTGCCTCATGACAGAACGTGCTTGGAGAGCTAGCCTATCTCATAACAGTCATTCAAGGTGCACGGGTTCAGAATATACCAAGTTAGCAAAACTCACCTAGATTCCGAAGATCAAGCAGCTGCCCCTAATCCTCTTGAGTCTGCAAACTTTTGTACGAGTAACTGTTCAGTGAATAGGGAGAGTGGCAACACCGTTGACTTGATTAGTGTAATATGTGACAGAGGGGCGTGGCCAATTCGACCGCTGGTCATAGTAGCTATTCTTGATGTGGGACTGTCACGCGCCAAATAACTGGAAATGTACGACTAGCTTTCCTATGAAGATCTACCATTTTTTTTACTGTAAAGTTAGGAGAATACTAGGATGTTTCTTGTTGACTGCTTCATATACTACATACGATCTCTTAGGAAATCTAAGTTATCCAAGTAACAATTATCTCTATTACATTCAAGAAATTAAACAAACGTTAAAAGAAGATATAAAAAAGTATCCCTTTAGAGTTTGAAGCTTAGTTTTTCTATGTTCTTACACTTCATTTGATTATAGTAAGAAAGAATCTTTCATGGTATACATAGAACGAATACTACCGAGATACTAGAATATTTTTGTGAAAAGCATATCAGCTATTACTTGACTATAATTTTTTTTACTTATGTTTGCCTTAAATGTACAAAATATTTTGTGACAGTTTACTGGAAAAGTGATCAATATTTTGTTGGTACCTACTGCAATTGTTAGCTTGATCTGATGAACTGTAATAAAAATAAGTTGTATTATACCAGCACTAGTCATAAGCGATACTTCACATACAGTGGCGTACGAAAGGGCCCTCAGGGCCCGCGGTGCGGGGGGACCCCGTGCATCCGGGGCGCCCCCATTGACACAATTCACCTTGTTTTTTTAGCGAAAGTCTACCTCGTTGGGAAGCCTTAAACACTGAATTAAAAAACGAAGTCAAGTTGATTGACTCAGCCTGGCACTGGCGTAACTAAGGGCCCGCGGGGCCCGCAGCTGCAAAGGCAAAGTATTGCATTTTGAACTAAATCCTAAAAATCCGCGCAGTGTCCGCAGTAAATGGAGAAATACGGCAAGACAGTATACGTCAAAAATTATTTGGCTAATTTAACTCGATGTCTGTTTTTAAACCACGAATTTTGTAATTTTTCGTGTGATGTAAACATGTAAAGGTCGTTCTTTAGTTTGTATTTTATACCTATGTATTGTTTGTTTGTGTAACCTGTGTTATGGAAGATACCCAGTTAAATTAACCAACAATTTTTTGACGTTTTTTGTTTGAGAATGGCATTTGATAGTTTGTGACTCAAAGCACATTCCTGCTTTCTCTGAGCAAACTTGAACGTTAAAGTCCTGAAGGGGGCGATAAGCATTGCCGAAAGCTTGGCAGTCTCCTTTTATGCAGTCACCAGCGTTTCTTTTCAACATTTTTGGCCATATCCCCAAGATTTTCTCTTTAATATATACAAATTGAGTCGTACGTTGATGCTTTTTTGACTATGTATAGAAGTTGTTGCGATAAACTAGTATTTCAAATAATTTTTTTCAGAAAAATGAAAAATAAGCGAGATCCAAAATAAAAAATGTAAATGTAGGCTTGTGTATCAAGACGTACCTACCTAGTTTGTTTATGTTTAGTTTTTTGCTTGGATTTTCGTCTTACCGATTAGGAATTGCAATTGTCAGATAGTGCAGTAGTCACTTCCTGTTTAACTTTGTAAATTTTAAATCGGTAATTTCTAAAAGCGGTACATTATTATAAACGCAACTGTTAGGATTTACCAATTTAGAATTAACTACAATAACCTGAAAGTGTCTAGTGGACTAATAGACGGGTACAATGCCTGATGATAAGGCAAGAATTCGAGCAAAAAACTAAACATAAAGAGACTAGGAACGTCGTACTCCTAATGGACAAGTCCAGACTTACTTTTTCTGATGCTATATCACACTTATTTTTCAGTTTTCGGATAAAAGTTATTTGAAAAACTTGTTTATTTTAACAAATTCTATACACAGTATAAAAACAAGAATCAACTTAGGACTCACTCTGTATATATACGTAATATGAAAAAATTTCTTGCGAGGGGCCCCGGGAAGTATCTTGCGGGGGGGGGGCGAATCTGAAGTTACGCTACTGCAGCCTGGTATAACAGCTTGAATAAAATCACAATAGTTACACACCATATCACCAGATTTACGAGCAAGCTGGTCCAATACTACATTTTATGATAACAGAATATTCTCAGGGCCACCATGCATCAAGCATTGACCTTGTGACAAGCTTCAGTCTGCATAATGTCTATATAAGCTTATTTGGTGGATGAATGCAGAGACTTGCGGGCTGCAAGGTGTGTGCTTTGTTTGAGAACCTAATAAATCCGAACATGTCACCATAAATCAAAAGGTACAACATCCACTTGTCCGGTTTCAGTATTTCATCAGTGTACGTAGGAATCCTACACCAATGCAGGATAAATTAGCGATATGCGGCTCATAGGCGTCCATTTCCAGGCACTAGGGAATGCAATCCCGGAAGTGATAATCCCGGCAACCCGGGATCCCTAACATTTATTAATACCAAAAATCCCGGAATTTGTGAGCATCCAGTTCTGGGATTTTCGAAATTGGTTTAAACCATCCCTCAGACAACTTATACAAGAACTGAAACGCTAACGAGATTTTCACAATAATAATGATTTTTTTTATTTATGTTATTGGCTCTGATCTGAGATCAACTGGCCAGTTCTATTTTGGATGGACATCTATTTTTTCTTAATAATACGAACATTGTTTTATATTAGTTATAGTTGAAAGTTACAGTGTTCTTTTTAGTTTTTGTGTGCAAAAGTTATATAATAGTTTGTATGCACAGTTGTTTTCACTAGCTAGTATAGAGATCATATTGTTATAATAATGTTTATTGGTGTAAAAGTAGTATACATAATAAGGGGCATAATATGACAGCAATAACATCTGCAATAAACATTAAACATTCAATCCACTCAGCGCCGAGGCACTGTATGTGGATAAATAGAAAAGAAATACAATAATTGATTAAAAATGCATAAAAATAAATAATAAATAGCTCGACTATTAAGATGACTTGATTAGGGCAAATTAGCTAAAAAAGAATAACTAATTTTCTAGAAATAGAAACTCCACTAACACCTAACTGAGGAGAAATACTAAGCATTTTTATTATACAATGAAATAGAATAGATGAAAAAAAAATAAAAGATACATACATATTATATAAACGCGCAATCAATAATAAGTTAGGGCAGACCGACATTCCATTGGATAATTTTTAATAAATACTTTTAGTTTCTTTTTGAATAAGGCAATTGAGCCTAAGTTTTGTATTGTTAGAGGTATGAGATTGAACAACGTTACACCCAGGAATAATACAGATCTCTGACCAATGCATTTATTTATAAATTGAATCTGATATGCTGATTTAGCTTGTCGTGTGGCGTAATCATGTGTCGGATGCTTCAGAATATGTTTGTTTTTATGAATGCACACCCCAACTTTATAGAAATACATTTGTCTGATACTCAATAAACCTATTTCCTGAAAGAATTGTTTAGTTGGGCATGATAAGGGTTTTTGTAGAATAATTTTGAAAAATCTTTTTTGGAGTATTTGTAGCGGCTGTAGATAAGACTTCAGTATACCTCCCCATGCTGTTCTTCCGTAAGTTATATGTGGGTCAACCAGAGAATAATAAACAGTTTGTAAATGTTTGCGGTTCAAAAAAGTTTTAATTTTGTAAAGACATGCAATGATATATTTGAGTTTCTTTACTATGTAGCTTATATGATCTTCCCATCGTCACAAAATATTTAATGTCTTAATAACGTACCTAACAAGGATACCTTGGTGTATGAGATGGAAACACTTTTAAGACGATTAACAATTTTATATGATAATACGGGTTCGGAGTGTTCAGATATAGATTCATTTAACGAGAATTCTGTAAAATTCCACCTGCTGAGGTTGTACAACAGTCTACCAAAATTGCACATTGTACAACATTAAAACAAAGTTTACAAGAATCTGTTCTCAAAACGATGTAGCCCCCCAACTTAGCTGCCAAAAAGGGAACTTTAACAGGTATTCGTCAGGAGATGGTGTTATATAAAGAAGGTGGAAATAAAGAAAGAATATTAACAGTTGGTGTATAACTTCTTGACAACTATTCTACCTACAAGTGTGGAATTAGAGAGGGTTGTTTCAGCTGCAGGAACTGCCTGCACAAAAATAAGGTCAAGATTATTAGATAGTGCTCTTGGCGCACTGACCTTGGGCTCTTAATTCAAAAACTCTCCTCTGTCAGAATAATTCATTGTGCTATGTCTTATTTTGTATACTTTACTTTTTGAATGTTCGTTTAAGTTGGTTTAAGTTGGCGTCGTTTGTACTTACATGCCTAACTTTTCAAAAGAATTTTATGTTGGCATTTCTTGATTTTTGTCTGAAAATGTTTAGTTTCCTTTCGACTAAAAAAAGCTTATCTAGCGTTTGTCTATTTATTATAGTTAAGAAATTTGCATTCCCTACTAGGCACCCATTCCTTCTAAAAATCATTCTTAACATCGTCTGGCATGTTCGCGCTTATAATCAACTCATACATCCCACTTCCAGTGACTGGTGATCTAATCATTTGTAATCACGCCTTGTGACGTCATACAGGTAGGTCATTTTACAGAGTCCAACCAACCCAACGAATTAACCAATCCTCTTACAAGTTGACTGCCCTTTGGGTTTATATCTGTATCTTCCACACATGCTACTTGTAGGTTCCCCCACTCTGTCTCAGATTTAACCTGAAGAATATTAGCATCGAATTCGAACCTTTCTTCTTCTCTTGATCACCTTTTTCACTCCTTATACATTATAATTTCTCAATGACTATAAAAAACATAGACCTTTCTACGAGGGCTGCTCTATACCTCCGTCAATCTACCAGTACGCAGACAGCTGTTTCACGCTTATTAGCGATCATCAGTGCGCCATAGGTCGATTGACGGAAATAGAGAGCATCAGTTTTTCCATGTTTACTAAACATGTGAAACATGTGCGAGCAGACAGAAAGAATTCTGCCGGTGCGCCATGTAGTACCCGAAGGTAACGGCAACCCAAGGAAGTCTCTACTTAACAGCAGTAGACTTCTTGGTGGGACGCCAAGGTGCATCCGCTTGGCCGCTAGAGAGCGCGGGTTCTATACGCCGCTGCATATGAAAGCCGATATACGAGGGCTGCTCTATACCGCCGTCAATCCACCAGTACGCAGACAGCTGTCCATGTTTAATGCTGCTCGCACATGTTTCACATGTTTATTAAACATGGAAAAATTGATGCTCTCTATTTCCGTCAATCGACCTATGGCGCACTGATGATCGCTAATAAGCGTGAAACAGCTGTCCGCGTACTGGTGGATTGACGGAGGTATAGAGCAGCCCTCGTATATCGGCGTATCATACGCAGCGGCGTATAGAACCCGCGCTCTCTAGTGGCCAAGCGGATGCACCTTGGCGTCTCACCAAGAAGTCTACTGCTGTTAAGTAGAGACTTCCTTGGTTTGCCGTTACCTTCGGGTACGAGATGGCGCACCGGCAGAATTCTTTCTGTCTGCTCGCACATGTTTCACATGTTTATTAAACATGGAAAAATTGATGCTCTCTATTTCCGTCAATCGACCTATGGCGCACTAATGATCGCTAATAAGCGTGAAACAGCTGTCTGCGTACTGGTGGATTGACGGAGGTATAGAGCAGCCCTCGTATATCGGTTTTCATACGCAGCGGCGTCTACTGCTGTAAGTAGAGACTTCCTTGGTTTGCCGTTACCTTCGGGTACTAGATGGCGCACCGGCAGAATCCTTTCTGTCTGCTCGCATAGACCTTTCTATTCCGTCCTTCTCAATATTGACAAGAAAAACAGCCGCCATCTTTCTTCAGTGGCAGACATGTTGGCGTATCAAAATTGAGGAAATCGGATCTGGTAAATTAGTAAGTGCCTTCAAGTATAAAGGCGCGTTTAATAAAATAGATAATCATAGGTCAGTATTTTTACGTCAGCGAAATCAAGCTCATATAATCAGCTGTTCTACAGCAGTTCGAAAGTTGTAACAGTAGAAACATAAATTCTACGCCAGTGTACCCACAAATATAACCTCGTCCAATACAATGTCAAAACCAAAGATTCTGGACCACTATAATATATTTTGTATACCTAACATGTTCTCACTATTGTTTTGTATAGATATTATCTATAATATTCAAAAAATATCAGTCAAATAAAACAAAAGTAAAAGGATTAATTATCGTCTTGATGCTTCCATTTTAACTGCATCTTAAGAACGTCTGATGGCGATCAATGACCCTCCACCAGGAGCTAGATTATGAGGCATGATTATGGAAGAACTAGCAAAGGCGAAGGTTTCAAAATACCTAAGGAATACTATAAGCAGCTACCTAGACTTCAAATCCATTTGCATAGCCGGAACCGACATTTTTGCAATTCGTCATTGTCTGTCAGAGCGGTCCGGTGGACCTTCGCTCTTAGTTAGAGTCATATCGGTCGATCGGTCTATCAGGTCTGGTTACTCAGAGACCAGACAAAGTCAGGGAGAAGTAAGGGAAGAAAAGGAAAGGAAGGAAGGAAAAGAGCAAAGAGGAGGAAGTTCGTCAGTTGGAGGGCTTAGCTTGACATAGTCTATTAGAGTTCGGAAAGAGAGAAGAGTTAATTTTGAGGTTTCGTGTCTAAAAGGGCAAACATTTAGTTTTCGAAACTGCACGATTTAATTTTGGTCACAATGCGAGCCGCGGCCTTGTGTGCTTGCGAACTTGCTCGACTGTGTATAGTTTACTGACTTGCACAACAGAGGGTTGCTGTGCCATTCCGCTTGACTATAACGTCGTTGCGCTTGCTGTTTAATGGAATCCCTCAAGTAAGGGATGTCAAGGTCTCTGTGAAGAATATCGTTAGAAACATACCATGGCGCATTAGTGATTATCCGTAATGTCCTGCTCTGCAGAATCTGCAGGCTTCGCATGTGCGTTTTGGTGAGAAAACACCAAGCCGCACATGCGTAGGTAATTGCCGGTCTAATAATCATCCTGTATACTCTAATTTTTATCCACCAAACCTAATTTTGAAGTTCTACATATCATAGGGTAGAGTTGACGAGACGTAATTTCGAATTTTATTATTAACGATTCAGTGTGCTTCTGCCAGGTCATACCCTTGCCCAGGGTAATTCCGAGGTACTTGGCAGAATTTTCCCATGGAATCAGAGCACCGTTCACTGAGACCTCCAATGGGGCACCACGACGCTTTTTGGTACAATATAATATATAGCCTGCGTTTTCGAATTATTGATTTGGATGGGCCAACGATCCGCCCACTCCAACACTTTATCCACCGCAAAACTGCAGCCCATCGCATACCAGATCTCCAGACCACGTCTGAGCTACAATCGCAGTGTCGTCAGCATAGAGATATACTTCACAGTTGCGCGGGCACCGAAATTCCTATGAGAACAGGGGTGCATCAAGGGTCTGCTTTAGGGCCGTTACTCTAGAGTACTTGTACGATGGGGTGCTAAAGCTTTCTGGCACCTGTTATCGCGACAAATGAAGAGACAAAGCAAGCACATCCCTGCGCAAGATTGACAGGTCGATGTGCGATCACAATGTTGAGTTGGTCTCTGAGAAAACTGATGCAATTTTAATACGCGACTCAAGGAGCGACCAAAGAAAGCTAATGTGGCCTACCAAATAAAGGGAATACAAGTCCCAATAAGTGAGACTGTAGTGTACCTTGGAGTTACACTGAATAACGAGACGTATTACAGGGAACACCTTAAAAGAGTAGTGGCAAAGGCAGAGAAGAAATCGGCAATACTGTCACGACTGATGCCAAATTTGGAGAGCTAAGCAGCAACAAAAGGGTAATAATTTGTCAGGCTCTACAGTCGGTTGTACTATACGGAGCTCCTGTATGTTGTAAAGCCACGAAAAGGAAAAACTATCAGAAGCTCTTGGACAGCTTGCAGAGAAAGTATCTGCTGAGGGTTGCCAGTGAGCTTTGCTAGTGATAACGGTAACATCACCATTATAATTGCTGGCTGAAGAGAAAACAACAATCCGCCATGGTAACCAGGCAATGCGATATGCCACATTGAAGCTAAAAGACTGAGAGCAAATAAGTGGCAAAGCATATAGAACGAGATCACTGATGTGGCACAGTGGACAAAACGGCTAATTCCATAGATGAAAGAATGAGCAGAATGCAGTCATCAACAGACAACGCAGGCACTGTCTAGGTATGGTCCTTTCGAGTGTATTGGAAAAGGATACGGCGGGTCATGACCCAGAGATGCTTGCACTACGAGGCGGTAGACATTGCCGATCATGTCCTGTTTCCTTGCTACAGATGGGGGCCATACAGATAGGAGGCAAGTCAAAAACTGGAGGATGAGCTGACCCCAGAGACTATGGTCCCGCTAATGTTGTCCAACATAAAGGCATTGGACTTCATACATGGGATGGTCGACAAAATACTCTCTGCAAAGGAGAAGGAGGAACGACTACAAGATTAGATGAAGATAAGAAAATATTCCGAAATGGTATAATCATCACCTCTGATCTAGCACTGCGAAAAATATCGTTCACCATGATGCCCGGTGCAGATGTAAGGAAGAGGGGTTTTAGCCGTGGTGGCGTGTCGATGTCGGACAGACATGTTTGCCATCGTGGGGCATGGGATCAGAGGAGTCAAGCTGGTTCAACGTCGGGCGGGCAGACTCTCTCTCACAACGTCGGGTGCGTGAGTGTTTCTATCCTGGCGATCAAGCCGATTTCCTAAACCATCTATAAACAAAATAGGCGCTAGGGCAGTACCAACAAAATGGCGTTTACGCTTCAACTTATTAGAATATGCAGGAAAATGTAACTACTACTGGAATGAAATAAACTCTGAATTGATGTTTTGAGAAATTTTATTTATTTCCTATATTAGCATGAATTTGAATTCAATCTTCATAAATCTGATAGCTGCTGGTTTAAAAAAAAAACAGCTGAACGGCTGGTCTATTAGCCACCGTACAATCCAAAGTATAAGACATCGTTTCTTGGCCTTATGGTCATCGTAAAGACGAATGGGTGGTCTGCTTTGAATCTAACCTCGGGTTGTGCCCTTGCACTATCAGGGTTGTCAGAGTTCATCACCTCTGAAAATCAAAATAAAACTTGTGTGAGATTTGGCTGGGTCTGGAAGCCTCCACAGGCGATCTAGTTACTTCCTGTTAGAACCTGCGCCTGCGTATGCTTCGCATTAAGCACGAGAGTTGATAAGCTCCATTACTTAGGTATCTACACTCAAATTCAAAACCTCTTCTCTATCATTTCAAAAAGTAATTGACGATTAAATATCAGAATTTTTACATGGCCTTATAACAGATTGGCATTTTTTTGTATTTAAAGGTAGAATAAACATACTTCAAAAGTAGATACAAAAAGAAATAAATGATATTTAAAAATATTCTATGGAACATGTGGTTAATATTGTTGCATTAAAAAAAAGGAGTCAAGCTGATTAACTCAGTACTTCCCACACAAAACGGTGATATCATTTTATTATTCCCCATTGCTTGAGAGTCTGAGTCAGACAGCCTACCTTAAAATCGAAATTTTTCGCGATCACAATACTTCCTTCACCTATCTGTGTCGGGAGGTAAAAAATAGGGTTGACGACCATTTCAATTAGTCATTAATTATTTTAGTCATGGTGGTTAAAACTGCTTCGGAGATTAAGAGACCATATGGGAATCTGGCACCATCGCGCTATTTTGCAAGCCCACAGACTTCTCTCTTTTCACAAAAAGCAGTGACATTGGCATAAGTGCGCAGTGTTACTCTGTTAGGTTAGGTTGCTTTGTCGACTTATCATTTAGGTGATATTTATCTTTGGACTTATCTGAGAACCAGAGACGTCTAAAGCCGCATAGAGACCAGATTTCCAACGCTAGCCAACGGCACATGTGGCTAGCGCTCGGTAGTCGAGCGGTAACAACAAAGAGAAACAACAAGAGAAAGTTTTTCTGCGAACCAAATGATTTGAATTGTCTCCCTCTTGCGGAGTAAGCAAGCACTTTTCATCCCAAAGAGATGCTTTTTTGTGTCGAATTTGGTGTTGACGCGATTTGAAATTATTTTCAGATTTCAGTTGTTGGAGAACATTTGTTCGGTGCGTACGTTTATTAACATTTTGCTATGGAGCGACGAAATGATACTTAAGTTATGTTGTTGGATTTTGTAAGCAGAACTAATTTAAAATTCACCTTGATATATTCTTGTAGTGATTCAACTAAGGCCGAACAAACTTCTGGAATAATGGACGAGATTGATTGTTTTGATACTTTAAATGTATACGCAAGACGAGTAAAGGAATTTCGAGTTGCTAGATAGTGCAGGGTAATGGCCAATCTTTCGTTAGCTGGAATAGCTTTTCGGTGTTTGGCATTCTTTTTCTTAATTTTTGAAGCCACTAAATTAAGGAGTAGATCAAAAGATACTGAGGCATTTCGGCAGAAGTTTCTAAAATCATTTCGGAGCTCATCCAATAAATTACTCGCGCTGTAGCGACTTCTGTTTTTATACGGTGTTCCCATCCGCCAGCGTGGACGATATTCTCAAATCCTTCCCAATGCTTTCCAATGGACTAGTATCATGAATTTTTTTTGGTTGCATCTGATAGAGTACGTCATAAAAAGCATCTTATTTTTTTCTCCGATTTTTTTTGGGCACAGGAAAGCCGTGAAAATAAGGAAAATATTTGAATTCTCCTAGGGCAGTGACGTCACTGCCCTAAGCCAATCAAAGGACAGATATGTGTGCTGTGTTGCCGCATTCTGATGGCGCGCGATATGCCGGAGCTGTACGCGGGCTGGCTCATCTATCTTGTCTTCTGTTCCCGTCTGTGAGTGGGAGATGTTCTTGGCAACAATGTACTGCTGATGATTCGCGCGGTTGGCACTCATTGGCTAAATTTGAATTCCTTTCTTTAAACTTTAGAATGGAATTACTAAAAAACAAAATGATGTAGAAAGTAACGAAATGCAGCAGTACGTTTATTTTTGTATGCACTAAGCGGTTATAACAATTAAATCATTGTTCCTAAACCTCGTGATACTAGTCCATTCGAACGCCAAAGACAGCACATGTGCCGTTGGCGTTGGTATACGTTGGAAATTCGGTCTGTACGCGCATTAAGACGTAAACGCGCTGTCGACAAACTGATTAAATAATTACAGTAGGGTTAAGATAAGGACCTATTCAGACTAACTGATATTACTACTACGAATTTTAAACCAAATTTCTTTTTGATTCTTATGTTAAGTTTCATAAGAAGTGATTGTGATAATAAATTGAATGATACAAGACTCACTTGTGCCAGCTGCTGAATTCACTCCCCACTCATCAAAATCCATCACAGACTTTTGCCTGATTTGAGATAGATGAAGATTTGCTCCCTCTGCAATTTGTTCCAGTTCCGCATCTGGCTCGAAGACTTTATTGACCCCCATCTGAAATATTATGTCTATGGTTATCACTAAAAATAATAGTAGCATTATTTCTATCAAATCCCATGAGTAAGCGTTGGAATGGTCACAATATGTTGTTGCTCTTACTAAGGTAATACAATAAATAAATAAATTAATGAGAGTAGGGTAGAGTAGAGAGTGGGGGAGGGGGGGTAGCCCCACTGCACTTAGGCCACAACTATCCCATTGTGCATTCTGCCAGGGAGTTGTTTCCTCAGGCATCCAATTTCAGGAAAGTGATCAAGTCGCTTGGGGACATCTCCTTTATGTGGGCAGGTGTAGGCTAGGACTGGCCGAACGTGTACTCTCTAATAGAAGATAACTCTGACGTGTTCCACACTTTTGTCTTGTCTTCTTCACATTCTACATATCGGTGTGTCACTTAACGTCATCATGTGGAGGTGTTTCCTGAGTTGACAATGGCCAGTCAGGAATCCTACTACGAAACGTAGGTTTGACCTGGTCATCGCCAAGTACTTCCTGGAAACTGTCATGCCAAAGCCTGCAAGGATTTCCTTGGCAAATCGGAACCCGTGTAGTTCTTCCCATCGCTAAACCATCTGGCCATGGGAGTGTTTTTTGGGCGCAGTTGTGGTTGTCGACATTCCAGAAAGGCCACATGGTCCTGTAATTCTTTGATCAGCAGTCCTCCTGGGTAGACCGTCCCCCATACGGTAGCCTTTGTTATCGCCGTTCCCTTTATACCACCTCAGGACAATATTATTTTTGTCTGAAGCATGGGCTTATGATTGGTGGCATTTCGTTGCTAGCCCTGATGCGTCGCCAGGTCTTTTCAGGGTTGGAAGTACTTTTCTGCTGCCGGTGCAGATAGATTGCTTAGTTCCCCAGCAGCTATCGATACGCCAGCCAGAACGACACTGACCTTTTTACCCTTAGCCCACTTTGTCCTTAGGTTTAGAGACCTGGAGTACATACCACATCCAGCGCCTGTCCTTGTTTTGGAGCCATCTTGCTACAGGGTTGGGATAAAGTATGGAACCAAGCAAATATCTTTGAAACGGAAAGGGTGATATTGCTGAAAAATTGTAGGTAAATGTAATGACGCATAATGCATCCGAGGACATTATGTTAGCTATTAATGTACTTCCGGTCTAACCGGAAGTACTGTCAACTTTTTTAATTTAAATGGGACACCCCGTATATTTCTGCAGATTTTTTTCCGAATACGTCCATAGTGGGTTTAGTATTTGTTTCTGTAAAAAATTTTTATTTGTCTCACAAATTTGTCCGTGGCGATCTGCGGTTTTCCCGTTTGACGTGATTTTTTTTGTATTTTTTTTTGTATTTTAGTCACCTTCAAACGTGTTATAGGACCCCTGTCGGGACGTAAATCATTAAAGTTTGACACACTGTTTTGTGAGTTCTCACTCGATCGCCAAAACCGACTTTGAACGACCGGCATTTTAAACACCTGCAATGATAAAGAAGCTTCATCTTTCCCGTTTTTACAGAAACTAATACTAAACCCACTAGGATGTATTCGGAAAAAAAGATGTATTAAAATCTGCAAAAATGTACAGGGTGTCCCATTTAAATTAAAAAAGGTGACAGTACTTCCGGTTAAACTGGAAGTACATCAATAGCTAGCATAATGTATTCGGATGCACCAGACGTCACTACACTTGCCTGCAAATTTTCAGCAATATCAATCTTTCCGTTCCAAAGTTATTTGCTTGGTTCCATACTTTATCCCAACCCTGTATATGCAAATTGTATTTGTCGCATGGCAGCTAATAACCAGTATCGTAGAAACAGAGAAAGAAACAGAGAGAGAGAGAGAGAGGCTATATGCACTTTTCTGGAATACTTATGTTCGTTTTCCATGCGCTATCGATTTTGATCAAAGACAGAGGGACGCCTTACCTTTTGGTGGGGATTCTCACAGACCATTGCCGACATTTGTGACTCATGAGAGTGGCAAATGCGTCTGCTCCTTGATGTTAGGAAGAAGGTGAAGCATCGATTCATTTCCTAGGTAGATATGCCTATGTGTGCCACAACTCCAGGGTTCAGATATTTGCCACGACGCAGTTTGGGAAGGAGTCACTATACTCATTAAATTGCTCGGAAGTTTTGCTATTCGTCAAAAGGACTGATAGGTTCGACAAAGAGGAGCTTTCCGGAAAACCATGACAGTTTTTATTGTTGGTTCTATGGAGTCGGCAAAAAGTATCAATCAAAGTTTACGTTGCCAGGATCACTATTTCTAGTACCAATGTAATCCCGGCCCGAACAGTACACGTCGGAGGTCATGAAGGGAACGGTCGTCTCCTCCTCCGTATTCATGCTAAATCTGCTAACCTTGTCAGAGGGCTGGAAGAGAGCCCACATGATATTGCTCAATAAAGGCGGTAAACCTACTGGTCTGACATCATCTCATGTCTACTGGACAATATAGGGGAACAGTTCGAAGGCTCAGAGCCTTCAGGAAGAAATAGACGAAGGAGAAGGTCTGTTGAAGTACCAGTTCGGTTTTCGTACCGGCATCGGCAGGTCTACCATCGACACTCTCGAGAGCGTGCAGCGATGGGAATAATGGAAATACGACGGATTATTGGTGCACACTAGTTATTCTGGATGTCAGGAATGCTTTTAACACTGCCCCCAAGAAGCAGTTATTTCGAGCACAGGATGACATGTCTATCAAATGTAGATCTGCCAATGTCTACCGGGCTTCCACAAGGGTCGGCACTAGGGCCCACCCTGTGGAACATCCTGTATGATGGGATATTAATGCTACCGTTACCCGGTAGCATTAGAACCAAAGGTCTGGCAAAAGACTTAGCCTTAGTCACAATAGCCAAGGCCGAGGTGTCCCTCATATACAAGGTAAACCGGGCCTTGCAGAAAATTCACGACTGGATAAGGGATCAACACCTAGTCTTAGCTCCAGAAAAGACTGAGGCAGTGATACGATGACGATATAGGATAAAGAGAACGGATGCGAACTCCCAGCGTAGAGGCAGGGCGATAGTCTTCAGTAAGTCCGTGAGGTCTCGTGTTTGATGAGCTAATCACTCTTATAGACAAGGATGGGCACAGGACTCTAGGATATGTGGACGATCTGGTAATTCTGGTATTAGAGTAAGGAAAATTCAGCAGCTTTGTTAGATACAAAATGCAAAGGGCTCTGAACGTTGTAACAAACTGGACACTTAAGGAGGGCCTGAACGTCAGTCCCTCCAAAACGTCCATAATTGCCCCCACGAGAAGGAAAAAAGTAGAGAGACTAGGACCTCTACAACTTTTGGGTCAAATATAGCTGTCAGGGGTAGTAATAGACTCTAAGCTAACCTGGAACCCTCAGGTCAAAAGAGTAAAAAAAGAAGAGCTGAGATGGCGTTAATGTTATCGAGGCGCTCGCATGGAAAGGCATGGTGTTTAAGTCCAGCCATGGTGCATTGGACATACATTATGGTGGTAAGACCCATGCTACATATGCATCTTTGGTCTGGTGGGCAAAGATGCGACAGCGAGCTGCTATAACAGAACTCAGAAAGGTGCAAAGACTTGCCTGTCTGTCTGTAACAGGTGCAATGAAAAGCGCACCTACTACAGTCTTAGGGACCATCCTGGACCTTCCTCCATTGCAAGTTGTAATAATGGGCGAGGCGAGAATGGGCTACTCATGACTACAAATTCCACCAAGAGGAATTTGCAAGGACCTTGGATACACCTAAATCGCAGAATATGTGGGGCATACCATAATGGATGTTAGAAAGGACCACATAACTCCGAAATATATCTTTAAGAAGAAATTCGAGACTATAATTAGGGACGAGAACTTTGTGAGGTAAACAACCTGCAACGGTAAAGAGTCTGGTATAGAGATGGATCATAGACTGAGCAGGGCACAGAAGCGGGAATCTTTGGAAGAGGAACTAGACAGAGCACTCCGCTTGGAAAATGCGCTTCGGTATGTCAGTCAGAGGTGTACGCCATCCTGCATTGTGCAAATATGAACAATGAGCGATCCTATAGAAACAAGAGGATCGCGATACTTACAGACAATCAGGCCACACTTCGGGCATTAGAAGGTCCCAAACTAACGTATGCGCTAGTCTGGGAATGCCGCAAGAACTGGAAAGGCCGGCAGAATACAACAAACTAACTTTGTAGTGGGTGACACGACACTCAGGGATAAGTGGCAATGAAAAAGTGGATGAGTTAGCGAGACTAGGGTCGTCTGCTCTATACATTGGAGCAGAACTCGCCCTAAGGGTGCCTGAAAGCACAATCAGACACCAGGTCGTAGAATGGATGAAACATGAGCACAAGGATCAGCTGAACTTGCTGCCGAGAACATTCATAAAAACTCCATGCAAGAAAACAGCTGAAACACTGCTCTCCTCGAGTATGAATCAGCTCCGAATAACGACTGGTCTCCTCACGGGATATTGTGGCCTGAAGGAATACCTGAGTAAAATGGGACTCTACAAGATAGACCCCAACTGCAGACTATTTGGTAGAGGGACTGAGTCAGCCCTAAATGTGCTCTGTGAGTGCGAAGCGCTAGATCACAAGGGACAACAGGTCAACAAGCTCAAACTAGAACCAATGGAGTGCAGCTCAGCACCAGGACCAGTAGGCAAACTACATAAACCTATGCAGGGATCCAGATTGCTAGAGTGGATACTGTAAATGAGAGGAGTTGTAATACAATAGGCCTTGAGGCTTCAGTATTGACGGGGACAGCATGGTCGGACGGCTCCTAGAAAAAAAAGTCCGTCAGGTACTTGAAAGTGTATATAGACAACAAGAGGTGCTCCTCAGACCACAATAAGAAGTCAACCTAGAAGGCATAAGCTAAAATAGCAATGCCCTCTAGACTGATATCGAATATTGACGGACCCAGCAGTTCCTGAATGGAATGTCCTGTCAATTGTCCTTTACAGAGCGCCAGTTTGGCACATGGCACTCAAAAGGAAAAAGCAGGACTAGGACAGGTTGCAAAGAAGGTCACTGTTGCAGATAACTAGACACGGCGGAACATATACTCTTCGATTGTGAGAGGTGGCTCACATACAGACAAGAAGCCTATGCAAACCTACCTGAAGACCTGAACGCAGATAACATGGTGAGACTCATGATCTCCCATACACTGCATGTTGAGGAAGATTCTGAGCGCCAAAGAAAGTGAAGAACGTAGAAACATAAATTAAATCACTAGACCAACGAGCTCGAACTAGCCTCACACCTATGTTATTATGTCGTTCGACGAAGGTTCTATGAGTGACAGGAGTGTTTGGAGGTAAGATAAGAGAAAACGGGTTTCAACCGGTTTGCGTCCTTTGGTCATGACAACAGAGCACTCAAGCTGGTTCAACCCTCTGTAATAGAAATACACTAATGCAGTGATATCTTTTTTCTTTGGGATGACTCAGTCCAGTCATAAAGGCAAGAAATTTACTTACGTACCTGACGTAGGACCTTCTTCCCATCTATGGAGCTTTCTAGTCTGATTTTAGGTAACAATACGTAGACTGGAACATATCTGTAAGTATTCCTTTCAGGATTCCAAAGTATTTCTGTGTCGTCAATCAGTTTCTGTAACAAATATTGCATTCCGTCCCTCTTGTCTGGTAGCACAAAAGTCATCGATAGGTTACCTCCTTGCAAAGGGAGGGTCAAAATTTTCGCACGCAAGTCGGGGTTGTGGGAGACGTTTGCAAAGAAGATTCCTTTCATAACGTGAAGTAAAGGTCTCTTGCCGCCTAAGCCATAGAATCTTTCTATGACGGTTTCTTCCTCGTCAAATCGATTAGCCCACTTGACGCAAGCATCTAGGTAGCTCGCCACAAGCATAGGAGCATCTTGGTCGATATCGCCGAGCTGCACTAGATTTCTGATCCTTCCACTTGTATGATCAGAAATGTAGTCGCTTAGATTGTTAGCAGCCAATTCCTGCCATTGAAAATTGAGAGGCTGCATCTGAGGAAAAAGAAAGAAAAAGGAAAGTGAGGCTGCGTCTAAAGGCAGAAGTTCACTGCATACATTTGTAGCGCAACACTGTTGCACAACATACATGCAACACGGGTCAAATGTGAACGTATTAATGAACGTTAACGGGCAACATAAACAATGTTTTGGGTAGTTTATTACTGTCTGTCCGTTGACATTTTTCTAGCCTCGCATTCTCAGTAACCGCTGCATGGATTGCAATGAAATTTGTGACTGTGACCTGTGAAAGCAAGAGCTAGCGGCATATATACACTTTTTTAGGTTCATATGAAGATTCTCGTGCCTGTTGCAGAAACCAAGGGAATTTTCTGATGTACATACGAGTATTTGTTTAGATCGTTGTATTGTGTAACGTGGAAACTATTGAATTGATTTTAATTGAACTTTGACTCAGTATTATTAGCGTTGCAAATATGGTAAGCGCGTATGGTTTTTAGAAATCGTGTCAGTGGTGGCGCAGCAATAGTAAAAAAAAAGATAGAATTATAAAAACAGCTTCAACTTCGTTTTTAGGCGTGTTAGGGGTTCCTGTTCAGTTTTTATTTTTGCTGTGGGTGAAATTGAGGCGGTTGGGATTACAAACCTTAAAAATTTTTTGTATTCATAATAGGCTATCCATTGGCTTGTGAAATAAATATCTAGCGGCATATGCTATGGGAAAATATCACCGTAATGTGTAGGAAGTTTCGAGTCAAAGAACCTGACTTAATTTTTTCATACAATTGTTCAGTTCATTATTACTGGAATAAAACGTTAGTGAACCATTTTCAAGTTCAGAACCTGACTTCATTTTTTGGGCAGTAAAGTATGACGGTTCAAGGTAAATTACTTACCTCTGCATTATACCAGTATAATGCTTTATCTTTGTATTTCCGATATGGCATATATTCCGAGTTAATAGCAATGACAGTGCTGGCTTCAAGTTGGACGTTCACTTGCCCTTTTACCATTTCTTTCATGTCAGCTATTATTCGTCTTGCATAGCCGTGAGAGTGGTTACTCCACTTTTCTAAGAGATGTACACCTGGAGAAAAATAAATTCATCTATTCCGATTAAGTTAAACAGCTCTTATCAAACTACTTCTGAAGAGGTTATACTACCTATAAACAAACAGAGGGGTTTATTTTGCATAACTCACGGTCCAGCCGTGGCATGAGACGTCAAGTGCTAATTCGAGTGGTGACAGCATTTATTTAAGGGACAGAGGTGAGCTTCAGTTATCAATATTGTGTAATTATTATGAATTTATATCGTATAACTTCGGCCGTAGATTGACGTATATAGTATTCAACTCGCGGTATGGTAATAACTCGATTGTTAATTGACAGGACTCGCCTACAGCTCATGCTGCAAACTTCATCATCATAGCCACAATGTCTTAACAGACATGTTGTGAACTCGTAAAATGCATTAAGTTGGAGCCAGAGTATTGCCAACACGAATATTATCAATAGTTTTGAGAACTCTAGCTCGCCAACTTCGCGATTTACTGCCAGTCCAGTGGCGCTCTTGATACTCTTATCTAGCAACTGTTTCGTCGTATCCACGCAGCGTGTAGGGGAACGGCCACGGCGCCGCCCACTCGGGGCGTGACCCTGAACTACAAGTTTCTCCATATTATCGCTTCTGTGAATATGTGCGAAGAATGTAAGCATTCTCGTCGACACAATGGAGGATAGTCTCTTTGGATTACCGAGCTTATCCAGTATGGAAACATTAGTTCGATGGGCGGTATAGGGAATTCTCAGCATTCTCCTCCACGTCCACATTTCAAAAGCATCTATTCGAGCTCTATCTGCCTTTTTAACAGTTCGAGTTTCCGAGGCATACAAAAATATGGAGAACACAAGAGACTGAACCAGTGACATTTTAGTAGCTTTAGTGATATTATGGTCACGCCATATTTTAGTAAGCTTTGTCATGGTCACCCGTGCCTGTTGAATGCGTCGTCGAATTTCATTCTCACAGCTACCTGAATTGTCGATCAAAGAACCGAGGTACACAAAACTCTGAACTACCTCACAACGGCCTATTGACTTTATTTCTCGATGACTGTCATGCTCTCTATCTACGATAATAACCTTGGTCTTGTTGTAGTTAATACCAAGACTGTGTTGTTCTAAAACGTTCAATAGAGGTACTAGTTCTTTCTGAGAAGCAGCAATAAGGGTTGTATCGTCAGCAAATCTTAAGTTAGATATTTTGCTGCAAACTTGAACTGCGTGATTTATTACAGTCATTACCGCTCAGTGAACAATATACTATTACTGACGATGTTTCTTTAGATTTACAAAAGCGTGACGTGAAGTCCACTCTTTTGACTTTTTTTACACCTTATCTGAGAAGCACTTCTATTGTATGATTACCTAACCTCACATTCCTCAGATTGCTACAGTGTAATAATAATAGTAATAACCCAACTCAACAGGCTATCCAAATTCCTCACACAAGGAGTAACATATATAAAACCAAAAAACGCAGACACCAAGAACCCTGCCAATTACTGTCCGATCACTTGTCTCCCCACCTTGTACAAGATCATCACCGCAACAATAGGTAAGAGGATTGAACAACACCTTACTCAAAACAACATCCTGACCGAAGAACAGAAAGGATGTAGAAAACAAAGCCAGGGTTGCAAAGAACAACTAATAATTGATAGTGTGATCATGGAGCAAACTAGAAAAGAACACAGGAACCTCCATACCTGTTTCATCGATTATAAAAAAGCTTTTGACTCTGTACCCCATAGCTGGCTAACGAAAACTCTTCAAATATATAAAATTAATCCAACCCTTCGACAGTTCCTTACAAGAACCATGGAGAACCAACATACATCTTAAAACTCAGGACGGTCATATCCAAACGGAGGAGCTATACATATATACATCTTCCAGGGTGATTCACTCAGTTCACTGTGGTTCTACCTTTGTTTAAATCCACTCTCCAACGCACTTAACAACACAAATTATGGTTTCAACATCAGACACCAGAAAGTTAGTCAACACAGAATCAGTCATCTTCTCTACATGGATGATATAAAACTGTACGCAGCCAGTGAAGTGCAACTGAAGGAATTACTCAAAATAACAGAAGTTTGTACGTCAGACGTCCGGATGGATATCGGAATGAGCAAATGCAAGGTGCTCCACATCCATAAGGGCCAATGGAAGAACCATTCCGAACAGGAAATATTAACTGGCCAGACTCTGGATAACATGGAGAAGGACGAAACGTACAAGTACCTAGGCTTCAATCAGAACATTAAGATTGGCCACTCAGAGGTTAAGGCTCAGCTAACACAAGAGTTTAAAGACCGTCTCATTACACTTCTGAAAACAAAATTGAGCTCCAAAAATCTTACGAAAGCAATTAACACATTTGCGATACCGGTTCTCACATACTCCTTTGGTATCATCAAATGGTCGCACACTGATATTGAAAACATCAGCATACTCATACGAACGGAACTCACAAAGCACAGAATGTCACATACGAAAGCGTGCAAGGAAAGGCTTACCATAGACAGGAAACATGGGGGCAGAGAAATTATAGACATACAGTCACTTCACACAAGACAAATAAAAACACTCAGAGACTTTTTCCAAAGCAAAGAGACAAACTTACATAGATCAATAGTAAAAGCAGACAAAAACTATACTCCACTAACCCTATCCCGCCCAGATCACCCAGCAGACGCACACAGTCACATAGAATTACAACAAGGAAAAATAAACACCTGGTCACAAAAAGCACTCCATGGCAAGCACAGGTACCGCGTTACACAAGACCACATTAATGAAAGACAATCATACACCTGGCTGCAGGATGGCCAACTCTTTCCAGAAACCGAGGGTTCTATGCTTGTTATCCAGGACCAAGTGATTGCGACAAGGAACTACATGAAATACATAATTAAAGATACATCCATAACCGACGACAATTGCAGAAAGTGCCACCAACAAAAAGAAACAATAGACCACACAACAAGCGCATGCAAAACTCTAGCTGGAACCGAGTACACAGCTAGACATAACTCTGCAGCCAAAGTCATTCACCAAGCACTAGCCACAACAAACAAGCTAATAGAAAACACAGATCCATATTACAATTACACACCGACATCAGTACTCGAAAACAATGAATATAAACTGTACTGGGACGTTGAAATACATACAGATAAGACTATCCCGGCAAATCGGCCAGATATAGTTTTCCAGTCGAAGGCAGACAAGGTTACCTATTTGATAGATATTGCTATTCCCAACGATACGAATATCCAAAACACCTACGCTGGGAAGATATCTAAATACACGGACCTTGCGATAGAAATAAAACGACTCTGGAAGCAAAACAAAGTTATCATTGTCCCCCTAATTATGTCTGTCTCAGGCCTCACACCAAACACATTTACACCACACCTGCAACAGTTAGGCCTGGACGAAAGGTTACACAAAATATTTCAGAAGTCTGTAATCCTGAAAACCTGCAATATTGTTCGATCTTTCCTAAATTCCGATCCGTAATAGTTCAGGTGCTGACTTGGCACAGCCCGTCAACACCTGTTGCTACCGTAGTCATGCGAGAGAAACTTGGAAAATCAGGATAGTAATAATAATAACAACCAAGCACTAGCCACAACAAACAGGCTAATCGAAAACACAGATATAACTCTACACACTGACCTCAGTACTCGAGAATAATCAAATATTAATTTTGGAGCCGCTGGCTTTGAAGACGATATTCAAGTGGCTAACTGCTAGTTTGCAAAAACGCAAAATTAATGTTAGGTTCGTTTTTACCATGAGGGCCTTTCAGAGAAAAAGCTTGTAATTTTTTACCTCAATAGTTTACTTAGTAGACTTTGTTTGTTCGGTGGTGATGTCAGAGGCTGTAAGCTTTCGTGCCTTTTTCCGCCCATTCAAAACTTTATTTGGAATGAGTCTCATAAGCAACTTAAAAATTCACAAACTTGGATTTGAGATGCTTAATACGTTACATTACTATGAGAGCAATACTTTTTGGAATACAAGTACCCCATTCTGGTTTATTGAACTTCAGTAAGATGACCTGCGACTGTATGTATACCTACCTGCCGCATTTTTTATTTCCTCTAACGTTTCCCCTGATGAACCAAAGGCTATAACGCCCAACCCAAACTCCATTGCGAATGGACTCACCAAAACACTACTTGTCCAGTCATGATCTGGTCCTAGAAGGGTCTGAAAAAGAAAGATTCGCGAGATGAGGGTATGCAGAGAAAAGTAGATTCTTGGATGAAGAGTATATAGTTTCATTCAAGTATACCATATCTTCCGTGTTATTCACGTTATTCGACACGGAGCATTATGGCTAAAGTATCTGATGAAAAAGAAAATAATAATTTCAGATGGATAGGGACCCATTATTATACAGGGTGTCCCAAAAGCACGAAACGTGTCAAAGTTATGTTTTTTTAAATAGAACACCCTATATATTATTGCATATTCAGAATCCTTGGTAAATTTTAGTGTGACTTTATCACATATGGGACTTAAAGTGAATCGTTTAGATGTAAATCACCATTTTCGGTATAAGTAGAAGAAAATTGAATGTCTCAAAGATTATAAAATTTAGAAGGCTGTGACTTTGGCATATTATTAAGCATGAAATGCGTCAGCTTAGGTTAGATAGTCAAATTTGAATTACATTTGTGCTTGGAGAAATCGTTCGATTATTTAAGGAAACATCAATCAGAGATAACTTGACGTGACGTTCTTTTTGTCATTGTCCTACAGATAATGAATTAAACTGGTAACGAAAAACCTTAATATCAATACCTATTTTTTTTTTAACTGAATCCGGGTAGTTCCTATACTCAATGAGAGGGATTAAAAAAAGCAAATAGATTCAAAGTTATCTTTATTTATTCCTGGTAAAATAATTAATTTATCGTAACAAAAAATTTATTAGTGCACATAAAACGTCTATCTCACCTAGCAACATATAAATGTCATTGGGAAATTATTACATATTTTGATCTTACAGCAAAGTTACCGGAAATGTAAGACTCGTGTACTCCAAAGCATACCAATTCTGTTCCACATACAAGGACACAACGAATGTACCTCACATCTGTAACAGTGCTGTAACCACTAACGAGTAACGACTAAACTAACTGAAATGTCAAACAAGAGTGAATAGCATCTATGTCTATCGCACCCGCTTGCACTCTAGAAGAAAAGAGATGGAGCATGGAAAACATCCCCCAACTCGGGAAACGACCGTTATGCGTATTTTGTGACTTATTACAGCTATAATATCCCTTAACTCTTACGATTAAAATGTTTAATTGGAAATTGCAGTACTTGAACCAGTTTAATTGTCATTGTAACCTGAAATGTCTACGATAGGAATACTCATAACGACAGTTACTGATTCATTATTATAGTAACTCTCGTTAATGTTTTATTGGAAGTGGTAGTAAGTACTTGAACCAGTTTAATTGTTACAATGATATGCGTTTTCTGTGACAAAATCGAAGTATCAGAATTCAGTTTTTATGACTGACTATGAAGCTACATTTCATGAACAGCTTGCAACTTCAATATAGGCTATTAGAAATGTTCCAATTAAACACTTTAACAGGGCTGGTTTTCTCAGTGTATTTAAAAACATGTAACTTTGATAAGTCACACATGTATTGGACACCCTGCGCGAAACAACATTCTTTGCAATCATTTGGTTCACAGAAAAAACATTCTTTGCGCTACAAAGGTATCCAATGGACACGCATCTAAACGCACAGCCACTGTATACATGTTACCGAAACACCTTCTTGTTGCAAAGAAATTATACAGATTATTCTTACCTTAATTAATTTGTTGGTAAAATAGAAACGGTCTGATCGTTCATCCGAATGGTTATGCAACTCACTTCTTACAGTGTTCAAGCATAACAGAAGTAACAGGACCTTCACAGCCATCTTGCTGAAAAATGTCAGCTTTTCAAGTAGTGTTTAAGTATATAAGCTATATTTTCATCCAGAAATTGCTCATTGTAAATTGCAATGTATAGCTAATAAACTACAATGCTAAGTATGTTTCGCCAGTGGTGATTTAATTGATTACTTGCCTGACTATTGTTGTATTGTCTTATTATTTCATAGCTGCTTCTAAATTTCGAACGTGTGGAGCATTTATAAATCCTTAATTTCTGATACCCATTGTGCGAGTTATCAAAGTTGCAATATTATTATAGCAACATTCTAACAATATCCTTAATCTTATAAATAATACAGCCGACACATGTGGCGCAGAAAAATATTTCCGTATAAATAATTATCCACTATACCAGGGAGATTGAACTTATGTAAATATATGATACAGTTGCGACTAGTTAAATACATAACCAGTACTAGTAGTCATGTCACCTATAACCACTTCAACTGATAAATAACGTATTGTATAAAGCTCACCAAATACCTGAAACAAGCTGTGTATAAAAGAACTAAGCTAAGAAGGTGACTCAAAAACAAACTGGTATGTGACTGTATTAGCTATATAAAATAAAGGTTAGCGCAACCAAAAATAGTCAATGCCGTAGTATAATTCGTCCATTCTCATAATAAAAGTATAACACTGGCTTTTTGAACTATGAACTGCAAAGTGTTGTACTATTTTATGTTGTGATAACTATTGATATTTAAGCTAAGTGTTGTATAAGAAATATAATATGCATCATACACGAGCTTAGGGTGTACCTTAAATAACCTGAAGGTGTTATTAAGTTTATTATTAATAGCAGATTGATTGATTATCCCATTATATTATTAAAAATGTTATAGTATCCATTTCCTACAGCAATTAGAATACAGTAGTAGTTACTACAAACTATTGCACAGTACTTACCAGGTTACCAGTGTTTTTGAGCCCATGTTGTTTGGACAGTGAAACGAAATTCAGATGAAATATAATTTAGCAAAGCGGCACGAAACGAATAAATGGAGCAGTGTTGTTTTTTTATATTTGTTATTATTTATTTAGTTTTAAGTTCATTATGTGGATTATAACTTATTTTCAAACAACTTCGACACTTTAGTCAGTCCTCTAGGTAAAAATTAGGTAAAATAGTACATTACACTATACGTGGTAATGGTAGTGCCCTTTTGACTGACCAACTGAATACCAACTGAATAGTGCACTGTGGCGTTCACATTCTTTACACAACTGGTGCCGAAACAAAGACTTCATTATACTGAACTTGAAGGTCTTCTAATACTATGGCTGAATTCTGCGAACGTATACTGAAACAAACTTTAATTTAATAATATTATAGGAACAGATATTGGCTAGATACAAGCGGATACCGAGCTGTCTTCTGCTAGTGGAAGTAGTGGAGTTTTACCAACATTCCTTGAAGCTCAGGCTTTGATGTCTTATAAAATTAAAAATCTCCTATGATGGTGAGTTTCGTAGTTTACGTGAAAAAATTAAGATAAGGATTTTTTATTCGGTGAGAATAGCTATCGCTAGATAACAACTGTTTATCAATACAAAAACATTTCGGCAGCTCTGTAGGTAAGAGCTTCAGGGTCACCAAAAAGATCGGCACAGAGTCTATTTCAATATAGTATGTGGATTCAATGATGAGATACCTCAATATCTGAGTAGTTGTTTTACAATAATATTTTATATTTCTGCTAATATATAGAAGACTGGATGTAGGTCAGCTACCCGCATGACTCAGTGCCGGTTTCTCAATGTCCAGTTAAATATTTATCTGGAAGGTAACGATAACTGTCAGATACATTGTTTAAACAATTGAAGGTTAGAGTTACGAGTTCACGTGAATCTTATTTGACAGTTGTATCCATAGAAACGCCAACTGCCAGCTACCTATCTGACACTTTTAACTGGACATTGAGAAACCGGCCCTTAATGGCCATTATTATTAACTGTAACAACTCGTCAGGTCTTCCGGTTAAGTACAAGGTGTCTAGTAAACAAAATTGAAGTGTTCATCTTTATCTGCATACCCAAACAAATAAAACTACATAAGGCTTTCCTGGTATGCCACCAATACAAGGTAACTATTGGTTCTCTTTTAAAAAGTCAAGTTCAACTACAGCTACCTGAAAGAGTATTTTGAAAAACTATAAACTATAAAAACTGGCGGAAAAACATCCAAGTTTAGACAGAATATTCAACAGTTTTTTATGCATTTTTTGATAATCCATGTTGTCGATACCGCTACTTGAGGGTCTCGAGTCTTCAAGTATCAATAATTGACCAAAAATATCGAATTGGTATTATTGGTATCGATACTTTTTAATGTCGCTTTCAAGGTCAACTTCCATATAGTAACCATTTTTATACCGGAAATCCTCAGAGATGTCCTGCTGATTGTTTAGTATGCTGTGGTGTGGGCATATAAAGTTGACATTACAATAAATTTATTTATAAACGATTGCATTAACCATTCGTTTTTTACTTTCTGGGCTTGATGGTGGCCTTTGGGTCATCATTCATTCTTTCTTTAATTGTTTTCTAGTGTAAGAAAGCTCCAGCAGATTTCAACAAGCTAATTTCCTGTGGTCGATTATGTGCCCTACAAAAGCACAAAATGTTGACGCGAGGCTTAACGACACAATCATATTCAAATATTATTCTTTTTAATATTAGTCATTACCTTTATAACCTTCCGGGTGAAAAAGAATTGATCATGCTCTTTCTTGTTTCGTTAGTACTTGCGACGAGTATCAAGCAGAGAAGAGGAAGTATTATTTTCATGCCAAACATGGTGAGAAGTGGTAACGTTCCTAAATGTTGTACCGATATAAAGTATCTCAATACGTACTTCGCCACTGCAAATGCCTTTGTATGGGAAATAAATCAGAATTTTACGAGTACCCTGTCAGAAAAGCTGATTCTGTAACTATTGTTGTATTACCCCGTGGCCTTGTGCAAATACTCTGTATTATTACTAATATATTTTATTTGTGAGACGATGTATTATATAATTATAAGGAATGCCTACCAAGCATGTCATGCGCAATATGGATATCAAAAGCAGCTTCTTTTACATAAAAAAATCTTTAGATTTCAGTCTTCATCGCAAAAGGGATGATCCGGCTACCCTCTTAACACTAAGAATTCACCCAAGATTGTTAGAAATTGTTATTAAGCGTGTCCTTATATGACTCAATAATTGCTCATAAATAGTTTCTGTTAATTAGATATTTATTCTAAATCCCTTGACTTATCTTATGTGACATACAAGGACCGAAGCTAAGCGGTGCCGCTGTATACGTAGACAAATTTTATAAAAACCGCAAAGCTTCCCTCGAAGCAGATGTAGGACAGACGTACCGTCGAGCGAGCGTTAAAAAATGGCTGCCCTTAATGCTTTTACCTGACTCCCTTTTTACTTGAAGCTAATTTTTCGGTTTGGATGTGTGTTCCTAATTATTTTCCATATTTTCCGGGAAGATATGTGTGGAAGCGTGGTGAATAGGGAAACTCGACTTTTTTGTAGCCGTAAAGGACCTGCCATTACCTTAAAAGAATGTAATCAAGTTGATTGACACAGTACTTCCCACACATTCCGGTGATACCAGTTTTATTATTTTCCTATAGCATGAAGCTATATTGTCTGAGATCCCCTTGCAACCAAATCATCGCTCGTCCGACCGCAAAAAAGTGTGTTTTCCTACTAGGTACTTCTTTCATAGGTCAGTGGACAACCTAGCATGAATACAACGAATTTTTGAGTTTTAGAACCCCCCACCCCCGAACCACCCCAATTTCACCCCCATCCAACAAAAATTTGAAAATGATCAGGAGCCTCTAAAATAAAAGTTTGAGGTGTTTGTATATTTTTATTTTTTTATTATTTCTGTGCCGCCACTGAAACGATTTCTAAAAACCACATGCATTTTCCATCCTCGTCACGGTAATAAATCTGTGTCAAAATATCATTAAAGTCAATTCAAAAGTTTCCACGTTACACAATACAGAACGATCTAAAGTAGTAATCGTATGTATTTGTGTATGTTATGCTCAATACCCGAATTCGGGCAGTGCCCGAAAAAAAATGCGCAGAACTAGTTTTGAGCAAGGAATATTTCCCAAACCCGAAATATGAATTTTATACGACTATTGAGCATTACCAAATAGGCAGAATAAGTTTTGCGCATCTTGAAATACACAGAACTAGTTTTGCGCAACTTGAAATGCACAGGACTAATAAATATAAAGTTGGAGAAGTTAAATGTATTTTATTGAATACCAACAAATAATAAATCGTCGACTGAGGCTGGTTAAACTTTTTATTTGATTGTATGAGCATAAAATTGGCTTGTACTACCAAACCTCTTTTTTCGTTTTCACGATTCGTACCTATATTGCAGGAACGTTGGCAAAGAAACCTAACTTAACCTCACCTAACCTAAACGATAGGTTTTGCTGGTTTTTGACACACAATGCACAACGAATGTTCACTTTGGTTGTCATTCCGTACCATAGAACTAGTTTTGTGCATTTCAAGTTGCGCAAAACTAGTTCTGTGCATTTAAAGATGCGCAAAACTAGTTCTGTCTATTTAGTACTGCTCAATAGCTGTATAAAATGAATATTTCGGGTTTGGGAAATATTCCTTGCTCAAAACTAGTTCTGCGTATTTTTTTTGGGCATTGCCCGAATTCGGCTATTGAGTGTAACATATACATCAGAAAAGTCCCTTGGTTTCTGTAATAGACAAGGCAATGTTCGGATGGACCTAAAAAGTGTATTATACCGCTAGATCTTTCGCTCTCAGGTCAATGGACAGCCTATTATTAATACAACAAATTTTTCAGCTTTACAACCCCCTATCCCCCAACCACGCCAATTCCACCCCCACCAAAGAAAAAGTAGAAAATGTTCAGGAACCCCTAAACCAAGCTCCCGTCTTATGGGCTCCCTCTTAAGCCTTGCGGTTGGCTCGCAGACATCCTCTCAGGTCGGAAAATATCTGTCGTGGTAGACGGCTTTTCCTCTTCTTTCCATAGCATCAACTCCGGTGTTCCGCAGGGATCGGTATTGAATCGCTATTGGTTTTTGCTTCATTAATGATCTACTCTCTAGCACTACAAACCCAATCCACAGTTTTGCGGATGACAGTACGCTGTCACACTACAACCGGGCTCTGTCAAGCAGTCACTCATTCAAGCTGTTAGGAGTCAAATCACAGACAATCTGATCTGGCACGAACACGTCGCGTCAATTGCAACAGCTGCTGGTAAAAAGCTTGGGTACCTAGGTAATCCAGAGCCAGAAAGTATTTCTCACAATGTAACCTCCTCACGCTATATAAAGCCCAGATAAGACCTTGCCTGGAGTATTGCTCTCATGTCTGGAGAGCTGCTGCCCCTACTACCCCGTCTATACTAGATGCCGTCCAGAGAAGGGCAATTCGACTAATTGGCGACCCGGCGTTAAGGCGCTACCTCCAGCCACTTCCTCACCGGCGTGCTGCAGGTGACCTCTCACTCTTCTACCGATATTCCAACGGAATCTGCTCCTCTGAGCTATCCTCTATCATTCCGCCGCTCATTGCTCCTATCAGATGTACCCGTGCGACCGCTGCATCTCATCCTAAGACGGTCGTTCTTCATACATCAAGAACTGAGCGGTACCGCACATTTATTCCCAGGGTGTCCAAGGCCTAGAATGGACTGCCAGAAGATGTATTTAATGGGTCTGCAGGTATTGGCCCATTCAAATCGCGCGTTAACAAACATAATCCTTTCACAGCAGCCGCGGTACTCTGATATTTAGGCTTTGCCCGCGCGGTCTGCTCAGTTATAAAAAAAGTTTGAGGAGTATTTGAATTTTTTCGTTTCTTGCTAATTACTCCGCCGCCCATGTACCTATTTTCAAAATCACAGCATTAGACAGCACAGACAGACCGACAGACGGACCGATGGAAACGAGTGACGTGGATTTTAGTTATGTAGGTATCATAAAACGCCCAAACAGTATATTATCTCAAAATCGAAAATTTTCGCGATCACAATACTCCCCTCACCTATAGGTGTGGAAAGTCATTAAAAAATGACCTTGTCATAATCTACCCTTTATAGACTTATACGATTATTGCTTCTGAAGACATTTCTAAGGACCTGTGTTGAAGCGACATGTGCTGCAGCTGTAATGGAAGCCTTGATTGACTTAATGCCTTTACACCTACAGGTGAAGAAGGACACAAACTATTAAACCAGGCAAACTGAACCAAACTAAACTCAAAGATACTGAGGTTAAAGACGAAGATAATTAAATTTCAAACAAACATGGTATGGATATAGAGCATGTATTGTCAGTACAATTTTTTATCCAATCCACGCTTTTGAAACAATTTGCCGCATGATATTAGTTGATTCGTATTGTTTAAGATATTGAGTCAAACCATGTATAAGAACTTATGTAACCTGAAACGGTCTTAAGACCGAAATTGTTGCCATGAGTGTGCAGTCAATCAGCTTGACACCATTTTTGTGATAAGCATTCTGCCGGGACCGTCGATAGCTAACTTCTGCCCTATGTCTCGTCGCACCTTCTCGTTCTTAGCGCGTTAACACCACTCGACTCATACTTGAAATAGCGTTCTGTCATCGCTCGTTCGAATGTTTACAAGAAGTGCAAAATCGGGTGTTTCGTCTGGCCCAACGTAAACTACTTAACGGTGTTTGCTGACACTGATGACGACGAGTGCTTCTCGAAATGTGCCAAGGTGTTGAGCTCATGATGTTCCAGATAAGTCATCGTCTGGTATGCTATTGACATATTCAAAACATTTGGATATGTACGTGTGTAAGACATAAATAATTAAAGTCTTGAGGTAGCCTTCCGTCAAGAAAATTTAAAAATGTGTAGGAATATGCTTTGAAAATCCTTCGATTAAATCTTCAGATTCATTTCGGGGGTACAATCGGACGTGGATTCAAAAAAGTATAATTTGTAAGAGAAAAAAAATCTGGATACAATTTAGGTGCTTTCGAGCGAAAGATCAGTCGTTTTTTGTTTACTTTTAGATGTCACTTTTTCCATTCTGATTATTCAAAAGAATTTTCGATTCATTAATAGTTTTTCCTTATTTACGAGTATGACCTTTAGATTTCTAGAGGGAGTTTTCATCATTTTGGCAAACGAGACGTCCATGCTCAAAAAGCATTTGCTATACCCCAATTCCGGTGTTTGAAAATTTACTTTCTGGGCGCAAGATGGAATTAATACGTCCGAAAAACTTGAAGGGAAGGACCACACTATTATTTGAGAACACACTTACTAAATGTAATCACTAAATCTTAAACATCAAGTGTAAAACAAATGAATCCATCACCACTACTTCACTTACTTGAAGAAGGTCAGCTTTTTAAAAATGTTTATACAGCTACATTGGAATCTGATGCCACAACATACACGTTGAGCCGAAGTGTATAAAAAATATAATATATAAATATCTTCAGAGATATCTTCTAAAGATTTTGAGTAAAAATTAGATTTAGTAAAACTATAATAATTCTTTTTATATCAAGTTTTCAGTTGGGCAATAAATGCCTTTCTTTCTTTCTTTCTTTCTTTCTTTCTCAAAACTTAATACCGTTAGCTGTCACTTGTTCTTTGACTTTAATCAATTTATAGAATAACACATGAGATGTCATCAACCTTCATAGTACTCAGAAAAATATTTTATTTTAATAGACTAAACCAAAAACAACTAGGATTCATATCCCAAATTTGATGTTAGTTAATCTTATAGCGTTTTTCACTGGATACATTTTAGTGCACTCCGTGCACTGAAAAAGTTCACCCAGGGTAACACTTTTGCACTGGGTTCTTCCAGTGGAATACACATCAAGAAACATCAACTTGTTTTGACAACTATCTGCATATTTATACTACCTACTCATTTATCGGAAAACTGTTTAATAGTTTCCATGTAATTGCTGATTCTGGGAATTTTTTCTCCCGAATTCTTCCTAAACAAATTATTTGTTCATCCTCAGAAGATGATGAGCTGATTTTATCAATTCAAACAAGGAAATTCAAATTTTGGTCTTTTCGTTCACTCTACTCATTCTGACTGAAAATAGTGAAAATCAACAAGGTATTACCGTATTCAAACACTGAAAGTTTAAACAGGCGTAACATCATTCTATAATTTGAAGTTTCCCGCTCAAACCTACTGTCATTCCCTTGGTTCACTTCCACGACACTCGCTTTGAAATCGGTGCGAAATTTTTGCACTCAGTTCGACCGCTCCGAGTGCAGAAATGCCAGTGAAATGAGTGCACTCAAAAAATTTTGCACTGGAACTGCCAGTGAAATGCAAAATAAAAATCCAATGCAGCCCGAGTGCAACCAGTGAAAAACGCTATTACAATCACTATTGGTGACACTGAGCTGGTTTTATACTTCAAACATGAAAATAAGTTTTCGAACGACGGACGCCAACTTTGTTGTCGTGTAGTGGTACTATTTAAAAAAAAATCAAGGTTTCGCTGCAACATGAATAGTGTCGCAGATAAACAATCGAAATTTCCTGATTGACAGTGACGTTACTTGCAGTTGAGTACACATTCCAAGTTTCATATCGATGTGATTATTAGTACTAGTAGTAAGCACTTCATGACATACATCTGGCTTTCATAAAAAGAAAATGACTCAAAGCATCACTTTTGGTATCTGCTATTCAAATTGGAAAACTAATTAGGTGGATCTTAAAGGATTCCAGAAGTTTTACTAGGTGTACGGTACACCAACTAATCCCGCGACGTGGCTTAACAAATGACCTAGAAGTTCAGAGTGATCTATGGATGCACAGTTAATTTGGGAGAAAATAAACACTAAACATTTGGAGGAAAGATACAGGGAGGACAGAAATGACTAGGCATATTGATCATGTATTACAGCTAAATACGGTCTTAAAGCAGCATTGCTTAGTTTGCATTACGTTATATGTGAGTCGAAAAATTTTGATCTGGAGATTAAGTTCTCTTTTTATTTTACGACATAGGCGTAGTTGAAATTAGCTCCACAAAAATCCAAAAATAATTCGTTCTGTTAAGTTTATTGTATCTAGGGCGGGGGTTTAAGCCCCCAGATCCAGGACTTAAGCCCCACCAGATCAGGGACTTAACTACGCCTATGCTTCACGACTGTATCCAGTATGGATGGGAGGTAAATTGGACGAAGAGAGAAACAATAAATTACAAACCATGGTATAAAGTTACACAATTTTGATATTTTTTTCCTAAACATATTTGGAATATATTATTGGTATCATAAAATAGAAAGAAATCTATAAGGCACTAAAAAGTAAGTAAAATTTACTAGAACGACATGATTGCTTTACATACAAATGTTTAAGCGGTTTTCGTCATCGATACCCAACTAATAACAATTGACCATACCAGTCCACTAATTCTCTTATCTCTTCCAAAGTTAAGTATATTTGAAAACTTCCCACCCCGCATTTCTCGAAAACTGATGCCGACTAAAAGAAAATATGCCGACAAATTCGTCAAAAGGGGCAATTTTTTAACCAAAAACTACTTCACTTCCTTGTACCATCTCCCCCCAGGATCATCCCCCTAAACATTTTAAATGTCAAGGGGTATCGAGTAATACCTTGTTTTAAAGGTGATTTACTAAAATCGGTCATTCGTTTTCGAGAAAAATATAACCTTTATGTATCTTAACTTGTTCAAATAGAATACAAAAACTTATGAAAGTATCACTATTTATTGCAATAATTGCAATAATAGGCGTTTTTTGAATACCTGAGAAACAGTTGCAAAAACATGTTGTGGAATATCATGGCAGCTTTCGATAATGCGTTGACGAAGGTCGTCCAAACTGCCTGTCAGGAAAATTTGAAAATTGCCTATGTTGGTATTCGGCCAATAACGGGCGACATTTAAACACTTACTGCAATAAAAGGTGATACTTTCGTATGTTTTTGTATTGCATTTGAACAAGTTAAGATTCTAATTTTCTCGAAAACAAATCGACCGATTTAAAAAAATCAAACGTCATAATAAAGGACTTCAACGTACTTTTCAAACAGGATATTACTCGATACCCTTGTCATTTAAAATTTTTAAGGGGCTGATCCTCGGTGGAGAGGGTGTAAGGGAATGAAGTATTTTTTGGTTAAAACGTTGTAGCCCTTGACAAATCTTTTGGAGTATCTAGGCGTTTTTTTTTTAGTCAGCGGTTTTCGGGTAATCTAGGGTGGGAGGTTTTCAAATGAATACCCATACACAAACTAGGTAAGTGCTAAGGGTAGTCTTAGTCATCATAGTGCCCTGATGATATCCCTTGCAATCGTGAACAAAAGCTCGGTGTTTCACTCGAAAATCAGGCGCAGGTTCCATCCGGAAGTGAAGAATTGCCTAGTTAATAAAGAGTCTATACTCAAAAAAATGTGGCTCTTGCAGAAGATAAAGATAGAAGAAGATAGAAGAATATGTAAAGTGGGTACTCGAGGTACAGATACATGTACCTATAATAAAAAGAGCATCAGAATTCTCAGTTCAGTTCAATTCTGTACTATGGAATGAAACAATCACCTTGTTTGGTGATCTATTGTTTCCTTCTGTTGATGGAATTTTCTCGTCGATTATGGATGCATTTATTATTTATTATTATTCTTTCTAAGTTCCTCTCGCATAACTGCGGTAGCAACAAGTGTTGACGGGCTGTGCCAAGTCAACACCCGGACTATTATTGATCGGAATTTAGGAAGGATAGCACAATATTGCAGGTCTTTAGGATTACAGACTTTTGGAATACTTTATGTAACTTTTCGTCCAGGCCCAGTTGTTGATGGTGTTGTGTAAATGTGTTTGGTGTAAGGCCTGAAACAGACATAATGAGGGGGACAATTGTGACTTTGTTTTGTTTCCAAAGTCGTTTTATTTCCATGGCAAGGTCCGTGTATTTAGATATCTTCCCAGCGTAAGTTTTGGATATTCACATAATTGGGAATGGCAATATCTATCAAATAGGTAATTTTGTCGGCCTTTGACTGGACAACTATATCTGGTCTATTGGCTGGGATGGTCTTGTCTGTATGTATTTCAACGTCCCAGTATAGTTTATATCGATCGTTTTCGAGTACTGATGTCGGAGTGTAATTGTAATATGGATCTGTGTTCTGTATTAGTTTGTTTGTTGTGGCTAGTGCTTGGTGTATGACCTTGGCCGCAGAGTTATGTCTGGCTGTGTATTCGGTACCGGCAAGAGTTTTGCACCCGCTTGTTATGTGACCTATTGTTTCTTTTTGTTGGTGACATTTTTTGTAACTATCGTCTGCTATGGCTGGATCTTTAATTATATATTTTTTGTAGTCTCGTCTTGCAATCATTTGGTCTTGGATAGCTGGCCATCCTGCAATCAGTTGTATGAGTGTTTTTTGTTAAAGTGGTATTGGGTAACACGGTATCTATGTTTGCTATGCAGTGCTTTCTGCGACCAGGTGTTTATTTTTTCTTGTTGTGATTGGATATGATTGTATGTGTCTGCTACGTGATCTGGATAAGAGAGGTTAAGTGGTGTACAGTTTTTGTCTGCTTTTACTATTGCCTTATGTAAATTAGTTTGTTTGGTGTGGAAGAAATGTCTCAGTGTTTGTATTTGTGTTGTGCGAAGTGACTGTATGTCTATAATCCATATGCCCCATAGTTTTCTGTCTATGGTCATTTTCTCGGATGCGACATTCTGTATTTTGTGAGTTCTGTTCTTATAAGTATATGGATGTTTGCTATGTCCCCTGGTGTGATCACTTGATGCTGCCAAAGGAGTATGTGAGTATCGGTATCGCAAATGTATTAGTGGCTTTTGTGGGATTCTTAGAATTCATTTTGGTTTTAATACATAGTTTAATTAGTTTAATGAGGCGGTCTTTAAACTCTTGTGTCAGTTGTGCCTTATTATCTGAAAAACAAAAAGTGCAGCCCGGGCTCCGACACACCGAGCTGCTCTTCCATTACCCAGTGACTACTCATCACGCCGTGAGGTGAGCAATCACTAGGTCCGCGAATCGTGCGCCCTAAGTCGATGAAGGGACCCAAGGATGACTGTCTTCTGCATTCTGACGGCTAAGATGTGCGCCGCCGCACGGCACACCGGTATTTTGCGCAGTGCAGAGAGTAGCGTATTCCTCATTCCACCTAGGGATTCAATGACCATAACCAGCAGACTTACAGTGTAGTCCGGCCAGAGCCTGCGAAGTTGTCCGAGCAACTCCTGATATTTAGTCTGCTTTTCCCCCTCCTTAGAGACGATGTTTACCTCGGCAGGCGCCGAAAACTCTATAATGAACATCGTCTTCTGTTGGTGGTCGAGAAGGACTATGTCGGGCTTGTTTGCCTGTACAAGCCCTAACGAGTAGTTCCCGTAAATCCGGCATCTCTCGTTCTCCACAACGGACTCTATATCCCCTGCAGCGTATGGCAGCACCGGTGTCTCATCGCTACGTAAGCCGTCCCAGCGTACGACTTACACGCCGACAAGAGATGCATACGCGTCTCTGGCGCCTGTCGGCAGGCTCTACAACGGGTGTCGGGTACATCTACACCCATAAACCTTTTACGGTACACCAAGGTGTTGAAGACACCATCTTGACAAGTCATTATAAAGCCCTCAGTCTCCGACTTCAACCCACTAGACCTTAGGAAAGAGAAGGTCAACTGCTCAGACAAGCCATGCTCTTCTAGATGTCCGTAGAAGATTGCATGCATCATGGCTTATCATTATGAAGTCTTAAATGGAAGTCAACTTCGGCTGTTTTAATGTGGGATTTTAATTCTGCGGGAGCAAGTTCCGTATTGGACTGCTGACACCTCCGCTTGAAGTCAAGTTATTATTATTATTAATGAGGATGAATAGCGCGTATGATGCGTGATGAACTGCCAATAAGGCTGTGAACATCGCTTATATAGTAATATATATAAATACTACAGAAGCGCTGGTCAAAAAATAAGAAAAGGGCTTATTTCAGCAGATGCACCTCTTAATTGTAGACCAGTGAATACCACGATGAGCTTCAGCTTCAGAGATGACATACTTCGATGAATAAGACATTTACTTCCGAGCTAATGGCTCCAACTGCTCTACTAATTTAGTGTAATCACCCCAGCCTAATACTTCCTCATACTGCTGTCAAGCATTCCCGACATCATGCAAATCGCCTGATTATCCGGCAGCGACTTGTCCACAGTCCAATATCAGAAAGTTTACGATGTCTCAAGAATGTCATATCCGCGGTTTCGTACGTCTGTCTTGCCTCCCAGACGCGGAATTCCATACCACGGACATCTAATTTAATTCGAAATTTTACGGCATCTTTTACGAGTCATGAGGAACCGACAGGCACGTTATTACATCCCTTTTTACTGCTAACCCTTTTTGTTTACAAAGCCAAATAAATTTAAATATAAAGTGACAAGTATACGTGGTCTTTAAAGTAGAATTAAACTCGTCTGGAGTAGCTCTTAGACGGTGGGTTTTATATGGGTTCGATAGTTAAACGCAGTGTCGCACGCTGGCTACTCCAGAATGTACTTTTTTTCAAAAATTAACAAGTAGCTAGAAATAATGTATACAACTTTAAATTTAAGGCCTACTGAAATTTAACAAACACTTTAAGTCTCAAGATTTTAGAAAGTACAATTTTTTAACGCGCTTTAATTAGCTTAACATGTATGTTTGTTTGTTTGTGACTTTGTAACTATTTTTGGGGTTCATAGGTCGGACCGAACATTGAAAGCTCCAACTTTGCCACGAAAACGATTTTGACGGCCTCAAATCAGTCAGACCAGCGGTCGGATTCGATGACCAAGAGATGGCGCAGGCATCTTAAAGATTGTTAACATCACACAGAGGCGTAGCGACGAAAGCCTAAAAGGTGTGACATCCAACTGTTTTGGAGTGGTTTTTTTTGTGGAATTTATTCAGGACTGTCGACAGTTTTAATTACCTCTTATGCAGTAATGGTAATGATTATGCTATGAATATAAATTTCACTTCACAGAGTTTTCATAAATACAGTTTAAAAAACTGAAAAACACGATTTAAAAGGACATCGGAATAAAAAGTTAAAAAGTTAAGAAAAGCTTAAAACAATTACTAACGAAAAATACTAGTATGATTGTAAAAAAGCGTGATACTGTATATTTTGCTCATTATTATTTTAAGCTTATTTTAAAAAGTTATGTTGTTGTTTATAGTTTAATAAGCTATATTTATTAACATTTCTGGTTGAGTGAGTAGGTTGGTAGTTGGTTCATGGAAATAGTGGCGGAGGTGTAGTAAATTCTGTAGTACGTTCACGAGCTTCGAAATTTGAAATCGTAGATAGATACTACATAACGTCAAATCCATATCTGGCACATTCTACTCAGGATTATTCGATAAAAAAAGAACCTTCTCTAAAACTTTCTGAAATTTCAGTGTTCTGATTCTTTTCATTTTGTAGCAATAATTCTCCCCCTTTTCTGGACAAAGTACAAAGTATCACTGAGGTGTCGATTTTTTTTTAAATACATACATTAAAGTTTTATCGAAGATGGATAAGTTATTTATTCTAGTAACCTTAGGATGGTGTAACAACCTATAAAAATGATTTGCACTCCCAGCTGAGATATAGGAATAAGACCCTTGTATGAAGCTGAATAGTATAAATACACTATAGTTTAGTTTTATGCTTTTCTTGATAATATGTTGCAGCATCTCCACTTCCATTGCTAGGTAATAATAGTAAATTTTAACACGTTATTTACATAATATTTATCACCTTTGGATGAAGTACCTAATTGACAATGATTTAACTTCATAGCGCTACGACGAGGATAAAATCAAGGAACAGATGATCGATCCAGAGGTCACTCCCCACTCAGTGCTAGCGAACTTTTTTATATGGAGTAAAACAGGGAGTAAGGTGGCAAACATCTTCGAGTCAAATACAATATGAAATGAAGTCGAAAATTGCATAGTGGCCAGAAAAGGAGGAAGTATTGTCGAGCAACTTCCTGAGCCCAAAGCGTAAAATTCCTAAGTTTAATTAAATAAAATAAAGGCAGCGGGCATATTATGTTTCTACGCACATCAATGCACTAAACCCGAACGTTCTTAAAATATATTTCTGGCACATTTTCATCACTCCATGCGATTACTATCAAACTGTGTACTGCAGACAATCCTTCTTTTTGCAATACAATGTGAGCCTAAATTGAAATAGGAAATTTGGAGCCATCATACATCAGTTCGTCAGTGTTTCGTGTCCAACCGCATTTTCGATGCATGGAACAACCTGCCTTCCTGCGTGGTTAACTCAGCTTCTATCAATAATTTTTTAAAAACAATTATGACAGGTGGTGCAGCGCCTTGTGACTATTTTCTTTGTAATTCAGTCTTTTATTCTGTTTGTCTTGTCCATACACTCTTGTTCTTGTATATTTGAGTTTATAGTACTTGTATTCTACTCAATACTGTCTAAGGCCTTGGCACAGCCCGTCAACATTTGTTGCTACCGCAGTTATGCGAGATAAACTTGGAAGATCAGGATAATAATAATAAGTTGACTTGGCATAGCCCGTCAACATTTGTCGCCACCGCAGTCATGCGAGAGAAGCTTGAAAAAAGATAATAATAATAATGTTCCCCTCATTATGTCGGTCTCAGGCCTTACACTAAACACGTTTACACAACACCTTCAACAGTTGGGCCTGGACGAAAAGTTACACAAAGCATTCCAAAAGTCTGTAATCCTGAAGACCTGTAATATTGTGCGATCCTTCCTAAATTCCGATCAATAATAGTCCGGGTGTTGACTTGGCATAGCCCGTCAACACTTGTTGCTACCGCAATTATGCGAGAGGAACTTAAAAAGTCAAATAATAATAATAATTATAGCGATAATGTTCTGCTAGTTTTTGTTACGGTCTTTTCCACGAGACCTGCCATTATGGTTCCCTAGCTTCATTTTTTGCGAAACTTCTCACTTTAGTAAACAAATATAATAATATCTATGGATGGACTATATAGGTTTCAATAATTTATAAAATTTTGTATACCTTTCCGCTGTGATTATGCTGATACGCCGCTGGCCCTGTAGAATATTTTAGTGAATAATGCCTTGTCTTATGACGCTGATATTCTGAGTAATTACAGTGAAATGAGTTTGTGGTTGAAGATGATAAGGTACCTTATAAAAGTCTCAGGATTCTTATTGTCAAATTTATGATTCTTCGTGAGTTACTGCTAAACACAGCATCTCAAAATTCCACTGTGTGAAATGTGAGAAACAATTGTCATTGTAAGAATTTAGAAATTATTGTATGCTATAAGTAATTTCACTATGCAGTCCTATAAAGTAAGGTCTATTTGTGGTAGTATTGTTTCTGTTACAATCTCAAGTTTTTATTTAAAATAGTCAATGCTAGATTTGATTATCCTGTCTCTTTAGCATCTATAAAAGAGAATTTAACTTCATCATTTTTTTTTCTGTTTCTTGCATGCTAGTTAATTACCATTATTGTTTAAGCATTTAAAGGAGGTGTATCCTTAGCAAAGGTTATTGGGCAATGTTCTTAGACTTTTGTTATGCTTGCTGCACAATCCAAATTGAGTCGAGTGGATATGGGAATGTACAAATTTGGAAGGTCATCTATCTGTTCTATTTCTTAGTTACTGGTTTTTATTATTAGTTTTGTAAGTAATTTCCAGGTTTTTCTATAGGATTGCCCTTTTTGATAGAGTTAGTTCTCTTGTGTACAAAATCAGAAGCCGTGAATTTAGCAACGACTCGTAATTGATCTAAATTTCACATACTTAGAAGGCCTGGGTTTTCAAAACAAACAACAAAAGAGACTCCAAAAGGCTCAATACTAGAGCTTCTGCATTCGGTCCTCTATCACCTGTAAAATCCAATTGATTTTCATCTGTTGTTTGTACTTCTTTCTTACTGACTAATTAATATTATTTTCGTATTTTTGAAGGAGGATCCGTAGAAATCTCGTTTTTTGACGAGGCTTGGTCTCTGCATAGAATCTGTATAACGGCATATACAGAGTGTCCCATGACGACTAAGGCAAGCAATATATCGGAACTGTGCAGTAGTAATGAGTTATAATTTTGGGGGTTTAAATTAGAGCAAATATGGTATCTTTCCTTCTCATTGTGTCAACCAGTGAGGTATTTTTTTTAATCACGTGACGTCCGATTCAAAATTTTTAATGGGACATCACCCTATATATTTGTGACTTTTTGTGTTCTTCCCGATATAGCAATTCCAACGAACTAGCACACTTGGGGTCTAAAGTGATTAATTCAAGAGCTACGGGTACTTAAAGGATGGTACCACTACCATTGATTATAACAATCATGTACCCCTGCGGTTAAATTACTTTGGTATTGTTTCATAATGGTAGCGGTACAGTCCTTTAAGTACCTGTAGCTCTTGAATGAATCACTTTAGACCCCAAGTATGCTGGTTTGTTGGAATTGTTTTATCGGGAGGAACACAAAAAGTCACAAATATACAGGCTGTCCCATTAAAGTTTTTGAATCGGACGTCACGTGACCAAATACGAGTTCGATATATTGCTTGTCTTAATCGTCGTGGGATTTTTTTTGTGATTCACCGCCCTAGCTACGTCAAGTTAATTGATTCTGAAATGATCAATGCACAAACTCAGAATGTCTCAATTTCAGAAACTATACACAGTCGAGCTTTGGAGACCTTCTATCTGAATACCGAAAACTATCTTTCCACAAGTTTCCCTTAGGCCCAGTTTCACCATTATTGGTAACCTCTTGTAGCCACTTAACCGACAGATGGAAGTTAACCAGTATTTTTTTTGGGGAGTCTGTTTCACAAAGCAAACTAATGGTTAAGCTTATTTATCTTTAAGTTGGTACCACGGATGGATCTCAGAGCACTGCCACAATTGTGTTCCGTGAACACAACCTAACCCGAAAATAGCAAAACTAACTTCTGCAGTATCATGGCGGCTTTTAGCCAGCCGAGTCGAATTTAGGTTAGGGTCGTTATAACACGTGCATTTCAGTATTTTTAATTTCTAATCTTTGTTAATCGTGATATTTGATATACATTCTTAAATCGTCGATACATACAGTGTAATACGCGGTATCCATTTTTTTATGTAATTGTGATGACATTTTCGAGTTTTGATTATAAAGAACATAAGTGACGCTATATTTTTTGGACTGCAACATGGCCAAGTGCCAGACTCCGTTGCAGTCTCCGTAATGTGCTGGTTGATTGTGATAATGCACAGAAGCCATAAGGATCAAAGAAAGAAGGAAAGAAAGAACTCCTTCTTTGACAAGGAAACCTAACGTTATAGGTACTCATACTTTTTATTTATGTTACTAAAATCCATCGACGTCTTAGACGTCAGTGTCAAGACCCAAGGCTCGTATGGAACTTCATACATCTGCTCAACGAACTAGGAACAAAGTAACTTTTGTTTGGGTTCCAGGTTAATGCGGAGTGGAAGGCAATGTATTTATTGTATGGCACAATCGCAAGAGGAGAAACCGAATCTGTATTCATAGGACCAGAACCATTCGCCGGCATTGCAAGAAACACTGTCAGAAAACCACCTCGGATTGGGTAGAGAGGAAAGCACCCCTGCACTGAAGAGATACAGGGCTAGGTACTACACTCGAAGGTATTCTTACCATGCCCCTCTAGTCAGCCTCCGTCCCCCTCTCAAGGAACATGAACGATCCCCGCATTCTGGTTTGGTCTGTTGACGGCACATTGTCATCTGAGGAACCACTTGCGGAAGTTTCTTTTTCTTTATAATTGAGCAGACAGGGTAGGTAGAGCCTAAATACCAGAGTACCGCGGCTGCTGTAAAGGGTTATGTTAGGGGAGGTTTGTTTAAATGGGCCAACACCCGCAGGTCCAATAAATACATCTCCTGGCAATCCATTCCAAGCCTTGGACACCCTGGGAATAAATCTGCGGTTGTACCGCTCGGTTCTTGATTAAGAAGAACGACCCGCCTTAGGATGAGATGCATCGGTCGCATGGGATAGGAGCGGTGAGCGGAGGTACGATAGAGAATAGCTCAGAGGAGCAGATTCCGTTCGAACATCGATAGAAGAGTGAGAGGTCACCAACAACACGCCGGTGAGAAAGTGGCTGAATGTGGCGCGTTAAGGCCGGGTCGCCAGTTAGTCGAATTGCCCTTCTGGACGGCATCTAGTACAGACAGGGTGGTAGGGGCAGCAGACCCCCAGAAATGAGCGCACTACTCCAGGCCAGGTCTTATCTGGGCTTTAATTCGCGTGAGGAGGTTACATGGTGAGAAGTACTTTCTGGCTCTAAATAGGTAGATCCCCAAGCTTTTTACCAGCAGCTGTTGTTTGGTCTAGAACAAAAAATGGACTGTCGTTTCTGTTATGTGCGGAGGACGAAACAGAACAGATTTATTAGATTGTAGCCTCTTATTATATGGATTGAGCCGATTGAAAATAAAAAGTACTTTGTGATTTACGCAGGCTTCTATAGAAGGCTAGCAAAGCTATGACCATTATTTTTGTAACCTATCTTTACTGTGAAATACATGATTAATTTATTTTGAATTAGTATATTTTATTACCCTTACTCAAATTAATGCTACACATATTTCTCACAGCAATATCTCATAAACATTTATCCTATAAGGTAATTAACGTCCAAACTATGTTATCTAGTAACTACGATTGCACCAAAATATCGTCAGATCAGCATTGACTATTAGAGATGCATAAAGTAAGACAAAGTAACCATCCCCAATAATCAGTGCTGATCTGACGATACCTTCTGGTGCAGCCTTGGTTGCTGTATAAAATATTGTCGACGGAACGACACGTACATGACGATACTGAGACGACACGTTTGTGACGTTATTGGGACGGCGGTTAGGTGACGTTACTAACACGGCACTCAATGACGTCTTTGGGCTGTGACATTGTGCCGTTACAGACACGTCATATATACCTCTTTATCGACGTGATAATGACGAATGGGGTGTCGTCAAAATGACGTTAGTATAACGACATCGTGTTTGCTGGGGATTAACCAGAGATTGAACCATTAGTATTCTTTTAACCGCTAGTTGACTAACAATTGTGGAACTGAGCCGCAAGACAGGCAGGTATCGTATTAGGGAGAGGAGATCTAGGGGGTGCGGACCCCCCGGAACGTTATGTAATTACCCCCCCCCCCCCCTCCGACGAGAGGAAATTGAAAGTGGTGGCAGACCCCAATCTGTACCTCCCCAAAACCAAATTAAAGATACGAGACTTCCTTAAGGGCTACGTAGAGTTTTTCACTATATATAACCCTTACGAGTACGCCGCTGGGCCGCTGACTGATGACTTCCAGCCCGTAGTGGCGAGCATTCAACCCAGGGTTGGTGGTTCGTGCACGATGTACGACAAGCGGATAAGATCTGGGCGCCAGGCCTACTCGATCCATCCGCCTTATTACCTGGTCCGTACAGGTAGGCAACAAGGTGTCCGATTACATAGGGGGCGGAGTCTCCACACACCGGCCGGCTAACACGCCACACCTACGTCCCCTCGAAAAAACGTGGAGCGGGATGCCGCGGACCGTCGCGCGGTCACCGCCAAGATGGCCTCCTCTTCCTTTAATTGGACGTCAGGTGACGAAAAGTAGGTTAGTTCCAGCCAAAGGGGCTTCTATTTCTAATGAGAACACTAGAGATATGGGTTAGAATGAGAAACATACTTGAACTAATGCAACTCTACCAGATTAGGTAGGATTTAGTAGTTTGGGGTGGACTCTGGTCCTCATGTCAACTGAAGGTTATTTATTGTATGACCCTGTTAGCTGGGTAAGACAATTCATGTACCTACCCTTGACGAGGTAGTGGAGATTTTTCCTAATTCCTACTATAGTTAGTTCCGTTTATTCGAATTCGTTGGCGTCACATCAAATATAGCCCTTCCCCTCGCTCTCCCAAAATTATAATTGTCGAGCAATCTCTTAAGACTGATGGCAAAGTCTACACTCCGGTTCTCTGTTGGTGACTGCAAGAGTGAGTAGGATGTTGTCTGAAGTGGTCCTGTCCAATCCGGGCCGCCACATCACAACGTTGGGCCCAGGACCAGATTCTGGCCGCAGGCCCCCAATCAGTGGCGTGCCAAAAGGGCCCGCGGTGCGGGGGGGCCCGAGCATCCGGGGGGCCCCCATTGACACCATTCAGTCACTTTATGTTTTTTTAGCGAAAATCGTGTGCAAGCCTCAAATACTAAAGTAAAAAACAGTAAAACTGTGGGGTCTACCTTAAAAAACTATGTCCCACCGGATGGTCATCCAGAGTCTAATCGATAATTTCATTAAAAGGTAACTATTTAGTCGTCGTAAAATGTTTGTCGAATCTAGCTGTAATAGCAAAGAAAAAATCTGATAAGGATGAGGCAAACGTCCTACAAAATAAAATAGAAAATTTTGAATTTGTATTTTTATTAATATTTGAAGGAAAAATATTTGAAAATGTCAATTTACTTTAAAAATGTTTGCATAAAAGTGATAAGATATTGGACAAGCCACAAATTTAATTGCACATATTTCAGATCAATTAGGGAATTTGAGAAATTATTTTGAAAATATCTTTGAAACTTCAGTAACAATAGCAAAAGAATGGAGCATTGAGCAACAATTTACAGACAAAAGAATTCGTACTACTAAAAAGTTTTTTGATGAAATGGCAGTTGATGAACCAATTGAAGACCCTAAAAATCGTTTAAGAATTTTAGTATTCAAAACATGCCTAGAACTATTTTAGTACAACTAAAAAATAGATGTGAGGCATTCACAAATGTCTATCTAAAATTCAATATTTTAAACCCTAAAACTGTTATTGAAGTCCAAGAAGTGGAAATTATTAATAAAGTACTAGTTGAAAAATATCCAGACAATCTCACACAAAGTCTTGCATCGTCACTAATTCAATTAGAAATCCTCTATAAAAAGTAGTGCTGAAAAATCTTAACAGTGTCAGGGAATTTTCTGATTTTATTTTTGAAAACAATCAATTGCTGATTAGTAGCGTACCTGAGATTTGCACTGCATTTCCCCCTCTAGTTGTGCCTATCACATCGGCTCAAGCAAGCTCATTTTCAAAACTAAAACTAATGAAAAGTTTTGCAAGATCTATATAATGGGTGAGTTGCGCCTAAGTTCTTTGGCACTAATTTCTATAGAAAATGAACGGACAGAAGGCATAGGCTTAGACCAAATAGTTGACACATGTGATGCTTTCATAGTGGCCATATAATATAAACCAATTTGACATATTTTTTTTTATATAGAAGGGGGGCCTCGTGAAGAAAATTGCGGGGGGGTCCCTGAAGACCTTGGCACGCTACTGCCCCCAATCCCAATACCATAGCCGTCTCAAGTGATGAGGCTGTGACCTTCGAAATGGCAACGTGATGGTTATGCCAATTACCAATACCATGTTGAAAAATTATTGATTTCCTCTCTCCACACAAAACGTCATTTGCACTTGCTTTCAAGTTTCAGTGATTGAAATGTCTAAATTTTTACGGAACCATGTTTTTTATTCTTCGTTTTCTCAAATAAATTTAAGAAACTGTAACTGAAAATTGGTAGTCTAGTATTCACGTACGTTAAGTAGGTAGTTATTAGTTATAGGATTTTGTTACTTTTTCATCTTGGAATAGTACGAATTGCAAATAGAAGCCGTAATCAGAGAAATTCATAATCAATCATTTCTTAAGAGTAGCTGACAGAAAATAATGATTGACTAAATTTTATAATCAACACGTTCAATCAGTTACGTCCAACTTGAAATTTTGTAGACTGGTTGGAAAAGAAAGTCTATGTGTACCTACAACATGGCTGAAGGGTTTGGTTTAAACAGCACTTGAAAGAAATATAGAATGTGTATTGAGTGAAAAACAGGAACAAAAAATAATTGCTACAAAAATGAAGTTGCTTCATTATACCTAGTTCATTCACAATTCGTTATAGTTATTTGTAATAAAGTTACCCAGAAAAGAATTCGATTATTAACAAAACTAACTTAAAAATGACTTTCGTTTTGTTGAATAACATAACATCATCATCATAGTCACAATGTCTTAACAGACATGTTGTGATAACGAGCGATGGCGGACGGTATCGCTTCAACGTCTTATCACGCTCTGTGTGGAAAGTGTAAATCTAAAGTAGTTAATGGTTTAAAATGTGACAAATGTGAAAAATTCTACCACGTGAGTTGTGCTCGTAGGAGTAATGTAAAAATTACCGAGGATAGTATTATGATCTGCTGTGAAAATACTAACGATGGCGATGATGCAGCGTTTTTCGATGCAATAGAAAGCCTCTGCGATGCTGAGAAGAAAATTGATGTAAGCATCTTCACATATATAATCAAGCAAAAGGATATGATTATATCAGAGCTACAAGATAAAGTTAAGATTTTGACCAACCAATTAGATTTATTGAATAAAAAGGAATATCCACCAAATAAAGTTAATATACAGCAGACAGAGTCAGCAAGGACAACGAATGCCGCAAAAACTCGGAGGACACACGAGTTGAACAAAAACAACCACTTTCACTAGCAAAAGTAAATAATCACAAAAATGAGTCAAATCAGGGAGCTCCGTCTAATAAAATCGATAAGAAAGAAGTTGCTGCTGCTATACTGTTATCTGAAACTGAACAAAAACTCAATACCTATATTAACATCAATGATGACCAACAGGAAAACGAGAATACCAATCAGTGGCAGCATGTTACACGTAAAAAACGCAGCAAACGTGATTTAGTAGTAGGAAATAATAAGACAGGACCTATAAAGGGCGTTCCAAAGTTTGTAGACCTTCATGTTTATCGAATCGATCCAAATACTACCGAGAAGCAGATGGCGGACCAGCTCAAGAAGACATTCCCAGAAGTTAAGTGTGAAGCATTGAGTTCCAAACATCCCGAGCAGTACTCATCTTTCAAGGTATCTGTTTTAGAAACCAATTTCCGAGCTGCATTATCCCCCGATGTATGGCCGGATGGTGCGGTGATAAACCGTTTTTTATACAGACTGGTGAAGAAAAACCCTCACGTAACTTAGGTTTCTCACCACAGCTATTACTAGTTAATGTAAACACAATAACTGTAGAAAAATTAAATCAACTTAGTTGTGATCTCAGTGACTATCCAGATATTTGCCTATTATGTTTGGTAGAGACCGGTATGAAAAGCGAAGCTATTGGTTTTCTAAATTACGAAGGTTTTAATCTTAGTAGTTACTACTGTCGTACAGAAAAACAGTGCGGGGGTGTTGCGATATGGACAAAAAACAATATAAATGCTCAACCAATACAATTAGAGAACTATTGCGCCGAACAACAGTTTGAAATATGTGCTATTAGATTAAAAATTAAGGCTGAACCTTACATTCTTTTAAACTGTTACAGATCTCCTTCGGGAGACGTAAAATTATTTTTAGAGAAATTACAAATTGTCCTTGATATGTTATACAAACCGAACATAAACCTAATTGTTTGTGGTGACTTTAACTTAGACGTCTACAAAAATAGTTGCTACGATGCTTTATCTGATTTAATGTCGACGTATAACTGCAGGCAGATTGTATGTTGGCCTACACGGGTCACCAGTAATACTTCTACGTTAATAGATCATATTTATATCAACTTTGAGAACAAGGGTTTGTGCACTGTTTTAGATAATCAAATATCAGATCACAGAAGCATTTTTCTTGAATTAGTTTTTTTTCGTGAGAAGCCTACTATAAAAAGAACTATAAATCGAAGAAGTTTTAATGACACAAATGTAGAGACGTTCAGAGAGGCCCTATCAGCTCAAGATTGGTCTGTTCTTTATACATTATCCGATTTCAATATTGCATTTGATTATTTCTATGATATATTTCTACACCATTTTGAAACAAAATTTCCTAAACAAATTTACAATGCATCAGGCAAACATAAAGTATGGGTAAATAATGAAGTTAAAAGATCTAGCAGAAATTTAAAGGAACTTTTCCTTTTAAAAAAACATTATCCCTGTTTAAATCCATACTACAAAGTTGCGAAACGACAACATTTCGCCTTAATATCGGATACAAAAAGAAATTATTTTCAAGAAAAAATTTCCAGGTCAGTCAACAGCACACGCGGTTTATGGAATGTGGTGTCCGAATTAACGAATAAAGTAAAGAGTAGTGACAATATTTCACTCGACATTGATGGTCAAAAGATCTGTAACCCCGTCACTGTTGCATCAGAGTTTAATAACTTTTTCATTAAATGTCCGAAAAATCTTGTCGACAAGGCCAGGTCTGTCAAAAGTGCAGCCGGTACGTTTTCGGTAGTAAATCGATACTGCTGTGCATACACTATGTTCCTATATCCATTTGCCGAAGATGAGCTCACTAGTCTTTTGAGTTCAAAATTGAAGAACAAACAAACAGCTGGGTCAGATGAAATTCCCCCATTTATTTTGAAAAATGTAATTCAGGTTATATCAGCTCCTCTTACCTATTTGATAAACATGTCTTTCGCACAAGGTATGTATCCAAAAAAACTAAAAACAGGTAAAGTAATTCCTTTGTTCAAAAAAAGCAGTCCCCATGAAATAGAAAATTATAGACCGGTTACGGTGTCTCTCTCGAGTGGGTCAAATCATTCCTCTCAGATAGGCAACAATATGTAGCAATAAAATATAATGGAAATATGGCAGCAAATGAGGTACACTCAGATATGGTAGCTTCAAACATTGGGGTTCCACAGGGATCTATTTTGGGCCCCCTTTAATTTATATTATATATTAATAACATCAAACACGTTATCGCAGGGCAAGATCATATTTTGTATGCAGATGATTTAGCTATAACGGTGAGTGACGAGAATGATGGTAACTTGGGTGTACTCTGTAATACTGTTACAAACAACGCTGTATCTTACTTATATGATTTGGAACTATATACTAATTTTCAGAAAACTAAGTGTCTCAGATTCCACAATGTTCAAAATTATGTCGATCCTTTAGAACTTAATATAGTCAATACAAATCTCGATACAAGTGCGTATAAAGCAGTTAAATTCCTGGGACTGCATATTGAAGATACAATGTCATGGAAAATACACTGTGATAATTTAACATCCAAGCTATCGTCGTTCATCTTCTTATTTAAAAACCTAAGAACGGTATTACATACCTCTCAGTTACTTTCGGTATACCATGCCCAAGTGGAATCGCGCCTGCGTTATGGGGTTTGTTTATGGGGATGTTCAGCTCATTCTCAGAAGGTGTTCATTTCTCAAAAAAAGATCTTACGAAGTATTGCTGGTATCCCAAATACAGAGACATGCCGTAGCATTTTTATAAATTTAAAAATTTTAACCCTCCCATGTTTGTATATCTTCGAAATATGTGTATACGTTTTTAAAAATAAAAACAGTTTCCCAATAGTGAATCACGTACACGATAAAGATACAAGAAGTAAAAGCTTATTGTTAGTGCCATTTGCTAGATGCAAGTCAACTGCAAACTCTCCCAAGGTGATGGGACCGACAATTTTCAATCGTCTACCGGATTATATAAAGAATAACACCAATATAAATACATTTAAAGGAGAGCTGAAAAAGTATCTATTGGAAAAGTGTTTTTATAATGTATCTGATTTTCTGTGACGTTCATCCTTCTGTGGCGTAATTGTTTTTCTATTTATTAGTGTAAAGTAGTTTTGAAGAGTTTTTTTGATGTATTTGACCATTCTTATACAGTTATCTGTCTATGGAAAATAAACGAATTGAACTCGTAAAATGCATTAAGTCGGAGCTAGAGTATTGCCGACACAAATATTATAAATAGTTTTGAGAACTGTAGATCGCCATCGTTCGCGATTTACTGTTAGTTCAGTGGCGCTCTTGATACTCATATCCAGCAACTATTTCGTCGTATCCACCCAGCGTGTAGGGGAACGGCCACGGCGCCGCCCACTCGGGGCATGACCCTGAACTACAAGTTTCTCCATATTATCGCTTCTGATGTGTATATGTCCGAAGAAAGTAAGCATTCTCGTCGACACAATGGAGGATAGTCTCTTTGGATTACCGAGCTCATCCACATTATCCACATTATATGTTTTTATATTTGCTCTTAAGGTATGTTTATTCTACTTTAAATGTAAGAAAACGGTAAGCTGTCATGAGGGCTCAGGTAAATTTTTAACGTTAATAACTTTCCAAAATAGTCAATAAGAAACTTTGAATCTTTGAGAGTAGATACCCATGTAACTAAACTTATCAAAACTGAAAAAAAATGTAAGTACTTCTTCTACCAACGACTGGTGAATAATTATCTTAAGTAATTTAAAAATCCTTCAGACTCACAAATCAAATCTATCCTCCTTTTCCGTTGAAGCCCGGCCAAATCAGGCGTAAAAACAAAAGTTTTACCGCCACCCCCCGTCCTTCTCCCATCCTCCCGATACCCCTAATTACTTTTCTGATTCTTTGAGAGGAGCCACGTAATAAAATTTAGACAAAGGCGACTTTTCATTTTTAACCGCAGCGCGATTATTTTCCGGTAATTGAGGCTGCAGAGGAAAAGTCCGGGCACTTTGGCGTAGAAGACAGGAGGAGGACTGTCATTAGCAATAATGGATGGGACGGATTCCGGTCGTTAGCTCTGAATAAATTATTGTTTCTCAATTAGCGCTCTGCGAGTCGAAAAAGTCCATCGAATTAAGAAAATCACCCCAAATCTCAAGGGTAAGGGTGTGGTTTGTCTGAATATGCCTCGGAGATTATTCTTATTCTTTATTCATTTCATCTAATTCCATTTTTTACTAACAATGATAGATTTATTAGCTAAAACAGTCTCTATAAAGTTTTTTTTTAATTCTTAGCAGTTGTTGGGGAGACCTTGGGATTATAGCAAATACTCCTCACTTCACTTGAAATTTTCCCGCCACGGGTTTATCGATAATCACTAATTAAAAGAAAAAAAAAACGCCGACACATGTCAAAATAGTCAAAATGTTTGTCAAGGGAGAAGAGTTTTTAACAAAAGCTACATCCCCTCTTGCACCTTTTGCCTCAAATGGTTATCTTCTTGAAAAAGCTTGTTTCAAGGGTATGTCGAAGTCCTTTATTTTTACGTTAGATTTTTTAAAATCAGTCGATTCGTTTTCGAGAAAATTATAAAAATCTTTTTGTATCTTAAGTTGTTCAGATAGAAAACAAGAACATATGAAAATATCACTCTCTATTGCAATACGTATTCAAAATGTTGCCTGTTATTAGCCAAACAATAATATAGGCGATGTTTAAATTCCCGACAGAAAAAAAATGGAGTCAAGTTGATTGATTCAGTACTTTCCACCCATAACAGTGATATCATTTTATTTTCCCTTTGCATCAATTCTATAGTCTGAGATCCCTTGCAACCAAATCACCGTTCGCCTGTCCTCAAAAAACATCCAACACAAAAACTAGTAAATAGTTTCCTAAGTCTCTCCGTAGGAACTAGAGTGACACACTTTTTATTCTAGAGCTTTAACTGGACGAAACGAAACAAGAAGAAACCCCAAATTGCTTAAGGACGAAGTTTGAGAAACTTTTATATTTTTAGTTTTTTTATTGTTGCTGCGCCGCCACTGACAGGATTTTTGAAAACCATACGCATTTTTCATCTTCGCCACGGTAGTAATACTGTGTCCAAATTTCATTAAAATCAATCCCATAATTGCCATGTTACTTAATTCAGAACGACCTAAAGCAATAATACTCGTATAGTATACATCAGAAAATATCAAGTGCCTTGATTTCTGTAATAGCCAAGGCAATGTTCGGATGGACCTAAAAAACGTCTATTATGGCGCAGATCAATCTACAGCCTATTATGAATAGAACAAATTTTTGAGTTTTACAACCCCCCACCCCCTAGCCACCCCAATTTCACCGCCACCCAAAAAAAGTAAAAAACAGTAGGGAACCCCTAAAACGCTTAACAACGAAGTTTGAGGGATATTTAATTTTTTCTGTTTTTTGCTAATTACTCCGCCGCCCCTAAACCGATTTTCAAAATTATAGTAGCATAACCTACTAGAATCTCACGGCATATAGGTACCCAAATTTCATAACAATTCATGCAGCGGTAGCTGAGATTAAGAGGGTAGAAAAACGCGAACAGACAGACCGACAGAGACACAGGCAGACCGACGGAAATGAGTGACGTGGATTTTCGTTATGTAGACATCATAAAACGCCCAGAAAGCGTATTATCTCAAAATCGAAAATTTTCGCGATCACAATACTTCCCACACCGACAGGTGAGGGAAGTAAAACAATGGAAATCAATGTGATCGGCAAATTGCCTTTAAGTTTAACGCCAGGCATCCGGGGAAGATAACTTTGCACTGACATGTTGTGGACCTGTTTACGAAATTTACTCAAAGTAGCAAATAAAAACGGAGAGATTCGGATGAACCCGCTAAAGTTAAAGTTTTGGGTCATTTTGGCAAAATTCTTAATATGTACTTCATTACGCAAAATTGTGGATGCAACCGATATTTTATTAGGGTCTGTACACATGGTAACTAGACTCCATAGATTTCATCAATTCAGATTTCAAAATAAAAACAGTGCAAGGGTTAAGCGCAAATAATTTCAATCGGTTAGCTGATATTTGTGAACAAATAACTACAGCGATGGATAAGTTTATTTGGATACGTTGGAAAATACCATGAATCCGCTGATCACTGAAATATTTGAAAATCAAATCGAAGATGCCGGAAACACTATACTTGATGAGGCTGAATCTATTTCCTACTCTTCCAGTTCGACAACGGTTAGACGACGCGTTTCCAGATAAATGGTTTGGGCGAAGAGGGCCTATAGAATGGCCTGCTTGATCTCCTGATTTGACGCTATTGGACTTTTTTTATATGGGGCTGTTTAAAGTCTGCCTGGTCAATGCATCATCGAAAACTGCCATGATATTCCACAACATAGTTTTGCAGCTATCTGTCAGAAATTTAATCATCGCCTGTATCATCTTTTGACCAATAACATTTACTTATTGCAATAAAAAGTGATTCTTCCTTTTGTTTATGTTTTATTTTTGAACAAGTTAAGTGCGTAAAGGTTTTTCTAATTGTATCTATAACGAATCTAACGATTAGAAAAGATCAAACCAAACGTCAAAATAAGAGACTTCAACATACCTTTGAAATAAGCTATTACACGATACCCCTTGTGATTCAAAACTTTTAAGGGGATGACCCTGGGGGCAGAGAAGTAGAAGGGTGGAGTTGTTTTTGGTTAAAAACTTGTATTCCTTGACAAAATCTAACCTGCCTCGGTGTTATTTTTTTAAACAGGGGTATCACCCGGTATAACCTCTGCCCCAGCTTCCATTTTTTATTATTCAAAGGACAAATTGCCGTGAGCTCAGTCAGTCTCCATCATCAAGGCTCTTCGTCATGATATCGTGATATTGATTTTGGAGTTTGCGGGACTCCATGACGTATTCAGGGTAATATTTTCATTTATTCAGTCATGCTCACCAATTTCATAAAGTATTCGTGCTAGTGATCACACCTTTGAGGAAATGTGGTTATAGAGGTGCGTCTCTTCAGACCTGACGACAAAACTACTGCCGAAAATACTAGAACAAGGGATCACAGAAGTGAGAGTAAGCTATCTGGTATAGTGAATCTTAACACCAAGATGAGGTGCAGATTGAAGATGATGATGAAAAGGACAAAGGTGCCACACAACCGACATGAAATTATCACAATAAATGCAAATTGCAAGGACATAAAAGTTGTTGACTACAAATGGAACACTGGAAGAATAATAGAAGAGTGTTTGTCATAGGACACGCTAAACATTGCTGCGCGTTATACAAATTTAAAATTTAAGAATATCTTAATAAGACAGACAATCACAGCCGCACAATGTACAATGTATAGGGTTATTCACATTATTCGACACGGAGCATTATGGCCAAAGTATTTGATAAAAAAGAAAATAGTAATTTCGGATGGATAGAGACCCACAAAGGCTACATTTTAAAGATATTTTCATGTTATACAGGGTGTCCCAAAAGCACGAAATGTGTCAAAGTTATGTTTTTTTTAAATGGAACACCCCGTATGTTATTGCATATTCAGATTGCTTGGTGAATTCTCTTGTGACTTTATGTATCATACATGGGACTTAAAGCAAACCGTTCAGGTGTAAATCACCATTTTCGGTATAAGTAGATATTAGTAAAAAATTGAATATCGCAGAGACTATAAAATTTGGAAGGCCGTATTGCCGTATTACTAAGCATAAAATGCGTCAGCCTTGATGAGACTGTCAAATTTAAATTACGTTTTTGCTTGGAGAAATCGGTCGATTAATTAACGAAACTTCGATCAGCGATAATTTGATTTTTTCAAATGGGAATGCCTAATTTTTTTATACGGTTAAACGTAGAATTTGATAACCTTTCTAATGGTATTAGGTTGTGAATATCAACCCTCTGGTAGTTTTCATTTTATTTTAAATTCTCAAACAAATCGGCGATTTTCAATTGTCCAGCTATAAGCAACGTAGCAGGCCATGAAATATAAACAAAAACTTGTTCAGGTAGAACAAAAACAGCTAACTTAGCTGAAAAATACACACTAACTAGACTTTTTTATCAAATACTTCAGCTATAATGCTCCGTGTCGAATAACGTGAATAACCCTGTAGAGATGAATTCCGTCAAGATTAATGGTTTTCTGGAAGAAACTGAGTTTCACCTGACCCAAACTAGACTCAAGGATTCCCTAATCATTGTTTGAAGCAGGTCCTGAATCGCATCAAAAAATGATATCCCTAGTCCACGACTGCGCTGTTCCGGTCTTTCGGATCTCATCAGAATTTCAGTAACTTTCTGCTCCATACTAGTGAAACAGCCCAAGAGTCAGTAGTTCATCAATTACTACAGTTTTACAGACCTTATGGTTATTTATGTTCAATTATTCGTAATAAGCGTACAGATTATGCATTTTTGGTGCTGTGACAGCTCCAAAAATTCACTAATAAACCGTGAACAAAACGGGCGCATCAATAAATTCCGGACCGTTGTCATCGTTAAAGAAATAAATAATAACATTAGTACGTTTGTCGATGGCTGCAATTCCAGCCAAAGCGACGCATTTTGATACATACAGGGTGTCCCAAAAGAATCATAGGGGCGTTTCCGTCACGCAGGAAATATTCATAAAGGTGATTCGGTATCTCTGCATCCATTTAGGTGTAGAGCTGGGAACAATATATTTGTTTCGGAGTGGCGGAGTCATAATATAAACCCATAGTATGTCGTTCAGAGACTACAAGAATTGTATAGGAAATTTCAGTTGAATGGACTCTCTTGCTATTTTTTATTTTTTTATTTTAGGCTGATATCTGATACTTGGCTACTAGTAATCGGAAAGCTAAATGCTGTTTGTCCATGACCAGTCAACACCTTCGCTTTGTGATTCGCCACTGTCAGCTAACGGGATGTAGACAGGAAAATGAGACTACCAGTTACAATCAATTTACTATAAGGAGGTTCAGTTGTCAGCTTATGATGTCCACACATCAACCAATAAGAAAGCAGCTAATGAAATGGCGGGATAAGCTACTCAAATGCAACTGGACATCAGTGGCGTCATCATCATAGTCACAATGTCTTAACAGACATGTTGTGAACTCGTAAATCATACTCATTTTACGAGTTTCTCTTGGGATATCTTCAAGATCTTTAATGCAGTAGTTTCCCATTTGCTCTCTGCATCCTCATTCCGTTGACCAGATGTATCAACTGGTTCATCCGCCTTTAGGGACAATTTCTCAGCCCAACGACAAGAAGTTGTCCTGACTCTTCTCAACTCGTCCACCCAAAGCTGTTGGTTGAGAGGAGGTTACTGCTTACCGACAGTAGTTTGGTTCCTTTTAGTCGCCTTTTACGACACGCAGGATATAAAATATTCTAACCCGCCCCCACACGGGGGTAATCAGTGGCGTATCTGTCAATATTTTTTTGTTACCGTTATTGGGCATCACTTACCTACTTCTCGTTACTGCGCTTGTTCAAATTAACTATAGTCACGAAATTGGTTATTTCTGGTGTTTCAAAAACGTCGTAATGTCTCAAAATAAATACTATTAAATAGCTGGTGTTGACTCGCGATTAGCAAATAACCCTTAGACGTTTTAAAATAAATTGATCTCACTTGGAAACTGTCTTAATTTCAATCAAATAGATAGTTAATAGTATAATATTTTCATTGAGGTGGAAAAACAAATACTTCGTAATGTTTATGTTCAAAATATTCAACCATATACTCTCTGCCACCAATAACTTCGTGGCCTGGTACCCAACTGAGATGTACAGTGTTGCATAAAGCTACTAAGCTGCGAGTGCTGAAACAGTCCCATATACCAGTTTTGATGTAATCACCTCCAGGAGTCCAAAGGTTTTTTAAACAAGCCTGGGAGTCCGAGAGGATCACAATAAATTTCAGCGTCTAAAAATACGACCTGGAACATAGGATAATTTCAATTTAACATAACATCAGAAATGATCGCCAGTATGGCTTCCGTAAGCACAGGTCTACGGGTGACGTGCTGGCCTACGTCACTCACTTGTGGAACAGAGCAATTGAAAGTCATGGTGAAGCCCGTGTTGTTGCACTTGACATATCGAAAGCCTTCGACAGAGTGTGGCATGAGGGACTTCTAGTCAAGCTTGCTGCTTATGGACTACTACCTGGCCTGCGCCAGTGGCTGAATAGCTTTTTGAACGACCGATCTATGTCTGTTGTAGTCGAAGGCTGTTCATCAGATGTATTTTCAATAAACGCTGGTATTCCTCAGGGATCTGTCCTATCCCCCACACTGTTTCTGCTGGACATCAACAAGCTGCTGGAAATAACATCCAACCCAATCTACAGCTTCGCAGACGACAGTACATTAATATCGTGCATGGAACCAGGCAAGCCACTATCATCCCAGGAGACGGTACGTCGGCGACAGCAACATGTCTCACAGACCAACGTAGATATTAAAACAATTGTCGAGTGGGGATTAGTAAATGAAGTACAGTTCAACGTACAGAAAACTCAGGCAACAACACTTACAAAGAAGTCTCACGTTGGCTTACGAACAGTGGAAATGGAGGGTGACCCCATAGATGAGTCACCTTCCATCAAGCTTTTGGAGATCGACATCAACAATAGCATGTTCTAGCTCGACCACGTCGTCAGTATTGCTAAAACGGCATCCCAGAAGCTTGGAATTTTGTTCCGCTGTAGGAAGCTGTACACACCAGAGCAACTACTGCTGCTTTACAAGGCACAGATCCGACCATCGCTGGAGTAGTGCTACCATGTGTGGGAATGCGCTCCGAAGCACCCTCTAAAGCTTTTGGACACTATCCAGAAGAGAGAAATTAGACTAATCGATACGCCTAGCCTCACAAAGGAACTCCACAGCCTGGAACATCGAAGAAGGGTGGCTGACCTGTCCCTGTTCTACAGATTCTATCACGGAAGGTGTTCGAGTGAGCTCTCCCAGGTAATAACAGCAAAGGCCGTCCGAACGAGGAACAGTAGAGAGGCTCTGCGAGCTCATCCTTACCAGGTCGAGGTCCCTACTCCACGAACCAGTCTCCTACAGCATTCCTTCTTTTGGAAAACCTCGACGCTGTGGAATGAGCTGCCGGGGAATTTGTTTCCCGCCGGCCACAACCTGCAGCGTTTCAAATCTAACGTGCACCGGCACTTATCCTCTCGCAGCGCTTCTACAGCGCCATAGGCTTTTAGCCTTTGCGGGAGGCTGACCATAAAAAAAATTTGCAGTTCCGCAGGTCAGAAGTCACCCTCACCCACAGAACACCTATGGCATACTGGGGTTTTGACATTCAAAATTGTCGCCATTTCTGGCGATTTTGCATGCCAAATATTGGCGATTTTTGGAAATTTTCATGCCAAAACCTGGCTACAAGCATAACAACATGCGATACTAACTTTGAGTAAGACATAAGCGTACTCCACCGAAGCTGCTTTCTACTGCGCCTGGCAGTGAATTTAGGGGGAATGTAGGATATATGAAGAGTAAGGTGTTTTTTTAATTGATGGCTATGCCCGTATTTACCTTCTCTGTTGGTTGCACTCCAGATCTAACTGTGACAATCATGTATAGTCCTGATTCCTGATGATCCTGTCTGAGTTCCTCAGAACTCGTCGAACAGGTAACATCTTCTGAGGACATCATCGACACCATCATCATCATCTTGCGAGTTGGATACAACACTAGGGTCGACAGGTTCCTCTGCCTCATGGCTTCCTCAACATCTTGTCTCCAATTTTTCTTTGGTCTTCCTCTCCTTTTCCTTTGACTGGGTGTCCATTGTAGAACACTTTTGGTCCATCTGTTGTTGGCCATTCGATTTACATGCCCATACCACCTCAATCTTTTCGCATCTATCGTACCAATGATGCTGTTGGCGATGTTGAGTCTGTCCCTTATGTCCACATTTCTTATTCTATCCTGGATCCTAAGTCTGCAGCAACTCCTCCAGAATCCCATTTCCATCGCTAGGAGTTTTTTCTTCATAGCCTCTGCGGTTTCCCAAACTTCAGATCCATAGGTGGCGATGCTCTCCACTATTGTCTTGTACAGTCTGACTTTAGTGTCGGTCTTTATCATCACCTCGTTGGCTAAACGTCAAGCAACGAAGTGCGCCGACGCGAGTCGAAAAGCCCAAAGACCCAGCAATTTGTCCGATCACTGCTGCGATAGAGTTAAAAAATATGGCACAACTTTAGCAAAAACCCAATGGTTTTTTGCTACGATTGAGCCACCGCGTAAAAGTGCATCTCGTCCGATTTAAATTTATTCGGCGGGATGGCGTTATAGTGCATGCATATGACAAGCCGATTCAGCGTGTCCATGTTTCGGGCGCGACGCGAAAATAGAGCGGCTTTTTATACGGCGTCGCGCGGCGTCGCGTCGCTACCACCGACGCCGACGCCGCGCCACCATGTCACTTCAAATAAATGTTCAACATACTGCTATAACAGACGCACCACCATAAAATATTATCGCACGGATACAGGGGATGCCGACGGATCCCAGTTGGGGTAATACACTGAAAAAGACGTGGGTTTAACAAAAATACAATAGTTTTGTAGATTTACTAAATTTTGTAAAAATGGTTGAGCATTTTACAGAAAAAAATACAAGCAATTCATTTTTTCAAAAAATATTTGTAAAATTACAAAACTGTGTTGCATTTTTGTAAGACAAAATTACAAGATAATTGCCATTATACAAAATGTTTGTTTTTTTTACAATCTTCTTTTGTAAATTTATAAATTGTTTTAGAAAAATACTTCAATAATGCTAGTAAAATAATTGATTTTTTAGATTGGTATCAATGGTAATTTGACTGAAACGCTTTATATGGCCACTTGCCCTCAGTACAGATTACGCGTTGCCGATGAAAGGTAGCACTAGCGGGCGAAAAGAATCAGCTTGTGTGAATAGAGAAACAGCGGTCGGGTCGTTATTTTATGGATTTTGTTTTAGAAGTGCCGATATATAACGTGTAGTGGTGCTATTTGTGTTCGAATTTTGAAGATTCATTTAATAAAATCAATACAAAGTGCATTTAAACAAAGTAAGCCGCCATCTTGGAAATATGGCCATCCTGTTCACCAAATTTATTTAGGGATGCATTCATTTTTATTTTTCTTCGATATGATATGGTTAATTAATGAAAAAGTTTTCGAATCATAATATTTACTTTACTTTAAGAACAATATTTTCTTTAATTTCAGATGAAGAAGGTAAAAAGAAAATTTTCATTTACAATGAAAAGATCCAGCTCATCAATGCAAGTTCCTTTAAAGAAGCAATAAAATTACTATTTGTCATATATTTCAATTCCAACCGGATTAATCCAAAAAATGTTTCGATAACTTTGGAAATGACTCAAACATACTTTAATAAAGTGCATCTTGACTTTGACTTTGGCTCACACTCCCAGTGGGAAAACAGTAATTTCTTTTATTAATAAACTGGCACGTTAACTAGCTGTTTGCCTGGCCAACAAGCTGATATGCCTTTTTGTCGGCCGATAAAACTGAAACAGTTGATTTTCTATTTTGTCTTTGTATAGAATTTTAATGTTGTATTACCTTATTTTCATACATAGCATAAAAATATGTTTATAATGACAGCCTTTTCTTAAAACCTATTATAATTGGTTTTTTGTAAGACTACAAAGTCATTTCATAAAATGAGGTAAAATTACAAAATAAATCATTAAAAAATTTGTAATAAAACGTATAATGGTTTTACAATATAATCTAGTGATATTACAAGTAAATTATGTGAAATTACATATCTTACAAAATAGTTTTACAAAACATATATGTAAAAAACCAATATGATATCCTTAAAATTGTGTAAAATCGCATAATAATTTTACAAATTACCATGTTAAATCACAGACAAATGTTGTGATATTACAAAAATGCGTTTTTGCGAATTTACAATATTAGAAAATTGCTACATGAAATTACAAATCAGATTTGTAATATTACTAACAAAATCGGTGGCATTAAATAACCTACGATTTTGTTAGTAATTTTACAAAACAATTTTTAGAGTGTAGTGTCAAGCAATCGGTTTTTACTGCATCTAACTGCAAAGACGTCGTCATTAAATTAAAGATAGCTAGACTGCCCTGCAGGACGACATGTGGTATTTCTAAGTTGAATCGTGTTTCTCCTCCTCCTAGGTGCCGTCTCCGTTGAGGTTGGCGACCACTATGGCAAATTTTTCTGTGTTAAGCTTGATGGATTAGAGTATTCCCATCCAAGTTTGTCCACTCTCTTATGTTTCTTAGCCAGGACTTCTTCTTCCTTCCTATGCCTCTTTTTCCTTCTATTTTTCCCTCAAGTATTAGTTGGAGCTGTTCATATTCCACGTGCCGCATTAGATGCCCCACATAGGCTGTTTTCCTTATTTTCATGATTTTTATTAACCGAGGGCGGGTATTTATTCTAGTTAGAACTTCCTCATTTGTTGTTCTAGAAGTCCAAGCTATACAGAGCATTCGTCTATACACTCACATCTCGAAGGCGTCCAATTTCCGCAGTTCTTCCTGCTTCACCGTCCATGTCTCAAAGCCGTATAAGAGCAGGGACCACACATAGCACTTTACTGTTCTTAATCTCACTTCAAGTGATAAACCTGGATTGCATAGCACACTTCTCATCTTTAAGAAACCTGTCCTAGCGATTTCTATCCTTCTCTTAATTTCTTTAGCGTAGTTTAACTGATGGTTTATTTCTCTGCCCAGATATATGTAACTGCGCACATTTTATAGATTGATGCCGTCACAATGCCATTTATTTTTGCACCTTCTGGTCGATCGTGTAGTGACTGTTTGATTATATGCTCCACATATACATTGAATAGTAAGGGAGACAGAAGGCATCCCTGTCGAACATCCCGTTCAATATCAATATACGATGTATTACCATTTGCTGTTCGGGCACAACCCCGATGATTCCAGTACATGTTGCGGATTATCAATATGTCGTTGCTGTCTAAACCTATGTCTTGCAGAACATGCAGCAATTTGTCGTGCTGAATACGGTCAAAGGCTTTTTTGTAATCTACGAAGCAGACGTAGAGTTTTTTCTTTACTTCCATGAATCATTCCGCTATTAAGGTTAGAGCCAGCGTGGCTTCTCTTGCGCCCGTACCTCTTCTAAATCGATATTGGGATCTGCTCAGGTAGTTTGTTTGAAATGACAGAATTAGAGAGAACATGAATGTTGTAAGTACAATCCTCGACACCATAGAAACGATGCGTCTGCTATGGTTTGGTCATCTACGTATGCCAAATACAAGATGGCCAAAACGAATATGGCAATGGACTCCACATCAAAGAAGAAAGCGTGGCAGACTTCCAGGATGCTGGAAAGATAATGTCATGGATGCAATGGCAGCGAGAGGTCGCAATGGAGGAGAGTGGCATGACCGCCGCAGATGGAAATTGGGAAGCGAGAGGCGATGACATACACATATATAGATTGCCCTGCATCTATAGCCGTGTTTGACGAGTTGGGACTTTCCTTCATAGGGCATATACTACTCTCCAAAAGGACTGTTTTTTCCCAGTAACATATAAATGAAATGTTTAGGGATATCAAGATATTGACCGAAAATAAAATCCTCATTTCTAATCCCGCCCCTGTGCGTTTAGATCAAAACAGAGACAAAAAACGCAGACTATGGAGCACAGATGTACCAGTACGCGTGTGAGGTCTCTCGAATTGTTGACGTGCTACATCGTACTTTAAAAACGACAAAAATGGTGCACCGTAATAACTGTGATGAACTCATGATTTAAGGCTGCGTTTCCACTAGAGATGTGGAGGATGTGTTGAGAGGAATGTGTTTTTAACGGAACATGAGAATAGCTTGAATTATCTTGCCTTGCTCAGCACAGGTTTGGTGGAAATGGCTTAACGGAGCGAGGTTTTTGTACGTACAAAACAAGGCACGTTGGCGAGGAATGTGTGCTAGTAATGTGTGTCGAGAGATGTGTGCTAGAAATGTGTTGCGAGGGATGTGTACTAGGAGTGTGGGTGAGGCGTGTGTGCTGTGTATGTAAGCGAACAAAACGCTACTAGCAGTCAGTTTAGACATTGCGTTTGTTAGAGGTAGAGGTAGTCGTGAAGATATTGTAAGAAAATAATGGATCAACGGAAAAGAGCATTATTATATTTAACAGCTCAATTGTTTAGTGACCTACTGTATACTATCCAGGACACAGACGATTGGGTTTAGGTCAAGAAAAGGAGGTAGTCTCTTGTACTGTTTTGCCGACGTTTTGGCCTTTATTAGACCATCTTCAGGGCAACCAGTGATGGACTCCTTGAGTCAGATATGGTGAAAAGGCACATGTAGTATAAAAAAAGTATGTAAGGGCAAAACGACACGTAATAAATAAATAAGACAATAAGACGGAGATTGTCTATTCACAATCGATGTGTACGCCGGACAGTCCGGCGAAGGAGTCCGTCACTGGTTGCCCTGAAGATGGCCTAATAAAGGCCGAAACGTCGGCAAAACGGTAAAAAAGACTACCTCCTTTTCTTGACCTAAATCGAACCATCTGTTTCCTGGATATTATATTTAACAATACGTGCTCACTGGTAGTCTTAAAAGATCCCGCTACACATCCTTGCAATGCTCATCTGAACACCGTTTTATAGCTCCGCTACACATCTTCGCACCGCTCATCTTCCTAACGCATCTCTGGTGGACACACCAACACCGTTTTACAGCTCCGCTACACATCCTCGCTGCCCTCTTTTTCCTGGCACATCTCTGATGGAAACGCAGTTTTAGTGTACGGTTAATCTCTAAATGCCTCGCAGGCTTTAAAAGTGTACGCTGCCCGTTTCCCTGGTCGTATTCACCCTGGAAGCTGTCGATCTCGTGCAAAGAACTAGAGACACAGGATGATTGTATCCACATCATGGTGGACACGCTGAGAGACCTAAAAAACCTCGAATTGTCAAATTTGATAAAGAAATACAATGGCTCTTCAACGAACTTCGAACCGTATGCACAACTAAGCGCCGGTGCACACTTGCGGCTGTTTACCGTCCGGCGCCGCAACGGCACCCGAATTGCGGTCTGAAGTGCTAAGCGATAGATTGAAAGATACACATTGGTGTCCGGCGCCGCTGCGGTGCCGTACGATCGCGGTGCGGCTGTTTCGAGCCGTCAATATCTTTAGAACCGCAGCGGCACCGCAACTGCATCTCCGGGTCTACAGTACTGTTTTGTTGGTTGCTTGGTGCAGACGTGCGACAAATTACCGTTCACCAATTCACGATGGCCTGTGAAGACAATCTGGTTGTAGAACTTGTTACGGTTTGATTTTCGGATTCCAAGTATGCTGTATCTACTTACCTAGACTAGTCACATTTTCTCATAATTTTAAGCCTTGTAAATAACATGTAAGTCTGTAGTATTTAATATCTATATTTCTTTAAGTCAACTGTACAAGCAATTCCTATTTGTATTTACAAAGTATTCCAGTCTTCTATAGGGTTTACCAAGCTGCAGTCATCTGGAAAGGACAAAAATATGAATATTATATTTAACTAAATTCATATGAACTTACCGTGGCATTCCATCAGCCCAAAACCATTGTTTACATGTCCATTGTCCATGTTGATGGAGAAGAGGTTAGTTGTACCAGGAACCTGCTGTTGACATCTGTCTGTTGCTTTGTACCTTGTAGACAGTTGGACCAAGGTCGAACCACAGAATTAAATCACCACAGTTCATTACCATATGACAGGCGAGTTTGGCGCCGATTTTCATGGGAAAAGGCCATTTTCCTTTCACTTCTCTGATGTACTTGGACCAGGTGGTCAATGCGCATTTTGCGGATTTGATAGAGAAGCGATCCTGTGTCGAATTGGATTTTTGCAGTGTCTGCAGAACCACCTCTGTGGGATTAGTATATCCATATCACACAGCATCCAAAGGGAACACCCTAAAGCCACCCAACACCAACGGTAGGTGCATAACCTTACTTCCATGAAAGTTAGCCACAACTCCCTCAGAGACACAGTTTTGACGATTCCTTTTGCTTGTAGGCTTTTTAGATACAGCTTTTATTGTTGAGATCCTGCTTTTACGGTTTGAAATACAGCTGTTACGGTTGAGCAAGGGCCATATACAACCAACTCCGACAGCTAGGCTTCGCCTGTATAAACCACCGCAGTCTTTGTGGTACAGCTTAGTGCATGATAACCTGCTTGCTGCATGCCTATCCCTTCGACAGCCACATCTCTCTTTTATGCTTTCGACTCGCCTACATGTCAGACTGCTAGAGGAAACTCCAGGTAACCTCCACATCCATCAGATTACAGGTGGGAATTCGCTTTATTTTTGATAGAAACTGTAGTCACTAGGAGTGTTCACCTAGAACATCGGTTAGTTAAGGTTTTTGGATAAACTGTAGGTAGCTAAGATTCTTACCAGCCATAGATATAAGTAGCATGAGGACAGGGACCGTTAGGGAAGCGGGGCCCCCAGCGACTTCTTCATTTTATTATTGTACATAGGTGTATATTTAGTGATCATTGCACATTTTTGATTCACCATATGGTAGGTAGTAAGGTAGTGTTTATGCAATATTCAAGCTTTGCATAAGTTTTGATTTTCGGAACAAACCGTAAACTCGCCCCTGCCCAAGAAGGCATTAATTTTCTTTTTATACAAATTTTAATAAAAAGATAACCCATTTTTTTAAAATTACAGGAATTTTTCATTGAATTTTTAATTCTGGCATTTGACTTTGACATTTGTCATTTAACCCATCATCCTGCCTTCTCTCCTTACAACACGTTTCAAGCATCTTGTCAACCACAAAACCACAACCACGAACGCAGAACAGTCAGAACCAAGGACGGTACGAATCCACCACAGAACACTGTTGGGAGTAGAGGTTGCGACGTTGCCGGTGGTACCGCTTGCAACCGCCGCATTACGCGCTTGAAGCGACCTCTACCGACCCCTACATATAGCAAACTGTTTATAGACAGTATTAAGAATTATCCAAAAATATGGAATATTGCTTCAGAAATGTACCACGACCGTGTAAAAAAGAGGAGTGCATGGATCAAGATTTGCGAAACGTTCTCGGAGGACTTTGAGGAAAGAAGTCCTGGGATCGTATCTAACACGAAATGTTCACTGAAAGTCCATCAACTGAGGCAATGCTCATTCGGAAGTAATTAAAAAATGTATCCGGATGAGCTTTAAATCCGAAAAGGATGTAACAAATCTACCTCTAGTAAGCCTTAACTCCATAAACGGATGTACCCAATATCTTCAGTTACTTTTCAAAATAAAATGTTTGTACACTAGGTAAGCAAAAATCGCACGCTTTCTTTTATGTATTTCCATGTTGACGTCTCAAGCGATACGGATTCATGCGGTGCCGTTACAAAGCCGCAGGTAGTGTGCAGCCAAACTTGCGGTGCCGCAACGGCACCGCAACGACGCCGGACGGTAAACAGCCGCAAGTGTGGACCGGCGCTAAGACCCATGTGACAGGACCGCACGGAAACCTTCGCAGCAAACGAATAGTAAGTACTTTCTTACCATTTGCTTTAATTCTTCTACTGCTGATGATTCACTGTACATTATCTTTTTCATGCCACAGAATTTGCTTCTGAAAGGGAAAGTTCTAACTTTGAAAACACATATATTAAATGTTGTTGCACGTCAAGGAAGATCGCAGTTGTCTGACCTTAAGTCACATAAATGTTACAGCACAAGAGATCACTCAGCTCTACACATCCCTGCAGATAGAATGTCACCACGACCAAATAGTCAAAATATATGGGTACTGAATTATATGACTAGCCAATTGGTTAAATCAAGCACATCTTCATTAAATCAAAGGAAATGTGAAGCAAAGGCATCTTCCTTAGCACAATATTTTGCACACATTCGGTCACTAACAACTTTCGTTGGGTGAAGGTGTTCTGATAGTCATACAGCTGTCAAAGCGGTGGCATCTTGGAGAACTAGATGAGCTCTAGCCCAGCGAATGTTCTGCTTCTACTCAGAAAGCAGCACACCTGTGATGACTCTTTTGTGGATCCCAAGACACATTGATGTACCGGGCAACGAGAGGACGGACGAACGCTTAACTTTCTGGCTAATGCTGGCTGAGCAGAAATGTATCACTCATATAAAAGTGGTAAAGTACTCTGTCTGCTCCACCTCGTGGACTGATGTGTAGTGTGTCGCAATCTTGGGGAGGCATGGTCACCTGTTCCTTTTCTCTATAGAATGTGTATCTAAAATGAGTGGAGGTAAGTCCAAAGGTAAGGTCCAAAGGTCGCCATAAAAACGCATTTAGAATGTAGAGGCTCCTGGCGTTACCCTTAAACTTAAACAAAAATAGTAATGGATCAAAAAGCAAATTGAAGAATAAAGCTTGCGCTAAGGCAGCACACTAGCCCTGTTTTGATATCGTGTTTGGTTGTTGAATTATAGACATTCGAAAAATGTACGATTTGCGTTTTGAAAAAATCGCTCTGCGTTGCCCTTCAATAGTAGTAGTAGTAGTAGTAGTTTATTGTGATAAAAAGTAAACGCTATACATAGATTTACATTAAATGGAATATCTGCACAACAAACTTGGAGAAGCCCAAAAAGTAAAAACTTGTGCTGGGCATAAGCCAATGATTGAGTAGCATAATAGTTGTAAAAAGAATCTTAAACTTATAATAGGTACTGATTAAAACAAAGTAAATAAAAAAAAACAAATTACAGATGAGTGAAAGTCTTAATTGATAATTTGATATGATGCGCTACATAAAACTGAGACAAAAACTGCAAGATATCAGGGGACAATAGAATAAACATAGAGTCCGACTATTAAAACTTCAATAAAAAACTCTGTATGGACGAGTATTGGAAAAAAAGAATCAGAGACAGTAATTTCTAAACATACACATAATAATATTAAATACAAACCTGTGTCCGTGATAATGACCTCCATCTATATTGTTATTTTAATTTTGTTATTATAATAAGTACATTAGTAGTAAAAAAAATTATGAAAAGATAGAATAGATAAATAGAATCTTAGCTATCACTTTCTAAAATTTTATGTACGTAATTTGTAAAACAAATGAGTTCTCATACATACGAATCGATGTTTTACATGGCAAATAAATACGATCTTGTATAAATGTGTTTATCCAGGCCTTAAGGTGCAGAGATTCGATTCGATTCAGAAGGTAAGGTAGGTTCTACAAAGAGAGTTTTTCTATCAGGCCATGAGGGATTTTATTGTTGTTTCTGTGGGATCGACAGAAACTGTCAAAGGTGGCCCTCTTCATCAATATCACTTCCAGTAAAAATCACTGCAACCTCGTATCCAACGCATAAAAATTCACACTGGCCAGCTCCCAGCGATGAACGAATTTATAGTGTAAAAGGTTTGTACTTTAAACTATATTTTATGTAAATTTTAACGGGCAATCGGCCGATATTAATGCCCTTGTTTTTGTCGCTACTAAAAATTTTTAATGGCAGCGCCATTGAAGTGATACGGTTCGTTTTGAAAGCCTCGCGTTTGTTACATGTTATTGAATTTTTTTCACAGCTGGCCATTTATCTACGAGCTTGTCTGCCACAGCCATCGCTACATTGCGGCCTGTCATGTGTCTTTGTGCTGTTAACGATGTATACATACTATGGAATTATCAGTTGGAATAAATCACTTTGTACAGTGCAGACTAGCTCAAGATTGGATTTCGTTAGCAGTTAGCTGTTTTTGAATATTATTTTGTTTCAGAGAAGAAGTATGATCTCCTATTACCTTCTTTCTTTCTTTCTTAAAAAAAAAAGTAAAACAAAATAAAACTAAAGGGAAATAATATGTGGGACGAATGCACGAAAATAGAATTCCAGCTAGAGACAGATTTCATCAATGCTCTGGAAGAAGAGACATCCGAAGCCCAAGTAAAAGATGAGTATAGTAACGGGAAAGGTGCCTAAAATCCGAAGTGAAGAAAAAGAAGAAGAAGAAGAAAAAGAAAAAGAAAAAGAAGAAGAAGAAGAAAATGACGAAGAAGAAGAAGAAGAAGAAGAAGAAGCGGTATGATCTGTGTACACTTTGTAGAAAATAAAATTTACATAGCCGAAAGAGAACCATCAATATCAGCTCCTAGCTCACACGTTTGGAAGTCAGAAAGCCTCTTGTAGCTATTAGAATAATATAAGTTGCTATGTATATGCTATAAAAATTTTGTGAGTACCTGAAACTTTATGGGCAAGGTATTTTCTAGAGAAAGCTGAAATCTAAAAAACGGCTATAATTCACCGACAACTAAAAAATGGTAGGTCTTCACACAAAAAACTTCAAAAAAATGGTTTAATTCGGTTTCTTCCACAATAACAGGTCCGAGTTTAACAATCAGTTATTTTGACGTTTTGTGTTTAAGAACTTGCATTTTAAGTCTGCACCTCAATGCAAATTGCTGTTTTTGCAAGCAAACCTCAACGCTAAAGTCCTGCAGATGGCAATAAACATCGTCGAGAGCTTGGCAGTTAACACCAGAGTCTCCTTTATGGAGTGGCCCATGATTTCTTTGGACAACGCTTTCTCATCTTAACTAGTTTCTTGGCCATAAGCGTCCTTTGGCAGAAAGAAACAAATATATTGAGTATACAGTTGGTCTATGTATACGAATCTGTAATAAGGATGCACGCAGGCCAAAAAGTGCAGATCAATCAGAGATAATAATATGTCTACTACCAGGAGTGGCTTACCTAGCGAAACATTAAAGAAAACTTTAACACAAAGCATATTTTTCTTTGGACCTAAATGATGTATTGCCTAGTTAGTAGTGCCTAATTTTGGGAAAATTTCATGCTCTATAAATTATAAAAAATACTCATTCCACATACCACTTAGAAAACAATAAAAAATAGAACAGTAAAACAGCATCTATTTTATTCCTCAATTGCATCAAATATTCGAGCATGTATAAGGAACTGTTAGACATTCATTAGAACAAATTTTCAACAGACCTCTATTTGCTAATGCACTTATACCAACATCCAATTCAGGAATGTAAATTTGCCGGTCAGACTGCATGTAGAGGCGTATCAATTTTCTAGTTTGACAAATCTCCATGGGGGTTCTAGGACACTGGAAACAAGTGACCAACGTGTTATACAGAAATTTATGGAACAGGAAGCATCAGTTTGCAAATCCCTTGAGTGGAGATTTTGGAGCATCAATTTTGTAGATATGAAGTTCTCGCTAGTTTAATTAGCATTCTGTATTGCCCCATTATCTTTCACTTAGTCGCTTAGGGCTAGTTCGGAAAGTAGGGTACTTTGAAAGTTTTGGTTTCTCGTAAAACTCTGAACCATAGATAGATATATGATATTAGTGTTTTTATCTTGAGTTTCAGTACCTTCGATTTGATGTGCTTTTACTTACAAGGTGAATTTTCCAATTTATTTGTTGATGGGCTAATTTGAGGTGACCATTTAAGATATGTTGTATACATGCGTGAATTACAACGTACAATAACAAATAAAATAAGGCCGTTGTAAGTTGTGTCATTCCACCTCATATACAAGGTGGCGAAAAATAATATCCCCCAATTTTATATAAAAGTAAGATTAAATAAATAACAATCATACTATAAAGGAAACATATTTATTCACGCGCTTATAATTTGTTTGTTACACGCAAAAAATAATATCGACCAAATGACCGCCCTCAGCATTAATGCAATAATGATTTCCCTTTAAAGCATTTTTCATAACTTTTCCCGACATTCTGTCAATTTCTTTCCCCATGTTGTCTTGTAATGCTTATAGTATTCGAGGATTATTTACAAATACCTATCTTTGAATAACCCCATAACCAAAAGTCTGGAATAATTAAATCGGGAGATTTTGACGGATATGCATTATCGGCATTTTTCGGGATTAGGCATCCTGGAGAAATTCCTCCAAGACCGTGTGTATGTTGCGGCAACATCTTGTTGATGCGAAATATCTTCTTGATTAAGGTACCCCATTTCCGGAATTGAAAAATCCAACAGCATGCTTCAATAGCGATCTCTATTTACTGTAGTGGTTTTTTCCCGATCGTTCTCAAAAAAACAAATTTTTTCTACCACTAACGCCATGTCACCACATGGTCACTTTTGGCTCCTGTAATGATTGCTGGTGGATAGTTTGTGGATTCTCATTACCCCAGAAGCGATGGTTCTGCTTATTCATAGCTCAATTCAAACAAAAATGAGCTTCGTTGCTCATGATGATTTTGTTCCAAAAATTCTTTCTCAAGGTTTGCGAAAGCATTACAGCATTGAAGTCGTGTTTCAAGGTATAACGTCAGAATTTTATGGGTTACATGTATTTTGTTTTTATTCTGTTGTTGTGTGCCATCACATCCCGACGTACGCGATCTATATCATCCCTTCAACGAGCTGAACGAGGTCTGCCAGTTTGTTGAAAACTTATCGCTAATCGCCGAAATGTCTTTGCAGTTGGAACACTGCGTCTTCCATGTTTTCTGCGGTATTCTCATTGAGCAAGTATAATCGAAAAATTATTTTGATAGAAAAGCTTAACGATTTCGGCACGTTCTCGAGGCGTATATCGATTCATATTGAATTTCCCAAACATCTACTTTGCAACTGACAGAAAAACTCGAACATATGTCTACGAATCCATGAAAATATTCCACAGGGTATTTAATTTTGAGTCGCCTTGTAGTTTATATTGAGATTCAGAGACTTTGCCTAAGAAATTAGAACTCTTATATACAGCAATTGTGCCAGGAGATAGAGATGCATGCCAATACTAACCATCCTAAAGAGATATTTCTTAAGGTCAAATGCCTCAGTCGGGATTTTAAACCCAAATCTTGGGCCGTTAAAAATCCCGAGGGACAGCTCTCTCATTTGAATATGAACCGGATATTCTTTTGTCTGAAGTGAAACATGCCCTCAACAAGTTAAAAACTAATAGAGCTACAGGCATTGATGCTATTTCTGCCGAAACATTAAAATACTTGTGTGAAGACGGCATCTCTCTTTTATACAATATTTGTAAGAGGGTCTGGTCCTCTGGTGTTTGGCCAGATGAATGGTGCATATCCACTTTTGTTCCACTTCATAAAAAAGGATCTCCAACAAATCCAGACAATTATCGCCTACTTTCGTTGATCTCTCATGCAAGCAAGGTTCTACTTTATATATTTTACAGTCTCGTTTGGAGGGTTTTATTGACTGGCAAATTTCTCAGACACAGGCAGGTTTCGTAAAAGGACGCGGTACGCGCGAACAGACCTTAAACTTAAGAAAGATTATTGAAAAAGCCAGAAAACATGATTTCCAGTTTTTATCTGCTTTGTGGACTATTCTAAGGCATTTGTAACGGAAAGTGGCCTAAACTGTGGGAAATCCTTATCTCTATGGGGGTCTTTCTCATACAGCAACTCTATGAGTCTAGCTCGGCTCTTGTAACAATTGATGGTAACCTGTTTGGTCAAACAGCAACCAGAAAAGGAGTCCGTCAGGGATGTATATGTGCATGTCTCCGATGTTATTTAACATCTATTCTGAATTTGTGATGAGACAGATAATGGACAACTGGAATGGCGGTATAACTATTGGCGGAAGCAAAATATCTAATTTAAGATTTGCTGACGATACAACCCTTATTGCTGCTTCTTAGGAAGAACTAGTAGCTCTATTAAATACTTTAGAACAACACAGTGCAGCATATGGTCTTGGTATTAACTACAACAAGACCAAGGTGATGATCGTAGATAGAGAGCAAGACACTCATCGAGAAATAAAGTCAATAGGCCGTTGTGAGGTAGTTCAAAGTTTTGTGTACCTCGGTTCTTTGATCGACAATTCGGGTAGCTGTGAGAATGAGATTCGGCGGCTCATTCAACAGGCACGGGTGGCCATGACAAATCTTACTAAAATATGGCGGGACCATAACATCACTAAACCTACCAAAAAGTCGCTGGTTCAGTCTCTTGTGCTCTCCATATTTTTGTATGCCTCGGAAACATGGACTGTTAAGAAGGCAGATCGAGCTCGCATATATGCTTTTGAAATGTGGACGTGGAGGACAATGCTGAGAATTCCTTATACCGCCCATCGAACTAATGTTTCCATACTGGATGAGCTCGGTAATCCAAAGAGACTATCCTCCATTGTGTCGACGAGAATGCTTACATTCTTCGGACATACTCACAGAAGCGATAATATGGAGAAACTTGTAGTTCAGGGTCACGCCCCGAGTGGGCGGCGCCGAGGCTGTTCCCCTTCACGCTGGGTGGATACGACGAAACAGTTGCTAGATATGAGTATCAAGAGTGCCACTGAACTGACAGTAAATCGCGAACGATGGCGAGCTACAGTTCTCAAAACTATTGATAATATTCGTGTCGGCAATACTCTAGTTCTGACTTAATGCATTTTACAAGTTCACAACGTGTCTGTTAAGACATTGTGACTATGATGATGATGTAGTTTATATAAAGTCATCTTTTCTATATGGGAGTCTGAATAAGCTTTTGTTATACAGACACCATGCTCGTGTGGGGGCGGCTTAGAATATCTCCCATCGTATATCCTGCGTGTCGTCAAAGGCCACTAAAAGGAACCGAACTGCTGTCGGTATAAGCAGTAACCTCTTCTCAACCAACAGCTTTGGGTGATGGATGAGTTGAAAAGAGTCAGGACACCTTCTTGTCCTTGGGGTGAGAAATTGCCCCTAAAGGCGGATGAACCAGTAGATACTATCTGGTCAACGGTATGAGGATGCAGAAAGCAAATGGGAAACTACTGCATTAAAGATCTTAAAGATTTCCCAACAGAAACTCGTAAAATGAGTAAATGCATTTTACGAGTTCACATCATGTCTGTTAAGACATTGTGACTATGATGATGATACAGACACCAAGGAAAATTTAATCTGTAATCATAATACTCGATTTGCCTATGCCTATAGCCATGTGAACAAAAATCTCGTGAATGTGTCGCAGACCTGCGGATCTGCACCGTTCAATCTCGCATCAATCGGCACCGTGTCCGCATGTAAACAAGCCGGGCAATTAAGGGACCAGCAGAGCAGTCGGAGGCCCATCAATCACCGGTGGCCATCGGCTTCGGCGTGGGCCGATAAGTCTCCGATGGCCTGGCACCGTCACGCCCGGGACGTGCCTCGGGGCAGGCCGACGCGATTTTCCAAGTCAATATTGGCGCGTAACTTGATCAACGCGACGCCACTTGCCTCCGTACGTACGGAGATGACGGAGCCATAGGAGGACACCGGCTGGAAGTGTCCACGGGGATTATTCCCGTGGATGTCGATGGAAAAGTACAGCGGTGTCCGAAAGTAGTGGCGCAGTGATCTGTAGATTCATCAGGCCCAGTTTCACAGTCATTGGTAACATCTGGTAGTCACTTAACCGACAAATACTCACGCGTACTTGTCAGGAAACTATACAGTCTGGCAAACGAATCACTCTAGCTCATTTAGCGTTACCCATTACCCATGGTGCACGTGTAGAAATTCTTCCACGAACGCGAGCTAGAATTAATTATTCTAGAATTAATTATTCTAGAATTAATTATTCTAGAATTGATTATTCTAGCTCGCGTCCGTTATTATATCTTAATAATATTATTATTAATTATTAATAATAATAAAATGGCAAAAAGAGAGCTAAAGATTTAACTTTACACTTTGCTGCCCTATAATCTCGCACCCAAATATCTAGGGGTCACACTGGATAGAACCCTGCCATTTAAAAAACATATTCAGTCCATCGCAGCCAAAGTAAACAACAGAAATAACATCCTGGTACCTCATAGGGTGCATCTTCTACGCGCTTCTACGCTCCGTACTTCGGCCCTGAGTCTCTGTTTCTCTGCGGCTGAATTTTGCTCGCCAGTGTGGCTAAACAGCCCACATAGTATAATATAAATTCACAGTTAAACTCTTCTATGAGAACTATTACGGGTTGCACCAAATAAATTCTAACTTACTGGCTACCAACACTCACGACTGAGGAGTCGTACTTCAGTAAGAAAGAAAGCTCTTGTGCAAATAGCGGTGGGAGATTCACACTCACCCAACAGCCGACTAGATCTCTCTGGATGACTGAAATACATGGTTCGCAGAGAGATACGGGGGAGGTCGGTGGTTGTCGGCAGAGTCGACACTTTGTCGTCGGCACTGTATATCGGTTACATCACGGGGGACCGTAGTGTAGTTGGTATCGCGTCGGCCTAGAATGCCTAAGACGCTGGATCGAATCCAGCCGGTATCCTTCATTTTTCCGATTTTCCTGTGAACCAAATGATTTAACTAAAAATAAATCCTTCAATGGCAATCCACGAATATACAGGGTGGTCCAATAAGCGCGCGGTGCTCCCTAGCGGTCATACCGTTTAAATTAGACGAAAATGTTTGAAATAAGAAACGTTTATTTTCAAATGCTCTACATTTAGAAAATAATTTCAAAGATGGCGGACTTCCGGATATACCGGATGTAGGCATCAACCTCCTTATTTTAAATGGAACACGCTGCATATTATTACATTTTTGATTTCAGCATCGATTTTTAGGTCCAGTTTGTTAACCATTGTTTATATCTACGAAGCCTATTTTCGGAGTTATTCAGCAATTTTTACAAAGTTTGACCTTTGTAGTACCTTACAAGAAACGTTAATATCTCGGAAACTAAATGCGATAGAAAGATGCGGTTTTAGCTTTTGAAACAAGCAAGGCACGTACTTGTGTCTCAGTAAGATCGTTGTTTCTAAAGAACATTAAATCAATAGACTAGCAAATTACAAATTTGAAAAGCTAAAAACGTTAAGAACTTTTTTTTCAAATGGGACGGTATCATCACTTTCACATCGATGAATGCAAAATTAAATTCTCGTTCACTTTTATCTAGGCATATGTGGTTCTATCTTTGATGGTTTTCAAGATATTTACGGTTTTGTAATTATGGCGTAGGAATTGGAAAAATCGTAGGTGGCGTGGCTCGCAGACGAAACAATTGGCAGGAAACCTTTCATCCAAAGTGTTTCGGCCTCTAATACTAAAATGTGCTTTCGCTCCATCTACCTGTAACCACATTATTCCTAAAAACTCCAGTGGTAAATGTTCCAACAGGATTTCCAAATTTTCATTTCGAAAATTTTAGAAAACATTAGTTTAATATGTGGTTTCCAATAATAGCACCCCAAATGCTTAGACTCCATGCTGGTTGTCAATAAACCTCTCAAGATTTACCCCATATCCGCTCTGAAGAAACAAAATCCTAAACCCTACCGAATCAGGTTTTTCTGATACCATTAGGTTTAAAGCTGGCGCTACTCCATATTTCATTCATGAGAAGACTGTACTGACGCTGGCCGAGAAACAAGCCGATCATCTCAGTATGCGCGAGAAAAACAAGGCATAGATGCGATCTGATGCAGACGGTCTGGCCAGGGTGACGCCAGGGACCGTGTTAGGACCAATTATAACACCTCCAACGACCCGCTCCGACGTCGACAATGGGCCCACGTTTCGACTGGACGCACCGCCAGGACCGACTCACAAAAAAACAGGCCCGGCAATAAAATTTTATGTTTATTTAAGAGGCCTCGTTTACACCGGTATCGTTTAACCGGACCGAACATTCGAATAAACAGTGGCGTCACGAGAAAACTGCATTGACAGGGTTGTCTTATCTTGTTCAACCAATGAGGATGAGGCGTTGGTCGTGTTTAGTGAAACTTCCTTGAAGCCAGTAGCTTCCTGATATGTGAATCTAAAAATCTCAATCCTGGCCATGACAAAGCTTACTAAAATAGGGCGGGACCATAACATCACTAAAGCTACGGAAATGTCGCTGGTTTAGTCTCTTGTGTTTTCAATATTTTTGTATGCTTCGGAAACTTGGACTGTTAAGAAGGCAGATCGAGCTCGCATAGATGCCTTTGAAATGCGGACGTGGGGGAGATTGCTGAGAATTCCTTATACCGCTCATCGGACTAAGGTTTCCATACTGGATGAGCTCGGTAATCCAAAGAGACTATCCTTATTGTGAGGCGATAATAGGGAGAAACTTGTAGTTCAACGGATATCGTTTAACCGGACCGAACATTTGAATAAACAGTGGCGTCACGAGAAAACTGCATTGGCAGGGTTGTATTCTCTTATTCAACCAATGAGGATGAGGCGTTGGTCGTGTTGAGTGAAACTTCCTTGAAGCCAGTAGCTTCCTGATATGTGAGTCTAAAGGTCTCAATCCTAGCTCTATCCACTACCGGGCAGGAGCGCAATATGTCCTCCACACACATAAAAAGAAATTCTCAAGTGAAGAATTGTGATATTCATACTCACAACAAGAATATCGGTTCTCACTCTAAGCAAGAATATTTGATGAGAAAATTATGGAAGATTTGTATCAAGAATAATATATTTTTGATTTATATACTTATTTTAAAGAAATATGCTCCGAACGGAAATATAATTTTCTCTGCAACCAAGGCTATAATAATTTAATAACAAATATTTCATAATTTTATATCAAGATTATCATTTTTTTCCAGCGGTGTCCAGTTTACTTCTGTCAAAAATATAGACAGCTTGCAAATCCCAACCTTCATTCATCAGCTTCCTTATCACTGGATCTATCCAACCATGAATGAGCTATTAAAAAGGTTGGGATGCGAAGACCTGACTCAGGTGTTCCTAGATAAGTACTAAGTATATTAAATGTGATTTAAGAAACTTTGCAGAACTATTTCTCCAGAAAAATTTCTACATGCTCATAGAAGAGTTTGAATGCTCAAATTAATACTATTAGATTCCTCATCCAACAATATCACAATTTTAGAATAAAGTTTAGCTGCTTGCGTTAAGATTATGAAATGCTTCAGTCAAGATTATGAAATACTTCGGTCAAGATTACCATATGCTTGATTTAAGATTTTGGTATTCTTACTATCAAGAATTTCCCAGCTTTGCAATGAAGATACTTTCTCAATCTAACCCTTATATGGTCAAAGATGTCGTATTCTCACTTTATGATTAGCATAACTTTGCGCGTATAGAAAGTTATGGTATACTTGAATTAAAGCATCTGTGCTCCATCTAAGAAATTATTTTCATGTGTGCACTGTTTGTTCCACCACATAGCAGGAACGACAGTTCGATGTTTGTTCCAGACCTATTTTTCGCCAGTAGTTTCTCAGACCCGTCAACAGATCTACCAGAATGCGCAGAATGCTCCATTCTAGGATCCACGGAGGGCCTGATTAGAAGGGCATGGGGAGTGTAGTAGTTCCGGTGTATCTCTCCAGTGCAAGAGGGATTTTCTTTTTGGCCATTCTAAGACGATTTTGCAGACAGTGCTTTTGGCAATACCCGAATACTCTGGACTAGATCCTATGAACGCAGATTCAGTTCCTTCTCTTGCGAGTGTGTCGTTCCGTTCATTGCAGTCTTCTCGGCTATTACCTGGAACCCAAGCCAAAGCTACTTGTTCAACGTTTATTGAGATGTATAAAGAACCTATATGAGTCTTCAGTCAACCTATTTCAGGACAGCCTGGCCTGCTTAGTGATGGTACCAAATGGTCAATAAACTAGTGCAATATTTTGTTAAATTCAGAAGCTCACAAAGGAACCCTTTGGTTGAATTGATCGATGCTACCATTGGTTTGGAGATCTAGCTGTACTTCATATTGTATACAGTCCAACAATAAGTAGTATGGGGTATGACCATAATCTTTGACTAACATAAGAAAGTCCCTTTTAGTTGTTTATTTTATAAATCTCTTGTTATTCATTCCTAGTAAAGGGGTGCCACCAATTTATTATTTGTCACTATATAATTATAATTTGTGATATATAATTAATTTATTTTTCGATTGATAATGACACTTGATTACTCACATACTATTTATTATTTGTTATCTATCATCTCTAATTCGCTCAATCAGCAGGATTATCGCGAGAAGTTTTTTGGATGTTATATGTTCTCATATCTAAATCAATAAAATCCATGTTACTTATTTCCAACATCTATATATATCTATCCTCAACCTTTGAAATGCACTTTGCGAACAAAGAAGAGATCATAGGGGATATGTTTTAAATTCAGAGACTTTCTGGAATGAGAACGATTTATTTTAAATGCAACACCTATGCAACCAAAGACGTCGTCAAGTAAATGGACTTTGATAAAGATAGCTAATATTTTACGACCGTAATAATGTATATGCGATTCATATTATTATAATATAATATCCACATATGTTTATACTATTGCATTATTTCAATGACGTCTAATGATTCTTTCTCTGTATAACTGCATACTGGCCATAGATAACCCCCTCTTATGGATGGGAAACTTCTATAATGACGGAAGGGACCGTGTTTTTGCGCCCCCTTGCGGATTGGGGGAGTATAAAAGCTGAATGGGCCTTTCCCACAATGCTCGAGTAGGGAATGTAATGGGGCTTTTCACATTTGGTTGCATTACCTGAAATGTTCAAAATATTTTATGCAATAAAAGAAGTAATTATGAATGAAGGTTTATTAACCTGTAATGTAATATACAGTGCATAAGTTAGAATTACATGTACAAAATCAGATAAATGAAGCAATTTATATTCTACTTGTACATACCCGTACTTATAGTTGAGGTAACAGCAAATGCAAAAATACTTATCAATATGATAAAATAATGATCATGTACATTAAAATAGTTATATAATAGGGTTTCGAAATTAATTTACACGCCAAGAAGCTTAGTAAACTCAAACAGGCCCACCGGGCAACTGACTGGAAGGCCTGTAGGGTAGAAGGGCCCTTGTTTGGATGGATACAATATTAAATTGAACATTATGGTACATATAAGATTATATTATAATCCATACATCATTAGGAATAAGTAATCACAGAACAATGAAGTCTTTAAATATAATTGTGTTTACTCCACGTAAAACCTGTTTATGCTGACTTTGCCAAATTGAAGCTCTTTTAGTTTAATATGTTTACAACTTCAGGTTGATCAAACGGCGCTCTCACTGTGGAACCGGAGGCGATATTGAAAAGACCAGATTCTTCACGGACTAGTTTTTTCATGCCGATTCCGAATCTGTATTTAGTTTTCCTCTAACAGGTGTAGTTTTCGCTATCTTTTGTATACGGACGGACGGACAGACAGAGGCTCTGGATAAGCTCTCTTACAGTGAGGGCCACAACTGTTTTCGGTGCAATATCCATTTTTTTTACAACGACAGAGCAATCAAGGCTCATAAAATACGGCCCTTATTAAAAAAATGTACAAATTCACGTGTGAAAACCTCATTTAGTGGCATATATGTACCATCATAAACTAATTGAGACCCCCTTGAAAACGGGCCTTGTTTAAAATGTAACAACTTTATTTAAGATAAAAACTCCAGTTCTCACCTTAAAACAATTGGGGCCGCCTGGAAAAGAGACCTTCTTGAAAATATTTACAATCTTACATGTAAAAACTGCATGAACATTTGGAAGCCCTTATTTTGATGGCCACAGGAAAAGGATACCAGATGAGCATTCAAGAAATTGTCAATACATTGTCATTTCAAAGTAGTTTGTTAAAAAGCTGTTAATGCTATATAAATTAATAAACTTAAAATTTACGCGGCTTTTAAACATTGTCGAAAGTAATCAAATAAATTGCAGTTATTAATAATAAAGTATCTTTCATGGCTTACCATTTTTAATCTGCTTGAATTAAACGAGGCAGATCTTCCAGTTTTGGCTACAAAGATTGGCATTAAATTAAACTAGGATTTTTTTCTAAATGGCGGAATCAATACTAAAAACTGGAATATGAATAATGAATTGGCACATGAGAGAAGGAATCATAAAATTGATTAAATTTCTGTCAGACATCGCTACTTCTGTGCTTCCTGTGTTTGAGATATATTTCTCTTGCCTGCTGGGCACGTCGAAACAATCTTCTAGCTTGTAATCTCCTATTTGCTCGGAAGAGACGATTTCTTACCCTGTATAGCCTCTAAGCCCTTGGATTTAATTGAGACTCTCTGCTCACAGGCATATAGTTCAAAAATCCTGAACCAGATCTAGAGGAACCTGGAATTAAAATAAATAAAAATTCATATTTTAAAACATTTGAAACTTGAAACAGAATACTAATACTTCTTACATGATGCAGATAGTGCCAGTATTACATGTCATACAGTAAATCAACATATGTTTTTTTATTACGGTTTGGTTATAGAATCTGTCATTTGTTATGAGAGTTTTTGGGACATAAGTTTGATTCATCCATTGAAAGTTAGTGATCAGGCACGTATTTAGAGGGAGACCAGGGGGTCCGGACCCCCTCCCCGAAACATCATATAATGCCGTTTGTTCCCCCACCCAAAGGTCAAGCAATTGACAGCCATAATCTGGACCCCCCCCAAAACCAAATCCTGGATACGTGCCTGGTTAGTGTACTTACTTGGATTAGAAGATTGCTTCGCTATCTGTTCCACTTGATTCAGATTTTGTAGCGCTGTAGTGGGGGTGGTGGCAATCAGTGGCATTCTGTGTTGGTGGCATTGCAGAAGCTGGAGGTTGATCTAAAAACAAACGAAACCTTTAAGCCAGAGAACCAGTGATACATACAACAATATACAGTTAAAACAAGTGTCTGAAAAAAGACAGGGTCTAACAACAAGATTCCAAAACATCACCGTTTTACTTCTCTTTGAGATATTACTTTTATTTGACTTGGGTATCTCTTTCACCCAATCTTAACTTTTGTGTAAGAGATTGTACACCACGTGTCAAGCATTTGAAAAAATAAAAATGAATAGCTACGCTTGAAAGCCTGAAGGTCTCAGGTTCGATCCTCACCTCTGAATTATTTTTTTTTTTCATTTTTTAAAAAATAGTAAATCCTATTTGGAGTATATATCTCCAATATGTGTTTCGCTCAGATTACATGGCCTCGGCTGCTGCCTCGGAATTACACTTCTGAGCTCAACATATAATAAGTGCCTTTTACACCTTGCAATATAATTTACTACTAATTGTTTCATAATAACCAAAGAAGAATAACATACCTATGATTTGTTCAGTGGATGAATATATTGGATTCAGATGTTGAAGTATTTCATTTCCAACACAGTTCATCCATAGTTTGAAGATAAGTCATGCATTTCCTAGGGTTGGGAAATCTGTGGCGCACTGAGACCCTATCCTGGAAGTCCTTGACTGCATATTTGTGATGAGATGGCATTTGGTAGACTAGTATGAAGTCAGCCTTTAGGTTGGACAGGAACTTAGTATTGCTAAAAAAATTATATTCAATTATGAACATGTAATGCAACAAGTATGTAAATTACACATAAATTCCTCAATTCTAATAAACACCTGATAATTTCAATTTGATATTTGGCATTCTTTCACTTGATGCTTTTTTACATACAATAGTTTCCAAAGTTAACAATCTGCTCATTTTGGTAACATCCTAGACCACATTTAACTGCACTTATATATGTACTGCAGAGATGAACGAACATATTCATCTTAATAATATGAACCCATTATTATTTTATCTAAAATCTAGATTACAGCATGATGATTTTACTTACAAACTGGAACTAAAAATCCTTGTTATCAGGACCGACGAAAGGTCGATGAGTTCGCCTGCTTCTTGCTTATTTATAGTCACTTTTGGGCGAAAAAAGTCAAACAAACACTTATCACTACAAACAAAGTCCGATAAACACTGAAAATGTTCACTGGAAATGCGAGAACACTAAAAACTTCGACAAATACACAAAAACAAGACCAATGACGCTCACATGACAGTTGATAATTTCAAAGTTTCAAAAGTTATTAAGGTTAATTTCGCCTTCATACTAGAATGTCAGGCAACCACATATACGCATTACCTACCAAACGGTTCCTGGCGACATCTTATCAATTTGGGGGAGGATTAAAATTACCGGCCACCTTGGCTCCATAAGAGTGAACACCCCCTGATACTGGCGTACTCCATGTCAATCTTTGAGGTTTGACAAATTACTTTTTGACAAGGATGGACCCTCGAATAGCCTTAGAGAAGGTAGTACAGAATGCGTATGTAGAAAGATTCACAGCGATTCCAAACTGATCTGTTATTCGTGTTTCGAATGATGCTGATTATAAAGCGGTTCTAATCTTTTATATCCTCAACTTTTGTTTTTCTTCAACTCTTGAATCATCTTTGAATGTAACACTTTCAAGTTACCATCACTGTCTTGTACCATAAGCTTTTCATCCCTTCTAGCATGCCTTCTAGAAAGCAGTAGCTGATTTGTATAAGCGATAAAATGTATTGTTACATAATCCAAAACCAGCTTACGACGAGGTGTACATAATAATTTTTTGAAAAAATGTTTTCATAATTTTTGGTTTATTTAATTTGACACTAGATCCTTTGGGGCAACAACCACAATTATTCGAAAAACTGACGTTTTCAAACGTATTAGGTTTGAAAATTAACCTAAAACTGCCCCTGAAGGTGCTAAAACCCATATTGTGTTTTGAATAAAATTTTTGGCGATCCGTTAGGCTCAGCAGTGTTTGTTACTTTTAGTAGCTTGTCATTCTATGGATTGAGCCATTATCTACTATTGAGCGCCCTTTACAGGAAAGTAGAATTGTCGAGTCCTTAGACTGTAATATTTTTGACTTTGTTTACGCATAAATAATATTCCTTTTGTTCTAAGGACCTAGCGCGTCTTTTACTTACTATCTGGGGATTTTCATTAATAAGACGTTCTAACGTTTGCATTTAGTTACAGTTTATGCTACTTGGTTGTATATCATATACCTGTACAATGTCTTGATCTATCCAGCCAATTAAGGACCTAGCTATCCATAGCACGCCAATGTAGGAATGGTAACGAAGCCAAACTTGTTCCCCAAATGAGATAAGCATGTATCTTATCTAAGAAAAATGCTAAAAATTGTAAATTTTGGTAAGGGTCGGTGCTTCGGTTATCTAAATGAGCGCGGGTAGTTTTGTTTTTTGTGGAGACGAGATAAAATGCGCTTGTCAGGTATTTACATGTGGGAGAACAGACGTCCGGCTGGATTCTGACTTGAAATAAATAATGGGTTGCAGGCACAACATCTTTAGGAATTCCTTGAGATAAGGTGAAGATCATTCGAAAATAAGCTACAGTATCTCTTCGATCCTATGGCCATCAGGTAGTATTATCATGATAGGTACTAAATAAGGATGTTTTTATAGCAGTCATACGAGAAAATAGAAAATTATGAGAGTCAAGTTCATCTACATAGTACTTCCCACACATTACGGTAATATCAGTTTATTATTTTACCGCAGCATGAAGCCATAGTCTCACATGCTCTTGCAACAAAATCTTCGCCCACGTGCAAAAATGTGTGTTAAGCCTTTAACTCTTTCTTTCACAGGTCAATTGACAGCCTATTATAAATACTAAAAATTCTTCAGTTTTACAACTCTTCACCTCCAACCACCCCAATTTCATCCCATCCAAAAAAAGTAGAAAATGATCACGACCCCCAAACTGCATAAAAACGAAGTTTGAGCTGTTTTTATATTTTTGTTTTTTGATCACTGCTGCGTCAGTTGGTCACCACTGACACGATTTCTAAAAACCATACGCATCTTTCCATCCTCGCCACGTAAATAATACTGTGTGAAATTTGAATAAAATCAATTCAATGATTTCAACCTTACACAATACAGAACAATCTAAAGTATTATACGTATTATACGTATAGGTACTATAGGGATATCAGAAAATTCCAAGTCGCTTGGTTTCTGTAATAGGCAACGCAACGTTCGGATGGGCCTAAAAAAGTCTATACTGGCGCTAGGCCTTTCTTTCACAGATGCATGGACAACCTATTATGAATACAACAAATTTTTTAGTTTTCCAACCCACCATCCCCAGACACCCCAATTTCACCCCCACCCAAAAAAAGTAGAAAACGGCCACAAACCCTAAAAGCCTAAAAACGAAGTTTTTATATTTTTGATTTTTGGATTATTGCTGTGCTACCACTGATACGATTTCTAAACACCATATGCGTTTTCCAACCTCCCACATAAATACCTTACTTACCTTACTTACCTTTAGTTAAGGTAGATAAATTTCTTTGAAAGTGATCATGGCAATTTAGGGAAAGATCCTGCTTTAGAGGATCTACAAACTTTACGCGTTTAAGCGATAAAGTAGCAAGCTGCAAATATTTACATATGTTTTACCTGAATGTGATTTTTGAATTTCTGCAGCAATGGAAAGACTTGTTGAAACTAGGCGCAGGTCCGTGACAGCTCCTCCTACAATATAATATTGCCTCCACTTCGCAGGTCATTCAAGAAAACACATTAGTTGTAAATGGAAACGCTTCAGTAGCATTTAGCAACTTTAGCAGCTCTATATAGAGCAACCCTCATATATCGACTTTAATATGCGTAGCATATAGAACCCGCGCTATCTGATGGCTAAAGCGGACGAGCCGTGTCGTTCCACCAAAAAGTCTGCTGCTGTTAGCAGCGATTTTCTTTGGTTGCCGTTGCCTTCGGGTACCAGATGGCGCACCGGCAGAACCTTTCTGTTGTCTGCTCATTTAGCAACTTTGTTTTAATGTACAACTTATATTTCTTAAAAGTCATTCACAGCTGCAAATATTTTGCAACGAGATCCGTGGAATTGTTTAAGTTATGAAAGTAGTCCATGACTAAAAAGTTTAAGCACCCTACTACAGAGCGTCAATAAAAGCTTACCTTTCAACATATTTATTACGATCGCTTAAGCTACCAAAATCTCGCTAGTTTCGTGTCTTCTCTATATTTTTGTAAGCCTCGGAAACATAGACTATTAAAAAGGCAGATCGAGCTCGCATAGATGCTTCTGAAATGTGGGCGTGGAGAAAAATGCTGAGAGTTCCTTATACAGCCCATCGAACTAACGTTTCCATACTGGATGAACACGGTAGTCCAAATAGACTATCCCCCATTGTGTCGACGAGAATGCTTACATTCTTGGGACATATTTACAGAAGCGATAATATGGAGCAACACAGGGTCATTTCCCAAGTGGGCGGCGTCGTGGCCGTTCCCCTACATGCTGGGTGGGTATAACATAACAGTTGCTGGATATGAGTATCAAGAGCTCCACTGAAATCGCGAACGATGGCGAGCTACAATAATTTATAAAACTGTTGACAATGTTTGTGTCGCCAGTACTCTAGCAATAACTTAAGGGGCCTGGATACACACATTTATACATTCGTATTTGCCATGTAAAACACGGACTCACAATTTATTGCATAACTTACTCTATTTTCAAACTACATATATAATATTTCAGAAGGCGATAGTTAAGACCTTAATGAATGCCAACTATTTTCGATTTTCTCAAAAAAGTTTTTTAATGTGCAAAGAAACTCGCAATGCAAAATGATACATTCCATAAATGCCTTCCTCAATTTGCTCTTCGAGTCATTAATGTAAGTTTAAAGGTAAAGTCAGGAGCTTGGAAATGCGAAATTCATTTTTATGGTGACCTTTGGACCTTACCCTTGGACCTTTTGACCTTACCTTTGGATATTTGGACTTATCTCCCCTCATCTTAGACACACATACTGGAGAAACGGAACAGGCGGCCACGCCTCCTCGCTAACATGGGAATACGTCTTTTCTTGAATTCTCAATTTCGCGCGCTATACCCTAGACCCTTAACGCATTTTACGAGTTCACAACATGTCCGTTACGACATTGGGACTATGATGATGATGATAATTAATGTGACAGGAAAGCACGATGGATCATTTTAGACGTTTACTCAAATTTTCGGCCAGTTTCCATCCCAACTATAAAACAAATTCAAATGCATTCTACTGAATGAATGCTACGCTAAAGCCTAAATAATGGACACCGTAAGTAAACGACCATCCCTCCTCGTCGAAGCTCATCCATCCACGGCTAACACGATGACTCCGAACAGTTGGAATGATGATTAGCGTCCATCTTGACGTTGTTGGGCCGTCTCGCGATGACACGGAACGCGTTTAATGAGGCCCCGATGGCGCCACCGTCGCCGCGTCTGCAGCCTGTCGGCGGGCCCCACAACCGATACCCATCGGACCAAACGGATACTCTGATCGAGCCCAGGATAACAAGAAAACACGGAAACCGCATTCGGAACGACCAAGGTATAAAATGTCCGCGGGTCCCGGCCGCCGTGAACACGAACAGATTTTCGAATGGGCATGGGCGTAGGTGGTACCAGTCGAGCTGTTAGCACAGTATATCCAATTATACAGTAACGCAACTCCCTAGAAATCATGCAGACAATTTGTCTCCGAAAAACTGGCCTCTCATAACCCCACGTCGGCACCTCAGCACGAGCCGCAAGTATTGCCGTTTATGTTTTGAGCACAGAGTCGGCTTAGCAATAATCGAGTGAAGAAGCGTACTTATTGTGTTGCAATAAGTTTAATGGACGCGATATGTCTCGTAAATAGAGTAAGTTTTGAGAGCAGTGTGGTAATGTAATATTCTTCATCGAGATTAGGCAGTTGTCTTTGGAACTCTGAATTACAATTTGCAAGTTATATCCATGCATTCGCATTTATTGTACGTGAAAATGTTTTGTATTGATTCTTCTAATCCATCGTGGATTCTTTGCATATAAATGGGGTGTAATAATTTTTTTAGAAGCAAAACAAGAAATCTACCGTGCAAAGGCAAAACAATGTACGCGAAAAAACTAAGTTTCGAGATAATCGCGTTTAAAGTTTGAGGACACGCCAAACGAACACCAGTGCATTTCAATGTGTTTTTAATATTTGCGGTGATTCGTAAGGAAGGCTGCTCATATATATAAGACAACCAAAGCAAAATTGTTGTATTTCATTGAAATATTTGCGTTAAATTGTTCTACGTATGCATGAATTAGAGATACCTGAAACACTACCAAAGGCAAAACAAGGTACTCGACGAGTACATCGTTTTGGCTTAGAATTGTTCGGCGTTCGAGATTCAACTAATCTTTTTTGAACAGGGTAGTGTATTGTACATCATACGAAGAGTATACACAAAACCTTCAAAATAAATTTATTTTAAGTAAATGTACAGAAATGAAAAACAAAACTATAAAAGTGTACATTAATAAATGAAAAACAAAACTATAAAATTGTACATTAATAAACGAAAAACAAAACTATAAAATTGTACATTTCTATATTTCAGTGAACACCGTGTCAGGATTGTTAGGTACGGATTCAGAGTCCCTCTTCTAGTAGGTCTTTCGCTGAATCGTTTTCGGGCAATTCTAACCAGAACGGCCTGCGATTATTTTTCATTTTGGGTACCAATGCTGCGATGATGCAGTCTTTCTTTGTTTTAGAAATACCCCTAGGGGCTTCAGATTTTGCAGGAAATATCAGTTTAGATTTTTTCTTAAGTACATCTTCTGCTACTTTATAATTCACATCATCGTAGTCTGTCTTATATAGAAAATTGGTAGAACCCTTCTCGAACCTAGCAGAGACAATATCTTTGAAATATGGCATTCCATTATCTGTCTTTCTGTTGAATGTCTTGAATTGATTCTGCACCTTCATGAAATCAGCGTATTCCAGATCCACTACATGCATTCGCTTCGAGGCTTGTTTAACGCAGCTTATGAAGTCGTTGAAATCTTCAACGTTTCCTGCTTTTCGGACAGCTTGTTCTATTTTACCGTGCAAACCATCAGCAGCCATATAAGAGTGTCCGCTCACTAAATAGTTTAGAGTAACAGAATTTATCTCACAGAAATCCGAGTTCATGAAAGTAAACAGAGCAGAAAAAAAAATTGCATTTTTGTTCTGTCCTGAGCAATTATCCATCCACAATATGACGTCTTGGGCATCTCTGTTTAACTGCAGTATTTTTAGGAAGGCACATGTTACGTCTTCTGCCCGTCGCCCAGCTATAGCTTCATGCCACAACACACAAATGTGATTATCATCTTTTGTCAGTGAGGCAAATGTCTCGTTGAAAACTATTAGGCGTGAATTGAAAAACGAATCTTTTACTTTTGGCATGCGCGGAAGTAGAAATACTTTCTGAAGATCCACCGCGTATGCTACAATGTTCTTATTTTGTTTTGCCAATTCACCATCTGCTCTGTATTTAGTTCTGGTCTTCATGACTATGTCAAGATGCCTTTTCTTTAAAATCAAATTTGCTTCTGTAGGGTTTTGATCCATTTCTATGCAAAATCCACATTTGTCAGCCTCCACGTCGTAAAACCCTATATTCATTTTATCAACGGTCCTGCGATAAAGCTCGTATGAGACTTTTTTGTGATTCTGATTCATCAAATAATCATCGTACATTTGTTTTATGGATAAATCAGCAGGCAGGTACTTCCTATTAGGGGCATGACTTCGTCGGTAGTGTGATGGTTTGGGATTGAAAGAGCTAATGTGATTCCTTATAGGAGTTTCCTTAATCTTATTGATCGGTGCATGACGACCTCTCTGATCTCCTAGGGGAACAAGCCTTTTATTTCCATGATCATCTTTACTTGCCTTTAACATGAAGTCAATGATGGTGGTACTTGTGTATCCGATACAGGACAGAAAAAACTTCTGACAAACCTGCAACCCCTCTTCTCCCAGAACATAAGTCCTTGAGAATTTCCTTCTGCTTCCTTCCACTTTTCTTTTTGCTGGCGCTTCCTTAACGTGCTGTGACAACCATATTCTTTGCTCTTGTTTCTTCATTTCCCAGAACTCACTGTATATTTTTTTTCTTTCTTCTTCATTAATATTTCTCATACACTTTTTGGTTTTGCAGATACAATTTGGTTCTCGTAAAGGATGTTTACCTTTTTGGTTAAGCCTTTGGTCTTCGTTTGTTCTGGGCCTTCGAATTGTCTGCCTTGGCTTTATTTCTAATGTGGAATGGATTTCCTCTGTCCCTATTACATCTATGCTCTCAAGGATTCTGTTGCTTTCTAAACTTGCGTTTGCTGTGTTTCCACTATCCGTATCCATGTGACACAGTGTAAGTTCTTTACTAACCTCAATGTTATCATACGCTGATAAAAACAAGTTCTTCCTAACCGTTTCGACATTTTTCCTTGGACAAGGATATACATCTGAGTCAGATTCTGATTCATCGTACGGAATGAAATCTTTATCCTTGTTGGAGTCATCACTGTCTTCCTCGAAATCCTGTAAAGATTTTTTTGGTTTAAATTCTGTATCCTGCAGCACTTATCGGTTAGAAATTCTACACCAATTGACAACAAAAGATCCACGAAATGTGAGAAGCAATTTTACGTCATAATTTTGAATGGAATGCCTTATTTCTGAAGTCTAACGTAAAAGTGGTAAATCTGACAACACTGTTGTTAGCGTTTTTGAATCCTGTATGCTCAAAAACCCCCAATTAGTGAATTTCACCTCTCCAGCTGTGGCAGTTTTAGAAATATTTAAGCGTTCCGGTACCGTTTACTGAAAAAGCGGTGGTGCCGTATTAGTAATTGATAGAAACAAAATTTTGAAATGGTCAGATCTGACTAGGTTCGGCATACGCAATTCATTGCAAAAAAATAAGTAGAGGATTCTATCTAAAATACATTAAAATCGGGGATACTTGTTTAAAAATTTGGAAAAATAATTTATAACTTGGCAACACCGCAAGCGCGAAAAAAAAATACAAGGCGAGATAGGGTATTAGTAGATATTTCGATTTAAGATAAAATATACAGGGTGTTACATTTAAAAAGCAAAGTAAAATGACCTTCAAATTGCCGTAATTTAAAATTCTGCAAAAACACCCTGTAGATACAATTGCTGGTAACATCAAAAATAGTATCCAGTTTATATTCAGGTAACTTGCTGTATAATCGTGTTGAGAAAAGTTAAAGCAATATACCAATTTGGACGTATTACTTGCGACCTTGCAAATCCGGAAATTAATAGAAAATAAATTATAACTTGGCAACGTCGAAACCGATCCCAAAAATATTTTAGGGTTGAATAGAGATCAGTGATGGGAACTAGAAGAATTTAAAAAAGGGTTATAGTTCCATATAAAAAAATCAAGTTGATCATTACCCTACTTTCCCGCAATACCCTGTATATTTCAAAATATTTTTGAAATATGCGTCTTACGTAACCAAATAACTTTTGTATTTGACACTTTCTTCTATCAGGTATACCTTGCGAGATATCGAAGAATTACACACTAACTGGACACCCTGTATTATATGCAAAATCCGGAGATTTTCAACTGCCTTATACATACCTCCATCAAAATCTGATTCGTGGCTAAATCTAAAATCTTCTTTGTCCTTGAATTCATTCTGTGTAGCCTTAAATGGTCACTAGCTCACCTTCCCACGAGACTAGACCACTGAGACTGGATGTCGACTAAAGCAAGCGTCGAGGTTATGTCATCTATAAAGTGGCAAAACAATGTACTATTTGGGAGTACATTGTTTTGCCATTCACAAAATAGAACTCTTCCAAAGGCAAAACAATGTAATGTATCATATACCCTTTTGGGTTTGTATTACCAAGCAGAAAAGTACACCATATACAATAAAGTTGACTAATACATAGTACTCAACTTCGATTACACTGTTTTGCCATTTTAGCGCTGTACAAATCTGGTGAGTACACTGTTTCGTCATACAGTTATCTAGGAATCTATCCAGGCTACAAGATTCGTTTTACTACACAAAGATGGAGCTCGGCGCGCTGGATTCAGAACATAGAAAAACGCAAAATACCCAAATTTGCGAGTACATTGTTTTGCCTTTGCACGGTAGAAATAGTCGGTGTATGAAAGAAAATTGTTAACTCCGAGAAAATAGGTGGCTTTATTGTTTGTAAGTAAATTACAAAAATGCGAGATATATTCAACTCTATTTTATTTTATCTTACTTAATCTTAAACATTTAAATAAATATAAAAACTTTATAACAGCTTATATGATTCAAATATGGATATATGTAACGACGTAGCGTCCAAAATAACATTTATGTCTAGTTATCCCACAACCTTTAAATTTATCTTCATCAATCGTCATAGAAAAACGTTTAAGGTACGAAAATGTGGTAAACAGCAAAACCGATGAAAACTTGTTAGGTGTACATAAAAAATAATGATCAATATGTTTATAACAACGATAAAATATAATAAACTGGTCGATATTCATAAAACAATTGCAAAACTGTTTTTTATCTAGTTTACTAAGACTACCTTTACTTCTGTATTTGTATATTACTTATGAATAGGCATATTGAAGAAAAGAATCAATGTTTATAGAGGAATAACATATATTTTTGAAACTAGCATGTTGACTCTTCTTATTGTGAACTTTCTATTTGAGCATCCATTAAAATGGACTTCACTTCCTGCTTAAAATTTGATAATGTTGGAATGCATAATCACATTCATTTTGTTATATGTCGTGAAAGACCTTCTGAACGTTGTGGTGCTGTGAGGAAACAGTGAGAAATTATCATTCTGACTTTAGGCTCATAATTAAAGAATGACTTTCCGTAACGTCTAACTCTTCTAAAAAACTGAAAAAAAACACACAGCTACCCTAATACCCTCCAGACTTTGTTAGAGACAAATGGAGCTATGCTATCACACCTTAATATTATTAGGTAATAGAGGAGCATATTAGACATTGGACGAATCGCATACCTGGCAGCATCTTGAGGAAGCTTAAATAACTATAGTCATAGTTTTTGGAATTGTTAATACAGCCTACGGCGAGCGCAACATTCGACTTCACGCGTCCCGATAGCCATATCAGCGTATTACCAAATTCCTTAATCCGGTTCTGTTAAAGACACTACCTTCACTCTCATAGACTGAACACGACTCAGGCGGTCGCTGTGCTAAACATCCTGCGAACGATGCGCGGGATGCTATGCGCGAACCACCAAAATTCTGGAGAGTTGCGCTACTGTCTAATTGGATATACTGTGCTGTTAGTGGAACTGCTTGATGTGGACAGAGGTGCCAGAATGGTCGTCTACAGACAGGACAAAAAGGACCAGACGCAACGGGTATTATGAGTGAACTTATAAATCACCACATACTCGGAATGGTCTCGGACTCCATGGTTCTCCAAGCGTATAAGGATAACCTCCTAAGGTAAGGATAGGCGAGGAGTGACAGTTTCATATCACCCTCCGCTATTCATGGTTGGCTCCAAGTCAGAACTGGGGACAGGAGAGGGAGCTGGTACCAATCAAAGAGTTAAAATCTCAGTAAACCTTTGAAGGTATTCCACAATCTTCCAAGCAGAAATGATAGCCGTAGAGTTGGGAGTCATGGAGCTGATCAAAAGACCCCTGCCATACAGATATATATAAAAATCTTTTCAGATAGCCAGACTGTCCTGAAAGCCCTGTGCTCTAAAGGGGTGACTCAAGACTCGTATGCAACTGCATACATCCCCTCAACGAATTTATAACAAGGAACAAAGTAACTTTGATTTGGGTTCCAGGTCATAGCGGAGTGGAAGGTAATGTATTGGCCGACACACTCGCAAGAGGAGGAACCTGTGTCCATGAGGCCAGAACTATTCCCAGGCATTGGGATAAGCACCGATAAGAAAACCATCTCAGGTTTTACAGAGAGAAAAGCACTACCACACTGGCGAGATACACCGGGGCTACTACACTCGAAGGTCGTCATACCATACCCCTCTAGTAAGCCTCCCCCCTCTCCAAGGATTATAGAATGGAACAGGAATGATCTCCACAGTCTAGTTTGTCTGTTGACGGTACACTGTCGTCTGAGGAACTGCTGAAACAAACAACGGACTGTCGTTTGCGCTGTGTGGAGGACTAAACAGCGGAGCAAATATTCTGCTCCTGTCGAGTACTGGAAAGAACTAGGTTCCAGACTTTCGGGGGTGAGCCACAATAAACACAATAGGGTCGCAGTAGAAGAAGAAGGCATAATCGCCCCGCTCGCCTTAAACCTAAACCTAGAGGAATTAGGAAATTAAGGAGACGGTTTGCTTCGCTGTCAAGCGATCTGGAGATCATTACCGCTTGGGGACTCAAAAATATGTTAAAAACCAATGCTGCTAGTACTGTACTATGTCAAACGAGAAGTGCCCGAGCCCCAAGAAGTCACTCATTCAAGCTTCTGGAAGTCAACATACGTCAATTGCTATAGTTGCAAGGATGAAGCTTGGATACCTAATCGAAGCCAGAATATATCCTCACAACTCAACCTTCTTACTCTGTCCAAAGCTCAAGCAAGGCCTAGCTTGGAATACTGCACACATATCTGTGCAACTGGCACCCCCTAATAACCCTTATTATAATGCTAAATGTAGCCCAGATTAGAGCAATTCGACTTATCGGTGACACAGACTTAACGCTCCACCTCCAGATTCTTTCTCACCGACGTGCGGTTGGTGACGTCTGACTTTTCTACAGGTATATAGTTGAAAGGAACCTACTTCTCTGAGCTATACTCTGTAATTTTGTGAATTGCACCCGCATTACAGTTACCCTCCCAATTCGGTTGTCTTTCATATATATCGAGAACCGCATGGTGTCTCGTTTCCAGGGTATCCAGGGCTTGGAACGGACTGCCGGGAAATATATTTCTGCAGCCTGCAAGTATTGGCCTATCCAAGGCTCGCGTCAACAGTGAACAGACTCCTCTTCTCCTAAGCTCACCTCCTTGTAGCAGCCGCGGTGCTCTGATATTTAGGCCTTGCCTTCACGGCTGTGCTCAGTTATGAAAAAATTTCCTGATTGGAGGCTATGTCCTAGCGGAACTTTTAGATCATAGTAGTATACTCGGTTCACCGAAGTAAAAGGCGCAAAAAATTCATGGTGTTCACGTGCTTTCGATATTTGTGAGACCTGTTTACACGGTAACCACCGACGCGACGGTAACAGTCTTTCCAGGAACGACAAATGGATGGTGTTATACAATAGTGATGTGAGCCACCGGTCTGTTGTTTTGAGAAAACTAGTTTTGTATTAAGCTGCCTTCTGGACTGTACTAGTTAAAAAACACTCTTATCATAATTTTTTATATTCAAATAAAATTAGGAAAAAAATATCAAACCAGACATAAGATTTTTTAGCAGGAATGGACCACCTATCTACCCAAATAAGCTGAAGTACGCTGAGTTTAACAAAGTTGTTTTTCCACGATCTCTGAATCTGAAACACGACCACTTCTTCCAAGATGTTTTCAAAATCTTGACTTTCAAATAAGGGATGTTTATTTGTATTCACATATTTAGGAGAGCAGGAACCAACTTGCTTTTTCGTACTCATCCTAGCTTCATATTCTAATCAAATATTAAAAATACCCCTAACTGGTCTGCCGACGAATATACCTTCAAGGAATACGTTCAACCTAATCTTGTACAGTTTTGATATCATATTTCATTTAGCAACCTCCACTAACGACTTATAGTTTTTCAATAATGGTGTATATCTCACATATTCTGGATTATAATATTGCTATATCTATCCAGCGCATAAACAGTGCACAAAAAAATGTGATGTTCATGTTCATTTGTTTTCGATGTTCGGCAGACCTGTTTAGACCACAATATGACCGCGGCCATATTATGAGGAGGCGTCGGCAAACAGCTGTGTATTTGATTCTTCAGGAAAGGTGCCCTGTTCTCCAAATTTGTTGGTACCAGGCGTGCGCTTGGCATTTCCAAATGGTGTAAGGTTGCCTCTGACCAAGCCACGAGAACTAGCTCTTTGCTCACCTGTTTTCTGGTTTCTTCGCTGGATGGATATTAAAGAACTTTTTCATTAAACTATTGGTTTTGAAATATGGAACTTGCCCACAGATGTCGCCAAAATGTGAACAGTGGTTTAGGACGTTTATGCTCAATGTAGAATGGAACGTCCAGGTTTTGGTATCAAATCAACGATTATAACCGAAATTATGTTAAATTCCTTATGGCACAACGCCATCCACATCGTGTTCGTTTCAAGAAGCGATCTGCTGTGGTGTAAGCTTGGCTACGAGCAGGCGACAAGAATTCACTTATCTTGCGCGTGATCACTCTTTATCTTCGCTGGACAGTGAATAAACAGTAAACAGAAGGCTTACAAATGGACAGAGAATAGTTGTAGTGATTTTTCAAAAAAAAGTGTAGTTTCGATTTACACAAAAATTATACAAAATTTGAAAAAAAATCTTACAGTAGAAATAGTTGGACTTGAGAGCGAAAAATATATAGGGTGTTCCGAGGGGTGTTCTACTAGAAATAAAAAAGTTGACCTTAATTCAGGAGCAAGAGGCCGCCCTTTGTATACAAAATTATAATAAAATTAAAGTCTAACTCCAATGAAACCACTTTTGTATTCAACTGTTTGTTGTATCTCATATAATTTATGATATATTAAGGTAGTGAGTTGTCTTACGTGCCCCAAGCCCACCCTGTACATTTAGTCCGTTTGGGCAGTTAAATTCAGTTTTCAGCCTAGCAAAAACTCACAGGAAGTACGCTAAAAAAACCGAAAGCAAAGCTTGTCACTACAGGTTACAAGAGCAATGAACAAAACGCGGTTATTTTGCAGTCTCTGTCCGCGTGCTATAATTACCGCACTACGACCGCAGCCGTTGCTGCAGTGTTTATTAGAAAAAGTTAAAGAGCGACATTTACAGCCCATTATGAGGCGGTTCTCCGCGTGTTCGGGCCTTATCATATCAATAAACCACGGACGTTTTAATTTACTGCTCTCTGCAGTCTGTCCTGCTAGGTATGCAACACTGTGTCGGAACTCGGAATATAATACCGGACGCGGCATGTGGAGCTTTAGTTTTTTATGGATAACCTCTTACAATTGCGATAAAAGACGTTGGGTAGAGTATTTTTGAACTCAAAAATACACAAAATGTTATGTCAAATGTGTCAATCATTTTTTCTCGCCGCATTCTGTCTCCACACTTTACAAAGAAACGGCCATTTTACTCACATGTTGGACCAAGAATGTCTTTTTAAGAACATCTTTGCATCGAAAAATATATATGCAACGACGAATTTTGTAATGTTTCGTGTTACGAAACATGTAAAGGTCGTTGTGTAGTTTGTTTGTATTTTTACACCTATATATTTTTTGTGCTGACCTGCGTGTTGTGAAGACACCGGGATTAACCAAACATTTTCCGAAAACTCACAATTTTGTACAAGAACTAGCATTTTAAGTTTTTAACTCGATGCAGTGCTGTTTTTTCATTACCAAATCTCAACGTTGTGAGTATGTTGGTAAAAATCATTATAATATTTTTAAACTCATTTTTTTTCTTTTTCTTACAACCATTGTAGGAAGCCTTGAAGATGGAAATAAACATTGCCGAAAGCTTGGCAGTTAATACCAGAGTCCTCTTTATGCAGTGACCCACAGTTTGTCTTCAAAATTTTGGCCACAACCCCAAGATTTTATCATCTTTACTAGCTTCTTGGCCATAAGGTCGTTTGGTACAAAATGCTCTATACACCATGTGAATATAATAGATGACAGATTATAGATGCTGTAAATATTGCGTATTATCGGGTTTGAAACAATCGGTTCTGCGATTGGTTAGTATTATTTCTCTAGCAGCTGGGCCAAAAAAAAATTAGGCTGCAAAATGCACGCAAACTGGTTCTAAATGTATTAAGAAACTTGAAAATTAGGTTTGCTGATCTTGGTTTATTCAGACTGCTGGTTAGTATCTTATTGTACATAATTATAATCTGAACTTTGATTTGAAAATTTTATGACAATAGGTATATTTCCAATGTAGTGTCAGATCGGGTATTGCCGAAACCGTCAACTATTTTTAACAAACGTTCGATTATCTCATTTTTAGATATAGAATTCTACGTCAACGTTGGATAGCTATCTTCCAAAGCTAGTCATACTAGACAGCTATCATCACAAGGATCAAGGTTCAACACAACTCAAATAAAAAAAGATAAGAAAATCTGAAAAAAATAAATCTACAAATGGACTATATTATGTCTGTATTGAATTAGGCAGGTTTTTAGGTGAGTCCTCGTCAGATAATGTTACGTTGCGAGAAAGCTAAAAATATTACAAATAGTTTCATTGATCTGTTGCATCCAATTTAATTTTTTGGAGTTTTTTTGCCAGCAGCTGTTGCAATTGACGCAACGTGTCAGATCAGGTGTTGACTCCTAAAAGCTTGAATGAGTGACTCTTCGGCAGGACCTGATTGCTCATTAGAACCGGGTGCTGGCTTGGGCACTTCATTTTTGATAGTGTACAATACTGTCAAGTCAAGATCAAGTCAAGTTTTTGTTTTCAGAATTCAAGTCAAGTCAAGTAGTTACACATCAAGCAACAAGTTTCAAGTTTTTCAAGCTAACTACTTGATTTTTCTTGAAAAAAACAGTTCATTTTTGATATTAATCTGATTAACTACCAAAACGCAATAACAATAAAAATCTATGTACATATATAAAGATGTAATCTTTTATTTAAACAAAAATCCAAAAACGAAAACTCCAACAAACTTAGTTAAATAATGAATGTAATAATATGAAATAAAAATACGAAATAATGACAATAATTCATAGATAAACAACAAACTCAAATGGGGGTGGGTTGGGTCGGTGGTTAGAGTCAAGGGCTCGTGACGGGGAGGTCCCGGGTTCGATTCTCATTAGAGGCGAAAATTTATTTCTGATTTCTTCAATCAAAAATACATATCCATAAAAAAAGCTCAGCGAAGTATCCCCACCTGAGCCTTCACGGTTGGCTTCTAATTAACAGTGCTGTTCCTAGGGTGGCACCGGGAAACAGAACAGAACACGAGGCTAATGACCAGAGCAGTCGATGCCGATGACACCGAAGTAAAAAAAAAATGAATATCCCCGTTTGCCATCCATGATTTGAGACACACAAGACTTCTAACGGAGTTATCATCTAATCGATTTCTTGGTCAGAGTTAAGGCAGCTCTAGAAAACTGCCTTTCAACTGGAGCTGAAGAAGCTGGCGTTGCCAAAAAGTCTTTGGCCATTGCGGTTTGGAAAAATACATTCGTTTCTTTTCCACCATTCTAAAATATCTTCGGTACTGTCCCTTGCCGCTTGAATACTATTTATAATCTGTTCATCGGTTTCATCTCGATCAGGTTATTGTCAAGCTCCATAGCCTACGAATCTAGTCTATCGAGCAGCAGCATATTAATGTAAAAATAATGGAAATACTCTTAAAAACATTGAGGTACTGGCAAATTCGTTCAATTAACGACCATTCTGTGTCGGTTGGCTTCAAAGTTTTAAAGTCACCGGGTGCCTGCTTGCTGTCATAACCTCGGTGATTCCCCTATTTTAACGCTTCGATTCGCATTTTTCAGATCGATATCAAGAAATATCAAGTAACCAAGTCAAGTCAAATATCAAATTTTCAAAAGCTTGAAGCTTTCAAGTCAAGTATTTAAGAAAAAACTCAGGCTACTTGGGTTGATGAATTCCAAGTCGATGACGAAGCAGCCGCTGCCAGTCTTCTGCATTCCAGCTCGACCACAGAGGTTGGCCTGTTGCAGGTGATGCCTGCATGCAAAGTACTGTCACCCGTAAAACAGTGAATTGGGCTTTTTGTGTTAGAGAGTAGATCACTGATGTCAAGCAGAAACTATGTCGGAGCCAATCCCGATCCCTGCGAAACCCCAGCATTGATGTTATGGAAGAAAGAGGAAAAGCCGTCTACCACGACAGAGATTTTTCGGCCTGAGAGGCAACCGCAAAGCTTAACAGGGAGACCGTAGGAAGGAAGCTTGTTTATGAGATCTGCATGCACTTGATCAATTGCCTTTGAAATATCGAGATGTGTGAGCCTCGCCAAACGGATGGATGCGTTTGCTCACATGGCACACACGCACACATGTGAGACATAACCCAGATTTCCAGTTGACGTTTGATGTTGGAATCCATATTGCCTGTCGTTGATTAAGCGATGGAGCTCAAGGTGTTTCGTAAGCTCTTAGTGGACGCATTTTTCCGTCACCTTACTGATCACAGATAGCAGAGCTAATGTATGTAGTTTATTGGATCAGCTTTGGAACCTTTTTTTGGCACCGGCTGGATGCAAGCTGATTTCCAGCCTTTTTGGAATCTGCCGGAATCGTAAGGTCAAGAGGTGGGTAAGTATGGGAGCAAGCTAGGGTGCGCACTTATTCACAACAATAGAGGGCACGCTGACGGGCCTATTCACCTTATTAATGACAAGTGACTTCAGCATCTTCCAGACTATTTGAGTGAAGTTTCCGAATGACAAAAGCTTGTAAGTAGCACACTGAGCGCATCACCCTGTGCACCTTGTGTATTGTTTAATTTTAGTCCTTTCATAGATACAATATTACTCAGTTAATGAGTTAATACTCACAAATCGTTATTACATTGATGGAATTACAATAATAATGACCAGAAGCCAGTATCGTAACTTCAAATTCGCCCCCCCCCTGCAAGATACTTCACGGGCCCCCCGCAACAATTTTTCGATGGCTTCTTTTTTCATAATATAATGTATATATGTATACAGCGTGAGTCCAAAGTTTATTCTTTTTTTTAACTGTGTATAATAGAGGTCGACGAAACAAACAACTTTGTCAAATAACTTTTATGCAAAAACTGAAAAATAAGCGAGAAACAGAATCAAGTAAGGTAAGTCTGAATCCTGGTCTGGACTTGTGCTAAGACGTACCTAGTCTCTTTATGTTTAGTTTTTTGCTCGAATTTTTATCTTATCATCAGGCATTGTACCCGACTGTACCTGTCAATTAGTGCATTAGTCACTTTCAGTTTACCGTACGTAACTCTGAATTGGTAAATCCTAAAAGTTACACATAATAATGTGCCGTTTTAGGAATTACCAATTTAAAATTAACAAAGATAAACAGAAAGTGACTACTGCACTATCTGATAGGTGCAATGCCTAATCGGCAAGACAAAAATCCGAGCAAAAAACGAAATATATGTATGCCAACTAGGTACGTACGTCTTGATACACAAGCCCAGATTTACATTTTTTTGACCTCGCTTGTTTTCCAGTTTTTTGAAAAACTAAAAAAAAGTCTTCAAATTTAAAAAAAAAACATGGGTCATTGCATAAAGGAGACTACCAAGTTGCTGCCAAGCCTTCGTTAATATTTATTGCCATCTTCAAGGCTTTAACGTTGAGGTTTTCTGACAAAAAGCAGCAATGTGCATTGAGTTACAGGCTTTCAAATGCAATTCTCAAACAAAAAACGTCAAAAAATATTTGGCTAATTTAACTCGGTGCGTTCCACAACACAGGTCACACAAATAGCCAACACATAGGTGTAAAACCAAAATTAAACAGCGACCTTTACATGTTTAAATCACCTGAAAAATTACAAAATTCGTGGTTTGAAAACACACTTTTCGATTTAAATTTTTTTAAGAAGGTCGTTGTTATGTGTGTGTTATGGAAGGCACCGAGTTAAATTAGCCAAAAATTTGTTGAGGTATGCTGCCTTGCCATATTTTTCCACTTTCTGCGGATACTGCTCCGATTTTTAGGGTTCACTTTAAAATGCAATACTGTCTCACATTTTCAATGTTAAGTATGTATCATAGATATTATTTGTAAAGAATATTAACATACAAGGAAAGCAACCTTTTAATTTAGTACTTTCTTGTTGCACAAACGATGGCGCATGAGGACTCTGAGCTTCCAAGACTGCGGGGCCCCCAAAACCGCGGGGCCCTCCCGCAGCTGCGGGCCCTGCGGGCCCTTAGTTACGCCACTGCCAGAAGCTGACTACTGCAGTGCATCATTTTAATGTTCACATTGTTTTTTATTATAGCCAGCGTAATTTTGACTGATGTGTCCGGATTACTCCGGATTGGCCGAATTGCCTAATTTAGTATATATCCTTTCTCTTTATCAGTTCCACCTCTTATACGAAAATGATTCCTCAGCAGTTTAGTGTTTTATGTACTTCAAGAGCAGATAAATTATTATAATTTATCGTCAGTAGCGGAGCCTCCACTACATACGACGAATAACGCGAAAAAACATTTTGAGAACCGCAGGCGAAAAGTATCCAATAACAAGCCCATAGGAATTTTATGTCTTAAATTGTGGGGGCCGAGTGGAAACAATGCTCAGCGAAGTTTCGGATTCAAATCAGGTTCCAAGCGTTGCAGACAAATAATTTTAAAGTCGTGTAGGATGCATTTTTCGGACTGACTCAAAGGTATGAATAGGAGCCACCAGGGGCGTCACTGATAAATATGGTGGTTTCGCGGTGTGGTTTTATGTGATCGTAATCGTGATGTCTCTAGTCATTGGATGAACTTTTCAATACAGAACGGGTTACCTTGCCGAGATAAAACTGCGGTTATAACATACAATCTTATAAAAAGATCCGAAATATCAAGCGGGATCCCGAAAAGACTGCTTTCGGATGCCTTATTTTTGGAGCAAAGTTTGGTTTGAATTCTTGAACTGTATAGATTGGCACCAAATTGCAACAAAAACATTATTTTTTTAGAATTTAGCGTTAACTCCCTATCTAACATCGGTTCTATACAGATCTTTGCCCAGGTAAAGTGACTAAAATGTTGAGCTTTCTGGTTCGAATACTCACAGATCTTGTAGTAACTATAGACCCTGAACTTTCATACAGCTTATCCTTATTTTTTCCGATTTAAAACTTCTGGTCTTCGTAGGGATTCATCAAGCCAAGTAGCTTGAGTTTTTTCTTAAATACTTGACTTGAAAGCTCAAGCTTTTGAAAATCTGATATTTGACTTGACTTGATTTTCGATCTGGACTACTTGACTTGATATCAAGTAAAATCAAACTACTTGATATTACGTGATATCGATCTTTAAAATGCGAATCAAAGAATTAAAATAGGGGAATCACCAAGGTTACGACAGCAAGCAGACACCCGATGACTTTGAAACTTTAAAGCTAACCGACACACAATGGTCGTTAATTGAACGAATCTGCCAGTACCTTAATGTTTTTAAGAGTATTTCCATCATTTTTGCATTAATGTGCTGCTCGATAGACTAGATTCGTAGGCTGTGGAGCTTGACAATAAATCAGATCGAGATTAAACCGATGAACAGATTATAAATAGTATTCAAGCGGCAACGGACAGTACCGAAGATATTTTAGAATGATGGAAAAGACACGAATGCATTTTTCCAAACCTTGCCGCAATCGCCAAAGACTTTTTGACAACGCCAGCCTCTTCAGCTCCGGTTTAAAGGCAGTTTTCTAGAGCTGCCTTAACCAAAACAAGAAATCGATCAGGTGATAACTCCGTTAGAAGTATTATGTGCCTCAAATCATGAATGGCAAATGAAGATATTAATTTTTTTTTAGTTCTGTGTCATCGGCATCGACTGCTCTGGTCATTATCCTCGTGTTCTGTGTAGGCTTTGTTACTGTTTCCCGGCGCCACTCTAGGAACAGCACTGTTAATTAGAAGCCAACAGTGAAGGCTCAGGTGGGGATTTCTCGCTGAGCTTTGTTTATGGGTATTTATTTTTGATTGAAAAAACCAAAAATAAATTTCCGCCTCTAACGAGATACGAGCCCGGGACCTTGCGGTCACGAGCCCTCGACGAGTCAATCCACCCCATTTGGGTTTGTTGTTTTCCTATGTATTATTGTCAGAATTCAGAATATTTCGTATTTTTATCTCATATTATTACATTCATTATTTAACTAAGTTTGTTGGAGTTTTCGTTTTTGGATATTTTTTTTTAAATAAAAGATCTTTATATACTTAGATTTTTTTGTTATTGCGTTTTGGCAGTTAATCAGATCAATATCAAAAAGGTAAGCGAAAAAATGATTAAAAATCTATGGCTCATCTTTGCCTAGCAGGGGTTAGAAAAGCTGTCTCTCACCTATGTGAATAAGTGAAGTTAGGTTAGAATGATTGCGGGTGGGGTTATCATACACCCTGTACCTAATTAGAGTTCACTGAACAGTCCACACCTTTCGACGAAGGCGATAATCGGGTTGGGTGAAACTTCCTTGAAGTCAGTAGGTTTCTGATTGGTGAATCCAAAAGTTTTAAACCTCTTTCCATCACGGGGCAGGAGCACAATGTGGCTCCGCTGTTTCATCTTCCACATAATAGAAGCGACAGTTCGATGTATGTTCCAGACTTGTTTGTCGCAAGTGGTTCCTCCGAGGGTATCTCAGACGACAATGTCATGTCAATAGACAGACCAGAATGCGCAGATCAAACCTGCTCTACCCTAGAATCCTTCGGGGGCCTGATTAGAAGGAACGAACAACTTCAAGCTTCGAGTGCCATGGTGTATTTCTCCAGTGCAGGAGGGCTTTTATCTCTGTCCATTTTGAGATGGTATTTCTGGCGGTGCTTTTCACAATGCCCGCAAGTGGTTCTGGTCCTATGAATGCAGATTCAGTTCCTTCTCTTGCGAGTGTGTTGTCCAATCAAACAAGGTTGAGTAAAAAATCGCTCTTAATACGATCTTGCCAAATATTATTTTTTCTGCAGCCGTCCAACTTTTGGTATGATTTATTAAATCGAAAGTGAAACTTTACACAAATCGTACCGAAAGTAATAAATCATAACATCGGGACGGCTGTTATGTTCATAAGTAATATTTATGCGGTATCTATCCCTATTATTTTTAATATTTTATCTAACAAACGGCTGCAGAAAAAATATTGTACGTAACGCTACCCGAAACTGATATTTTACGGGATGTAGGCCAGTCTATGGAGGCTGAGAATTAACAATAATTGCAAGCAATCTGAAACTCTGGTTTCGAATTCTATGACAAATGAATAAGAACTATAAAAATTTGCACCTCTTTGTGACACACGGAACCGTCATTAAACGTGAAAAATTGGAAAAAGCTCATAGCTCCTAAATTGAAAAAATTGTGCTTAACAAAAAAGCATTTCTTGATGGCTACTCCCATTTTTTAGGTTTGCACGTGTTTTTGTTCATCGGAACCTATTAAATTAATTGTTTATGTTCAAGACCATCATATCTAGGGCGACAAATTTGGAAAAAACGTGCAAATCAAGACGAAGCAGCAACAATGTCTAAGGAATAACCGTTTGAGTTTGCACCTTTTTTTCTTCTCCGGAAATGGATGATATTCGGAAGTTAATTTTTTTTGTTCCATATCAGATAAATAGGTCTCGACACATTTGCAAACAATCCAAAAAGTACGTGCAAATATCAAGATCAATTGCCAGACTTGGATTCGAGATTTCACGCATTAGTTTTTCAGGGAAATTGGTTCCTTGTGAGATAATTTTGCAGACATCGTGCAGATAACAACTATAGTCCTTCACAGTAATTTCAGTACCTTGACAAATTTGCACCTCGATAGTGTATACGGAAATATGAGTTTGATAAGTTTGAAATCTTTGTAAGATTTGTTTGACTGTCAACAAAATTGCAAACAACGTGCAAATACAAATGCTGATTAATAAGTCTATTTTGACCGTAACTATGACTTTGCACTTGTCTTTCTTGAACGGAAATATACTTAATGATAACTTCATATATATTCGTCCAGAAAAGAGAAGCGCGAAATTCATATTTTATAGCGCGCTCTCTTTTAACCTAAAGGATCTCGCTTGCATATCAGTCGTCTAAATGCAAAACCCGACAAGTCCACGGTAACAAACTTTACAGAAATCAAGAAAAACAGATCAAAGTCTTATTATGAGCGAAAATAATACGAAATCGAGAGTATTATAATATACGATGACTTAGGATGTTAAGTCCTAACGCCCCAAAATCTAGGACATATAGTTTTTCTAAAATCTGACTTTCAAATTTGGACACGTCGGGTTTTGCATGTTAGGAACTGTGACATGTCGTGTTTTGACTGCTATTTTTGTGGAAACGGATCAAAATAAGTGAAACACTTATCAATTTGGATTATTTTACTGAATATAAAGGAAACTAATCAACACAACGACAGGAACTATAAACATAAAGCTAGATATTAGAAAGGATACATTTCAAGGGTTACAAGGTTTAAACGTCAAAATCTAAATTTTCTGACAAACAAAATTCTTCAGAACTAGCAAATGCATTTTCACAATTAGCTTCGATCCTCTGCATTAATGTGGACCTAGCTTCTGTTGAAGTAGGCTCTCCAAAATCCGCATCCAAAGCATTTTTCAAAAAACATAGTTATTTTTATCAATAATTTATCAATACAGCATAAATTAATCTCATTCTTTCAGTAAACTGAAAGAATACCTCGTGCGATCGACATGTGACTTGCTCCCGTTGTCCGTATGGGCTCCTGTGGACATGTCGGTGTTTGAAATAAAACACCGCTTGGACTTGTCGGTGTTTGCACCCAAGTCTAGTTTTCTTCGCCAAATATCTCATGTCTAATGTCGGGTTTTGTAACCGAAAAATATAGAAAATGGTAGCGCTTCAAATAATGAACAAAATGGTATATAAAACTCTATTTTGAAAAATTTGTGACTTGTCGGGTTTTGCATTTAGACGACTAATATGAGTGGGCAGTTTCCAGGGCGAGCCGCAGGGCGCTAGATAGACTGTACTGTTTCGAAGATTTCAAACATTTCGAAGATCTGCGCGGACGCTGTCCCTGTCCGGGCGCAGTCCGAAAAAACGCCGTGGTGTTTCTTTTATTTACGATCGCCTTTGTGTGTACCGGCTTAGGTGGTGATGTAATTAAAAAGGAAGGCGAAGGCGCGCCACCCATTAGAATCATCGGCCACTCGTAAATCTCCGCTTTTTTACCCTTTTTCGCGCCCGACGACCGTTGTCTCGGTTGTACGATGCAACAAGGGCGCCACGCCACGCCACGGTCGCCAACAGCTTCAACTCTCTCAGATTTGGTGGCAGAATTTTTGACTTTTGTTTATCACAACTATAGCAAAACGATTTTTTTAAAACAATCGAATTTCCATGTTTCACCACTTTCCAAAAACATTCAGATCACGGCAGTGGCGTAACTTTAAATTCGCCGCCCCCCCCCCCCCCCGCAAGATACTTGGCGAGGCCCCCGCAAGAATTTTTCGGTGGCTTCTCTTTTCGTAATATATCATGTATATATACAGGGTGGGCTCTAAGCTGATTCTTTTTTTAAATTTGTATAGAGGTTGTTGAAATAAACAACTTTTTCGAATAACTTTTATGCAAAAACACAAAAATAAGCGAGATACAGAATAAAAAAGTATGTCTGGATCCTGGTCTGGACTTGTGTGTATGTGTTAAGATGTATCTAGTTCCTTTATGTTTAGTTTTTTGCTCGAATTTTCATCTTATCAGGCATTGCTACTGATTGCACCTACCTGTGAATCAGTACACTAGTCACTTTCAGTTTATCGTAGGTAATTCTAAATTGGTAATCATTGGTAAATCCTAAAAGTTGCGTTCATAATAATGTGTCGCTTTTAGAAATTACCAATTTAAAATTAACAAAGATAAACAGAAAGTAACTACTGCCCTATCTGATATGTGCAATGCCTAATCAATAAGACAAAATCCGAGCAAAAAACTAAACATGAACAAATTAGGTAGGCATGTCTTGATACAGAAGCCCACATTTTTTATTTTAGATCTCGCTTAGTTTTCAATTTTTTGAAAAACGAGTTTATTTCATCGACTTCTATACACAGTCGAAAAAAGTACCAACTTAGGACAGACCCTGTATATATTAAAGACTAAGTCTTGGGGTTTGGTGAAAATTTTGAAAAGAAACACGGGTCATTGCATAAAGGAGACCACCAAGTTGCTGCCAAGCCTTCGGCAATATTTTTATTGCCATCTTCAAGGCTTCAACGTTGAGGTTTACTCGCAAAGAACAGCAATGCATGTACATTGAGTTACAGACTTTCAAATGCAATTCTCAAACAAAAAACGTCAAAAACGTCAAAACATTTTTGGTTAATTTAACTCGGTGTCTTCCACAATACAGGTCACACAAATCACCAACAAATAGGTGTAAAATACAAATTAAAGAACGACCTCTACATGTTTAAATGACCCAAAAAACTACAAAATTCGTGATTTGAAAACACACATATATTTTTTGACGAGGGGTAAACCGCTGGGGCAAAGTGGTGTACAAATCCCGGGCATTGCGGAGATTGTGATGGGCATTGCGGCACATTACGGTGGATTGCATAAGATTTTTGGGCATTGCTAAGAAATACAGACATTTAAATGGGCACTGCGGTCATTTATGTGGGCATTGCAAGAATTTAAATCTTAAAAGTATACGTCGCTTAAACCGAACGGCAGTTCGGCTCCTTCCGCGTCTCCAGATTTTACTCGTGACAGGTGCCGGTTGACCCCAGACCGACCGTACGCAAACAAAAAATGGGTCATGTTTGTATATTTTTTAGTCAACGACGTCCTACGACGTTGTTTTTAGTTGTCTGTACCCTACTGGCCTACTGTGGCCTGTCGTGCCTGTCGTCATAGTCAGGTGCGGTGCTTGTATTTGCTGGTGCATAACGGACGATTTTTGAGGAAACAGTAAGCATTAAAGTTTAATTAAATTGGCATACATAACTCGGGGATCCATTTATTTTAAGGGGTAGTGGTACCATTCTGTAAGTACCTGTAGCTCTTGAATTAATCACTTTAGACCCCAAGTGTGCTAGTTTGTTGGAATTGTTTTATCAGGAGGAACACAAAAAGTCACAAAATATATAGCGTGTCCCATTAAAATTTTTGAATCGGACGTCACGTGATCAAAAACAAATACGTCATTGGATGACACAATAATGGGAACAGATACTACATTTGCTCTAATTTACATCCCCAAAATTATAATTCGCTACTGATGCCCAGTTCAGATATATTGCTTGTCCTAATCGTCATGGGGTATATACTTTAATAGAGAAATACAAAAAATTTTACAAAACGTCTTGCATTGCTTCATTCTATCATTCGAGTAACTTTACAGAGTTTTCATCTAAGCTATTTTTTTGATAAATGGTAAGGTCATATATAAATTTTATAACAAAACTATTCCTTTTCGCAATAATTCAAAGTTATATCAAACAAAAATTGGAAAAAAAGGATTATGAATCCAATACCGGAAACGCGTCTACAACTACCGAACGCGTGTGACGACGAAATGTTATTTTTTCACCAACGACGTCCTATTCCGATACCTATTACCATTATCTTTTCTAGATTCTCAGCTAATCTTGAAAATAGTTACTTGTGTAACTAGTGTGCACCATAGACGATGACCGAAGAATTAGATTACAAATTCCAGCAATAAAGTACCTAATCAAATATGTGTTGTTGAGGCAACTTTTTCGGCAGCGCCGTGGTGGCGCACCGTGTAAGCGCGACGTGTTCGAGCCCAGGCCATAACGACCCTTTTTTTAATTCTTTTGCCAACAAATTTATCGTTCTACTTTTTGCACATATTACACAATTTTTTTCTACGATCGAAACAAATATGTTCTTGAATCAAATTTTATTAGACAGTTTACAAGTATAACAGATATCACTAATCATTTTACTTTTCTGGATTGAGTTCAATTTTGATATCGCAGTCCGAGCAAATGGTGACTAACATTGACGGAAAAACTTCATTTCTACTGATTTTTGGAATTTTTCTCTGCCTCCAGTACTTACTTTTTGCACTAGTCTAATAAAATTTTATTCAGAAACACTTTATGTTTATCGTAGCAAAAAAATTAACATGTGTAAAAATCATATCAATACATTTTTTGCTAAGAGAAAATTAGAAAAAGTTGTCAAGACCTGGGCTCGAACCAACACCGCTTGAAAACTGACATTGTCGGGTCAGAAGGCTTACGCGCTTAGGCGTAGCGTAACCACGGTCTGCCAAAAACGTTGCAACAACAAAACATATTTGATCAGATACTCTATTATTGGAATTTGTAATCTAATTTCAAACATTCAAAAAGATATATTGTCTATTGTGCAACAAAGACACATTAGTTACATAAGTAACTATTTTCACGATCAACTGAGAATCTATAAAAAATAATGGTAAAAGTATCGAATTAGGACGTCGTTGGTGAACCGACAAAAGATAACATTATGAAGTCACACGCGTTCAGGAGCTATCGGCGTGTCTTCGGTACTGGATTCAAGAATCAATTTTTATTTTGATATAGCTTTTGAATTATTGCAAAAAAATAAAAAAAAATATTTTTGTTATAAAACTTTAAGTGATCATCCCGTTTATCACAAAAAAAAATTGTATCCAAAACGCCCGTCAAAATCCCAATTGAACTTCTCTTATATAAAGAATTGTAAGAGTTACTGGACATTTCAGGCATTGAGCCCGAAAATGTTGGGCATTTACCAAAAGTGCAGGTGCATTGTGGGCATTGCAGGTACATTGCGGGCATTGCAAGTGCATTGCTGGTACATTGCGGGCATTAGACATCAAAATTACAGAGTAATGCCCAAAATGGGCATTGGTGTACAAATTTTGGGTCAGCGGTTTACCCCTCGTTCTTTGATTTAATTTTTCTTTAAGACAGTCGTTTAGTTTGTATTGTACTACTGTAGTATGTACATACAAGGAAAGCAACCTTTTAACTAAGTACTTTCTTGTGGCACATCAAACGATGGCGCTTGAGGACCCTGGGCCTCCAAGGCTACCGGGTCCCTAAAACCGCGGGGCCCTCCCGCAGCTGCGGGCCCTGCGGGCCCTTAGTTACGCCACTGGACAAAAGGATGTATTTTATTCATATTATTATTATAAATATAGTTTTTGAATGACAGACACCTAGGCGGGTTCCAATATACTGGCAGACGCTATAACGTCTCTCTGTCGCGCTACTTAAACAGCGTCGAAAGTGGCTTCTAAAACGTGATATTAGCAAATCTTCCGTTTTAATATATTGAAGTATTTATGTCTTTTTCATCCAAAAACTCAATGGCAGATACTTGCTCCGGTTCCTTACGTATTTCGTAAAACTTCAAGTAAAAAAAGTGGGCCTTGGTGCTGAGGTTTTTGGACCCAGTACGAGACTTGCATTCCATCTTACGGCATAAACCGCGATATTCCAGATAAGTATCTGCACTGTCAGAGATGCTGCGTGGAAGTTAGTTAATGTCAAATGGCAGATGTTTTCGCAAGGAGTTGTTCGAGGAATCAATAGTAGTCCCTGAACCTAGGAATAACCACTACCTTGATTGAATGATGGAAACAACGCTCTCTCTCGCTCTCTCTCCCTCCCTCTCTCTCTCTCTCTCTCTCACTCTCTCCTATCTCTCTCCCTCGCTCTTTCTCCGTCTCTCTCTTCCTCCCTCTCTCTCTCTCCGTCTCTCTCTCTCTCCCTCCCTCCCTACCTCCCTCTCTCTCTCCCTTTCTCTCTCTCTACCTCCCTCCCTCCCTCTCTCTTCCCATCCCTCTCTCCCTCTCTCCCTCTCTCCCTCCCTCACCCTCTCCTTCACACCCTCTCTCCCTTCCTCCCTCTACCTCTCCCTCCCTCTCTCTCTCTCTCTGCTATCTCTCTCTCCCTCGCTCTTTCTCCGTCTCTCTCTTCCTCCCCCTCTCTCTCTCGCTCTCTCTCTCCCTCTCTCTCTCTCCCTCTCTCTTCCTCTCTCTATCTCCCTCCCTCTCTCCCACACTCCCCCCTCCCTCTCTCTCTCTCTCCCCCTCCCTCTTTCTCTCTCCCCCCCTCCCCTCTTCTCTCCCTCCCTCTCTCTTTCTCTCCCTGTCTTTTTTTCTCTCTTTCTCTCTCTCTCTTTCTCTCTTTCTCTCTCTCTTTCTCTCTCTCTTTCTCTCTCTATTTCTCTCTCTCTATTTCTCTTTCTCTCTCTCTTTCTCTCTCTTTTTCTCTCTCTTTCTCTCTCTCTCTCTTTCTCTCTATCTCTTTCTCCCTCTTTGTCTCTCTCTTTCTCTCTTTTTCTCTTTCTCTCCCTCCCTCTATCTTTGTCTCTCTCTTTCTCTCTCTTTCTCTTTCTCCCCCTCTCTCTTTCTCTCTCTCTCTTTCTCTATTTCTCTCTCTATTCAGTCCTTGATACAGATTCTATGCCTCTGACTCTGCAAGGCCCTCGAGGCCCACAGAGAGATGATCTTGGGATCTAGGTTTCTGGAACCAGAAAACACAAAAGGGATAGTATTCGGGCATTTGAGAAAAAAATCACCTTTTTATCCACAATTATTTATTCATTGGTAAGCCCTTAGATGTTAGATACAGGTATATCAGAATGGCATCCACCACGTTTTCGTAACGTATATTTCACTGGAATGTTTGCAATTCATGCTTCTCATTCTATAGACTATTTAATCAAAGTAATAGCCTATTGTGTTTGGAAAAGTACTAGTAAATCATTTGAATAATCATTTAGTTAGCACCTCTGTCAGAAATAAAGCATTAATGCTTTAAATGCTGCAAACATGTTATTCTTACCAGTTATTTAAGTACTGTGACACAATGAGGGTTACAATATGGATTAGCTTATGTTTCTTGATAGTACTGGGTGTTGTCCAGTCGACTGATTTGGAGCTCGATGGTGAAGTGTTCTCAAGAAACCTTATCAAGGTAATAACATTCTCAGTTTGACTTCAATACAAAATAATGTAGATGACTATATAATACTTAATTTTATCAAATTCTAACTGGGCCTGATTTTTTTCCGTTTCATACATTTTATACAAAAAAAACCACACACATAAAAATAATTTCTTAGATGGAGCACAGATGCTTTAATTCAAGTGTACCATAACTTCCTATACGCGCAAAGTTATGCTAATCTCAAAGTGAGAATACGATATCTTTGACCATATAAGGGTTAGATTGAGAAAATATCTTCAATGCAAAACTGGGAAATTCTTGATAGTAAGAATACCAAAATCTTAAATCAAGCATATGGTAATCTTGACCGAAGTATTTCATAATCTTGACTGAAGCATTTCATAATCTTAACTGGGAGCATATCATAAACTTGACGCAAGTAGCTCAACTTTATTCTAAAATTGTGATATTCTTGGATGAGAAATCTAATGGTATTAATTTGAGCATTCAAACTCTTCTATGAGCATATAGAAATTTTTCTGGAGAAATAGTTCTGCAAAGTTTCTTAAATCACATTTAATATACTTAGTACTTATCTAGGAACAGCACCTGAGTCAGGTCTTCGCATCCCAATTTTTTTAATACTCATTCATGGTTGGATAGATCCAGTGATAAGGAAGCTGATGGGAACTGGGACGCCACTCAAATGGCGGTGGACCAGCACTACCGGCAGATTCGATGACTGATAGTTGACGGTGGTATCACGGGTATTATGCAGGATCCAGGCCAGGGTGCAGGTATTACGTTACCATGCTAAAGACAGCGGCGAATACGACAATCCGAAAACCGATAATGGCGGCCGGAACACGGACGGGCAACAGGCTGTTGAGTTAAGAGGGTGGACACTGTGGACAGGTTAGAGTTGACTCGTGACACGCTGCGCGCCTGCGCACTCCGACGTTGGTAGACGTCAAATAAATGATTTACTTGATACAAAATATAAAGTGTGCTTGTAAAACAGCGTTCATTATCAAACAAAGATTATCATATTGTAAATGAAGATTCGCATTTGCAAGCTGTCTATATTTTTGATAGAAGTAAACTGGACAACGCTGGAAAAAATGATAATCTTGATATAAAATTATGAAATATTTGTTATTAAATTATTACAGCCTTGGTTGCAAAGAAAATTATATTTTCTTTCGGAGCATATTTCTTTAAAATAAGTATATAAATCAAAAATATATTATTCTTGATACAAATTTTCTATAATTTTCTCATCAAATATTCTTTCTTAGAGTGAGAACCGATATTCTTGTTGTGAGTATTTATTTACAAGAATATCACAATCCTTGACTTGAGAATTTCTTTTTATGTGTGCATGGGGTACTCGTGCTAGAAAGGCTTTGCAACATGATGAAGAAGCTGCGTGTTCTGCATGTTGATACATGTTTAGTAGTAGATCATATCGCTTAAGGATGTTATTCAGTAGCACTGTAAAATACTTGCGATGTCATCGTGGTCATCAAATTAGACCATTTTATAGTAATTTAATAAAAATTAAGCTATGTTGCAGCACCTACTCACCAATGAGTGGATGCCGAGATACGTCGAGCTTGGAAAACCGAATGTATTGGTGAGCCCATTTTCCTTGAAAGCAATTCTGATGACGATATTGCATGGGGCTTCTGGTGAATCCTTGATGGAGCTGGCTAGGGTTCTTGGATTCGAAAAGTACCCGTTGTCTATTGATGACTTCAGTCAAGGATATAATCGACGCGCTGATGACTCCTTCAAATCGGGTGCGTGATTCCAAATTCTAACGTAGTCTAATAATATTCATCTAAACTCTAAAGGTATCTCAAACAATATTCATAGAACTGGAGCTATAAAGACTTGAACAGCATATTGACTACATTTTTACTCAAATTCTACATAAGTTGACAGACATCCCCACTCATGGGAGCAATACTCCAGCGATGGTCGGATCTGTGCCTTGTAGAGCAGCAGTATCTGCTCTGGTGTATACAGCTTCCTGCAGTATAACAAAACTCCAAGCTTCTGGCATGCCGGTGTAGCAATGCTGACGACGTGGTAATGTAAGGACATGTTATTATTGATTTTGATCCTCAAAAGCTCGTCGGAAGGTAACTAGACTATGGAGTGTCTTTGTCAGTGTTGTTGCCTGAGTTTTCGGTACGTTGAACTGTACTTTATTTGCCAATCGCCACTGGACAGTTGTTTTGATATCTACGTTGATCTGTGAGGCATGTTGCTGTCGCCACCGTACCGTCTCCTGGGGTGATAGTGGCTTGTCTATTTCCATGCACGTTATGAATGTACTATCGTCTGCGAAGCTGTAGATTGGATTTTTCTTATAAATGAGCAGACCGCGCAGGCAGAACCCAAATACCAGAGTACCGCGGCTGATGTGATGTTGGATGTTATTTCCAGCAGCTCGTTGATGTACAGCGGAAACAGTATAGGGGATAGGACAGCTACTGACGTAGGAATCTCCAGGATCATTTCTAGATGAAATCAATTTGCAAATATTCCCATTCTGACACTTGAGTCTATATTTTGTTATCGCTTAATATAGAATAATTGAACATAACAGGGAAGTTAAAGCTTGAATAGAGGTTTACTAAGGGGCCTGGAGAGAGTTGTCTATTTCTTGGTTACATAGTCATTAGTAACGGTGAAAAACACGCAGGTTGTTATTTTTGTGGTTAGACAGAAGATTCCAATTTCTCTTGGTTTGCTTTGCTACCCTGCATTTGCATGCAGAACCTCTCATACACATCCAATTTCACTTCTAATTATAGGTACACTTATTTTAAATTATAAAAGAAATATTTTTCAAAAATTCACTGCAGAGGATCGGATTAGCGAATGAAAACTATATTTTATCAGGTTAAATATGTTTCTAAAAGCCCACCGGTAGGGTTGATTAAAAAAATGTTCATAGTTATATTTAATTTCAAGCAGATATAAACAGTTTTTTTTCTAAAATACACTGTATAAGATCAGTAAAATTGACCTTCACTGATCTGATTATCGAATGATAAGTATACTTAATCATTTAAAATCTTCTTACAGGTGTACGACTTCACTCAGCCAACAAAATATTCATCTCTAATACCAATCCACCCAACCCTAATTATGTAGAAAAAGTACGAAACTGGTACAAAACAGAGACACAAACCGTGAACTTTGCAGAATCAAAGCGAACAGAGAACCTGATTAATCAATGGGTTGAGCAACAAACCAATCATAGAATCACGAGGCTTGTCACAGACAGTGACTTCGACCGCAGTACTACCTCCATCTTGGCCAGTACCCTCTATTTCAGTGGGCGATGGCATGGGGGAAGCTTCTACAGGGTGGAGAATACGTTTTATCTATTTGGAGATGTGGTAGTTAACAAGACCATGTTATATGACTATCGTGAGGCGCGTTACAAGCGTAGCAAAAAACTCTCTGCAGATATTTTGGAGCTGACTTTTGATGGCGAAGATGATGTTTCCATGCTTTTCTTTCTACCAAACCAAAGAAATGGGTTAGCTGCTTTACAGAATGCTATTGCAAAACAGCCTGACGTCCTTTGGTCAATTGAGCTTCCCAAACCGCAGCAAATGGCTGTGGTAATACCAGAGTTTAATATTGAAAGTTCGCTGAACCTAAGGGAGGTCCTATCTAAAGTAAGTAGGCATATCATATTATATTGATTTTTCATAGTTCTTTTTTAGCAAGTCTGTGAATATTTAAATTATAATACCAGAGTACATTGGATAAAACTGCATATAATAATAAGCAGAGGAACTTGGCCTCATGGTTGACTTCACTCACGGGTCAGCAGTCCATTAAGAAACATGCTCCCGCTCAATTAAAATGTTACATTGAAGCTGCCGAAGTCGACTTTCATTAAAGCCTTCTTAAATTCACCGTATATAAGAAAGTACCGGACGAAATTAATAACTAGGAAAGCAGAGGTCGTACAAAAAAGTTAAGAAGAAGGTCACAAGAAATGCTCCAACCTATCCTATGTGACCTTAATGGTGACTATGACTTTGACGTCAAGGTCACATCAAAGTCAAATCGATTTTCTTAAATGAAAACCACTACTTTTGACGTCGGAAATGAAAAATTTTGCGTTCAGATGTGGACTTGACCATTTAAATAATTTGACCTTGGATGATTATTTCAAGGTCATAATGTGACCAGCAGAATATCTTGGGAAGTAGATGTCGCACAAAAAATGGTCAAGCCAAGAACCTTAAGAACCTTTCCTGGATACCCGATGGTGACTTGTGTGGTGACCTTGACCTTGACGTTAAGGTCATATCGACGTCAAATCGATTTTGTACCTACGCCTACCTTTGACGCTGGAAATGAAAAGCACGGAGAATTTTACTTCCAGAGCTAGAACTTTGAAAATATTTGATTTGATTGATTAAGTCAAGGTCAAAATGTGATCAGAGAGGTGTCTTAGGTAGTAGGGGTTGTACAAGAAGATAGTCAAGGCAAAAGTCTTGGAAATATTTTCTGGAAGTTATAATAGCATTGGTTGGCCGAAACAAACTCTTGCCTAGCCTTAACTTGCCAAGACATAACCTTGCGTTGCCTTAACTGGCCGGGATTAACTTTTGCCTTGCCCAAGTGGCCATGACAAACACACTTGCCTTGCCTTAACTGGTCGGGACAAACACTTTTTTCCGTGCTTCTTCTGTACGATTTAAAATCGACAGAGCCAATATAGCGCACAGAAAATTTTGAGAATAGTTTAATATACACCGATCAAATGCGCCACGATAATCTTTGAAGGAGAAAATGGTATCAGAATCCAAAAATTTAAACTTTAAAGCGGACGGACAACTTTCAAGCCGGTTAAAAATGAACCGTCATAACTATCGATCGGGTTCGATAATATCGAATTTCGGTGTGACTTTAACAATCACTGAGTGGTTGATTCATTGTGACAGACAGAAAATTTGAAGGTCCAAGTTAAGGTGAGGCTCATGAACACATCGACACCTAAATGAAGATATTTAGTATTAGTTTTACCTTGAGCATTTCTTTGTGCGACCACTACTTCTCAAGCTACTCTGCTCGTTACAATTTTACATTGACCTAACCATTCAAGGTCAAATTTTTCAAAATTTCAAGGACATATGTGGACATAAAATTGTCCGTGCTTTCCATTTCTAGCCTAAACGGTAGCGATTTCCATTTAAGAAAATTGACGTGACCTTGATCTGAACTTGAATATCAACGTCAGGGTCAGCATAAAGCTCGCCATCTGATAGCCAGAAAGTGTTCCTACGACTTTTGTTCTATCTTTTTGCCCAACCCCTATTATTCAAGCTGCTCTATTGAATTAATCATTCAAGGTCAAATTTTTCAAAACGCCAAACTCATATGGGGACGTAGATTTCTCAGGGCTTTTCATTTCAGCGTCAAAAGTAGAAATTTCCATTTCAGAAAATTGATTTGACTTTTAAGTGACCTCGAATGACAAGCCAGGGAAAGTTCTTGCGACTTTTGTCCTGACTACCTTTTTGTGCAACTCCTACTCCTCAAGAATCTCTGGTGGTCACATTTTGACCTTGACCTCAAGAATCTACTGAGGCCAAATCTTTCAAATGATCAACCTCATATCTGGACGTAAAATTTTCCGTGCTTTTCATTTCTAGTGTCAAAAGTAGGGGTTTCCATTTAAGAAAATCGTTATTGTGCGACCCCTACTTACCTAGTTATTCATTTGGTCCTTCTCGCTCCTAACTACTAGAGGGTTGAAGTCGGAGGCTGAGTGACTCTGCTGGTTATATTTATGCTGAATGAAACCCGGATTTTTCTAGATGGGTGTGAAACGAATATTTCAACCGAATGCCCAGCTTGATAGAATATCTCCAGGAATTCATATAGAAAATGTGCTACAGAAATTATACATAAACGTTACTGCAGATGGGGTAGAAGCAGCGGCAGCATCAGGTAATTTCTTAAATAAACTAATAGATTAGCTCAGTACTTTCTGTGCTGCATTAGCTTGTCTCGCAATTCCGAATTCTTGTTTTAATAATTGGAAATGCACTACATGTTAGGCGTTATACTCCAACTGACCATTAAGGGTAGGATAGGCGGAGAGGTATAACTGTTGCATAAAAAAAGAAATGAGAATTGTACCTTATTTTTTGGATTACAAACAAATCACAAAAAAAGCGTCACTTGTACTGTGTAAGGCTTTCGCGGCCATCGTCCAATGATTTTGTGGTTCTTGGCCTTAAAGCACAGCATACTAAACAACCAATAGAACATCTCTGAGGATTTCATATAAAAAATGATTCCTACTGAATTTGACCTTGATGGCGCCATTATGGGTGAGAAGTCTGGGTAGCGATGCGAATATAAAGAGTATCTATACTGATACTAATTCAATATTTTTTGGCCAAGTGTGTGCCAAGTGTGTACCCGCCAATGAAGGCGCGTTTGGTTCGCACAGAAAATATTGTGCAATTTATTACACCACTCGGTAATTAATTACTTTCGATACCGATACCCCTACAAAAGTATTGATACCAGCTTGGAATTGCTCAAAAAGTCTTGATGACAAAAATTCTCAATACATTTTGCGATTTTTTATTCTCGGTGTTTCCAGAATAGGTTTTAAAACAATTTTCGAAACACATTCAAAACGCTTTCAACAGACACTCTTGACAAATGCCATTTCCTAGTTTTAAAACCTATTTTGTTGTTTCTCATAAATTTTTAGTTTCAAATTTAGAACAAATGTTAACACAATACTGACATTAGCTAGCAATGTACTGCGCATAGTACGTTTCAATACATTTTGAAAGTGACAGCTGGGTTTCGACCACATTTGGATCTCGATACAATTCCAAATATTGACGAATCGACCTTGAACAGAAAATGCTTTGAAAACGATCCAGTTGACGTTTCTACGATATATTTAATAAATCAAAACGTTTCTAAAGCACGTGGAAGCATATTGTAGTGACTATATCAGCACCGCGTCTACAAAATCTCACAGCGTACGCCTATGCATTTTGTCTCAGCAGTGAGCAAATACGAGAGTTGACCTTGCGTCGTTTATGGCTCTTTTGCCAGATACTTACCCAAAATGGCGGGACGCGCTTATGATTGTCGTCAACCTGAGATAATCTGCTGATTTTTCGGCTTGAAGTTTCGCCACCACGAGTAGATCACATCCTCAAAAGCTAATTGACTTCGTCGAGTATTTCGGAAGTCGGCAAAGTGAAATAGCTTCTGAAGATGCCATCCTCTTTGTGGTGAAACTTCAAGCCTAAACACCTCAGAGTAACAACTGAACATAGTGGTAGTAAACAAACAAACCACTTCAGCATGGCGTGCTCAAAGCCATCACCTTTTGATACTTCAGCCACCAAACATTGCCAACTAACCTGAAAATTCTTCCAATGCAACCCATGTTACAAACACTGCTCTGCACTGTCCCATCTCAAAAAACTGTTAAACTACACTCGAATATAGCACAGCAAGTCCGTAAAGCTTCACTACAGTTACCCACAAATAGTGAATTCGATTTTACTGACCAAGCATAAAAGACGCACAAACAAAACAAACGTTTTGACAGTCGGAGTTTACCGTAAACAAATCGCAGGAAAATTACATAGGCGCTGCCAGGTCCTCATAGTTTATGTAAGGCAGAATTTGCGTTTATGATGAAGAAACATGCAGTAACGCAGTAGAGGTCAACATATCTATTGATTTTGCTCTAATCATTCCTGAAACATCAAAAATTCCGTCTTTTTTAACGTAGAATGGAATATTTCTGGATATTATACAATTAAGACGATAGTAAACAATTATGATTGCCGTATCTAGAAGTCAATATTATAACGTAAGAAAAGATGTTGGTCTATTAGAATTACTTGTTTACTACCTCTATGTTCAGTTGTTACTCTGAGCTCAACACTCAACGATGCCGGCCTAAAAGTCCAAGAAGCACAAATTCAAAGCGTGACTTATTCCAGTGCATCGGTTTGTGACAGAATTGGTCACTGTTTGTCAGGGCGGTCCGGTGGATATCTGCTCTTAGTTACAGTCTTACAGTCCTGTCGGTCAATCGGTCTATCAGGTCTTGTTACCCAAAGACCAGACAAGGTCAGGGAGAAGTAAGGGAAAAAACGAAAGGAAGGAAGGAGAAGAGCAAAGAAGAGGAAGGTCGTCAGTTAGAGGGTATTGCTTGACATCGAGAGAATTCGAGAATTTTTGGGTTTAAACCAAAAGGGATTAATTTTGTTTTCAAAATTGCACGATTTGATTTCGATCACAATGCGAGCCGCTGTCTTGTCTGCTTGCGAACTTGCTCGATTGTGTAGTTCGCTGACTCACGCAGCAGGGGGTTGCTGTGCGATTCCGCTTGACCATAACGTCGTTGCGCTTGCTGTCTAATGTAGTCCCCCAAGTCAATTAGGGTGACTTCATGCTTTCTGAGCTGAGGCAAATATTCTCCGATTCGAGGAAATGGAAATCCACAACAACTAGTTGTAAGCATGATGTTTCCGTCAATGGATAATTCGCCGAATGGACAGAAAAGTAGCGTACTCGTGAAAAAAGTGAAATGCTAAATATATATTTTTTGTTTCATCTATATCATCAGAAAAGCAAATCACTTTCACCAGCCTGTATTCTACGGCATTTGTGGATTAATAAAATTGGATTACGTAGATTCACTCAATATTTTCTGTGCTTTGGTGTCACAGTTTTACAATTTCTAAATATTATTATCCGATTGAATAGATGTAACTTGAACATTTAATATATTTTTTTGGATATTTCATGGCGAACACAAAAAACAGTATCGCCCATTTCCATGGCTCACCAGTTGGCCTACGTTTCTGGCATTTGTAAAGTTACAAACACAAAAAATTCAAATATTCAGGTTTCCTGTCCATTCTAAATATGATTTGATCTGAGACGTTGGTTGGGGCTTGCTCCAATATGTTTTGCATTTCTATATTATATCCTTCTAAAAATCGATATACAGGGTGAGTTTTTAGTACCGGCTCGGTCGATAATTTCACTACTGTAGAAGATAGCGAAAAAAGTTGTATATAAAAGTTTTAGCCACGGATATGCTCCTTGCTTAGAAAATATTTAGATTTATACAGGGTGATCCATAACTACGTGGTGATGCAAACATGCATTTTTTTAAATGAGACACCCTATATGTTATCCCATATTCAAATTCTGTTAATGATTTCCGTTCTTCCAATATAGGATGTTGTTACATTATACAGGGTATTTCAAAAGTTATGCCCATTTTCATATCCAGATCGCGGTCAAATGAACGTACTGTATATCAAAAAGTTATACACGTATACAGGGTGATGCAGAATGCAAAATCCAGATTTTCTCCTTTTTTTTTAAATGTAACCTCAATATTTTATTATCCCAAAGAATTGCTTTTAATATACCTACTCTTTCATCTTTGTATAACACTTGTTGTAACTACGTCCATCATTTTCCGAGATATTTCGATTTTTCGGTAAACTTAAAATACATAAATGTATTGAAATTTACTTATTTTGAGAAAATACTATCTAATTTGTTTTTTATTTAACGAACACCTAAGTTATAAGGTCATGATACTATTTTTTGATGAAGTCAAAACCCTAAATCATCGAGATAAGAAAGTCAAGTATGCTGAGGAAACAATTTTGTAGGCGTGATGCATAATTATCAAGCAGACTTATCAGGTAGGCTTTGAAAAAATTACATTATTCATAACCAGCTCAACGATTCCGTACTGTGTGAAAAACCAGCTTTAAAATTTAATTTTTCCATTAAGGGTATTTAGGAGAATCTTTGAGAAATTGTCCACTTGCCTCTAGAATAGATAGATAGATAGATAGATAGATAGTTTAATTCATCACATTTTGACAACAATTTCAATTGTGACAAGTCATAGTATAGTGACATATTATGAAAAGAAATAATAATTAAATAAACAATAAAAACACACATTAAAATATGTATATGCAGAAAATAGCCTAAAAAGTTACAGCACATTCACTTCAGGGTTCTTCAGGGCTAAATAGCATTCTTCAAATGAATAAAACGCATTTCTAAGAAGAAAAGCTTTTACATGCTTTTTAAATAGATAAAACGAGAGAGCTTTGACAGTTTCTGGGAGGAGGTTGTATAGACCAAGTTCAGGAGAGTTTTTTCTGGACTTGTCTAGTCGAAATCTGGGTTTTCTAATCAGACCAGCTGAGCGAGTCTCATAAGAATGAAAATTTGAGTTTAAATTGAAATCACGTTTGTGCTTGTGAATATCTAGCAACTGATGGAATATGTAGAGGGATGGCAACGTCATGATTTTGAAAATTATAAAGTGTGGTTTACAATGATCTCGAAATTCAGCACCAGCAATTAGCCTTACAGCCTTTTTCTGCAGCCTAAAGATAGGCAGTATGTGAGAGGAGTTACCCCACAAAATAATTGCATAAGATAAGTGGGCATAGAACAGAGAGTAGTATACAGTCAAAAGTGAAGGTAGGCTGACTAAGGTTTTTAGTTTTCTAATTACAAATACTGCAGAAGAAAGTTTACTTTCCAAAGAGGCGGTATGAGCATTCCATTTCAAAGCATCATCTATGTGTATGCCCAGGATACTGACACTATGGCCATGAGCAACCCCCGTAGAAGACGAAAAAATAATTTCTTGCGTCTTGTCTTTATTAAGTTTAAAATAGTTTTGGTTAAACCATATCTCTGTCCTACTGACAGCTGAACTCATCTCAGTTCTTAACTCATCAAGTGACTTGGCCCTGCAGCCCAGTGTAGTGTCATCAGCATAACACACACACATCCTGGGCAACAGGTAGCCAAATAAGTCATTAACATATACTGTAAAGAGCAAAGGCCCCAAAACAGATCCCTGGGGCACTCCACTCTCCACAGCACTTTTTTCAGACATACCGCCATTCCAATCGACAGTTTGAGTTCTGGAAGTTAGGTAGGAACTAAGCAAAGACAGAGGGAGCCCTCGTATTCCATAACGAGACAGCTTGTAAAGTAACAGCTTATGGGAAACGCAATCGAAGGCCTTACTGAGATCACATAAAGTAAGACCGACATGATCCCCCTCTTCAAGGCCCTCGACTATGTACTCCACAAGCTTGGCAACCAACTGGATAGTAGAATGGCCCTCACGGAAACCAAACTGGAGCGAATGTAAAATATTGTGTTTCTGAAAATAGGAATTTAAACTGTCCTTAATAATAATTTCAAACACTTTACCAAAAAGTGGGATAATGGATATGGGACGGTAATCTCCAGTAGTGTCCAAATCCCCTTTCTTGAATACTGGGACCACCCTGGCTATCTTAAGGGCATTAGGAAAAGTGCCTTTGTCGATACAGATGTTGAATAGGTGCGTCAAGGGGCCAACTAAATAAAAACATAGCTGCTTAAGGATATTGCTACTAAGATCGTATATATCAATGCAGTTTGAGCTTTTGAGACTGACAATTGCTCTATAAACATCTTCTTCTGCCAGTGGTAGAAGTCCAAAGGAATGAGATATTTCCGGAATATTATGCAACAGAGCGTCTTGCAAAACGGGATCACATGGTAGACCCTTGATAATTTCAGATGCTACAGACACAAAATAATTATTAAAATCATTTGCTGTTAGTTTTTCACTAACTGGAGTACTTCTCAATTTGTTTCTTTCAGAGTTTATTATCCTCCAAATATCTCTTTGCTTATTCTGAGATTTATCAATATATTGGTCATAAGCCTCTCTTTTTTTGAGAGAAATGTTGTTCTTATATTGAGAATGCAACATTTTATAAAGATCCCTATATATTGGGTCAGAGGAGTTATCAGATATGAACTTAATTGTGGAGAGTGTTTCTCGTTGTTCCTTTAATTCACTGCTAAACCAGTTTATAGGTTCATTATTACTGGACACCACCTGCAATGGACAATATTGACAGATTAATGCCTGACAGTTTGTTAACAAAAACGTAGCCATAGACTCAACACACTCTGAATCATAAAATGTACTCCAGTCCAGACACTCCAGAGCATTTTTTATGGCAGTAATACTCATGTTAGTAACTTTTCTAACCTTACGCCTTTGTGCCACCACTTTCACCTTGTCCCTGATTCTAAGATATTGCCCATAATGGTCTGACACGCAGGGGTCTAAAATACCTACTTCAAAACTATCCTGACATATGTTAGTTAAAATATTATCTATACAGCTCTGGGAGCCATTGTAAACCCTAGTGTAGTCTGTTATGGTTGCAGAAAGCCCATAACAGTCAATAATACTGATAAGCTCAGAGAGGATCCTGGAACTACCCTTGAAATTTATATTAAAATCACCTAGAATATATATATTATTGTATCTATTAGATAAAAAATTCAAAAGCTGGTCAAATTGGTATAAAAATAACTCACCATCTCCTAAACAAGACCTATATACAGCAACTATTACTGCTTTACTGGAAACCTCCACAGCACAAAACTCAGCATCAATTTCACTACTGAAAGATTTTAAATCAACTGATTTACATTTGACACCAGTTTTTGCAAAAATGCATACCCCTCCATGAATGTGCTCCTTTCTACAAAACAATGCACTTAATTTATAATTACAGATATTAATAAGGTTTAAAATATCACAAGTACACCAATGTTCACTAATACAAACAAAATCAAATTTATTATCATTTAGAAACAGCGACAGTTCATTTACTTTATTATTTAGACCCTGTATATTTATATGAAATATCAGTAGGCTGTGCATACTATCACAGCCGTGATTTAAAATCTTGCCAAATTTCTTGGGCCTTATGTTCCTTTGTTGTACTTCCTTCTTGGGTGAAAAAACTTATTAACCTTAACACCCTCGGGCCATATAGTTGGTTGTAAGAATCTGCTGACACTGCCATAATAAACACCCACCTTGAAAGAGGCATACCTTTCAGGAAATCTGGACTCAAGTTTTACGCATGTGGCTTCGGAAAACATAGGTTTCAAGTAACCGAGCACTTCATTTTCTGAGGTTTTAGGGTCCAACTGATAAACATGGTAATATGAATAGCTTGGAACTGCTTTCAGGTCGGAAGGTAGTTTATCCTTTCCGGTTCCTATTATTGTTGGAATAGATCTCCTTTTGTTACCATAAGAAACCGTGGTCCAATCCTTTTCCACATCATCTTGCACCAAATTAATAACATCCGTCATGATTTGTTTTTGTTTGGATGTAAGAACAGCATTTGACAGCTGATGTGAGGTTATTTTTGCTGGTTGGTTGACACTTGGATTTCTATTTTCAGTATTTTCCTGCTTATTATCAGAACCGCTGCGGCGAACAGGTTGTTGTCTCTTGGTACCAGATGTCGACTCGGACGATTCCTGCTCACTGTATTCCTGCTGCGGCTGAGGTTGCTGTTCACTGCTAGATGGTGTACTGCTGTTTCTTCCAGGTGTCGTCGCGGTACCACTGTAGGGACTACCATTACCAGAGACATACTTATTCTTGGGATGGCTAATAGATGTTGCTACGTCGGCCGCAGATGCATATTGATTGTTATGGAATGCGTGCATTTTTTTCAGCAGATCTTTTTGTTCAACTAATGCAGTTATTGTCACTTGTTGATTACTGATCACAATGTCTTTTTGATCACATAGCTGCTTTAGAAAGACTGTTTCCAAACAGCTGCACTCACTTCTGCGCTTCTTTTGAACAACTGTTTCAACACTGTCACCCGACAGGCTCGTCGAGTCAAGGTTATCTGAACAAATTTCACATTTATCTGATTTATTTGCTTTCAGCTTTTCCACAAACTGCACAAGAACGTCACTTGTAACACTTTCTGGTAACGAACTGTATACTATTAAATCAATTAACTCGGATTTTTTCAATTTAGTCAACTCAGCAACAAGAGCGGCTACATCACTATCCGCCATGTTGAAGACAATATATCAACTATGAACAGCAATATCCAGAACGAAGGCACTCTAAAACTAATACGTTTGAAAGATTGAAGAATCGTTTTATTTGGACTGTGTCATAGCCTACCTGATAGATCTGCTTGATAATTATGCATGACGTCCATAAAATTGTTTCCTCAGCACACTTGACCTATATTATCTAGTTAATTCAGTGTTTTGACTTGATCAAGTACTATTATGGCCTTATATTTTAGATGGTTGTTAAGCAAAAATAAAATTTGATAGTATTTTCTCAAAATAAATAAATTTTAGTAAACAAATAGAAGGTATATTTAAAATTTGTAGAAAAATCGAAATATCTCAGATACTAGTGAATGCAGCTATAACAAGTGCTATACAACGATGAAAGAGCACATTAAAAGCAATTCTTTGGTATAATAAAATATTAGGGGTTACATTTAAAAAAAGAGAGAAAATCTATATTTTGCATTCTACATCACCCTGTATAAGAATATGCGTCGCGGGATTTTTCTATAGCCGATTTTAAAACTAGAGGATACTTTTAAACTTCTCATGTAAAAAAAATAATATTTGATTCATTTCTTTTTGATATACAGTACGTTCATTTGACCGCGATTTGGATATACAAATGAACATAACTTTTTAAATACCCTGTATAATGTAACTATACCCTATATTGGAAGAACGAAAATCATTAATAGAATTTGAATATGGAATAACATATAGGATGTCTCATTTAAGAAAATATATGTTTGCATCACCACGTAGTAATGGATCACCCTGTATAGATCTAAATATTTTCTAAGCAAGGAGCATGTCCATGGCTACAAGTTTTATATAAAACTTTTTTCGCTATCTTCTACAGTAGTGGAGTTATCGACCGAGCCGGTACTAACAACTCACCCTGTATATTTGGCAGCATATGGGCATGCTGGCATATACCATATGATGGTCGACGATGTGTGCTCCTTCTGATAATGCTGTGGTTAGTACATAAATTTTCAGCGTAGCTTTTAACTTCAGCTTTAGCTTGAATGAAGCCTTCATTCTTTAGTGATGCTTAAGGGCTTGCTACTACTAGGGGTTTGAAAATCGACTTTGGATAAGTAGAAAATTTTATAACTGGCCATCTAAGGACTTCAGTAGGACGAGATTAAAAGTATTCAGGAAGGAAGTAGTAGTAAAAAATTTACTATTTTTGCTTTACTTATTGAGATGCATATGTCCATCTTTAAAATAACTCAGCTAGCTGTATGAGCTAGCTCAACCTAATCAGATTTGTTCATCAGTTTGTATTATTGGTCTCCTATTCCAGGTGCCGAAATCAGACTCTTCGTATTACCTGAACACCGTTTTGAAGCCAATCATCCATTTGTATTCTCGATAAGGATGGGCCCTAACAACAATTTATTGTTCAGTGGTGTCTACTCTGGTACTGACAGCAAATAATGAAATATGTGCTAAATCATGCTTCCTGTACTATTTCATCATATTTTATTCAAAACCTCTCGTCAATTGTGAGATGTATAATAATCTTGATTTGGGTTATCAAACGTGTTTATCTTATTTTACAACGAAGCCCAGATGTTGCAGCTATACAAAAAATTGTGCACTGTACGAGTCTTACCAAAAGTAAGTTGACATACGTACTATTATAACGTGCTTTTTTAAATATGGTTCTACTATTGAAATACCCTTTATTTTCGAAAACCTATTCATTGGGATTATAGCAGAAAACTAACAAAAAACAGATATTCCATTACCCTTTAGCTACACGCGCCTTGTTTTAAAACTTTACACGTGCGGTGTATTCTGCTCGCCACCTACATATACAGGGTGAGCTTTTAGTACGGGCTCGGACGATAACTCCACTACTGTAGAAGATAGCTAAAAAAGTTGTACATAAAAGTTGTAGCCACGGACATGCTCCCTGCTCACAAAATATTTAGATTTATATAGGGTGATCCATAACTACGTGATGATGCAAACATGCATTTTTTTAAATGAGACACCCTACATATTATTCCATATTCAAAATCTACTAATGATTTCCGTTCTTCCAATATAGGGCCAAATGAACGTACTGTATATCAAAAAGTAATGAATAAAAAATAATTTTTTTACATGAAAAGATTAAAAATATCCTCTAGTTTTAAAATCGGCTATAAAAAAGCCCGTGACGCATATTCGTATACAGGGTGATGTAGAACGCAAAATCTAGATTTTCTCTCTGTTTTTTTAAATGAAAGCCCCAATATTTTATTATACCAAAGAATTGCTTTTAATATGCTCCTTTATCTTTGTATAGCATTTGTTATGGCTGCATTCATTAGTTTCTGAGATATTTCGATTTTTCTACCAATTTTAAATATACCTTCTATTTGTTTACTAAAATTTAATTATTTTGAGAAAATACTATCAAATTTTAGTTTTGCTTAACAAAAATTAAAATATAAGGCCATAATAGTACTTGATCAAGTCAAAACACTGAATTAATGACGTAATATAGGTCAAGTGTGCTTAGAAAACAACTTTATAGACGTCATGCATAATTATCAAGCTGATGTATCAGGTAGGCTATGAAATATTAAACGACACAGTCCAAATAGAACGATTCTTCCATCTTTCGAACGCATTAGTTTTAGAGTGCCTCTGTTCTGGATATTGCTGTTTATAGTTGATACATTCTAGAGGCAAGTAGACAATTTCTCAAAAATTCTCCTAAATACCCTCAATGGAAAAATTAATTTTTAAAGCTGGTTTTCCACACAGTACGGAATTATTGAGCAGGTTGTGAAAACTGTCGATTTTTCAAAGCCTACCTGATAAATCTGCTTCATAATTGCACATCACGCCTAAAAAATTGTTTCCTAGGCATACTTGACTTTACCATCTCGATGATTCAGGGTTCTGACTTCATCATATACTATCATGACCTTATAATTTAGTTGTTCGTTAAATAAAAATTAAATTCGATAGCACTTTCTTGAAATAAATAAATTTCAGTACACAAATAGAAGCTATATTTTAAATTTACCGAAAAATCGAAATATCTTGGAAACTGATGGACCTAGGTACAAGTGCTATACAAAGATGAAAGATCATATCAAAAGCAATTCTTTGGGATAATAAAATATTGGGGATTACATTTAAAAAAAAAAGAGAGAAAATCTGGATTTTGCATTCTCTTCTTTAATCTTTTTATGTAGAAAAAATAATTTTTGATTCATTACTTTTTGACATACAGTACTTTCGTTTGACCGCGATTTGGATATAAAAATGGTCATAACTTCTAAAATACCCTGTATAATGTAACAGTTATATTGGAGGAGCGAAAATCATTAGTAGAATTTGAATATGGAATAATGTATAGGGTGTCTCATTTAAAAAAATGCATGTTTGCATCACCGCGTAGTTATGGATAACCTTGTATAAATCTAAATATTTTCTGAATAAGAGGCATATCCGTGGCTACAACTTTTATATACAACTTTTCCGCTATCTTTTACAGTAGTGGAGTTATCGACCGAGCCGGTACTAAAAACTTACCCTGTATAGGTAATAAATGCCATCAAACTATTCCCTGGCAAAAGGTTTACGTGGTTAACATCATGAAAAAGCCAAACTAAAGAGACTACACTATCATTCCTATTGGACTAATGTATTCACGTTTCAAAAACTTTACCCTTCCTGCAGCCATATTTAAACATGACTACCATGGTTACGGTTAGTATGTGAAGATTTATGTTGTCTAGAACACGTGTAAAATTGCAGGAAAGCCAAAAATTGAACGTAAAGTTTCTGTGATGTCGCAAAACATAAATTACGAAGTAGTACAGTGATTGTACTAATTACCAGGAACATAACTCAGGGTTTAATTGAGAGGTTCAAAGTGATCGTAAATGTTTCAAGAAGAAATATTGTTCGGTACGCCTATATCGTTTGGTCGCTTTGAGATGAAATAGGTTACAGCTCATCCATTTTCGTTGCTCTCTTTAATAGCGGTGTCTTACTTTACGCGTAGCATATACATTAATTTTTGGGGATTACGACCAAAATATTTATTTGTATCTTGGTATGTTCGACATTTTATTTTATAGCTAAGCAGCTGCAAAACAAAGTATAAAATGCTTTGAGTAGACCATAGTTTACACCAAGCTACATCGAGACATTACCTGCAGACAGTTTCAAGTCCAAGTCGTATTTGTTGAAAGATAATATTACTAATATTAATTGACCTCTAAGGTACACTTAAAGCAAAAATAGAATAAATGAATAAGAACTAATTATTGCAAAGAAGGCAATGTCTGAGCATAAAACTAATATCGCAAAACGTACTTTAAAAGTTTAGAAGGGATGCTGTAATAGAATCATACTTTTTTTCTAATTATTTATTTATGCATTTATACGCCACAAATCTGGTTGCGTTAGGGGATCTTGTGTCTGATATAGGGACTGTGTGAAGTTCTATGACTGTTATTCATGAGCTTATGACCATAATGAATAATAATGGGTATGAGTGAAAATTCTTAGGTACCAGGTATTTGTATAAATCAGGAATCAACTATATCATATGTTAAACATGCTAATGTGTAATAACCAAGGGATTATACCCTATTGTGACATTATATCGTACTGTTGTTTTTTTCTGTAAAGATATTGAAAAAGAGCTTTATCTTGTATAAAACAAATCCAACCTTTTTCAAATAATAAGGGTAATATGAACATACCTAGAAAAATTCCAATAATGTGGAAAACATATTTATATAGTTAGCTAAATATTTTAAATGAGATATAAATAACATGCTATATTCAATTTTGAACCTATTATATGTTTACCATTTCAACAAAAATGTTAAGCCATACCAATTGCTTCCATTATAAAACCCATTTTCGAATAAAAATGGGACACGAACGGTTCCTTGCAGGGTAACACAATTGATGGCCTACTCTTTTTTCCATGAATTTGATATCTGAAAGGAGTGCTAACTGTGACAACTTTGCGGTATTGGATACAGTTTACTCCAAAGCACCTTTCAATTTGTGTAATAATATGTATGTAATTAGTATTAATTAGAGGATCCTGCTCAGTTCCTCCATGCAGCTTATGCCCCAGATGGGATTTTTTTTTCATAATGACCAGTACTTCTCAATACTTATTCATGCTTGACATGATCAACTCAAGATAGTGCTTCGTTATGACTATAGTGCGTCCACGTCCATGCCTTTACCTCGTACAGAAGCACAGTGCAGGCATCATACTCTGCTATTTTTCAACGGAAATTGACTTTTCGTTGCTTGTTGTTTGTTTTTCTCTGGGAACCGTCAGGGCTTCACCCTTCAGCCTCATTATGCTTTGACTCCCAGTGGGAGGACGATCTTTGGAATGAGGAGACGTTCCCGGACGGTATGACAGAGGTGGTCCCATCCCGTCGCCCATCCAAGTACTGACCGCGCATGTTACTGCTGCGCTCGAAGTCCGGAACTGCTTAGCCATATATGGGTACCGCAGAGGTTAGAATACAAAATTAACAATTGCATCGTTAGGGAATATTCGCTTCCGGATGGGAGCTGCTCTTGCCTTGCGTTAAACGCCGGTAGCTTGTATGCCTACCTCAAGACAGGTAATTACCTGTTACAGTACCCTTTAAAGAGAGCTATAGTGGACCGGTATGGTAAACTGTCATTAGATGGGTATCTAAGTAGAAGACGTGGATTATTACCGATGAACAAGGATTTCCAGTATTATACGAAGTAGGCACCATCAAATGGAATTTTATGACTTGTTTCAATATAATTATCCGCAGAAGCAGATTTTGTTGGGTTTCTGTGTCTAGTATGCCGTTCATGTTCCTTTGACTGAGTCGTCGGTCCTACCAACTTAACAATATTTTCCACAAGAACACGTTATTTTGTACACAACTTCTGAAATGGTGCGGACTGGTAGGGCTTGACGTACGAAGTGCTTTCAACTCAGCCTCTTGGATCAAGGTCATGGAAGAACTGAGAAGATGTGATATCTGCGAAATATAGTTAGCAGCTACCTTGATTCCAGGATACACAGAAAAGAATGCTGTTGCGTTTCCAATTAATTGTTAGTAATTAGATGTTTTTCCATCGCTTTAAATATATTTACAGTTGCTTCAAATCCATGTCGTTGAAAGAATTCAATCCTTACATTTGAAGTAATCACAGGTACGCCAATAAATTCAAAATAACTGTATATTCGTTCTAACGATATGTATAATTATTCTTCTAATACCAGTATTGACATATAATGCAATCAAAACATCCTTTTGTTTTCGAAATTTACCCTATGTTTCATTTAAGCAAAGCATACAATCTATTCAATGTACAAAAATTATTACTGCAACAGCAGTTCGTGATAATTCATCTGATAAAAATTAATTTTGTTTCAATGGCCCTTGTTGTTCGCTGAACTATAACCAGTATTCGGCGGAACTGATGATGTCCCGTTCAATGAACGTAAAAAGAAAGAACAGGGGGATCATCTCAGTGTTATTATCGGCGCCAACCCGTTAACATGGACGAGGTTGTTTCGCTGTGTTGTTTCGGTGTTAGCCGTGTTGCGTCATCTCGTGGTTTTGCGTATTGCATCATCAATTGTGTGATTCAAGTGTGTCCAGCTATACAGGGTGGGCCAATAGTGCGTGGACGGAGGATTGTGGGCTTACTTAAAAATATTTCAAAAATCTGTCACTTGATCATGGTAGGGACCCTTGAGGGCTATAACGTGAAAATATTTTCACTTAAATTTTGACGTTTATACAGGGTGATTCATATCAGACCTACATTTTTTTGAATGGAACCCCCTATATATTATTGCATATTTGGATTCCTTGGTCAATTCTAGTGTGACTTTATGTATCACACATAGAACTTTAAACGAACCGTTTAGGCGTAAATCACCATTTTTGGTATAAGTTAGTATCAGAAAAAAATTGAATATCCCAGCGATTATAAAACTTAGAAGGCCTTGACTTTGCCGTACGACTAAGCATGAAATGCGTCACCTTAGGTCAGACGGCTAAGTTTGAATTCTTTTTGTGCTTGGAGAAATCAGAGGATAAATTAAGGAAACTTCAATCACAGATAACTTGATTTCTTCAAATGGGAATGCCTATTTTGGTTTAAAGAATCAAATGTAAAATTTGATTACCTTTCTAACGATATAGCATTCTTGATATCAGTCTTTTTTGGTTTTCATTTTATTTCAAATTTTCAGTCAAATCGGTGTTTTTCAACTTTCCTGCATGCAAGCAACCTAGGAGGCCATGAAAAATAAACAAAAGCTCGTTAATATGGAAGAAAGCAACTAACTTAGTAGAAAACTGCAAACTAACTAGAGCAGCGAGGCAAGATTACGAGAATTCCTTACAACATATTAGCTCTAACCAGAAACAATAGCAGTAACAAGAACGCTCATTTTTCACAGCCTACTAGGTATTAGCCAATTTCCAAAGTTAGTAAAAAAATATCTAATCAAAGGAAAACTACTAGTGATTGTTGCTGGCAGTAGAATATCTATGTCTTCTGAATAAATTTGAATAAATTTTCACATTTATTGCTATAAAAAAGTAGCCATTTCCGTAAGTCAAAAGTAATGATACCTCTGACTGGAACCCTTCAAATTCTTCGGTAGGTACTTCTGCTTATTGGAAAAATCGCGGAAAATAAACTTGAATTGCAGTTGCAATTGTAAAACATAAATTAGTTTGCAGAAAACTACAAGAACAACATAGCGTAATAAAAAAATTCTAGCAATTATTTCAATAGATGTTCAGAATGCTCCAGTTGGAGATATCTTTACTTTCGACTCAACTAAACGGAAATGACTATTTTTTTATCCCATTAAATGTGAAATTTCATTCTAGATATGTTAGACTATAAGCAAAAATCGCTGATAGTTGTCTTTTTGTTTCAAAATTTTTAATCGTTTTGGAAAGTTGCCAAGCTCTAGTAGACCTCAGTAGCTAGTAGGCTGTGTAAAACAAACACTTCTGTCATACCCCAGCTACTCATTGACATTAGATATCTTGCCACTGTTGTTTCCGGTTAGAGCTGATGTGTTGTAAGGAATTTACATGTTCTTGCCTCGCTACTTGAGTTTGTTTGCATCTTTCTACTAAGTTAGTTGTTTTCTTCCATATTAACGAGCTTCTGTTTATTTTTCATGGCCCACTAGGTTGCTTGCACGCAGAAAAATTGAAAAACACCGATTTGACTTAAAATTTGAAATAAAATGAAAACCAAAGAAGATTGATATCAAGAATGCTATATCGTTAGAAAGGTAATCAAATTTTACATTTGATTCTTTAAACCAAAATAGGCATTCCATTTGAAAAAACCAAGTTATCTGTGATTGAAGTTTCCTTAATTAATCTACCGATTTCTCCAAGTACAAAAAGAATCCAAATTTAGCCGTCTGACCTTAGGTGACGCATTTCATGCTTAGTCGTACCTCAAAGTCAAGGCCTTCTAAGTTTTATAATCGCTGCGATATTCAATTTTTTTCTGATACCTACTTACACCAAAAATGGTGATTTGCGCCTAAACGGTTCGTTTAAAGGTCCATGTATGATACATAAAGTCACATTAGAATTGACCAAGGAATCCAAATATGCAATAATATATAGGGGGTTCCATTCAAAAAAATGTAAGTTTGATATGAATCACCCTTTATAAACGTCAAAATTTAAGTGAAAATATTTTTACGTTATAGCCCTCAAGGGTTCTAACCATGATCAAGTGACAGATTTTTGAAATATTTTTTATTAAACCCACAATCTTCCGTCCACGCACTATTGGCCCACCCTGTATATTAACTGGAGGACCTACTGAGAAATGAGGGCTTAGAAGAGCTAACACCCACATTTGAATGTAGGTATTTAGATTAGTCAGATAGTTATATTTCAGGTAAAAATGCAACAACTGTTATATTTCAGGCTTATGTCTAATTCTTATATCATGCTCCTTATAACTTCATACAAAATCACACCATTAAACATCCAAACGAATCGATCAGCTGTCCTCGCAATAAAATCTGTTGGTCCAAGGAAAAGAAAATAGTTCAGAATCAATTACCAAACACAGATTCGATTCAACGACAGGCTGCGATTGAATTATTCATTGGAATCCAATGACATCTTATAGTTGAATCAATAATACCATATAATTCGTTACCAATTATACACTTCCCATTGGATAAAACATTGCTGTATGTGAGGAATGCTGAGTGTAAAGTCCCATTGAATCCAAGCGTAGGTCTTTGACAGAACGACAGATTTTTCTGCGGGGAAAGCTTTCAGTATCACAGCTGGTGTTCCACAAGGCCTCTTTTATGGGGCCTCTTTTATGGAACATCCTTTACGATGGTGTCCTGAGGCTCCGTCTACCCGGAAATAAAAGCAGTAGGGTATGCAGACGACCTGGCCCTTGTATCAGTTGCACGTGATAAGGTGATACTCAAACACGTGACAAAGCACTTTTTGCTATATGTATATGGTTGGATGAGAAATCACGACTTGGAGCCAGCCCTAGAGAAACCGGAGACGATTATTACGCATGGTTTGATAGTTAAGAGACGAAGCGGCTTGCAACAAATGAGAAGACTTTTGGAGAGCATCTCAAAAAAGTGACAGCAGGAGCGGCAATGAAATTGGAAATCCTTTCCCGACTGTGGCTCAGTTAATGGCCCTTTGTAGAGCCCCAGTGTGGCAAAAAGTCATGAAGAGGAGAAATCATTGGCAGACATTGGATACTCTGCAAAGAAAGGACCTGCTAAGTGTAGTCAGCGCATACCGCACCACAACGACCAGAGCACTACAGTTCATTACGGCAACACCGCCTGTGTTGCCGTAAACATAGAGATAAAGAAGATCTCCCAACTGCGAGTCTCAGCACGCTAAACAAATGTGTATGGGCAGATACATCGGAGATGACGCAATGGACAAAGAGGCTGATACCATCTATAAGTGAGTGGGTGGAGTGCAAGCACAGGATAGCAAGCTACTTCCGCACTCAGGTGCTGTCAGACCATGGCCCTTGCAGAGTGCATAGACACCAAATAGGCAGAGCAGTTGACGATATACGTGCCATCACTGTCATAGCAGAGCACTCACTGTTTGACTGCAGTAGATGGTCCCATTATAGGCAGGAAGCGAAAGCAAACTTGTCTGAGGATCTCACCCCTGAAAATATGGTGCCCGTGATGCTATTGGGCGAGGTACTATGGGAGATCGTACAAAAGGTGGTACAAAACATCTTGACAGCGAAAGAGTCAGAAGAACGCAGAAACACTTGCAACAGAAAATATCCCATCTTGCGCTGCTTCTTCTTTTTCAGCTGCCTATCCACTCTTACTGGATGCTGGCGATCACATTTTCAAACGCTTCCCTGTTTGTTGCCGTGTATACAAGATCCCCAATTTTTCTTAGGTCTGTCCAATCCCTCAGGTTTCTGAGCCGGGACATCTGTTTTCTTCCGACACCACGTCTGCCCTCTATTTTTACTTCAACGATCAACTGTTAAAGTCGGTACGTTGGGTTTCTCATTTTGTGGCCAAAATAAGCCACCTTTCTCTTTTTTATGTATAGGAGGATTTCTTTCTCCTTTCCCATTTTTCTCAAGATATCCTCATTCGTGACTCTATCAGTCCACGGAACTCTCAACATGCGACGGTACGTCCACATTTCAAACGCCTCTAATCTGTTTATTGATGTAACCTTAAGCGTCCATGTTTCCATGCCATAAAATAGAACCGACCATACGTAGCATTTGGCGTATCTCATTCTTAGTCTTAGGATTTTAGCCTAAGACTAAAATCTTGCGCTGCGAAGAATATCATTTACGATGATGCCTGGTTCAGGTGGAGATAGAAGAGGTAAGGAGAGAGGGGCTATAGCCTATGTGCCGACCTCAAGACAGGTAAAGAGAGTTAGTGGATCGATATGGTAAACTGTCATTAGGTGAATATCGATGTAGATGACGTGGGTTATTACCGATGAACAAGAATTTCCAGTATTATGCGAAGTGAAACCATCAAATACAGGTTCATAGCCTGTTTCAATATGGTGCTCCGCAAGAGCAGATACTGTTGGGTTTCTAAGTCTAGTATGCCGTTCGTGTTTTTTCAACTGAATTATCGGTCCTGTCTGACTTAACAGTATTTCTCACAGGAACACGCTATTTTGTACTCACCTCTTGAAGCTAGCGGAATTTGATAATTTCATTTCACTATAACAGTGAGAAAAGAAGACGAACATTATTGAGTTCGCGATAGGGTTTGAGGGTTACAATCTTGGTTGTCTACTCTTTTATATTCAAGATCTTTTTGAGACAGCAAAGTTGCTTCCTTAAATACTATTCGCTTCTTAGGGATTTATAGGTTCAACCCCTGCCTTGATGGAGCTGACTTTTAACCAGTGGTGTATACCGCCTTGTAAAATTTTATTAAAAAGTCGTTTTTCTTGTGGAGGACTCCCGAATCCGTTTTTATAGCAGCGGGAAGTATTTTAAAAAAGCACAAACGCAGCAGCGATAGGGTGAGGTAGCGGGTAATTCCAGCGGCCCTTAAATACTCCATTAAAGGGAAAACGGAGGAATTAGGTGTCGCGCTATTCAAGTAAGCCATATTAAAAAAACTTGGGAAAGTAATCATAATGGCGTTGTGTTTACAGGGTGAAACAATCCGTCTGGAAAATAAGATTTTTGTTTTTTTCTTCATCTCGACAACTCACAACGGCTACTCTAACAGTATTTTTAATTGCTCAACTGATATATGGTGAAGTTGATCTTCCTAATATTAGTGCCTTTGGGTAAGTATAAATACTACAACGTATAATTTTTTCATAATACAGATCTTCCTCTCCTACATACCCAGCACACTAGTTTTACTATGACGTATATAAAAAGAATGTTAGATGAGTTGATCTGGTTTCCCACGGCCTGGACACACAGGGATGTATCCACTGTCTACTCCCACCGTACCCTGTTTTACCATCTCTCTTCAAAGATCATGAAATACAATTAGGTTACTAAAAAACGCAGTGTAATTTTGAACACATTTACATTAACTTTGATTACTTTGTCATATACGTCTGTATAAACATAAGAACCTCTCAAATCTAAAGCAAAACTAATATTTTAGTTTTTCGTTAATATAAAAATTAAAAAAATAGTGTGTTATCTGATCAATGAGCAATTTTCCAGTTCTGTCTTATCACTATTATTATTATTATGCGATAAAATTATACATAAAACAACACCTAGAAGGTGTTGACATAGGGTATAGAGGTATACTAATAAAATTATTAATGCTATGTACGATATTTTAATGGATCATATGAACATAACGGCCGTGAAACAACAAGCTATATGAGCTGAATATCGGCTAGGTAAATAAAGGCTTTTTAATATTATACTGATTTTCCTAGTTTATCTCGAATGACTGCGGTAGCAACAAATGTTGACGGGCTGTACCAAGTCAACACCTGAATTATTACTGATCTGAATTTAGAAAGGATCGTACAATATTACAGGTCTTCGGGATTACAGACTTTTGGAATATTATGTGTAACCTTTCGTCCTGTTGTAGGTGTGATATAAATGTGTTTGGTATAAGGCCTGAGACCGACATAATTAGGAGGACAACAGCAACTTTGTTTTGCTTCCGGAGTCGTTTTATTTCTATCGCAGGGTCAGTCTATTTAGATATCTTCCCAGCGTAGGAGTTTTGTATGTTCGTATCGTTGGGGATAGCAATGTCTATTAAATAGGTAACGTTGCCTGCCTTTGACTGAAAAACTATATCTGGCCTATTTGCTGAAATAGTCTTGTCTGTATATATTTCAGCGTCCCAGTATAGTCTGTATTGATTTTTTTCGAGTACTGATGTCAGTGTGTAGTTGTAATAATTGAGGTTTTGAAGTAAGAAAAAATTTTATTTTGCGATAAATGGAAAGATCATATATAAGTTTTATAACAAAACTGTTTATGTTTTCTTTTTTTCCGCAATAATTCAAAAGTTATATCAAAATAAAAATGGGTTTTTGAGTACCGAAAACACGCCGACGGCTCCCGAATTCGTGTGACGTCACCATGGCGGTCAGGGTGCTCCTTTGACCAACGACGTCCTACTCCGATACTAGATTCTAGATTCTAGATTCCCAACCAATCGCGAAAATACGTACTGGTAAACTAGTAACTAGTGCATATTTGTTGCAATACAGTCGACAAATGAAGCTTGCACCTCGAGACGCAGTCTAAGATCGAAATAAATATGTTTTTGAATGTTTAAGGTTGAAGTCAGATTACAGATTCCAGTAAGTAAGTACCTAATCAAATATGTTTCGTTGAAAAGATCTCCTCAATCGAAGGATGGCCCAGTGGTTAGAGAGGCCGATAGTGGATTTCAGGGTCTTTGGATCGAGACCCAGGCCTTCCAACTTAATTTTTTTAATTTTTTTTATCAAAAAATTTATTGATGTGCTTTTTGCACTTGTTACGCACATTTTTCCAGGATCAACATAAATATGTGTTTGAATCAAATTTTGTTAGACATATTATTTGCACTGCACTGTACTCATTAACAAAAATTAGAAATTCAGTGACTAGCTAGTATTATTTTAGTTAGTCTTGGGAATTTTGAAAAATCGCGTGATATAGTTTTACACATACACATACATAATTATGTTGTCATAATTAAGTTCAGAAACTTCATATAAATTATAAGCTCTATGGTGAATCGCCATGTATATTGATGAAGGAGAGGGAAGTGTAGAGAGTTTGTAAGATTGTTAACGAATTTTAAAAGGAGGGTGGAGCACCAGCCTGTAACTTTTAAAGTCGGTTCGAGAAGCGAGCGATCGCTATAGAAATTAAGTTCCTCGCTGCGTGTTATGACCGTAAAAATTGCGGCCGAGGCAGATTTTTTCCAAAACAGAGCTGTACTAAGTGAATTACAGGAACACTTTTGGAAGAGTAATAAAACCAACTATAAAAGAAGGGTCAAAGGAATCATATAACCCACAGAAGGTTACTAACTGTACTGAAATATCGGCACAACGTGGCTCAATGAGGGCACTCATACAGTATAGATACGGGTGCTGTCATACGCTTCAGGGTATATAGAGTCCGCTGTGGAGAACGAGATATGCCGGATAAACTGGAACTACTCACGCCCCACGCTCGAACTTTTAAAAGTGAACAAGCCCGCCATAGTCCTCCTTTTTTGTTTAAAAAAGTACCGCTTCAACCACAAGGTCATTAGCGGTGGATTAAGTTATTTTACAATTTATGTAAAATATTAGTGTCCTTTAAGAATGTTATCAGGTCTCTGACATTGCACTGGGGTCCCAAAATATTTGTTAAATTGCCGCTGATATTACATTGGTCTTGGTACACTTCCAGCATGGGGCACTCCACTTATATGTATATGTTTTACTGACTGAGGCACTTCACAAGTTGCACACACTGGTTCACATTCACTTTCCAGGAGATAGCTATGGGTGAGCCTAGTGTGTCCTAGGCGAAGGCGTGTGATTGCTACTTGATGTCTTCTGTTGTTGGTTACTGTAATCCATGGGGAGAGGGATGTCTTGAGTTCTCCTAATTTGGATGGCTTGGTACACCATTTCTCGTTCCAAGTATGCATCATCATCCTTGCAAGATGTGCTTTGAGGTCGGATAGTGGAATTAGCGTATTAATCTGGATGTTCTCATTTGCTGCGAGCTTAGCGTGATGGTCAGCTACTTCGTTTCCTCTTATGCCTGTATGTGACGGTACACATAATAACACAATATCTTTATGTGCTAATAGACATGATAATTTTTGTTTTTTGTGGTTAGCTATTTCATGTTTTGTGTATATCTTTCTAAATTAATGAAGGGAATTCAAGCAGCCTGTTATTATTATCCATTTACGTGATGATTCTGATTCGATGTCACCGAGTGCTTCCATTATTGCATAGAGTTCACCTGTGAGTATTGTTGCTGTATCTGGAAGTTTCAAATGAATGGTCTTTGTCGGCGTTACGATGGCCGCTCCGGAACTCGTGTCAAGTTTGGTTGCATCAGTGTAAATTCTGTTGTATCCAGGATACTGACTAAATATATGGTTGAAATTCTGGATAATAAAGCTAGCTGGTGTATCATGCTTTCTATAATCTGTGGGGAGGGTATTCATAGTTGGTAGAGGAACAGTCCGTGGTTCTACTTCGCACTGTATTGATGGAAGTGAGGTAGCAATGCTTGCGAAGTTGATATCATTAAGATAGCTGCTCACTCTAGTACCGAAAGGTGTTCTATACAGGGTGGGCCAATAGTGCGTGGACGGAGGATTGTGGGCTTACTAAAAAATATTTCAAAAATCTGTCACTTGATCATGGTTAGGACCCTTGAGGGCTATAACGTAAAAATATTTTCGCTTAAATTTTGACGTTTATACAGGGAGATTCATATCAAACTTACATTTTTTTGAATGGAACCCTCTATATATTATTGCATATTTGGATTCCTTGGTCAATTCTAATGTGACTTTATGTATGCATACATGGACATTTAAGCGAACCGTTTAGGCGCAAATCACTATTTTTGGTATAAGTAGGAATCAGAAAAAAATTGGATATCGCAGCGATTATAAAACTTAGAAGGCCTTGACTTTGCGGTACGACTAAGCATAAAATGCGTCACCTAAGGTCAGACGGCTAAATTTGGATTCTTTTTGCACTTGGAGAAATCAGTAGATTAATTAAGGAAACTTCAATCACAGATAACTTGATTTTTTCAAATGGGAATGCCTATTTTGGATTAAAGAATCAAATGTAAAAGTTGATTACCATTCTAACGATATAGCATTCTTGATGTCAATCTTCGTTGGTTTTCATTTTATTTCAAATTTTAAGTCAAATCGGTGTTTTTCAATTTTCCTGCGTGCAAGCAACCTACTAGGCCATGAAAAATAAACAAAAGCTCGTTAATATGGAACAAAACAACTAACTTAGTAGAGAGACGCAAACGAACTCGAGTAGCGAGGCAAGAACATGAAAATTCCTTACAACACATCAGCTCTAACCGGAAACAACAGCGGCAAGATATCTAATGTCAATGAGTAGCTGGGGTATGCCAGAAGTGTTTGTTTTACACAGCCTACTAGCTATTGAGGTCTACTAGAGCTTGGCAACTTTCCAAAACGATTAAAAAATTTTGAAACAAAAAGAAAACCATCAGCGATTTTTGCTTACAGTCTAGCATGTTTAGAATGAAATTTCGCATTTAATGGGATAAAAAAATAGTAATTTCCGTTTAGTTAAGTCGAAAGTAAAGATATCTCCAACTGGAGCATTCTGAACATCTATTGAAATAATTGCTAGATTTTTTTTATTACGCTATGTTGTAATTGTGATTATTTCATGTAGTTTTCTGCAAACTAATTTATGTTTTACAATTCAAACAGACTGCAATTCAAGTTTCATTTTCCGCGATTTTGCTAATAAGCAGAAGAACCTACCGAAGAATTTGAAGGGTTCCAGTCAGAGGTATCATTACTTTTGACTTACGGAAATGGCTACCTTTTTATAGCAATAAATGTGAAAATTTATTCAAATTTATTCAGAAGACATAGATATTTTACTGTCAGCAACAATCACTAGTAGTTTTCCTTTGATTAGATAATTTTTTACTAACTTTGGAAATTGGCTAATACCTAGTAGGCTGTGAAAAATGAGCGTTCTTGTTACTGCTATTGTTTCTGGTTACAGCTAATATGTTGTAAGGAATTCTAGTAATCTTGCCTCGCTGCTCTAGTTAGTTTGCAGTTTTCTACTAAGTTAGTTGTTTTCTTCCATATTAACGAGCTGCTGTTTATTTTTCATGGCCTGCTAGGTTGCTTGCATGCAGGAAAGTTGAAAAACACCGATTTGACTGAAAATTTGAAATAAAATGAAAACCAAAAAAGACTGATATCAAGAATACTATATCGTTAGAAAGGTAATCAAATTTTACATTTGATTCTTTAAACCAAAATAGGCATTCCCATTTGGAAAAATCAAGTTATCTGTGATTGAAGTTTCCTTAATTTATCCTCTGATTTCTTCAAGTACGAAAAGAATTCAAACTTAGCCGTCTGACCTAAGGTGGCGCATTTTATGCTTAGTCGTACCGCAAAGTCAAGGCCTTCTAGGTTTTATAATCGCCGCGATATTCAATTTTTTTCTGATACCTACTTATACCAAACATGGAGATTTGCGCCTAAACGGTTCGTTTAAAGTTCCATGTATGATACATAAAGTCACACTAGAATTGACCAAGGAATCCAAATATGCAATAATATATAAGGGGGTTCCATTCAAAAAATGTAAGTTTGATATGAATCACTCTGTATAAACGTCAAAATTTAAGTGAAAATATTTTCACGTTATAGCCCTCAAGGGTCCCTACCATGATCAAGTGACAGATTTTTGAAATATTTTTTAGTAAGCCCACAATCCTCCGTCCACGCACTATTGGCCCACCCTGTATTGCCTATTATTATTCGCTGTTACAGATATGTTTGTGTGTGATATCATATTTGGGTTGGATCTGATTTTGATAGCAAGTGATATACTGAGCATTTGACGTCTCATTTGGAGGGGAGCCTCGCCAGCTTCGCAGTATAAGCTATCGATAGGCGTAGTTCTAAATGCTCCAAGAATTAAGCGTAGTGCGTTGTTGTGTAGAGTGTCTAGTGGTTGTAGGATAGAAAGTCTTGCTGAAGCATTATGCTATGCAGCCATAGTCTATCTCAGATCTGATCAGGGATCGATATAGACATAAAAGCATTTTTCCGTCTGATCCCCAGTGGCTAGCAAGACATTTTATCAAATTGAGCCCCTTTTGGCAAGACTGCATTAAGTATCGTATGTGAGCTTTCCATGTCATACGCTGGTCGAAAATTAGTCCAAGGAATTTGATTTCATCTACATAGCTAAGCGGATTACTGTAGAGTGACAAGGCTGGTTTGCAATTTACGGATTTTTTCGAGAACATTATACAGTTGGTTTTTTCAGCAGAAAATGTGAGGTTTGACGTTTTGCACCATTGTTCTAATTTATCTAACTGCTTTTGAAGCAAGGATGCCCTGGTAAGAGTGTTCTCATTTTTTACAAAAATTATCAGAGCATCTGCGTACATGCGGGCTTGTATAGGTTTTTCAATGGTTTTTAATATGTCATTGACCGCTATGAGGAACAATGTAGGGCTAATGATCGATCCTTATGGGATCCCATTTTCTTGGATGCGGAACTCAGAAACTACACCATTTGCTCTTACTTGAAACTGTCTATCTGTCAAGAAGTTATTTATAAATGCGAGCACATTGCCATCAAATTTCCAGTCATGAAGTTTTCTGAGTATGTCGTATCTCCAGACCGTATCAAAAGCGCGATTACTGTCAAAGTATACTGCTAGGCAATGTTGTTTTCTTACAAATGCTCCACGAATGTCACTTTCAAGATGTATAATGTTGTCGATAGTGGATCTTCCAGGTCTAAATCCAGCTTGCTCACAGGCTAAAAGGTTGTTTTGCTCTAGATTTCATAGTAGCCGGCATATTCCTCCTTGACCATCAACAGAAGACGGTGTTGTTTATAGTGTTTTCGGCACCTGCCGGAACACTGTCTCTAAGGATGAGGAAATCCGTGAATTAGCCGCCAGCAGTAGCAGCCATACTAGATCTTTGTTCTGAGTACTGCCGTATAGAATCAGTCTAGATCTATAGTTACTCACTTACTTGTGGAACAGAGCAATTGAAAATCATGGCGAATCCTGTGTTTTTGCACTTGACATATGGAGTGATAGAGTGTGGCCTGAGGGACTTCTGGTCAAGATTGCGGCTTATGGACCTGGCATGCGTCAGTGACTCAATAGCTTTTTCAACGAGCGGTCTCTGTTTGTTGTAATCGAAAGCTGTTCATCAAACGTATTTTCAGTGAACGCCGGTGCTCTGTAGGGATCTGTCCTATCACCTACACTTTTTCTGCTGTATGTCAATGAGCTGCTAGTAATAACATCCCATCCAATCTACAGCTTCGCAGACGACAGTACATTCATATCGTGCATGGAACTAGGCAAGCCACTACCATCCCAGTAGACGGTACGTCGGCGACAGCAACGTGCCTTACAAATTAACGTAGATATCAAAACAATTGTCGAGTGGAGATTAGAAATAAAATGAAGTTCAACGTACAGAAAACTCAGACAACAACACTGACAAAGAAGTCTCACGTTGGCTTACTAGCTGTGGAAATGGAGGGTCACCTAATAGTCGAGTCACCTTCCGTCAAGCTCCTGAGGATCAACATCAACAAAAACATGTCCTGGCATGACCACGTCGTCAGTATTGCCAAAATATCATCCTAGAATCTTGAGTTTTGTTCCGCTGTAGGAAGCTGTATACACCAGAGCAGCTACTAGAGCTCTACAAGGCACACATCCGACCAACGTTGGAGTCTTGCTCCCATGTGTGGGGATGCTTTCCGAAGCACTTTTCAAAGCTCCTGGACATTATCCAGAAGAGAGCAATATTAGACTAACCGATACGCCTAACCTCACAAAGGATCTCCACAGCCTGGCTCATCGAAGAAAGGTGGCTGACCTTTCCCTGTTTTACAGATACTATCACGAAAGATATTAGAGTGAACCCTCCCAGATTATTACACCGAAGGCCGTTCGAACGAGGAACACTAGAGGGGCTCTGCGAGCTCATCCTTACCAAGTTGAGGTCCCTACTCCCCGAACCAGTCTCCTCCAGCATTCTTTCTTTTGGTTAAGTTCGGCGCCGTGGAATGGGCTGCCGGGGAATTTGCTTCCCCATTACTACAACCTGCAGCGTTTCAAATCTAACGTCCCAGACACTTATCCTCCTGCAGCACTTCTACAGTGCCATAGGATTTCAGCGTTCAGAGGTTAAATGCAAGGGATGTGAATAGACTGGGATGAGGCTGTTGAGCACCTTCTACGCGATTCGTCAGGTTAAGGAGCCACTTGTCTCATTAGGCTGAGATGGCAAAACGCTCACTTTTGAGGGATCCTTGGGAGGATGTACAACGGGCCCAATGGGGCGTAGGCGTTGTGTTAATACAATATACCGTCCCTTGAGAGCAGTCTCAAGACGTGAATATTACAGAGGTAGTTTTCATTTGTTTTTGAGGAATTGTAAATTGATTGATAGAATCCACATAGCCATAAAATATAACTGGCCATCAGGTGTACTCATTTGAATTGGGACATTCTTTATAATATAATACGAGTAGAACATGGTGGACATAGAATAAAGTCGAACAACTCCATCTCCGCTGGTGGTATATTAGCTTACACACTACAGATCAAAACAGACCTAGAATGTGCTCCGATACAGTGTACTACCGTTCAATATGCGAAAGCAGAACTAGTGTACTTCCATCATCAATATGTGCCACCTCCAAGGTGGCACGCCAAAGTTAGTCTCTCCATCAGACTAGTTTATAGTTTAGATTTTGCGACTTGGACGAAATGCTTAAATTTACTACGTTTCCACGGGCTTTCCAAATTGTTTTCAAAACATTTTGCGATTTTTAATTGTCGGTGTTTCCACGTTAGGTTTCGAAACGAGTTTGGACACACTCTCGGAATGTTTTCAACTGAGACTCTTGGCAAATGTCCTTTTCTAGTTTTATGACCTATTTTGTTGTGTAAGCTTTAAATTTCTAATAAACTTCAATAAGTTGACAATAGTGACACACTGCGCATCGTCCACTTTGAAATCGGTTTGAAAGCAACAGCTGATATTTCCACCTTTGTATCTCGATACGATCCTGAAAACTAGTGACCTTGAACAGGAAACATTTTAAAAACGCATCCAATCGACGTTTCCACGATGTATTTTGAAACTCGAAACGTTTTGAAAACGCATTGAAATCCCGCGGAGGCATAGTAATTGCATTGATGGAGAAAACAGTAATTCCTTCATGCTTTATGTAGTGTTCGAAATTGACACTGTGGCTTAAACCCTATATACAGAATACATTTACAGTTTATTTGCGGTTGCTGAATGTTTTTATGAAATTGTAGGACCCCGGTTCTGTTTCCTCACTGTTTTCCATTATACGTTTTCCGCAGGCCGTTAATCTTGGAAAGTAAAACTTATGCAAACGAAGCGGCTCCATCAGCTCTCGGCAGCGGCAGGAGCGCCCATTGCGTGGTTTTACAAGCCACCTCGTAATTCCACCGCCATCTCCGCTCCGGGTCGATCCGGGGAACCGCTCAGGCTTCGTTTTACAACGCCGTTATACCGTCTGAAAGAATACGACTGGTTAATCTGGTACCCGGAACATCTCGTCTTTGAATTTGTTTCTACTGTTCAATTGCATCAGTGGCTATTCATTGAGTTCATTTCCAAGAGTGAGCGGTATACCTAACTGGGATGGAGGCCTGCATCCATGCTAGGCATACGTTTGGCCAAAGCTCTTTGCTAGACGAAGACGACTGTATCCAGGTGAAAAGGTTCTTATTGGTTTATTAGTTCTGACAGAAAATACCGAATACTGAAAATAAATAACAGACTAGGATTCACGTGTGCTTTTTATATTATTTATAGTGTGTGTTTTTTATAGTGTACCACACAGAGAGCATTATTTTCCAGTTTTTGTCTGCTTTGTGGACTATTCTAAGGTGTTTGATAACGTAAAGTGGCCTAACCTGTGGGAAATCCTCATCTCTATGGAAGTTCTTATCACCTAGCGTTTCTCATACACCAACTCTATGAGTCTAATTCGGCTCGTGTAAGAATTGATGGTAACCTGTCTGATTAAACTGCAACCAGAAAAGGAGTTCGTCAGGGATGTGTATTATCTCCGATTTTATTTAACATTTACTCTGAATTTGTCTTGAGACAGGTATTGGACAACTGGAATGGCGGTATACTATTGGCAGAAGCAAAATATCCAACCTAAGATTTGCTGACGATACAACCTTTATTGCTGCTTCTCAGGAAGAACTAGTAGCTCTACTAAACATCTTAGAACAACACAGTGCAGGTATTAACTACAACAACACCAGGGTTATGATCGTAGCTAGAGAGCACGATAATCATCAAGCAATAAAGTCAGTAGGCCGTTGTGAAGTAGTTCAAAGTTTTAAGTACCTCGGTTCTTTGATCGACAAAGTGTCAAATATCCCACGTCAAAATGTAGAGTTTCAACCAGCCAAATAGTCCAATAATATTGAGAAAACAAACCTATAATCAGCTACTAGAGCCTCAAGGAGCATCAAGGAAGATAAACACGAACGAATGATGACTGAAGCCAATGCCGCAGGAAGAATAACCAAAAAGCTGGACTAATACGTATATTGTCAAAATTTAATGTGAATGTCAGTATGCCAATACGCTCATACAAGGGATAACCTTCGAGGGTGGCAATATTTGTAATACTGTTTTACAAATAAAAATGAAAAAAAAAATGAAAAAATGAAAAATTCGGGTAGCTGTGAAAATGAGATTCCACGGTGCATTCAACAGGCACGTGTGGCCATGACAAAGCTTACTAAAATATGGCGTGACCATAACATCACTAAAGCTACCAAAATATTGCTTGTTCAGTCTTTTGTGTTCTCCATATTTTTGTATGTCTCGGAAACTTGGACTGTTAAAAAGGCAGATCGAGCTCGCATAGATGCTTTTGAAATGTGGACGTGGAGGAGAATGCTGAGAGTTCCTTATACCGCCCATCGAACTAACGTTTCCGTACTGGATGAGCTCGGTAATCCAAAGAGACTATCCTCCATTGTGTCGACGAGAATGCTTACATTCTTCGGACATAATATACAGAAGCGATAATATGGAGAAACTTGTAGTTCAGGGTCATGCTTCGAGTGGGCGGCGCCATGGCCGTTCCGCTACACGCTGGGTAGATACGACGAAACAGTTGCTGGATATGAGTATCAAGAGCGCCACTGAACTGGCAGTAAATCTGTTAAAACATTGTGATTATGATGATATTCCTGAGTATATCCACAATAACGCTTATCACAAAATTTGTTAAAACGAATGGTCCAAAAACTTCCTGTTACCAGGAAATGGCAGACTCAATCTACCATCACGTATTATATCCGAGTTGGGTCAAACACCAGGAATTTATAATTTTAATGCATGTTATCGTAACAAATATACTTAATTGCATCAACAAACTGATGGACCGTTGAATTTGCCTGTCCATACAACGCAACAGCTATGCCAAATTACGCGAAATTTAATAGAACAGGTTACATTTTGCTCAGTGTTTCACGGACGCCAATAGCAACAAAATCAGTTACCGACACATAGCATTACAATGTAACAGTCGATAAAATTTAACAATTGAAAGATACAGTCGTATAAAATCACCGATCAGTTCGTTGCAACGCACGTACGCTCCAAACACATGCTTAAAATCGTCAATTTCCCTGGTATGGGGCTGTTTACATTTATACGGGCCGTTTCAAAGCCAGAATAGCGAAAATTATATGGTTTTAAAACGGAAATTGTCACTGTTATGTTGTAAAATGAACAATAGCTTTGCGAAAACTGATGTGGATATCTGGCATTTTATTGGGAAATTTAGTGTGGTTGTGTTGCTCATACAAAGTTATCGTCAAACTAGTTGTAACATGCAAGCTAGAAGTGAATATCGTAGTAATTTCTTCTTTGTCGCAAAACCGTTGGCAGCACTGAGATTTAAGCTATTTTCACACATATGTGTAAGGTTAATAGTCGTTTTATGATAATCTGTATAGAACTTTGGATACGGCATGAACATACACTGCTCAGGAAAACCGAAAATATTCGAGGATATATCAGAAAATAGCAAGACTAGTTGTATAGTATAACAATTTATATCATTTCAATTCATGGTAAAGTACAGCAACACTATATTAGTGTATCCTATCACTAAATGAAGATGGTCTTAGCAATATTGTACATGAAGTTTATGTACATGGCTTGTACCAACAAACATAATAATCGTAAAAAGTAAACATAAGCAGGAAAAAGGCAATCATTCGATAGTTTAAGAAAACTAATATAATTTTATTTAGAAAAGGAAATCCTGGACGGTATACATAAGTGGCTATGGATTACAATAATTGTACTTTTATTCACGTTGTACGAAGATTATAAATTTTACAATAATGGTTAAAAAATATGCTTAGGTTTATTTAGTATTCCAATAAATATATTGGCATTGCATATTATATATGTTTTTACTGAATTCTTGAATCTTTGTAACTGGGAATCTGTTTGATATTTGAAAAAATAGAATTATATGAGTGAGTAAAAGAAGGAAAGAAAAAGGACCGTTGTGTTAGTCTTTTTGTAAACTGTCACATTCATATTAGCTACAGACCTTGTTGTATTGTTGTTGACAAATTAATTTTGTGTGAAAGGTTCGTGTTGTTCCTCTATACGACCAAATTAAACAATGATCATCATCATAGTCACAATGTCTTAACAGACATGTTGTGAACTCATAAAATGCATTTACTCTTTAATGCAGTAGTTTCCCATTTGCTTTCTGCATCCTCATGCCGCTGACCAGATGGTATCTACTGGTTCATCTGCCTTTAGGGGTAATTTCTCAGGACAAAAAGGTGTCCTGACTCTTCTCAACTCGTCCACCCAAAGCTGTGGGTTGAGAAGAGGTTACTGTTTATACCGACAGTAGTGCGGTTCCTTTTAGTCGCCTTTTACGACACGCAGGATATACGATGGGAGATATTTTAACGTACATAAAATTATATTTAAAATCTGTAGCTCATGGTGAAGCTGTGAGGTTGAGTAGAGCCTATTTTCCTTAAACATTATTTTTAAAAGAGAATTTTGAGTTGTTTGAAGCAAGCTGATAGTTGTAACAAAGGCACCTCCTTACAAAGTAATAGGTACAATATATGTATATTAAAATATAATTCAGAAAGTGCAGAATACAGCATGTATACAATTTTCCGGGAAATACTCTATACTCTCTGCGTATAGAATTTATGAAATAGTGTTCTCAGGCGATTGGTTACGTAAACTATGTGATCAGCCCACCGTAAACGCTGATCTAGAATTACTCCTAAATACTTTAGTGATGATACTTTTTTTATAGCTAGACGTATACATGAATCAATATGACACAAGGATGTAATTTCAGAGCTAGATCTGCAGGTTGATTTATGCATGTTGGGCTGAGGGTCAAATCTTCACCAAACATCCTTCAAAGTACTCCCAATTCTGCCCAATATGATTTATCCGCTTGTCATAAACTTTTGGGAAACGACTTTTTGGCACTCTTCTTAGTACACCCATCACAGTAGACTCTTTGAGCTGAGTTGGAATGATACAGCAGCAGGTACCAAAAACCAGGAGTGTTGACAAAGGCATTTGTTACTATTTTTTTTGACTATCTTCTGTAATGTTTTTTGTTTTTTGACTTGAAGATATATGGTATACCTTGTTGCTCGATAGTCCTGAAGAGGGTGTAAAATAAAAGCCGAAACGTCGGCTCTTTGAGAAAAAGCCTCTGTAGTATTTTAACCCTGCATCTGAAGAACCTTGGAACTGCCGGAAGTCCCAATAAGAGGCTCTCGTGTAGCGAGTTTAACTATTGGTGCTCTTAGGCTAAGCACCACCACAATACTACTAAAAAAAACTCAAAACGAGTGGGATATTCTCACTCCCACCACTGGTTCCGGCAGAAAGTAAGTCTTCCTCCGCTTCATGCGGGACGTTCTCGACAAATGTTGCACTGCTGCAACGAGATGTTATAAAATTTTCTCGAACGTTGAATTTATTGCCCGGGCGCTCTCATATTCGAGGAAAATGGAGCTGTATGAAAGCGAGGCTTACTCGCAACTTCGTTCCGGAGTATTTCGATCCAGATTTGTACTTTACGATGTAGCAATGACGAGAAGTGTTAGAATTTAGAATGATTTGTCAGTCTGTTTGTTTAGTTATTTATTGTATGACATCTCTGTACATTCTCGTTATAGGTACATTAAACAGTGCGTGTGACCCATTGGTACACACTAATATCACAGCATAATAAACAACCAGCATAATATCTCTGAGGACTTCCTGGTTCCCACAAAATTTGACCTTGGGAGGGCTTATGGATGATTTTACGGCTGTGAAGTTTGGGTAGAGATGCGAAAATGAAAATATCGATACCGGTACCAACTCGATACTTTCTAGCCAAATAGGCGCGCACAGAGCATTTTGTGCAACTGATTACACCCCTCAATAATTATATAATTATTTTCGATACCGATACAAAAATATCGATACCAGATTGGAATGCCTCAAAAAGTATCGAGGACAAAAATACTCGATATTAGTGCAGAAGTATCGAAGTACCGTTACCGTCCCTACAAAAAAATCATCAAAAAGTGGGGATGCGCGCGTTATTTCCGCCAACTTGAGTTATTGTGCTGGTTGTTTATTATACCGTGCTAATATATATGACAGATAAATTACTGCTAACATTAGGATTGCGAATAACTGGGATTTTAATTTTTTTGTACAAGTAACTATTTTTAATTCAATACTGAGAAAGTCTTGAAAGTAAGAATACCGAAATCTTCAATGAAGCATATGATAAATATGGGAACAGAGAAATGAATATAACACCTGTAAGAGTACTTACTATACAGGGTGTTTCATAAGTTGGGACTTTTTTTCATACAGCGGATAGTACTCGCCAAAATGAGTGTTTTTTCCCAGTAACATATAAACGAAACATTTAGAGAAAACAAGATACTGACCGCTAAAGAAATCCTCAATGCTAAGTCCGTCCCTGCTTCCTGGGCAATGAGATGACCATGTATTGTCATATCACAACAAAACAGCGCCACGCGTTTGCGGTGTGAGAAAACAATCAGCTCGTCATACTCGGGCCATACGTCGCGTTGCTGTCGCATAGTGTTCGAGGGTGCTTGACGATCGGACTTTAAAAACAACAACAATGGCGCACGCTTATAACAATAATAAACTGCTGGACATGATTTTAATGTACAGTGAGTGTGGTCAAAACAACGCTGCGGCTTCGCGAGTGTATGCCGATCGTTTCCCTAACCGTACTCACCCTGCACTTCGTCGATTTGTCTGGCTTGTGCAAAGAGCTAGAGACACAGGATGTCTGAATCAACATCGTAGTGGACACGCTGAAAGACCTCAACAACATCGTACAGTCCAAATTGAAGAAGACATCGTAGATCCTACTTTTACCTGTAAGACGCCTGCGACAGGACCGTACTTATAACTTCCATAGCATGCCAAATGGTGAGTACTTGCTTGAAATCTTTTTTTACTGTTTTGCTGCTGATTCACCGTGCATTAGCTTTGCCTTCAAGGGCCGTTGCTTCTAAAGAGGAAAGTCCCAACTTTTAGAGCACCCTGTATTTAGGTACGAACATATGTATGAGATACACACAACACCTACTGCGCAACAACACTTCCATGAGAGTTTAATAAGATAACACAGAGCCACATGTAAAGTTATGAATTATTCCAAATCACTATATTTCGGTCAGCATGAGCCAAAGTTATCACATTCTTAATAATACTCCGCAACTCTCAAGTTGTTTGTACTCTTGATCGAGTAGAAGCTCAGTTGGAAAATATAATACTCTTATTGAAACGTTGTGGTATTGATATAATTTTAGTTGTGAAAAAAATTATTTTCTTGGTTAGAGCATATTCCTTTAGAATGAGTATTGAAGTCAAAAAAATATTTTTCTTGGTCCGAATTAACCATAACTTCCTCATCAAATAAATTTGCTTAGAGCGAGAATAGATATTCTTGTCGTAAGATTATTGGTACAAGATTATCGGAATTCTTCAATTGAGAATTTTTCTATGTGTGTGCTGACCTTTTATTGATATAACACACAGCAGCTCAGCGTCTGTAAGTTGACGTATCTTGGTTAATTGCACTAACCAGAAAATATGGATCATGTTCAACTATCGTCAACAAACTGTTCAACATGAAAATTTATGTACGTATGACTTCTAATTATATTAGGGGTGCACACCATCCGTGAAAGGTAATATTGCCGCTTGTTGTCTCAACGTAGTATTTTTGTTAGTCAGGGTTATTCACGTTATCCGACACGGAGCATTATGGCTAAAGTATTTGATAAAAAAGAAAATAATGTCTTGGATGGATAGAGACCTATAAAGGCTACATTTTAAAAATATTTTCATGTTATACAGGGTGTCCCAAAAGCACGAAATGTATCAAAGTTGTGTTTTTTTAAATGGAACACCCCGTATATTATTACATATTCAGATTACTTGGTGAAGTCTAGTGTGACTTTTGTGTATCGTACATGGGACCTGAAGTGAACCGTTCAGGGGTGAATCACCATTTCCGGTATAAGTAGATATCAGAAAAAAATTGAATATCGCAGAGATTATAAAATTTGGAAGGCTGTGACTTTGCCGTATCACTAAGCATAAAATGCGTCAGCTTTGATGGGTTTGTCAAACTTAAATTACGTTTATGCTTGGAGAAATCGGTCGATTAATTAAGGAAACTTTGATCAACGATAACTTGATTTTTTGAAATGGGAATGCCTAATTTTTTTATACGGTTAAACGTAGAATTTGATAACCTTTCTAATGATATAAGGTTGTGAATATCAATCTCCGGTAGTTTTCATTTAATTTTAAATTTTTAAACAAATCGGCGTTTTTAAATTTTCCTACCTATAAGAAACATAGCAGGCCATGAAATATAAACAAAAACCTATTCAGGTAGAAGAAAACAACTAAGTTAGCTGAAAAATATGCACAAACTAGACTAAAGGGACAATATTATAAAAATTACTCACAACAAACAAAGTCTAACCAGAAACAGCGGCGGTAACATATCTTCGGTCAAAGAGGAGCTGGAGTATGGCAGAAATGGATTTTTTCATGGCCTACTAGCTACTGCAATGTACTAGAGATTGGCAATAAATTTCCAAAACTATTAAAAATTTTGAAATAAAATAAAAACTACTAGAGAATGTTGTAAGCAGTTTATTACTTTCGTAATAAAATTTCACATTTAATGATATAAAAAAGTATGCAATTCTATCAAAACTCAAGTCAAAAGTACCTCTGACTGGAGTTCTGAAAATTCTTCAGTCCCTATTATAGCAAGATCGCAGAAAATGAAGAATGAATTAAAATTTGTTCAAATTATAAAACATAACTTAAATGGCAGAAAATTTGAATCTGATTTGAGAGTATTCCTTTTTTGCAATATTGCTAATAGATATTGAAAAATGGAAGGGTATCGCAAATTAGTACTTTTTTACACCATTACATATGATTGATAGTTGCTTGCTTGAGTAACAGTCGCTGCGTGTTTTTGTTTCATATCAGGGTTTGTAATTGTCTTGGAAATTTTTAACCTCTAGTAAATTGCGGTAGCCAGTACACTGTAAAAAATATCTATTACTGTCATACTCCAGCTTCTCTTTGGCCTTAGAGATGTCATCGCAGTTGTTTCTGGGAGAGTTGATTTGTTGTAAGGAATTTTTATAATCTTGTCCCCTTAGTCTAGTTAGTGTGCATTTTTCAGCTAAGTTAGTTGTTTTCTTCTACCTGAACAGGTTTTTGTTTATATTTCATGGCCTGCTACGTTGCTTATAGGTAGGAAAATAGAAAATTGCCGATTTGTTTGAAAATTTAAAATTAAATGAAAACTACCAGAGATTGATATTCACAACCTTATATCGTTAGAAAGGCTATCAAATTCGACGTTTAACCTTATAAAAAAGATTAGGCATTCCCATCTGAAAAAATCAAGTTATCGCTGATCGAAGTTTCCTTAATTCACCGATTTCTCCAAGCATAAATGTAATTTAAATTTGACAGTCTCATCAAAGCTGACGCATTTTATGCTTAGTAATACGACAAAGTCACAACTTTCCATATTTTATAATCCCTGCGGTATTCAATTTTCTCCTGATATATACTTATACCGAAAATGGTACTTTACACCTAAACGGTTCGCTTTAGGTCCCATGTATGATACATAAAGTCACACTAGAATTCGCCAAGGAATCTGAATATGCAATAATATACGGGGTGTTCCATTTAAAAAAACATAGCTTTGATACATTTCGTGCTTCTGAGACACCCTGTATAACATGAAAATGTTTTTAAAATGTAGCCTTTATGGGTCTCTATCCACGCGAAGTTATTATTTTCTTTTTTATCAAATACTTTAGGCATAATGCTCCGTGTCGAATAACGTGAATAACCCTGTATATGGAATACACTTTTCATTCAGAACCGAAATGCTGGTTAGAACCTAGGCTCACAACTTTTTTCCATTTTTGTTAAACTGCAATTTGATTATGGTTTTTTTTTCTTATGAAGAAAAAAAAATAGTACAAATAAGCGGTATATATTAATTACATTAGCGGGTTTAGCAGACTGGACTAGAAGCTTGTTGACTCTAGATAGACTTTACATGTATGGCACGTACTCCTCTCACCCCACACCGACAGGTGAGGGGAGTACTATCATCAAGAAAATTTTCGATTTTGAGATAATACGCTTTTTTAGACGTTTTATGATATCTACATAACGAAAATCCACGTCACTCGTTATAGCTATACACAATCACTCGACTATTCAGTTTACAGAACATGTTTAACTTCTGACCTTCTTTTGATTGACTTGTCCTCTCTGTCTGTACTCAATAGTTAAGCAGCCCAAAATATATCTGACTATGTATATTCAAAGTCACATGTCGATAGTCTAGACCAACTAATGTAATCTTTATAAGTGATACTAAGTATACATCACTATAGACAGATTACATGCTGAGACCAACAAAAGAAACACGAATATGTCACAGTTTGAAACAATTTCAGTAATTTAGTTATTCTGTCGACAGGACTGACCCAGTACGCGATTGGTCACCAATATCTGTAATCTAATTCGTTACCCGACTGATGTGTAGGCCAGTACAACGCCCTAGCTACACGCCCCACCCGTTCGACGTCATGCCGAACCTACCTAAAGCTCAAGGGTAGAGTTCTACATTACCCACTATTACTTATTACTAACTGGAACAGTTAGAAGGATGAGAATTACTTGCATACATGCATATGGATTATGTTGCGCTCTCTGTAGCTACACCCCTACGCTGCCTACATTCTGGAACGGATCTCACGCAGTGGATCTGGGATTCTTGCCTTCTCTGTTAGCAAGATCAGAGACGATGAAATATTTGGGAGTAACTTTTGATTCGAAGTTAGCTTTTCGTAGTGATATAAACGTCAAGGTTAATGAGGCATTAAGGGCATATAGCTTCACAGTTCGTAATTGCAAGAGATCCACTAGTACGAAGGCCCTGTTCACTTTGTATTATGCATCTGTAGTCTGGTATCCATTCTATGAGTGCCATAAGCGTTCATTTGAGAGAGTTGAGAGAAAATTTCTTAAGTACGTATGTTACCAAAATTAATGGTATATAATACTCGCAATAAGGATTTCCACACAGCATCATTTTTCTTTAATGTTCAGCCTTTAGATTTAAGGAGGAAATTTTTCTTTAATGTTCAGCCTTTAGATTTAAGGAGGAAATGTGCAACAATTATTTTCTTGTATAAAATACTGCACAATATATTATGATTGACGTATAGAGTTGACTCTTCTTTCTTCTAATGCCTTTTGTATGACATTGACCAGAATTAAAATTTCATATAGCATCATTGAGGACTCGTACTACTAGAACTCTTTACTGTGAGTCTGACCAATTTGTCTCAATTGTTTATTATTTGTAATGATAATATCCAGGATATAGCCGAACGGTATATGCAAGATTCTTAAATGTTATTTTTTTAAACTTTTTACTCTTTATTTGGCTTGCAGTATTTTATTTTTTTATAGGCGATTGCTTACAGTTGCGACTTTTTTCTCTCTTATATGGTTTTTCAATATTTTTCATGTTATGCTCATATTATCATACTTTTTTATAATATTCATATGCTCAAATGGTTGTCCTGTAAATGGTTGTAAAGCTGTTGGGAGTATTGGGCGATACATGTAGTTGTCATTATTATTAATACTTGTTCCGACTTTTCCGCATATGTGAAGCATCCCAATGACAAAGCCTGAGTACCACAGTACCGAAGAGGTTAATAGTAAGACGTCAGGTTGTGGACGCGGGCCTTGTCAATACTTGCAAGCTCAATAAATACACCTCCTTGCAGTTTACACCAAGTACCTAGTAGTATCCTGGGACCAAAGCTCGGCTCTTGGTTTTTTTTCTGTTATTTGAGATTATGATCTGATCGTTAGCCATAGAGATTCCTGTGTAGGCGTCCATTCTTTCTCTCATGATACTATTAGTTGCAGCCTTCTGTGATTCTTGGTTGACGCTTATTCGTGTTCAGTGACGGATGTATCTCATCCTTGATAGCTTTTTACTTCCAATTCCTCTTCTCCCTCTTTCGATCTTTCCTTGAAGAATGAGAGACAGGAGTTGATAGCCTTCCCCACGCAATATGTGTCCTAGGTAAGCTATTTTCTTAGCGACCAGCGCTTAATGGCATTTTCCTTGATCTTCTCCTATATTTCAGACCTGCTCCATTATTTTTATGCTTTCTGCATTTGAAAACATGTAAAGGAGTTGGAAAGCAATCGCTTCCAGATGCAGCCGAAATAAAGAGATTGACTATAATTCTACACACTTTATAGTTTTCCAATCTGTGACACCACCTTGACGAACCATCTCGAACCGCTTCCTTGGAGACGAGCGATTGGTGACGCTTTACCTTTTTCTGTAATATAGCCCTTTTATATTATTTGTATGCTCTCTGAACTTACTGGTCCCTCCCGCAAGACTACTGCATGCTAGAATAGTCTGCCAGGTTGTACTGGGTCCATTAGTCCATTCGAGGTTTGCATTTATTAACCTCATTCAACTTAGCCCCTTTTAGTTGCGCATTTGGGGTTGATGTTTGAAATTTGCGACTACTTTGCAAAAAAGAGTTTTACACCATGAAGGTTTTAGTATAGACTCAACAACAATTGTGGACAGAAATAATAAAAATGAAGATTAAACGTACTTTTGATCTCTCTAATCTTGACTGCACGATCCAAAGACATACCTATAGTTCTAGAACCTCTAAAAATTAAATTGGAGCAATTTGGGAACTATCCGTCTTCCAATAATTGCGTTTCTTTTCCCCAACATGGCTAACAGTGAAGCCTGTCCAGATTTTAAGTTTTGTTTGCATCTTTTAGATCATTCAAGTCCACAGTTGTTAAAAACGTTTTTAAACTAGGGAAAACAGTAGAATTTCATGAGTACAAAGATGTTCCAAATCCGCAACCACCGACGCGCGACGCCATTGATGTCAATTTAATCTCGTTTCATCTAAACGAAGTTTAACCATGTGGTTCCTTTTTGACTTTTGCTAATAATACTTTTTTCGCTTTTGGATCTATTGTAAAGACATTTCAAAGGCCTTTTCGTTCTTGGCTCTTGATAGAGCACCAGTAGTTGGTATGAATCTCATTGCACACGATGTACTGTACCCTGTACCATACCCAACTAGCAAAGACGCACTATAAGCTGCGAGTAAAAGGACTGTTCAGTTGTGAAGTTGTTGTACTGTTGTTTCCTAAACACTAATTTGCTGGTTAAATGCTGTCCAAAATGCCATTTTGCTCCCAACAGCATATTTGTTCTTTAATGAAGTGTTTAGAACGTTTTTGTAGCAACTTTGTACAACACCTTATGCGATAAATTTGGAACTGTTGTATAAAAGCTTATTAAAGCATTTATATGCAACAGATCACCTGCCTGCATAAAATAGCTACGTAAGAGCTCTGTAAGAATGTCGTTCCGAGCTGTTTGGCTCCTTCTGATGTAGTTATACAACAAACCTTCATCTCATTGGTTTAGCATGCGAAATGCGTTTTCTAATCAGCACATTGCTCTCAGCAGTAGCTTTTATACAACTGTTGTTTATAGCTGTTAAAAGCTGTTTTTGGCAGCTGTATTGAAGTGATTACCGAGCAGAAAATATTAGCCTGGTATATTTTTGTTGTTTAATGTAGGTATCTAGAAACAGCTTTATAGCGTTTTAAGTTCTGATGAGTATTTTAGGCTATACGCATTTGTGAATAATTAATAGTTACAATGGTTGATTTTACGAAGTGTAAAAAAGTGAAAAGAATTGCCGCATTCCGTATAAAAACGTAATTCAGAAAATAATACGCCCAAACCTGCTTGTAGAAATTCCAGTCGAGGTCACAGCCACTGACAAGAAAACAATAACTCCAAATAATACACAGCGCGAACAAATAATTGGCTTGACGATTTGGAGCTTATTTCTATATATAAGCTATATTTCATAAAAGCACTCCAACCGCATAGCCCAACAGATTAGTACTGCAAGACATCCATAAAAACAATGCTGCTCTATAACAACATTACTTAAGTAAGTTAAAGGAGTAAATGTTGTATATCTACTCTATAACTACTGCGAACAGGGTCAAATCGCAACTCAGTGACATACGGCTCAACTCGTCGGTGATGGATCTAGCCTAGTACATGGCAGCCAACTGACAGCTGTGAATTCAGAGCTATGCCAAATTGCTGTATAATAACTGCCGATTACATCATTCTATTCTATAAGACGACAATCAACATGGATGATACTTTGACAGTCATGAATATCATAACCAGCGGCCATACTGGTCAATTAATCAATCGATAATGCTGTGGCGGTTATTTAATTTTGTTTCAATAATCGTAAGCAATATATTTTTATATAAATGCGCTCAAATGTAGCGATTGTGATGATTCCAATGTAATAAAGACATAATATTGTAGTTTAAAATTGAAATTTAATATAGAGCAGTGTTGAAAAATCAATCGAATATCGAGCGCGTGAAAAATCCGTCATTATTTTATGCAAAATGCACAGTAAAATTTCGTGTGCAACTAAATCAAGCCCTCTGGATGCATGCTGTCGGATTTGTTAAGGATACTATTCAAGATTATTAATGGCCGATATATCCACAAACAAGATGGATTCATAAGACATGACATGCTTTTAGGAGCTAGCATAATTTAACTGCATAAAATATTTTTACTTCATTTATGCAAAATTTAGAGAATCATTTAATTACATTAAAGTTGATTCATGCAACAAAACAATCGTGTAGATGTTGTAAAAAAGAGGTTTTGTTGTCACATTATGTACTCAAGCACTATACAGCTCCTAGGGAGCTGTTATGTAGTAGTGATGTAAGGATTCTTTAGTAGCTGCAAGAACGTTTATACAACTGTTGCTTAACAGTTGCAGGCAATCTTTATAGAACATCTTAAATGATTGAACTGCTCCATATGTTGTGCCCATTTTGCCTGTATAACTGTTGTGAGAACGTTTTGCCAACGCTCTTGCAGCAAGCGATGCTGTGAAAGAAATGCTGTGTAAACGTTCTTGCAACTCTAAAAGAGCTGAGAATTGTTAGTTGGGTAGCTTCTTACCCCTTGCCGCAACGGTAACGTATTGCTTGAATTACATTACGACAAAAGGCGTCAAGGTTCACCAGACACACATTTTGCTTGGCACCAAGTTATCTGCTGTAATAAAGTATAGCTTAGATAAGATTCAGGATAAAATGCTATCTTTATTCCTCAAGACTTGCTGTCTTAGCTAGACTGTTCAGATCAGACCAACTATTGATCTCAAGACTGACATCTTATCCACGTCACATTCAGATCCCAATATGCTGAGTATCTGTCTAACCCCTTCAGGAAAATTGCCTGATCCAGCACTGGCTCCCTTACCACCACGTTCTGGCAACCCCCTCTCGTTGATGAATATTTATTGTTTGCTTGCTGCCTTCCTAATTAGGTCCGATAGTGCAATATTCAAATTGCCTGCAAAATATACACAATATTGATGACCACAAATGGGTTTGCCTATCAGAAGAATGATTGGTCTTGCCCCAGCTAATGACAAAACCCTTTCCATGTTTTAAAAAGCCAACCTAAGGCTAGGTGGCTGACATATAGTGATCTTGATGATGTAGTATTGGAAACTAAACTATCAGCTGACCCTTTATAATAGTCAGAACGATTCTATAAACGTAAGGTAAGGGTAGTAAAGAAGATTACTTAGTAGCATAAGAAGCTACAAATGAACCAGGTCACCCGTGAAATGAATGTGATTGTAAATTTATCATGATCAATATTCCCATACTGATGGATTTGATTCACCTTGTTTCGATACATAACATATTAATTATTATTCGGAGAAATATAGCAAATAAATGTTGATGTCACTCGCGTTTCATAAACATAATGTGACACATCTAGAACCATAAAACTGAATAATTTGTCCCTTGCAAATTGAATCATAGAATCTATAATTAGCAAATAGGTTATAGATTTTATGAGCATGTTTGCGAAATTTAACCTGAGGCGAAGGATGAAACCAACACTTCTAGAACTCCATTACTATTATTCCATATCCCACAGTGACCAAACATCTCATCAGAAATCTTGATAACTCAATATCGTGTTTATGTTGCTTTGACAAGATAAGTATAGAAGAATACTAAAAAATCACTAGATTGATTTCACTAGAGCTGGCAACCTTGATCTAAAGCATGTATACATCAGATATGTATACATCAGAAGATTCCATAGTTCCTGTAATAGGCAAGGCAATGTTCAGATAAACCTAAAGAAGTGTATTATGCCACTAAGTATTTATTTCACAGGTCAATGGACAGCCTATTATGAATACAACAATCTTTTTAGTTTTATAACACCCCACCCCCCAACCACTTCAACGTCACCCCCACCTTAAAAATAATGTAGAAGGATTGTAGAAAATATCAGCAAGAGATTATGGTACGCTACTGAGTTAATTCCTTTGCAACCCCTTCAGGCAACACGAGGTTACCGTTGTTCCTGGTAATGTTGAATATACGCTACGTTTTGTAGGGTTTTAAGGTACACGAGTTTCTGCTCCATATTTTCATTTCACCTGCAACGAAAATGTACACGAGATAACAGAGAAATACAACTTCCAGCTACCATCACTGTAACTACACGTTACGAGCTTTGAGTAGGTTGCTATTAGCATTCTCGTTACTTGTGACCTTGCCAGTAGGGGGTGTCGGTCTCACTTTGCTACTCCCTTTATTGGGGAAGAATACTTGATTAGTGAACGTTTTTTGATACATCTTGATGTATAAGGCATTAGTGATCGGGCAAGTGAATTTAGAGCTGATACGTTGCCGTACCGTCATATAAATCGAATTGTTTTATTTTAGATCATGCCCAAAATCTTACCCTATGAGTGACGTAAACTACTTCATAAATATATATTGATGCCCTTGTAGAACCTTGAGAAGGTTGGTAAGACACGCCAAACGTTTTCGCAAACTGGAGAAAAAAAGGATCAGTACATTTATTCGTTCTGTCAAACCAATCATCAAAACAGGAATGGCTCTGCATCATTTGCGTTGGAAAAACCTTCACCAAGCATTTTGTCTTTCAACTTTAGGAATCACGTTGTGATAAGTCGTTGCAGTAGGACGCTTGGGTTATAATAATTTGTAACACTTTCAAACACTGTCTTGTCTGATGCGGAGTATGAAATGAAGCATTGTCACGATGCAAAACAATGTTGCTTTGTGGACGTTGTGACTAAGTCTTGAGGGAAAAAAGTGTGGTATAACATTGAACGTTCGCGGCTCGTTGCTCCTCCAAACAAACCAAGGGAACCAGTCCACTTTCTCAAAAAAAACGCGTTCATTTTTTCGCGACACTTTGAGACTGCTTCATATTCACTGGGTTGGAATCTGTTGGAAACACTCATTAAACCGATTGGCGTTTAGGTTCAGGTTTGAATGCATGTCCAACTCTGGTTAAACTACTGCGTTAGTTCTGCAGAGTTTTCTAAGGATTCTGACCATATAGAATAAAAGGTGATTTCGGATATCCTCGATTATGTTGGTCTTTCAGGTGGTTTTGTCGACGGCTACAACCTGCAGCGTTACAAATCTAACGTGCACCAATACTTATTCTTTCGCAGCGCTTCTACAGCGCCATAGGCTCTCAGCCTTTGCGAAAGGCTGACCATAAAAAAAAGAACTGATGCGGAAAGATTTGAGGAGTCAGTATGTTAAATTGAATTTAACAATATTCTTTAAAGAACCAGTAACTCGCAGAATATAGAAGGACTTCTACTGATCATAAGCCGAGATAATTATTATTGTCATAAATATTCTGAGGATCATGCCTTGACAATAAATTAATCCTTCAAGATCATGCTTGACGCTATTTGGCCGTCTAAAGGTCAGAACGATCAGTCCTTTGAGATTAAAAACAATAACCACATAGTATTAAGTTAGTTGGAATTTAGACCCTCAATTTGACAGTACACTTAGGTGGCGAAAGAAGGTATGTCACTTTCAAGACACTTTGGACACATCGCCACTATTTTTCGCAATAGGGTACTTGCAGAAAAAAGTATTATGTCGTTTACGCGTTCCTTAGAGACTAGTAAACATGACAAAATCACTTGTCTGGTTTTTTGGAATCGGTTGTGAGAGATATTCCAAAAATTATTTCAAATGCCGGAAAATGCCGCGCAAACAACCTCTGACGTCAGAGATATCCTATAATGATGGGATGTAAAGTATTGATATTCGATATCGATAGCCAGTGCTAACCTAACATTTTGACATTGATCATTATAACCACAAAACACAGTCACACACAAAAGTACAAAAGTCAAAAGAATAAAAGTTAGGCTAGATTACTAATTCACTCTGTAGAGATGGGCTTGAATTAGATTCTATCTTTACCGATCAGATATAAAAATGTATTGCAACAAAAATGCTAGTGGGTTAATTGCCTGTTTCAAATATGTTTCAGTATCAATAAATTGAATCGCATTGTTAAAGAATTCAGATCATCTCTAGTTTGCAGTTGAATCTCACTGACCTGCGCTGTAGCAGTATCGATTGTCGATATCGATAAGACACCTGTGACGTCAGCCCTTGTTTTAAGTCACGAGGAAAAATTTGAATATATCCTTATTTTATTTTGCAAATATCTTTTTTTGGCCGTCAGTAAAAGCATGTTTTTTGTTTCCTACTGCTTCTTGATATGGTTTTCTTTACGCTATGTATACTCCCGAGGCGATTTCACGACCTCTGCAAGTACCCTATTGCTTAAATGAGCCTGTGTACACGTAACAGCAACCGTAAGCTATCAATTTTGCACAAGACTGTCAACTGACACGCAGGTAAAAAAGAAATACTATGAAATGCACCCTATAGTCTCTATTCAAGAGAGTTTTATGATGAAATGTGGCTGTTTTATGTAAAATGATACATACCTTACAGTCAGAAAAATTACTAAGCAGTCTTATCTCAGAATATGACTGCTATTTGGAAATAAAAATACTACTAACGTCTTACAATAACTTGTGACGCTTTTGTATATGGAACTAGATTGCGGCTCAAGCAATCAGCTGTCTTACTCACGGTCGGTTCCTTTGTGATGACTTGTTGCAAATATTTGACATCAGCGACGCCATTTTGGGATAGTTTCATTCGCCCTGACAGCGGCGGAGTAGAAAAAAGTGTACAACAGGGCAGAATTAAGAAATAATACTCAACCTATGCGGTGTAAAGGGAAGGTAAACATTAAAGATAACATAAAGTTTATGTTACATGTACATTAAAGATAACATAAAGTTTATGTTGTTTTTAATGTTTAGCTCCCATGAAGTACTACAGGGTGAGTCAAGCTCAACGCCTCGAACTCTTATGACCAAACGATACCACTTTTCGAAGAATCGACTTTGCAGGTGTATATAGGTCGAGTTGGACTACATTCTAAAAATTATGACTTTTATACAGGGTGTCTAATAAAAGCGTGACATATCAAAGTTGTGTTTTTTTAAATGGAACACCCTGTATATTATTGCATATTTAGATTCCAGGACGAATTTTAGTGTGACTTTATGTTTCACACATTGTACTTTAAGCGAACCGTTTAGGTGCAAATCACAATTTTGGGTATAAGTAGATGTCAGAAAAAAATTGAATATCGCAGCTACCATAAATCTTAGAGAGCTGTGACTTTGCCGTGTTACTAAGCATGAAATGTGTCAGCCCACGTTAGACGGTCGAGTCTGAGTTGCATTTGTACTTGGAGAAATCGGTAGATCAAGTAAGGAAATTTCAAACAAAGGTAACTTGATTTTTTCAAACAGGAATTCATAATTTTTTTATAGGATCAAATGTGCAATTTGATAGGCTTTCTGATAGTAGGGTGTGAATATCAATCTATGGTAGTTTTCATTAAATTTCGAGATTTCAATCAAATCAGTGTTTTTCAATTTGCCTGCCTGTAAACAAACTAGCAGGCCATGAAATATAAACAAAATCGTATTCAGATGGAAGAAAACAACTAACTTAGCAAAAAGATCCAGAAGAACTAGAGCAAAAGGACAAGATTATAAAGATTCCCTACAACAAATCAACTTTAATCAGAAACAACGGCGGTAACATGTCTAAGGTTAAAGAAAAGCTGGAGTACAACAGAAGTTGATAATTTTTACAGCCTACTAGCGACTGCAATGTACTAGAGATTAAAAATTTACAAAATCACTAAACATTTTGAAATGAAAGCAAAGCTTTCAGCGATTGTTGCCTTCAGGCTAATATCTTCAGAACACAATTTCACATTTAATGGTATAAAGCAGTAGTCATTTCCGTCAAAGTCGCAAGTAATAATGCCTCCCACTGTCGTCCTTTTTCAGTATCTATTAGCGAAATCGCAAAAAAAGGAATACTGACAAATCATATTTTAATTTTCTGCCAGGTAAATAGTGTTTAATAATTTGAGCAGATTTTTAATATATTCTCCATTTTCGGCGATCTTGGTTCTGACTGGAGTCAGAGGTATCGGTTACTACTTTTTTAAATCATTAAATGTGAGATTTTATTCTGAAGCTATTAAACTGCCAGCAACATTTCCTTTTATTTCAAAATTCATAACGTTTTGTGAATTGTCAATCTTTAGTAGCCGGTATGCTGTGAAAAATACCCATTTCTGTCGTACTCCAGCTGCCTTTTGGCCTTAGATGTGTTACGTCTGCTATTTCTGATTAGGACTGATTTGTTGTAAGTCATTTTTATAATTTTGTCCCTTGACTCTAGTTCGTCCGTAACAATCTGCTAAGTTAGTTGTTTTGTTCCATCTGAACATTTTTTTTGTTTTGTTTATATTTCATGGCCTGCTAAGTTGCTTATAGGTAGGAAAATCGAAAAACACTGGTTTTATTGAAAATTTGAAATTAAATCAAAACTACCAGAGACTGATATTTACAACCGCATATCATTAGGAAGCTTATCAAATTGCACATTTGCTCGTATAAAAAAAATTGAGCATTCCCATTTGAAAAAATCAAGTTACCTTTGGTTGAAGTTTCCTTAATTTATCTACCGATTCCTCAAAGTACACATAAAATTTGAACTCGACCGTCTAACGTAAGCTGACACATTTTATGCTTAGTAACACGGCTAAGTCACAGCTCTCTAAGATCTATAATAGCTGCGATATTCAATTTTTTTCTGACATCTACTTATACCAAAAATTATGATTTGCACCTAAACGCTTCATTTAAAGTCCCATATGTGATACATAAAGTCACACTAAAATTCACCCGGGAATCTAAATATCCAATAATATATAGGGTGTTCCATTTAAAAAAACATAACTTTGATATGTCACGCGTTTATTAGACACTGTATAAAACTCATCATTTTTAAAATGTAGTCCAACTCCACCTACATACACCCTCAAGGTTGATTTTTCAAAAAGTTGTATCGTTTGGTCACAAGAGTCCGAGGCGTTGAGCTTGACTCACCCTGTATATTTGCGCTGTGATCTATATAATTTATCTCTATACTCATATTCTATGCAAATAGCCATGACCCTGCCGTGTGGCCGCTGTTAAAGTCTATCTCAGACCTTGAGTAAGGGCCGGTTTCTCAATGTCCAGTTAAATATTTATCTGAAACATAACGGTTATCTGTCAGATAAATTGTATGAACAATTGAAGGTTAAACTTACGAATTCACGTAAAGCTTATCTGACAGTTGTATCCATAGAAACGCTAACTGGCAGCTACCTATCTGACACTTTTAACTGGACATTGAGAAACCGTCCCTAAGACAGCTGATTGTTTGTTGAGCCAGGACTAGCTGTTGTGTGTTGTTTGGAATAGGTACACTACAAAAGATCAGAACATGAAAATTTTGAGTTGTGACTCTCTTCGCCCAAACTGACGATATTATGACCAATCCAGGGGTGGTCCTTGATGATTAATAAGATTAGTAAGTAAAACATCTTAATGTACGCTCCTACATCCTCGGCAAACGCTAACTGGCAGCTACCTATCTGACACTTTTAACTGGACATTGAGAAACCGGCCCTAAGACAGCTGATTGTTTGTTGAGCCAAGACTAGATGTTGTGTGTTGTTTGGAATAGGTACACTACAAAAGATCAGAATACGAAAATTTTGAGTTGTGACTCTCTTCGCCCAAACTGACGACATTATGACCAATCCAGGGTGGCCTTTGATGATTAATAATATTAATAAATAAAACATCTTAATGTACGCTCCTACATCCTCGGCAATCACTCACTATAGGGTCGGCACGCCGCAAAACCACCGCCGCGACGGCGACGGTGACGCCACCGGGTGCCAAACCCTGTCGAGGACACTAATTATTATTCATAAAGCCGGACCTTGTCCAAATTAATATCCGCCACTTTACACGGACCTTCTCGGGGATTACCACTGTGGCTACTGGACGGGGTTGCTGGGAAGCTGGAGGAAATGGATGGGGGTTTAGGTGAGGTGGTGGGATTTCATCGTGTTTATGAGCTGGGAGGTGGTAATCCTTTCTCCGGGGGCACAATGGTTTACTTACAAGGTGTTTGGGTCCATAGCTGTGGATGAAATATTTCCGCTCTTGAAAAATATTACTTCTCCTATGCAGCATGGGTTTGTGAAAAGTAAAAAAATGAAGTCAAGTTGATTGACTCAGTACTTCTCACACATTACTCTGATGCCAGTTTATTATTTTCCCATAGCATGAAGCTTTAATCTGAAATTCCCTTGTAACCAAATCATTTAAAAAATTTCAAACATATATAACAGTATTGACTTATTTTGAAAATTACGCTCAAAATTTGATTTTTCCAATTTTTACTTTATTTGTAGCAGTAGGCCATGGTTAATTAACTATGAATAATAAGCATCTAAGCAGTTATTATTCTACAAGAGACTTCCTACTCAAATTCGAAAAAATAGAATCAAAATACACATTTTTAAATAATAATGTCTCATTAAAATGATGAATATTGTGTTATTATAATATTGAGTAGATAGTGGGCTATGATGCATCTACTAAAAACAAAAAAGTCAATCTGTAAAAGACTTGCGAGACTGTCAGCTTTTAATTATATTTTTATTAAATATAGCTTTGTTCTTTCTGTGTTTTCATTTTAATTATTGTCAATTTTCTATAATAATGGCAGCTTAGATACCCAAAGAGACAGCAACCGTTTCCAGGTATATTTGCTCGTCTAAAAATAAAAATAGTTAGGCACGGATCCTTTATTCAACCACGTCCTAAAACTTATTTCAAGGAGAATAGGGAGCAAAGGGAAACAAACGTATTAGGTTACATAGAAGCAACGCATTCATACGCATTCATCATCTTGTAAACACAAAGAAGAAGCTGTAGGGGCACAAAAATCAACTGCAGAAATAATTCTAAAAAAATGCAATTACCATCCATACAAGTTTAAAATACTTCAACATTTGCACAGGATCCAAGTTTGAGAATTTTTAATTGCCATAACACGGAGACCAATAATTCTTTTAAATGCCATTAAAAGAATAAGAAATGGTGCCAGACTTGCATTCGAGAAAATAGTCTCCAACCTGAACCAACATCTCTAAAAGCTCCTTGATGTTTTTAGTTTTTATTTTCATTCAAATTCAAATTTAATAGTGTGTTGATATTCTTCAGATATAATGTTCGGTTTTAAGTAATGTAATACAAAAAGTAATATCTACTAAACATTATCACAAATAGTAGTTAATAGCGTATAAAATACAATTAAATAATTGAGTTTAAAAGTATTGAGTATCTTGTATTTGAATAATTGTTTACTTGGATATTGTTTTTAATAGATAAGTCATGGCCTACTGCTTCAAATAAAGTAAAAAATGAAGTTTTGAGCTTAGTTTGCAGAAAAAATTCATACTTATATATATATTTTTTAAAAGCCTGAATTATTCCGATTGACGTAAAAAATAATATACAGGGTGTTTCATTTGAAAAAATATATGTTTGTTCATAACTGAAAAATGATTAGAGTAAGAAAAAATCAAACTACACCACTAGATTCTACAGAAAAAAATATATAAGACCTTTTTTTAAACTTTCAATAAAATAAAAGGCAACCGAGATATGAGGGTGGTCTCAAAATCGATAGTTTGCGATTTCACCCTATATCTCAAAAACCAAGAGGGCCATGATAATTTTGTTGACATCGTGTTTAGTTTCACAAAAAACTAGCACACTTTCGCGAAAACCGCAACTCTCTATCTTCAAAAATAACCGAGATACCCCGCAAAAGTGCCCAAAATGGGACACCCTGTACCGCCTTGTCTCACACCTTTTGTGATTGGTATTTCATTTGTGCACAATGATTTATTAATTTTGAGGTCTGGTTTTTGGTTTCAGTACAGGTTGTATATATCATTCTTAGGCCTTTGTCATCCAGACCGATGCCGTATAATATCGGAATAAGATCATGGCGGACATTATCAAATGCTTGCTTGTAGTCAACAAAACATACAGGGTGAGTTTTTAGTACCGGCTCGATCGATAACTTCACTACTATAGAAGGTAGCGAAAAAAGTTGTATATAAGAGTTGTAGCCACGGATATGTTCCTTGCTCAGAAAATATTTAGATTTATACAGGGTGATCCATAACTACGTGGTGATGCATTTTTTTAAATGAGACACCCTATATATTATTCCATATTCAAATTCTACTAATGATTTCCGTTCTTCTAGTATAGGGTTTTGTTACATTATACAGGGTATTTCAAAAGTTATGACCATTTCTATATCCAAATCGTGGTCAAATCAACGTACTGTATATCAAGAAGTACCTAATTGATATAAAATTATTTTTTTTACATGAAAAGATTAAAGATATCGTCTAGTTTTAAAATCGGCTATAAAAAAAGCCCGCGACGCATACTCGTATACAGGGTGATGTAGAATGCAAAATCCAAATCTTCTCTTTTTTTTTAAATGTAACCCCCAATATTTTATTATCTCAAAGAATTGCTTTTAATATGCTCTTTCATCTTTATACAGCACTTGTTGTACCTACGTCCATCAGTTTCCGACATCTTTCGATTTTTCGGTAAATTTAAAATATATCTTTTATTTGTGTACTGAAATTTATTTATTTTGACAAAGTACTATCTAATTTGTTTTTGTTTAACAAACAACTAAATTATAAGGTCATGATACTATTTGATGAAGTCAGAACCCTAAATCATCGAGATAATAAAGTCAAGTATGCTGAGGAAACAATTTTGTAGGCGTCATGCATAATTATCAAGCAGATTTATCAAGTGTGCTTTGAAAAATTGACAATTTTCATAACCTGCTCAATAATTCGGTACTGTGTGAAAAACCAGCTTTAAAAATTAATTTTTCCTTTGAGGGTATTTAGGAGAATCTTTGAGAAATTGTCTACTTGGTTCTAGAATATATCAACTATGAACAGCAATATCCAGAACGGACGCAGTCTAAAACTAATGCGTTTGAAAAATTGAACAATCGTTTTATTTAGACCGTGTCGTTTAATATTTCATAGCCTACCTGATACATATGCTTGATAATTAAGCATAACGTCTATAAAATTGTTTCGTCAGCACACCTGACCTGTATTATATCGTTAATTCAGTGTTTTGACTTGACTAAGTATTATTATGACCTTATATTTTTGTTGTCTGTTAAGCAAAAACAAAATTTGATAGTATTTTCTCAAAATAAATAAATTTTTGGAAACAAATAGAACGTATATTTAAAATTTGTAGAAAAATCGAAATATCTCAGAAACTAATGAATGCAGGCATAATAAGTGTTATACAAAGATGAAAGAGCATGTTAAAAACAATTCTTTGGTATAATTAGATATTGGGGGTTACATTTAAAAAAAGAGAGAAAATCTAGATTTTGCATTCTACATCACCCTGTATACGAAAATGCGTCACGGGCTTCTTTTATAGCCGATTTTAGAACTAGAGGACATTTTTAATCTTTTCATGTAAAAAAAATAATTTATGATCCATTACTTTTTGATATACAGTACGTTCATTTGACCGCGATTTGCATATAAAAATGGTCATAGCTTTTGAAATACCCTGTATAATGTAACAGAACCCTATATTGGAAGAACGGAAATCATTCGTGGAATTTGAATATGAAATAACATATAGGGTCTCATTTAAAAAAATGCATGTTTGCATCACCACGTAGTTATGGATCACCCTGTATAAATCTAAATATTTTCTGAGTAAGTAGCATATCCGTGGCTAAAACTTTTACATACAATTTTTTTCGCTATCTTCTACAGTAGTGGAGTTATCGGCCGAGCCGGTACTAAAAACTCACCCTGTATAAAAACGTCTTCCCTATACGAACATTGCCTTTGAATACAGATAATGTTTGCGGCACTCTACACGGCGTGCTTGCCTTACGGGCAAACAACTATACGTACTGAACTAATTAAGCGAGCAATTGCTCCAGCTCTACTTTGTTGCTCAAACAGAGAGAAATGTGTCAGGCGGCTTGGCTGGCTGTTTTATGCGCGCCTTCTTAATTAATTTACTGTTCCCAGCCGAAGATATAAGGTGATAAATTTGAAAAGGCACTAAACTCCGTAATTTTTATAACTTAATTATGTTCGGCGTTGAAGCGGGCTGGAGCAACAAGGAAGGGGGGTCGCTAAGTGCTTATGCCTGCTCCGAGTATTCACCAGATTTTTCCAGAGGTAATGGGGTATGGAAGAGGTACTTTGTTACGTGATATAAAGCGGTAATAGCTTAGAAGGTGAATGCTTCAGGTTTGTGGGAATGCCGTAATGAGTCTTAGGAGGGTTTGTTTTGGAAACTACTACAACTCGTCGTCGGTAGTTTGGAACTTTTACCTCAGTTTTTATTATTATCAAGTTGGAAGGTATCGGTACTCTGTAATCATGGAAGGGCAGTCTAGAGACCACAGCACTTAGGCCCCATTGGGCCCTTTGTGCATCCTCCCTGGAGATATCGCCGCCTAGGTTTCCAGCCATCCCAGTCGTTTGAAAAACAGGGTGATTGCACCAAGGGGGATTCTCCTCAAGGAGGCGAAGATTGGCCACCTTTCACCCAGAATGGATTCTCGAAGTGATGAGATGCTGGGGCAGTCACAAAGGACGTGATGCACCGTCTCATCTTCCTGTTCACAGCCTCTGCAGAGAGGTGTGTCGCCTACTCCCATGTTAAAGAGGGGTTTCCGAAGCTGGCAATGTCCCGTTAAGATCCCTACAACAGTGCGTAGTTTACTTCTGGGCATCGCCAGGTAGCTCTTTGCTGCATCCTTACTAGGGTAATTTAAAATTTCCCTGGCAAGTTGACAGGTGTTTGTTCCATCCCATAATTCCTTGAATTTCTGATGGGTGTATTCTTTTATCATTTGCGATTTCGCTGTCGACAAAGATTTTCAGGCCCGCAGCCTTTCTAGCCATTTCGTCAGCTTTTTAGTTGCCACTGCATCCCGAGTGACTTTTAATCCGGCATACCATGATGTGGTTTGCACGGGAGGCCCCTACAAGTGCTTGGTGGCAATTCCATAGTGACCGTGAAGTTATCTTATGACTCTTCAGGGCCACTAATGATTGTCTACTGTCTGTGTAGATCTTGATGGTTTTCTCGATGTCTGTCTGCGAGTAATCTCGTTTGCGGGTATGGTTATGCCCGATAGTTCTGTCTGAACTATACTGACACATTTGTCCATAGTCCACTTAAGATGAAAACGAAGGCTTCTCGAGAAAACTCCGCAGCCTGCCCCTTCCTTACGTTTTGATCCATCCGTGAAAATATTGATTGTTCCTTCATCGGAGGTCTAGTTTTCACTATTTGCGTATATTGAGTATCTTGCCAATAGATATTGTTGATTCTGCTCATTTCTTAAGTAAATTACGTAAACCCTATTTGCCATTTTTCATGCCACCATTTACCGAGTCGGGTGAAAGATATATAGGCGCTCCTCCAGTTAAGCAATTCGGCAGCTTTGGACTTTTACGGTATGAATAGTAAAATGCTCAAAACTTGGATTGATTGTTTAATTTTTACCCACTCACAATTCTGCACAACAAATGCCTTAGTGAATGGCACTGGCCAGCAGCCTTCATAAAAAGGGCCATACGGGGTATCCTGCTAGTTATAGGCCAATTACAATAGTAAGGCGTTAGAAATACTGTTGAAGGCGATTGCTACGGTCTATTTTGGAAGCAAGTCTTTAATAGATTCAGTCCAGAACAAAAAGTCAACGGTACTGATGTGTATAGACCTGTCTAAGGCTTTTGACTCTGTTGATCATGAGATACTGTGCAGAAAGCTGGAATGTTATGGTATAAGAGGAGCATCGCTGCAGCTCATAAAGTCATATCTTTACAGAAGGATTCAAAAAGTAGCAGAACGTGGGAATGAAGGGAGACTTTCAAAATCGGAACCACTTTATACATTTAAGGGTGTACCCCAGGGGTTAATCTTAGGTCCACTTTTCTATATTGTGTATGTCAACGATATAGCAAATTTGATGCAGAATATAAACATGTATGATGATGATACCTCCATTCTAGTTTCTGAAGATTGTGATATTTCAGCGAAATCGGTAGCGGTTGAATAGTTAGAGAAGCTTGAGGACTGGTATTTGTGTAATAAGTTGCTTTTAAATATCAATAAAACCCAGATGATCAATTTAAACAGGAACCAGGATGACAATAATTTTTCAATTTCATTTGGTGAAAAGGACATCACCACTGTAAATACAGCCTCACTTTTAGGATGCCTATCCGTTCCGGACGTTGACGATAAGCAAAGCAATTTGAACTTTACTTGCTGCAGCTCTGAACAATCCTCGCGTGGACAGGGAGAACCAAGTTCCAAGGTTTTTCAGCCAGGAGATTCTGCGCCTACCGGGTCCTCTTCTTCCGAAGACCTTTCCCTGAAGTATCAGCTAGAGCAGACCGTATCTCTTTTGGTTCTTCATTATGCGATCCAGGCATTCTAATTTGCGTTTTTTAATAATGCCCACGAGTTCGGTGTCTTTTTGAAGCCTTTCTAAAATTCTGTTGTTGGACATGTGGTCAACCCAGGAAAAGAATTTATATAGTTGGCAGTAGTAGAAAATACTGCCAACAATATATATTTTCCAGACTTCTAAATCCATAAAAGTATCGGTGCATTCATAGCACCAGCATTGAATCATAATTATAATAATAGAAATGCTCAATTGATCAGCCCTCTGAGGAGCAGATTACGCATGACATAGATGAATAGAGACAAGATACATATTTACGATAACTTGGACTCATTGTTTAAACAATTACGAGTAAAAGATATGAGCATGAATGCTTTTAAATTATTTACCAAGAAGTTTCTTCTGGAGCGCTGATTTCATACCATTGACGAGTATTTGAACCTTTAAAAATACCAGTCTAGCCACCTAAAAAAGGTTACTCAGTACTGATCAATGTCGCTCCTGTTAATTCATCTATCTTTATATTCAGTTCTATCTGTTTTCTTCAATTTTTACTTATTTTAAGTATTACTACTATTATTTCACATTTCTTTATCTGCTCTACTTCAACCTTCAATTGTTTTAATTTTACATTCCTATTTCATTGCATAATTTTATCATTTATAATGTCCATCCTCTTGTGATGAGTATGATCTTTGCTACTTATTTTGTATTATTATAAAAGTTGCATATCATTTCACTCTTTAATACTATATTGAATTTGTTACTCGATATCATAGTTGGTTAAGAAATATTATGTTCCGATGTATAATTGTGAGTATGTCTCTGGACTCCACCTAAAGAAGGTTGTTGCCTTATAGACGCTTATTTTCCTTCCTGTGCTCTTTTTTTAATAAACTTTAATAAACGCAGTTTTATTCCTGAATAAATAGGGACAACATGGGATCCCATCTTAGGCAAAATACCACTAGGTCTTATGTAAGAATATTAGTTCTCGTTATGCTCATTAGCGGAGATTTTCAACTACCGTTAACACCAAAAACAAATACCAAACTATTGTTCTAGCCCGAGCTCTTTGTCCATTTGGTCTATACTTGCCACCATACATACTATCATGTTAACGGACGCTAATAAAATCCATCATATTCGATGCTTCTGCATTAAACATACATATTTATAACAAATATAGTTCATTTTATTAGTACAGCACGCAATGCTGAATTTTTTACAATATTTTCCAATAATTTTCAACCGTCCATAACCGATGTGAATAACAATGGCAGAATTTCAACGAACAACGGCAAAATATTATATAAAAAATAGTGACGCAAATTAATAACAAAACAGAGAGATGCTTTCAAAAACATATACCTGTTTTATTAATAATACATGCATTTATGAATACATAGAAAAATCTATATTTGGTATAGCTGCATGTACAAAAATATTTAATGAAAAACTTTTTCCAGTTGCGTTTCAGCTGTCGCATCAAAAGGCTGGCAACGAAACGGACTAAAATGAAAACATTTTTCCGTCATGTGTATTTTTGCAGTGTTGCAAAAGAGTTTTCTCTCGCTGGTGATTTTTTCCGAGGAGAAACCGGTGTTTTCAGCCAACAAGTTTGGGATTAAGCCCTGAGGGTCAGTGTGGACGAGGGATACATTTGTAAGTCTCTGGGGTGGAAATTCAGTAGCGTAGGCCCTGTGCAGCCATTCCAAGCACTACTGATATTGGTAGTTCTAGAAAATTATGTCTATATACAAGTTTTCTTCATCTTAAAAAGCTTTCAATGATACTCTAGAATAAACATTAGTTATAGGAAAAATAAATATTCATAGTAGAAAGTTTTTTAAGTACTCGTATAGAAGTATTTCAATATTGAAGTAGAGGTAGAGAGTAGAGGTTTTGGCTAAGCTGTAAAGTGTCACAAAATATGGAGGCAGATTAAGCAGATAAGTTTGCAAGAAAAGGATTATCCACCTTATACGTTGGTGGTCTTGAGGGTACCCAAAAAGTATACTTAGGCACCAGGTCAGGGCTTAGGTGAAACTACAGAACAAGGAATATTAGGATTTGGTGTCTGGATGTAGGCATGGGAAACAATAGTTCATTAAATCAGCTTTGAATAACGGCTCATCTCCTTACAGGGCATTGTAGTTGACGAAAAGAAGAGTAGGGTTATGCGATGGAGATATCAACTGCAGACAGCCTTTAATGTCCCTATGAGTGCAAAGCGCTAGATCACAAGAGGAAACAACATTCTGGGAAATCTAGGATAGAACCAATAGAGTTTAAGTTAATACCAGGATCTGCAAGCAGACTTTGCAATCTAGTGCAGGGCTCTAGATAGCTGAAATGGGTACTGTCGAAGATAGATAGACGATGAGCCTTAAGGCTGTAGCGTTAACTGTTCATCGGATGGTTCCTGGGGGGCAGGGTGGAATGGGGGAGGGAGTAGGGGGGATAGAGGCACAGAAAGTGAAGTTTGACATCAACTGCAGACAGCCTTTAATGTTCCTGTGGGTGCAAAGCGCTAGATCACAAGAGGAAACAATATTTTGGGAAATCCAGGATAGAACCAATAATGTTTAAGTTAGTACCAGGATCTGCAAGCAGACTGTACAATCTAGTGCAGGGCTCTAGATAGTTGAAATGGGTACTGTCAAAGATAGATCAAGGGCTATAGTCTCGGCTATAGTACAATGAGCCTTAAGGCTGTAGCGTTAACGATTTGTCGGATGGTTCCTGGGGGCAGGGCGGAATGGGGGGAGGGAGTAGGGGAGATAGAGGCACAGAAAGTAAAGTTTGATGTAACTTTACCAGCACCCCCACCATTCAACAGAGTTTATTAAAACCAGTGCGGCGGGTACTACACGGTAATAAAAATACGTTAAAATAACTAACACTTATACCAGAAAGAGGTTCGAAGTGGTTCTAGGAATGTTTCTTTTTGCCAATTTTCTAAAATTCACTTCCACTGCCTGTTATGATCCTACAGCATACGCATATCCTCCCAAATTTTACTAACGTTGGTGCAGCAGTCATTAATATAACGCGGAAGTTAGTAAATAGCTTAGTTTGAAATTTTCCATCAGTACTGTCACTAAGAAACGGTCCCCACTTCCAGAACCTGCAAACGATTTGGGTTAAATGTCAAGCTTATAACCAGGAATGGACGAGATAGCCATAGGGCACTATGACGACTGAGACTACTCTTAGTACTTACCTAACTTGTATATATACCCTAACATCGGTGGAGGTAATGATCACGAACTGGTATAATCAATGAGGATTATCCATAAACAAGGATTTCCAGGTATTATGCAGGTAGATTGATAGTGATGGTAGATAGATGCCGCAATCCTTATTCAGGTTATTTTATTTTTTTAGAATTTCAACGGCTCTGAAAATGTATTTTGAGGAGTATATATGGAGATTTCGCAATTAGCTTTGAACAGTATTCTGTGGTGCCACAGTCCTACTTGTCTCACCACAATTATATTCTCCCTCTGAACATAGAGGAATTTGATATTTAACGGATATTGAATCAATTTGAGCGTAAAGGAGTGAAAAATTTTCTAAATATTAAATAATTTCAGTTCCAATTATCTTCGTGATGTAGACGTGATAAAATGTCTAAGAGCTTATGATCTCAAAGTCGAAATTTTTCGTTCTCACTATACTACCCTCACCTACGGTATGGGGAGTAAAACTCTTAGCAATTTGTATTCACTAGGCAAAGGCATCAGGCAAAAGTAGTGATAACGTATGTTGCAAAACTTATGAGATTTTCTTTCAAAACTCGGGAGATAGTAGAGAGTTTTTGGTCAGTCACGGCAAACGACAATTTCGTTATGGTTATGGTTAACTTTGTCGTTAGTAAAGATAACTTTTCGTCGCAAAATGTAGAGTTTTTGGACGCGTCAGACTTTAAGGAATCGAACTGTCAGTACTGTCACCGTTGACAAGTGTAGGAATTTTAGGTTAATTTGGACATTCTAAGCAAAATACGTGATTAGAACGGATTGTGCCCTAGACGTCGATTGCGAGATAAATTATCATTTAGAAAAGTATGGAGGAGATTATTGAATTAGTGTATATATATATATATACACGATGACGTAGCAAATGTCACATAAAAATAACCATAAAAGCACAAATAACAATACCGCTAATCGTAATTAACCACGTCCGTTATGTTTAATAAAGTTAACTGTGTGTCAAATCGTTACTGCGCAGACTCCAAATAACGATAACCACGATTTCAGTGACATATGTGCGGACCAAAAACTCTCTAGTTTCACCGTTGGAAACAATTCAGAAATCGTTACCATGGTAACCAGTCAACGTCTAAACGTAACAGTAAAACCATTTTGGTTATGATATAATTTGTCAAAATGTCGTACAAATTAGATATTCGGAAGAGTATTTACAGTCTAGTTGGACGACCTGAAAAAAAAGACATAGTTCGCCTATGTCAAGACCAAAATATTTCTGTTGCCATAATTTATCGAGCGATCCGTGAATGCGAAGAAGATATAAATTTACCAAAAATTGGACGTCCAAGATCACCGAATGTTGCTACAGTTTAAATAATGGGCAACAGAAGTGAACGTCAAGTTGGAACTTCAACACGAAAACTTGGACGCATTTTCCACGTCAATGCTAGCCCAATCTGAAGAGAAATAACTCAAAATTCCGAAAAAGAAGAAAATGTCCATAGTATTCCCCAAATCAGTTCGACAGAATTCCTCAGTGCTGTCGCAATTTACGTCGTACTCATTTTGCTGGCAATATAAAAGTTATTCTTGACGATGAAAAGTATTTCACATTTTCGAACTCAGAGATCAAAGGTAATAATGGTTTTTATACAAGAGACTTTGAAGCCTGTCCAGGTAATGTAAAATTTAAACGAAAAGAGAAGTTTCAAAACAAAGTGTTAGTGTGGTGCGCTATATCAGACAACGGTATTTCACAGCCGTACGTTGGACGAGTTAGGGCCGAAGCAGTTACCGCAGAAGTCTATACTCAAAGATTTTTGCCTAAACTACTCAATTTTATTAATATCCACCATGCTGATGACAATATAATGTTCTGGCCAGGTCTGGCTTCAAGTCGTTATGCTTTGCGTACGAGAAACTGGCTAGAACAACACGGAATACCTTTTGTACCACGAAACGACAACCCTCTCAATCTTCCTTAAGCAAGACCTATCTAAACTTTTTGGGCTCAACTGAGTGCCAAAGTTTATAACAAAACGAACAGCAGTTAAGAAGAAGAATAATGCTAAAGATCAGAGAAATTGATTTAGGATCTGTCCAAAACCTAATGAGGAACATTAAGAGGAAATTGCGAGCCGTGGAAGATCATAGCAGTACTTTAATATCATTTTTATAGTAATATTGTTATTTTTTGTAGTTGTTGTCTTAGTTCAAGTATGTCATTGTAAGATAATTTTTAATTTTTTGAAAAACTTCACAAAACTTTTGCAACATAAGTTAGATCCCGTTGACGACGCTCCTGGGCTGTCGTCAGCCTCGCGGCCGACTTCCTGGCATTGCTCTCTCCATCGCAGCTGAATAATGGATGACCTGCCGGACAGTGTCCCTCCACTCTCTGTCCATTCGGGATTCAGCACCGTTGAGCTGGTGGTGAAGCAGCGGTGGAAAAATCCCGTCAAACAGGGTTGAATTGGATGCGTGCTAGGAGCGGCTGACAAGGGAAACATTAGCCTTCTTCTCGTCTCTTGGATCCGTATGGTTTATTCAGGAAGGAGTAAGATGGCCGGTTATACAGAGCAGCGTTTTACTTTGAATTCGCCCGGACGCTGTTGGTAGGTTTTTGACGACTTGAGATGAATTTTGCGGACTAAAGACTAACAGATTAGGAAAAATGCATTTATATGAAGAAAACGAATTGTTCAACGTTCGCCCAATATATATTTTTAGCTGCTTAAAAAGAATGTACGGTGAGAAAATACATTTTTTGCAAGTACACACCGTAAGTACAAGGGCCAATGAAAATATGAACATTAAAGTTGACCTTTTTAGTAAATCTACCACTCAAAATTCTTCTCTTTTTTATGACCTCAAATTTTTTAATAGTATTCCAAAAAGATTGAAGGAAATTTCGAACTACAACAACTTCAAAAAGGAAGTTAAACAATATATAAAAGATCATCCAAATCAATTCTAATTATTCTATTCGAAGTGCTTTTCTAATTAAACCGATTTTTTATATATCTTGTTTATTCTGTTTCTACATAATTATAAAACCGAGATCATATTCGCTCATAGACATGCTCGAACTGCTGCCTACTTCCATCCAGAATTACTTATTACACCAATATGTTCTTGTTATATGAGCTAAATGCTCTGCTGGAACTGCGGCTCACAAGACAGGCCTCGTGGCCTAGCGTCAGCTGCTGTTTGGTAGGGTATTTTTTTAACTTATATGTAACTTATCTACACATTGCAATATCGGATGTAGATAGTCATACTCAGGGTCAGTCGGTGAACCTGAGATCTGGCTGACCAGGAGTAAACACAATAACTGTATATTATTTATGTATCTAACTAATAATATATCTTTATATCATTATCAATAGATTTTCAATTATTAAAAAAAAAGTTATAGCTCCGCTGTACAATACAGTATTGCCTATTAACCTTCCGGGGATCGCGCTCTATTATTGCTATAGAACACTCTATCGCGGACTCACACTCCGCAGTTGTATAAAAATGGTTCCTTAATGATTATGTGTAAATAAATAGTAGTAAAAGGTTGATTTAGTTTATTTTAGGATTATATTTAGAAAATAAATTAAATTTAACATGTCAACACTCCCGTGATTCATCCTGCAACGCCGTGACGCTTCGTCGTCTTAGGCTAAACATTCTTCCATTAGCGTTCGCAGCCAGGCTTGTTCTTTCTACCAGGAGTACGCGGAGTACGTCATCTGTCAACAGGTGTATTTTGTTATCCTAAACTTTCATAGTACAAGCTAAAACTTACCTTTTTGCAAAGCAGATACAAAAAAATGCACTAAAAATTTATGCGGAACGCTCGCTTGCGGACTCGTGCTCCGCAAACGCTATAATTAGAGCTCAAATGCATCCAACTACGAACGAATTAACACTGATCGTCACTGAAGTAGCGATAGAAACATATGCAATTGTGCAGCGTCGCGAGTGGGCGTTCTTCGAAACTATCGGTAGAAATTGTTAGATGCGGACTCATAGTCCGTGCTCGATCGACGAAAGGTTAAGAATTTTCATGGCGTTTGACTCTCGGTATCTCAAAACGCGCCAAGACTGAGTATATGAGATTTTTTTGTGCTTCATTATATCATCAAAATAAAGGTCTCTGCAAAAATTCAGCTTGTTAGGCCTCATTCCGCAGAGGAAGTCTTATTTCTCTGGGGTATATGAAAATTCAGTGCCGTCCAGTCTCTCAAGTTTGTCAGCCAAGAGTTTTGTCTGCACCCCGGGCCCCTCTTTTGGCCCTGATTATTATTATTTTCCAAGATATCTCGGATTGATGTTCATAATGCTATTATAAGAAATAGACATTTAATCGCAGGCCCACAACACCGATCAACTCTTTTCGGAAGGGGTTATAAATTCAACAATTTACATTCAACAATTAAAATTTAAATATGTTTTATACACTCCTAAAAGCCACAACCTGAATAAATTTAGAAAGTTTTTATTAAGAATTTATTAATACAATCAAAGCCTGCCTTTAGATAACCCAACTTAAAGAACTCAGAAATCCTGGTCTTAGTTTAGATTTAAGTTTGTGCTTTTACCACAAAAAATCTGTATTTTTGTGCTAAGGTTGAGTGAAATAGCATTTCGAGTGAACCCCTCTTGAGACTACCCGTGGTATTTACTGCCCTGTATGTTTCTAGCTTTAGCTTTCATTTGTTCCGATGGGAAATAGAACTATTGTGTGTCCAAGATTTTTCTCTTCTTTATGGTAGTTGAGCGATTACGTTGCGCTAAGTCACCGCACGACTTCCATATGTAACACAATCTGTCCAAAAGGTATTTTTTTCAACAGCCTCCATTCTACTCATTGTACTGACTTCATCGTCCGTGCTTCGACTCCATACTGAACCACCGGGAATACATAACATTTTATGAAACTATATTTTATTCAAAGCTCAGACTTTTATCGATCAGCAGACTACGCATTTTCAAGAATGTTATCATGGCCATCTTGATTCTTGCCGATTTCCACATCTGGACTCAATTCCTATCTAATCCAGCTACCCAAATGTCTAAATTTCTAAACCCTTGATACAGTCGATCTGTAGACCTTTATATAGGGTGTCCCACGACGATTATGACAAGCAATATATCGGAACTGGGCAGTAGTAGGAAGTATAATTTTGGGGATGTGAATTAGGGCAAATGCAGTATCTTCTCTTATTATTGTGTCACCCAATGAGGTATTTGTTTGTGGTCACGTGACGTCTGATTCTAAAATTTTAATGCGACTTTTTGTGTTCCTTCCGATAAAACAATCCCAACAACTTGGGGTCTAAAGTGATTAATTCAAGAGCTACAGGTACTTAAAGGACTCTACCACTACCATTATGAAACACTACCAAAATAATTTAGCTGTAGAGGTACATGTTATAATCAACGGTAGTGGTACCGTCCTGTAAGTAGCTGTAGCTCTTGAATTAGTCACTTTAGACCCCAAGGGTGCTGGTTTGTTTTATCGGGAGGAACACAAAAAGTTACAAATATACAGGGTATCCCATTAAAAATTTTGACTCGGATGTCACGTGATCAAAAACAAATACTTCATTCGGTGACACAATAATAGAAACAGATACTAAATTTGCTCTAATCTACACCCCCAAAATTATAATTCGCTACTACTGCCCAGTTCCGATATACGACTTGTCTTAATCATCGTGGGACACCCTGTATCTGTCAGCTGATCTGGAGTTCTGCTTATCACCATGGTCTTTGTCTTTTGTTTATTTGTAGACCCATCTGATCACCTACTGAAGCCTTTGAAGACTCTCAGAATTATCCGCAAGTATCACTGTGTCATCGGCATATCTTAAATCATTTATTAGTCTGCCATTAACCTTTATAGCGTCTTCGGATCCATCTTGTGTTGATTTTCACATCTGTAAGCCAGCTGCTCAATTATCTGAAGCCTTTGTCTTTCCTTTAATAAAGCGTAATTCTTGAAATAGGTCAGGTTGAAAGTGAGGGGAGACTATGCCTCCTTCCATTGTGGCTCTATTGTGTCTACTGTGGGTCACACCTGTTTAGAGTCCACCATGCAACCTCTTGACCAAGGCGATGGCCGTGATGGGTGAGACTTCCTTGAAGTCAGAAGGTTCCAGTTACGAGAGTCCCAGCATCTGAAACCAAGCTCTTTCCAGTACTGGACAGGAGTACAGAGTATGCCCGCTGTTTCATCCTCCACATAGCAGAAGTCTCTATTGTTTGTTCAAGACCTAACTTCCGCAAGTGGTTCCTCAGAAGACAATGCCGCGTCAAAGAATCAACCAGAATGCGGAGATCATTCCTGTTTCATTCTATGATTTTGGGGGGGCCTGACCAGAGGGGATCATATAAACGCCTTCGAGTGTAGTAGCTCTGGTGAATCTAGCTAATGTAGGAAAAAATAAAACAAAACACACATTATTGATAAAGGTTTATAAGATAGCCATAAAATATGAGAAACCTCCAAATATATTACAATTCTGATAAAAATCTTGATTAAAATACATTCAATTTTCTTTCTTTCCCAATCTGAGATGGTTTTCTTAGCGGTGCTTTTCGCAATGTCCGCGAAACCAAAGTTACTCTGTTCCTTGTTTTACGTTCGTTGAGGAGATGTATAGTTCTTGAATTAGTGAACATTATAGACTTTTTTTTTCCTCTGGGAGCCGTCAGCACTTAAGCCTATTGTTCTATTGTACTATGACTTCCCAGAGGGGGACGATGCACGGCCAGCACCGTTGGAATGATTACACTATCATCATCCCGGACGGTCCGACGGGGGTCACCCGTCCGGTCCTTCCAGTCGATCATCCAAAGTGCCGGCCGCGTAAGATGCTTCGCTCAGCGCTCGTGTGGGCGACACCAACACGGTCGAAACTGAATGCCCTGTGTATATACAGTCACCCACCCAAGCGCTAACCGCGCACAAGGCTGCTGCTGCCCCACTATCGAAGACTCTGTTCCTTGTTTTATGTTCGTTGAGGAGATGTATAGTTCTTGAATTAGTGAACATTATAGACTTACAAACTGACAATATCACACAGGAGCTAAAACACCATACATTGTTGCTGTATTTCAGATCGCTAAAAGAGCTGATACTATTTGAGCTAGTAAATAATAGCGAAATCAGTCATAGGCCATTATAGTATTGAAAATACATGATCTGAGCTTTCAATATTTAAAATTTTCTCCATTTCTCATTTTTGTGGGATAGCTCTAGGTCTGAATGCCTCATATGAAGTGGGCGAAGACTTTTACCTCAATAATGAACAGCTCAAAGATAAACAGTAAAAAGATTGAATGAATGACATATCTACCAGCAAATATATAGTTGCGGCGCTGCCAACCAAATTTATTCGTACGCCATATAATAAATGCTTCCAATTAGTGTCCTGCCGAGCGAATTTATCTCTAGCCCGGATAGACTAGCGTTTACAGTTGTTGCCAAAACAATTATACTAACTAATGCCGCATTCGAGTCACGACTGCGCTTTATGGACACTGCATTAGCTTATTCCCGATGGAGATGTGAAGTGCATCTCTATCGATTAATTTATGGTAATTACGTGCATAGAGGGATGTTCCACACTGAATAAACACTTCCCAAAATATCTTGGAGTAATCCAAAGAAACATGTTTAGTGTTATCAGAGCCTACAGAAAGCTGATATAGCTCAGCTTGCCCTTTTAAATAAAACCTGACTTAAGGGGCCTGGGTAAAAACATATATTCCCATTTTGAACAGAACTTACCTGTTTTCCAAACTACATACACAGTATTTCAGAAGGTGATAGTAAAGACCTTAATGAATGACAACTATTTGCGATTTTCCCAAAAAAGTTTTTTACTGTGCAAAAAAACTCGCAATGCAAAATAATATATTCTTCAAATGTCTGTAATTTACCAACCAAACACAATATCAAAAAAAGGCCAAATAGGTGACAAAGCGCAAGCTTTCCTCTTCAATTTGCTTTTTGAATCATTACTGTAGGTTTAAAGGTAACGTCAGGAGCTTCGAAATGCGAAATTCATTTTTATGGTGACCTTTGGACCCTACCTTTGGACCTTTTGACCTTAACTTCAGATTTTTGAACTTACCTCCCTTCATCTTAGACAGACACACTGGAGAAAGGACAGGCGGCCACGCCTCCTCGCTAACACGGGAATACGTTTTTTCTTGGATTCTCAATTTCGCGCACCCTAGATACCCTAGACCATTAAGAGCTTCGTTAAGGCAATGGTGTAACCTTCTCGCAGCCAGGAGGGCCACACTCAAGACAGCTGTCACGGCTTTCCTTAAAGCTAGGCTTAAAACCTCAAATATCTGTTAAATCTCCGATAAATCCTCATTCTTCAGTTTTTAAAGCTTTGTTAAATTCTTCACCCTTTAAGGCTTCATAATGTGAGGCCATGATATAACTGTTCTATCTTGAGATTGCTTTTATGTAGGTATTTTGGTAGACAAATGATGTGTAAAGATATTTTGATTTCATGTACATTTTAACAGTGCTCTACCATGAAAACGGTAAGCCTTCCATGTAAACATTTACAACATAATATTACGATCATAAATTCTGAATTTTCTCGTGTACTACAACGAAAAAAATAAAACAAATACACTTTGTTCATAAAACTTTATAAGATATCCTTAAAAAATCCCTCCAAATATATTGCAATTCTGATAAAAATCTTGATTAAAATATATTCAGTTTCCTTACGTTAAAATTGAATGTTGCAATTTTTTTCAAATGCAAGGGTTGACTTGCAATATATATTCCGTCGATATACTGGCTAGGAATTGTATTATTTTTATTACCATCAAATACTTACAATTCGGAAATGTTTTAATATAGTTCACATTACATTTCTTGATCTAAGAACTAATCATTGTGTGGTTTCGTGCATTAATATTACATATTGCGCTTGGAGTTGAGCCTTTGAAATTTTTTAAAATGACTGGTATTCCTGATCACCAAATAATTTTTTTTTATTTTTCTTTTGAAATGCCCATTTTTATTTATTTTCACTACCTATTAAGTTTGGGTCCGTTGTTAAGTTTTAACTTTGTCTAAGCCTATCTAACACAAACATATTTTAGGATGCCTTTGTCGGTAATGTTCACTTACTTATTTAAAACTTTTAATCTCATCATAAGTATCGTTTAAAGGCAACAAGTATGAAGGAGATTTGCTTATTTGACTTAAAATGCAGTACGTACTGCGTACTTTCCTTCGACACTTCAAAAGCATTAGGCTTTCTTGAAAGCTTTCTAAAAAGCGGTGAGTCTTAGGATGGCTAAAAGGACAAAATAGCTTTAACAGAATTTATATATGAGATCAGCATAAAGATTCTTTAAAACTTTACAGTTTGGATTGACTATTGGCCGTATGCATTGGTTTTATGGATACTCCTTATAACATGTTGATGATAGGATAATTTGATCTCGAGCGTGTTATTTGGACATCGTCAATAAATTCAAAAAACACAGCTCTCATCAAATGCTATCTTAAAACCTATATAGAACCTCCATGAAACCAATAGGCTGATAAAATGTTTCTTGGGACCTTAGATCGCTTTCTCTGCTACAAGAAACACCTCGCAAACACTGCAGGAAAACTGAGAGAGAGAAGAAGAGGCAAGAATAGCTGCATATAGAATGCAGTCCCATGGCAATTGGTTTTATAACCGATCAATACCCCCGTTGTAGGTAAATAGACTCAAGTCCTGGTAACCACCCATACCATAAGAGATGCATCGTCGGTACTCTCTAACTTAAGAGATAGAAACATGTTTCTATCACCACGGCGACCATGACGATCGGGCAATTTCGGGTGGCTATCACGTGTCTACTACGCTGTCACGGCACGCTGTCATATTTACGAGGCCACCCGATCCCATAGCACATAGTGCATAGAAACACGTTTCTGAGTTACAGAGTACCAGCGCAGAAGCACTTAAAACCAATAGCTTCGTCTCTTAAAATAAATGGCGCTCCCAGTGGTAAGATTTTGTAGAACATCACTCATAATACGCATATATGGGAGCAGTCTTACCTCCAGGATCCAAACTACCCCGGAAAGAGTGGAGAGAGTCCCAACAGGTCACGGCAGATTGCCGACTCTTTTTGGAAGTGGGGCTATGTGCAACATCCTTTAGGTGACTGTGGCATGCCCCTTCAAACTATTGACCATATCACTGGCGCTGAACTAGTTAAAAGAACTGGACATCAACCTGTAAATGCCAAGGACTATTTATCCTAGTTTGTAGCTTTATGTATTTTATTTAAGACTATTTTGAGCTATACGATAAATGAAAATCCACACTGAATGAAAAAAGTACATGGTATTAATGAAGAGGTACATTAAATCAACGAACGTCAAGATTAATTTTCTGTCAACGATAGGAGGCGTTCGTAAAATAAAAATCTCAAACTGTCAAACGACACTCAAGCTCAAAACTGCGATCGGATGTTTAATCAACCATCTAAAACACAAGGTTTCATATTAATAGAAGGCCAAATGAAGATTTTAAAATTTTTAGGTAAACCTGGAGATCCGAAAGATCTGAAAATTTGTAGTTTCGTCAAACGACACTGACGACACTGAAGCGACTGGATGTTTGATCAGCACCCATAAATTATCCAAAAGACGGGGTTTTGTCTTAATAGAAAGCCAAATAAAGATTTTAGATCTTTGAGGTAAACCAAAACTAAGGGTTTCATCTAAATAGAAAGCCAATTGAAGGTTTTTAATTTTTTGCACAAACCTGAAGATCTAAAAGAACTGTAATTTTTAATTTTTGTCAAACGACGCTGAGGCTCGAAACTGCGACCGGATTTGTAATCAGCAGCCTTAAATCATCTACAAAGGTTTTATATCAATAGAAAGTCAAATGGAGATTTTCAATGTTGTAGGTAAACAAACCTGAAGATCTGAAATTTCCGATTTTCGTTCCGATACTGAAGGTCAAAACTGCGACCATATTTGTAATCAGCACCCTTAAATTATCAAAAATCCGTGGTTGCATCTTAATAAAGAGACAAATCAAGGTTTTTAGTTTTTTAGGTACTTAAACCTGAAGACATGAAAGATCTGAAATTTTTGATTATTGTTAAACAACACAGAAGCTCAAAACTGCCACCGGTTTGATAACCGGCAACCTTAAATCACCCAAAACAAAAAGTTATATATCAATAGAAAGCCAAATGGAGATTTTAAATTTTTTAGGTAAACCTGAAAGCATTGAAAACACGAGGTTTCATCTTAATGTTGACTAAACACCTTCGATGATAGTAGATAAGAACTCCAATAGGGACCTTTTTATGCTGAGAATCCATACTCTGCGCTTCTCGTAATCTTATTCATAAATCATTGGCTTCTAACATATAGAGGGACCCTCATTTTTTATGAGAACCATCACATGAAGTCGGAGACAATCGAAAAAAGATCAAACATAAATATCGTGAAAAGATCAAATCCAAATAAAATAGCAAGCAATGCAATGGAATCGGAAATGATATCGCAAACAGAAAGAACAGAATAGGGTCATAATATCAACATGGGGAAATTGAAGGGAAAGTGGATTTCTACAGGGGCGTAGGATTATTGCAGATTGTTTTATCTTTTCAGCAAGAAAGTTTTGTAAGAGAAGATTTGGACCGTTAGGTTTCTTGTGATTCCTGCAACTCATAATATGAAAATGGCTGTCACATTTTCTGGTCAGTCATAGATATGTTAGATGTTAGTGACTGAATAAAATGCAGCCAGTGGGCAAAAGGTTCCTATAGAAATACTTTCACCACCCGGGGACTCCCATAAAAACATCTGAAAGGTTATATCTAATTTGGCTAGTTTTGCGAAACTATTGAGCGTTTTCAGCAGTCACATCATTACAGATCGTATGTTAGAGATTATAATTTCTTCGATGTCAACTGCCATTGAGAGAATATTGTAGTACAAAACTAGGATTAATATAAATAATTTAGTGGAAAAAATTCTATGATTTCTCACAATTTTCCACGCGATTGAAGGGTAACAAATGGGCACTGAGAGTACTTTGGCCACCGACTATTAAAACAATAATAGTCGGTGACTTTGGCGACAAAAATATTGAACTCTATTTTTTGTATAATTTAATTGAAATATAAAATAGGAATTTTAGCAAAATTCTAAGGTATGCATTGGTCAGACAAACCATCAATAGAAGACAAAAGATCTGAAGTATGTCGTAGGAAAGAATCTGAAGCCCATGAAGGCCTCTGAGGCTAATATCTTTGGACTAGACTTTTAGTACCCCAAGGTATTCCAAGCAGGTATTTTATATTAAGCGAAGATTGTTTAAAGAATTGTGCTGCCACTCCTCGTCAGGCTAACAACAGAAGTCGTCCTTCGCAGCAACTTCGCACTTACGACAGGCCCGAAGGCCAGAGAAACTTGTTCAGAGCCGACTTTACAAATATACGAGGTCTTGCCTCCAACATAAATTCTGTCCGTCAACACCTCCAGGCAGAGAAGCCACACATTCTGGCTCTTACGGAAACTCAAGTCGGCTTCTCAATAATCGATAATTGCTTTAGATATCCCGGATATGACCTATACACCCGATTTGGACGTAGGTTTGGCGTATGCATGTACGCTAAATATGGGCATTTTTGTCATCGAGAAGAAGAGCTCGAACTGGAAGGATTTGATATCATATGGCTCAAAATATCCTTCCAAAATTATTCCAAATTTATATGCTGCATTTATAGGCGACCAAGCAGTAACAACTGCAAAGAGCTCTTTGAGAAGCTTTCAGCCACTGTGGACGTGCTGCAATCAGATCATCCTTATTCAGAGATAGTCTTTCTGGGTGACTTCAACGTTCACAACTCATACTGGCTGAAACACTCAAACAAAACGGACGACGAGGGACGTGAAGCTGAACGCTTTGCTATTAGCTGCGGCTTGGAGAAGATAGTCAAAGAACCAACGAGGATGTTGGACCTATATCTCACAACTACTCCAACGGTCTACGCAGTAAAGGTAACCGCCCCACTGGGATCGTCTGACCACAACACCGTCTCGACGCTATGCAGAATGCATTCTCCAGATCTCTACCATGCAAAGCCTCGTCGGGTCTGGCATTAAGGATCAGCAAAGTGGGACGACCTAAGGGAATACTACCAGTACTTTCCCTGGAACGACGTCTGCTTCAAGTCACGAGGCCCATCAGCTTGTGCCCAAGAAATAACAGAGGTATTAATATCCGGCACGGAAGCCTATATTCCTCATGTCAAGCATCCCTCCAAAAACAAGCCATGGTTCAATCAGCGTTGTAGAGATGTAATTACCTCTAAAAACCAACATTACAAAGAATGGAGGAAAAATCCAAATGCTGAGAGCCGCCGCAGTTTTATCGACGCCAGAAATCACTGTAAACGCGTGTTTGACAGCAGCAAGGAGGAACACAACCAAAAAATTAAGAACAAGCTCCTCTCATGTCCTAGTTCATCCAGAACATTCTGGTCTGTAGCTAAGGCTGTTAGTCAGAACTTTTCCTATTCGTCAATACCACCCTTGACTAGAGAGGACAAATCCATCGCTTCTGCTCCTAAAGAAAAAGCAGACACCTTGGGGAAGCTCTTCGCACCCAATTCTACTATGGACTTTCAAGTACTCCGACCACCACCATAAGCGTGAACTCGAGAATGGCAGAGGTCAAATTTCAACATCAAGATGTAAAAAACATCCTCCAAAAACTGAACACCAATAAAGCTACTGGTCCTGACCAGGTTCCAGCCATTGTCCTTAAGCGCTGTGCCGCTGAGCTTGCACCTATTCGTTGCAAGCTCTTCAAACTTTCGTATCAACGAGGCGTGTTTCCCGCTTTGTGGAAGATTGGCTGCGTACAACCCATCCCTAAGAAAGGCAAAAAAACTGATCCCACCAATTATAGACCTGTGGCTCTTCTCAGTATCATGTCTAAGGTTATGGAGACTGTCATTAACACACAGCTCCTGAAATACCTGGACAACAATAACATCATAAATGATCGCCAGTATGGCTTCCGTAAGCACAGGTCTACAGGTGACCTCCTTGCCTACGTCACTCACTTGGGGAACAGAGCAATAGACAATCATGGCGAATCCCGTGTTGTTGCACTTAATATATCGAAAGCTTTCGACAGAGTATGGCATGACGGACTTCTGGTCAAGCCTGCTGCTTATGGACTGCCACCTGGCCTGCGCCAGTGGCTGAACAGCTTTTTGAACGACCGATCTCTGTTTGTTGTAATCGAGGGCTGTTCATCAGACGTATTTTCAATAAACGCCGGTGTTCCTCAGGGATCTGTCCTATCCCCTACGCTTTTTCTGCTGTACATCAACGAGCTGCTGGAAATAACATCCAATCCAATCTACAGCTTCGCAGATGACAGTACATTAGTGTCGTGCATGGAACCAGGCAAGCCACTCTCATCCCAGGAGACGGTACGTCGGCGACAGCAGCATGCCTCACAGATCAACGCAGACATCAAAACAATTGTCGAGTGGGGATTAGCAAATAAAGTACAGTTCAACGTACAAAAAGATCAGGCAACAACACTTACAAAGAAGTCTCACGATGTCTTGCCAACCGTGGAAATGGAGGGTCACCCCATAGTCGTCAAACTTTTGGGAATCAACATCAACAATAACATGTCCTGGTACGACCACGTCGCCAGTATTGCTAAAACGGCATCCCAGAAGCTTGGAGTTTTGTTCCGCTGTAGGAAGTTGTATACACCAGAGCAGCTACTGCTGCTCTACAAGGCACAGATCCGACTACCGCTGGAGTATTGCTTCCGTGTATGGGGATGCGCTCCGAAGCACTCTCTAAAGCTTCTGGACACTATCCAGAAAAGAGCGATTAGACTAATCGATGTGCCTAACCTCACAAAGGACCTCCACAGCCTGGAACATCGAAGGAGGGTGGCTGATCTATCCTTGTTTTACAGATTCTATCACGGAAGATGTTCGAGTGAGCTCTCTCAGATAATAACACCACAGGCCGTCCGAATCAGGAACACTAGAGAAGCTCTGCGAGCTCATCCCTACCAGGTCGAGGTCCTTACTCCCCGAACCAGTCTCCTCCAGCATTCCTTCTTTTGGAGAACTTCGACGCTGTGGAATCAGCTGCCGGGGAATTTGTTTCCCGACGGCTACAACCGGCAGCGTTTCAAATCTAACGTGAACCGATACTTATCCTCCCGCAGCGCTTCTACAGCGCCATAGGCCTTTGCGGGAGGCCGACCATAAAAAAAATATTTGATATCTCATTTTTGGGAGAATCAGGGACCCAGGAGATAGATAACTATGTGGAAAAGTTTTTTGTATGCTGAAATAGACCTAGGAAGGTTAACTAAGGGGGTGGACACAAACACAATACTCTCTTAGGAGATACAGTGTCTCAAGCCTCCTCATTCTCTTTCTAGTTATGGGTTTGCTGACAGGCTATAATAGCCTTGGATGACATTTACATAGCGAAGGTTGTTAATGACCCAATGCGTGCAAGATACTGTGCAGCAGAAGAGTTCCAAGGAACAAATTCTAAACCACCTGGAAGCCTTAAGTTGCCACAGGCAGAGCACAGTGGGGTCTAGGATTCGGAAATCAGATGACGTAAGAATGGTAGAGCTCAAGCCCCGTACATTGGTTGCACTTTGAAGGTAGAATAAAAGTCCACTAGTTTTAAGGGAATCCTAAAATTATTGATGTAGCGCATTCGTGATGAAATGACAAAACTATTCTGGTATAGTTTTTTTTACCGTTAATGCTGTATTTAGAAAATTGATATACTTTTTGCAGGTTTTGGGGATTTGGATTTTTGGTTCTATATGGTCATTAACAGCATCTTGGGTGAGGGATTCTTGAGTCTTTGTATGGTTCCGAATGACCTTGTAGAAGTCATATATACAGGGTGGGCCAATAGTGCGTGGACGGAAGATTGTGGGCTTACTAAGATAAATTTTAGAAACCTGTCACTTGATCACGGTAGGAAACCTTGAGTTTTAACATAAAAATAATTTCACCTAAATTTTGACGTTTATACAGGGTGATTCATATCAAACTTACATTTTTTAGAATGGAACCCCCTATACATTATTGCATTTTTGGATTCCCTGGTCAATTCTAGTGTGACTTTGTGTATCACACATGGAACTTTAAACCAACCATTTAGGCGCAAATCACCATTTTTTGTATAAGTAAGTATCAGAAAAAAATTGAATATCGCAGCGATTATAAAGCTTAGAAGGCCGCGACTTTGCGGTACCACTTTATTCTGAGGGTCTATCGCATTAACTAGTACTTCTGTCTGAATTTCATATAACTCCATCAGATTTAAGGAGAAATTGTGCCTCGATTATATTTTTGTACTAACCTGTAATAGCTAATAAGTTTATTTCCATGTCTAATATAGATGCTGTAATAGTATTTTGAGATCGTCCTATAAACGGTTCTTTACTGTTGGGTAATAATGTAGCTCCGCAGTTAAAATTTCCAGCATTGTATACAGGGTGAGCCAATAGTGCGTGGACGGAGTATTGTGGGCTTACTAAAAAATATTCCAAAAATCTGTCACTTGATCATGATAGGGACCCTTGAGAACTATAACGTAAAAATATTTTCACTTAAATTTTGACGTTTATACAGGGTGATTCATATCAAACTTACATTTTTTTGAATGGAACCCCCTATATATTATTGCATATTTAGATTCCTTGGTCAATTCTCGTGTGACTTTATATATCATACATGGATCTTTAAATGAACCGTTTAGTGGCAAATCACCATTTTTGGTATAAGTAGGTATCAGAAAAAAATTGAATATCGCAGCGATTATAAAACATAGAAGGTCGTGACTCTGCGATGCCACTAATCATAAAATGCGTCACCTTAGGTCAGACGGGTAAATTTGAATTCTTTTTGTACTTGGAGAAATCAGTAGATTAATTAAAGAAACTTTAATCACATATGAATTAATTCTTTCAAATGGGCATGTAAAATTTGATTACCTTTCGAAGGATATAGCATTCCAACGGTGCTGGTCGTGCACCGTCCCCGCGCTGGGAAGTTATAGTACAATTCCTTAAAGGCTTAAGTACTGACGGCTCCCAGAGGAAAAAAAACGTTATAGCATTCCCGATATCAATCCTCTTTGGTTTTCACTTTATTTCAAATTTTCTGCCAAATCGGTGTTTTTCAACTTTCCTCCATGCAAGCAACATAGCAGGCCATGAAAAATAAACAGCCGCCCGTTAGTATGGAAGAAACCAGCTGCCTTAGTAGAAAGATGCAAACTAACTAGAGTAACGAGGCAAGATTATAAAAATGCCTTACAGAACATATTTGCTCTAACTGGATACAACAGCGGCAAGATATCTAATGTCAATGAGCAGCTGGGGTATGACAGAAGTGTTTGTCTTTTCACAGCCTACTAGCTACTGAGGTCTACTAGAGCTTGGCAACTTTCCAAAACGATTAAAGATTTTGAAACAAGAAGAAAACTGCCAGCAACTTTTGCTTACAGTCTAACATGTTTAGAATGAAATTTCACATTTAGAGGGACAAAAAATTAGTCATTTCCGTTTACTTAAGTCAAAAGTGAAGATATCTCTAGCTGGAGCATTCTGAACATATATTGAAATAATTGCTAGAATGTTTTAATTACGCTGTCGTAATTGTGTTTATTTCATCTAGCTTTCTACAAACTAAATTACGTTTTACAATCCAAACAGACTGCAATTTAACTTTCATTTTCCGAGATTTTAATAAGTAGAAGTACATACTGAAGAATTTGAAGGGTTCTAGTCCGAGGTATCATTATTTTTGACTCACGGAAATGGCTACTTCTTTATAGTATTAAATGTGATACTTTATTCAGAAGAGATACATTTTCTACTGCCAGTAGCAATCACTAGTAGTTTTTCTTTGATTATATATTTTTTTACTGACTTTGGAAATTGAATAATACCTAATAGGCTGTGAAAAATGAGCGTTCTTGTTACCGCTATTGTTTCCGGTTGCAGCTAATATGTTGTAAGGAATTCTCATAATCTTCCCTCGTTACTCTAGTTAGATTGTATATTTCTATTAAGTTAGTTGGTTTCTTCTATATTAATGGGCTTTTGTTTATTTTTCATGGCCTGCTAGGTTGCTTGTACGCAGGAAAATTCAACCTGCAGCTCATCGTTCATAGCCTTCTCATTCCGATTAAATGAAGCCGTCGTCTGTGTTCATCTCCCTGGACAGGAAAACAGAACTTTTCTCATCAGCCCGTCGGCTGTCGTACATCCCCCTCCTCCTCCCAGCTTATCGCGCACAGTCCGGCTACCCAAGTGGCCCTTCTAACCCCGACGCGACGCCGTGTTTGCAAAAAGGGCCGCTCGCCCTGTCGAACACTTTTTAATTACAACCGAGGCAAGTGTACCGTAAACACACTCTTGCCAACTACTGCTCTGCAGCGACGAGGTATTCGATTAATTAGTCGGTAGCCCTCTTTGTACTTTGTAGCTCCCAGAGAGATATGCGTCGAGTAGTTCCCGTGTTCTTTACTTAATTAGTTTGGCATATCTGTTGATGTTCCTTTAGAGAACGCATTGGAAGCAGCGTAGCAGTAGTAGTATTCAGCAGAAGCCTTCTTACCGACCCCCCAAAACTAGCATTGAAACCGTTATGGTCTATTAATTACCTCTTTTATCGGACCTACCAGACCTTCTGATGAAGATGCCAATGTCTGACCAATTATCTGAGTACTAGGAGATATAGAGCAACCCTCGTATATCGGCTTTCATTTGCAGCAGCATATAGAACCCGCGCTCTCTGGTGGCCAAGCGGACGCGCCGTGGCGTCCCACCAGGAGGTCTGCTGCTGTTTAGCAGCGATTTTCTTTGGTTTGCCGTTACCTTCGGGTACCAGATGGCGCACCGGCAGAACCTTTCTGTCGCCTGCTATCTGAGTACTGTTAAACAAAGTTTGGAGCATCTTCCTTAGTGATGTATGGTCTAGTGAGTCAGAAGTGGCCGCTATAGTAATAACGTTCGAGAGATAAAAGGCAATAAGGTGGCCCTCTAATCTCTCATAAAACCACAGTTATACGTGGTTATACGTTAACAGCCCTTATTACAGACCGCTCTCTGTCAAGGGTAGTACTGAAATAATTTTTACATTAATAGTAGAACTCATAAGTGAGACTAGTCTTTCCGTGCAATGTGAATTGTCTAAATGTTTACATGTTTACCTGTACTCTTTTCGTACTGTACCAAATGTCATTTTCTTGAAATAGTGTACTACCTTATCTTCAGTTCAGGAAAAAAATTGTCATGGCTAATCTGGAAACGTGTTCTGGTAATCAGTGCTTTAGAAAATAGAAAGTTTATGTACTTTTGTGTTAGTGATAATTCTTCCAACAAAACTTCCTGGCCTTATAATGAAAAACACTCTCATAATGTATTTGACCCTGATTGTTGGTGATAGCACCGTACATTAACAAAGACAAGTATAGGGTCACTCGCCGTGCCGACTTTGATGTGAGCGTCTCAAATGCGAGCCGCCTCGTTTTGAGAGGGGTTCCCTTCGTGCGGACTCGTGTACCTACAGGGAATCCGACTGTGCGATATGGTCGACGTCAACGGTCGCCGTTCACTTTAGTTATACGAGGTCAATAGAAATTAATTCTATGGTATAGGTAGAATATAATTTATTATTCAAAAAACCATTCAACACAATAACTGCAGATGCAGCTAGTGGGGTGGCAAATAGCTCAAGGAGTATTATAGATTATGTTTCGTCAGATAGATGTGGTAATTTGAAATGTACGATTCAAGTAGTAAGTAACAGTAACAGTCTGATCATTCATAATTTGTTGTCAATAAGCTTAGGTGTAAACATAAAAGTACTTGCGACAAAATATAGAAAAGAATTAAGCAGAATAGATCATAAAAAATTAATCGCAAAATTTGAAAAGAATATTCAAACTACAGAAGTTCAATCATTTCAGGAACTAATTGACTTAATCACTTCTTGTAAAAAAGATTCGGAATTCAAAAAGACGTATAAGATCGTGAAAATAACGACTGGATAAATCAAGAAATTCTCGAAATGATTGAAAACCGAGTCAAAACTTAAAAACAAAAAGATAAAGAGCCAGGAAACACGAATTTGGAAAATGCATTTAAAAAACTTAAGAATCGTGTCAATAATAAAATTAAAGTATTAAAAACAGATATTTTAAGAATCAATGGGAATAAATAGGCACAAATATAAAGGAACCATGGGGCCATATAAAGAGCATGTCGCCGGCATTTTTTCGTGAAATACGTGCAAAACGCTCAATAACACACAAACACTACTTATTTAGGCACCCCGGTAGATCCGACCGATTGTATCCCGTGCACCGTGTCGCGTGTTAGGTGGTGTTAGGTGGACTGACCCTGTAAACCACAGCTGTTAGCGTTCGGCTACTGTTCGAGATCGCCGAGCGCCAGAATCCGCCAGCTTGCGTAGTATCCGAGAGCACAGCAGGAAAGACCACATTGGGGGCGGAGCTTAGAGTGACCCTACTTGTCTTTGTTAATGTACGGTGGTGATAGTCAGTTATTCTAGAGTGTTGTGTAATGAACACATTGTGATTGTAGGCTGGAGACCAATTGACTTCTCTATCGTAGGTTCTTGAGTAGGATCAACAGGAACGGAGTAGTGGGTGTGAATTTTGAAGACTGTCATCCTATTTCTGGAATTTCTATCGGATTGAATTAATATATAGCGCTTTAAAAAAATATCAGAAAGTATAAAAAAATTCGATAATCACTCCAAAAGCTCATTAGCAGTTATAAATCTTGTTAGATATCACGTACATTTAATAACTCAAGAAAAATGGCGAAACTGCATCTATCAAGTTGTCTGCAATTGAAGTTTCCTTAATTTATCTACTGATTTCTCCACGTACAAACAGAATTCAAGTTTAACCATCCGACCTAAGGTGACGCGTTTGTGCTCGGTCGTAACGCAGTCACGGCCTTCTATGTTTTATAACCGCTGCGATTTCAATTTCAAAAAAGGTGATTAGCGCCTAAACGGTTCGTTTAAAGTTCCCTATATGATACAAAAAGTCACATTAGAATTCACCAAGGAATCCAAATATGCAATAATATATAGGGGTTCTATAAAAAAAAGTATGTTTGATATGAGTCACCCTCTACAAATGTCAAAATTTAAGTGAAATTATTTTTTATATCGCTACCGGGATCAAGTGACCGAATTCTGAAATATCTGTTAGCAAGCCCACAATCTTCCATCCACTCACCATTCGCCCACCCTGTATATATTTGAAAATCGGTACAGTGGCGTCGGAGTAATTTCAAAAACTAAAAATTCTCACAACTCGCGCTAACTTTGTTTTTATGTTTGTTTGTTAAGACTTCCTGACCTTCATGATATGTTTTTTTTTTATTTTTTCGGAAGACTTATGCAATGCAATTTGATAAAATTGTACAGAAACTGTCTTCTGCACAAAAATAATTTCTTAGATGGAGCACAGATGCTTTAATTCAAGTATATCCTACCTTCCTATACGCGCAAAGCTATGCTAATCTTAAAGTGAGAATACAATATCTTTGACCATATAAGGGTGATTGAGAAAATATCTTCAATGCAAAACTGGGAAATTCTTGAAAGTAAGAATACTAAAATCTTAAATCAAGCATATGGTAATCTTGACCGAAACATTTCATAATCTTGACTGAAGCATTTCATAATCTTAACTGGAGCATTTCATAAACTTGACGCAAGTAACTGAACTTCGTTCTAAAATTGTGATATTCGTGGATAAGGGATCTAGTAGTATTGATTTGAGTGCTTGATGACTTTGATGAGCTGTTACCAAAGCCACTGTTGTTTCATTCCAAGAAATGTATTGTATTGAAGCAAGCATTCAAATCTTCTATGAGCATGTAGACATTTTTCTCGTCTATGTCATTATCTGCAAGACATACACGTGTAGAAGCTAATTGAATTTTGGACTTGGAGGATGTGTGCAAAGTTTTCAAATGTTTGTAAATCAGTCGGTGCCTGTTTAGTGATGGGTACACTGGAGAAATGGTTCTGCAAAATTTCTTAAATTACATTTAGTACACTTGGTACTTACCTAGGAACACCTGAGTCAGGTCTTCGCATCCTCATTTTTTTAATAGCTCATTCATGGTTGGATATATCCACCGACTATTAAAACAAATAGATCCAGTGATAAGGGAACTGATGAGAACTGGGACGTGACTCAAATGGCGGTGGACCAGCACTACCAACAGATTCGTTGACCGATGGTTGACGGTGGTATCACGGATATCACGCGGCAATGGCGATTAATTTAACAGTTTGACTAGATAGGTACTATTATGTGCTATTATGCAGGATCCAGGATGCATGTATTACGCTACGGTGCTAAACGGGGCGGCGAATGCGACAATCCAAAAACCGATGATGGCGGCAGACGCGGGCGGGCAACAGACGTCAGATAAATCATTGACTTGATACAAATATAGGGTGTGCTTTTAAAACAGCGTTCATTTTCGAACCAATATTATCATATTGTAAATGAAGGTTCACATTTGCAAGCTGTCTATGTTCTTGATAGAAGTAAACGGGAGACACCGCTGGAAAGAGTTATAATCTTGATATAAAATTCTGAAATACTTCTTATTAAATTATTATAGTCATGGTTGCAAAGAAAGTTATATTTTCTTTCGGAGCATATTTTTTTAAAATAAATATTTAGATCAAAAATATATTATTCTTGATACAAATTTTCTATAATTTTCTCATCAAATGTTCTTTCTTAGAACGATAACAGATATTCTTGTTGTAAGTATGTATTTACAAGAATATCACAATTCTTGACTTGAGAATTTCTTTTTATGTGTGTGACATGAGGTAAAATTGGAATGAGATGGAAGGGTGGGAATTGATAATTTCAACTTGTTTTTTATTACCGGGAACATGTACTAAGTACCATTGCGCTATTTCTTCAGTGAAACGTCTTCGACATCCACAAAAGGTAGGAGTGCCTAAAAAGACCGGCAGGGCAGTCGGCCAGCGTTGTGCTGCGATCGCGTGAGATGTGTCAGCGGCGCGGCGGCAGCAGCATCTGGCGGTCAGCCGACTGCTGTCAGCAATCACTCACGCCACGCGGCCGAAACACGGTTTTCTACTTAGCCCGTGCGGTCCGGCCAAAGGGCCTAATTGCTGCTGCTGAAAGTCGCCTCCGACGCCGACGTGCGCTGGCTGGCTGGTCGGGGTGGAAGAAGGAAACCAGCGTGTGTATGTGTGGATTTTGTCCGGACATCCAGTGCTACGTGGTGAGCTCCACAATATGTCTGTGACGACAACAGCATAAAGTACACGGCATCCATATACAGGGTGTTCTAAAAGTTGGGACTTTCCCCTTAAGAAGCAACGGCCCTTGAAACGGCAAAGCTAATGCACGGTGAATCAGCAGCAAAACAGTAAAAAAAAATTCAAGTAAGTACTCACTATTTGGTAGCTACGGAAGTTGTAAGTACGGTCCTGCCGCAGGTAAAAGTACGATTTGCGATGTCTTCTTCAATTTGGGCCACACGATGTTGTCGAGGTCTTCCAGCGTGACCACTACGATGTGGACTCAGATATCCTCTGTCTCTAGCTCTTTGCATAAGCCAGACACAGACAAATCGTGCAGGGTGAGTACGGTTAAGGAAACGATCGGCGTAAACTCGCGAAGCCGCAGCGGTTTATTTATCGCGTATGGCTTGCATGGTACAAACATAAAATACAGACATAACAAACAAACAGGCTAAATTTTAAAATGAAGGCCATCGATCCATTCCAGCACAGGGGCAGTAGCCTCGTAGAAGTCGCTCAAATCTCCTCTGTATGATGTGAGAGGCCATTCGGCCACTATGTGGTGGACAGTCTGGCGGGGCTCTCCGCAGGCGCAAGCTGGTGTCTCGGCCAAACCCCACTTATGGTATGAATCACGACAGATGCCGTGAGACGTTCTGATCCTGTTCAGGGTCTTCCACTGGTGGCGGGGCAGCTCCATTCCTGGCAGGGGCACTGTGGGGTCAGCTATATATGCTGCTTGGCCGGGTTTCGATGTTTCCCAGCGTTTCCTCCATTCATCGTTCAGGTCATAGTTCTCACCCACGAGTTTTTCTGCTAGTAGTGTTGGGGGAGATCTAGATTTCAGTCACTGCAAGCCGGCGTCGGTCAGGTCGCCGTGTATTGGTAGGAGCCGATTTAACAATATTTTGTTATGTTCCCTTACAAGGCTCTCCTGTCTGCGGATTGTGGGAGACGCAATATGGCTCAGGACGGGTAGCCAAGGTAACGGTGTGCTTTTTAAACTGCCGCCGATCAATCTCATTGTCTCATTGAGTTTAGTGTCAAACTAGCTCGCGTCCGAGACAGAAAGTCTCACGTGCACCCTGGGTAACGCTAAATGAGCTAGAGCGATCTTCGGCAGCCAGATAATATCTTCGGATCTCCTGGCTATTATACATGAATTCAAAAGATTTGGAAACCCCAAAACGTGGACCTTTTCAGGACCAAACGACAAAAAAACTCGGAGAAATAATTTGAATTAGCAGCAGCGGTATTTTGACCACACTTGCCGTTCATTAATATCATGTTCACCAGTTCATTATTGTTATAAGCATGCACCATTGTTGTTGTTTTTAAAGTTCGATCGGCAGATGTAGCAACAGCAACGCGACGGTATGATGAACGAACATAGAATTGAGGATTTCTTTAATGGTCAATATCTCGGTTTGTCTAAATATTTCGTTCATATGTTACTGGGAAAAAACACTCATTTTGGCGAGTACTATCCGCTGTATGAAAAACAGTCCCAACTTATAAAACACCCTGTATTTATATTTACTTCGATCGATTCAGCTGTTTATTTAACATAAAACATGGCAAACTCTTGTTCAGCCTTAGGCTGCACCTACACATCAAAAGAAGTGCAAAATAATATTGGGGCAGCCTTATTTTAAAAGATTTTATTTAACTTGCAATGTACGTATGCATTTATGTATGTATCTGTTTGTTCGGGTGGAATCTTGGTACTCAATTTTGAAGCAGATATCTTCAACCGATTGAGCTGAAATTTTGTACACACGTTTAGTTTGGATGACAATACACGATAAGCTGTGTGACATCGTTCTAAGTCCAATATGGGAATAGTTATTTAATGTATTTCTACAATATGGGTATCCAATTGATATGAGAACGCCCAGTAGATGGCAAGGGGAATGACAATCAATGAGAAAGATGTCATTTTTAGTTAAACGATGCATTTTGTTGTAAGAGTTGTAAGAGCTTCGGGAAAATATACTATTCAAAGTCGGTGAGTTGTTTTATCACTGCATGAACCTTACGACCTGAGAGAAGAGTCTGCATTTGGCGCTGAACTAGGGGCTTGCAGTATGAGCAAGAATCTGGCAGCAGTGACAGGGGATCCTGGATTGAATTGTACGAGTTTCTTAATACAACTTGCGCAGTGGTCATCGCCAGGTTGTATCGATGACGGCGACGACATCGACGTGAAGGGGTAGCCAGTTAGCTAACTAATCGCTGGTACAGCAAGCAGCCACGAAGGGTGGACCAGACAGCCGGTGTTTCGCGGTGGAGGGGGTACATGAATGACTGTACCGAATACTGGTAAAGAAGCGGTAGACTGTGACGTGACGTAAGTGGTAAAGAAGATCCGCAGTAAGGATTTTCCAATAATAAGTTGTGAAGGGACATTTGGGGTACTGGACTGACTTTGGGAACTTAATAGGGATAAACGAGTGTTTTTTGTGAACATCTTATTACCAACATAATTCTAAGGCTATTTCTAGAGTAGGTCTATATTTTTAGTTCAGTTTAAGGTTTCCTTAATGTCTAATAAAACGAAATCTGCGAAAATTAGTGAAAACGATGCTAGCGCATATTGAGAGTTACAAACTATCGTTCAAATGATGGCAAATAATATGTCATTTTTAGACGTAACACGATAGATTTTGTTGTAAGAAATATGAAGTATTCGAGAACCGGATTTCCAGTGTGTTTGCAATAAGATTATCTTTATTTTGATATAAGTTTCATGCATTAACCACACCGCAACCGGTGCAAATTACTATTATTGATTTATCTGTTTATACCTGCCTACCGTATAGTTGGGACGGGAAAAACGTAGCCACCCTAACGTTTGCATGTTCTATGGGCTTCGTACTTTCGATTGGTATGCGATTTGTCTATTAACCAAACCGGTGAAATGTTTAAAAAAAATTAATTTTTCAATATTTAATTAATCATACCCTAGACTGAAATTTTTCAGCCAACCCACTCTCGATATGTTTCTTAACATAGTAAATTTAATATAAAATGCTTTCATCCATTAACCAGTTCGGTGAATGTCGTCTTATATTCGGATCTTCTACCATGTATTGTAGTGAGAATTCGACCACATCTTGAGCCAGTGGTATCCACGGAACTATTTGAGCGAGCCCCGTACAACCAAGATAGAGCTCGAGCAGCAGTAAATGGCTGAGGCTGATCGTGTGTTAGTGCGGAATGATGTGCAGGTTTTGTTCGAACTGTTGGGAAGGGGGTGGGTAATTAATTGGTTTGCTTCGAACCAATGTATTGATGGATCGTTTTCGTGAGAAGGGTTAAAGTAACACGTTCTGCTTTCAGCCAATTAGGGTACGTATATGGTCTTTTTTCGTTGCGACCGGCGATGTTTCAACAAAAGGCCTGCGCTTGCTGGCTTTTGTTTCGACGTAACGACTGGAGGCAACGGACAATCGCCCTGGATATATTTGCCTTTGTTGCTGGCAGTATGATCAATGGAAATATCGAGGCTGATAAAAGGAAAATTAGCAAAGGTTATATGATGGGGTGGACAAACGGTATTCGTGTAACATAGTTGTCTAAAAGGGCCCAGTGCAAACATGAATCATGCACACATGAAAAGAAATTCTCAAGTCAAGAATTGTGATATTCTTGTAAATACATACAACAAAAATATCTGTTCTCACTCTAAGAAAGAATATTTGATGAGAAAATTACAGAAAATTTGTATCAAGAATAATATATTTTTGATTTGTATATTTATTTTAAAGAAATATGCAAAGAAAATATAATTTTCTTTGCAACCAAGATGATAATAATTAAATAACAAGTGTTTCATAATTTTGTATCAAGATTATCATTTTTTCCAGCGGTGTCCCGTTTGCTTCTATCAAGAATATAGACAGCTTGCAAATGCGAACCTTCATTTACAACATGATAATCTTGGTTTGAAAATGAACGCCCTATATTTGTATCAAGCAAATCATTTATTTGACGTCCGTTGTCCGTCCGCGTCCGCCGCCATTATAGGTTTTCGGATTGTCGCATTCGCCGCCGTCTTTTGAACCGTGGCGTAATACCTGCATCCTGGATCCTGCATAATAGTATCTAGTCAAACTGTTACATAAATTGCCATTGCCACGTGATACCCGTGATAGCACCGTCAACCATCGGTCAACGAATCTGCCGGTAGTGCTGGTCCACCGCCATTTGAGTCGCGCCCCAGTTCCCGTCAGTTTCCTTATGACTGGATCTATCCAACCATGAATAAGCTATTCCAAAAATGGGGATGCGAAGACCTAACAGGTGTTCCTAGGTGAGCACCAAGTACATTAAATGTGATTTAAGAAATTTTGCAGAACTATTTCTCCAGTGTATCCATCACTAAACAGGCACAGACTGATTTACAAATGCGAGCAGACAGAAAGAATTCAGCCCTCGTGATTTACAAATATTTGAAAACTTTGCACACATGTTCCAAGTCCAAAATTCAATTGGCTTCTACATGTGTATGTCTTGCAGATAATGGCATAGACGAGAAAAATTTCTACATGCTCATAGAACAGTTTGAATGCTTGCTTCAATGCAATACATTTCTTGGAATGAAATAACAGTGGCTTTGGTAACAGCTCATCAAAGTTATCAAACGCTCAAGTCAATACTACTAGATTCCTCATCCAAGAGTCTCACAATTTTAGAATAAAGTTGAGCTACTTGCGTCAAGTTTATGAAATGCTCCAGTTAATATTATGAAATGCTTCAGTAAAGATTATGGAATGCTTCGATCAAGATTACCATATACTTGATTTAAGATTTTGGTATTCCTACTTTCAAGAATTTCCCAGTTTTGCATTGAAGATATTTTCTCAATCTAACCCTTATGTGGTCAAACATATCGTATTCTCACTTTAAAATTAGCATAGCTTTGCGAGTATAGGAGGTTATGGTATACTTGAATTAAAGCATCTGTGCTCCATCTAAGAAATTATTTTTATGTGTGTGGACGCAGATTGAACAATTTCCTAGGCCTAGTAGGCCCAAGCATTTGATAGTTATTTCTTTACATTTTCTCTATGTTTAACCTTCTATCTCTCTGATTTCTTACTGTTCTTCTTGTTTCAATGTCATGGAGTACTTGTTGAAACCATCTCTCTTAGGGTCACTCTTCCAGTTCTGCTGTCCAACATCATGCTCAGAATTCAGTCTAGTGCCATTCTAACAACATATCCTAACCACCTATTCTTTGAGCTTTGACAACTTATATGGGAGAACGGGTTCCTTATATAAGTCGTACAGTTATTGGTTTGACCTTCTTTCCCATAATTCAGATACCTTCCTTCCTGTAAACATTTTTCTCAAGACTGTATGCTCCCATATTTCAATTTATTATTCTGATATCCCAGGACACCCAGGACCCACACCTCACAAGAATATTATGTGGTCACTGGGCCAACTAATGTTTTGTATTGTTTCAATTTCCATGCTTTCATCCGCATGTGGATTTTTGAATTTAAATTCCGTCACCCTCTGGTTCGAATTAAAATTTGCTATTTTGTATATATGAATCTTTAACGGAATAGAAATAATTTTATTTAGTATAAGTCCATTTAAGCTATTGAGACACGGATTTCCTTTCATTAGTCGTAACATAGTCTTGCATTCTGTCTCCAACTATTCAAAAATTTGTATCCTTCTTTTATTGGCCTAAATGTTTACGGTGCCACGAGGTTGGCGAGAGTCAGAAGACAATTTAGTAACACTAAACTAGGTTTTCTACTCCGAACTATTGTTTTGTGTATATGGATCTTTAATACTATGGAAATAATTATTGCATTTAGTAGGAGTCAATTGAGACGATAGAGACACTTATTTCCTTTTATCAATCTTGCCCTTATCGTGCATATTGTATCCAAGTATGCAAACCTACCGACTTCCTTAAAATTTGTTGTTGCAGATTCTGTTTCAAGATTCTACCTCTGCCCCCGAAATATCAGTGCACCCATGCAATGAATTTTTTCTGCTTCTTACTTTTTTCAATCCCATGCTAAGGATGATATTAATTTTCGCTTCGCCTTGGATATGTCACCGCTGTTGTTTATGGTTAGAGCTGATATGTTTTAGGGAATTTTCAAAACCTTGTCTAATTATTATTAGTCTGAATTGTTTGCATCTTTCTGCTAAATTAGTTTATCTCATCCCTTTTCTTCTTCATTTTTCATGGCCTGGTAGGCTGCGTATAGATAGTAAAACACTGATTTTATTGAAATATTGAAATAAAGTAAAAATAATAAGACATTGGTATTGACAATCCTATATTGTTAGACAATCTACTAAATTTTAAATTTGATAGTTTAAAAACATTGTTTATCAGCGACCAAAGTTTCCTCAATTAATCTACCGTTTTCTCCAAGTATCAAAAGAATTCAAATTTGATCTTTTAACATAAGCCCTTGACGTTTAGTCGCAAGCAAAGTCAGAGCCTTCTAAGTTTTATAATAATATATATAATATTAGATCTTTTTTTTTCTGACATGTTACACCAAAAGTGGTTATTTGCGCCTGAATGATCCCTTTCGTTTCATGTATGATTCATAATGTCTCACTAGAATTTATAAAAAAATACAAATGTGCAATAATATGCAGGCAGTTATATTTAAAAAAAACTGTAAACTTCGATATGGATCACCCTGTATAAGTGCCAAAGCTTAAGTGAAAGTAATTTAAGATTATAGCCCTCAATGCTCGTACATCATCAAGTGAGGTATTCATTCCCGTCATTGCTTTGGCAGCAACAAGTTATCAAAGCTTCAGCAGAGAATAGGTTACGTCTGAGTAGTATATTATAATTACGAAGATGTCTCGGTAATATCAGTGTCAATAAAACTTTTCAAACGAACAAGATATATCCTCCTAGATTTCATCTTAACCGGTAAAGCAGTTACTAGAAAAAGCTGTGCACATCCAACTAATGCAATATGCTGAAGGAAACATAATTCCATCAAATCAACCAGCTTTCCGGAAATCATTCAGTAGTACGACCTCTCTGTTAAATTTAAATGATAACATTATTAGAGCACTTGTTAAAAAAATGGGTGTAGAAGTGGTGTACTCAAAGGCCTTTAATAAATTAAACCATGAGTTACTGATAGCAAAGTCAAAACATTATGGCGTAGACCCTATCGTATTGAATTTCTTCTGTCATTATGTTTCTAACCGTTCTCAGTGTGTATCTCTTGATAACAGTGCATCCAGTTTTCTATTTCCTCCGGGAGTACCCCAAGGCTCCGTTTTGGGCCTCTGTTGTTTTTGATTTATGTCTCAGATCTAAATAAGTGTGTGAGTGAGTGTGAGCTTCAATCTTTTGCAGATGATACTCAACTCATTCACTATTTTGATATTAGTGATCTAGAACAAGCACAGACGTCGATCAACAACGATATACATTATTTTTTTGTCCAGACCATAAAAGATAAGTAATCGAATCCCAACTGTCAGTAAAAATTGGTTCTGAAAGAGTGCATAAGGCTAACGAGGTCAAGGTTCTTGGAATAGTCATTGACATCAAACTCAGATTTACAAGTCATATCAAAAACCTTTTAAAGAAAACCTACTTGAGACTGAGATCACTGTACGCAAACAAATCTGTCTGCAATTTCAAATTATGAAAAAAATTGTGCTCATCTTTGATCTTGTCTATCTTCAGCTACTGTGATATTTTATATTTTCCTTGTCCTGATGTGCATTCAAACAATTGTATCCAAATTGTGCAAAATAACTGTGTCAGATTTGTTTGTGGATTTAAAAATTTTGACCATGTTTCTAATAGTCTAGCTGCACTCAAGTAGATGAATGTTAAAAATGTCGTACCTTGTTTTTATCCATAGGCTAGTATCTTCCGGCAAGCCCATTTATCTAAGAGAAAAGTTAAGTTTTAGGAAAGACGTACACGACGGGCGTATAAGGTTTAGTTATGCTTTAACTATTCCTGTTCATTCTACAGCCTTATTTCAGAGGTCCTTTTCATATAATGCTGCGACTTTATACAACGCCATTGGGATTAAATATAAAAACATGTCTATGCAGCAATTCAAAAAAGCAGTTAAAATGTTGATTAACCTATTATAACCCTTTGTAGCCTTTGTTTATGCTCTAGTTTCTTGTAAGGTTTTGTTTTTTTTTGTATTGCATGTGTATAATTTCATATCTAATTGAATCTGCTACTGAATAACCTAATCTGATGCAGGGGAGGTTAAGTGTAAGAGTAGCATATTGCTAAACTTCGCCACCTTCTGCTACACTTCCTGTATACCTTAATACACGTTGAATAAAGACGAAAAAAAACTCTTTATGAAGTACGCTAATTGATAGTCAGTTAGACACAATAAAGCTAGTGATGTAGGGTAACACCACAGTGGTAACACGAAGAAACAATAGATGTAAGATCGTAAAGTCAAGACGCTTGACCCCAAAACTTTCCTCGTCTATGACATGTCGTCATACATGGCATCTCATGTATTTCTAAAACATCCATGACTTCAAATTATACGTTTTAAATCATTGTTTCGACGCAACGTATAGCTATAATTAAGAAATCCATTTGCTAAAATGAGACAAGCAAGCTTGTTTGCACAAAGCTCAAGCTACCTCCTTTGAATCCATTATCGTTCCTATCAAAGCATAACTTCTACGTCGAGAGTCGCTAACAAGCGCTATCTGCCTTGAAAATAAGGACGGACAATTAATATCAATTATCACGAGGAGTAATTAATTCAGCAGCGAATCTTCTTTCGAGAACAAAGAAAGGGGTGGCTTTTGATCGACCAGACAATGTCGCGCATACCCTGGATTCGTTCCTACTGCGAACTTTTTTGCTCCATTTTCTACTGAGTTTTTTAGAGTTTTAGAAAACTAAAAGTATAATATCACATCGCATGAGTGACTTTATCGTGGTATATGCAAAAAAATTGTCTCATATTTCAGCTACTATCACAACGTGTATCTAGGAGGGCGGATTTGGTTAAATAAATCTTGACCGTGGGAGCATAAGTGCAAGCGCCTACTGTAGTATATAATTACTTCAAGCTTGTGTTATTCTTGTTTATACTCTTTCCATCGGCTTTTTGTTTCTTTTCTGTGTGGAAATAGGCGTTCAAGCCAGGTTAAATTTTTAACTTTATATTGCCTACCCCACCTATAAGGCTATACAGGGTGGGCCAATAGTGCGTGGACGGAGGATTGTGGGCTTACTAAAAAATATTTCAGAAATCTGTCACTTGATCGTGGTAGCGGATCTTGAGGGCTACAACATAAAAATAGTTTCACCTCAATTTTGACGTTTGTACAGGGTGATTAGTATCAAACTTGCATTTTTTTGAATGGAATCCCCTATATATTATTGCATATTTGGGTTCCTTGGTGAATTCTAGTGTGACTTTATGTATCATACATGGAACTTTAAATGAACCGTTTAGGCGCAAATCACCATTTTTGGTATAAGTACGTATCAGAAAAAAATTGAATATCGCAGCGATTATAAAACTTATAAGTCCGTGACTTTGCAGCACGACTAAGCATGAAATGCGTCACCTTAGTTTAGACGGCTAAATTTGAATTCTTTTTGTACTTGGAGAAATCAGTAGATTAATTAAGGAAACTTCACTCGCAGATAACTTGATTTTTCAAATGGGAGTGCCTATTTTGGTTTGAAGAGTCAAATGTAAGATTTGATTAGCTTTCTAACGATATAGCATTCTCCAAAGCTTTGAAATTCCCAATTAGACTGAGCTGCATTTCAAAAAATCTGGAGCTTAGAAAGCAAAAGATATAGTTTTTTTTTACTAAATATTCTTTTGGGTTATTATTACTTTTTTTTCAGATAGAACTAAGAGTTTTTCCGTTTGCTAGACACACTTTTAATAGCTATATCGGGTAGTACTTTGAGGTGATTATTCTAAATGACATTGAGATAGGAATATGAAGCCTTAATATGCTTAATTTTCAATAGACTGTGTCAAAGTTTTACTTTTATTTTCGTTTTTTCTCAATTATTCCGCAACAAAATGGCACAACGATCTAAAATTACGTATCGGGGGGTTATTAAGGCGAAAAATCAAAATTCGACCTCGGTTTTGCCAACATGAATAGAGGGCACCATCTACAGCACATCGAACTCTTTTAAATTGACAGAACTTTTTTTCTGATTGGTGCATCATCAACGTGAATATTAAAAAATCTTTCCTCAGTATGTGTTACGGAAAAAAGGTACACTTTGTTTAAGTCCCCAGCAGGCACGTATTTAGACGGGATCCGGACCCCCCCGAAACGTTATATAATGCCGTCTCAAAATGGAATCCGCTAATTTTTCCAGCCATCCCCCTCCCCCAGACGACATCACATTTAAGGTGGCAACTCTAATCTGGACCCCCCCCCCGAAAGGTCAAGCTAGTGACACCCATAATCTGGACCCCCCAAAACCACATCCTGGATATATCTAATTTTTAAAATAGGTGGTATTGAAGTTTAAGAATACTTCGTAAATGGTATGTAAAAGTGTGAGGCTAAGCCTAATATTCATTCGTGCGGAAATATCGATAATTCTTTCGATCGCAATTTACAGTTCAGTTGCATTGGAAACTTCAATGAAAGTTCACGTAAAACATATTGAGAAAACGATTTTTTGATACTCACATTGAATGCACCAAACCGGAAAAAAGTTTTGATATTTTAAATGATTGCAGTGTGCTGTAGGTGGCACCCTCGATTCATGATAGAAAAGCTGTGATTAAATTTAGATTTCTCGCCTTTAAAACTCCCCGATACGTAATTTTAGATAGTTGTGCCATTTTGCTGCGAAATAATTGAGAAAAAAACCAATATAAGAGTTAACTTTCATACCCTGTATCTTGAAAATTAAGCATTTTAATGCTTCGTGTTCCTATCTCAATGTTCATAAAAATGTGAGGTCTTTCACCTGTCATCCAACCATGATCCTCAGGCACATATCCAGGATTTGGTTTTGGGGGGTCCAGATTATGAGTGTCACTTGGTTGACCTTTCGGGGGAGAGTCCAGATTAGAGTTGCCACCTTAAATCCTTAAATTTGCGGGGACAGGGGTGCAAATTTGTGGATTCTATTTTTTAGACGGCATTTTATAACGTTTCGGGGGTCCGGACCCCCCCTAAATACGTGCCTGATGATCATTTATTCAGAACACCCCCTTTTCACTTACGTCCTATGTTAAAATTTCTCCATCTCTAAGAATGATTCTAATATTTATATTCGCAATTCGTCCAGGCATACCTTTTCACAGTGTTTTCTTCCTAATACACGAGTGAAATAAGCGGAGCATGAAAGTACGTCTGTATAGAGCTTGGGGGAAGAGGAGGGGATGGATGTATGTCGCGTAGGGGTGCGATAATGGGTGCCATTTCCCGTGGGACGGAGCATTACCCCACCTCCCTGGAGAGGAGCAGTAATACAGCCGAAAAGTGCCTGAAAGAGAGGCTCATTTTTAAGAAGTGCTCACTACGTGAGATACGTGCTGATAAGGAGGATTGTAGAAACTAATGATCCTATAAATGGGGGAAATCGAATCTGATGCAATGGGTCGTATGGATAAAAATGGGCATTTACTTTATACTCAATAATTTGGAGTATATACTCCAGACAGAGGTACTTTGGTGGAATAAGTACTATTATGTAAATATTGTTGTGAGTACACACAGAAAAATCTGTCGTTCTGTCAAAGACTTACGCTTGGATTCAATAGGACGTTACACTCAGCATTCCTCAAATACAGCGATGTTTTATCCAATGGGAAGTATATAGTTGGTAATGAATTATATCGTATTGTCGATTCAACTACAAGATGTTATTGGATTCCAATAAATAATTCAATCGCAGCCTGTCGTTGAATCGAATCTGTGTTTGGTAATTGATTCTAAACTACTTTCTTTTCCTTGGACCAACAGATTTTATTGCGAGGACAGCTGATTGATTCGATTGGATGCTTAATTGTGTCATTTTGTATGAAGCTATAAGGATCATGATATAAGAATTAGACATCAGCCTGCACCAATTGTTGCATTATTACCTGAAATATAACTGTCTGACTAATCTAAATACCTACATTCAAATGTAGGCGTTAGCTCTTCTAAGTCCAAATTTCTCAGTAGGTCCTCCATTTAATATATAACTGGACACATTTAAATCACAGAATTGCTGATGCAATACGCAAAACCACGACGTGACACAACACGGCTAACACCGAAACAACACATCGGAACAACCTCGTCCGTGTTGGCGGGTTCGCGGCGATAGTAACACTGAGATAATCCCCCTGTTCTTTATATTTACGTTCCTTGAATCGGGACATCAGTCCCGCCGAATACTGATTATAGTTCAGCGAATGACAAGGGCCATTGAAACAAAATTAGTTTTTATCAGATGAATTATCACGAACTGCTGTTGCAGTAATAATTTTTGTACATTGAATAGATTGTATGCTTTGCTTAAATGAAACATAGGGTAATTTTCGAAAACAAAAGGATGTTTTGATTGCACTATATGTCAATACTGGTATTATACCTTATCCACCGAACAAACGGAGTAATCATGCACAATATATGTAAATTTTTACTGTATGGTCAAGGGTTATATGCACACCGTCTACAAAACTGCATACTGAGAGCAGTGATGTTATTATAAACAGAAAAATTAAGTTCGATTTATCCGAGTAAAGCCCTAAAATATGGGTTTGAAATAATTTTTTACTCCTTTTCTTCAGTGGACAGACTATAGAAGGATTATACATATCGTTAGGACGAATATAAAATTATTTTGAATTTATTGGCCTACCTGTGATTACTTCGAATATAAGGATCGAATTCTTTCAACGACATGGACTTGAAACAACTGTAAATATATTTAAAGCGATGGAAAAACATCCATAGCTACTAACAATTAATTGTAAACGCAACAGTATTTTTTTCTGTGTATATTCTCACTTTTGCTATAAATAAAGAATTGTACGACACAGCTACGAATGATTTTTTTAATTTGCGTTCTAAAAAATATTAAAAATCAAGAAAAATTACATAAATATGATTGTGATTTTAAAATCTCTTTTATATTTGCAAACGAAAACGTAAAATGATTATCAGATTACTTTCTGGGTGTGGAATCTCAAGAAAGAAGATGTGGTGCTATGTAGAACATTGATAAAATTAAAATATTTCTGAGATATGGAGGTGACGCGGGTTTTCAAACAGGAGAAGGAGAGGATATTGGTGTTCACCAACCTTCTGTGTCAAAGGTTGTGATGGAAGTAACCCTGAGGATAAAATAGAAGCCAAAGAAAAATGGCAAACAAAATACTCTTTTCAATGTGCACTAGCTGTGATCTATTGCACTTCCAACCGGCTTGGACAAATGGCTCATTGTTAGAAAAAATTTCAAAGATGGACGAGTGATGGCTATTTTGAGGAGCAAGACATTTTGGTGTTTCGTTTGTTGGGTCGGGTACTTCGGAACCACATTCGTCTTCAATAAGGGTTCTGTAAATTACCATTATCTCTATGTTTTCAGTTTGATCAGCCATAAGAGCATGTTTTCCGGCTTTTTAAGTACGTTCGTTCGCTACGCTCAGTAGCGTGCCAAGGTCTCCGGGGGCCCCCCCGCAATTTTTTTCATGGGTCCCCTCTACATAAAAAAATATACTGCCTATACTGAGTGAAAACGAGAAAACAGTGATATTTCAAATTAGAAAAAATTGGTGTGACCTCAACTTTATATTTTGATTTTTTCTTTCGAGGTTTTGAAGAATAAGAATTCATAGACCTTACGTACAATATGATTATATATCGATTATCGATTAACGGCACAGATACGCGTCTTGTCACTTGCTTTAGTCGTTCTGGATTCTACGTTTGACCACGTAATCGTGTTGTCAAATTTACTGATAAGGCAAAATCTATTTCATTTGATTATGGAGAATTATGAGGTATAGACATATTCCGGTACTATGAAATTGATTAGTCACAGCGGGGGCCCTGCGGGCCCTTCCTGCACGCCACTGGCTACGCTAGAGTCAAACCAGTACTGCTATCTTATGAATCTTATTCCATACTGCAGAAAGTTGCAAACTATATTAATAATCTTGTAATTATTTTTAAATAATGTTAAGATAAACTAGATATTTATAAGGCCTCTCAGTTCAGTTCAGTTAAATTAAATTAGTTTTCATTTTGACTCCATTGTAATCACTTAAACAATTTGTCAACAGTGCGTTTCTCAGCATTGACATCTCAAGACGTCGGTGGTTCTCATATAAGTCAAAAGATAATACACAACAAAGGATAAATCATCAAAGCAACCTAACCTAACTGACGAACACTGCATACTTAGGTACGTCACTGCCACTATGAATTTTTTTGCAGAATTAAACTAATTATAACCAATTCAAACAACCGTCGACTCAACTTTTTTATGTAACAGTATATACTACATATTCCAAAGAAAATTTTCTACACTAATCTTGAAATATGTTTGTTCTACTTCTGAATATAGAGAAACGCTAATCTGTCATAATAATTGCTCATGTTGACATTCTGATATTTAATCGTTAATAACTTTCTGAAATAATCGATAAGATGTGCTGAAGTTTTTAGAGTAGATGACCATATGCTTAGACTTACCAAAATTTAAAAAAATATATTTCATCTACTAAACACTTCCGTGAATAAATGAAGACACAGGTGAATAAGGGTGTCATGTCACAAAATAATTATTCTGAGAAAAATCGATTTAAAGATTTTCGATTGGAACTTTTTTATGCACCACATTTGGGGCATAGAGTTCAAGTATTTTTAAAGCATAGTTATGTATTTTCTTCGTCCGTTATTTAATTTGGGGACGCGTTTATTTTTCACGGGAAAATGGACTTTGAATGTACATGACACCTTTATACATGAAAAATTGGCGTAGCCTGTAGGATATGGAAAAGAAGAGCTACATACAAAAACGTTGGTGTTTTTTATTGCAAAAGCAACACAAAACTTGAAACTAATCTAATCACGAAGTGGTTTTTCTTTTTTTCTTTGGATGCCCTTCGTTGTGTTTAAAAATTATTTCATAGAACTATTATTTATACTCTTTCTTACCATGACTCCTTTATCCGCTGTGAAAAGCAAAAAGTATTGATCATAACACCTTTGTCACCTAAATATCGATGTTATTTATGAAAGTAGCATAACAAAGGGACTTAAGAATGAAATGGAAGCACAGTTTAAGCTTGTTGAATGAAAAATACACATTTTTGAAAAAATGTGACATGACACCTTTATCCGCCTGTGTCTTCAAATGTATTTTCTTCTAAACATCACTGACTAATTGACTATATCTTAGCAAAAAAAGTGTTCCAACAACAACACCCTTACACTAAAGTATAACAAAACAGAATGACATAACCTCAAACTTATGTGTCATGCTGCGAACTCTAGAGAGAAGCTTTACTCTTAACAATAGATAAAGGTGTCATGTTACCTTGACTCCTTTATCTACTGTGAAAAGTAAAAAGTATTGTACATAACACCCTTATCCTAAATATCGATGTTATTTATGAAAATAACATGACAAAGGGACTTAAGAATGAATTGGAAGCATATTTTAAGCTTAATGAATGAAAAATACACATTTTTGAAAAAATGTTACATGACATAGCAAAAAAAGTGTTCCAACAACAACACCCTTACACTAAAGTATAACAAAACAGAATGACATAACCTCAAACTTATGTGTCATGCTGCGAACTCTAGAGAGAAGCTTTACTCTTAACAATAGATAAAGGTGTCATGTTACCTTGACTCCTTTATCTACTGTGAAAAGTAAAAAGTATTGTACATAACACCCTTATCCTAAATATCGATGTTATTTATGAAAATAACATGACAAAGGGACTTAAGAATGAATTGGAAGCATATTTTAAGCTTAATGAATGAAAAATACACATTTTTGAAAAAATGTTACATGACATCTTTATCCACGTGTGTCTTCAAGTATTCGTTGATCAAACATATAGTTCTTGAAGTGATAAAATACCAACGAATTCGAATAAGTTAGAAGAAGTAAGCAAAGGTTTTTTTATTTGAACCATGGTGGGTTATGGCATTGAGTTATTTGACAACGTTGCCAAATCTTCTCTAGGTAAAAAGCCATTGTATATTCCTTATATGCTAGTTCATAATGTAAATATCAAAGCTAGTTTGACGATATATTATAATCAATACATTAATAATAAAAGGGTTAAAGGGGCTTGTGAAGACCATAAAATAGTCTATTGCCTCAAAAGAAGATAATCATCCAGTGTATTTGTCATCATAAAAGCTTTAATTAATCCGGTCGATGCTACCACAGGATTGGCCATATGAACAATTTAAGAAAAATTGTTGGTGCGATGGTCAAGTAATATGTCGTATAAACTATTTTTTATTACAAAACATGACAACATCGCAGCTACTGACCACCGACCTTCGTGCAAAGAGGTCTAAACAACGGATATTGGCAGGGTTTTGATTTTGTTTGATTGACTCCTGTTTATTAGATATTATCCGTGCATAAGTAAAAAATATACTATTTTAGACAATTCCACAAGATTGAAAAGTGCTATGTAATTTTCAAGAGACTGTTTGTGCGCGTGATGAATGCAAGTAAAAATATTATAAACAATGTATTGTATGTAAAGCTTTCGCGGCCATGGTCCGATGAAATGTTTCAGCTTCTCGGAACACACCGAACAGATAAAAGCTTCTGAGGACGCCATCCACTCGTGTTGGCGAAACGTTAAGCAGCGAATCCCGCGCCAAAGCCGGCAGAGCGGGTTGACGCCGGCCGAACAGCCCAAAAACCACCAGTACAGGGTAAGTAAAAGTCTTGATTTTGATTCTTCTGAAAAAAGCTGATTATTCCGTTGAAGAGTGCCTTCTAGACAACAGTATTTGTGAGATGTTATATAGGTATACATATATTTTGAACATATCTGTTCTTTTTGTGTGCTAGTTCGTTTAATCGACGACATTCTTGTGTGAATGATTTTAATTATTTAATTGTTTTTTAATGTATTTTGTATTGTCTCTTTAATTGGATATTTATATTATGTACTAATATTGTTTTTATTGCTACAGCTTATAATGTATGTATATTACTAGGCACATAATTTAGTTCGTGACCCATTCTATGTCATCCTATGATGATTTATTGAATAAACTATCTTCTTAGACTTGTCTTGCAAACGCACACATATGCCTGCTAGAGCTTGGGCTTTGCTTCTTCTAACCTATTCGAGTTCGTTGTAAAAAACTGCTAAGTGTGTGAACCCTCTAAACCTAATCCTAGCCTCTTGGCCGGTATGTATCGCCAAGTCTACATAAAAAACCGATGAGACGTCGAGCAAACGAGGACTACGAAGAGGAAGACGAACAAGAAAGTGGGAAAGAAAGAACAGAGCGTGCTGGCGCAACAGAGATCGACGTAGTAGAAGAGTCGGTGGACCGTATATACAGATCGGCTACAATGTTCAAACACGGGTTCCTTTTCTCGACTCGGCTCCGCGCTCGTCGAACATGGAGGTCGAACGAGAGGGGGGCGGGTCGTTGGCTCCTCCCTGTTGAGGGGTATACGCCCCCCTCCCGCGACAGAACGCCAAGAAATTGTGAACGCGTCTGACATCTAGCGGTCGTCGGGCGAGGTAACAGGATGGAAAGTTATAGTCCGGGAGTTTAGAGGTGCTGTCTGTATGCTATGTGTCCTAAACTAAACTAAAGTAGTGAGCCTCCATACATTTTGAGATTTTCCAATGTTTAATGTAAAACATTGTTATAGCAACAACGTTCGATATATACCTGGGACCTGGGAGTAAGTTTTATGGCAACCTAAAACCCCGGCCACACGTGCAGGCTTTACCACAGCATAATAGACAACCAGCATAATATCTCTGAGGATTTCCTATATAAAAATGGTTCCCACAAAATTTGACCTTGGGAGGATTTATGGATGGTTTTACGGCTGTGAAGTTTGGGTAGAGATGCGAAAATCGATACCGGTACCAACTCTATATTTTTTAGCCAAATAGGCACGTTTGGTTCGTACAAAGCATTTTGTGCAACTGATTACACCCCTCAATAGTTATATAATCATTTTCGACACCGATACAAAATATCGGTAGCATCAGCTTGGAATGCTTCAAAAAGTATCGATGACAAAAATACTCGATATTAGTAGTAGTAGTATAGACGTTTATTTAGCATACATCAGCTATTTACAGGAAAACAGTAAAACTAAAACTAAACCTATGATTATACACATATGATCACTCATAAAGAGTTCATCTTTTTCTAAACACAACAACATTTGGAGAAAATTTTATATATAGAGGGAGTTTATTATATTCTTTCATCCCATTATCCAAATACACTTCTTTTGGTTATTGTTAATTTGGTAGGTCTTATATCAACATGATGCATCTGTCGTGTGTTGTAGCTATGGACCAGTGGCGTACACAGAAATCGATTTCGGGGGGGGGGGGCGGCACTCGGAAGAGTTTTCATACTTTATAATATTATGGCGTGTTATAATCCTAACTTCAGCCTCTTCCAGACGTCGAAACTGAATGCGTGGCTCGTTTCGGGAGGGGGGCGGCCCCCTCGGCCCCTCCCCCCCTTATATACGCCACTGCGATGAACATTGCTTCGGTATTGTATATTCACATATCAATAATCTGGACTTAGACCATTAACAATTTTATAAATAAATGTAAGCGTCCGTACTTTAATATAATCCTCTACAGGCTTCTAATTTAATATTTGTTTCATATTGACTATATTAGTATATATATTACAACCCAACAACAATCTCATGCATTTAGGTATTTTCGTAACATTTTGATTTGCATTTTGTGCAAATCAGATTTATTACACATAAATAATATTGATGAATAATAATCGTGAGGTTTAATAATTGTATTGTAAACAACATGTTTTGCAAATCGTGACAGATGTTTGCTAATTCTGTACAAGAAACCAATTTTTTTTGAAACCTCTTAAATATGTAGTCAACATGCTTACTAAATCGCAAATGTTCATCTATAACGACTCCCACGTAATTAATTTCAGTTACCCGTTGTAATCTTTTACCACTAATTGTAACACCAATATCAGACTGTATAACTGACCTCTTCGAAATTAGCATGTATTTTGACTTGGTAGTATTAACTACTAGCTTGTTATTATGAAACCATTTGCTTAGGTTTTCCACGGCTACATTTATTATTTTTAAGATCTGGTTCACGCCAGCTCCAGATAAATATATGATTATATCATCTGCAAAAAGGTGCATGCTACATTCTCGAACGTCAGCAAAGAAAATGTCATTGATAGAAAGTATAAATAGCAGGGGTCCTAACACACCTCCTTGAGGTACACCATGCTCGACCAAAATTTTATTTGAAAATTTATCATTAGTCCAAAGGAATCGAAGTACCGTTACCATCCCTACAAAAAATCATCCAAAAGTGGGGATGCGCGTGTAATTTCCGCCAGATTGAGTTATTGTGTTAGTTGTTTATTATGCTGTGGTTTTACCTCGTACTTAGTTGTGCAAACCAGTTTGTATCGGGAAGCCCATTTGTGTGGACGGTAAGAAGGTAGCTCGCGCAAACCGAAAAACGTGACTTTTGTAAATTTCAGTCTGCTGAAAGTTTTGCCTTGCGCCAACTGGCCTGTCGGATGTGTGTGTGTGGACCATATGATTCAGTTTTAAGGACAGCAGCATCTATATGGAATAGTCAGTTTCCGAATTATTAAATAATGGATGTTTGCGCGAGCTTACTTGAATGATGTAGACACTCAGCGGTATACCGTCTTGTTTGCGCAAACTATGTTACGGTTTGATTTCCAGATCCAAATATGTTGTACTTACCCACATTTGACCATAATTCTAAGCCTTGTAAATAATATGTAAGTCTGTAGTATGTAACATCTATATATTTTTAAACCAACTGTACAAGCAATTCCTATTTGTATCTTACAAAGTATTTGTGTATTGCCCCCCCTATTGGCAGGCACCCTGAGCTGCAATCACCTAAAAATAACAGAAAATATTAGCACTAGAGTTACACCGATATAAAATTTCATTACATTAATTATTTAGAATGTTTGTTTACATGTCCATGTTGAAGAAGAAGAGGTTAGCCTTGCTTCTGATTGACATCTATTGACATCTATCGTTTTGTACCTTGTAGACAGTTGGACCAAGGTCAAACCACAGAATTTAAATCACCACAGTTCATTACCATTGGACAGGCGAGTTTGGCGCTGATTTTCATGGATAAAGGCCATTTTTCCTTTTGACTTCTTGATCTACTAGGACCAGGTGGTCATTGCGCATTATTGCGGATTTGATCAAGAAGAAATCCTGTGTCGGATTGGATTTTGTTTTTGCAGTGTCTGCAGAACCACCTCCGTGGGATTCATATAAAATCCAAGTCACACAGCACCCAAGGGAACACCTTAAAGCCACCCAACACCAACGGTAGGTGCATAACCTTACTTTCATGAAAGCTAGTCACAACTCCCTCAGAGACACAGTTTTTAGTAATGCTTACCTGCTTCCAAACTTTAGAGACTCCTTTTGCTTGCAGGCTTTTACGGTTTTATGGTTTTATGGTTGAGATCAGGACCGTATCCTAACAGCTCCGGGTTGAGTCACCAACTCACTTCTAACAGCTAGGCTTTGCCCGTATAAACATAGTGCAACCTTAGTACAGCTTAGTGCACAATAACATCACCTGCTTTGCTGCATGCCTACCCCTACGACAGCCACATCTCTTCGTATGCTTGCAACACATTCATCTGCATGTTTTCACTCGCTTGCATGTCAGACCGTTAGTGAGGAAACTCCAGGTAACCTTGGACCACATCCGTCAGATTACAGGTGGGAATTTGCTTTATTTCTATAGGGACTGTAGCCACTAGGAGTGTTCACCTAGAACATCAGTTAGTTAAGTTTTCTTTCTTGATCATATTGTAGGTAATTAAGACTCTTACCAGACATAGTTATAGGTAGCATAAGGACAGGGACCATCAGGGAAGTGGGGCCCCCAGCGATCTCTTCATTTTATAATTGTCGTACATATGTGTATATTTACAGATCATTACGTATTTGATTTAGCTTAATTATATAGTAGGCAGTGTTTACGCATCTTTCAAGCATTGTATAAGATCTGATTTTCGGAACAAGCCGCTAACTCGCCCTTACCCAAGAAGGCAGTAAATTTCTTTTGAAATGAATTTTAAATAAAAAGATTATCCATTTTTTTTGACGAATTACACGAATTACTCATTGAAGTTGAACTTCTAATTTTGGCATTTGTCATTTAACCCCCCCTGTCAACCACAAAACATATACACTGTCAACCACAAAACAAATACACTGTCAACCACAAACGCAGAGTCGCAGAACAATAACACCCACGAAGCAGTACGAACCCACCACAGAACACGGTTTGAAGTAGAGGTTGCGACGTTGCCGGTGGTACCGTATGAACCGCAGCGTTGCCACGCTTGAAGCGGCCTCTACGCATAACAAATTTGGCGCCCAACGTGGGGCCACTGACACGGACATTCACTTCTGACATTCTGTTCCTGGACATTTCTTTTTTGACACTGTATGCATATTGTGAGTTTACAGTAAAAGTTGTCACCCAGTTCCAACTTTTCTCAGGTAGGAGGGGTGTTGTTACGGTTTGATTTCCAGATCCAAATATGTTGTACTTACCCACATTTGACCATAATTCTAAGCCTTGTAAATAATATGTAAGTCTGTAGTATGTAACATCTATATATTTTTAAACCAACTGTACAAGCAATTCCTATTTGTATCTTACAAAGTATTTGTGTATTGCCCCCCCTATTGGCAGGCACCCTGAGCTGCAATCACCTAAAAATAACAGAAAATATTAGCACTAGAGTTACACCGATATAAAATTTCATTACATTAATTATTTAGAATGTTTGTTTACATGTCCATGTTGAAGAAGAAGAGGTTAGCCTTGCTTCTGATTGACATCTATTGACATCTATCGTTTTGTACCTTGTAGACAGTTGGACCAAGGTCAAACCACAGAATTTAAATCACCACAGTTCATTACCATTGGACAGGCGAGTTTGGCGCTGATTTTCATGGATAAAGGCCATTTTTCCTTTTGACTTCTTGATCTACTAGGACCAGGTGGTCATTGCGCATTATTGCGGATTTGATCAAGAAGAAATCCTGTGTCGGATTGGATTTTGTTTTTGCAGTGTCTGCAGAACCACCTCCGTGGGATTCATATAAAATCCAAGTCACACAGCACCCAAGGGAACACCTTAAAGCCACCCAACACCAACGGTAGGTGCATAACCTTACTTTCATGAAAGCTAGTCACAACTCCCTCAGAGACACAGTTTTTAGTAATGCTTACCTGCTTCCAAACTTTAGAGACTCCTTTTGCTTGCAGGCTTTTACGGTTTTATGGTTTTATGGTTGAGATCAGGACCGTATCCTAACAGCTCCGGGTTGAGTCACCAACTCACTTCTAACAGCTAGGCTTTGCCCGTATAAACATAGTGCAACCTTAGTACAGCTTAGTGCACAATAACATCACCTGCTTTGCTGCATGCCTACCCCTACGACAGCCACATCTCTTCGTATGCTTGCAACACATTCATCTGCATGTTTTCACTCGCTTGCATGTCAGACCGTTAGTGAGGAAACTCCAGGTAACCTTGGACCACATCCGTCAGATTACAGGTGGGAATTTGCTTTACTTCTATAGGGACTGTAGCCACTAGGAGTGTTCACCTAGAACATCAGTTAGTTAAGTTTTCTTTCTTGATCATATTGTAGGTAATTAAGACTCTTACCAGACATAGTTATAGGTAGCATAAGGACAGGGACCATCAGGGAAGTGGGGCCCCCAGCGATCTCTTCATTTTATAATTGTCGTACATATGTGTATATTTACAGATCATTACGTATTTGATTTAGCTTAATTATATAGTAGGCAGTGTTTACGCATCTTTCAAGCATTGTATAAGATCTGATTTTCGGAACAAGCCGCTAACTCGCCCTTACCCAAGAAGGCAGTAAATTCCTTTTGAAATGAATTTTAAATAAAAAGATTATCCATTTTTTTTGACGAATTACACGAATTACTCATTGAAGTTGAACTTCTAATTTTGGCATTTGTCATTTAACCCCCCCTGTCAACCACAAAACATATACACTGTCAACCACAAAACAAATACACTGTCAACCACAAACGCAGAGTCGCAGAACAATAACACCCACGAAGCAGTACGAACCCACCACAGAACACGGTTTGAAGTAGAGGTTGCGACGTTGCCGGTGGTACCGTATGAACCGCAGCGTTGCCACGCTTGAAGCGGCCTCTACGCATAACAACTATACCGTGCACATTTATACATTCCGTACATGTATACAGCACCTACTCACCTAGCACAGTCCCATTGGTCAGATTTAAATTTTGAACCAATCAAATTCTGAATACCATACGCGAGTATGGAATGTAAATGAGTGCTATATGCACTTACGGAATGTAGTACTTAATGCAGCTGAAAATTTATTTACGAAAAGGAAAGCGATTTAAGCGAAAATCATTTTTTAGCTATATATAACACTGCAGTAAACTTTATTACATATTAAGTTATAGTATGGTGTATAATTTTTGTACTTTTTCACGAAATCTTAAATGTACCTAGTAATTGCAAACATACATTTCTCACAAGATTGAAGAGATTGAAGAATATAACGAAACAAAAGAGAACGCTATATAAAATCAGTGGGGTGAACCATGTTTAATTGCATTGGGTTCATTAGTTTTAATATTTTGGGGCAGGTTATGCTTTTCCTTTGGGCTCAGTCAACAGGTTTGATCTACATCTTCCAAGGCTCAGTTCAAAATACTTATAATTAGGAGGTAACTCTGCCTTAGCATGCAAGGCAATTTCAAAGCATAGTCATACGTTTGACATGCGCATAACTGTATTACGTTCCGTAAGTGCATATGACACTGATTTACATTTCATACACGCGTATGGCACTCGAAGCTTAGCGCATAAAAATATTCAATTCCATAATTATACATATGGCACTGATCTACATTCCGTACACTCGAAGTTTGATTGGTTCAAAATTCAAATCTGACCAATGGGATTTTGCTAGGTGCTCTGTATACATGTACGGAATGTATAAATGCATACCGTGCAGGCAAGTCGCTTAATGCCTCAAAAGTTAATCTCCCGAAACTACAGTTGTATGTGAGTATACATTAGACAACCCATATTTCAGACCGTTTTCTGTTAAGGGTAGTACCGGAATAAATTTTGTATTAATAGTAGAACGTAATAGTGATAGTAAGTATATTCATCATTTTTAAGCACACGACAAATGAAATCTGTATGATAGCGGCTCATCTGAATCTGATTTTGACTTCAGTTAAATTCTTTTTATTTTCTCATTTTTCATTTGTGTTCTTAAGTAATACTGTTAGAACGTAAGCTTTAATATTAGTGTGTTCTAGGATGGTTCTATCCTCAACACACGGCACGCGATACTTCGCGATGTATAGTACATGTTTCTGGATATTAAAGATCGAATTTTTGAGAAATTAGGCTCATAAAATTACTACCAAGTACCTATACCTCGAACTTTTTTACTATATTATAATGATCTCTCATGACACTGTTCACGGTGTAATTGCTGCAGCTGTATTGCACGTCTCAGGCTCCGAATAAATAAGAAAACTATTTTATCCACTTCCATTACCGATTACCAAAGTTATTCCCTATAAATGGTATCTAATACCTACTGTTTTTGCTTCCCACACAGATTGGTGAGGGGTGATTTGTGATCGCGAAAATGTTCAATTTTAAAATAATACGCTTTCTGGGCGTTCGGTGATATCTACATAACGAAAATCCATGTCACTCATTTCCGTCTGTCTGTCTGTCCGTTTTTTTGTTTGTCTGTCTGTTGGCGGTCTTCTTGCCTCGTAATCTCAGTAACCGCTGCATGGATTGTAATGAAATTTGGGTAATAATATGCTGTGGGGTCGTAGTGATTAAAGCAGCTATAATTGAGGAAAATGGATGCATGGAGGGTGGAGTAATTTTATACCTAGGCAAAAAACAAAAAAATTTAAATATTTATCAAAATTCGTTTTTAGGCGGTGTAAGGGTTCCCGATTATTTTCTACTTGTTTTTGGGTGGGGTGAAATTGGGGTGGTTGCCTTGCCTATTACAGCAACCAAAGAAGTTAGAGTTTACTAATATATACATACGAGTATTGCTTTAGATCTTTCAGTACAGTGTAACCTGGAAATTATTGAATTCATTTTGATGAAACCTTGATGCATTGTTATTATCATCGTGGCGAGGATGGAAAACGCGTATGAGTTTTAAAAATCGTATCAGTGGCGACGCAGCAGTAATTCAGGTCAAACCTGGCAGCGGTGAGATAACAATCAAAAAATTATCAGAACCCTTCCAAACTTCTTTTTTAAGCGTTTCAGGGGTGCCTGATCCTCTTCCATTTTTTGAAGAGGATGATATTGGGATGCTGAGGTGGGTGAAGGTTCAAAAACACTTGGTGTGTTTCATTGTAGAATTAGAATTTTTTTCTTATAAATATAATACTTAAAAGTATAATTGAACAATCAAGTAACTATTAATTATTATCATAGTCATACATAGTCAAAAATTGACTTCAGTGACATTGTGACCTGTCTAAATGTTGTCTTTGAATTTTATATCTATGGAATAGTTTGATACATTCATATGATAGTTCTGTAAAGTGTAACTTGGATACCTACTACGAATTGGATTGGTATGAAATTGTGACGCCGTATCACTACCGTTGAGGCAATGGTAACGGTGTATCTCCTCCGCTACTCTTGCCAGTAGCTTAACTTCAAACGTAAACATCTCAAAATCGCTCACATTGTTTTTAGATGTTTCAAAGCTCCAGGATCATTGTTTACTTTTTTAATGCTGTATATAAGCGCGGATGATATGTACTACTTATTCAGGGCGCTATTTTTTGCTTTTCTTTTTTAGCAAATATTTCACCGCACAGGTTTGTTAATTCGAGCCTTCTGAAACAAGAAAGCTCCAGCTTTGAGAACCTGTACTTTTCTTTTGATTTCAGGCAACTTGAATACCTGGGAAGCTGTGAGGCCAAATCAAGTTTCTTGGTAGTCCGCCACTGTGTCCTAGACGGCCACCGCTACATTTTTATGTCGTTCGGGGTGTACGACAGTGCCGTTTCATTATTTTCAAACGTTGCAGATAAGATTGGATTGCGAAACGAGTTAAGGATAAGGCGGCCTGGCCTCCTGATTGTTTTTTTGTTCGTCTTTTGTTTGCTTTCCAGGCGTTTCTTTCGATCATTAGGTTTATACGACGACGCGCAAGGCGGTGCACTGAAACAGACTGTTTTGTTTCAGACAAGGATGTCGTCGCCTGCTACGATTTTATTTATGGGTGTCTGTTTTTCATTGTAAAGAGGGTTCAGTTGAGGGTTTATATGAGGAAGGAAGAAGCTATGATCTGCATCGGAAGATTACTGTACTTGGGAGGATGACTATGATAATTCAAGCAACATGAAGATCGGTGCAACTGAGGTCGAAGTTTTTCAATAGTACTTTTCGAAGTATCACTAATTATGGGGCTTTTCACTAACGGCGTTCTATATCTTGTCACAAAAAATAATTTGTAAATAAACTCGGAATATCGTTGTTTATTTATTTATTTGTTTGTTTATTATATAATTTGTGGTTCGGACAGCTAGAAAAAGCCAATAATTCTTAATGTAAGCTGAACATATTAATGAACCAAAAAGACTAGTGTTATTGTGAGAAAGGCGTGGAGCGCTTGGTGTCATATTTTTCGTATATTGAGCTAAAAGCTTAAAGCTAGTATAAAAGCGTCTTAAAAATCACTAGGTACGTTATATAAAAGCTCAAATGAAGTTATAGTGGTTGAAACCTTTTAGAGTGCTAAATTCTAAGGTACCTAATGTATGTTTTAAAACTGTGGACTTTCCTCTTCAGAACCAACTGCCTTTGAAATGATGAAACTAATATACGGCGAATCAGCAGCAGAAGAATTAGAAAAAAAATGGTAAGCAAATACCCACTATTCGTTCGCTACGAAGCTTTAAGTGCGATCCTGTCACAAAAGTTTTATAGGTACGTTTCGACGTTCGCGCCGCGAGACTGAAAAACGCAAATATTTCTTTTTTAATTTGGACCGTTTGAGGTTGTCTAGGTTTTTCGTCATGATGTGGATACAAACATCCTGCGTACTTAGCTTTTTGCACGAGATAGCCAAATCGACGGGATGCAGGGTGAGGCAGCCAGGCAAACGATCAGCGAAGTCTGACAGGCATTTTGACCACATTCATCGTAAGCTAAAATCATGTCCACCAGTGCATTATACTTATAACGATTGCACCATTTTTGTTGTTTTCATAGTTTGATGTAGCACGTCAACAAATCGAGGGACATCAAATGCGCGCTGCTACGTACATCTATGCTTCGTAATAAACTGCGTTTTGATCTAATCGTACAGGGACGGAATTAGAAATTATGTTTTCATTATTGGTCAATATCTTGATATCCCTAAGCATTTCGTTGTATGTTACCAGTAAAAGTCACTCCTCCTAGGTAGAAAAATCCTAACTTAGGAAACACTCTGTATATTTTTCAATATCTAGGCCAGAAACATCATAACTAATATTAAACTTTTCAAGGTCTTTCACCATTTCTCAAAAATTAAAGATTCATATTTATCACATTCACCATTTTTCAATTACGAAAAGTCTGAATTATGGTATTGTTGCTAGTTCTTGATAAGTGTACAAAATTTAAACTAAATATGTTCGTCATAAGTAGGTCAAAACTTAGTCCAAACGGGTCAGTCACAAACATAATATGCAAAACAACATACAGCTTAGGCTGATAAAAGCTTGTTCAAAATACGTACTACATTATACTGCATTATAATGAAGTCAGTTCTTGTATCAATTAACAACTATGTTATAAACTATAAACTAGTAAATTACATATAGGTGGATAAATACAGTTATAAGCCGAATTTAGTTGTCACAATTCTTAAAGTTAGATGCATGTCAACAAAAAGAACTATATTTCTAACATACTAATTGGATATTCTGTTGAGCAGGCATTTTGTTGAATGTCTTCAATTTTGTGATGACGCGCCAAGGACGACTATAGCAAACCTCATATCAATCACCGCTGGCGTTAATATTACAAATAGCTAGTATCGTTCATAATACTAATGACCGGTGAGCATAAATAATCTTGACCGTTGTTGATCCAAGCCGTGTAATTCCCAGGCGCATTTCTGACACAAATTTAAATAGAAAAGTTCAAATATGTATCCCAAACAGTCTGGTTTTCTCGATATAGCGTGTAAAAGTTTGGAAAAGAAATTAACAGTATGACCTTTAGTCCAGTTATGACGGTTATTGTGATAGTAAACTGTTACATAGACACAAAGAGATTACGTTCATAACAACCAAATAAGATTCCCTAAAAATGGTAAATGTTAGATTACTTTCTCCTCGAAGTCAATTTGAGATATGAAGGGACATCGTCAAAAAAGTAGCGTTTTTTCTGTTTAATTTGAAAAATATTTAATCAAAGTCAGTGTCGTACATCTTTTTGCAAATATTAATCGCGCAGTGAAGAACACTGTCAAATTCTAATAAAATCGGCTCAATGCTCTTCGAGGAATCAATAAAAAATCAATTTATTTCTAAACTTTGACACCCTGTATTTGATAATCAGACTCCTGAGGATACATATTTGTATGAACTTTTCTATTCGTAATTGGGTCAGAAATGCTCTTGCATATACAGTACATGAGTAACAACCTGTATAATATACAGCAACTGAAAGCCGACATATTTCGGTTATTCGTATTAACCACCAGCAAACATCAATTCATGCTCGATAGTCATTTAGTCAGTGTATAGCAATCGTAGCCATACTGTAGCTTTTATTTAAATGGGTCGTTACTTCGTAGTTCGCACCTATTCCATTGAAGAGACGCCCTTCACTTTCGTAACCGTCAAAATCCCCTCCACTAAGCAAACGCAGTACCTAAGTTAACAGAACAACCCTGAGGGATGTATACATGGGATTATCGACACCGGCATAAACATAAGGCCCTTTTGTTTGGCCATTTACCGCCAGATACAGCGTTTCGTAAGTTGTTTGCCAACACTCTGTATATGTTTACTTAGATGCGCCTGATGTGCGTCGAGCTTTTTGTTGTAGACCGATGCCCTTTTATTTTCATTCCTAAGTGCCGGATAATATGATACGAAATTTGCGCTGAAATTACATATACAATTTATGAATTTTTTATGAAATTTCTAAACCTGCCATAGGGGCTTTGCCAATATTTCAACTGAAATTTGATATCAAATCATTCAGAAAGTGTTCTAAATATTGCCAAATTCCATATAAAAAATGAGCGTAAAAGTGCTCAGAAGAAGAATAATGACTGGCAAAAGTATAACCTCATTGTTTGGCATAATTGCATAATTCCTTAATTTGTTTATAGTTTATGCACAAGACTAGGCAAACCGTTAATCACTCAATGCTAACATGACCTATCAATCGCTTCCTACAGTGTAATTATTGTCAACTGTCACACTGATTTAAAATCTCTGCAATTTTTTCATGCCAGTTTTGTTAAAACGTTTCATAACCAATTTGTTGACAAATTTTATGTAAAATTTCATTGTATCCACTGACTAAGAGATGGCGCAGACAGCTTGAAGTTTGTGAATATTACGCAGAGGCGTAAGAGGCCACGAGATCTTGAAAAACATGACATACAACTGTTTGGCAGTTGTTTTTGTAAAATTTGTTCAGGAAGGCCGACAGTTTTAAAGATTGTTTATGCAATAATGGCAATAATTGATGCTATAAATATTGATCAAAAACAATTATTGTTTATCTCTATTACACAGAGGATTAACGAATACAGTTAAAAAGACAAGGAATTCTTCAAAAAAGCTGAAAAATGCGCCTTTAGGGAACATTGGACTAGGCAGTTAAAAATGATTGTTAAAATAAGTTAAAACAATAATGAATGAGTATAGTATAATTGGGAATACCCACGTTTTGTGCCATATCATTCGTAAATAGAGCATTCTACGTTTTTTTCAGAACCATACTAGTATATTCCGTTCGTTGTTGTTTGAAGGTTATTTAAAAATTATTATGATAAAACTAAACCTAAAGGTCTACAGATGTGTGTACATGGGTTTTTGAGGTGTTTCCTGAGTGCCAACGATATATTGTGTCAAAACGTGTGTTTCGAACTTCCATTGTCTATACAATTATTTATCACAAACCATTCAGTGGCTTCAGCTTAATACTCAATAATCTATTTGCCAGATACTGGTGAAACTTCCAACGATGTCTTGGAAAATGATTGCCAGTCAAGGCAGCCACATCTCTCACTACCTCTTTGATCGACAATTCGGGTAGCTGTGAAAATGAGATTCGATGGCGCATTCAACAGGCACGCGTAGCCATGACAGAGTCTACTAAAATATGGCGTGACCATAACATCACTAAAGCTACCAAAATGTCACTGCTTCAGTCTCTTGTGTTGTCCATATTTTTGTATGCCTCGGAAACTTGGACTGTTAAAAAGGCAGATCGAGCTCGCATATAGATGCTTTTGAAATGTAGACGTGGAGGAGAATACTGAGAGTTCCTTATACCGTACTGGATGAGCTCGATAATCCAAACAGACTATCCTCCATTGTGTCGACGAGAATGCTTACTTTCTTGGGACATATGCACAGAAGCGATAATATGGAGAAACTTGTAGTTCAGGGTCATGCCCCGAGTGGACGGCGCCATGGCCGTTCCCCTACACGCTGGGTGGATTCGACGAAACAGTTGCTGGATATGAGTATCAAGAGCTCCACTGAACTGACTGTAAATCGCGAACGATGGCGAGCTACAGTTCTCAAAACTACTGATAATATTCGTGTAGACAACATTCCGACTTAATGCATTTTAGGAGTTCACAACATATCTGTTAAGACATTGTGCCTATGATGATGATGGCCAAGGTGGGGCGTTTCAGCCTCTCACTGAACAGATGCAGGATAAATTGGCCTGCCATCTGGCCATAGCACCTCGAAACGTCTCTTGTATATGATGGGATGGTAAGCTACCACACTTGTACATGCTGTGGCGAGGAGGAAGAATCTTCTGCACGCATTCTAGCCCTTAAGTATGACAGACAAACCATACTAGGTTCAAGGTTTAACCTGAGGATATAAGATGGGCAGGACCCAACGCCATCCTCACCTTTGCGATGAGGGCTGGACTTGGGAACTAGAGTAAGGAGAGGTGCACAAGGGCCCGCTTGTAGGTCTATGCACTGGTGGTTCTGGATAGCAGAGAGACTCTCTTATTGTTTCATTTTTTAATTTATTCATGTCAGCTACAGGGAAAAGTAATATTCAATATCTAATGGAAATGTTCAATAAACACCACTGTACTTGAAAAAACAAAAACTGTCCCACCGTTAAGGCGCGGTTGTACAATACGAGCTTAAGCTCCGGCTTAAGGTCAGCCGACGTTAAACCACGCCAGTTGCAAAATGTCCGTTGTACAATGCTGGCTTAACCCCCCACTCCAAGCTTAACATGAGCTTACGTAAGCCGAAGCTCAACGCGAGCTTAGCTGAGGTTTAAACCTAACCTGATACAAGTGACATCATATGTCAAGGAGTAACCTTCAAATTGCTTGTCACTTTATTAGGTCATATTTTTTGAAAGATTCGTGTCTGATTTAACGAAGAGAGTAAATGAAAAAACTGAGACAGAAACTGTCGTTGCCCAAATTTGGCACAAACTGTAAGTGCCTAACCAAAAAAGGTGATTTTTCAGATGATTATGTCAGTACGTGCTGCTTCATTGATGCCAACTGTAGTGAATTTCATTATCAACCAGGTTTAACTAAGCCGACGATTGTACAACGGATGTCGACTTTAAGCCTGAGCTTAGCTAAGCTTAGGCTTAACAAAGCTCGTGTTAAACCCGCATTTGTACAACCGGCCCTTAAGAGGCATTGGTGGAAAAATATATCTCGATGTCCTACTCTGCATCTGATGCTTTTTTTTCTGTACAAAGCTTTGCAATACATACTAAGTAGGCTTAAGGGGTCCGCCTATGCCTATCTTAAATACTCTCCAAAGGAGATCCTCGTTCTCCGAATTCGACCGGTTATAGCCCGAATTCACGGTCCGCGGTCCACCAGAAAAAAGAAGAACAAGAACAAAAGGACACGTTCGAGTTGGCGCTTGTAACCGTCCCATCGGTCTTTGCTGTCCAAATAAAAGAATGTCGACCCGAAAACAAAAATAACCCAATGCCAGCCATATTAGCACCATAGAGATGGATGGTGTTGATAAACGCTTATGTCTTTTCAAGACTATGAATCACGGTACCCCTTTGGCATTGGGCTGCTATTCTCAGTTGTAATTATTGCATTTGGGCAATTGTGAACAAATAAAGCGGAGTAATGCAACTATATTTGTCTAGCATTCTTGGTTATGACCATTTTAATATACTGTGAAGAGGATTCAAAAATTTGCTATTTCCAATTCGAGCGGCTCCCTGCTTCCTATCGGTGTGGGAAGTAAAAATGTTCTGTGGACTGAATTTTATTTAATGTGAGATTGTGAGTTTACATGATCAACATGTATCGGCCCGGGTCCTCCCATTTATTAAAAAATTGTGTTCAAAACCCCAATTGTACTTCTCCTATAAGGCCTGTAGAAGTTACTGGTCATTTCAGGCACTGTGGCCGAAATTATAGGACATTTACGGAAGTGGTGGTGCTTGTTGGCATTGCAAATACATTGCGGGCATTAGGCGTGAAAATCATAGAGCAATGCCCAAAACTGGCATTGGTGCACTAATTTTGGGTCAACGGTTTGGCCCATGAAAATCCCCATCAAATTAGACCACGCATGTTTTAGCAGCATCTGCAATGGTAACCTCTTCGGCCCTTATGCACAGAAAAAAATACTGTTGCGTTTCCAATTAATTGTTAGTATTTCGGTGTTTTTCCATCGCTATAAATATATTTACAGTTGTTTCAAATCCATGTCACTGAAAGAATTCAATCCTTATATTCCAAGTAATCACAGGTACGCCAATAAATTCAGAATAATTTTATGTTCGTTCTAACGATATGTATAATCCTTCTAATACCAGTGTTGTTTTCGATGTTTACCCTATGTTTCATTTAAGCAAACCATACAATGTATTCAATGTACAAAAATTATTTCTGCAACAGCAGCTCGTGATAATTTATCTGATAAAAATTAATTTTGCGTCAATGGCCCTTATTGTTCGCTGAACTATAATGAGTATTCGGCGGGACTGATGTCCTGATTCAATAAACGTAAAAAGGCAGAACAGAGGGATCATCTCAGTGTTGTTATCGGCGCCAACCCGCCGACATGGTCTAGGTAAAAATGCAGCAACTGGTGCAGGCTTATGTCTAATTCTTATATTATGCTCCTTATAACGTCATACAAAATCTTACAATTAAACATCCAAGCGAATCGATCGGCTGTCCTCGCAATAAAATCTGTTGGTCCAGGGAAAAGAAAGTAGCTTAGAATCAATTACCAAACACAGATTCGATTCAACGACAGGCTGCGATTGAACCATTCATTGGAATCCAATGACATCTTGTTTAGTTTAATCGACAATACGATACAATTCGTTATCAACTATACACTTCCCATTGGATAAAACATGGTTGTATCTGAGGAATGCTGAGTGTAACGTCCCATTGAATCCAAGCGTAAGTCTTTGGCAGAACGACAGATTTTTCTGTGTGTGTGCTTCCACAGAGATTGAATTCTAGAAACTCACATACTCTGTACCTGAGGAAATCAACAAATATCTTGAAAACAGTACAACGTAAGAAAAAAAACCTTACAATACTTATTGATTTAAAAGACATGGATCAAACAACAGTATTATTGTAATAGTCAGTGGCATAGGATCTTCAAAAACAAAGGGTAATTGTACAGCCATATCTCCACCACTGGTTTTTGTAATCCATACTGTGTGCCAATTTTCAAATTTTTATAAGCAACGGTTCTGGAAATAGTCAAAATAGTATAGAGTGACTTTACAAGGAAATGGTGTGGAGCGCATGGAGCAAAGTGAAGGAGAGGTTCAACATTCAACACGGTATACGATGAAGAAGATCTAAACAGAATAGAGGTAGAGGATAATAACTCTATACAGAATAAAAAATAGCGGATCTTGAAGACAATGAAGAGATTTCTACACGGCCTGTATTTTTCGGCAAAGATAAATCATCAAAACGCCAAACCACTTTCTGCATTCTACCAAAACTAGAGCCAAAAACTTGATAACTCATCTACCCGGACCAGAAGCTGCAGTAAAAAATTTGAAAGAGTCATAGTTTAACGTATTTTTCAACAAACTTTTGGTTTGTTACAGTGTCCTTCTTAAAATCAGATTTAACTCCTTTTATTGTTGAGTAGCATCTACAATAAATGCATATAACTTAAAACATTATTCTTTCGTATCTCCATAAATGGACATGTACATGTATGCAGAGTATCAGTCCGTAGCTAGTGACTGATTTCAAAAACATTTATTGTACATAATGCTGTTTGAAATTTCAGCCCTCGACCATTGCGATTGAGTTATGGTTTCAAAACATTTTATTATTATATTGGTGCATACAGTAGGTGCATACTAGTGTCAACTACCTAGTAATAATCAAAGTATTAATGACACTTGATGAGTGTATTACTCTGAGAACTGGATATCCATAACACGCGTTATAAACGAGTGGAAATATTTCGTTGGATTCCTTTCAGATGAAAGTTCCAACAAGCAAGCTTACTTTTAAAGCATATGATAACGGTTAATAGTGCATTAGTCATATCGCATATATTCGCAAGATCAAACCGAGCGACTCCATACGTAAACATTCCTGTTTTCATTTTTCGCCGTCCTTTATCGACATCAGAACGTGCTGATTTTAGCGCAGACTGGCCTGCAAGTCTGTTTTCAAAGTAAATTCGCCGGCAATCGTTTCACCCACCGTTTCTGGGACGGACTGCTGAATGGAATATTTCGAAGGGAAATATCAATTTTCGCATACATTCATGCAGATAGGCGGTGCAAGTGAAGCATGAGTCACAGATGAAAACATTAAACGCGATCTTTCCAAGAAACCGCCAGTGACGTCATACTTTGGGCTTTCTCTTATCATTCGGACTGACTCATGTTACCGGAAACTAATGTTAAGACTGAATAACGGTAGATACCATCGACGGTAATCAACATCAATAATAATGATAATAATAGACCGATAGTTCTCCAACAAAGTGAATTCAAAAAGGCGGATATAAGTCCTAGTGAACACAGGCAGACTTTTCTCAGCACTATTAATCACTTTGATCCGACCGAAGTCATCTATACTGATGGATCAAAGATTGATGAAGGCGTAGGAGCAGCTTTTGTTTCAAACCGGGGAATATTCAAATTCAAGCTCCATGAACCAGCATCAATCTATACAGCTGAACAGTTCGCTATATTACAAGCTACCAACCATCTGAAAGATCAAGCGCCGGGTAAACATGTTATTTGTACAGACTCACTTAATACACTGCAAGCACCTTGAATCTTCTGTACTTTTTTCATCAAAATGGTACTAGTTGTATGATAACTATACTGCTACAAAAATAAGCATACATTAATAAGATTTTTTTATTCCTTCCCCGTACCGCTAGCAGGACCAACGGGCTCTTTTGCACCTCTCCTTACCCTAGTTCCCAAGTCCAGCCCTCAACTCCAAGGTGAGGATGGCCTTGGGTCCTGCCCATCTTATATCCTCAGGTTCGAGAACCTTTGAACCGAGTATGGTCTGCCTGTTGTACCCAAGTGCTTCACAGCAATATAGAATGTGTGCCGAGGATTCTTCCTCCTCGCCACAGCGTATACACGTCAGATCACTTACCACCCTCATCACATACAAATGACGTTTGAAGGTATTATGGCCGGATACCAGGCCAGACCTTTGTCGGCTTCTGTCCAGCGAGAGACAGCACCGCCCCACCTCAGCCAGAGGTCCTGAAATACGTTATCTAGCTTGATGGAGATGTCCAGAGATTTCTCTCCATCTGATAAGATGCTGATTTTGCAACCACACCTCTATTTTCCTTCTAACGATACCTACTGCCAGCCCAAAAGCCGCGTTCAGGACCTAAGAAGTTATTACTTGACCCTCGCGTCCGCCATTTCATTACCACCAACTCCAGCATGACCCGGCACCCACATAAGTGACACCTGATGTCTTGCCTAAATGTCATCCAATACCTTTCTACTTTGCAGAACGAGCCTTGATGTAAACCTGCAAGCACTTATTGCTTTTAGTGCTGCCTGGCTGTCAGAACAGATGGTGTTCCATCTGCTTGGCCCCTGAATTTCGTAAATACGAAATACACAAGCTCAAATCGCATATATCTCTGCTTGGAATAGCGTGGTGTATCCCCCAATCGAGAGGGAGAGCTTTGTCTTTAGCCCACTGACCCCAGCGCCGGAGCCTTCGGTGTACCAGACTGGCCCTCTCCCCTCAAAAGGCCACCTGGCGCTTGGCCCCCACTCTTCCCTTGTAGGGTACCTCACGGTAAATTTGCAGTCAAAGCGATATGTAGGAGAAATTATATCACTCCTCATATGTAGGATAGGGTCATCTCTTTGGAAAGCGGGCATTTCTGACCAAATATTCGACGGTATTCTAGTCGCTTCATGTTGCAACGAAACAAAGGTATAAATAAATACCTATGAAATCCCACTACATACCAATAAGTCCGAATTGTTTTGAATAAAAAGTACCCCTTCGTTTCATGTAAGGCATCATGAAAGTGTTCACTGTTCAGCAAAGTGCAGTCCAGCAGAGCAAACGGAAGTACTTCGATCTTATAGAAAGGCAGGCAACTGTTTACCAATACAAGCAGAAATATGTAATTTTCAAGGATATCACGTACTTAAAAACATTTTTACCAAAAACTAATTTTGCGTAAACCACTGCCTTTATGAAACTAAATGTAATGGAAATTTATACCAGGGAGCTTACATTACATTTTTCAACTACTATTCATCTTAGCATCAATATTCTCAAGATGTTCTAAAATATTCGGTTTACTTTTGACAGTTGACAATGATTTTGTTCTCACAACAAGCAGCAAAGAGTGTCTCCTACTCCTTTATGTGCGGTGTTTTCTTCGTCATGGTGATTCTTGCTTTAGATAACGGCTGCTTGAAGTAATTCTACTAATGTGCAGTGTGACACCAATCTTTTTCAAATTTTCAACCATGAATTGCGTCTTCTCCCGCACTTCTTTTTCTTTGTATTTCCCTTGTATGATTAGTTTTAAAATACAGTAGTTTTCTCCATGCATGACTTAGGGAAGAAAGTTTCCCGGTTTTTACAGTTTCTGTTCTCTATTTATTTTTCTTCTTTTTTCTTATTTACCAGCATTTCGAGAGCTCCAAGTCTCTTCAGATCAACCCTGTTCCTTGTCAATGACTCCATCCCATGGAGAAGGGTTGAGAAAACGTAACATCTGGCCAATCAATTTCAAGTTCGATGTTCAGATCTCTAGTGCAGAATTGTTTCCGCATGCTTGTGAATGCAGCTCTAGATTGACCTACGATCTTATTTCTCGAGAGTGATCTCCAGTCTTGTTCCAAATACTACACTCGCAAAAGATGCCTTATGAAAACAATCTTAGTATTGTGTCGCATTAAGGCAAGATCTGAAATGCGCTGATGACATCTAATAACCACACTATCCAAGACACTAAAATTAAGATGGAAGACCTAAAAATGGCAACAGCAAATGGGACAAGGAGTAAACGGAAAAAAGACAAAAGAAATGCGGATAAATATAACCAACTAGGAACATCTTCCTTACAACAAAGTGATAGAAAGAGTCGCCTACTTTGAATATCTAGGCAGGATAGTAAGTAACACAGGAGGAATATATCAAGATATTCAACAGCGTCTATAAAAAAACACCCGTGTGGGGGCGGGTTAGAATATCTCCCATTGTATATCCTGCGTGTCGTAAAAGGCGACTAAAGGTAACTGAACTACTGTCGGTATAAACAGTAACCTCTTCTCAACCAACAGCTTTGGGTGCACGAGTAGAGAAGGGTCAGGACACCTTCTTGTCCTTGTGAGAAATTGCCCCCAAAGGCGGATGAACCAGTAGATACCATCTGGTCAACGGCATGAGGATGCAGAAAGCAAATGGGAAACTACTGCATTAAAGATCTTAAAGATATCTCAAGAGAAACTCGTAAAATGAGTAAATGAATTTTACGAGTTCACAACATGTCTGTTAAGACATTATGACTATGATGATGATGATAAAAAAACAAGAAGAGCTTTTGCCTTCCTTAACCCTTAACAAATCTTAAAAATCTGCCACGTACTTCAGATCAATCAGAATCAAATTGTGCATTTGCAATAGTAACGTGAAATCAGTGTTATTGTATGGATGCGAAATGTGGAAAAACACAGAAGCCTATGAGCAAAAACCTCGGGTTTCCATTAGTATAATTATGTCTGTGGAGAGTCTTACGAATATTTTGACCAAGGACAATATCAAATGAAGAACTGTGTAAACTATATGGGTCGAAGAAATTGGTGACCGAGATTAGACAAAGAAAGTGAAACTAGATATGTTACATTCTGCGAAGATAAACAGAAGAATCGGTAGCTAGAACGGCGTTAGAATGGAACCCCAAAGGAAGGAGACAGACAGGAAAACCCAAAGTGACCTGGGGAAAAACGCTTACAGACAAGGTAAGAAGAATGGGCAAGACATGGAGAGAGATAAAAGCGCTTGCGAAGCATAGAGCAGGCTGGCGTCAGTTAGTAGGCCCTAGGTTCCTCAAAGGAATGGTCGGACTATATATCAAGGATATATTTTTATTTATTTATGCCGTCCCACCAATATAACCATCTTTATGGTAACGAACATCTTGTATAAGGTTACATAAAAATTTATTTAACTCATCATGCTGATGTTGTTGTCCCGGCTTTTCGTATGCTTTATAGCTGCTTCTTACTTCCTCTCTCCTTTTGGACCACCGTTGTTTACAGGATCTATTGAATAAGTCATTACTAGTAATGTAATCTTTTCATACGGTCATGAAAAAAGTCGTTGTTAATGTTGGCGCTAGGATTGATTTTCGTTCTTCTGCGCCATACATGAAGCCGAAAACCGGGAAAGATGCACTATTTTTGGTCATTTGGATGCCTTATAATTGAAATTTGGATGAAACACTTTGACATTTTTAAAAATTAGACCAATACCGTGTTGATGAAATCGACTTTGACGAAATTTTTTGTTAGCACCATTTATTCCTCAGAAGATCTAAATTCCCAGGAAGATCATTTTTTAGGTACAGAAATGAGGGACAGCTGGTTCTTGGGTTGTTCAGGCGGCGTCGATATGTTGCGCCACATTGACGTCACTGCACTTCGCTGCTTGATGTTTATCCAACACGAGTGGATACCTCCTCAAAACTACTTGAGACGGTCAAGAAATTGATCAAATTTGTGAAAACTTGACAATGGACCTATACCACATTTTTTGTTTATTAGCTTAAACGAACCCTGACACCACGTAGATGCCATAAATAATTTTACAAAATTTTTCTATCGTATTTATAACAGAAAAAAATTGCTCTAAATATTGAATTTTTTGAATCTATACACTTCCCGCCCAGGTCGTGACGTCACCTGTAGGGAACCAATAAGAGCTCACTGGTACAAAACAATAGCATCCGCTCGTAGTCATCGGACCACGAAAGGACGCTTCTCATTGGTACCCTACAGAAAGGACGCTTCTCATTGGTTCCCTACAGGTGACTTCATCATCGGCTATTTCAAATTACAGTACAATTTTCTTTTTAGTGTTATTCTCATTTGGATCAAGTTTTCTACTGACTTTTTACAGTAAAACTATGCATCATCAAAAATAATACCGCAGTAAATAAATTGACCAATTTGAGATCACGGTATAGGCCCATTCCCCAAAAATGTAGAGCATATATTCTAATTTATCAATTTCATTACGAATGCCTTCAAGGTCACAAATTTGATCGACTTCTTGACCGTATAAGGTGGTTATAAGAAGAGGTTTCCTGTTCGGCTAGGTCGTGAAGCTGCCGACGCCGGCCGAACATTCCAACAATCAGCAGTCCTAGAAGACATGTTAGAACATATTCAACTTCCCTGGTATTCAAAATGGGGCAACATCTTATTAAATTAATTTTCACCCATGTAAAACGAGCACCGGGTAATGGGTGGTTGTTAGCCGTATAAACTGTGGGTAATTTCTGGAAAAATAAATAAACTTACATTATAATAAAGCTATAAAATTAGATCGATCCGAATATCATTATCGCAATTACCTCGAGTATACGATGTTTATCTTGGAAACAATTTTATAGAGGTTTTTTGGGGGGCATAATTACGAGATCGATGCAAACAGGGCAATTTGCGACCAACAATAGTGAGAAGAACTTATTATGGAATGGACATTTTGTACTTTTACATTTTTATGGATATGGAAGCTTTTTATAATACTAATTAACAAAATTTTGCATCTGAGACAGCGTGATTACCAATATAAGTTTTTTTCAGAATCCGATTCTGAACTGCTTCGTCAGAGGCGCATGATTTTAGTAATATTTTATACTATCTTGGCCCGCATAGCATATGACCCTTTTCCTGCAAACTTTTGATAGTTTTAAAATAACATTGTGATTAGGACGGTACACACATGAAAATAAATTCTTGGAAGAAGAATACATATATACAGGGTGGGGCATAATAATCAAGTGTTTTTGAAATAATCATAAATTATTAGTCTTTACTCTAAAAAAATTATTGATTGTAGAAAATAGCTGATAATAAACCATTTTGAAATATCTAAGTACAAAAATTACATCTGGCATATGATGCAGCCGTTCACGAAAATTGCACTCCACTGTTTCCAGCATATCTCTGTTGATTTTTGAGAGATTCCATGGCGAATCGCTTCCTTCTCTGCGTCTAACGTACAGGGCTTGGCCCTTTAAATACCTTCTTGAGTCACCCCCATAGAAAAAAATCACAAACTGATAAGTCGGGAGACCGACGAGCTCATGAAATGCCACCAAACCTTGAAACTGAACGATTTGGAAACAGGTGGCGAAGAACAGCCATGGATGCTCTGGCGGTGTGTGCCGGGGCCCCATCTTGCTGGAACCACAAATCTTTGATATCCACACCTCTTCTTTGCAATTCAGGTATTAAAAAGGTATTCAGCATATGAATGTAACGTTCAGATGTTACTATAGCGGTGACCCCATTTTCTCCAAAAAATATGGGCCAATGATGCCAGGCCATATGCCACGCGTTATTCTAGCATCTACCGCTCCATGATGGCAAGTGGCAAGTAAGAAAGTAAAATGGTTTAAGTCAAGGAATGAACTGTAATAAACCGCGCGCTCCTCCCTTTTCTAATATATGAGTACTACTCAAACCAAAAACACTTGGTTTTTATGCCCCACCCTGTATTTTAATTCAAGTGTACCATATCTTTCCATAATATGCGCAATTGCGCAATGCTAATAATCTTAAATCAAGAATGTGATTTTGATCATATCGCGTTGCAGTAAATATCCATTCAAAACTGGGGAAGTCTGGAAATAAGAGTACTGAAATCTTAAATCAAGCATTTGATAATCGTGAAAACAAAACAACGAATACAACACCTATTGGAATGCCATATATTGACTGAAGTATTTCACAATCCTGGCGCAAACGGCTCAAGAAGTCTTCTTGGATCAAGCATCTAAGGGCATCTGTCGGCATCTGGATCCCCCCCTCCCGAAATGTTACATAATGTCGCCTAAAAGATGTAATCCACAATCCCGATATCCCGACGAGAGCAAATTTGAGGTGGCAACTTTAATCTGGACCCCCCCAAAGGTCAGGCAAAATTAAAAGGTGACAAATGTAATCTGGACCACCCCCCTCCCCCAAATCAAATTCTGGATACGTGAATGGCATCTGTATAAACAGTCGGTATTTTCATGTTATATTTTATGATACTTTATATTATTAAGTTTTACACCAATTAACAACTGCTTACATAATATATTGCATATCAAATACTTCGTACTTACATACGAACATAAATTCTAGCTGCGCAACAATCCTTTCATGTATAACAGTAGTTGTGTTCTAGCATGAGATTACCAACGATTTGAAACCGTTTGAGTATGCGCAATGATGAAATCATATTCAAGCAAGATAAATCCTACTTTAGATTTCCAGCTGCGCAACAATCCTTTCATGTATAACAATAGTTGTGTTCTAGCATGAGATTTCCAACGGTTTGAAACCGTTTGAGTGTGCGCAATGATGAAATCATGTTCAAGCAAGATAAATTCTAGTTTGATACTATTCGCTGTGCGCTCTAGCAACAACAATTTATAGTTTGAGGACTGGTTTTGGCCGTTCAAAACAGTACAGAATAATTTGGTGGGACTTAGAGTTAGGAACATGCGCAGATAGTAGATTTTTCTTCTGTTTTTCTAAGTTTAGGTTATGAAACTAACTTTTCCTGTTTAGGGGAGTATACATTGTGAAAATAAGCATAATTTGGAATAAAGTAGGTTTAATTATTACTTATTATTCCGTCTCATCGTCCGATGGAATAATAGGGTTTATATTTAAATATTGTTACAAAAATGACATCCGAAATTTCCAGTTCTAGCTCAGATTCACATTGGATAAATGAATATTTGATTCTGCAGATGATGAAGGGATTATAGATTTACTTTTATTGTTATGAACGCTCATATTTTGGATTTCCCTTTCTTCCAGTTTCTTTTCCTCTTACAAAAATCCAGTAATAAGTTAGGTTTCATCGTAGTCACAATGTCTTAAAAGACATGTTGTAAACTCGTAAAATGTACTGATTTTACGATCTTCTCTTGAGACATCTTTAAGATCTTTAATGCAGTAGTTTCCCATTTGCTTTCTGCATCCTCATGCCGTTGACGAGATGGTATCTACTGGTTCATCCGCCTTCAGGGGCAATTTCTCATCCCAAGGTGTCCTGACTCTTCTGAACTCGTCCACCCAAACCTGTTGGTTGAGAAGAGGTTACTGCTTATACCGACAGTAGTTCGGTTCCCTTTAGTCGCCTTTTACGACACGCAGGATATACGATGGGAGATATTCTAACCCGCCCCCACACGGGGAAGGTTAAGTTAAGGTAGCAGGAATAGCTCCTGGTTAGGCTTAGGTAGCAGGAATAGCACAAAATGGAGATTCGAGGCAAAAATAAAAAATGCCAACCACAAAATATGCTGCCAAACATCAATTATGGTTTGACATGCGAATAGGATGATTCCAAACCATTTGAAACCAGGTATCAAATCTGACTAGATATGCGCTGTGAATCAATCCCCAGTCCAGTTTCAAACTATCAGAAAATTGATGTTAGAACATAACTTATAAAGCACACAAACACAGGTAAAATTATGAATTATTTACAAATTAATATAACTGACGATCCGTCGATGTGCAATTATCATATTCTCAATGGTACTCGACAATATTTCTCAAGCTGTTTGTATTCTTTACCAAAGTAATAGGAGCTCAGCTGGAAAGTAATACTTGGTCGAGGATTATTGAAAACTTAGTTGCTTAGAATGAGTATCTCTCATCAAGTAAATTTTCTTAGAGCGAGAACGTGTCCTTGTCGTAGTAAGTATATCTTTACAAGATTATCAGAATTCTTGAATCCAGAACTTCTTTTGTGTGTATATCCTGTGTTTAATAAACGAAACTAATTTGCATTATACAGTTCTCAATCTGTCTAATAGTACTATGTAACTACAGAGCTTTCGAAGTCCTTGATTTCGAATATACAAGGAGGATTTAAGTTCAAGATATCACATGTAATATGGCCACAGAGATTTTCTAGAACCAATCTGAATTCGTTTCATGGTCTTCTAAGCCATTATCACAGGTTAAAAGTGTCAAATTCACAAAAGAGGGTTAGCCCTTTTTGCGAGTCTGGGCCACTTTACAAGTTTGAAGGCTAGTATTGTTTGTTAATTTCACCGAGGTCCAGAACATATTAACTGTGATAGTTCGTGATGACTATCCCAATATCGAAAACAATTAGTTAAGTGAGTTACCAATAAACAAGTTGCGACGAGCATTGTACGTGTGTTTTGTGACCACTGGGCGTACCGAGAACGCGCTACAACCATACCTCATGGATATCGCAAGCCTCTGCTCATAACTCTGTGACAAATCGACCCGTCCTACAATTTCTGGCCCACTGGTTCGCTTTATGACAAAAAAATTTTTATTCAAAACCTCAATTCAGAGAAGCAGCTTAAATTGCCAGCAACAATAAAGTGTGTGGCAATTAAACCGATATGGCAGCCCTTCATAAGAAATTTAGAAAAACTAAAATTGGACAAAATAAATTTGGACACAACTTAAAATGCAGTGACCATCGAAGGACACGTCAGTAAGAACCAACACCACGACGACGGGTCAGAACAAGTCAGTACTGTACACAAGAACGACAAGTCATCGAGAACTGACGCGCTCAGCAGAACGCGACGTCGACCAATCAGAAGAACCCATGAAAAAGAATGCTTCATATATATGTAAGTCACCATAATCAAATGAAAATCAGAACGTATGATTTTAAGGGGCTAGTGATGGGAGGTTTATAATTCATTGCTCTGAATATAAAAGCTTTTTGATTAATTTTACGCATTCAGATTGTGATTAGGTCATGGAATCGTCGGTATATGAAATGCTGAAACATAAGGGGATAATGGCGAATCTAGAAGAAGCAGAAAACTGAATAACCGAAAATCATTAGCAGATATAAGAAGTTAAACAAGTGGTGAATTTTATACCTACCTATTACCTATTGAGGTTTTGAATAATTTTTTTTTTTTTTGAGATCATGTGAAAGTTCATATATAAGTTTTATAACAAAATTGTTTTTGTTTTCTTTTTTTCGTAATAATTCAAAAGTTATATTAAAATAAAAATGGATTTTTGGATCCAGTACCGAAAACACGCCGAGCCGTGTGATGTCACCATGGCGGTCAGGATGCTCCTTTGGCCAACGACGTCCTACTCCGATACTAGATTCTAGATTCCCAACCAATCGCGAAAATATGTACTGGTAAACTGGTAACTAGTGGGCCTTTGTTGCAATACTGTCGGTAAATGAAGCTTGCAGCTCGAGACGAAACGAAATTTATGGCGTTTGGGAAAATAGCCAGGATCTGGAAAAAATATAAATGAAAAGTGATATTTGAATGAATGAGGAAGATAGATGGAGCATGGACTACAACTACAAGGTAGGTCCTCTGCACCTCTTACTGTAACTAAGGCCCACCTGTATAGCAGAAACGATAGCTTTTCTGGCAATAGTTTCAAAAGGATTAAATTACATTTATAATACGTCAACTGTAAATTAAAATCATCAGACACAATGTACATCTGACAGTTTTAGGAAACTACAGCTGGACAAGGTATAGCATGGTCTTGGGTCCTGCACCTATTTTACAAGTCTTACGGCGTCAGACCTCTAGATCAAAAAATGATCTGCCTGTAGCATTGTAGACAAAATGGGTAACTGACAACCTCCATTACGCGCTGGTGTCATCCCTCCAAAATTTGTATGACAAGTCAACAGATACATACACCAACAACCTCCATTACCCTCTGCTTATGAAGAGATAGAAACATCTTCTAACTAGCTACAGGCTCCATTTTGAGCTTTCGAGCATTTCCCTGAGATAGAGCGCCACCTGAGGGCGTCTTGGTTCTGTATCAGCTATTTGTTGAACCATCTAACCCAATTCGCTGTTCAAACCCTATGGAATTGTTTTTAGAACCCTTTATTCGTGCAAAAATATCTGCCTTATGGTACGCACACATAAATCGGCATCGGACGGACGGATGGTACGGATCGGAGAAAATTACTTTCTATTAAATTTAATGGACCATAGCACATACGTCGGGACGGTGGGCATCGAATTTTCGAAATCCGGCAAAATATAGCAACTAGAAATAAAGCCGGCCGATGCGTGCCGTGCGTGCCGATACCGACGTATGTGCGATGCTGATCGGCGATTGCCGAGGCACCGTCGGCATTTTCCAAGTTTCTGCCATTCATAGCAACTTTTCGCGAAAATAGCGACATTTTGAAAAGTTCTGTTACTATCTTTTTTTCGCCACTGATTACTGCTTGTCTGTTCTTCTTTTCGGTTCTGCCCAGACTGTCTTGTATTGGTGTCGAGAGTGTTGGCGGCAATTACACACGCATCCCTCCTTTTGGATGATTATTTGTAGGGATGCTAACGATACTTCGATACTTGAAATGTATCAATACTTCTGCACTAATATCGAGTATTTTTATCTTAGACACTTTTTGAGCGATGCCAAGGTGGTATCGCTACTTTTGTAGCGGTATCGGCATCGAAAATAATTACAAACCAACGCGCCTCCATTGGCGTGTACAGCTCCATACTTGGCTAAAAAATATCGAATTGGTACCAGCATCGATATTTTTATTTTCGCATCTCTACCCAGATTTCCCACCCATAAAATCATCCGAAGGTCGAATTCTGTGGGAACCATTTTTATATAGGACATCCTCAGAGATATTCTGCTGGTTGTTTGTGTGATCTGCCTGGCAACTCTGCATACAGATCATTTACATATTTGCAACTGATTTCCAATAATTCTTCCGACGATTCCGATCAGATCTGTGCGATACCCTAATGAAAAATCCGTACCGTACCGGCCGTTCCATCCGTACCATCCGTCCGATGCCGATTTTTGTGCGCGTACCATTAAGGCAGATCATAATTTATATCTATTTTGAGCTTCAAAGCCCTCTGTCAGTCCTTCTCGCTCCACCACTGAAGCTCATTGAGTCTGTCAGATGCATGATTTAGGTCCGGAATTAGGCCTGTCCAGGTGTGTTTGTCCAATATCGGTACAGTAAACACGTCGCGCGTTGGTCGGCGGCTTTGATGAGACGAGAGAACCATTAAAGTGGCCGCGAGCGGTCGTCTGTCGGTCTGTCTGACTATCCGAAGGGCATAGAGGGACATAGGCCAGCTCACTCGGCGCGAAAAATAATATTTGCCTTTGAGATATTCCATTCAGAAATTCTGGAGAACCCCAGGGCACTCGCGATTTTCTTTGAAAACAAATGCAAACCGACTTTGCTAAAATCGTCACGTATAGAATCTGATAGGAGTGTTGTAGCTTGAATGGCTTGAATTACCTATTTCCTTTTATCTCTAACAGTGGTGACACAATAATGAAATAGATTTTGTGCATTCCTTGCAAAATCTGGAAATCTGTTAGCCTCACTAAAAGAACACGTCAGACAAATAAAAGTTCTGGAATGCATCAAAACTCCGACTTAGGTAACTGAAGGTGTAGATCTTGATGCGGATATCGTTTTTTTTTAACAAACGAGTCAATGAGGGATTTTTGAGATTTTTCTATGATTTTATTACATAATATATCGTGAGTATTGAAAAATGTTTGACTAAGGATTAATCTAAACATTTTCTGAAAATTAATGCATGTTTGATATATACACACGCGATTGCCTAGGAGCTCCCTTTTAGCAACACAAAGCTATGTAATTAACTAATACCTAACTGAAACCATTCACGTGACCGTAAAATTGATAGAATCTACATAATTTGTAGAAAAATTCTGGAAATATATTAATGGAAAATTAATAAATATCTGATCATGAAACCTCTTTCTTTATCACGTATCTGAACAACTATAATAATTTCATCATTATCTTATTTATTCGTATATGAACAGAACTCTGATAGCCTATATACGTATCAATATTTGGAATGAAAATCAACTCAATATATTGAAAAGATGTATTTTTTAATTGGTTTGAGTTCTAGATGTTACCAAACTGATTCCTAAAGATCTACTTTAAATTTACTGTAGGAATTAATGTACCCTGGAATATGTTTTCGTCGTAAAAATATATATCAACTATAATTTTTAGGTTATATCAATTATTCTATGAAAAACGAAATTCCACAAAAGATCCAGTTTGTAGCAGTTAAATGATTAAATATGGAACAGTTCATTAATATCGGTATACTCTCATTTACTTCAAGATATATATTTATTGTTCATTTCAAAGATCCAACTTTGAAGCTATATGGATAGATAGTTATCAATTAATGAAGTGGTTTCACTGACGGTATAGCAGGGGCATGGCCCTCAAAAATCTTGGTATAGATTTTTATGAAATTTGAAATATCTGTGGTTTACCACAAGAAACACGTAATAAAGATTCTCATTTCGTATTTTTTATTTTATACCTATATTTGTCTGGATATGAGGGGCAAGTCTAGGTGAATCCGCCTTTACGGGTGGCCCAAAAGCAAAACAGCTGTAATGCAAGATCAACCTTATATGTATATGTATAAGATGACACTTTATTTAAATATTCTAGCTGAATTCACGATTTACAGTTATTTGTGAATGTTTTCGGTCAACATTTTAATAACTGAGTTGAAAAAATTTCTTTCTAAATCTTTTCAAAATATGATGTCTGCAAAATTCGAGTCCAGAGAGCACTTTTGGAAACCTAGATATAAATTTAAACTATCGAATTTCTGATGACGTAACATCTCAGCCGTGCTTCCTGTGCAGCCTATACATTTAGAAGAGGCGAAATACACTGACTACCGTTTGCGAACCTGAAGGACTGGATATTTTTATTTATTTTTTATTATTAAAAGAACCCTGTCGATTTGCGACTTAAAAGTCCAATGATCATATATGCATATTTTTCGAGAGACAAGACCTGAAGTTGGGACATTCGATATGATTGAGCCAGTTTAATTATGTAAGCTACGATTAAGCACCCTCAAAGAAATGGTGAATGAGAAGGTGTTTTTTTTAATTCACTCCCTCTTTTATTTGCGGATATGTTCAATAATCTACAATTTTTGATATTCAGATTTTACCATATTACAATCGTTTTGCCAGAACTCTGAGAATTAATGTTATTTATTAATGTAACATACCATTTTATGTAACTTAGGAGATGATAGAGAAAGTAAACAGATGGTCTTCTAAGGGCCGGTTTCTCAATGTCCAGTTAAAGTGTCAGATAGGTATCTGCGAGATAGCGTTTGCTATGGATACAACTGTCAGATAAGATTTACGGGACTTCATAAGTTGAGCCTCCAATTGTTTAAACAATTTATCTAAGAGTTTTTGTTATCTTGCAGATAAATATTTAACTGGACATTGAGAAACCGGACCTAAATTAGTTACATGAACTTATCGTCAGTACACTGTTGAAAGCGAGGTTAAAAGTAACGATTTGACGTTACTATACCGATAATTCCATCTCTTTCAAAAAAACTGCCCAAGTCAATACTAAAATATTTTTGACAGTTTAGTTAACAGCTCGTTTTGACCAAGTCTATAGATCTAATCAAGCAGCATGTAAAAGTGGTCAACTTGATCATTTTACTTCCCACACCGATAGGTGAGGGGAATATTGTGATCGCGAAAATTTTCGATTTCGAGATAATATACTTTTTGGCCGTTTTATGATGTCTACATAACGAAAATCCACGTCACTCATTCCCGTCGGTCTGTCTGTCTGTCTGTCTGTCGCTTCCCTCTACCCTGGTAATCTCAGTAACCGCTGCATAGATTTTGATGAAATTTGGGCAGCGATATGTTGTAGGGTCGTAGTAGACAATGCAATTTTGAAAATCGGTGCATGGGCGGCGGAGTAATGAGCAAAAAAACTAAAAATTAAAAATATGCCTCAAACTTTGTTTTTAGGCGTTTTAGGCGTTCCTGATCATTTTCTACTTCCTTTGGGTGGGGGTGAAATTGGGGTGGTTTGGGGGTGGGGGGTTGTAAAGTTGAAAAATTTGTTGTAATCATAATAAACTGTCCACTGACCTGAGAGAGAAAGACCTAGCTGTATAATACACTTTTTTAGGTCCATTCGAACATTGCCGTGTGTATTACACGAACCAAGGGACTTGTATAGTTACGAGTATTGCTTTAGATGGTTCTGTATTTTATAATGTGGAAATTACTGAATTGGCGATAATGAAATTTCGGCACAGTATTACTACTTTGGAAAGGATGTAAAACGCGGATTTTTAGAAATCGTCTCAGTGGCGCCACAGCAACATTACAAAAACTAAAAGTATGAAAACAGCTCAAACTTCGTTTATAGACGTTTTAGGGGTTCCTGATCATTTTCTACTTTTTTTGGGGTGGGAGTGAAATTGGGCTGATTAAGGGGTGACGGGCTGTAAAATTGAATTTTTTTTGTATTCATAATAGGCTGCCCGTTGACCTGTGAAAGAAAGGCCTAGCGGCGTGATTCACGTTTTTAGGTCCATCCGAACATTGCCTTGCCGATAACAGGAACGAGGGGATCGTTCTTTATTGTGTACGTGGAAACTTTTCAATTGACTTTAATGACATTTTGACACAGATTTATTACCGCGACAAGTATGGAAAGCAAGTATGATTTTTAGAAATCGTTTTAGTGGCGGCGCGGTAACAATAAGATAACTAAAAGTATAAAAAACACCTCAAACTTTATTTTAGAGGTTCCTGATCATTTTTTTGTGGTTGGAGGTGTAATTGGGGTGGTTCGGGGGTGAGGGTTTGTAAAACAAAAAGATTTGTTGTATTCATGATAGATTGTCCATTGACCTGTGAAAGAAGCACCTAGTAGAATAAAACACTTCTTTTGCGGTCGGGTGAGCGATGATTTGGTTGCAGGGGCATCTAGACTATCGTTTCATGCTGTGGGAAAATAATAAAACTGGTATCATCGGAATGTGTGGGAAGTACTGAGTCAATCAACTTGACTTCGTTTTTTGTACATTGTACATATCACGTTAAAGTAACTAACCATCTTGACTATCAAAGGTAGTATAATGTGCTTTCCTGTTAATAGAAACAAGAAATACAATTTTCCGGAACCAAACTGTTCTGAATCCGAATCAGACTTCTAGCTTTAAATATGGGTTATCATATATATCATTTCAAGAAAAATAAAATTAATTTCGATAAGGTCAATACTAGGTATGTAATATATTGGTTTATACATAAAGCGCGACCAAGTCAGAAATATAGTGTAATATATTAGGAGTTATTGTATAAGGTCACTGAACCTGATGTCTACAGTACTATAATAGCTCGTAGTGAAAATGTAAGTTCTTTGTTTTCCAAAAAACGCTTTGAGTGACTTTCCACCGAAATAGTTACTTTCAACAGCCATTTGACAGGAACTAGTCTTTTGGATTTGGTCACCTTTTGCAGTATACTGACGTTATAAAGTTTACCTTTACTGAGAAACTTTTTTATGCCTGCGACACTCAATTCTCATTTTACGCAGAAAATGGCTCATTATTTTTCAGCTGGAAAATCTTATTCTGAAGACGAACCAATCTATAAAAATTTGCCTAACAAAACCAGGGAGCAGCTAATTCCATTTCAAAAACATGTTCTTCAAGACCTACAACCCAAATTAGTCCAACATGGACAAGCGACACGTAGTTCAAGGACTCACCGCAGCCAAGTGACCCGTGGCTTCGTAGTTACTATAAGTAGTATTTTGCCTACACGATTCTGACAATGAATGGGTTCGGAAATGCTGTATAAAGATGATACTTGATGCACGTATTCACTTAAAATCATGGGAATATCGGCTATCTAAAAATCTCATTTTTAGCAATTATCTCAGTTAATAACCTCCCCCCCCTTTCCCCTCACGTCGCGACTACAGCGTTATACATACTAAGCAATATACGATAACCATGTAAATACGACACAACTAAGGCCGTTGCCATTACAGAAAATCACCTCAATTATAGCTTATTATGTCATTATTGTATGCCCGCGATGTCTATCTTCCACTCAGTGTGCAGTGTTGCCAATTACTAAGTATATCATGCAAAAAAGTTGCAAAAAATATAATGAAACTTCAGTCGTATTCTTGCATTTTACAATATATCTTTTTCCTATGATTATCCGCTGAGGCTTGGACGAATAAGGGCCTATGTGCAAATGTTCGTAAACTGGGGTATTGGGGTCAACTTCATAAATCAAATGCGCTCTTTCAGAGGTATAGCAGGTCGAAAGTTAAAAGGTAATTTCGTTGGACAATAAATGGTAATAATAATAGCGTTTATTGTGAATGGGAAATAAATAATACAATGAACAGCAAGTACTCAAAAAAAGTTAAAAATTTGTGTGTGGGCAATCATTATAAAATAGAAGGAACCAATAAGGTCAAATTCGGGAATATTTATGTTTAAATATTTATGTGTTCCATGGATATTAGTATACTAACAGGTATTACATACGTGAACAAGTTGATGAATTTTCATGCGATTATTATTTACTGTTTACTGTCCATTTTTTAAACTGTACTTAAATCGATTCAAAGGCACTAGACATGTTATGCTATCTGGTATAATTGTAGTCTTGGGGCAAGAAATGCATGACTTCGTAATAAAGTATTTCTTCTTACTTAAAGTACAACATTAGATTCAAAGACGTGAAAAATAATGGGCGAATATCAATAATTTTTTTTTGAGAAAATAACAATTTAGTAGGATATGTAAATTTCACTTTATATAATATTTTTAATACATGTTTTTGTATAATTTGTATTGCGTTTATATTGCTTTTACATAATGCGCTCTACGCCACAATACAATAACGTATGTAACTATGAACAAGAGCATTTTTATACAATAATCATCTGTTCGTAGGTAAGTGTAGCGGAGAGGTCATTTATATGTATGCTGAAAAATAACAGTCCCAGGACCGTTCCCTGAGGAACACCGCATGTTATGGGCAATGGTATACTAAAACATTTACTTACCATAACCGTTTGTGTTCTATTACGTAAGTAACTTATTACTTACTACTTATAATTAGATGACACATTTGTCCCCGTATACTATAATATTGTAAAGCTAAAGTGTATTATAATATTGTAAAGCTTTCATGGGTATGATATGATCAACTGTGTGAAATGCTTTTGCTAGGTGCACGAAGATACCTAATGTTAGAATGTTTCTGTCTACATAATAGTACGTAGAAAGCCTAGCATAGATACTACTGTATATGTGAGAGCATAAGTATATCTTATATCCTTTTATCACGGTCTTATCTACATTGGTTACACTTTTTGTACGACGTAAGTGAGCCTTTAATGCTTTTTTTTATTTTTGCTTCACACTGCGGTCTAATGACAAATTAACATAAATGGTATAGGAAATAATAGGCCCTACGTTGTTGTCTGCTGTTTTCAGTTTTCAGATATAAAAATTGCATTTTCTAAGTGTGACATGTATAACTGTTTTTAAATGTAGATTCTATATGCTAAATGAACATTCAAAACAGATGATCAGTTTAAAGAGTGGGATATAACTAAAAAGGAAATAGGATAGATAAATACAGAGCGTCCTAGCATAGAGAAAAATAAATGATTAATACTCACTTTCACTACCGAAAAAGAAACTTGAAGATAGAAGTTTGTTGCGTTACATGCATTCTAAGAGTCAACTGTTTTATTTAAGTCTGACAGCAGCAGTGACGACAAAGACGTTGTCCTACTGTATTAGACTACGATGAATAATATACATCGTTTTATAGAGTCTCTCATCAATATGTATTTTGTAATGATTTTTTTTTTGTTTTTCTATTACAATACTAAATATTTTATTTACTTTATATTGGTGTACATTCCTCAATGAACAGTTTGCGCGAGATGTATTTATTTGAATAAAATGGTTTTTACTAAAGAAAAGCTTCAATTGTTTACTTCTGCTACTGTAATCAGACATAATGAGGAAAAAATTTACGACATAAAAAACCTAACTAATGTTTTACACGACAACCTGCCCAAAGTAACAATTTTCTGGTCCTAAGTGTGTCAGTTATTGCATTAGAGACAGATCCTGTGTATATTAACTGAAGAACAATGTGCTGGGGCCTAACAGACAAAAAACTATTAACAATAAACTAAATAGTTTCATGTTTCCTGAATAGTTGAGCCTTTATTGCAACGTTTCCAATATACCATGTCGCTCGGTTGAGAAACGTTAATAAAAAACATTTTTTTTTCACAAATCTTCAATTTTCTGAAAACTGGTTTTATGCAGATAGGCCCTTGTTCATTCAAGCGACAGATCTATGGAATACGTTAACTAGTGTGAAACACACTTCTTAAAATACGAAAATTTGGACTTATGCTCTAAAGTATGAGATCTCATGCAAAATGTCAAGACGTGGCAACAGTGCACGGATACTCATTAGCATCCGCCTGCCACCGTCACCGTCTCTTGCTCAAATACGAGAGCATCGTTTCGCTGGAAATTTATAAAATTTCCCATGAAAACGTGGCTGGTAATTGAAAATTACCAATATGGGTCTTGTCCTGGGTATAACCGTCATCATAATCACCATCATCGTCATCAAGGTATTGGGCATTTTGTTGTTACGTAACCAATCTGGATGATTTGGGGTTTCTGGTCTGGTGGTACACTGGAATTTTGTAAATTGGTATAACGTTATACTTGTTTACCGAGAGTATTGATAATAACACACTTTGCCAATGGATATCTTACCTATATCAGGTTGCCGATGAAAAATTTAATGAAAGTACTAAAAAATAACGAATGGAAAAGGTAATTTCTCAGTAAGTTGAGAGCTAAAAATCTGTATAAGTCACGGTTCATTGTACAATGGATGAAACCATATTAGTTGGTGTTCCAATGTTTCAGCCTACCGTTAAAGCTTACACAGGGTGTCCCAGAAGTCAACGTCAAGCCGCAACGGGGTGACAGGATTGGTTGTAACTATCATGAGAAAAATCAGAAAAAAAATCTATCCCATGTAGTTTGAAAATTACGAGCGTTTAAAAAACCTAGAAATTTGGTCAAATTATAACAATTTTTCGGTTATTGTGGTTAACTTTTATGATTTTTGTTCATTTAAACTTTGGAACCGTAACCCTAAATAACATTTCTAGAAGCACAGTCAAAAATAATGACACAATTGCCCCAAGTTTTCTAGAATGAAGACTATTTATTAAACTATGAATTTAAAATTTTCAAAGTTTGCCGACTTTGAAAGGCCCCCCTTTAAAATAAATGTAATAGAGTGCCTTGGCAAGTGCCATTAGAAGTTGGCGCATTTAACCAGGATTGTAAAATGGTACAATACTTGTTAGTTTCATACTAAAAAAGGACGAGTAAAAAAATAAAAACCTCAAGTAACCCGATTTTTGCTAACCCATTTCACTCAGGTCAGATGTTCTTTATTCGCACAAGCTTCTGGTAGGTTCTTAATTTTACGGCAAAATGATTTGAGAGATGGATAATGAACATATTTGCTATGAGTGAGCGAGACAGATAGTGACGTCACTTTTAGTAAAGTCAACAAAGATAAGTAAAATTAATAATATAATGAAAAATTTTGACCTAGTTTAGTTTAGGTTTATTGGAATAAAGGTCAGGCAATAAATATTGAAATTGTTTACCATCAGCCTCAATATATGCCCTACATCTTCTTAAAGAAGATCTACTTATTAGCCATATCCTCGAGAGTTGATGTCCTCAGCAGCCTGAGAAATTCGTTTACGCAGCTCGGCTACGCTCTCAATGGGCTTTGAATAAACTTTTTCTTTGAGAACACCCCGATAACAAAATTCCAGGGAATTTAAATCTGGGGAACGGGTTGACCACGAGATGGTGCCTGAACGTCCATTTCCACCTCCAGGATATTTGTGGTCAAGGAAACCTCTTACTTGCACTGCGTAATGCGCTGGGGAGCCATCTTGTTGACACCTCATGTGGCGACGATCTGTTAAGCGGTCTACAGACGTTGATGCATGCTGCGATTCAGGTATCGACTTCTACGTTTTATAACGCAAGTAGCAGCGTGTGTGGTACTGAATCACGAATTTGGTATCAGTTGCGGCTTGCAGCGATGCAGATTCTGGAATCCTATTATGGTCGGTGAGCCATGTCGCCGAGGCGGTGACGATGATGCAGTGATGCAGGTTTCAACGTGTATAGTACTGCGTCGAAGCAAAGAAATAAGCCCACCCTACTATTCTTGTGTTGCATGAAACGCGCATGAAATAGCAAGTCGATGCAGGCATCACAACAGGTTTCGATTTGAGTAGGAACTTATGCAACTGATGCAAGTTTCATGAAACCTTGAGTTGATTGAGGAATCGCAGCTTACATCAACGTCTGTAGGCCGTTTTAGTGGTACGCCCTCTAACAATGTTGGTAAATTTTATCGTAAAAAATTTAGGTAATTCGTGCCATTCAAATTCTCAGGCAGCTCAAAAGGTCCAACAATTTTGCCGTTTAAAATTTCGGTCCACAGGCTTACTTTAAAGCGATACTGGGATCCGTCTTCTCGCATTAAATGTGCCTGGCTAGTAAGTAGATCTTTTCTAAGAAAATGTAGGGCGTGTATTGAGCCTGGTGGTACACGATTTGAACTTTTATTGTAATAAAACATGTTATTTCCCTATCTGACTTCTAATCCAATAAACCTAAACTAAGCTAGGTCAAGATTTTTCATTATTTTATTAATTTTACTCATTTTTGTTGACTTTGTTAAAAGTGGCGTCACTATTTGTCTTGCTCATTCATGGCAAACATATTCAGTATCCACCTCTCTCATCATTTTGCCGTGAAATTAAGAACCTACCAGAAAGCTTGTGCGAACAAAGAACATCTGATCTGAGTGAAATGGGTTAGCAAAAATCGGGTTACTTGAGGTTTTCCTTTTTTTACTTGTCTTTTTTTAGTATGAAATTAACAAGTGTTGTACCATTTTACAATCCTGGTTAAATGCGCCAACTTTTAATGGCACTTGCCAAGGCACCTTAGTACATTTTTTTAAAGGAGGGTCTTTCCAATTCGGCAAACTTTGAAAATTTTAAATTCATAGTTTAGTAAATAGCCTTCATTCCAGAAAAACTTGGGGAAATTGTGTCATTATTTTTGACTGTGCTTCTAGAAATGTTATTTAGGGTTACGGCTCCAAAGTTTAAATGAACAAAAATAATAAAAGTTAACTACAATAACCGAAAAATTGTTATAATTTGACCAAATTTCTAGGTTTTTTTTAAATGCCCATAATTTTCAAACTGCATGGGATAGATTTTTTTTCTGATTTTTCCCATGATAGTTACAACCAATCCTGTCACCCCGTTGCGGCTTGACGTTGACTTCTGGGACACCCTGTATAACAGAAAATTTGTTCATGATAAAATATTTATAAATCGAATAGACTGATACTAGACGATTCATCGAGAACGATTACATTTTATATTGAACTGGTTCGATAATATTAGCACAATATAATCAGGTTAGGTCTCCGTACCACATAGAGAAGAAAATAATTATAACAGAGATGACAAGAAATCTATCTATACACAGAACATAGCCAAGGTGTTCCAAACTAACAGGGATCTCTCCATCAATGTGTTTTTAACACGCTTTTAGTAGCTTCAGCTGTATGTTCGTTTGTATGTTTGTAAGCTTCTAACTCTCCTTTGGACTAAGAGGTCGGACCGAACATTAATCGCTCCAACTTTGCCGCGATAACGATTTTGACGTCTTCAAATCCGTCGGACCAGCGGTCGTATCCGCTGACTAAGAGATGGCGCAGACACTTTAAGGCCCAGTTTCACAATCGTTAGTAAACTAGTGGTCAAAAGAAAACTAGTGGTTAGCGAAAATAATCCATTTCATAATCGACGGTATACGTCAAACCAGTAGTTATGTTAACCCAAGAATGCGGTATGGGTTATCTCAGCGTTTATTGTGGTCAATCGATGACAGCTTTGGAGGTTATAAAAACATGGATTTTGATACTGACGTTTAAGACATCGATGGATTTTGATCATACTCTGTAATGACATACATCAAAAATATGAAAAGAAAGGTTAGGTTTCTTTGTCAAAGGGTTAGCTTTTATTCACGGAACGAACTCATTACACTCAGTACATTACAAAATAAGTTCAACCATTGGTTTTCTTTGTGAAGCGGAGCTCTCCGATAACTACTGGTTGACTTCCATCTGTCGGTCAGGTGAGTTCTAGGGGTTACCAATGATTGTGAAACTGGGCCTAAGTTTGTTAATATTATGCAGAGGCGTAGTAAGAAGGCGTGACATCCAGCGGTTTGGGAGTTGATATTATTGTGAAAATTATTCAAGAAAGGCGACAGTTTCAATTATCATTTATGCAGTAATCGTGACGATTATGCTATAAATATTGATCAGAAACAATTTTCAACTTCATTACACAGATTATTAATACATACAGTTAAAAAGACACATACATACTGCGCACGTCCGTAATCATATTGTGCTTGCGCTTTTTATCCGAACTAGTCCCGAACCAATTCGGGACGTATCCGCGAAAATCTCTGTCATTCGTTTCTGCTAAGTATTTCATGAGAAATTTGAGCTTAAAGTGGGATTTTTCACGTCAATTTCGTAATAAATCGTTAAAAAATTGTTCATATAACGGATCACGTTTTTTATACATGTTCTTGGGAGGTCCAACTTCAATTTGTTTATAGTTTATACACAAGACCCAAGAGTCACTAGACTTTTAATCACTCAATGCTAACATGACCTATCAGACGCTTTCTAGATTGTAATTGTCAACTGTTACACGTTTCATAACAAATTTGTTCACAAATTTTATATGCAATTTCGTCGTATCCGCTGACTAAGAGATGGCGCAGACACCATGAGGTTTGGTAATTTTACGCAGAGGCATAGCGACGAGACTTAAAAGGTATGACATACAACTGTTTGGGAATGGTTTTTGTCAAATTTATTCAAGAAAGTCGACAGTTTCAATTATCATTTATGCAGTAGTCGTGATGATTATGCTATGAATGTTGATCAAAAACACAATTTTTCAACTTCATTACACAGATTATTAGTAAGTATAGTTAAAAAGATCAAAATAAAAACCCTTTGATGATAAAGTTGGCTAAAAAGTGAAAGATAGATATATTTTGAGAAAACAAAAAAAGGCTTTTAAAGAACATCGGACTGAAAAATTACGAATGATTTTTAAAATAAATTTACAACAATAATGACTGAAAAATATTAGTATTATACTAGCACAAACCACCCACGCTTTTTTTCACAATCATACTAGTATTTTTCGTTCATTATTGTTTTAAGCTTATTTTAAAAATTATTTTCAACTTTACTCCGATGTTTCTTAAAAGCGTGTTTTTGTTTTGTTTTTTTTTTTAACTATATTTATTTATATGAGGGCTCTTACCGTTCTATCACATCACTAAATTTCCAATAGAACTGAGTGTGCATCGATTGAAAAGTATACCTTTCGAATAACCTACTTTGCAAAGCCAAATATCTGTATACCCTCATTTCCTTCTATCGTTGGATACACGTCAGCTCCACCAAACCTGCAGAATATTTCCTGTGACGTAGTTGCTTCCTAATGTAATCTAATTGTTGCTCGCTTCTTGGCCTGGTTTTCAACGTCTCGTCTGGAGCAAAGAAGTTCATATATTTATTTGAGACAATTTTCCATATATACCAACATACTCAAGTTTTATTTAAGACATGCGTGTCAAAAAGGGGCAATCCCTTAACAATTCTATTATATTACAAGCAGGCGGGTCTTGTCAGGCGTTATTCAATTTTAACTAAGGAATATCAATAATTACATCTTATTTGACAGGAAACACATCTTAAAGATACATTTTCGTACTAGGTATGAAGGGATTCTAAATTAACTCAAACTCTCAGGCTATCCAGATTAAATTAAAATATTCAACAGCATCTGTACTCGTATGGAGCAGTTGTAACCCGCGCCTCACGGCTGACAAAGTTCGTCGGTGCAATAAAAATACGACGACTGCATGCAGCAACGCTTTATGCACAGTTCGTATCGCCCTCATACAAGGGCGGAACAAGACGACTTAGTTCGTTATAAGATTCTTAATGTGAACTGGAAAACCTCAAATATTAGTAGTACTAATAGTAGTTTTTTTATTATAGATGTTTTAGGAAAATCGGCTTGATCGTTAAGTCAGAAGCACTAGGACACTCGGAAGTGTGAGGGAGTGTCTGCCCGCCCGACGTTTTACAAGCTTGGGTCCTTTGATGTCATGTCGTATTCGACATGACATCAAAGGACAGTTATTACTGACATGCCACCAGGGCCCGACCGGTTGAAACTCGTTTGCTGTTTTCTTACTTACAAGCCCTTCTACCACTTACGGTACTTTCATTGAACGACATAACAACATATGAGTGCAGGGCTGGTCAGAGCTCGTTGCTCGTGTGGTTATTCTGCTTCTGCGTTCTTCGCCTTCTTCGCCTTCTTTGACGATCAGGATGGTCTTCCAACAAATTTTATGGAGATCATCAGTCTCACCACGCTACCTGTACTGAGATCTTCTGGTAGGTTTTCACAGGTTTCTGGTTTGTATGTGAGCCATCTGTTCATGTGTAGCTCGTCCTACCCTTTTCCGATAGACACGGTCATGTGCTATTGGAGCCTGTGTCAGGAAATAGCAGGTAGTCCTTTGCTCGCAGTTCACCTATGCTCCTATTGATGGTATCAGCCGTTTTCTCCACTCCACAGCATCTACCGTTTGAGACTATATCCACTGCCACTTCTCTATGGCACGTTGTATGCAGACACAGGACGCAAGGGAGGTCTCTGTCATACTGACTACCTTCAGAAGTGACTTCCTTTGCAGACTGTCCAGCTGCCTTTTCCTTTTGGTTCTGTGCCATACTGGCGCTCCGTAAAGTATAATCGGCTAGACGATTCCGTTCAGAAGTGCTTCTCTTCTACTCCTGGGTTCCTCACCATTCGGAGTCAGTCAAGAGAGCTTTACTATTTTAGCTTCTGCCTTCCGGGTTGACTTCCTAAAACGGAAAGATGAAGCCAGGCAAGTAAGTTTCACCGAGGAGGTAGTACATAAGTTCCTAAATAGAATGAAAGTTATGAAGGCATCCCATCATTCTTCATTCATAAATATGCTATTGACTTCTCCCATCCTTTAAGCGAATAAATAGCGCCGTCAAATACCTCACTTCAATGATGTCACCAGTAGCGTAACTTCAAATTCGCCCCCCCCGAGCAAGATACTTCCCGGGGCCCCCCACAAGAAATTTTCCGTGGCCTCTTTTTTCATAATATTTTATGTATATATGCACAGGGTGAGCCCTTTTTAAAATAAACAACTTTTCCAAATAACTTTTATTCGGAAACTGCAAAATAAGCGAGATACAGAATCAGAAAAAGTAAGTCTAAACCTTGGCCTGAACTTGTGTATTAAGACGTAACTAGTCTCTATATGTTTAGTTTTTTGCTCCATGTTTCAAGCATTCCAACACTATCATCAGGCATTGTACCTATAAATTGGTGCAGTAGTCCCTTTCAGTTTATCGTAGTTAGTTTTAAATTGGTAAATCCTAAAATTTGCGTTTATAATAATTTGTCGCTTTTAGGAATTATCAATTTAAAATTAAAAAATTTAAACAGAAAGTGATTACCGCACCAGTATCTGATAGGTGCAATGCCTAATAGATAAGACAAGAATCCGAACAAAAAGCCAAACATAAACAGACTAGGATAGATGCATCTTGATACACAAGACTAGATTTACATTTTTTATTTTGGATCTCGCTTATTTTTCAGTTTTCTGAAAAAAATTATATGAAAAGATAGTTTATTTCAACGACTTCTATACACAGTTAAAAAAAGTACCATCTTAAGACGCATTCTGTATATATTAAAGAGAAAATCTTAGGATTGTGGACAAAATTTTGAAAAGAAACACGGGTCACGGCATAAAGGAAACTGCCAAGCTTTCCGCAATGTTTATTGCCACCTTCGGGGTTCTAACGTTGAGGTTTGGTCGCAACCAAACAAATACAACAAATACAAAAAAAAATACAAGCAAATACAAACTAAATAACGACCTTTACATGTTTAAACCACCCGAAAAATTACAAAATTCGTGTTTTGACAACACACATTTTTAATTTATTTTTTTAGAAGGTCTGTTGGTTGGTTGTGTGACCTGCGATGTGAAAAACATCGCGTTAAATTAGGCAAAAAAATTGAGGTATGCTGTCTTACCGTATTTTTCTATTTACTGCAGATACTTTTTAGGGTTTAGTTTGAAATCCAATGCTGTTCCACTTTTTCAATGATAGGTATGTATCATGGGGTTCATAGGTATTGTTTGTAAAATATACTAACAACAAGGAAAGCGACCTTTTATTCAGTATTTACTTGTTGCACAAACGATTGCGCTCGAGCATCCTGGGCCTCCAAGACTACGGGGCCCCCAAAACGACGGGGCCCCCCGCAGCTGCGGGCCCTTAGTTACACCACTGGATATCATATTTCTTAACGGCATTTTAGTGGGCTACCGTTTGACGCTAGTTTAAGTACAGCCATATTTATCTTGAAGTTCATGGTATTGTCATAATTTTTCACGGAACTAAACTTATGAGACTCCCTAACAGCCGCCACTGTCGTTGCATGTTTCTGGACTCGTGCACTGCGCTCCGGCTCTTGTTTCTGAATAATTAAAATAAAATTTACTACGCAAATTTCATCGGAACGCGAATTATTGGTAGTCGAATGAAAGTGTAACCTTTTGTTATCAATATTTCATGTCGAACGCGCGAGCTGCGTTTGCTGCCCTCCCTCCCTCCCCCTGCCCTTCACCCAACGAGCCGTCAACATCGAATATGAAATATGACGAGCGGTTAGTTTGCAGCTAACCGGAAATTTATTTGTCAACATTCCGGCGAACATGGAGTACGTTTTGCATAGAACAGGGGAAATGGAGGTTCACAGGAGTTGACTGATTCTAGGAAGCCCAATATTTGGGTCAAATGCAGAAATTATACTCTCGAATGTTGATATGAATTTCTTGCAGCTATACAGGGTGAGTCAAGCTCAACGCCTCAGACCATGGCCGACTCTACACTAGGCCGGAGCCTTAGATGTGGCAACGTGGCTTAGCTGTCAAATAGTGGGCCTATAGTTTTAGAATAATTATTACATTTTATATGTATTAGAGTTCATCTGGGTTAATAAATTAAGAAAAAAATGCTTTTTAGAACTACTACTACTACTAATACCACTTACATCTGACGTCTGGTTCATCATAGTGATCATCATCATAGTCACAATGTCTTAACAGACATGTTGTGAACTCGTAAAATGCATTAAGTCGGAGCTAGAGTATTGCCGACACGAATATTATCAATAGTTTTGAGCACTGTAGCTCGCCATCGTTCGCGATTTGTTGTCAGTTTAGTGGCGCTCTTGACACTCATATCCAGCAACTGTTTCGTCGTATCCATCCAGCGTGTAGGGGGACGGCCACGGCGCCGCCCACTCGGGGCATGACCCTGAACTACAAGTTTCTCCATATTATCGCTTCTGTGTATATGTCCGAAGAATGTAAGCATTCTCGTCGACACAATGGAGGATAGTCTCTTTGGATTACCGACCTCATCCAGTATGGAGACGTTAGTTCGATGGGCGGTATAAGGAACTCTCAGCATTCTCCTCTATGTCCACATTTCAAAAGCGTCTGTGCGAGCTCTATCTGCCTTTTTAACAGTTCAAGTTTCCGAGGCATACAAAAATATGGAGAACACAAGAGACTGAACCAGCGACATTTTTGTAGCTTTAGTGATGTTATAGTCACAGTCAGACACTACAAAATAAAAATAAAGCAACCTGTTTCCTGCTGCCACTTCCACTTAAATGACCACTCAATTTACTTTGTAAATTGTCACTTGAGCTAGAAAAATTCACTATTAGGTCACTGTGAAGCCATTCTTGCTGGTCTTGATTCCCTTTCACTATCAAATCTTTTCATAGATATGCCCAGATGCATGCCCTCGTTGGCTTGCCCAGATGAGTTCTATTAACTGTATTTTTCTGTGATATTTGGGAGGTCCAGAAAACATTGTAGGTACCACATTGTGCTCTAAAATAGGTCTTATCCTTTGAAATGTTTGTAAAGTATTGTCTTTGTTCTTATAAATATAACCAGCCCATACGAGGAATCCCGTTCACCCACTTCTGTTTATGTCCCTTATTGGAAGCACAATTGCTAATGAACACTCAATTTACCTTGTAAATTTTAACTTGAGCTAGAATAATTCATTATTAGGCCACTTTGAAGCCATTCTTGCTGGTCTTGATTCCCTTTTCAATATCAAATCTTTTCGTAGGTATGCCCAGATGCATGCCCAGATGAGTTCTATTAACTGTATTTTTCTGTGATATTTGGGAGGTCCAGAAAACATTGTAGGTACCACATTGTGCTTTAAAATAGGTCTTATCCTTTGAAATGTTTGTAAAGTATTGTCTTTATCCTTATAAATATAACCAGCCCTTCCGAGGAACACCTTTCACCCACTTCTGTTTATGTCCCTTATTGGACGCACAATTGCTAGTACAACCTGGTACTACACACTTTGCAGGCATCTGTTTATCTTTATAGTTTCGTTTGTGCAGGTAAATGATTAGAAACACCTTAAAAATCACCTTCCAATCTTATTTTTCACTCTGGAAGATTACACTAATGCCATGACTAATGACTTAACAACAAACAAAATGACGGCCCGCAGATTCAGTGTTGCCATATTTCATGCTCCGGCCTAGTGAGTACAGTCGGTCATGCTCAGACTTATGTGTAGGTTAGGTTGGGCTGAAAGTGAGTGGGGCAGAGCTGCCTCCTTCCACGGCGACTCAATTGTGTCTGTTGTGGCTCACACCTTTTTAGAGTTCACCGTACAGTCCGCACCTCTTTAAGAAGGCGATCAACGTGAAGGGTGAAACTTCCTTGAGGTCATGAGGTTCCAGTTGGGCAAATCTGAATGTCTGGAACCTAGCATTATCCAGTACTGGGCAGAAGCAAAGAATATGCTCCGCTGTTTCGTCCTCCGTGTAGCAGAAGCGACAGTCTTGAAGTTTGTTCAAGACCCAACTTCCGCATATGGTACCTTAGACGTGTCCCGTCAGCAGACCGACCAGAATGAGGAGGTCGTACCTGTTCTTGTTACATTCCATGATCCTCGGGAGGGCCTGACTCGAGGTGTATCTTATAAACGCCTTCGAATGCAGTAGCCCTGACGTATCTCGCCAGTTCAGGAGTGCTTTCTTCACTGCCCAGTCCGAGATGGTCTTTTTAGCGGTGCTTTTTGCAATTCCCGAAAATGGTTCTGGCCCTATGAACACAGATTCAGTTCCTCCTTTTGCTAGCGCGTGGGCCAATACATTGCCTTCCACTCCGCTGTGACCCGGAACCCAAATCAAGGTTACTCTGTTTCCCGTTCCGAGTTTGTTGAGGAGGTGCATGCAGTTCCATACCAGTCTTGAATCAGCCCGACTGGAGCACAGTGCTTTCAATGCAGCCTGGCTGTCTGAAAAGATTTTTATAGATCTGTTTGTCAGGGGCCTTTTGATTAGTTCCCTGACTCCCAGCTCTATGGCAACCATTTCTGCTTGGAAGACTGTGGTATACCTCCCAAGGTTGACTGAAATTTCAACTCTTGGATTGGTATCCACTACTCCCGCTCCTGCCCCCAGTTCAGACTTGGAGACATCAGTAAATAGCTCAAGATCAGAGGGTGATATGAAATCGTCCCTCCTACATTCGTCCCTGCCTGGGAAAAGGACGTTATAGGATCGCTCTATATAAGCTTGGGGAACCATATAGTCCGAGACCATTCCGAGTACATGATGATGGGTAATTTCACCCATTATACCCGTTGTGTCTGGTCCTAGTTCCGCTTTGTCAGGTCTGCCGGTTGATAGCAGTCTGTAGGCGACCACTTTTGCAACTCTTTCCACCTCACTTACGTGTACAGACGATATCTCTTTTCAGGAAAATAGCTAGACGTGGGACTATGTATGTCCTCAGTTATCCTTCCGGAAATTCGTATATGGAGATGACGTGGCTCGAGCGTACAGAAATACCAGCTTTGACGTTCTAGAGTCCACACTAAATGCCGATCTTTCAGTCCTGGGATAATAGCATTTGGAAGCTAAAGCCAAGCATGAGCAACAGATTTACCTTAACGGCACCTTGCTACCCTATAATCCCACCACCAAACACCTATGTGTGACAATGGATCGTTTAAAAAATATAATTATTATATTATTATTCAGTCCTTTGCAGCCTAAGTAAATGGCAGAAATAACATCATGTGGAACCTCTTGGGGTGCCTCCGCTTCTACGCTCCGTACTTCGGCCCTGAGCCTCTGTTTCTCAGCGGCTGAAATACCTACTTAAATTAAGCAAAAATAGACGTATCTATTCCATCAAATTTAATGTAGAGACCAGGCACTTACACTTATTAAACAAAAATTTAAAAGGGTCAAGGTTGATTATATTCAAGATTCGGCACATCCGTGTGAGAGGGTTGTGCATAGTAGCATGTGTCAGTATAAAAAAGAGGCAGTTATTATGTGTTGTTCGAGAGGCAACAAAGTATATGGAACCCAGAAGTTCTCCACAATCAATATGCCCTACAACTAATTTAAATAAAACATATAAACAATAAACCCGTGGTGGGACGTTTTTAAATGAATACCCTGTAAACTGACTGATGGCCATAGGACACTAGCGCGCCGCGGTCAGATTGGTCCTAATCCCACCGGTCAGAAGCCGCAAAATATTTTGATCACTAGATGGGCCATAGGACACTAGCGCGCCGCGGTCAGATTTTTCCTAATCTCACCGGTCAGAAGCCCTTAAAATATTTTGGACAATAGGCAGGTATGTGGACACCAGGTAAACTTATGTCTTATAATTCTAACCGATTTTAATTCATTCGTCATTTTTTGCGATTTTGCTAATATTTGCTGAAGAATTTGTAGAACTCCAGTCAGAGGTATCGTTACTTTTGACTTGACAGAAATGAATTACTTTTTTATATTATTAAATGCGAAATTTTGTTCTGAACATAATAAGTTAATCTGATCACCGTAATAGATGCAAAAAAAATTTAATCAATCAGGACGCGTTCTAATTTCTCACAAATTTGATCGATTTCTTGACGATGTAAAAAAAAGTCCCAGAAATCTACCTTCACAGTTTGTTTTGTGGGAGCGTCATGGTTGTGCTCATTATTTCTTTTAAGAACAATCTCTTCCGATTGATCCATCAGCAAAGATGCTATGCATCCTCTTCTAGAGCATCTGTAGGCTACACCACGGTCTTTATCGCTTCGGAACGTATACTCTTCAAGGACTAATAATTTCTTCCTTTTCACATTTAGCATAGTCTCTCTCCATGATGAAAAAGTAGAACACAAACAATACTCACAAACAGCAACTAAGGATTGCAAACTACTGAAATGTTTTCATTAAGGGTAGTTTTATATACCTGCAGAAGCCGAATGACAGATGAAAGTTCACATTAGGAATATCCAAGCTTAATTTTCTTCCTGCGCGCAAGTGACCGGTGCCGATCAAGGCACCCTTTTTGTAACCAGGTAAAAATCAAACCGCGCGCGCTCGTGACCGATCACCTGACTGATTGCCGCTGGCGTTGTTGTAGTCATAATTATGCACGTATGTTGTTGGGTTTATCGGTCGCGTACAGAATTCGATTGGAGAAAGTCGTCCAAAAATCTGGTTTACATTTTAATAATTACATAAGCTTAATGTCTCGAAAAAATGTACACAGGGGGCGTAGCTCAGATGGTAGAGCGCTCGCTTAGCATGTGAGAGGTACCGGGATCGATACCCGGCGCCTCCAGAACTTTTTGCCTCCCGCGCACTAGCTGAAAGGTATCGTAGTCCTGAAGATAACAGATTCAAAACAGGTTTGTGTATATGACCGGAAGTTGTACGGTGAGTAACGAAATTACATCGTAGAACGACGTTGGGGTCTTCTTTTAATTCTAGCCGATCAATTATCATCCAACCAACAATATGTTTTTTAACAACTTTATTATTTCAATACTATAAAAAATAATAATAATCATTTTTAGTCTCCAATCAGTGCCAAGACAGCCCTAGCATTGAGATTAAACTAACAGTGTTAGTAGGCATGCACAGTAACGCAGTTAGAAGCGTTGGAGAGCGTTGGAATGCGTTGGCCAGCGCCGAGTCCCCTCGGCAGGTAGAAGCAGGCCGGCGCCGGTTCCGCACGCAGTCAAGCACACCAGTGCATGATACAGTGAAAACAGACAAGATGAAGAGTACAAAGATTGGCCAGTCGCATCTAGACACGGTATAGGAAACATGCAATAAGGGTTCAAAATGTTGCCCATTATTGGCAAAACAATGAGGGGCAGTTGCAAAAACACTGGAAATGATTCCCATGAGGGGCTAAAGGGTACAATGGGGTGAAATAGCTTTTGGTTAAAAAGTTGTCTCTCTGGACAAATATTTTGACGTGTCGGCGTTTTTTACACATGTAGATTCACATCATATATATTACAACCATTTAGTTGAAATTAGTCGATCAGATGAATATGTGACTGATACTGTACATGTTCAACGAATTCTTGTGCGCGTCTTATTAACGAAGCTATCTACTCTGGTAGAGACTGTTTGAATCGCTTTGCAAACAAGTTTTTGGTATCAAAAGGTAGAAGTGTTGTATCATTTTGGCGCTTAATTGAGATATGACCGCCCATGACTGAATGGTTTGGGAACTATTGTGCCACCTAATCTATATCTAGTGTTGTGGTTGTGTATAAATGTGTTATACTCATTTGATTATACCTATGATACTAAGTGATAGTAGGTAGTAAATACAATTGCCTAACGTTATATATTTTGGTCTCGTAATATCATATAGGTCGGGTACATTGTTATTTTGTTAATATCGAATTAAATATCGGATATCAGACAAGTAATATACAGAAAAATATATACAGTTTGAACAGGAATGCCTAGTACCCCATTATCTCGGGCTAGAAAATGGATTAGGCGTAATTACCAGTAAATGCCTCTAAATGAGGCCAAAACAATTCGAGATATTTTTGTAAAATATTTTGCAAAGCACCTCTTATCTTATCTATCACTACCACATTTATAACAAATTTCTTGATGTATTACCTCAGTTCCAAGCTTATGAATATATCCAAATAAATATTGTATATAAACTGACCGTCTACTTTCATAACCGCACTTATTTCCTTCCAATATTTTTCTATCGCAGTGCGGCTATAGTGCAGCTTGTGTCTTTTATCCCAAATAGGGGTTTTCGGAAACACTGAAGCTATTAATAACTCTTTATCGATACTCATCTTCGACTGGCACAGACGAAACCAGGTAGCAAACTAGATTTCTGTTACTACAAAGGCGTTCAAGCGGGCTTCCGACGCTGGTAAGCGGTCTAAAACACAGTTGAGCAGGTTAGCCTGCATGCGGTACCTGCACGCCTTCGCACGCCGTTGTAGGCACACTAAAAAGCCCCACTGTGTTTGCCCACTTACGTTGACTAGTTGGTAAATCGTATTAATATTCTTAAAGGTGGCCTGCTTGCTTGGCTTCACCTCCCCATCACTACGATTAGGTCAGGAGAACGAGAGAATGGATTTTACAACGAGCATAATCCAACTAAACCCGCCACCAAATAGGTTGTTTCTTTCGATCGCTTGAAGAACAATAATTTAACTTCTACTATCATTGAGTATTGCATTGTTGTCCTCTGATATAATATAGTAATTTCAAATCTGTCAGTGCGCTTTTTCTTTTGAAAGAACAAAGAAATAAGCACTTAATTCAATTCGTGTGCCTTTGTCCGTTTTTCGCTGCGAAACTCTCTTAACACCTGCCGTATGACGACCCTAGAATTAAACCATCACTTTTGACACCTACCTTGTTTAGATTCTTGTATAGGTTGTAATTAAACACGTAATTGGCATCCGCAGCCAGATTTCGTTCGTCTCTAGTTTTGATCGAGGGGCTGAACCATAAACGACGAATAATCCGTCTTTTGTAAAGTCTAACTTCCATTACTATAGAGCTAGTTGCATCGTCAACCGTCACCCAAATTACCCTCCTCTACAACATTTAGGATGGTATGCACACAATGTCGTACACAAAGTACATCGGAAATATAGGGTAATAAAAACTAAACCAGCGACTCGAACCCCGATCAAAATAAAAATGTCTAACTGCATTCTATTCCAAATGAACTCGAAAAACTGCACGTGAAAACCTGACCTGTTTTGGCTGCTAACTGACAAGAAATGGCATGTGAACGATGAATGTCAAGTAACTGGATTTTGTTTGCTTTTGATTTGATTCCTTAATGTTTTATTTATTTTGTGTTTATTTCTTTATCTTTAGTTATTTGTTCGGTTTAAGTTCTGTTGTAAAAAATATTAGTGTTGATGGTTACTTAGTTTTACTCTATTGAACGAGGTTTTTTCTTTTTTTTATAACTGAGCAGACCGCGCAGGCAGAGCCTAAATACCAGAGTACCGCGACTGCTGTGAAAAGAATGTTAGGGGAAGTTTGTTAAAGCGGAATTTCGTAACAATTTGCCAACAGTGGCTTGGCTCTTCAAACAGTACCTTAAAGTTGCAACTGAATATTTATTCTACAGTAGAGAATATGAGAATTGGAGCTATATGACAGTGGTAACATGAAAGGTTTTCTGAATGTTTTTTCTTTCTGCAATAGCCATGGAATGTGATGTTACAAAATCCTGCTAAAAGCACCGATCAGTTGAAAATGTATCAAAGAAGATTGCTGCGAATTTTAAATGATGCAGATTTCTTTCCACGAAGGACAAGATCAAGGGATATTGACTCGACTTATATGACTCGCGTGCCAACCCAAACATTTCCAAGGGCTCAGCTCTCTAACTATGTACGGCAATGAAACTCAATACCGGCAATTACAGTCTAGCTGATTTACATCACACAAAAGATCAATGGCAAATAACAACGGAGGCAGAATGCGAACTCAATTACACACTAGTCGGTGTTAAAACGTGAAAACAACACCAGCGGTGTGTTATAAGGTTATAGGCCTTACCTTTTCTACGATGTTGCCACCCTCAAGCTGCAACATCTTAGGATACGATTATGAAATAATTTGCGATGTATATCAGCTATCAAGTGGATGATGATCGTTTAAAAAGGACCACCCATCATTTGATGTTTTGAGATATAATACTGTCACAACCGCCGCTTTTTGGTCGCTCCAGGGAATCAATCTGGACATCCTATTCACGTTTTTACTTCACAACTGAATACGGAATCACTTAACCTGATCTCAATTTAATTTCTCTCAACAACTACCGGTCGCTATACTCGTGGCGCCTTATATGTACAGGGTGTCCCTGAATTTCCTTGACACGAGATATTCTCATAACATAAAAAAGATCAAATCAAAAACTGAGTGGAATTTTTGTAAGTACCATAGGGTCTATCATACTATGCATTTGAAACATTTTTTTTATACCCCAACCCTTAAAACTCACCCTCAACATATGTCTTTCAAATAGCACCAAATAGTTTTTCTTACACAAATTAAATCCTGAATTTATTCAAAATCTTGTAGTACCTTTAGTTTTCTACGGAAACTTATATTTTTCGTAAAATCATAAGAATAACATAAAAAAAATAAAAATTTGCTTGACGCAAAAGACGGATAAAAATAAAACTAAGTGGTTTTTTAAGTTTACTAAATGACCTATAAATACATGCTTTACCGTTTTTTATTACGAAAATATTACGCCTCAAATAAGTAGTCATTTTATTTATATTATGTTAATGACCTTACGAAAAAAATTGGTTTGTGTATGACGTCAAAGGCACTTCAAGATTTTAAATAAAATGCTGACCTCATTAATGTAGGAAAAGCTGCGGGGTGCTACTTGGAAGAAAAGTTGGAGATGAGTTTTAGGGGTTGGAATAAGAAAAATGTTTCGAAAGTATAGTATGATAGGTCATTCAGTACCCTTGAAAGGCCCACTTAGTTTCTTCTTGTCTGTTTCTTTTTGCGAAAATATTATGCCTCAAACAAATCCTTATTTTATTTAATGACTTCACGAAAAAAATACGTTTTTGTAGAAAATCGAAGGTACTACAAGATTTTGAGTAAAATAAGAACTTAATTTGTGTAGGAAAAACTATTGGGTGCTATTTGAAAAATAAAAGTTGGGGGTGAGTTTTAAGGGTTGGAGTACAAAAAAATGTTTTGAAAGCATGCGTATGATAGATCCTGTAGTACTTTCTAAAACTCTACTTAGTTTTCCTTTGCATTTTTTTTGTTACGAGAATATCACATGTCAAAGAAATTCAGGGACACCCTGTATACGTCATCGAAACATTTTTGGAAAATTATAGATATCCATATGAGATTCTAGACCGTACATCTGTCAACCTCGAATACTCCAGATGGTTCGATGACGTTTACACGTTAAAAAATGGAGTTAAGTTGATAGACTCAGTACTTCCCACACATAATGGTGATACCATTTTATTATTTCCAGTTGCATGAAGCTATAGTCTGAAATCCCCTTGTATCTAAATCATCGCCCACCCGCCCGCAAAAACAACATCCAACACAAAAATCCTCGTAAATAGTTTCTTCCGTCTCCCTCCTTAGGAACTAGGACGCCACAGTTTTTCTCTGCATGCTTCAACTGGACGATGCGGAACGATCAAGAGCCTCCAACCTGTCTATAAACAAAGTTTGAGATGTTTTTATATTTTTGGTCTTTTGATTATTATTGATTATTGCTGCGCCGCCACTGACAGGGTTTTTCAAAAACAGAGTCGTTTTCCATTCTCGCCGCGGTAATAAATGCTGTGTCAAAATCTTATTAAAATCAATTCAATCATTTTCGCTTTACGCAATATACATAGAACGAAATAAAGCAAAACTAGTATCTACAGATCACAAAATTGGTTTCCGTAATAGGCAAGCCAATGTTCGGATCGACCTAAAAAAGTGTAATATGCCGCTAAGTGTTTCTTCTACAGGTCAATGGACAGACTATTATGAATACAACAAATTTTTCAGTAATACAACCCTCCACCCCCAACTGCCCCGATTTCACCCCACCAAAAAAAAATTTAAAATGATCAGGAACCCGTAAAACGCCTAAAAACGAAGCTTGAGTCTTATTTGAAATTTTTTGTTTTTTGCTAAGTATTCCACCCTTCGTATAACGATTTTGAAAATTGGAGAAACAGTACCTATACTACGACCCCACAGTATAACGCTGCCCAACTTTCTTCACAATCCATGCAGCGGTTACCGAGTGTACGAGGCTAGAAAAACGCCTACAGACAGACAGACCGACAGACAGACAGACCGACAGATAGACAGACCGATATACAGACAGATAGACAGACAGACCGACGGAAATGAGTGACGTGGATTTTCGTTATGAAGACATCATAAGACGCCCAAAAAGCGTATTATCTCAAAATCGAACATTTTCACGATCACAATACTCCCCTCACCTATCGGTGTGGGAAGTAAAATCCAACTTATGCGTTTAACTCTACGTCACACATGACAACTGACACACTATATACCAATACATACCAGTAGCAGCATGTTACAAAACTTTAACTCAATGGTCACAGTTAGTAATGTACAGCAACATTTTGTCGTGATTTTGTGTCCATTATTATCGGTGTTGTTTGATAGTCCATAGAGTAATAACAGCATGACAGAAATATGTCTCAAGTAAAACGCAACTTGATCACGGACCTCTAAAGCTTCTAAAAGTACAATTGAGGCGTTTTTCATTCATCTGTTCACCTCGATTTGCAGGAACAATAGACCTTTTGTGTTTACGTCATGGTAGTAAAAAATGCTGGTATCCTTCAAACCCCACATAATTCCTTCATTTCATTTAAATCTCCTTAAAAGTGAAAACTCATGGACATTTCGCCACCACTAGCACTATATTCAAGACATGTGCAATTTTTTCATATACAAATTATCAAAATCGGTGCAGGATAGAGATTCACGACTTGACTTGATTTTCAAGCTACCTGACTTGACTTGATATCAAGTCAAGATCAAGTCAAGTATTTGTTTTCAAAATTCAAGTCAAGTCAAGTAGTTACACATCAAGCAACTTGAAAATCAAGTTTTTTAAGCAAACTACTTGATTTTTCTTGAAAAAATAATTCTTTTTTTATATTAATCTGATTAACTGCCAAAACGCAATAACAATAAAAATCTATGTATATAAAGATGTAACCTTTTATTTGAAAAAAACATCCAACAACGAAATAAAAATACGAAATATTCTGAATTCTGACAATAATACATAGGAAAAAAAACAAAACTCAAATGGGGCTTGTGACCGGAAGGTTCCGGGTTCGATTCTCGTTAGAGGCGGAAATTTATTTCTGGTATTTTCAATCAAAAATAAATATCCATAGAAAAAGCTCAGCGAAGAATCCCCACCTGAGCCTTCACTGTTGGCTTCTAATTAACAGTGCTGTTTCTAGAGCTGCACCGGGAAACAGTAACAAAGCCTACACAGAACACGACGCTAATGACCAGAACAATCGATGCCGATGACACAGAAGTAAAAAAAAATTGATATCCTCATTTGCCATCCATGATTTGAAACACATAAGACTTCTAACGTAGTTATCACCTAATCGACTTCTTGTTTTGGTAAGACTTAAGGCAGCTCTAGAAAGCTGCCTTTCAGCTGGAGCTGAAGAAGCTGGAGTTGCCAAAAGGTCTTTGGCCATTGCGGCAAGGTTGAAAAAATACATTCGTGTCTTTTCCACCATTCTAAAATATCTTCAGTACTGTCCCTTGCCGCTTGAATCCTATTTATAATCTGTTCATCGGTTTCATCTCGATCAGGTTTATTGTCAAGTTCCATAGCCCACGAATCTAGTCTATCGAGCAGCATATTGTATAATGTTTTAAAGTCATCGGGTGCCTGCTTGCTGTCGTAACCTCGGTGATTCCCCTATTTTTACGCTTCGATTCGCATTTTACAGATCGATATCAAGTAATATCAAGTAGTTTGATTTTACTTGATATCAAGTCAAGTAGTTCAGATCGAAAATTAAATCAATTCAAATATCAAATTTTCAAAAACTTGAGCCTTCAAAGTCAAGTCAAGCATTCAAGAGAAAACTCAAGCTACTTGGCCTGATGAATACCTAGTGCAGGAACTCCTGAGATTACGCAATTCCAAGAAAATACGTTGCTCGTTGATCATTATTGTATGGGATAAAAAGTCGGCAACTATGTGTTCAGAAGCAAGGTCCTTACAGGTCTGTAGGTACGAACAGTATATGACCAAGTACGTTTTTGGAAGTAATAAGAGTACCTATACAAAATATTTTAGGGTCCCGTCTTTTCATCCTCCTCGCCCCCTCAATCTTACCTTATTTGATCACTTCTCCAAGAGCACTACACAGAATACATACCATGATTACCCGCTACGAACCTATACCATTTTAAACTCGAAATTTCATCAGAATCGGTCCAGCAGTTTCTGAGATTGTTTGGGTAGAACTATGGTAACAGACAAATACATCAACCGACAGGTACAAAATAGATCATTTTCAGGCTATTTCTAAGGCACGTGACTTCTCTCTTTCATATTTTGTGGCTGTAAAGATGTTAGATCTGAAATGAGCATTAGTTTTATCACATATATCAAAGTGATTAACGATCAATTTATCTTATAATAATCATAACGACCTAATTGTGCCTACTATAATTATTATACATACAATATGCAACAGTGAAGTCTGGCCAGAGTCTATTGTAATTAACTGCGTCTAGGTAATATAACTAAAGACTAACTATAGGTTGACAGGGATATTTAGTAAATATAGCTTAAAATTGTTTTGCAAAAAATCAAATCTTAGTGAGCGCTAGAGAATTTACCATCTTGGCTGCGCTATCCGTCAAACGACTTTGGAACAACAGTGTATTAAGGCATCATTAGCAAATTTACATTCACAGTTTGAACGGATTTACGACAGACGAGTTTAACATTTAGGTAGCTTGAGCTTGAAGGTGTTAAAATTTTAGAAGTGAAGGATAACAACAGTTTAAAAATGTTGTCAATCTTGAGCAATCTGTTATTAACGAATGTTTGCATAACGTGATCCAACTTGCGTAGATTATCCACTAAGCGACAACAGGTGACTTATAAAGTGCCTTACGCATTTTAGAATAAAGTCAATGTTTGTTAGCATACAAAAATCGCATTGTAGCATAGCATGTGATGTTTAAATTGCTAACATGTTCCTGAAATCTAAGATTTCGCGCGTAAGAAGTAAATTCAATCTGATCATCAACTTTAACGTTAACTTTAGATATGACAGCATCTCTATATTTCTTTCCACAAAACAGCACAGCATTTGACTCACCAGAACTTAAACGCAAGCTCTAATTGCTTATGGCGGTTACAGCCGATCACTTTTAACTGATAGTTTTCACTGAATACTATAAACTGTCAGTAAAAACTGACCCTCGTTCTGTCTACATACGTTCTGTTTTAACTGACGATGAATTAGTTTTCAAGATGTCGTTAGGTGATTCAGATGCCCTAGCTATATGTGGTCTTTTATTAATTTTAAATAATGAGAAGAGGAAAAATAAACGTAAAGAATGGTGCAAAGAATAGTTAAAAAAAGGGCTGCTTATTCACGTGTTAAGTTTAATAACAGAATTTAAAAAAGATCCGAAGGTCTGGAAAAACTATCTCAGAATGAATGAAGAAAATTACCTACATCTGCTGTCTCTCGCAACCCCCATTATTAATACTAACAAAATACGAATAGAAGACCGCAGTTGGCAGACCGTTGTCTTAGAACTGATACAAATCACATACAGATGTACAGTTTTAACTGAACAGTTCCGTCACTTCAGTTAAAATTATCGTTTCCACAATATAACATCAGTTTTAACTGACACTAACAAAACTGACAGTTTTTATGGAACACACAGTTTATAGTGTTCAGTGAACACTGTCAGTTAAAAGTGATCGTCTGAAACCGGCATTAGATAGGTCAAAATTTGTATTCCATGCATTCAGGCAGCCATTATTACGTCATGCTCTAGATGACACAACCTTGAGGGCTAATATCTATGCTCTTCTCTTTTCCAGTTCTGTGAGTGCAGCCTATACGTGGCAACGTTGGTTTGCATGGCTTAGCTAGGCGGCATGCTTGACGGACAGCAGCAAAGGGGCTTCTAATCGCTTGCGTTGTGCCAACCCGTCATTATTCGCCAAGTAGGCCGATAATTACGGCGATGCATGTTTGTTTCGATAACACGGCACGTCAGGAGTCACATCTGCATTTGCTAGTTCGATACCCTTCGGTTGCCAGAGAATGATGTCATTATTTTAAGAGGCCAGCTCATGGAACTATTTACAGGAATATGCACACTTGAATATTTTCCAAACACCCTCTTGTTTATCAAAGCTGGGACATTTTTTCCAAAATAATATTATGTTCTTGAGATAGATACAAGGTGAAAGAATAGAGAAGTAGTAAACATAATTCAATTCAATTCTACATTAGAAGATTACATTACTTAGGCCCCATTGGAATCTCTCAGAAATAGGTGCTTAGCCATCCCAAGCTAGTAAGAAAGACAGTGATGTAGCTCAGTGAGATTCTCCTTAATCTGGAAATAGAAGACCAGCGTTCCCTAAGAATGGATTCTGACATCGAGAACTCAGGTCGAGAATCGCACAGCAGGTGAACAGTCTTCCAGTTGACCTCTCTTGTACAGGGGTGTATCAGTTAACCATAATATTATATTATAGAGGTCTTTTCTTAGCTGACTAGTAAGCAATCACAATTCGGAGATGTTGCCTGGGCATGAACAGGTAGTGCTTAACTACCTTCTGACTAGGGTAACTGTGTTCTTAGTTCTTAGCAGTTGAGTAGCCAGAAATGTCACCCCATCTGGCCCTAAAGAACTTGGGGGGTGAGCTTAACAGCTCAACAGTGTTGCCATAGCTTAAGAAGGCAAGACACGAAGAGGCTGGAGCACCAAAACTGTCGTGTTGGCAAGCCTTTTTATCAATTGGTCCGTTAAAATATTGACTTTTATTAATTATTATCCTGTTGTTACGAGATAGACTCACAAGAGCCTGATGGCAATTCAATGCTGGGGACCACTTGAAAACCATTAGCGCTTGTCTGCTCTCTGTACTGATTTAAAAATATTTTTGGCTACTATTGTATTGTATGCCAACCAGCTCCAGCTGAGCAAATTGGCATGATTGCCCAAAGACTACAACTTGATGTTTATATGAAGACCTCTGGACTAGCAGCTTGCTCCATTAAGTTTCTTGGATCCTTCTGTGAAGATGTCAGTGACACTTTCCGCGAACTTAAATCATATAAGCTCGACCAAATACAAACTTGGGGGTTATACAGTTATTGTCAGTCTGCAGGAGAGGTATGTTTATAACAACCATACTCCTCATGTGGTATATGGACAGCCCAAATCGTAAACTAGGTTATCTGCCAACGGACTTGAAGTGCAACATCGTTGCAAGTGCTACTTCTTTCAGGTATATACCTACATGGCAACCTGGGGCCCCATGGCGCATGTTTTACCGATGATTCTACGGTAGTGCTCATAGGGCATTGAGGGAAAGAGTTGAAGGTACCATGGGGGGAGAACATATTAGCATTTTTCCAGCAAAATTTGTTGAACTACTCTAAGATGGAAAATAAATAACCTTTTGTGCAGTCGCAATAAAATCTAGTTCTATAACTGGTTCTCTAACCATTCTAATTATCGAAATAAGGTATAGATCGTATTGTGTAAGGCTTCCGCGGCCATCGTCTAACAAATTTGTGGTTCTTGGGTTTTTAGGCCGGCGTCGTTTAGCGCTGAGGTTTGATGTTTCGCCACCACGAGTGAATGGCATATTCAGAAGCTGTTTCACTTTGGCGACTTCCAAAATACTGTAGTGTACTTCACTGTACTGTCCATAATTTACATTTTTTCGTAGTCAGCTAGATCTCCTCCATAGGAGCTGCTAGTTAAATTGGAACCAGATGAGGAGTGTAAAATAATTCTGCCTTAATATAACCGATTAGGAAAAAAGCACCGGAATGCTTAAATATGTCCAAAACTGTCAAATCTGGAACCATACCTGAGGGTTTTTGAATATGCAGAATTCAAAAATGCTACCAGCAGTGTTGCCAGATTTACCGCGTTTACATTACACATCATTATTTTATTATTTTAAATAGAATGCACTATTAATTTGTGTTATAATAAATTGCGCGTGTCGAAATTAGTTTGGTTCCATCATTTAAAAATGTTGCTTCTAATAGTTACCGATATGTGTCAACACAGCTTTTTTAGTAAAAAGTACAGGAACGCAATATGTTCAAATCTGTTCAAAACCTCGGGGTGTTCAAACATGCAGAATCTAAAAAATCTAATATCAATGTTGCCAGATTTACCACTTTTACGTTTCAAGTCATAATTTGGTTATTTTCAATCGAATGGCTATTTATGTCATGTAATGTAAAAGTGATAAATCTGACAACACTGCTGTTAGCATTTTTGAATTTTACATGTTCAAAAACTCCTAGGTATTGAACTTTATCGTTTCAGCTTCAGCAGTATTGGAGATTTTTGAGTATTCCTGTACTTTTTACTAACCCAGTATGCTCATGTATTCAAAGTGTTAATTAAATATCGCTTTAGAATTTCAATTGGTGCTAAAAATGAGCTAGAGCATGAGGTATAAGATATAATGCAGGCTGCTTGTTTATAGATAGTATTTACCTGTCCAAAAGTAGTCTGAACATCGCTGTATAATGGAATGAGTAAATAAGTTATTATTATGCCCAAACGTTAAGTGGCCTAAATTGTGGGAAATCCTTATCTCGATGGGAGTCCCTTACCACTTAGTATTTCTCATACAGCAACTCTACGGGTCTCGCTCAGCTCGTGTAAGGATTGATGGTAACCTGTCTGGTCAAACAGCAACCAGAAAAGGAGTTCGTCAGGGATGCGTATTATCTCCGATGTTATTTAACATTTACTCTGAATTTGTAATGAGACAGGTATTGGACAACTGGAATGGCGGTATAACTATTGGCGGAAGCAAAATATCTAACTTAAGATTTGCTGACGATACAACCCTTATTGCTGCTTCCCAGGAAGAACTAGTAGCTCTATTGAACGTTTTAGAACAACACAGTGCAGCATATGGTCTTGGTATTAACTACAACAAGACGTAGGTTATTATCAAGTGGGCTGCGCTGTGGCCGTTCCCCTACACGCTGGGTGGATACGACGAAACAGTTGCTAGATATGAGTATCAAGAGCGCCACTGAACTGACAGTAAATCGCGAACGATGGTGAGCTACAGTTCTCAAAACTATTGATAATATTAGTGTCGGCAATACTCTAGCTCCGACTGAATGCATTTTACGAGTTCACAACATGTCTGTTAAGACATTGTGACTATGACGATGATGCCCTAACGCCTATGAAGCCTGTCATATTAGCAATCCTTTTGAACACATCCCTCGAATCTTGGCGCTCCTCATGCCACGTAGATATGATATCAAATAAATCCGGCGACATATCTCAAAACAACTGTCTTCTCCAACGGACTCACGTCGACATATTTCACGGGACCCTCACTATATTGAAACTATCCCTCCGGTCGGGCACGGCTCAATTTTAAAATTTTACACTTTTTAAAGCGACCCTAATAAAAAGTATAAATTGTCGAAACGTCGCGCTACCGCTGTCGGTGCACATGTGGTGATGACGCGACAAAAAGGGGTTTTCGACTACTGACAGTCGTAGTGATCTGCCCTTTCTGTTTAGCATACATATTGTCGATGGGCCTTTTTGCCATTTAGATGCATCATCTAGATGCTGGGCAATAACACAGATCTTCCGTGTTAGCTTGGAAGCAATCGCTCAAAATTTCCAGTGCAGACAACTGTCTATTATTAACATTTTTTATTATAGAGGGTTTAGGAGATAAACATGATCGAGGACAGAGACACTCCCATACCGGGAAGTGTTAGGAATAATCTCCCCGCCTGATGTTGTACCAGTTTGAGTTCTTTGATGGCATGTAAAACAGACGCAAATGCATTCACCTGACAAACCCTTCTACCACTTATGGAACCTTCTGCGTCCTTCGCTTTCTTTAGCGTTCAGGATTTTCCACACCATGGTGTGGATGGTCTTTTAATACATTTGGGAGACGATCAGTCTCACCATTTTATTTGTACTCAGATCTTACTTTTTTTTTTTGGGTAGGGGTGAAATCGAGGTGGTTGGTGGGGGGTTGTAAAATTGAAAAAACTGTTGTATTCATAATAGACTGTCCACTGACCTGTGAAGAAAGACCTAGTCACATAAATAACTTTTTTAGGTCCATCCGAACATTGCCTTGCCTATTACAGAAACCAAAGGACTTAGAATTTTTCTGGTGTAAAGATACGAGTATTGCTTTAGATCGTTCTATATTGTGTAACAAGGAGACTGTTGAATTGATTTTGATGGAATTTTGACACAGTATTACCATCGTAGCGATGATGGAAAACGCGTATGGTTTTTATTAATCGTCCCAGTGGCGGCGCAGAAATAATAAAAAAAGTAAAAATATAAATACAGCTCAAACTCCATTTTTAAGCGTTTTAGAGGTTCCTGATTTTCTGCGTTTTCTTGGGTGGGGGTGAAATTGGGGTGGTTGGGGGTGGGGGGTTCAAAAACTGAAAAAATTGTTGTATTCATAATAGGCTGTCCACTAACCTGTGAAGGAAGACCTTGCGACATAAATCACCTTTTTAGCTCCATCCGAACATTGCCTAGCCTATTACCAAAACTAAGGGACTTTCTGTATACATACGAGTATTTATTGCTTTAGATCGTTTTTGTATTTTTACCTTAAATGGAAATTCATCAAATGCCCAAAAAGAGCAGGTATGGGAAAGTCTTGAATTCTGTTCAACAAAAAACATGTACCAAATGTGCAAAATCATTCGCTACTTGCTAAGGAGCCACACCAACTGTCTTGAATGTCGTTTGGTAATAAGCATAGGACCTAACCAATATTATGTTAAGGAATGTAACCAATAACTTTTAGAGTAATGGTCTAAATATCTCGTCAGTTTTTGATTTTATTTTATAACTAGTCTTTTTGTTAAACGAATGCTCGTTAGACCGACAAAGAAACGTATGTAGATAATTCTCTTTTCAGACAATGGTTAGTATCATAGGACCTAACCAATATTATGTCAAGGAAGGTAACCAATAACTTTTAGAGTAGTGGTCTAGACATCTCTTCAGTTTTTGATTTTATTTTATAACTAGTCTTTTTTTAAACGAATGCTCGTTAGACCGAAAAGGAAACATATGTAGATAATTCTCTTTTCAGACAATGGTTAGTATCATCCCTTGGGTTTTGATTTAATCCCATATAAGTATAAAGGCTAGCAAGTACATAGAATTTTGACAGACGTTATAGGACGTTTTATGCACATATTACACTTTATTCTGAGGCTCTATCGCATTAACCAGTAGGTACTTCTTTCTGAATTTCATGTAACTTCATCATATTCAAGGAGAAATGGTGCCTCGGTTATATTTTTGTACTAGTTTGTAATAGCTAAGAAGTTTATTTTCATGTATAGTATAGATGCTGTAATAGTATTTTGAGATCGTCCTATAAACGGTTCTTTACTGTTGGGTAATAATGTAGCTCCGCAGTTAAAATTTCCAGCATTGTATATAACAATATCATCCACTCACTAAGTGGACTCCATCGATGCCTGTTTTTTCTCGTGTGAACCTCGCTAGTTGACCCACCTCATAGCAAATGAGTCAACTGTAAACAACGATCGCTACACCACCACTAGAGAATCTTGAGTGGACCGCCTCTCGTGCACTTATCATAAAATACGACCAGAGGACAAGTACATGTGTCAAAATCACACGACATTAAAAACATCAACACTGGCACCACAACGGGGCGATCCTCCCCCTTCCCCGACAAGCCGAGCATAAATAATAAATCAGAGACAGACGAATAGAAAGGACATTACAATTGTGGTTGAGAATAGCGTTAGAATAATAATTAACCTTTTTCTTTGTCCTTAGTTCCGCCCAATGGTCCCATATTTATTTTGAAATTACGAAGGTCCTTCGTCCTTCGTAGATGCAACTTGCTGTATGTTTCACAAAGGCAATGAACGTCAACAAAGCTCTTTATGAAACAGTACCAACTGGAGGTAGTCGGAGAGTATCCAGTGCTTGACACTGACTGCCAGGGGATGTAGTCAATACACCTGCAAGTGTTGATTTATTCAAGGTCAGCGTCAACAAATCTCCCTTAATCTAACTTCTTCCTAGCAAACACGCTACTCTGGTATTTAATAGTAATAATAATAACAGATGCTTTTACTTTCATATAACTGATCAAAGAAGTACAACATGAAAAAAGATTGTTAACGCAGCTTGCAATAAACAAAACGATACAGACTATCGGAAAACCACAAGGGGAGGTTCAGTGTAGAGTGCTTTTCCACTCGACCCTTAAATTATGATAGACCTCTAAATTATTTTAAATTCGCGTTCAGCGTGGTATATAAAGACTAGCAATACAAACAAGAATTTTAAAAAAATTCACATGTGGATTACAGTCAAAAACTGGAGAAAAAATAGCTTTACCAAAAAAATTTAACAACCAAAACTGTGACTAATGAATTTGTGTGTTTGCCAGCACGAGCCGATGGCATCTTCAGATTTCAGCGACTTCCGAAATAGTGATAATACTACTAATACAGTATTTCAGAGGTTGCCGAAGCGAAATAGCTCCTGAAGATGTCATCCACTCGTGTTGACAAAACTTCAAGCCTTATCGCTAAACGACGCAGGCTTAAAAACCCAAGAACCACAAATTCATTATACAACAAAATAGTGATCATTGTTGAACTATAAGAAAATTCATTAAAAATAGAACACTAATTTAACTAACTTTAACTAGAGCTTATAGCTACGCTATTAAAAAAACCTATACTTTTACTTCATACAACCAAACTCGCTTTGAACTTGTAGATCTCACAGGATTTCAGATACTAAGGAACAGGATTATACATTTTGTATATACAGGGTTAGTCCTAAGTTGATACTTTTCTTTAACTGTGTATAGAAGTCGTTAAAATAAACGACTATTTCAAATAACTCCTTCCGAAGAAAACAATAATAAACAAGACACAGAATCAAAAAAAGTAAACCTGAGCTTATATATCAAGACGTACCTAGTCTGTTTGTGTCTTGTTTTTTGCTCGGATTTCTACTTTACCTTTTACTTTTCTATTGTACCTATCGATTAGTGCACTAGTTACTTTCATATTTAATATTTAATTGGTGAATCCCAAGATTAGTTTCATAATAATGTGCCACTTTGAGGATCTACCAATTTAAAATTAACAACGATAAACAGATTTATTTTTTTATTCTGTATATTGCTCTTTTTTCAGTTTACTGAATATAGATATTTGAAAGGTCTATTTTGATGACTTTTATACACAGTTAAAAAAGCGTCGACTTAGGACTCACCCTGTATAATATCAGTCGTCTAAATGCAAAACCCGACAAGTCACAAATTTTTCAAAATAGAGCTTTACATACCATTTTGTTCATTATTTGAAGCGCTACCATTCTCTATATTTTTCGCTTACAAAACCCGACATGAGAGACATGAGATATTTGATTAAGAAAACTAGACTTAGGTGCAAACACCGTCAAGTCCGAGCGGTGTTTTATTTCAAACACCGACATGTCCACAGGAGCCAATACGGACAACGGGAGCAAGTCACATGTCGATCACACAAGGTATTCTGACCGTTGTGTGTTTTTGTTTTATCCAGTCGCTGAAAATACGTTGTGGTGAATTCATGTGTTTTTCATGTGTTTTTCAGTTTGCTGAGAGAATGAGATTAATTTATGCTGTATTGATAAATTATTGATAAAAATAACCATGTTTTTTGAAAAATGCTTTGGATGCGGATTTTGGAGAGCCTACTTCAACAGAAGCTAGGTCCACATTAATGCAGAGGATCGAAGCTAATTGTGAAAATGCATTTGCTAGTTCTGAGGAATTTTGTTTGTCAGAAAATTTAGATTTTGACGTTTAAACCTTGTAACCCTTGAAATGTATCCTTTCTAACATCTAGCTCTATATTTATAGTTTCTGTCGTTGAGCACAGGGTTTGATTAGATTCCTGTATATTCAGTAAAATAATCCAAATTGATAAGTGTTTCATTTATTTTGATCCGGTTCTACAAAAATAGCAGTCAAAACACGACATGTCACCGTTCCCAACATGCAAAACCCGACGTGTTTTAATTTAAAAGTCAGATTTTAGAAGAACTATATGTCCCAGATTTTGGGGCGTCAAGATTTAACATCCTAAAACATCGTATATTATCATACTCTCGGTTTAGTATTATTTTCGCTCATAATAAGACTTTGATCTATTTTTCTTGATTTCTGTAAAATTTGTTACCGTGGACTTGTCGGGTTTTGCATTTAGACGACTGATATCTGAACCATCTCTCAAAGAACTTTGTTCTGTGAGGTGGAGCACAGAGCACTGAACGAACATGTTCAGCGAATGGACATCTTTCCCAAAAGATGTTTTGTCATTAGAGTTCAAATCTTGTGACAGAAACAAAGTGTAGTTATCTCAAAAGGACCTCTCATGTTTAATCACCAAACATCTCTCAGCCTATGACTTACCCTTTCATATTCTATAATACCAAATTTAAAACGTGTGCATGAATTTTCAGTGTTTTATCTTCTAATTGCAGTAGCATAATCTAAGAAGGCAGAATGTATCGGAACACAGCCACCGTAAGGAAACTGCAATAAAGCCATAGTGTTAGGATTTGCTTAACCAGCGGTGATGGCGGTAACAGCTCACGTAGTTGAGTTTTTTCTGAACGAGCCGTAGGCTAGGTATAGGTAGTATTACCTGTTCAGAAATAGTTTGGTAATGTCTATATAATTTAGTGGGAGTAGACAAAAAAATAGAATGTGTGTCCGCAAATGGGCGGGATTCCATTTTTAACAGTAAACTATGTAATAGACCACTATTTAATATTCGAAGTCTGTGATAAAGCCCATGCTGAGAGAGGTAGGCGTAAAAGATGTAAAGATGGCTCTTAGAAGACGGCAGCTCCAGTTAACGCAGTTAAACCCCGTTGAACGCGTTGTAATGTTGGCCAACGATAGCGTGGTGCTTCTTTCAGAGCAACTTATTGCTGTCCCATAGGACGGACGTAGTGTGGCTACAGTTGCAGCAGCCTGGCGCGCATGGTTCGAATAAGAGCGAATGCAGCGGGCTAGAGGTTTTGGAGCACGTAGGAGAACTACAGACCGTCAAGAGCGTCATCTATGACTACTGGCCTTTCGATACACTCGTGCTGTTGTTGACGCTAGGTATGCAGCTATAGGGAAGCCCCTTCAAATCCACACGGTGCGTGAAATAGGTTATATCGTCAGCATCTAGTATCATCTAGTGCTTCCACTCTCTGCAGATCATCGCCGCCAACTGTTAGATTGATTGCAAGAACACCGACAATGGCTTGCTCGGTGGAATCAAACGGGATTCTCCGAGGAGTCCTCAGTCTAGTGCACCCGATGGACGCCAACGTGTTAGACGACGACGATGTGAACGACGTGATCTCCAGTTTGCTGTTGAGCGCCATGCACACCTTCCTATTGGTTTGATGGCTTGAAGTGTCATTGCATTTAACAGCAAGTCACCTTTACTTATGACTCGTGGTACAGTGATGGTTCGATGTTATGTGAATTAAGTGATAGAATCGGTTGTTGTACCATATGTCCGAGGCCTCGAAGAGGGTTTCTTCCAGCCAGATAATGCACGTCCTGATATTGCATTGATGTCGGTAAGGTTCTTACAGGAAGCTGAGGTGAGGGGGGTTCCCTGGCCTCTCCAAGATTGTTGCATTTATGCCCAATTTTGAACGTAGATTTGCTACATTTAAGATTTACTCCATCCTCCTACGATGCTGGACGAACTGGAACATGCTGTGAGGGCAAATTGGAGACTGTACCCCAAGAGTTTATTAACAACTAGATGCCAAGCAGGCGGATCATCATCTGCTTTGACAGACAGACAGCCTTAAAATCATTAAGTGCTTGTGGGTTTAGATCAAGACTCTTTCTGCAATGTAGAAAGGTCTTGGATGACATTTCGGCAAGACATCAGGTGTCACTTATGCGGATGCCGAGTCATGCTGGAGTTAGTGGTAATGAAATGGCGGACGCGCTCGCAAGACGAGTGTCGAGGAATAACTCCGTGGGTCCTGAGCCGGCCTTCAGGGCTGGCAGTAGGTACCATTAGAAGGAAAACAGGTGTGTGCAAAATCAGCATCTTAACAGATGGAGAGGGATCTCTGGACATCCCCGTCAAGCTAGAGAACTTATTTCAGGATCTCTGGCTAAGGTGGGGTGGTTCTGTCTCTCACTGTAGAGAAGCCGATTAAGATTACTTGTCGGCCTGCTATCCGGCCATAACGCCTTCAAAGTCATTTGTTTGTGATGGGGGTGGCAAGTGATCCGACGTGTAAACGCTGTGGCGAGGAGGAAGAATCCTCGGCACACATCCTATGTCACAGTGAAGTTCTTGGGTAACACAGGCAGACTATACTCGGTTCATGGGTTCTTGAACCTGAGAATATAAGATGGGCAGGACCCAAGGCCATCCCCACCTTTGCTATGAGGGCTGGACTTGGGAACTGGGGTAAGCAGAGGTGCAAAAGGGCCCGTTGGTAGGCCTATGCACTGATATTTCTGGTCACCAGAAAGCCTCTCTCCCTCATTCATTCATTCTATCATTCAACAGCCAGATAATAAGCATGCCGCGTAGACTAAAGGGATACATTCATCAAAATGAAGAGCCCACCCATGATTGACCTGTTGTGTTTTCTTGCAAACTGGTTATGGCAAAAGGGTTCATTTATTGTTGTCTTTAGACCTCTCGAATTTCACGGACTGCATCCATTTTTTCTCAGTTTTCGTATTTCACTTACCAGTAGTATACCTTATCGGCTGATCTATAGGAAGCTGCTATTTTGAGGCAGCAGCCAATTATACTCCCAAACTAAATATTCCAAATTACTTTTTTCTCAAGTATTTTGTACTTTGAGATAGAAGTTCCTATTTCAATATAGATATCATCGATGTATCCACATTTGGTGAATCAGAGCGACAATCACCTTTCATATAGGAAGCTCTCTCACAGTCTGTAGTATTGCCATGATCAATCAAATCCAACATCGAGAATCACAAGCATCACTTAGCTGACTGCGGTTCAGCCGGAATGACACGTCAACGATCCAGGATTAGCCTCGGAATCGCATTTATTAGATCCACGTCATATCTAACGGCAGCGACGCGTGGCCACAGTAGCTCCCCCTCCCTACCACCCCGTTCCACCCCGGCGTGTATTGTCGTGGGAACAGTAAACACAGCCCACTACTGTCGCTGATTATTATTTATGCCCTTCCATTGTCCTGTAGGGTGTTTTACTTTCTCGGGGGCTGAGTGTGTTTATGTTTTTAATGTGTCGTATGATTCGGACATGTGTAGCGACGACTGTCCTGGACCATGGCTAATGAAAATGAAATGTTGGTCTAGTGAATGTATTCATGGGAAGCAAACTCGATCGCAGCCATGTTTAGCTAGCCAATCTAATAAATTTCAAAAGGTCTCTGTCGGATAATGTTTACACGTCGTTATCTATAAATTATGTAGAAACTTTCCCTAACTTTCTAAATTCTTTTGTATCATTATCATTATCACTAATAATTGTAAATACTAAGATAATGCTTTATTATAAGTAGTAAGGCTCAGCCACAGCTACACCTCACTAAGTGTGGCTGTGGCTCAGCCCTTGGCGAGTCAGTTATATATGCCATACTTCGTGGTTGATGTAACCCAATAGTTTCAATAAATTGTTTTTAAAAAAGTGATTTACGTTAGTGAGTCACATATTTGGCGCAGCTGGCCGTAGGATAGAAGCTCTCGTAGCTGACAAAACTTCATACCGAAGCCGTGCTCGGGGTTGGTTCCTACCATTTAGCTCTAAGAAGAACCAAAGCCACAGGGACCAGAGATCAAAGCTCAAGAAGAAGTGTTGTCTCCGGCCACTTACTTGGAGGACTTTAGAATACTTGGAACCGCTGGGAAAGGAGAGATCGACACCCCAAGAGGAGGCTGTGTTCCATCTTTTACCTAGAGGTCTGCCAAAACCTACCAAGTTTGGATCAAGTTTAAAGAAATCAGAAGGCGTCTACAAGAAGACACAGAAACACAAATTCATCTTCACGAGGCTACTCAAGCGGTCCATGAGCAAATTTGGAGCCCCTCTTTTGCTCATCTTGGCGGGGGAGGAATTATGTAGAAACTTTCCCTAACCTTCTACATTCTTTTGTATCATTATCACTAATTGTAAACATTAAGATAATGTGTTATTAAAAATTGTAAGGCTCGGCCCTTGGCGAGTCAGTTATATGCCATACTTCGTGGTTGATGTAAACCAATAGTTTAAATAAATTGTTTTTAAAAAGTGATTTACGTAAGTGAGTCACATATTTTATAGCTTCAATCGTCTTCAGGTTAGAGCTGGTTAACATGTTTTTTTCATGACTATTTTATTCTCGCCTAACTAGCGTGTCGTTCTTTGTGGAGCCAGATCCTGAACCGGAACACCATACGGAGCACTAGGAAGAAGCTACGTGTATGCTATGTACATATCATCAAGGGCAGAATAAAAAGTCAATTGTCATGGAAGGAGATTAGATTATATTTAGCCGTTGGGGGTGGACTCTGGTGCTTACACGCCAACCTACCAATTAGTAGGGTGATCCAATTCCTGTGCTCTAGACCAGGTCCAGGAGCTTTTTTCCAATATATAGTCAGTTTGGTCATCCAGCTGCGTCACACCAAACAGATCCCTTCTCCTCGCTCCGAGTGCCTCGCAGTCTAAAATGATGTGTTGAACAGTCTCTTCAAACTGTGTCAAAGTTACACTCCTCTCCTCTATTGGAGATTCCAAGAGTGCATGTCAAAGTCTACACTCCTCTCCTCTTTTGGAGATTCCAAGAGTGCATAGGTGTCGTCTGAAGTGACTATGTCCAGCATTAAACCTTAATTACCACACGGGGTTTATGAGACCCTGGCATTTGCTTTTTTATTTTCGATAGTGTATCTTCGCGCATCCACACAAATTTAGTTTACTTTGATTAGACCTGTGCATGCGGTCCGATATGTTCGTTTGTCTAGAGCTGTGAGCCGTTGGCGTGTGAAGTTAGTTTGGGGTCTAATTGACCCCAGTGTGTTATCTAAAGGTGGATATTTTAAGTGCGCAGTTGTGTTGTTTGATTGAATGTTTCCGAAAATAAAAATATCCGATAACTATTTTCACCGCCCTCTGACCTAGAGAAAAATGGAGCTGAAAATTCAGAATACTCTATAGTTGAAAATACAGAAAAGGACCTTGTTGGAGACCGCAAATGCCAAGCCCATTTGCGACTACATAAAGACTCAATTTTTGTAAGCTGTAGTGTCGAAAAACTTTTGAGACATCTCGAGTTGGAAATTCAGAATGTTTTAGTTGAAAATGCTGAGAAGGACCTTGTGGGACACCTCGTGTGCAAAGCACGTTTGTGACTAACATAAATACTCAATTTTGTGACCGAAAAGTAAAGACGAAATTATTAATTTAGAAAAAGGTACTTTGGAGACATTACTAGAATCACAGAAGCTTTGTTACTTTGTCTTCATTTTTTCTGTTTCCATTTAGTCGTGTGTATCTTAGTTTTTGGTTAAGAATTTAAGTTTTGTGCCATTTATGTGAACAGTTCATTATCTATTTTGTTTATTTTTTTTTTTGAAATCTTATGTTAATGAAATATATTTGAGTAATGGATTATCTGAATGAAGTAATTTTATTTATCGTATGGCTCAAAAACATGACAGCAGTAAATATAGATTAAAAGAAAAACTATTATAACCTATACTTAAATAAAATATATACAGCTACAAACTAAGATACATAGTCTTTGGTATTTACAGGTTGATGTCAAGTTCTTTCAGCCACTTCAGCGCCAACGGTGTGGCTGTGAAGAACTCTTCTCGCGATCCCTGAAACGCACGCAGTTCACATTCGCTCGTAATATGGTTTATAGTTTGGCGGGGCGCGCCACAGTCACATAAGGGAGATTGCACATAGCCCCACTTGTAAAGGGAGTCGGCACATCTGCCGTGGCCTGTTCGGACTCTATTAAGTTTTACCCACTCTTTCCGGGGTAGTTCTGATCCTGGAAGTAAGGCTGCCCCCATAAATGCGCATCGCGAGTGGTGTTCCGCAAAACCTTCCCACTGAGAGCGCCATTGGTTTAAGGAGTCGAAGTTGTTGGTTTTAAGCCCTTCTGCATCCCTTATTGGTGGTTGTCGGGATTTAAGTCTGTTTATTTGCAACGGGGGTATTGCTCGGTGGATGGGCAGTTTGTTGTTGGCCGTAATCTTGTTATACTCCCTTAGAAGGGCGTCAGTCCTTCGCAGCTGCGGTGGGGCTATTCCAGAGAGTACAGGCAGCCACTGAGTTGGGGTTGTCTTAACTGCGCCTGTAATAAGTCTCATAGTGTGATTTAGTTGGACGTCAATTAGTCTGGTATGATGGCTGTATCCAGACAGGCGCACAGTACTCAGCACACGAATAGACAAGAGCTAGTGCACTGGTTCGTAGAGTTGGAGCAGTGGCACCCCACGTCGTTCCACACAGCTTTTGGATAATGTTGTTGCGTGTTCTGAGTTTTCCTGCAGTGTTTGCGAGATGTTTCTTATAGCAGAGGGTGCGATCTAACGTTACTCCAAGATATTTTGGGAAATGGTTATGCTTCAGGGGTTCGCCTGCAAAAAGTACCTGCAATGAAGTAATTATGAAATTATATAAGTTACATTAAAAAATTTGGAAAAATTACTTCAGGGTCAGTTAGACATCATTTCTCTTGAGCTTTACTATCCAGCCAGTGAACCGCACGTTTGGGCCCGTAGACAATTTTTGCTTAGCGGCTCACCATTGTTGGCGATGTTCCTTGTTCATATGTTTTGGATTTTAATAAAGTTTGAACATGGATGTGTTTGCCCTCCACAACAGGAATCGTTACTCCGTTTTTGAAAATGACAAGATCAACAAAAGAGCAGAAAAAGCTAAAAAACACCCTAGAACTATGAAAATAATGTTCAACGACACATACCAAAGTAGTAAGCTCTGTTAAAGGACATAAGTCATAATAAACTATGAACGTTCACATACTCTAAGGATCCCAAAAGCTCCAAAATATTCGACGGGATCTAAAAATGATATTATGTATGTACTACGCATATGCTTAATAATGCTAGTAATTCTAATAAAGATGCACCATTATCTTTTTTTTAGGAGTCGCCTCAAACTTTGGTAGACACGATCCAAGCTTAGATTTACTTTAGGCAACAAACAGAAAGTTCTGCCGGTGCACCATCTAGTACCCGAAGGTAACGGCGACCAAAGAGAAACGCTACTAACAGCAGTAAACTCTTTGGTGGAACGACAAGGCTCGTTCGCTTTTGCCAACAGAGGCACGGATTTTGTACGCAAGCAGCGTATTAAAGCCGATATACGAGGGTTGCTCTATACCTCCGTCAATCCACAAGTACGCAGACAGCTGTTTCACACTTATTTGCGGTCATCAGTACTATTTCCGTACATCCGAACATTGCCTTGCTTGTTATAAAAACCAAGAGATTTAGAATTTGTGATGTATACATACGAGTATTGTTTTAGATCGTTCTATATTGCGTAACGCGAAAATTATTGAATTGATTTTAATGAAATTTTGACACAGTATTACTACCGCAGCGAGGATGGAAAACGAGTATGTTTTAGAAAAATAGTGTCAGTGGCGGCGCAGCAATAATAAAAAAACTAAAAATAATGAAAACAGCTGAAACTTTGTTTTTAGGCGCTTTACGGGTTCCTGATCATTTTCGATTTTTTTTTCGGTGGGGTGAAATCGGGGCGGTTGGGGGTTGGGGGTAGTAAAACTGAAAAATTTGTTGTATTCATAATAGTCCATCTATTGACCTGTAGAAGAAATACATAGCGGCATATTACACTTTTTTAGGTCCATCCGAACATTGGCTTGCCTATCACAGAAACCATGTTTGTGTACATACGAGTTGTGCTTTATTTCGTTCTATGTATATTGCGTAAAGCTAAAATTATTGAATTGATGTTAGTAAACCTTTGACACAGAATTAATTACCGCCGCGAGAATGGAAAACGACTCTGTTTTTGAAAAACCGTGTCAGTGGCGGCGCAGCAATAATCAAAAAACCAAACACATAAAATCAGCTCAAACTTCGTTTTTAGAGGGGTTGGAGGCTCTTGATCGTTTCACATCGTTCAGTTCAGTATGCAGAAGAAAACTGTGGCACCCTAGTTCCTAATGAGGGAGACGCAAGAAACTAATTACGAGGGTTTTTGTGTTGGATGTTGTTTTAGCGGGCGGTTGGGCGATAATTTAGTTGCAAGGGGATTTTAGACTATAGCTTCATGCAATGGGAAATAATAAAATGGTATCATCATTACGTATGGGAAGTACTGAGTCAATCAACCTGACTCCATTTTTTGCTATAGCAAAAATGGGTCCTGGAGTTTGGCGCACCACGTATGTTATTCACCGCAAACACAATAATTCACCGTTTCCAGACCTCAGAGACGTGGAACAGGAGATTGCAATAAACAGTGATTAAGTTCCCATAATGATCCATCTGGCTAGACTCGTGGTCAAGCTTATCGGCCCAGCGAGGTGTCGATACCATCGCACCCCTGCGGCGAAGCCATTATATCCTCTAACAGTTCAACAGATAAAGTTTATTCAATTTGCGGGGAGAACGATACTGCCATCTGCCGACTGTCCACCCGGAACGACCCTAGGGCGATTATCATGGAGAGAGGTCAATCGGCATTCAGAGTCAACGTTGCCGAATCCACTACAAACTTTTTGACATCTTTTTTTTTTATATAGACATAGCCTGCTTGCTACAATTTATCCCATTTATTATTTATCGTACATTGTTCATTACAATACATTCAAAACTTAGAATAATATTCTATACAAAATAATGGCATATGTGCAAATCAATATTATTTAAATATGTAGATTAAGTGGGGATTGAACTAACACAGCTATCACATTAGGCTTGGAAGTGAAAATATAGAAACAAAATTACTAATATATATTATATTAACTACACCTACTAACCTTTAAGGCACTAGTGAACGAAACGGCCAAGGAGTAGTGTTTCAGAAAAATATACAGAAATCGGTGAAAATTTAAATGTTAAATTTTTCTTGATTGTTTTGTATAAATGTTTTAATTTCTTTTTTAAATAAGCGAAATTTTGATATCAGTTTTAATTTTTTCGGAAGCTTGTTGAATAATTTGGGTCCGTAATATGTGAAGGAGTGTTGTGTAAAAGTTTTATGAGTAAATTCTGTTTTAAAATCAAGGTTAATTTTCGGCCGGGTATCTCTAATATAACTGATGGTAAATTTATTTTGATCATAAAACATTCTATTTAAACAGCTGTAAACGTATAGCAAATGTACATTTAGTAATTTAGATTCATTGAATAGTTCTTTAGTTGAGTAAAGTTTGTTTTTTTCAAGTTTATTTCAGTATTAAATTTTGAGCAACTTGTAGCGATGAAATTGTGGACTTGAAGGCTGCACCCCAAACAGGAATGCCGTATCTGATAATAGATTCTACAAGGGCTGTATACAGAATCATTAAATTTTTTCTTGATAGGATGTCACGTAATTCATAAAACTTATGCACTAGACTTCTCAAACGTTTGGAGACATAGATAGTATGATCTCCCCATTTTAAATGTTGATCAATTGTGATTCCTAAATATCTAAGTGATTTAGTTTTTTTTATTATACTACAATCACACTGTTTGGTATCATCACAAGATGGTTTATGTAATTTGATATCAATCTCTTTTGGTTGACCTGTAATTGTAGGTGAAAATGTTATAAATTTAGTTTTATTGATATTTAGGGAAAGTTTATTATTATTCAGCCAAGTATAGATTTTTTCATATCAGATTCAGCAGTTGGTGACAATTTCCCAAGACGGACCTCTAAAAACAATAGCAGTATAATCTGGATAGCATATTATATGACCTAAAAAATTGTTTATTTTAGTGAGACCATTAATATATATTAAGAAAAAAATAGGTCCTAGAACTGTACCCTGGGGTACCTCTATTTGTATTACCAATTCTCAACTAAAAGTGTTTCCTATTTTCACTTTTTGAATTCTGTGCGATAAATAGTTGGTCATAAACTCTAAAGCAACTCCCCGAATGCCATATAAGTTTTCCAAGTAATAATTTGTGATCAACCGTGTCGAAGGCCTTAGCCAGGTCAAGAAAGATGGCTAAGCTCTTTTCTGATTTATCTAAAGTCTCCACCGTAGTATTTATAAAGTTCATTATGGCATTTTCAGTATTTGATTGCTTTATAAACCCAAACTGTTTTTCAGTTATTACGTTATTTTTATCTAGAAACTCTGTTAATCTTATCTTGTTAGATTGTTCAAAAATTTTTGCGGTATTATTTATGACAGATATAGGTCTATAATTATTTAGTTCAGAAAATTTTCCGGCTTTGAAGATTGGTGTGATATTTGAAAGTTTCCATTGTTGAGGAATTTGTCCAGATGCAATATTTTGATGTCAGAAGCTTCTGGGCACTCGTCAGTACACCTTGGTACTTATCAGTGGAGATTAGGCACTACATATAAGTATATCCCTTGGTAACGTCAATAAAGATTGAGGTATCATATTTGAGACGAATTGAATACGTATTAGGAGTAAACAAATATTTTGTTTGAACCATGGTGTGGATGACGGCATGGACCATGTCACCAGATCTTCAGGTAAAGCTATTTCCCTTATATACTAATCATATAGAGCGAGTTTTTGCAGCCTCATTGCTGCTTCTCGCATCCTAAGTGGGATCGAACTTTATCATTCCAGTCTCAATTTTGTAGCCCATTTTTCCATTTCCATATTTATGTTTCTCATCCACTTATTTCATGGTACAAATGAAACAGAGACAAAAACATATAATCGACAACACTGTATATGATATTTAAACGCCCATAGATTAGAGAGCAGATATGAAGTGCATAGACAATTCATGGGAGATAGCCAATCAGCAGAGGAACTCAATGCCTGCTGTTGGAAACTAAAGCATCTAGATAATCAAGGTAACAACAATAACTAACAGCATTGGCCATTGACATTTGTGACCTCCATATGACACAAAATCAGATATCCAGGTCTTATTGAAATAATAATAACTGCTTTTTAATCTGTGACCGTATGTCCTTCATTTTGGTATAAACGATGTACAAAATGTTTGCGTTTACTAGATTTTCATATGTAGGGTATGCAAAATTTGAAGACAAAACTGTGAGGTATGATTTTAATCGAAAGGTTTACTTAAGGGTAGACACATTTATACATACGTATTTGCCATGTAAAATACGGGTTCACAATTTCCCGCACAACTCACTTTATTTTCAAACTACATATATAATATTTCAGAAGGCGATCGTTAGGACCTTAGTGAATGACAACTATTTTCGATTTTCTCAAAAAAGTTTTTTAATGTGCAAAAAAACTCACAATACAAAACAACCAAACACGATATCAGAAAAAGACTAAATAGGTGCACAGGCGCAAGCTTTCTTCTTAAATTTGCACCTTGATTCGTTACTGTAGGTTTAAAGGTAACGTCAGGAGCTTGGAAATGCGAAATTCATTTTTATGGTGACCTTTCGACCTTACCTTTGGACCTTTTGACCCTACCTTTGGATTTTTGGATTTAACTCCCCTCATCTTAGACACACACACACACTGGAGAAAGGGAACAGGCGGTCACGCTGCCTCGCTAACACGGGAATACGTCTTTTCTTTGATTCTAGATTTCGCGCGCTATACCCTAGACCCTTAAATTTTTTTGCGAATGGACCTGAGACTTACATAAGAATTCACGTACTTCTGCGAGAGAATATGTTTGCTATAAGACCTTGTAATGTACCAGGTTTATTCTTGGAGTAGCCTCAATATTAAAAAAGATGTTTATGAGATATATATTTTTGAATAACTGTCATCAGCTTTGATCTGGTAGTATTCTGAACCCTTCAAATCCAGCTGAACATATTTTTTTTCCCTCAAAACGGTCGAGTTGATTTTTTCATGTGAATTAGTAGTATAGTGAAAGTCGTATCCTTAGAAGCCATATATAGTTATCATGATGACAAGGATTTGGGTATGGTTTTCTAGAAATGTTCCAGTTGCTGTGGTATGTGTCACAGTGGCTATGATAAAACTCAAAATTACACAAACTATGCTCTTACTCTCTTAACTTGACGTTTTTTTAAATAATTATAGCAAGTTTGTTCGTATGTATTTTTGGCATAGCTAAATACCCGTTTTTGGCTGGGTCGGAAATTCAAAGTTTGTTATTGAATTTTTTCCAGATTTTTAATTTCTTGATACTTAGTCATTAAACTTTGTGTAAATTACGCTTATTGGTCATTTGATGTGATGGGCACAATTTCGATAGAAAAAAGTGACTATACAACCGTGCTGCGTTGCTTATCTCTGCATACAGGGTTGGCTAGGCAAACCGCTTATCAATTTATCCAAATAAATTATTCACTCTGACCATTTCCTATATCGGGGAGTGAAAAATAGGGGCGATTCGATTTCCTGGAGAAGCATTGGAATGCTATACAAACAGCTCCCGTCTAGCTAGTGGAGATGCCTCAGGAGCAGGGATAGTATGTGGAAAATCGTAAAGTACAGGAGAGTTACTTTCAATTAGTCTATGCCTATCAGAGCAGTCCGAGGACCTTTGCTCTAGGTTGCATTCATGTCAGTCTGCTAGGTCTGGTTACCCAGAGACCAGACAAAGTCATGGAGAATTGAAAGAAGAAAAAAAGAGGAAGGAAGGAGAAGGGAAAAGAGGAGGAACTTCGTCGGTTGGAGGGTAAAGATTGATATAGTCGATTTGATTTCGGTAATTGTTGGGATTAGCCGAAGGGGTTAATTTTGGGTTTGATATTTAAAAGGGCAAAATTAACCCAAGTAGCATTTTGGCAAGCACAACCACATGATACACCAAAATTAACGATAAATTTAGTGTAGAAGTTGGTTATTTATGGAACGTCACACTCTAGACCACCGGACAACGTCGTATAATATCAACGTTAAGCATAACTTTAGCTATACCATGGGTTGTTACGACGTTTACCCAACCAAATAAATGTAGTTATAACTGATATAACTGAGCCGTGGGTAATTTTCCAGTTGAACTAAAAACGTTGTCGCGTAGCCTTTTTTGCAACTAACCTATTCTAACATTATTATGACAACAAGGGCATTCGTATAGATTACAAATGATACGAGCCTTCAAATATACTGCCTCCTATTACAGGCATAAAATACGATTGTGTTTCTTGCCGTGAACAGACTTTACAGGCGCAAGATTGTATGGACGGTTCTCAAAGCTTCATTTTAAATTCCTTCAATCAACAATCAAATTCGAGCTCAAATTCTGTGGAAGAACGTAAAGAAGAAGACTCCAATAATGAAAGGGGAGTCAATCTGGAGGCAGCAGATACTACTGAAGTGGAAAAATACTGTCTCAAAGAGCATATAAACGAACGTTATACTTATGATTATGAAGTCTTATGTTAGGTTTTTGTAAACGGTTTATAAATATTTCGTTTAGTTTGATTTTCAGTCAATGTAAACGTTAGATATTTTTTATCTAAATTAATTTTTTTGAATGCATTTATTTTTAAATTCTGGGAAGTTCGCATCGGATTGAAAGCGCGTGAGTTTTTTAGCATGAAGTAATACTATATTTGACAGTAAACTGGGATGCGTTGAACTAAGTATACAAATCGCTGATTTATAGCAACCTTGTTTATAGGATATAGCCTGATCAAAGCAACAACACATTTCAATATCAAGATGGTAGTCACAGTTGTCAGAAAGTTTTGTCTAAGTCCCCATTCTCACCAGCAGTATTATTTGGTCAAAAGATCTACTATTTTTTTAACCATATTGCAACTGTTATCTCCACACTATAGAGGGCGAAGGTGTGTAGGCGTTTGAAAGTAAAATCAGCAACGTTTAGGAAACCAGAAACTTCAGCCTCCAGTTAAAAGTTAAACGTCGTGACTACCCAAAAATGATTGACCAAATTGGTGCAAAATGGGGTTGTTACAACGTTGTGTTGGAGTCGGCCACACAACTTCTGTGTAGTTGCTCAACTTTTTCAAACACGTCGCCACAACGTTAAATTGCTACTTGGGAATTGTTTCCAAAATTGCTCGATTCGATTTTGATCACAGTGCGAGCCGAGGGGGGTTACCTTAGGCACGAGCACCACGATTTTAGAAGCAGCAGTATTTGCAATACTCTCTACTGCATGCAATGAGGGGGTCAGAGAGAGCACGGAGCAGAAGGTTTGCATCTGCTCTGAGAGTCAGGTGGCACTGAAAGCCATCTGCGGGCTCAAAAACGGGACACCCCAAGTTGAGGAGTGCGCAGAGAGACTGGAGGAGCTGGCGAGGATGAAGGAAGTTACCTTGGAGGAGGCCTCGAGTCATACGGGGGTTCTTGATAATGAGGGAGCCGATAGGCAGGCCAGTCTTGGGCACCGGGGACAGTTTGTTGGCCTGGAGCCCGTTGTAGGATTAAGTAAGCTACAGGTAATGTCAGCTCTCAAGAAGTGGGTAAACGATACCATAGATGAACAGAGAAGGCAAAGTGAGGGATGAAAACATGCTGAAAACATCTAGATCAGCACAGTTACGGAATCCAGGCCGATGGGTAATCAGAAATCTCGTGGATGTTTTGACGGGGCACTAGAGGCTCAGGCGGCATCTATCACTATTAGGAATTAAAGAAGGCTCCCTATGTATGGGTTGTGGAGAGGCCGATGAAAACGCCTACCATTTACTTGCGGAATGTAAGTTGCTAGGTGTGCTGGGATATGAGATCTTTGAATCCGATAGACTCCAGCCAGAAGAATTACCCTCAATAAGCTGGGCCGACATAGTGACCTTTGTTAAAAGATCGGGTGGCTTGGGAGGGACTGAGAGGCAGGCAGTGGTGGATGAAGGAGATAGCAAAAGGGCCTACTATAGTAGGCGTAGTAACGCAGAGGGAGATGACAGTAGTTTGACATTAGCTGAGCTAAAGTTAGCGCTAAAGAAAATGAGATTGACTAATACCAATGTAATTATAATTTGGAAACTTCAAGGAAGAAACTGAATTGACATTCTACTACCAGTTCAACAGGATAGTACTTGATTCCCTCTAAGGGTTGGAAGTACAAGAAGACTTTGCCAACATAATAACGTTGATAGCACGCAATCGTTCTTAGGTTATCTGAAAGTACTTCATTGGCTCGCAATCTTTTGCGCAATTTCAAAAAGCGTGAGGAGAATCAAGTCAGTCTACTCGCATGTGATGTTTTTGTTTTCTTTGAAGTATTCAGCAAATCTATCCATACAATGTTAGACAGAACTCTAGCCGTTCGTCGCACGAATAATGCTTGTACTATATCCGGCTTCCGTAAACTTTTGTTTTCATATCCGTAATAATGTCGCACTATCTAAATTGCACCTGACAACCAGCGTACTCAAATGGATACGTAAAGCTAAAGCTTGATTAACGGATGTTATTATTCCGAGCAAATACCGTCTACTAATCAAGTTTTTAATAACATTACCCTTTAACACAGTCTACATTTCTAAGCTTTATTGTATCCTATAAAAGTATCATAAACACTTGCTACCAATATTTCATTTCATTATGCACTCTAGCACTCTACGCCCCTCTGGCCCGTTGAGGGGAAGGGGTATTATGCCTCGCAAGATCTACGGGGTGGTAAGTACTGACGCTTGCTAGAGGGGATGTTTACATAAATCGATAGTGGGATGGCTTCGGCTACTGATTGTTATGTCCTATTCAAATGAGGAGCTCCATAGCTTATGAGAAGCTAACTGTATACCAGATGTAAGCCAATGTTGGCTTTGATACTTCAACTCGAAGCATCTTTTTTTAATTATGAGGTGCAGTGTACACCAGTACTTTAAGATTATTGCAAATTACCCAGAACTACAATTTTCATATTAAGGAGGATTTTTAAAGTAACTACTATGTTGGAAAAGCTGCAGATTCATATACAGGGTGGCCAATCGAGGGACGATAATAATTTTTTTTTGGATAGCCCGTACCGAGACCTATCCAAAACACCCCTATGTATGTGTACCGATTATTGATAGCTTTCGAGTTATGATTTTTTTTGAAAGCTTAGAGATTTTCCAGTTTTTCCAAGAAATCGTCAAAAACAAAAACAAGAATGCTTTTTGGCTTTTATTTGTTTCTGCAAATATACTCAGTATTAAGCCTATTTTAATATCCAATAAAGAGAACCTATACATCCGAACAATAATTAAGTAAATTTTGGGCCCAAAGTTTGAAATCTCTGTTTTTAGTCAGGAGACCAAAACCTTCAAAATAAAATTAAAAATATTTATGCCTGGTTATGAAGCTTCAAACTAATCTTAAAAACTTTGCAAGACATTGCACTTTCAAAATAATAATGAAAAAGTAGCACTTATGGGGACATTTTGCGCCGTACGTGAGTGTTAAAGATAAAAAGGTGATAATTCACGAAACATATTTAATGGTAAAAAGCATCCGGCATTAAAGGTAGTCAAATGAAGAAGACAGCACGTTAGATTACTGCGTAAATTACGGAAAGAACCTGAAGATTGGCAAACCTATTTAATCGTTTAAGAAGCACAACAAAACGAAGTACCACAAAGATGACTTGCAGATATCGTACTGTTCTGTCCAAGATCGATTAGATTTATTTTTGCGCTTCTCCGTAAACACTCTATCAGAACCATATGTCTGTAATAAAGAAAATTTCTGCAAACGAACCTCAAGATTGCAATACAGATCAAGCCGAGGGGTAAACCGCTGATCCAAAATTTGTACACCAATGCCCATTTTGGGCATTACTCTGTAATTTTGATGCCTAATGCCCGCAATGTACCAGCAATGCACTTGCAATGCCCGCAATGTACCTGCAATGCCCACAATGCACCTGCACTTTTCGTAAATGCCCAACATTTTCGGGCTCAATGCCTGAAATGCCCAGTAACTCCTACGATCCTTCATATAAATTCAATTGGGATTTTGACGGGCGTTTTGGATACAATTTTTTTCGTGATTAACGGGATGATCACTTATAGTTTTATAACAAAACTATTTTTTTTAAATTTTTTTGCAATAATTCAAAAGTTATAAATTTATTCTTGAATCCAGTACCGAAGACGCGGCGATAGCTCCTGAACGCGTGTGACTTCAGAATGTTATCTTTTCTCTGTTCACCAACGACGTCCTAATTCGATACCTTTACCATTATTTTTTATAGATTCCCAGTTGATCGTGAAAATAGTTACTTATGTAACTAATTTGTATTTGTTGCACAATATACAATATATCTTTTTGAATGTTTGAAATTAGATTACAAATTCCAATAATAAAGTATCTGATCAAATATGTTTTTTTGATGTAACGTTTTCGGCAGACCGTGGTTGCGCTTGCGCTACGTCTAAGCGTGTCAGCCTTCCGACCCGACAATGTCAGTTTTCAAGCGGTGTTGGTTCGAGCCCAGGTCTTGACAACTTTCTTAATTTTCTTTTACCAAAAAATGTATTGATATTATTTTTACACGCGTTTTTATTAGACTAGTGCAAAAAGCAAGTACCGGAGGCAGAGGAAAATTCCAAAAATCAGTAGAAATGAAGTTTGTCCGTCAATATCAGTCACCAGTTGCTCGGATTGCGATATCAAAATTGAACTTAATCCAGAAAAGTAAAATGATTAGTGATTTCTGTTATACTTGTAAACTGTCTAATAAAATTTGATTCAAGAATATATTTGTTTCGATCATAGAAAAAAATTGTGTAATATGTGCAAATAGTATAACGATAAATTTGTTGGTACAAAAAATAAAAAAGGGTTGTTATAGCCTGGGTTCGAACACGTCGCGCTTACACGGTGTGCCACCACGGTGCTGCCGAAAAAGTTGCCTCAACAAAACATATTTGATTAGCTACTTTATTGCTGGAATTTGTAATCTAATCCTTCTGTTGTTATGGGCTGTTTGCTGTTCTATTCGGTTGTATTTCGTCCTTTTGTATTGTTTATCGCTGTTATCTGGTTGATTTCTGTGGTTTTGAGCTGTTTTCTGTTCTTTTCTGTTGTATTCGGCTGTCTTTAGTCGGTTTCTGTTGTCTCCCGCTGTTATCTGCCTGCTTTCTGTTGTATTGAGCTAGTTCTGATTCCATTCGGTTGTATTTGGTCGTTTTCTACCGTTTGCGGCTGTTATCTGCTTGCCTGCTGCGTAAAATGATTAGTGATTTCTGTTATACTTGTAAAGTGTCTAATAAAATTTGATTCAAGAACATATTTGTTTCGATCTTAGAAAAAAATTGGGTAATATGTGCAAAAAGTATAACGATAAATTTGTTGGTAAAAAAATTAAAAAAAGCGTTGTTATAACCTGGGCTCGAACACGTCGCGCTTACACGGTGCGCCACCACGGTGCTGCCGAAAAAGTTGCCTCAACAAAACATATTTGATTAGGTACTTTATTGCTGGAATTTGCAATCTAATTCTTCGGTTGTTATGGGCTGTTTGCTGTTCTATTCGGTTGTAGTTCGTCCTTTTCTATTGTTTATCGCTGTTATCTGGTTGATTTCTGTGGTTTTGAGCTGTTTTCTGTTCTTTTCTGTTGTAATCGGCTGTGTTTAGTCGTTTTCTATTGTTTTCCGCTGTTATCTGCTTGCCTTCTGTCGTTTTAAGCTAGTTTTGACTCTATTCGGTTGTATTTGGTCGTTTTCTACCGTTTACAGTTGTTATCTGCTTGCTTTCTGTTGTTTTTAGCTGTTTTCTGTTCTTTTCTGTTGTATTCGGCTGTCTTTAGTCGGTTTCTGTTGTCTCCCGCTGTTATCTGCCTGCTTTCTGTTGTATTGAGCTAGTTCTGATTCTGTTCGGTTGTATTTGGTCGTTTTCTACCGTTTGCGGCTGTTATCTGCTTGCTTGCTGCGTAAAATGATTAGTGATTTCTGTTATACTTGTAAAGTGTCTAATAAAATTTGATTCAAGAACATATTTGTTTCGATCGTAGAAAAAAATTGGGTAATATGTGCAAAAAGTATAACGATAAATTTGTTGGTAAAAAAATTAAAAAAAGGGTTGTTATAGCCTGGGCTCGAACACGTCGCGCTTACACGGTGCGCCACCACGGTGCTGCCGAAAAAGTTGCCTCAACAAAACATATTTGATTAGGTACTTTATTGCTGGAATTTGTAATCTAATTCTTCTGTTGTTATGGGCTGTTTGCTGTTCTATTCGGTTGTATTTCGTCCTTTTCTATTATTTATCGCTGTTATCTGGTTGATTTCTGTGGTTTTGAGCTGTTTTCTGTTCTTTTCTGTTGTAATCGGCTGTGTTTAGTCGTTTTCTATTGTTTTCCGCTGTTATCTGCTTGCCTTCTGTCGTTTTAAGCTAGTTTTGACTCTATTCGGTTGTATTTGGTCGTTTTCTACCGTTTACAGTTGTTATCTGCTTGCTTTCTGTTGTTTTTAGCTGTTTTCTGTTCTTTTCTGTTGTATTCGGCTGTCTTTAGTCGGTTTCTGTTGTCTCCCGCTGTTATCTGCCTGCTTTCTGTTGTATTGAGCTAGTTCTGATTCTATTCGGTTGTATTTGGTCGTTTTCTACCGTGTGCGGCTGTTATCTGCTTGCTTGCTGCGTAAAATGATTAGTGATTTCTGTTATACTTGTAAAGTGTCTAATAAAATTTGATTCAAGAACATATTTGTTTCGATCTTAGAAAAAAATTGGGTAATATGTGCAAAAATTATAACGATAAATTTGTTGGTAAAAAAATTAAAAAAAGCGTTGTTATAACCTGGGCTCGAACACGTCGCGCTTACACGGTGCGCCACCACGGTGCTGCCGAAAAAGTTGCCTCAACAAAACATATTTGATTAGGTACTTTATTGCTGGAATTTGCAATCTAATTCTTCTGTTGTTATGGGCTGTTTGCTGTTCTATTCGGTTGTATTTCGTCCTTTTCTATTGTTTATCGCTGTTATCTGGTTGATTTCTGTGGTTTTGAGCTGTTTTCTGTTCTTTTCTGTTGTAATCGGCTGTGTTTAGTCGTTTTCTATTGTTTTCCGCTGTTATCTGCTTGCCTTCTGTCGTTTTAAGCTAGTTTTGACTCTATTCGGTTGTATTTGGTCGTTTTCTACCGTTTACAGTTGTTATCTGCTTGCTTTCTGTTGTTTTTAGCTGTTTTCTGTTCTTTTCTGTTGTATTCGGCTGTCTTTAGTCGGTTTCTGTTGTCTCCCGCTGTTATCTGCCTGCTTTCTGTTGTATTGAGCTAGTTCTGATTCTATTCGGTTGTATTTGGTCGTTTTCTACCGTTTGCGGCTGTTATCTGCTTGCTTGCTGCGTAAAATGATTAGTGATTCCTGTTATACTTGTAAAGTGTCTAATAAAATTTGATTCAAGAACATATTTGTTTCGATCGTAGAAAAAAATTGGGTAATATGTGCAAAAAGTATAACGATAAATTTGTTGGTAAAAAAATTAAAAAAAGGGTTGTTATAGCCTGGGCTCGAACACGTCGCGCTTACACGGTGCGCCACCACGGTGCTGCCGAAAAAGTTGCCTCAACAAAACATATTTGATTAGGTACTTTATTGCTGGAATTTGTAATCTAATTCTTCTGTTGTTATGGGCTGTTTGCTGTTCTATTCGGTTGTATTTCGTCCTTTTCTATTATTTATCGCTGTTATCTGGTTGATTTCTGTGGTTTTGAGCTGTTTTCTGTTCTTTTCTGTTGTAATCGGCTGTGTTTAGTCATTTTCTATTGTTTTCCGCTGTTATCTGCTTGCCTTCTGTCGTTTTAAGCTAGTTTTGACTCTATTCGGTTGTATTTGGTCGTTTTCTACCGTTTGCGGCTGTTATCTGCTTGCTTGCTGCGTAAAATGATTAGTGATTTCTGTTATACTTGTAAAGTGTCTAATAAAATTTGATTCAAGAACATATTTGTTTCGATCGTAGAAAAAAATTGGGTAATATGTGCAAAAAGTATAACGATAAGTTTGTTGGTAAAAAAATTAAAAAAAGGGTTGTTATAGCCTGGGCTCGAACACGTCGCGCTTACACTGCCGAGAAAGTTGCTTCAACAAAACATATTTGATTAGGTACTTTATTGCTGGAATTTGTAATCTAATTCTTCGATCATCGTCTATGGTGCAACACTAGTTACATAAGTAACTATTTTCAAGGTTAGCTGAGAATCTAGAAAAGATAATGGTAATAGGTATCGGAATAGGACGTCGTTGGTGAAAAAATAACATTTTGTCCTCACACGCGTTCGGTAGTTGTAGACGTGTTTCCGGTATTGGATTCAAAATCCATTTTTGCCAATTTTTGTTTGATATAACTTTTGAATTATTGCGAAAAGGAATAGTTTTGTTATAAAATTTATATATGACCTTACCATTTATCAAAAAAATAGCTTAGATGAAAACTCTGTAAAGTTACTCGAGTGATAGAATGAAGCAATGCAAGAAGTTTTGTAAAACTTTTTGTATTTCTCTATTCAAGTATATACCCCACGACGATTAGGACAAGCAATATATCGGAACTGGGCATTAGTAGCGAATTATAATTTTGGGGGTGTAAATTAGAGCAAATGTAGTATCTGTTCCTATTATTGTGTCACCCAATGAGGTATTTGTTTTTGATCACGTAACGTCCGATTAAAAAATTTTAATGGGACACCCTATATATTTGTGACTTTTTATGTTCCGATAAAACAATTCCAACAAACTAGCACACTTGGGGTCTAAAATGATTAACTCAAGAGCTACAGGTACTTACAGGATGGTACCACTACCACTTAAAATAAATAAATCCCCGAGTTATGTATGCCAATTTAATTAAACTTTAATACTTACTGTTTCCTCAAAAATCTTCCGTTATGCACCAGCAAATACAAGCACCGCACCTGACTACCTACTGACGACAGACACGACAGGCCACATTAGGCCAGTAGGGTACAGACAACTAAAAAATATACAAACATGACCCAATTTTGGTTTGCGTACAGTCGGTCTGGGGTCAACCGGCACCTGTCACGAGTAAAATCTGGATACGCGGAAGAAGCCGAACTGCCATTCGGTATGAGCGACATATACTTTTAAGGTTTAAATTCTTGCAATTCCCACATAAATGACCGCAATGCCTGTCTAAATGTCTGTATTTCTTAGCAATGCCCAAAAATCTTATGCAATCCACCGTAATGTCCCGCAATGCCCATCACAATCTCCGCAATGCCCGAGTTTTGTACACCACTTTGCCCCAGCGGTTTACCCCTCGGATCAAGCCATAAACTCTCTTTTGAAATTTTTGTATTAGATATCAGAAATTTCTCATATGCCGCTGAAAAAATTCCTTTACTGTATTCTCTTTTTCTTCAAACATGCCAATGCCTCTGCTCTTTCTATATAGATGGAAGAATTCTGTCCAGAACTTTTTGTTGTCGTTAAATGGCTTTATTTCGTCAACTGCCAACACACGGAATTGATCTCACACATGTATTTCATAAAACTTTTTTTACAAATGTTTCTCTTTCTGCGGGATCATCATCAATTTGAAATTTTCTATCAAAATATAATACTCTGTGACTATATTTCTTGGAATTGATACGCCAACTATATAAGAAATATTCGTAAGCGAGATAGACTCAGCCAAAAACCCCCGAGAACTTAGAGTTGAGTTGATTCGAACGTTTTATGATGTCTACATAACGAAAATGTATTTCCTTCGGTCTGTCTGTCCGTCTATTGGACGTTATTTTAGCCTCACCATCTCAGGAACCGCTGCACGGATAGTGATGAAATTTGGATATTGACATACTGTGGGGCTGTAGCAGGTAACGCTGCTATAATTTTGAAAATCGGTGCATGGGCGCCAGAGTAATTAGCAAAATACGAAAAACATTCAAATATACCTCGAACGTGTTGTGTAAGACTTTCGCGGCCATGATTCGATGAACTGTTGGTTGTTCGGCTGTTCGGCCGGCGTCGGCACTTTTTCAGATTAATCCGGAAATTGCATTTCCTGTTACAGAAACTAAGGGATTAGAACTGTCTGTGTATATATGTGCAGGTATTGCTTTAGGCCCTTCTGTATTGTGTAACCAGAAATAATGTATTGATTTTTATGAAATTTCATCCCAGTATTGTCATTTTTATTTTATCATACTTCGTTTTTAGATGTTACAAAGGTCCCTGATCATTGTCTACTTTTTTGATGATAGTGGTGTCGTCATCATAGTCGCAATGTCTTAACAGACATGTTGTGAACTCGTAAAACGCATTTACTCATTTTACGAGTTTTTCTTGGGATATCTTTAAGATCTTTAATGCAGTAGTTTCCCATTTGCTTTCTGCATCCTCATGCCGTTGACCAGATGGTATTACTGGATCATCCGCCTTTAGGGGCAATTTCTCACCCCAAGGATAAGAAGGTGTCCTGACTCTTCTCAACTCGTCCACCCAAAGCTGTTGGTTGAGAAGAGGTTATGGTTTATACCGACAGTAGTGCGGTTTCTTTTAGTCGCCTTTTACGACACGCAGAATATACGATGGGAGATATTCTAACCCGCCCCCACACGGGGGGAGGATGGTGTAGGGTGCTCCAAAACTCTTGTTAGCACCGATAATATGTAGGAAGTACTGAGCCAAGACACTTAACGCCATTTTTTTTCTTGAATATTCTTTAAGGTACTTTTAATGCAGATCATTGAATATCTGACGCGCCGCCACTGGTCATATATTTCTTCATTTGCGTGTACGTATCAACCGCATATAGGTATTAAAAGTAGTCTTAGCCATTCGGTAACTCAAAACAGCCAAAGTTCAGTAAAGTGCACCGCATATACTAAATGTTAAATTACCCATACCCACGAGTATACCCCATATAGTATCAGGTTACCGTTACAGACCGTGTATTCCAAAAGATGCATATACATAAGTTTTATCATAGTTCTAGCGAGTTGCGTGATCCAAGGAAGAATAAAGCTGAATGCAAATCTCAACGGCCACAATCTGATGCTATAACTTACTAAACAACGAAATTTCAAAGCACGCTTTATCAAGATCGCCTGGCATGCGATATAATTATAACTAATAGCTTGTTTCGCTTTTATAAATAACATCGAAACCGTCGGTTCTGTGTTAGCGATATGGTTCAACCAAGCTGCGTTTTTATGGGTAATAAAAAAGAATGTTGGAATTTCCACCGCTTGCAGAGGTGTGAATGGTACACTTTGTACTTTGTAGAAACAGCATGGAAGGTAGGTTGGATGTAGTGAAATTTTTCAAGGATAATTGTAGGTCCTGATTGGTATATCACGCCATGCTAATGTCGTTTCTTATAAGGCACAAACAGAGTGAGAGAAGTCTTATCACAACGCTTACGAGTGACAGAGAGAACGCTATGCTGGACGTTTGGATAGATTTTAACTCTTAACCGGTAACGTGCAAGTTCGGGGCATAGTTGGTAACGTGCAGTCTGTGAGACTGTAACCTCTTTGAAGCTTAAAAAATCAAATTCTCCTATTTATTTTTTGGAAAAAATGCATGAAGATTTGTTGGATATATATCCTTTAATAATAATTTTGTATAAAGTAGCAGAACATGTGATGTAAAGAAAAAAAATTATGATAATTATTAACTAGAACACACGCACAAATTTGTAGGACCAAGATAATAAAAAAAATTTGACCACACTCAAATCTATATATTTTGTGATTGATAACAAGTAAAGAAGTAAAGCAATACACCTATAAAAATATTTTGGTAAAAAATGACGGACCTGCCATGACTACCAGTTGAGAAAAATTATAACGCAAACCGTAACGGCTGGCTGGTAGATTAGATGAGGTCATTTACCAGAAATGCGGTAAGGTTTTGTTGTAGGGTCGAATTTAAGATTGCTTGCAGTCTCACAGATTACCACGTTACCAGTTAAGGGTTAAATACGAAAATCCGAAGTAGATAATGCCAGGCACATTACCCATATTTCCATTCATGGTTCACTATTTTTGTTTTGTTTCAGCAGTTTCTATTTTTTTATGTTTAATGCTGATATCGGCTTTTCTCGTTAAAGGTTTGAAATTTAGATCTTATTAGTTTGAGTGAGTTGTGCGCTGTTTTCGAATCGGTATCTCTTTTGTGTTTAATTAAAATATACATTTGGAGCGAAAATGAATAAAATTGGCGCATTAATAAACTCATTTATATACTTATAATCTTCCGCTGGAAAAAAAATTAAAAAACTTATTGGTAGTGGACAGAAATCGCGTTGTCGTAAATTTGATAAAACTGTTTATGATGGAGACAATTGGATAAGTGACTGTGAAGAAGTTAACAAACTGTTTTGTTTTGTGTGTGTTCTATTTGGAGGCGATGACACTTGGGCGAAAAAAGGCCACGAATGATCTTATTATAGGTATATGAATAATGTTTTCAGTTTATCGATGCTAGGTAAGTCGAACATAAAGACTCAGTTAAATTTGGCTTATCGGCTAGTTATAGGTATGTTTTTTTCAATTTTATATCGGTTTGAAATGTTGGCTGTCATTCTGGCACTACCTTTCTAAGTTGGCACGAGCCGCCACTGCTCAACAGTGTATCAACGTATGGCAGATTCAGTATTCTCCTTCGATTCCAATTATATTCCTTATTGGTTCTATTTACGAAGGAAACTAAAAGTGTAAGCATTAGAATCGGTGCTAGTCAAACACAATATAGAGCAAAAGCAAGATAAACTGACTATACTACACAATGAAGATGTGAAGAAGTAGACCAACTTTTTTGGCAGAATTGGACAGCAAAATATTATGAATATTTACTTTTCCTTTAATGCCTGTAAGTTAACGCTGCGGATTAGTCACGCAAATCTGGATTAGATCATTGTTTACTATGCACGTAACGCAGTGGATTATGCAAATGATGTCCACTATCGTCTGTTACCGGATTTTCCAGTGCATTTGTTTCCAAGTTTTTTTGCCAAATGACAATTGATTCGGGATTAAAATGGAATTAGAAGATAGGATATGTGCTCATGATGACTTAACATATCGCCGATACCACCAGCTTTGTTTTTTTTCGCAGGGTATATGAGAGGAGTGGTTATTTCGACACAAGACACAATTTTTAATTTTTTTTTTGAAGATACCAACTTATAAAATTTACAATTCTTAGCTTTTGGGGAAATATGGAGAAATAACTTGAATTCGAAAATGATTCGTTCATTCATTTTTTCCCTTCGATGATATCAGCCTATTTTAAAAAAAGGGGAGGAACTTTTTGCTTAATCTGACATTTTAAGGACGAAAATAAAAAATCCAAATGACAATTTTGATATTTAACTTCCATCAAATGTCAAAAAACCTTGCGAACCCCACGTTGTCGGATTTCCAATCCGGATTAGTTAATCTCTTGACGGTGCTTGGCTAGATGACAAAAATTACCAAAACGTGACTAGGAAATGAGGAGTAGAATCGATAGACTGTGCAATCGGGTGTAAGCGAGCCTAAGGTTCTGATAAACAATTAAGTTCTACCAAGAAGCTATATAATTTCGTGCTTTGTAGCTGGCCTCTTTGTTACCTACAGTATAAATTGTATAATATCAAATAAAGATAGGGTATCAACATCAGTGCTTTGTTACATTTTTGACAAATGGGAAGTGACGTAAAGTAAGGCCATCGGCCTATACCACATCAGGAGAGTTAAATTTTTTTAAGAGTAGTATTACCGATCTCTGTGGTCATACTAGAAACCGTAGAGCTGGCTGCGATTGCTGGTTTTCAAATGACCTGAAAGCTCAAAATCTTTAAGATCCAATACTGCGTTCAACCATCAAGGGACTGATTTTCAGATGACGGCGCCGGCGGTTCAAGATCTTTGACCCACTTAGTAGTCTGTGAGGTAAGGACAAATCTGCAGCTTTTCTATGATGCTTGATGCCATGTATGAGCTTTGGAACATACACAGAATAAAATGAATCCTCGAGTGCCAAAAATGGCAATTTTAACTGAGACGGCCAAATTGTACGTCGACGAACGTCATACGTCGATGGCATTCTGTGAAAGAACCGTACACGTTAGGCGTATGAACTGTTTTTTCATTCATCCGGACAACTTACTTTATGGGACCGTGGAGGTAGACACATGCAGACGAAAAAGTAGCAAATGCTGCGTGAAACTAGCAAAACTTTCATACTGGATATGTCAACACGGTAAAAGAAAACGTGTATGTAAAAATCATTTATAAAATTGCAATTTCCAATTCTCCAGTCGCCAGTCCTCAATGTGAGGTATCAGTATCACTCAAATTATTTTAATGAAAATTATTCGTTGATGCTTGAAATACCATTTTGGTACATAACTGAAATATCCAATATTAACGAAAATGCCAAAAAGCTGGAGTTTTATCACTACATTGTTTTGTGGAAAGTAACAAATTAATAGTATGATTAAAAATTAGTTTGTTAAATCATAGTCATCAATAAAGCTATTAAAAAATGTAAGCCTTCTTTCTCAATTGAGTGAAATAACAGTATAACTGCCAGTCATTCTTTTCAAACATCTCTTTTGTGATGTTTTTTTAAGCCTATGCACATATTATTAAAGGCTAAAGTAATTTCTAACTTCATAATACATGTTTAAACCGAATAACCCATAGCTTTTCTTGTTTTTCTCAAAACGGTTATTTTGGAAATATACTATTCTTTCGCTCACCGATTCAATTGAGTAGGACGGGTTTTTGGTAAGATAAAAATATAGCTGTTTATAGAGCTTTTAAGCATCAGCTTGCTATTTTCTTCAAAAGCTAGTGTCAAATAGTATATTGGTTGCTTACCCACCTTATAGGTCAGAAGTATGTGATTATACGACTTTTGTAGTTTGAATGAATTCTTTGTCTACAGAATTACTAACAGCACCTGCATAAAAGAATAGAGGCAAGGCTACAATCCACCGATCAAACCAGAACTAGAAAGTACTGCTCCGTAACTTTATATAAGAATATGATTAGGTCTTGAGTAGAGCATTGCTCCAATATCTAAGGATCTACTAACCATTGTCCTCACTCTCCATACGCGACGTGTCTCAAGAAGGATAGTTCGACATATTGATGACACTGCCTTGATACGCCACGTCCAGCTGATCTCTCTTCAGAGGACGATATGTGACCAGGTACGTTTTGGTCGATAGCCTAGCCAAAATTTGACTAAGATATGTAATCGCAGTTTTATATTGTCCAGCACTACCGTAGAACCTTTTCAGCAAAGAGGAATTCAAACAATTCCGTATTTAGTACTGCCTACTGCTTGATGCGCCACGTCCAGCGATCTCTCTTCAGCGGACGATATGAGACCTGGTACGTTTTGGTCGACAGCCTGGCCAAAATTTGACTAAAATATGTAGTCATAGTTTTATATTGTCCAGCACTCCCGTAGAACCTTTTCAGCAAAGAGGAATTTAAACACTTCCGTATTTAGTACTGTCTACTGCTTGATGCGCCACGTCCAGCTGATCTCTCTTCAGCGGACGATATGTGACCTGGTACGTTTTGGTCGATAGCCTGGTCAAAATTTGACTAAAATATGTAGTCATAGTCTTATATTGTCCACCACTCCTGTAGAACCTTTTCAGCAAAGAGGAATTTAAACGCTTCCGTATTTAGTAATGCACCAGCACTACAAATCAAAGGAAGGGCGTGATCGGTAAAAAATGCATGTCTACTCGCAGCCGCCGTGATTTAAACATCCCATAAAAGTTGACGTAATGAACGGATGGGCCATTTGACTCATGATCATGTCCATACATTAGCTTTTTGTCCCCGGGCAGAAAAAAGACCGCGATCGGCGCATTTGTCACACCGGTCCAGCATCTAATGGCCTGCGAGTCACCCGAAAATGGGAAATTCTCATGAATTCCGAATATGCCCAGCTTTTCCCTATGATTTGCGATACGTCATACGATTATTGAGGCTTCTATGGACGGACAAAGTAAGATATTTGAAGCATCTCATTGGTGAGGTATCTATATTCTAAAGACATTTTCCAATAATGTGACAGCGAATCTTTCCACAGTACAGAATAACTAATCATTTTTTTTTCCAGCAGCCGTCCGACGTTACTGTACCCTTCAATACTTAAGCCTTAAGGCCTGTTGTATTATTGCTCCTCTCATTTACAGTATCCACTCCAGCAATCTGGATCCCTGCATAAGTTTATGCAGTTTACCTACTGGTCCTGGTGCTGAGCTGTACTCCACTGGTTCTAGCTTGGTCTTCCCAAAGAGCTGTTGTCTCTTGTGATCTAGCGCTTCGCACTCACAGAGCACATGTAGGGCTGACTCAGTTCCTCTTCCACACAGTCTGCAGTTGAGGTCTCCATTGTAGAGTCCCATCATATTCAGGTGTTCCTTCAAGCCACAATGTCCTGTGAGGAGACCCGTCATTATTCGGAGCTGATTCCTACTCAAGGAGAGCAGTGTTTCAGCTGTTTTCTTGCATGGAGCTTTAATGAATGTTTTTCCATGAACACAACCTGGCAACAAGTTCCACTGCTCCTTGTGCTGATGTTTCATCCATTCTCCCACCTGGTGTTTGATTGTGCTTTTAGGCACCCCCAGGGCGGGTTCTGCTCCAATGTATAGATCAGACGAGCCCAGTCTTGCTATCCCGCCCGCCCTTTCATTGCCTATTATACCTGAGTGTCCTGGCACCCACTCCAAAGTTACTGTGTTGTATTCTGCCAGTCTTCCCAGTTCTTGTAGACATTCCCAGACTAGAGCAGGTTGCCTGACTGTCTGTAAGTATTGCGATCCTCTTGTTTCTGTAGGATGGTTCATTATTTATCCTTGCACATTGCAGGATGGCGTACACCTCTGACTGAAATACCGAGGTGTATTCTCCTAGCGGAATGCTCTCTAGTTCCTCTTCCAAAGAGTCCCGCTCCTGTGCCTTGCTCGGTGTTTGATCCATCTAATCGTTACACACTTTTTAAACCCTTGCAACAAATATGATTGATTGACATCTCAGATCGCAAATCCCTATATTACTAAGGATTATGTCACTGAGCTACCAACCAGCAGCTCAAAAGGCATGATTTCAGGGCGTGAGTGTGCCCAGTAATATCCAGAAGTGAAAATGCAGGATAACAACGAGTTAAATACTCATTTCTGATACATTATGTTGATTTTAACAAAAAAACTCATCTTCGGAGAGCCATCGATAGAAGTGTAGCCCCTAGGGAACCTGCATGTCTAAATCTCTTGACTTTAAGGTGGTAACCCTGCCCAGAAGTAGTCTCAAAAGCTATGGCATGATGGTTCTGCCAAGAAGAGTGATACCATGTTGTTGGTTTTCTGAGTTCATTCTCCCAGAAAAAAATCTCCCAGAAGAATGGTACCCTTACCAAGAACAAGGGTCTCAAGGAGTAGTATCTCTGAGAAGGAAGAAATTTGTATACCCGCAGCTCGCCATGTGCCTCCAAGAAGAAGCATCTCCAATAATTCTCTCCAGGAAGAAGAGTGGTCTCCTGTGAATGAGTTAATGTTAATACTAGCAGGTGTATGAAAGAACTTCACAGAACTTCACGATCTACATTATGCTCAGAAAGAAGTAACACGAGGCAGTCTTAAAACCCAAAAAGCAGGAATTAAGATATATACATGAGCGAATCGATAAAAAAATAGTTAAAAAGGTAAAGATTTACAAATGCTCTATAGCTCTACAGGATATATTCAGATATATCGCGGTAAAAACTGTATTAAACTTGTGTCATAATTTACACTTTTCCATTTTTAGTGAAACATAATCAAAGTTGCTGAAAATGGAACATAATAAAATATTTATGTATGACAGCCAAGTAAGTAATATAGAAAGAATTTTCAAAACGGATGAACCGTTGCAACCTCGTACACGGTTACCACCTTCAGGAAAAATTCAGAATAAGTTTCAAACTCCAATTAATATCTGAAGTGTCCATTGTCTGTCGCAAGGATATGTCAGACAACCAATCAATATTTAATAAACCAACACACATAGCAAGCTGTCTAGAAGCGCAGCTTTATCCTTATCTATTGCAATATCAGCCTCTTTTGGATAAGCTCAGTACTAAAAAATACTTGAAACTAAATGTGACAATATTACAAATTAGGTCAAAATTAAGTCCAAAAAGCACGTCAAGAAATTTTAGAGAACAATCTATGGTTTTTACTGCTCAAATTTATTCATGAACTAAATCTTTGTATAAATCCACGAATATTCTGCAGGCAACCATCAAGGCATTGAACCCAGAACAAACGTCAAGATCGAGAAATTCGAAATCTGAACAAGATAATCCCAATATGGCTATCAGGATATTCCACAAGGAAAACAAGCCAAAGTAAAGGCAATGTAAACGTATTGATATGGCTAGACCTTTCCTTAGGCATAACAAAGATATACATAAGGGAGTCTCTAAGAAGATGGATCAGAAAGATGACTTAAGATCAGTTCTACAAAAATTGGAACCTTAAAAAACCATGGGTCTTCAAAAGAAACACAGTAACCTGGGTCAAGATATGAAGCCTTTTATTTTGGTGGCTGCATTATGAAATCTCTGTATCACTTATGTTAGTGTCAAGGTCAAAAATTTTAATATTTTTGGACATACGGAGGCAGCGTGCTCTACGCAGGATGAAAAGCTAGACTCTAAGCTTTAAGCAACGTCAACTTGGAAGCTGCAATAGATGTTGCAGTGCCGTTAAACATTAGAGATATTTTCTTACTTGAATGTAATACTGTTTTGCCTGGCATCTACTAGGAATAGGTCGTCATAGCAGAAATAAATCTACAGGTGCCATTTAGCTGATTTCTGATCATTGTAGTTCTTTCATATGGATGTCTAGTTCTCATAAGAAATACAAGTTGGCGTTCACGGGAAGCTGTCTAGGGGATAATATATTCAATAATGATTTGCAGTCTTAGTTATGATATTTTGTTCCAGATGCTGAATATCTTGAACCAAGGTAAAACTATGAGCTCTTATTTTACATTTATACATTTTATCCTGTAGGCTCTCACTTCAAAAGCGGCATGACAAGATATATGTCTATTCGTTTTGACCTGAGAGGTTCTGAGTTTCTAATATCATCAAAGAGAATCAAAGCTTATTCCACAGAAGAAAAGCTCTTCAAGAACTATCCTCGTTGAACCTTTCTAGTTGGCCTATTTTGGTGCCTTTTGGAATTGCTATTGATACAGCTCCACCGAATATAGAATATACAGAATAAGATGAAATCAGCAACTATTATTCAATATTTCGGACTTTGAATATTTCTCACTACATCAGTACTGAATATAGCCAATCCTACTCTTCTGCATTCTATTCAGAACCTCCATAAAATATTTAGGGGCATACCCTCACACACTGGAGCAGTGTTGCAGCCACAGTTTCATCTGGGTTTCATAGTAACGTAGTAGAAGTTGTTCCAGTGAATATTATTTTTTATTGTGGAAAATAATCCCCTGCTTTTGGGATGTCTACTGGTGTGTGCTTCGGATTATATTTTCCAGCTAAATTAAAAAACTGTGCAGACAAGGCCACGTATTGTGGTAAACTCCGGTGTAGTTGTACATGACAAATGAGTATCTGTGAATGCTGGAGGTGGTTACAGTAACTCCACGGGATCGTTTTAAAATCTGTCCAGGACATTTTCGCTCGCATTAATTTCGCATACGCGATTAGACGCGAATAGGAACGACCTCTTTTAATGCTGCTCCGCAAGCGGTAGGAGAAATATTGAATACCAGACACATTTTTATAAATCCCCAATGCCACAGACGGGTAGCGCGCAACTAGAAAGTCGCAAAGGCACTGAAGGTGCGACACCATACTTTGTCTGTACTTTGTTAAAACCGAAACACCAGCGAACGAATTTATATAAAAGTTTAACCCGTAACCGGTAACATCGAGTCTGGGAGACTCCGTCGAAGTTAACCACATAATTTTGAAACTAGATGACCTTGACAAACGCAATGTCAGGTAGCTTTCTACAACCACCGTCCGAGGCAGCATCGCTTGCGAAGTCAATTACAGGACGCCGTTGTTGTGTAAACCACGTGTAAACCACGCGTCGGAGTCTAGCAGACTCCACGTCACCACTAGTGCGACTGTTGTATATATCGCGTGTTCAGGATTTTGCTTGTGTCCTTTGAAACACTGTAATGGCTAATCGTCCAAGTACGTCACAAAGTATTCGTGCAACAGATCCTAACTTTGAAAAGACCTTTTTAGAGTGGTATCACAGCTTGGACTCGGATAATAACGACATTGATGATATTGCCCCCGACCTTGCAAAAGAAATGGATCATAATTCAATATCCGAGCAGTTCGAGGGTGAACCTCGTCCAGACGAAAAGAACGATATGCCAAAAACTAAAAACTTCCAGTCTTCCGTGATGAGAAACCGAGCTCAACAAACCATTTTGCACTTAGATTCCTCACCTTCTGATCAACAAGACCGGCTCGAATTTAGGACACATTGTTATCTATGTTCCTCAAAGTTACATAGAAAGACAGCCTATCTATGTGCGTGTTGCAGAAAACCTATTTGTTTACCCTGATCTCAGAAGGTATGTAGAGCATGTAATGTTCAACGGGATTAGAGGTTTTTAATATATTCTTATTATTCAGACTATCCTTTACCAGTTTCCTTTATAGTGATGGTTGGCAGCAAAGGATATGTAAGTATTTTTGCGTCAGGTTTAACAGAATAGCTTAGAAATTGAAAGAAGCTAAAAGCTACTAGTATGCCCCTGAACCAACACTAGGCATTCGTAGGCAATGTTGCCTTGGATAAGTGTGCTAACAGCGAACTGGAGGAGAGCTTGGTTAGAAAAAGATAACTGCAGGCAAGCAAAAGGTCCGGCCATAGGTTGTATGCTTTAACTTTTGAACAAATACCTATCCCTCAACCTTTTGCATCACATATCTTGTTCGTCTTCTTCGGACCGATTTTATCAACAGGCGCATTTTAATAAAGGCTTTGCCAATAAAAGTAGCCCATTCAAGGACATGGATCTGTCAAAGTTCTCTGCAAACTATTGATTTCTCTTGAAGTTTACCTCAAAAAGGTTAAAAATGCATTGCTTTATATACAATCGACCATTATGAACCATCTAGTACCTCTTCCAGTCTGTTTTTCCATCCTAAATGGGTGAAAAATTGCATTTTCTTGTTTAACAAAGAGTTTAGAAATTGCTAATTTCAACCAATCAGATTCCGCAAAAACTGTACATCTGATCGCTAGTTTCTTCTTCTGCTAAATGATAATGATGACAAAAAATTAGGGTTTTGGATAATTTTTTTTTGTGATAAATGGAGAGATCAAATATAAGTTTTACAACAAAACTGTTTTTGTGTTACCTTTTTTTTCGCAATAATTCAAAAGTTATATCAAAATAAAAATGGGTTTTTGAATCCAGAAAATACTTGTAACAGTTGTAACTAAAATGTATATTTGTTGCAACATCGGCGATGAATGAAATTTACAGCTCGAGACGAAGTCAACGATCGAAATAAATATCTTTTTGAATGTTTGAAATTAGATCACAAGTCCCAGTAATAAAGTGCCTAACCAAATCTGTTTCGTAGCGGTATAGTGTTCGACAGGGAATCACTGTGTTCGAGGGTGGTGTTGGTTCGAGACCCAGCCCTTGCAACTACTTTTTTTATTATTTGTTTTGTTTTGTTATAAAACTTATATGCGATATACACCCGTATGCACCGTTTGGCGATTCTAATCGTAGTTCCCTAATCGCGTTTTGCTAATCTTTGGCATCTCGCTATGCACCGTCAAGAGATTAACCAATCCAGATTGGAGATACGGCAAGGTTGTGTTCGCAAGATTGTTTTGACAGTGACAGTGTCAAAATTGTCAGTTTGCGGTGCATAGTAAGCAAGTAATCTAATCCACGTTTACGTAACTAAACGCGCAGTTGGCTTACGGTGCATACGGGTAATAATGAAGTGTCATCCAGCTTTGACGTCTTGTTTTCAATATTGATAAAATACTATTGGATGATATTTATTAACCTAGTCCTCAATACCCAATAGAAAGCTTTTGCTAAATAACATCCAATAGAAAAGCTTTGTCAAAGTCTTTGTTAAATATGCATGTTGATAAAATCGGGCCTTCAAGTTACATCTCCTCGCGGAGGTTGAATACTATAATGGAAATCCTGACATTGTTTGCAGCTGTTCTAAATAATTTATTTGACATCATTCGAAACCAATCCCTCAAGTTTGTCTTGCCCTTGATTTTTTCCTTCCATAGTGTACTACATATTTGGGTGCCCTTATAACATGACTAGGGTACTCTAGTTTTCTATTCTGTTGTGTTAATGAACCTTTCCTGTTTCTGTATTCTCTGACGTAGTTCAGCATTTGAGACCCTATCAGGCCAAGAGATCCTCAGTATTCTTCAATAACACCATCTTTTGAAAACCTCCAGTCTATCCATTTCTGCTTTCTTAAGCGTTCAAGCCTCGGAACCATATAGCAGAGTCGTACTTAAGTTTCAAATTTATACCTCTGTTGCAAAGAAATTTCTTCAGTTTTTCATCACATGCACCACTAAAAAAAGTGGTAAAAGAAGTAATCTACCCAAGATGCTGGAAAGCATTTGGAATTACATAGTATCGTAACCTTAGGGCTCGGATATTTGGCACGACAGTGTTTGAAGTGGAAATATACACTGTAAGCTTTTTTTAGATATCTGTCTGGTGTTTGTCAGAAGGTCTGGAGAGTAAAAAAAGACTTCTCCAAAGAGCCATGAATCCTTCAGGCTGAATGTGTTGGAACTGCAATTTGCAAACTCTCAGATGATTTCTGTAAAAGGAAGTGAAGCCTATACAAATTTAAAACTAATAGTCTTGCGTGCATATTATAAATCATTTTATATAACAAATACATTTTTTATACTAGGAGTAGCTTTTCAAGAACGACGACTTTTTGAACTCAATAACAAAATAACATATTTGTATGCGTGCAAAGTTGACTATGAAGAAAAGGCAGTGTAAAACTTATTTGAGGAACTGAAATTGTTGTATTCACAGATGGGATAAGCCAACATTACTATGAATAGGAGTATGGAAATAGTCAAGCAGATGAATAATTATAGAACCTCTTTGCTCTAATGCTTACTACATTTTCTACAGCTATCATAATATCCTTGCCTAAATTATAGCATGGTTATCCTTTAGCTACACGCGCCTTCTTTAAAACTAAAGTACAAGCGTGGTGTATTATGTACATCACCTACATATATATTATATTTTAGGTATAAATGCCGACAAACTAATTACAAAATTAGTATTAACACTATTAACGGTTTTACTACAAAGAAAAACACTCATACCTTATTCCTGGGAAAAAGTTCAACGTAGTGAATATTATTTATAGGAATAAATACATTTCTGTTTCACTAGTATACGCGTGGTGTATTCTAGGCACCAGACGGACTAGCCGTCAAACTTTACTTGCTCGGCAAGGTTTGCGAGACAACTGACGGCGAAGCAAGCTTGAAGTCAATACCATATCTGATGGTTAGGTAGAACGGTAGAAGCGGCACCTTGCATCTTTCAGGAATTTCAATGTACTTAAAGCCGATGGTATACCCAGTACACCAGTGCTTGTAGTTAAAGGTTATAGCACTAAAAAACAAAACCTAGTATGTGATTTATTCCCAATGACGGCCCTGTATACAGTATCTATGAGATATCATTCCAGTATCTTTGGACCTACGCGACACATCATTTTGTCGCTCTTAATCCTGAAAATCTGTAATATTGTATGATCCTTCCTGAACTAATCAATAGTAGTTCAGGTGTTGACTTGGCACAGCCCGTCAAGACTTGGTGCTACCGCAATCATGCGAGAAGAACTAGGAAGGTCATAATAATAATGATATTCATTGACGCTTTAGTGCATAAGCAATGTTTAACATAAGAAAAGAAATCGTAAAGAAGAACACATAGTCAATAGATATGAGAAAGCCCACAAAAGGCAGTGTCTTGCGAGCCTTGCACGTGGTAGTTAATTAAGACAAATCTCATTTATCGCACACCTGAATGAAAACCAGAAAGAGCACATGATTCGGGTAAATAAATGATGCTCAAACCACCATATCTGTTTCATGGTCTCTTGGTGTACATAATCTAGTTTACCATCTACCATCTGTGGTTGCTGCATGGTAAAGAGACTCTAAACTGATTTCCCCTTTGGAGTGCAACTGACAGAAGGTCCGACTGGAACGCCCAGTTGTAAAAATATTATATTAATGTGTTAATAATGATCCTAAGAGAATAATAATGTGTGATCCTAAAAGGAGGATCAGATAGCCGGGATGATGGATGCTTCCTAATTTTTACCCGATAGGGTTCTCGTTCTTTGTCTCTGTTATCCGGCTCGTTGGGCTTTTGTGCCTTGTTCTATGCAAATCGGGGATATTGAAAACAGCGTTTTAATCAACGGATGACAGGGTTTGCGCAAGGACCACCGAAAATGTTTTTTGATTCGATAAACACCTGGTGTACCAGACTGATTAAAAATGAATTACGCCGTTATCTGTTTCGTTCTGAATCAGGTTCTGGAAGTAATTTTCATAATATTTTGATGATAATGAATGCGACGATCATACGAAACAAATTGATGCTTCAGAAGATGGATTACCCGATAAGTCTTCTTGAAGTGATAGATTGAATTACTCAGCTAGTTACAGGTTTGGGTTAACGTGGGTTTCGGATATACCGAGTTAAAGAATTTGTTATGAGGGTGACCTAGTTTTGATCTGGAATTGCAAACAACTAGTTAATGTACAGGGTGTCCCTGAATTTCCTTGACACGTGACACGTGATATTCTCGTAACAAAAAAGAGCTCAAACGAAAACTGAGTGGATGGAGTACCATAGGGTCTATCATACCATGCTTTCGTTTTTGAAATAACACCAAATAGTTTTTCCTATACAAATTAAATTCTTATTTTATTTAAAGTCTTGCAGTACCTTTGGTTTTGTACCCAAAACCTATATTATTGGTGAAATCATAAGCATAACATAAATAAAGTAAGAACTTGTTTGACGCAAAAAACTAATAAAAATAAAACTAAGTGAGTTTTAAGTTTACTGAATGACCTATAATACATGCTTTCAAAAATATCTTTTTTAACATTTTTTATTACGAAAATACTGCGCTTCAAACAAATCAACATTTTATTTATCTTATGTTAATGACTACGAAAAAGCTTGGTTTGTGTATGAAGTTAAAGGCACTACAAGATTTTAAATAAAATAATAACCTCATTAATGTAGGAAAAGCTGTGGGGTGTTATTTGGAAGAAAAGTTGGGGGTCAGTTTTAGGGGTTGAAGTAAAAAAAATGTTTAGAAAGCATGGCATGATAGGAACACCTACTTAGTTTTCTATTTTATCTGTTTCTTTTTTCTTGCGAAAATCTTACGTCTCAAACGAATCCTTATTTTATTTATTTTATGCTTATGCTTTACTATACGTTTTTGTATAAAATCAAAAGTACTATAAGCTTTTAAATAAAATAAGGACTTGTGTAAATTTGTGTAGGAAAAACGAATGGGTGCTATTTGAAAAATAAAAGTTGGGGGTGAGTTTTAAGAGCTGAAGTAGAAAAAGAACATTTTGAAAGCATGGTATGATAGGCCCAGTAGTACTTTCAAAAATTCCACTTTTCTTTTGAACTTTTTTTTGTTACGAGAATATCACGTATCAAGAAAATTCGGGGACACCCTGTATAGTATATTATTGAAAACTGAGTCGATTGAGTTGGCGAGGAGGATATTGCCAATCATCTACTAGAGTGTGTCAGATGATCTAATGACAAGAAAATGCAGGAATTAGTTTACGATCAAAGAATCACCATTGACGAGCTTTCTAAGTGTATAATCAAATGCTGGTTTGAATTTACGGAAATTTTGGACCACAGTCAAAACAGGAATCTGCGTGTAGCTGCAGGGTGAAGCATGTTTATACATGCATAGTAGCCGGGCCAAGACGATGAGCTCAGAGTTATCCAAAGTACTTGCGATAGAATTTTGGTCAAAAAATAAGATAATGCAAGGCAAGGTTTAAACAGACCAGTGCTGAAAGGACATGGCTCGTGCACTAGGAGATGCTTGTCCGCATCGTACAATGATATCCTGGTGATACATATGATTTTACAGAGGAAATTTCACTCTGAGAGATGCTCAGAGGCCGGGAAGAACAAGATGACAGTTACAGAGGAAAACGTTGCCGCTGTGAGAAAAATGCTTGTTAACGACAGGTAACTTACCATATGGAGTCACTACTATAGCTTATGCTGGTGACTTAGCCATTGTAACAGTAGCTAGGTTGGAAGAGGAATTGATGGATAAGACAAACTGTGCAATCGAGGAGATAATTTATTGTCTGGAAAAAATGCCCTGCATATTGCATCTGAGAAAACCAAAGCAGTAAAATAATGTCACTCAGGAGAAAGATGCTGCCGATCAACTTTACAGGCACCACGGTAATGCTAAGCTACTCAATCAAGTAACTTGGCGTGTGGCTCGACACAAAGCTGACATTTGCAGATCATATAAACAAAAAGGTCTAAAAGACAACAAAGGCGGTTATGCCTCTAGCAAGGCTCATATCGTACCGACTCTCATGCAGTATTCGCGATAATCACGGAAAGTCTGCCTATGGAGCAACAAATGTAAGAACGCTTGTAGAGAAAGAATTTTTGGACGGACAAGCGTCGAGGCTAAAGACCTGCTGCTTGAACGGCGCCAAAACATGTGGAGTACTGCCTAGAAGGGCCGTTGGACCTTGCGTCTCATCAAAGACGTGAAATTGTGGATTAATAGACAGTGGGCAGAGGTAGATTTCTACCTCACCCCATTTCTCCCTGGGCACAAATGTTTTGAGACCTATTTTTACCTTTTTGGAATAACCAGTGATCCTGCGCCGGTACTCTGTAACTTAGAAACGTGTTTCTATGCACTATCCCAGTAAACATACGTTAGTTAAGCGTTATTTAATCCCTGACACCTTTCCATTTTTACGTTACTTTTTTACGTACAATCAACTTAAAAATGTCGCGGTTTCTAACGTTACAAGTAACGTATAAATATACGTTTTATCCCGGTTTTAAAAAAGCTATCATTATACGTTTAAAAAAGTTCAACTTGTAACCCTTTTTGAAAACGTTTGAAAATCGTGTATTTGCAACGTTAATAAGATATTATTTTTGCCCCAATTAAAACATTATTCTGAGGTAGTATTTGAATTGCTATTAATAGTGCTTATAATTTTTAAAGGGTATCATAAATAAAACGCAGCGGTTGTTTTTTTAACGTATTTATTGAACTCTCATTAATAAGTGGATCCATCAAATTAGAAAGCTGCTTATAAAGGAATATACATATAATATATAACTTAAAATAAAGTATATACACAACTTTAAGGGCGCTTATAAAAAACGCAATGTAAAATTTTTGTTTCGTTAATGTTGCTCGTTTTGTTACTTTTCTTTGTACTTGACGTTTTGAGAGAATCTTATAATGCGGCATAATTGACCATTACCTAAAAATAGAGCATTTTCATTAAATCTAGAACAACCCTAACTATTTATTTTTAATGACCGCCACCACAATATGTCCGGCGTTAATAAAAATTAGGAAATCACAGTTTTAATTTTGCGTTAATCCAAATCATTATAAATACATGAAAATAAACCAATACAGATTTATTCCTTCAACAGTATGAAACAAAATGTAAAAAAGCCAAATAATAATCAGGAAGCATGATAATTACAATGCTACTATTAAGAAACGGTTATAGGTACTCCATATGAGTCGAGAAGAAAAACCAGAACAAACGCACGCCACCAAGCGACGAGTTGTAATAGCATCATTTGCATCTCTGAGGTCCACAGCAAAATTTTAGCATTTTCATCTCAACAAATTACAAACAGTATTTTGGAAGTCGCCGAAGTGAAATAGCTTCTGAAGATGCCATCCACTCGTGGTGGCGAAACGTCAAGCTTTAACGCTAAACGACGCCGGCCTAAAAACCCAAGAACCACAAATTCATTGGACGATGGCCGCGAAAGCCTTACACAGTATATCAACAAATTAGTTAGTCATGTGGATGTACTTACCAAACGCAAGACCTGTACTAAACAGCTGAAGACTCAGGGAGCGGAGAACACTTGTTGACTCTACAACAACACGGGTGAAAATGGCCGCCGCCAGTACTGATGTCACGACATACACGCACAGCCTGGCTCTTTCGGACCAATCAAATTGCTCCGTTTAGAAACTACGTTATTATAACGTTGTACCTGAATGGGAAAGGCACGTTATTTTCATCTGCTATAATAACGGTTTGTATAGCTTATAGCGGATTAGCAGAATTATGTATTTTGTTTCTTGTTAGACGTTTGACCAGATTTTGCTCCTAATTTAAGAATGAAGAACTTTTGGAAAAAAATAGTTTAGCCAAACGTTACTTCAATATTGAAACTCTATGGATTGCAGAATGATTATGAATCAGAACGTTATATTAACGTATGAATACATCATTTTTGTCACACTTTATTCGTGGAGTACACAACGTTACTCTAACGTGAAACTGAGTCACCGTAGAATTATGTATTTAATGAAACGTTATTATGACGCTTTAATGAAACGGTATAATTTTACACCAAAATCGAACCGTTAACATTCTAACGTAAACGTTTTATCAACCGTTCACACGTTTAAATTACGTTTAAGTAACGTATATGTGTTTACTGGGATGTACTATGGGATCTGGTGGCCTCGTAAATAGGACAGCGTGCCGTGACAGCGTAGAAGACACGTGACAGGCACTCGAAACTGCCCCATCGTCATGGTCGTCATGGTGATAGAAACATGTTTCTATCTCTTAAGTTAGAGAGTACCGACGCTGAGTGCTTATACTGCAGCGAGGTAGATAACGTTTACCATACATTTTTCCACTGCAAAAGATACACCGATGACCGAAAAATATTTTCGAGCTGATGCTGATTTCAAGTGAATATTGGGATGGCGTGGCTACGTTTCCTGGAAATCAAGAGCACGGAAAGACGTCGCCTGGTGCAGCAGATTAAAAATGAAGAAGACGACTAGGAGCAAAGTAGTGAATCCAGCACGTCTTCTGAAGTGATGCAAGAGGAGTTCCAGGATTGTGTGGATGGAGAAAAGGGGCGAGTTTAGTTCGTAGGCACCCCAACGGTGGATCGGCCACACGCTGTGGCATTTGAAGTCTTCAGAATTAGCCCAGAGTGTCTTTTGGAGATTCCTAATACCCCCTATAAAAAGGGCATGTAAGTGACCTACCAACCTTAGGCCTAAATGTACGAGCGCTTAGTTTGATTCTGCATGGTAATTTGGACGAATTTTGTTCTCTCCAGGTGCCGCATTAACTGACTGTAGAGAAGATCACACAAGGTACCCGTACTCCAACAGGATTCCTGCCACGCTTTCCTCTTTTGCGTTAGTGAAGTAAGAAATGATGCGCTGTCGAATGGTTCGTTAGTTTCAGCTACAGTTCTTTCTTTCTGTTCGACGTGACAGACCTAGTGGTTGATGCTAAAACCGGTGTTTGGGTTTGCGCCTAAAGAACTTCTACAACAATTTATAGATAGCTAGTATCCATTGTTCCTAACTCTCGTAACAGATTGAGATCGCTGTACATTTTCCGTTTCAGTAGCCACAGAAGACAGTGTATACTGAACAGTGCCTCCCTAAAGTCGTTGGATCTATGAAGAACCTGCCGCCAAAGTCAACAAGGAACACCTGGTTCTTCCAGCATGATAATAATCTAGCTCACTACGCCATAGCCTGCACCGAATATCAAACCACGACGGGACTCCATTTCTTCAATCCAGATCTCGCTCCCTGCAAGTTTGCACTTTTTCTGCATTTGAAAATAAAGCTAAAAGGGATGCGGTTTTCTAGTGATGAGGACCGTCTGCAGCCTTGGGACCATGAGTGTGCCTTAAGGGGCCTGAGTACACACATGTATATGTTAAGAGCAAACACCGATTTCGGCCAATGGACGAAAAATATGGCCAAAACGCGTTTTGGCTGCTACCGTTTTGCCAATGTCCGAATTATCGCTTTCCGACTGTTTAATGTAGCCCAGAACGTGTTTTGGCTCAACTACGATTGCCAAAACGCGTCCTGTTCTACTGCGATTGCCATAACGCGTGGTGGATTTTGTAGGTGCCTCAGCTTGGAAACGATACCTCTGGAGCTAGTGTATTCATATAGTATTTGATCTTTTTACGGGTTAGACAGTAGCTAGAGAGTGCCATGGAAGACCTAAGGTTATGTTTTAATGACGAACTGCAAAAAGTCATAAGTGGTAGCAATGATCGTAGTAATATTTGTACAAGAAAAAGATACGACCAAACACTCACAGAGGTAGAGGCGGCAAAAGCTTGTAAAAGTAACGGTGATACAATATCTTCGAAATAAAGACAACGATTGAAAAGGTATGATATTTTAAAAGTTGGCTATATCGAAAAGCTAATTGAAAGAAGGACAGACGAAACAGCCGAGCTGCGTTATTTTTGCATGACCCACGAGTTATTTGACATTATTCATTCCGCTCATGTGGGAGCTGGACATAAGAGATTGTGAGGTATGTTTCTTTCAGTTTTTTTTTCACGGACCTAAGATCTACAAGTGTTTTTATTCATTTTAGTTACGGATTCTAAGCTCAGAGGAAATATTGTAACACAACAAGGCAAACAATTGATATTTATTTATTCGTAGTAAAATATAGAACGTGTTCTGGCAATCGTAGTTGACCCAAAACACGTTCTCGCCTACATTGAACAGCCGGAAAGCGATAATTCGGACATTGGCAAAACGGTAGCAGCCAAAACGCGTTTTGACCATATTTTCCGTCCATTGGCCGAAATCGGTGTTTGCTCCTAACATATACATATGTTTTGTCATGTTAAAACACGGGTTCCCATTTCGAACAGAACTCACTTGTTTTTCAAACTACATAGACATTATTTGAGAAGCAGATAGCTAAGATCTTAATGAATGACATCTCAGTTTTTCCAAAAGAGTTTTCTAGTGTGCGAAAAACCTCGCAATGCAAAATCATACATTCTTCAAATGTCTGTAATTTAACAACCAAATATGATAATACGATATGATACAGCATAAAGAGTAACAAAACAAGTCCACCGAAGTGACATAGCGCAGGCTTTCTTTTTTAATTTGCTTTTTGAATAATTACTGTACGTTTCAGGAGCTTCGAAATGCGAAATTCATTTTTATGGCGACCTTTGAACCTTGCCTTTGAACTTTTTGACCTTACTTTTGGACTTACCTCCCCTTCATCTTAGACACACATACTGGAGAAAGGGAACAGGCGGCCACGCCTCCTCGCTAACACGGGAATACGTATTTTCTTGGATTCTCAATTTCGTGCGCTATACCCTAGACACTTAATCACTAGGAACACAGGGCAGAACTGATTTAAAGAGTATCTTCGGAGGATGGAAAAGTGAATTGAGTATAGAGGAAATTACTTTGAGTACCCTTTGTAATAAAATATACATTACTTGATTAGAAAGAAAGGACAATGGAGCTAAGCATAAACGTTCGTACTCTAGAATTCATACACAGATAATCACAATCGATACAAATGCCGTTGATACCAAACTATAGCTCAACCCTACCCAGAGCTAAAAAATACAACAAAGACGTACATATACATGCCAGGCGACCGGAGAATTTTACACTGTATGTCAAATCCTTGAAGAGTCTCACAACTCTGCAGTAAATTCTGTACCAACAACACTACTGAGCTTTTTTTCTGTTATGCCAAGAATGTGAAAGCTTTTCTCTAGCTAGAAAGAGCCTATTCTTCGCACATAAACTGCCAAGAATAACTAAGGAATTATTCCACAGTATGCAGAAACCGGTCCAAAATTAACATTTCACTCCTGCGCTACATCACCCAGAGATCTAGCAAATTCGCCGTCGTCGCTATAATGAAAACTTTGTATTTAATACTAGCGACGAAATCCTTACAGAATTTTATCACTGCAGACAAGCCATTGTAAAAGTAAATCCGTCTTAGATCATGAACGTAACCAGAAATATTTCCACAGAATTGTTGTTACAGCTATTCGTTTCTTGGTTACTGGTTAGCAAACTTAAGGCAGTTGGCATCGGCTTTCTTAACTGAGGTTTAAAAATCTGAATTGCACTGCTGTCATTTATAACTCTAACTGGAGCTTAAAGGCCAAAAATCTAGACCGAAGATTTTTCTGCTTATCATCATCATAGTCACAATGTCTTAACAGACATGTTGTGAACTCGTAAAATGCATTTACCCATTTTACGAGTTTCTCTTGGGATATCTTCAAGATCTTTAATGTAGTAGTTTCCCATTTGCTTTCTGCATCCTCATGCCATTGACCAGGTGGTATCTACTGGTTCATCCGCCTTTAGAGGCAATTTATCACCCCAAGGACAAGAAGGTGTCCTGACTCTTCTCAACTCGTCTACCCAAAGCTCTTGTTTGGAAAGAGGTTACTGTTTATACCGACAGTAGTTCGGTTCCTTTTAGTCGCATTTTATGACACGCATGATATACGATGGGAGATATCCTAACCCGCCCCCACACGGGGTAATACTTAAATTATGTTCAAGTATGAGTTGGTGACGAATGTGCGGTTTGTGGACTAAGGAAAGGCGTAGATAATCTTTTTCGAACGGACGAACTACATCTGATTATATCCAGAGTTCCGAGAAGAATATACTAAAGAATGGACTATTTTTATAGTTTTGGCAGGGTAAATAAAGAATCTGTCTTTATTAGATTACATCAAATAGAAACAAATTTTGAATATCAGTCTTTCATTTTGGACAACCCTGAGTCCTCCTTCAATTAAATATGTTTGTTATCTCCTCGCAAACTTCATCTCTTTGACACGCTTTTACTAGCCTGATCTGTAGGTGGTTTCGTGAATTTGTGAGCTTATAACATCATATGAATTAATAGCAAGTTGGCGCACTGGCTGCCTGTTCCCCTTCTCCACTATGTGTGTAAAATGAGGGGAGATAAGTCCAAAAATTCAAAGGTAAGGTCAAAATGTCCAAAGGTAGGTCCAAAGGTCGCCATAAGGGTAAATGTCATAGAAAATCTGAGACATGATAAATTAGCTTTGGTATCACGTTTTCATATCCACAGCATAATAAACAACCAGCACAATAACTCAAGTTGGCGGAAATTATACGCACATCCCCATTTTTGGATGATTTTTTGTAGGGATGGTAACGGTACTTTGACACTTTCTGCACTAATATCGAGTATTTTTGTCATTGATACTTTTTGAGGCATTCCAACCTGGTATCGATACTTTTGTATCGGTACCTACCGAAAATAATTATATAACTATTGAGGGGTGTAATCAGTTGCACAAAATGCTCTGTACGAATCAAACGCGCCTATTTGGCTAGAAAATATCGAGCTGGTACCGGTATCGATATTTTTATTTTCGCATCTCTACCCAAACTTCACAGCCGTAAAATCATCCATAAACCCTCCCAAGGTCAAATTTTGTGGGAACCATTTTTATATAGGAAATCCTCGGAGATATTATGCTGGTTGTTTAGTATGCTGTGTTCATATCAGTCTGATTCCGGGCAATACCCGGGTCCACCAAATCATGTTCTACATGTTTCCCGTAAAGAAGCACCCGAGCCAATAGTGTAATTCGATGCCAGTAGAGGTATTTGGCCTTGGGGTAGTTGCTTCTGGTGGCTCAAAGCTTTCATATCAGCCAGATACTGGGCTGCTGTACCTGAGTCCACCTGATGTGATCTGCAAGATCGAAGCGCGATTCAGGACATGTTCCAAACAAGGACTGTGATATACTTGAGCTCATTTTAGATAAGGTGGAAATCATGTTCTTCATGAATTTTACGATTTTCTTGAATCCCTAAGAGGTAGACGTCTCCAGGTCCCTGGACAGTGAAGCAGCTCCTGCCAACCTTCTGCATTTTAGCTAGATCACAGATAATATGTCCTTTCCCTACACTGTTTCTGCTGTACATCAACGAGGTGCTGGAAATGACATACAATCCAGTACATTAGTATCGTGCATGAAATTAGCATGGGCGCCGCCAGAAAAAAAGCCAGGGGGGGCGAAAAAAAATCCAGGGGGGGGGGGGCGAAAAGAATATTTCTTGTCATGAATGTTTTACTGTATTTAAACAAAAAATAACATAGAATATATGCAAAATAAAAGAGGTAAACGTCTTAAATCACAGAAATGCATGAACAATAGGATTGTACCCATATTCAGTACAGTACCTATCTAAATTGAAAACAATAAAAGAACAAAAATTCAGAAAAGTAAAGAACAAAAATAATAAAAGAACAAAAAAAAAACATCTGAAAAATGACTTACTATAAATCATAAATCTGCATTTTGTATTTACTAGAGAGGTTATTCGAAATCGAACTTTAGCTTCCTTCGGTCTCGGGCAAATTTGTTGATTACTGTTTCTATGAATTGCGTTTTGTCACAATCAATTCTTCAAGTGCCCCATCCTTGCCCCCCCCTGGCGGCGCCCATGGAAATCAGGCAAGTCACTATCATCCCAGGAGACGGTACGTCGGCGACAGTAGAATACCTCACAGATCAACGTAGATATCAAAACAATTATCAAGTGGGGATTAGTAAGTAAAGTACAGTTCAACGTACAGAAAACTCAGGCTACAACACTTACAAAGAAGTCTCATGTTGGCTTATCAACTCTGGAAATGGAGCGTCACCCCATAGTCTAGACACCTTCCGTCAAGCTTTTAGAGATCAACAACAACAGTAACATGTCCTGGCACGACCATGTCGTCAGCATTGCTAAAACGGCATCCCAGAAGCTTGAAGTTTTGGTCCGCTGTACACCAGAGCAATTATTGCTACTCTACAAGGCACATATCCGACCATCCGAGTATTGCTCCCAGGTGTGGGAATGCGCTCCGAAGCACCCTTTAAAGCTTCTGGACACTATCCCGAGACGAGCAGTTAGACTAAGCGATACGCCTAACTTCAGAAGGGACCTCCACAGCCTAGAAGATCAAAGAAAGGTGGCTGACCTGTCCCTGTTTTACAGATTATAGCACGGAAGATATTCGAGTGAGCTCTCCTAGATAATAACACCAAAGGCCGTCCGAACGAGGAACACCACCCAAGTAGCAATTTAACGTTGTGGCAACGTGTTTAAAAAAGTTGCGCAACTACACACAAGTTGTGTGGCCGACTCCAACACAACGTTGTAACAACCCCATTTTGCACCAATTTGGTCAATCATTTTTGGGTTGTCACGACGTTTAACTTTTAACTGGAGGCTGAAGTTTCTCGTTTCCTAAACTTTGCTCATTTTACTTTCAAACGCCGACACACCTGCGCCCTCTAGTGTGGAGATAACAGTTGCAATATTGTTAAAAAAATAGTAAATCTTTTGACCAAATAATACTGCAGGTCAGAATGGGGACTTAGACAAAACTTTCTGACAACTGTGACTACCATCTTGATATTGAAATGTGTTGTTCCTTTGATCAGGCTATATCCTATAAATAAAGTTGCTACAAATTAACGATTTGTCCACTTAATTCAACAACGCATTCTAGTTTACTGCCAAATATAGTATTACTTCATGCTAAAAAACTCGCGCGCTTTCAATCCGATGCAAATATCTCAGAATTCAAAGATAAATGGATTTAAAAAAATAAATTTGGATAAAAAATATCTAACGTTTACAATGACTGAAAACCAAACTAAACGGAATATCTATGAACTGTTTCCAAAAAACTAACATAAGACTTCATCCGACCATGTTTCGAAGGAGAATTGCATTCAAACATGACGTAAAAATGTAATCGGCGTATAATCACATAAACCCGACTATGACCGTCAAGTCACCAAAAATCGACTATATTTCAACGACAGTCCTCTAGACAACAGATATATACCCAAAATTCAACTGGAGTTGTTTGTCCGACCAAGGTTCGACTAAAAACTGACCATGTTAACTGACGAACGCACTTCCCTTTCCAAACGCACCCTCTGTCGCAGCTGTCAATTGTCATATGTCGGCTTTGTCTTTCGGCATTTGCAATGATGTTGGAATGTGCTAGGGCTTTGGCTTCTGAGACAGTATTTTTCCACTTCGGTAATATCTGGTGCCTCCAGATTGACTCCCCTTTCATTATTGAGGTCTTCTTCTTTAGGTTCTTCCCCAGAATTTGGGCTCGAATTTGGTTGCTGGTTGAAGGAATTTAAACCGTCCATACAAGCCTGTGCCTGTAAAGTTTGTTGACGACACAAGACAATCGTTTTTTATGCCTGTAATAGGAGGCAGCATATTTGAAGGCTCGTATCATTTGTAATCTCAACGCTAATGCACTTGTTGTCATAATAATGTTAAAATAGGTTAGTTGCAAAAAAGACTACGCGACAACGTTTTCAGTTCAACTGAAAAATTACCCACGGCTCAGTTGTATTGTATGACGTAGGCTCTCCGTCGCCAAAACGTTTTATATAACTAGAGTTATCACCAGTTGCCACTAAAACATTGTTAAAACCTTATTGCAATTACCAAATTATTAACTACATTTAGTTGGTTCCTCGGTTGGTTCGGTAAACGTCGTAACAACCCATGGTATAACTAAAGTTACGCTTAACGTTGATACGATGTTGTCCGGTGGTCTAGAGTGTGACGTTCCATAAATAACCAATTTCTACACTAACTTTAACCTTAATTTTGGTGTATCATGTGGTTGTGGTTGCCAAAATGCTACTTGGGCAGAGAGGCCCTGCGAGCTCTTTGCGGGAGGCTGACAATAAAAAGACTCCACAGACTCTGCCGGAAGATCGGTAGAAATGAGGCGATCCCCCTCCGAGCTCCAAAACCAAGCACTTCCATGTTTGGAGCATTAACACTCCAGCAAAAGTGGAGGGCGGACGAATGAGAAGAGAGCGGGCACACCGCTTTGTTTAACACACGGACAAATTGAAAATCTTAAACTCTTGTGCAAATAACGGCGTCGGCGGAGTTCCAGGAGCTTTGTAAATATTAATATATAACTTATTGAAATTCATAAAGTGGAAGTTAGCCGAGATAGCGCCAAGCATGAACTTCAGGTTCATTATATGCGACCGGGGATCAACTTCTCCCGAGATATTTTAGTTTTAGACAAAGGCTTATTCATTTATTGTCCGTATACATCGGCGGAGGATATAGTATGGTCGCTGGAAGGTCTTACCATAGCATATACTTACGCCTTGATTCAATGAGATCTTATATCCAGTATTTCTCAACTGCAGCAGTGTTTCATTCAATGGGAACGCCATATTTGGTAACTAATTATATCCTGTTGTCGATTTAACGGCAAGGTGTCATTGATTTTCAATGCGTGATTCAATTATAACCTTTCATTGAATCGAACCCATGTTTATAATTTATTCAAAATACTTTCATTTCCATGGGCTATGGATCAAAAGTGTGGACTTTGAATGCGGATCTAAAGAGAAGGATATTAGCTGTGGAAATGGACTACATCAGAAGAAGTGCGAGAATATCGCGATTAGAAAGAAAAACCAACGAAGAGGTAAGAGCTCGAATGAAAGCGGAGGAAACAGTGCTGGATCGAATACAAAGACGTTCCTTGAAGTGGTTCTGTCATTTATTAAGAATGCCTGATGAGAGGTGGCCCAAAAGAATATTTCAGTGGAGACCACCTGGGAAAAGAAAAAGGGGCAGACCACGTAGATCGTGGAATGAGAGCATAAGAAAAGCGATGAATGAACGAAATCTAGAGGAAGAAGATGGCTTGGATAGAGAGGGTTGGCGCTAGGCCGCACAGTAAGACAGGCCGGCATATATATCTATCTCTGTCGTCGCTTACGTCACAAATATCGACCTAAGCCGTCCGCCGCGGGATAACACTGGCAGTACTGGCACTTGTGACTCGCACGTTGTATTCCTGTGCAGACAGCAGACGAGTGTGCATTTGAGTAGATTTGGGCGACACGTGTTATTTTATTATATCGGTAAGGTGAAAGTTTTATTTGATATTCTGATTTGATCTTGTGTTTGTTATTTCCGGATTTTTAGGCTTATATAAAGAAACTATACAATAATGCCATCAATGAAAATTGTGTGAAATCTAATAAGAAAAGAAAAACTGATAAGCTGTCCAGTACTTAGTTCTTCCGAGAACTAAAATACTATTTGTCCTTTCGTTCCCATTTACTATTACATTGTGATTTATATGTTTGTTCCCATATTTTGTGTTACCTAAAGACTTATGTTTCTGTTATTGTTGTTTCTTACTTTAATTTATATGACCTACATATTTTTTTATTTTTGTTCGTATTTTGTATTCCTTCGTGATTTATATGATTGTTCCTATATTTTTTAATACCAGAGGAGCCGTTTTTATTTTATAATTTCTTATTTATTTTATATGACCCGAAATGTTTTTGTTTTTTGTTTTTAGTCCGTATTACTTTGTGATTTACATGTTTATTCCTATATTTTCTAATAGCTGAGTTATTTTTCTGTTATTGTTATTTTTGTATGACCTGAATATATAACCTATTTATTTTTTGTTCCTATTTTGTATTACTATTCGATTTGTATGTTTGTTCCTGTTTTTCAACACCTAACGAGTTATTTTTCTATTAGCGTAGTTTTTTATTTTTTTATATCACCTGCTTAATAAAATAGTTTGAACCAGAATGGGAAATGCTTTATTTTAACTGAAAATCGACATTTTCAATTTTTTATAATAGCCAATTAAGAATTATGGGTAGGTATCTTCGTTTTCTTTTATACTTTACGATATAGCAGAACTCCTGATGAGTAAATTATATATGCAACTATGCCAAAAAATTGATTTACGGCAAGCTGATATAATAAAAATACCGCGCGCCCCATATAAACACATATAAAAGTCGGTCGAAGTTTGTGACGTCACGCAAGCTGCCTGCCGGCCTGTCTTACTGTGCGGCCTAGGTTGGCGAAGGATGACGGGAATGCGGCAAGATGCTGTCAACAGTGGAATACATTTTGTATCGTTACTGTACCCGTAATATATATACCTTCATTTCCATGAAGAATCACATCTTTTATTAGGACAGCTGTTTGTATAACTCATGTTGAATATTGAAGTGTATTTGAATGTAACTGTGTCTTTGTAATTGTAGTAATATCATTGCACTCATATTAGTCGTAATAAACAATTTTCGAAATAATAAGCAGATGTGAAAAATCCAAACTAAAATATTTGGAGTTAATATTAACAATGTGAACGTTATACAGGAAGACCTCGTTCTAGGAACCTCCCCGACCCAAGTGGTTGTTGTTATTTGAGTATTTCGATTTATTTAATTTTTTTAGCCTCCATTTAAAAAAATTACGTTTCATATCATTTTAGACATAAAGACACATTCTCTTTCAACAAGGGCTACCAAATTTATATGCTGTATTGAGCTTTTTTTGTATAGACCTCGTTCCACGAGCCTCACCGACTGAAGTGGTTGTTCTTATTTGAGTATCTCAATTTATTAATTGTTTTAACGTCCACTTAAAAAAATAACATGTGATATACCTTTTCAGACTCAAGTGGCTGTTCTAATTTGAGTATTTCAATTTATTAATTTTTTTAACATCCATTTAAAAAATAACATGTGATATATCGTTTCAGACATAAAGACACATTCTCTTTCAACTGGTGCTATCAAATTTATATGTTGTATTACATCTTTTTTTGTGCACTCCCCATCCTTTTCCACTCCTCTTTGCCCGATGGGCACTAAAACCTTTTCAACTCGAAGGGACCTTTATTTATTTAAACTGGCCAAATTTGATTGCATGCTTGAGGTGTTTTGGGTAATCATTGGAGCACAAAATAGCGGACGTTCAGACAGACACACACGGACATCAAAAAACCAAAGTTTTTAGATTTTCTTTAAACTTGGGGACTATAAAAAGGTTATGATTTGAAACAAAAATCTCTATCTGTATCTGCAAATAAAGAGCATGTTTTCTTGTTTCGAAAATGCTACCGCACATGCGGAAAAATTTTCAAAATGGTGGAATAAAGATTCATAAAGAGTAGTAAATTTTCGAACCCTGAAGTGGCAGTAACTATCACAAAAATTATCCAAATAATTTCAAACTTCACTGACGTAAAGAGGTTTTTGCTATCTATCTTTTGGTCTACTATTGGGGCAAATCTATGACTTAGTGGTGGGGGGTGGTGAAGGCTACCCGAAACAATAATTATATAACATGGCATTTTCACCAGAAAATGAGTCAGGAGGTGATTTTCACTTGGAAATGACACGTCTTACGTTGACTTCGGTAAAATTTGCGAAAACGGGCCAATTCTAACAACTTACCCCTTTTTGTCGTGGAGATGGGGGGGGATTTGATTGCAAGATCCCAGATTATAGCTTCATGCTTTGGGAAAAGAATAAACTGGTATTACTGTAATGTGTGAGTCAATCAAGCTGACTTCATTCTTTTATGGTCAGCCTCCCGCAACGGCTGAAAGCCTATGGCGCTGTAGAAGCGCTGCGAGACGATAAGTATCGGTGCACGTTTGATTTGAAACGCTGCAAGTTGTAGCTGTCGGGAAACAAATTCCCCGGCAGCTCATTCCATAGAGTCGAGGTTCTCCAAAGGAAGCATTACTGGAGGAGTCTGGTTCGGGGAGTAGGGACCTCGACCTCCCAGGATGAGCTCGCAGAGCCTCTCTAGTGTTCCTCGTTCGGACAGCCTTGGGTGTTATTATCTGAGAGAGCTTACTCGAGCATCTTCTTTGATAGAATCTGTAAAACAGGGAGAAGTCAGCCACCCTTCTTCGACGTTTCAGACTGAGGACGTCCTTTGTGAGGTTAGGCGTATCAATTAGCCTAACTGCTCTCTTCTGGATACTGTTCAGAAGCTTTACAGGGTGCTCCGGAGCACATCCTCACACATGGGAGCAATACTCCAACGATGGTCGGATCTGAGCTTTGTAGAACAGCATTACTTGCTAAGCTGTATACACCTTCCTACAGCGAAAGAAAACTCCAAGCTTCTGGCATGCCGTTTTCTTAATACTGATGACGTCGTCCTGCCAGGACATGTTATCATTTATGTTGATTTCCAAAAGCTTGATGGAAGGTGACTCGACTGCTGTGTGACCCTCTATTTCCCCAGTTGGTAAGCCAACGTGAGACTTCTTTGTCAGTGTTGCTGCCTGAGCTTTCTGTACGTTAAACTGTACTTTATTTACTACTCCCCTCTCGACAAGTGTTTTGATGTCTACGTTGATCTTAAACATTGCAGTTTATATTTTGAAGACGAATACATACATATTTCCTGCACTATTTTCCGCTTACCTAGAGCAACATATTGTTTTCAAAGTACAGCACAGTGGGATACTTCTTCATATAGAAATTGCCCAAGTTTGAGACTGAAAAATAAGCGTTCAGATACAGCGGAGCGAAACAAGAAGTAACAGACTATACGGAGCAGGAGAAGACAGCTGGTAGTGCAGAAAAGTTGAGAGTTGCGTTTTGCAATACAGAGATGTGAATACAGACTGCGCAGAAATAGTTATTTTGACGATGATATATGAAAACCGGTCACGTTTATTTACCTTATTCTGAAAAGAATGATATTGTATGAGTACCTAACAAAACAAATCTTAGACAGTGAATCTCCGGGCTGGCTTACTAGATAGGACGACTGACTTTAGCCATAATATGGTTAGTATGTTTGAGCGAGGGCTTAATTTCTAAACTGGATGATATGATGCTTAATGTACGGTTAAATGATTCGAAGTACAGTTTTGATAATAGCAATCATTTCTTTTTTTCGATCATTACGATTGTATGGGCAATTTACACGAATATAAATATATAAAATATATTCAGGCAAATTGTCCGATGAAAGTGGACTGTAATAATTAAAGGTTGAAAACGCTTACCGCTATCTCTCGCCACAAATTTGGGTCCAAAATTGCTATGCAACAAATGGCGAAAAAGGAACAAAGGAAGGATAAAAAATATCAAATAATAAGGATTATACCACCTGTTGCACAATCCCGCACTATAGCGACGCGTATATGGAATTGAACTATATAGTCAAATAGCCGAAGATTCTGTGCCGTTCGACTTCCGATGTCTGACTCTGACTCATGACCTCTACCAAATCGAATTGTTATATCTTTTCAGAGGTGCGACATTGCCAGATTTTTCCGTACAAATTTCTCCAAAAATAAAGCATTATTAACCCTTAAAAAAGCCAAAACACACCCCCCGCCCTGAAAACCCGTTTTTCAGCACACCAAAAAAAAACTATATAACTATACGTTATTTTGCGTATATTGCTGAACCCGTCTATAACTAATAATTCCAGAAAAAAAAAGACTAAAATGTAATAAACCCGAAACCTACTGTGTCGGCAAAGGATACACCTTGACAGCAGGTCTTGAAAAAATACCCTTTGAAGTTTTGACAGCTACATTCCTAATGCAGCCGTCTTTTCCGGGAAAAATCTCTTGGATGACACCCAGAGGCCAATGTAGTGGCGGAGAGTTTTCTTCTCTTAAAAGCACTACCATACCGATTTCTAACTTAGGAACCGATTTGTACCACTTTGCTCGTACCTGCAAACTGGTGAGGTATTCTAACCTCCATCTTTTCCAGAAATCTTGAATCATTCTATCAATTAACTGGTATCTATCTAAACGATTTAGTTTGATTTCTGTTACATCTGACGCAGGTAAATGATTAAGCGGTATCTGAGTTAAAAAATGTGCCGGAGTCAAAATCTCGGGCGCACTCGGGTCCATTGATTTCGCACATAATGGACGAGAATTCAACAATGCCTCGATCTGAGTTAATACCGTATTTAATTCCTCGTATGTCAATAGCTGGTCGCCTATTACCCGATATAGGTGCGTCTTTACAGATTTTACATTGCTCTCCCAGAGTCCCCCTTGGTGAGGCGCCGCTGGCGTGTTAAACTTCCAGGCAATACCGTTTTCCTTCAGTTCAGTATTAATCCTTTTTTGATACTCTTCCGACTTAACTAATACGTTTAACTCACGCAGAACTGTTTTAGCCCCCACGAAATTTGTGCCTTGGTCTGAATAAAGCATTTCGCAAGGACCCCGTCTCGAAATAAATCTTTTAAAGGCTTGCAAAAAATGCTGCGTACTTAGTGAACTCACTAACTCCAAATGTATAGCCTTAACATTCATGCATATAAATAAACAAACGTATGCTTTATTGACTTGTGATCCTCTCTTTCTCCCTAAAGTAATTCTCACAGGACCAAAATAGTCCACACCTGTATGCAGGAAAGCCTTACATTCCTGAACACGCGAATATGGTAAGTCCGCCATCAATGGCGGTCTATTAACAGGACGCAATCTGAAACAGTGATTGCATTTCTGAACACGTTGTCTCATCAAATTCCTACCCCCGATGATCCAATATTTCTGCCGTACGATTGTCTCTAGTAAATAAGCACCCGTATGCAAATTTATTTTGTGGTAAAAATCTACTAATCTTTCCGTAAATACATCTTTAGCCGGTAAAATAATAGGATGTTTGGATCGAAATTCTAAATTTGTATTTCTTAACCGTCCTCCAACCCTCAAAATACCATTTTTTAGAAAAGGCCGCAATTTCATTAGTTTAGGGGAACACTCTTGGCCATTTTCAATCCTTTGTATATCTAATCCGAAATGCTCTAACTGCACTAAACGTATAATACAAAATTCTGCTTCAACTACATCACTAACTGAAATAAAGTTACCCGACGGTAATATTTTCAAAAATCTTAGTATCCAAACCGTTATATTCATTATGTTTGACCACGATGAACGCCTGGCAACTAATTCTAGTAAAGGATGTCTTTCCACGTGCAAAGAAGTGAAAGTACATTCAATATTTGGCTCCATCCTAATTGGAGACGATATAACTTCTCCTGGCCAATGATCTCTAGACCATTTTAACCAAACAGGCCCCGATTTCCATAATGCATGACTCACAAGTTGACTCGGTGTCAAACCTCTTGACAAAGAATCTGCAGGATTTTCCGTACCTGCAATATGACGCCACTGCACCATGGGCAAATTTTCCTTGATCTGATAAATTCGATTAGCAACAAATATGTCCTTCAAATCAGAACAGTTTAACCATTGCAAAACCGTAGACGAGTCCGAAAAGGCAAAAATATTGGAAACTACAATTCGTTCGGTATATACTTCTAAAACGAACTTCATCAATTTAGAGAGGAGCAAAGCTGCACACATCTCCAACCTGGGTATGCTGACCAACTTACTGGGTGCTATCCTAGATTTTGCACAAACCAAAGTTACTGTTGCGTTACCCCCCGCCGTTTGAGAACGCAGATATACTACTCCTCCATAACCGACTTGACTAGCATCCGCAAATCCAATGAGAACAACCGGAATGTCCCTTTTAACATTCAAGTATCTATTAATTTCAAAATTTTTAAGTTCACCCCATTCCGACCGTATTTTTGTCCAACGCTTTTGAATACTTCTAGGAGCTTCGATGTCCCAATCCAAATTCAAACCCCATAACTCCTTTATCAATAATTTTAACGCAAACAGAACAGGAGCAACTATGCCAAGAGGATAGTAGCATCTGGCTACCGATGAAAGAATGTTACGTTTAGTACACTTAGCATCTGGACAATCAAATTTGAAACCTAAAATATCATCTGAGGGGCTCCACTGCATGCCTAAAATCTTTGTATCTGTTTTGAAAGTTACATCTTTTGATGCTCGCCTATCCTTGGGAATACATTCCAATAAATTTGAACAATTAGTTGAGAATTTTGTCAATTTAAATCCTCCTGCCTTGAACAAATCAACCGCTTCGGTGTATAACTGATGAGCCTCGTTATCTGAAGGAATACTACACACCAAATCATCCATATACAGATCCCTATCAATATAATTTACTGCCAATGGATATTTTGCGCTTTCGTGCTTTAACAACTCCTTTACGGTACGCAATGCTAAAAATGGTGACGACTTAAGGCCAAAACCTACGACCGTTAGTTGGTAGACTCGAATTTCGTCTTGTGGATCAAACCTCCATAACAATTTTTGAAAACGCCAATGATCCGGTCTTATCCCTATCTGTCTATACATCTGACATATATCCCCTGTCAAAGCGATTTCAAATAGACGAAAATTTAAAAGCAGCTTACATATATCCGTCTGTAGTTTGATTCCACCGTAAAGTAAGTCATTGAGCGAAACACCGTTATCCGAAGGAGCGCTTGCATCCAAGACTACTCTTACAGGTGTACTTGTGCTCGTCAGTTTTATTACCGGGTGGTGAGCAATATAATAATCCACCTTATCATCTCCAGAACGGTACAAAAGTTTCATGTGCCCTTGATCTATAAAATCTTTCATGACACTATTATATTGTAACCTAAGTTCTACAGAACGGCCCAAACGTTTTTCTAATGATAAAAGCCGATTTTCCGCCGCAAATTTAGAGTTGCCCAAATTTTCCGGAGACAACTTAAAAGGTAAAGCTACCGTAAAACGCCCCGACTTATCGCGCTGCACCGATTCCGCATATAATTTCTCGCATACAAGATCGTCTTCAGTCATACTTTCCCGAAGTGGAACATCTTCCAATTCAAAGAACTTTCGTAACAAGTTTTCTATCGCCGATTCTTCATGATACACAAAAAAACTATCCATAATATCCGAACTGCTAATGGGAACCTCGCCCATGACGACGTACCCGAATGCCGTCTGAATTGCAAATGGTGATCCGCCATCACACACAATTTTATCATTACCCATCAAACGTGGAAATAGCTCCGCGCCAATTATGCCATCGATTTGTCCCGGTACTCCGAAATTGTTATCCGCCAAAGATAAACTATTAAATTTGTCAATTATTTTCGCATTTATAGAACATCGAGGAAGCTTATCCGTAATCTTTTCGACAACTAACGCCCGCATTGCAAATTTCTTATCTGCATCATATCGAGAAACTAACATCAGTTCGACCATCCCTTTTACCGTTTGTAAATTCTGACCAAGACCTCTTACCGAAGAGCAAATCTTAGTCACCGTTAACCCTAATCTTTTGCAGCAGTCCCAAGTTATTAAATTCACCTGACTTCCGCTATCCAGGATAAACCTAGCAGAACTGTTTGATATCACCGCGTTATCTACAAAAACCACCGCCGTAGAGAGCAAAACCGTACCCTTTGTCATGTTGTAATCCGTACCCACAGAACAAAAGGAATCACCCTGTACATTTGCCGAAGTACTTGGTTCCATTTTATCTATCTCCGAAATATGAATCGTGCCTGATGTCGCTTCGTTATTTTCCTTTTTACCCTGATGTAACAAAAAATGATGGTTAAGAGAACATACACTGCATTTTTTGTTCGAGGAACAACTTCTTACCATATGTTTATTTGATAAACATCTATAACACCAATTATTATTTTTCACCGTTGTATATCTCGCATCAGGTGTTAAGTCCTTGAATTTTTTACAACTAACAATAACATGATTTTGTCCCTTGCAAAATATGCAAAACTTAGTCGGAATATTTCCCGTTCTATTTTCTTGAGCAAAAAATACATTCGAAGATCGTGAAACGCCGCTATTTTTAAAATTACTCGATTTGTTGATTTGAGAAATTTTCAATTGTTCGGAAATAAATTCTTTAAGGTCAGTATACGTTGGTATTCTAGTGGCCCTTTTCAAATTATCAAAACATTTTCCCGTCTCATTATCCAATTTAGACCTAGCTAAATAAAACAAAATGAAGTCAGACAAATCAGGCAAATCTAATTTTTTCAATGCCGCCACTGCCGAATCCACTCGTTCTAAAAATGTACCCAAATCTTTTGATGAGTCATTGCGCAGCGGTCTAAACTCCAAAATTTGTTCTAAGTAATTGTTTGCTAGAAATCTTTTATCATGATATCTATCAATCAAGGCACTCCAAATGATTTCATAGTTGTCCCCAGTAGCTTCAATACCTGAACAGACACTTAAAGCAGGACCTTTTAAGCGACCTATTAAATAATGAACCTTATCAGACTTATTTAAGTTAGGATTATCGTGTACGGAATTTTTAAATATCTCATAAAATGTTAGCCAATGTCGAATATCTCCAGAAAATTCCGGTAGTTCCATTTTTGGCATTAAAACCGACGCTCTACTGGGACCATAATTTCCCTCCACATGGGCCGCTTCTATGGTGCCTGAAGCATTCAATTTCAATGCCGCAGCTCGAATCGTACCACATATTTCGTTAATTGTGGGAATCACTTTAAAATCTGGAGTATACCCTTCATCCAGTTCTAAAGACACGATCTGAATTTGCTCAATAACATCAAATAAATCTTTTTTCACTATATCCATTTCCTGGTACAGGGCTTTAAATTTTCTTTTATTACCTACATCCGACAAATCCCGTGAAAGATCTAGCAAGTTTTGCAAAGTGGCAAAAATCGACTCTTTTTTGTGAATTAAAATTTTTAATTTTCTTTCACCAACCGACATTATCAATGGTCTAGGGGTTCAGCAATAAAATTATTTTCAAACAGTAAATAACCGAAAATTCGAGCCTTCAGCACAGAGTTTATATGTAACCGTAACCGCACCCCAACCTTTGAACCACCGCTAGTTCAAAAGTCGTAAAGAAATTATTGCAACTATATAGTTATGTAAATACAAAAATCCGCGATAAAATCCGAAATCCAGCAACGTCGCTACTCGCTAGGAAAAACGCAAAAATCCGACGACAAAATTGGTAAAAAACCTGCCCAAACACGCGCAAGAAACAGCGATCTGGCTCGAACGGTACCAAAAAATGTATGGGCAATTTACACGAATATAAATATATAAAATATATTCAGGCAAATTGTCCGATGAAAGTGGACTGTAATAATTAAAGGTTGAAAACGCTTACCGCTATCTCTCGCCACAAATTTGGGTCCAAAATTGCTATGCAACAAATGGCGAAAAAGGAACAAAGGAAGGATAAAAAATATCAAATAATAAGGATTATACCACCTGTTGCATAATCCCGCACTATAGCGACGCGTATATGGAATTGAACTATATAGTCAAATAGCCGAAGATTCTGTGCCGTTCGACTTCCGATGTCTGACTCTGACTCATGACCTCTACCAAATCGAATTGTTATATCTTTTCAGAGGTGCGACATTGCCAGATTTTTCCGTACAAATTTCTCCAAAAATAAAACATTATTAACCCTTAAAAAAGCCAAAACAACGATGTAGAAGCTTTATCAAGCGAGAGCAGCTACAATATCCAGAAAGTTTTTCTATTATTCGTATATTGCATTATTTTTATACACACACACATGAAAATAATTTCTTAGATGGAGCACAGATGCTTTAATTCAAGTATACCATAACTTCCTATACGCGCAAAGTTATGCTAATCTTAAAGAGAGAATACGATATCTTTGACCATATAAGGGTTAGATTGAGAAAACATCTCCAATGCAAAACTGGGAAATTCTTGATAGTAAGAATACCAAAATCTTAAATCAAGCATATGGCAATCACTTTTAATATACTCAGCACTTATTTCGGAACACCTGAGTCCGGTCTTCGCATCCCAATTTTTTTAATAGTCATTCATGATTGGATAGATCCAGTGATAAGGAAGCTGATGGGAACTGGGACGCGACTAAAGACGGCGGCGAATGCGACAATCCGAAAACCGATAATGGCGGCGCGGACGCGGACGGGCAACAGGCTGTTGAGTAGAGAGGCTGTAGAGGTTAGAGTTGACCCGTGACACGCTGCGAGCCTGCGCACTCCGACGTTGATAGACGTCAAATAAATGATTTACTTGATGCACATATAGGGTGTGCTTGTAAAACAGCATACATTTTCAAACCAAGATCGTCATATTGTAAATGAAGGTTCGCATTTGCAGGCTGTCTATATTCTTGATAGAAGTAAACTGGGCACCGCTGGAAAAAATGATAATCTTGATATAAAATTATGAAATATTTGTTATTAAATTATTATGGCCTTGGTTGCAAAGAAAATTATATTTTTTTTCAGAGCATATTTCTTTAGTATAAGTATATAAATCAAAAATATATTATTCTTGATACAAATTTTCTATAACATTCTCATCATATGTTCTTTCTTAGAGTGAGAACCGATATTCTTGTTGTGAGTATGTATTTACAAGAATATCACAATTCTTGACTTGAAAATTTCTTTTTATGTGTGTAGTATTGTTTAGATTCAGCGATGACAATAACACTAATATATCTTACTTCATTTACTATTAAATAAAGGTAAATTGATTGGAATCAAAAGGCTTTAGAAGTATTTTAGTTTTTTCCGATGAATAAGTCGCTTGATAAACTATGTAAATTTGTAACCAGCTACAATAACCTATTCAAAATGTATGACGCTATGACCCTCAAGTTATTTAGGATACGGTATTTTATATTGATAGAAAGCCGAATAAAGGTTTTGGATTTTTGAGGCTAAACTGAACATCAAGCGTGTCGGAAATTTTTGATATTCATTCTGCGTCCAGATTTGTAATTACCAACCTCAAGTTATCCAGGATACGAAATAACGTATTGATAGAAAGCCCAATACAGGTTTTAGACTTTTCAAGGTGAAACTGAAAATTAAGGGTATCGAAAATTTTTGATCTTCGTTTTGTGAGACTCTAACCTAAAATATCGGCCAGATTTGTAATTATCCTCTTCAAGTTAACCAAGATACGGAATTTCATAGTGATATTAATCCGAATTAAGGTTTTAGAGTTTCTCAGGTGATATATTTGTTTTTTACTTTTTTACTTCACGGGCCAACAACTCTAAAATATAGAGTTGACATACATGTCATTTGAGATAACCCAAGAGAAAACCGAGGAGAAAACCATGACCACCATAGTATGGAATTAAAGTTATACTAACCAATAGCGAGTCCAAATCAGCGCTTGGCAAGGACTATGATACTGTCTCTCTTATGAGAAAATAATGTGATACACAGACAACAAGTTGAAACAATATCACGTCCTAGTAGAGACAAGAACAAACCATACGAAGTCTCAATAAACTTATGATTCACCCTTTGGTTTGGATAAAATTGATCAGATTTTCTCTAAGACGCTGGTGCATTTCTGGCTCTCTTTTTGGATTTATTAGCAATGCGATGGGATCTGAAATTGCCAATAAGCATCAATAATAACTAGTTAGGAAGTGAGTTTGCAAAAAAGCAAGAGCTGTCAAATATTGCTGCTTACTCAAAATAATGTTTTGTCATCACTTCAGTTTATCTTCAGGTACATTTGACCAATTAAGCTCAACGGAACAGCAATCTCATCACAGGGCAAATTTTAGAAATTAAATTAACAGAGAACTATGACCAATGAATATAATAACCCCATAATCTACTCTCCAAATCATATCGTAAACAAGCAATTATTGAGCTTCAAAGGGACGTCGTAGGCACCAGTCCATGTAGACTATGACTATGTTGCCAGTGATGTTCTCCAGATAAAGCCATTATACACTAGTCCATAATGTAAATATCAAATATATTGCAGTAATAGTAAAATGGCTGTAGAACCTTATGAGGAAGATCCAGAAACAGCCTATTGCCTCAAAAGAAGATACTGATCCAATGTATTTGTATGTGATTGAAAATCAAAAAAAAGCTGTAATTAATCCAATTAAACCTATGCTACCACATAACGTACAGATGAACGATTTAAGAATAATTATTGGTAAAATTATGAAGTATCTTATGAAACAACGTCAAAACTACTTTATAAACGTTTATATAACAATTCTTATTCAATATGTTAGCTAATGCAGCTAAATTAATTTATTATATCTTTATAATAATACTCACTGCAGCTTATTTGCTTTGTTGATAGTGCTTACACAGTTATTTTATTATAGCTCATAAAATCCTTACACAATAGTTTTATTAGACTACGAGAAAGCTTTCGATCGAGTTGATCACACCGTCCTTATGACATTACTGCAGAAAAAAAGGTTTAGCAAACAAGACATCGAGTTCATTGGAAAGCTTTATTGGAACCAAGAAGCAACGATGAGATATGGACAAGCAACATCAGAACCGGTATGTATAGAAAAGGGGGTACGACAGGGTTGTGTTTTATCGCCAATACTATTTCATATGTACTCTGAGCACATATTCAATCAAGCAATAGGCGATGAGGAAGACGGCATAAAAATCAACGGTAGGATATTGAACAAGATACGTTATGCAGACGACACGGTTATCATTGCGGACAGTCTAGAGGCCCTTCAACGCCTAATCAACAAAGTTGTAGAGGTAGGAGATCAGCTAGGCATGAGAATTAATGTCACAAAAACTAAAGTAATGGCGATAACAAGATCTCCAAACCCACAACTGAACATAAGCATATATGACTGCAATAGAGAAAGTCGAGAAATTCAAATATCTTGGCAGCTGCATAACGACAAATGTAGACCCTGACGTTGAAGTAAGATCACGCATAGAACAAGCCAGAGCCGCGTTCCTAAAGATGAAAAACCTGTTATGTAAAACATCCTTGAACTTAAACCTAAGATACTGTTTTGTAAAGGCATACGTGCACTTAGTTCTCTTATATGGAGCAGAAACATGGACATTAAAAGTGTATACCATGAACAGCTTTGAAGCTTTTGAAATGTGGACCTTCCGTAGGTTATTAGAAATGTTATGGACCCAACAGATATCTAACGATGAAGTGCTAAGACGTATAATAAAATGAAGAAAGACTGCTTATCGGGGCCACATATACCGGAACACCAAGTACGATATACTAAAACTAATAATAGAAGGAAAAATCGAAGGTAAACGTGGTTCTGGTCGCAGACAGATTCATGGTTAAAGAACATACGCGATTGGACTGGTATGAACACATCATCTTTAATTCGTACCACTCAAGACGGAAATAAGTACGCCGAAATTGTCGCCAACCTTCATTAAATGGAGATGGCACCTGAAGAAGAAGGATAGTTTTATAAATGTTCGTGTGGTAGAAAATTTGCACCACGAATAAGCACTATAAGCACCTTTAATACAACTTTAAAACGATTATTTTATAGTAGCTGTATACAGGTGTTTTATAAATGTTGTCTCAACTTTTATAAAGCTTCAAATTGCTAGTTGGATGTGTAATACACGAAGCTTCTGCAGTACGTGGAACGCCTCAAAACAAAATCGGGACCGTAATTGATGCCCAAAGAAACGAAAATATCCACCCGGTTAGATTCGTTAGCATGCCTACATCATCCCTCATGTAACAATACCTTTCCGCAACGAAAGTTCAGGCATCGTTATCCTGTACAATGTCTGTCGACAACAGCCCCTCCATTTCTTAGCTACAGGCGATGCCGTGTTCCGAAAAGATAGGGAACAAAGGCCTCCACCCTTATACGCCTGCAACAATCCTCGAGAAGTTGGCACAACTCCCACTTTATCCTGTTCGGTTCGAAATTCGTCTACGTTCCGCAGAATATTCCATAAAGAATATGTCGAGCGAAGCCGTTCTACACGGTGTAAACTTTCTTTTCAGTTCCTTGTTGCACACGCCTCCTTCACATAGACTACATTGGGATTTTATAGATAGATAAATGAATATCTTCGCTGTGTGTGTATAATGTAATGTACCTAGAAGGTAATAATAAAAATTCCTAGAAATCTATGTTCAAGGATATATCGGGATACAGGGAGTTCTTTTTTTTATGGTCGGCCTCCCTCAAAGACTGAAAGCCTATGGCACTGTGGAAACGCTGCGAGAGGATAGGTGTCGATTCACGTTAGGTCTGAAACGATGCAGGTTGTAGTCGTTGGAAAACAAATTCCCCCGCAGCTGATTCCACAGCGTCGAAGTTCTCCAAAAGAAGGAATGCCGGAGGAGACTGGTTCGGGGAGTAAGGACCTCGACGTGGTAAGGATGAGCTCGCAGAGCTTCTCTAGTGTTCCTGGTTCGGACGGCCTGCGGTGTTATTATCTGGGATAGCTCACTCGAACATCTCCCGTGATGGAATCTGTAAACCAGGGATAGGTCGGTCACCCTCCTTAGATGTTCCAGGCTTTGGAGGTCCTTTGTGAGGTTGGGCGTTAGTGAATCGTATTGCTCTTTTCTGGATAGTGTCCAGAAGCTTTAGAGAGTGTTTGGGAGCGCATCCCCACACATGGGAGCAATACTCCAGCGATGGTCGGATCTGTGCCTTGTAGAGCAGCAGCAGTTGCTCTGGTGTATACAACTTCCCATAGCGGAACAAAACTCCAAGCTTCTGGGATGCCGTTTTAGCAATACTGACGACGTGGTCATGCCAGGACATGTTATTGTTGATGTTGATTCCCAAGAGCTTGACGGAAGGTGATTCGACTATGGGGTGACCCTCCATTTTCACGGTTGGTAAGCCATCGCGAGACATCTTTGTAAGTGTTTTTTCCTGAGTTTTTTGTACGTTGAACTGTACTTTATTTGGTAATCCCCACACGACAATTGTTTTGATATCTGCGTTGATCTGTGAGGCATGCTGCTGTCGCCGACGTACCGTCTCCTGGGATGATAGTGGCTTGCCTGGTTCCATGCACGACACTAATGTACTGTCATCTCCGAAGCTGTAGACTGGATTGGATGTTATTTCCAGCAACTCGTTGATGTACAGCAGAAACAGTGTAGGGGATAGGACAGATCCTTGAGGAATACCGGCGTTTATTGAAGATACGTCTGATGAACAGCCCTCGACTACAGAAAACAGAGATCGGTCGTTCAAAAAGCTGTTCAGCCACTGGCGCAGGCCAGGTGGTAGTCCATAAGCAGCAAGCTTGAGCAGAAGTGCAACAACATGAGATTCGCCATGATTGTCTGTTGGTCTGTTCCACGAGTGAGTGACGTAGCAAGGAGGTCACCTATAGACCTATGCTTACGGAAGCCATACTGGCGATCATTTATGATGTTATTGTTGTCCAGGTATTTCAGGAGCTGCGTGTTAATAACAACCTCCGTAACCTTAGACATGATGCTGAGAAGAGCCACAGGTCTATAATTGGTGGGATCAGTTTTTTTGCCTTTCTTAGGGATGGGTTGTATGCAGCCAATCTTCTACGAAGCGGGAAACACGCCTCTCTGATACGAAAGTTTGAAGAGCTTGCAAAGAATAGGTGCAAGCTCAGCGGTGCAGCGTTTAAGGAGAATGGCTGGAATTTGGTCAGGACCAGTAGCTTTATTGGTGTTCAGTTTTTGGAGGATGCTTTTTATGTCTCGATGTTGAAATTTGACCTCTGCCATTCTCGAGTTCATGCTTATGGTGGTGGTCGGAGTACTTCTTTGAAAGTCTACAGTAGAATTGGCTGCGAAAAGCTTCTCCAAGATATCTGCTTTTTTTAGGAACAGAAGCGATGGACTTGTCCTCTCTGGTCAAGGGTGGTATTGACGAATAGGAAAAGTTCTGACTAACAGCCTTAGCTACAGACCAGAATGTTCTGGACAAACTAGGACATGAGAGGAGCTTGTTCTTAAGTTTTCGGTTGTGTTCCTCCTTGCTGCTGTAAATCACGCGTTTACAGTGATTTCTGGCGTCGATAAAACTGCGGAGGTTCTCGGCATTTGGATTTTTCCTCCATTCTTTATAATGTTGGTTTTTAGAGGTAACTGCATCTCTGCAGCGCTGATTGAACCATGGCTTGTTTTTGGAGGGATGCTTGACAACATGAGGAATATAGGCTTCCATGCCGGATATTAATACCTCTGTTATTTCTTGGGCGCAAGCTGATGGGTCTCGTGACTTGAAGCAGATGTCGTTCCAGGCAAAGGACTGGTAGTATTCCCTTAGATCGTCCCACTTTGCTGATCCGTAATGCCAGACCCGGCGAGGCTTTGCATGGTGGAGATCTGGAGAATGCATTCTGCATAGCGTTGAGACGGTGTTACGGTCAGAAGATCCCAGTGGGGCGGTTACTTTCACTGTGTAGGTTGTTGGAGTAGTTGTGAGATATAGGTCCAACAGACTAGCAAAATCTCCTTGACGGCTGGGGATCCTTGCTGTTACACCAGCTTCCTCATGCCTGGTAAGCCCCTTGGAAATCCTCGACGGGAAGCTTGTTGCAGGTTATGCTGAATGCTGCCAAGACGATTTCCTTCAAGTTTATTTTAGTTTAAAATAAAGATGTTGGGCTTAGCGATACTAGGCCGCAGCCACCCTATAGCCACACTTTCCCACATTGTATTTCACCAGGAACCCCCGGACATGCAAAGACATGTGGCTTGGTACATTGTCGTGATGCAGTACTCACGACCATCTCCCCTAAGTGCGTTTTGTTGTGCTGTTGACGGTCTTCCAAATCGTTTGTGATCGTCCACCCCTTCCTGCCATCCTTATAGTTCTTCGCCCACCTCGTAACTTAGCTCAAAACTGCATCCCCGCAAGCTTCTTTAAGCAGTAAGTGCATTTCCGTAGCAGTTTTGTTAAGCTTTGAACTACATTTAATCGCCTAACGTTGTTCGTCTGAATCAGTCATGGTGCGTTCTGACGAAGTTTCAAAACAGCTCGGACTTGGGTGCGTTGTGGAGCTAGGCCTCTCCCACTAAACGTTAACGTCTAGACCGCGCCAAGACTTGTAGCGGCGCGAGAAAAAATATATTTGATGACTTTTGGGACAAGATAGATGCTGTAAGCTATTTCAAAGGTAAAATTATATTTTCAATCCAGGCGATCTTCCGAAATACTGTATTTAGGAAATTTTCGAAGTATAATGCCATCTGCTCGAGGTGGTGAAACGTCAAGCCTCAACACTCAACGATGTCGGCCTAAAAGTCCACTATAAATGTCCCATCCAGGGTCCACCTACCGCCTTTATCGCAGCTTCACTTTCAAATGACCTCGATACTATTACTGCTTAGGGGTTCAATAATATGGTAAAATTTAATCCTTCCAAGACCCAGTATTGTACGTTATCTAACAAAACGTGCCAAAGCCAACGCCAGGTTCTAATGAACAACCGGGCTCTGCCAAGGCGTCACTCATTCAAGCTGTTAGGAGTCAACATTACAGAAAATATGGTCAATTGCAACAGCTGCTGGTAAAAAGCTTGGGTACCTATTTAGAGCCAGAATGTACTTTTCACCATGTAACCTGCTCATGCTATATAAAGCCCAGATAAGACCTGGCCTGGAGTATTGTTCTCATGCCTGGTGAGCTGCTGCACCTACTAGGTAGGGATCTATACTATATGCCGTCCAGAGAAGGGCAATTCGACTAATTGGCGACACCGCCTTAACGCACCGCCTCCAGCCACTATCTCACCGGCGTGTTGTTGGTGACCTCTTACGCTTCTATCGATATTAAAACGGAATCTGCTCCTCTGAGCTATCCTCTATCGTTCCGCCGCTCACCGCTCCCATCAGGTGCACCCGCGCGACCGCGGCATCTCATCCTAAAGCGGTGGTTCTTCATACACCAAGAACTAAGCGGTACAACCTCACATTTATTTCCACGGTGTCCAAGGCTTGCAATTGACTGCCAGGAGCTGTATTTATTGGGCCTGCGGGTACTGGCCCATTCAAATCCCGCGTTAACAAACTTCCCCCAACATAACCCTTTCACACAGCAGCAACCCATAAGCGAAATAACGTTCAGAACAAAAATAGATAGATAAATACTTACCCGCCACTTTCGGATGCCGTACGACTTCGGCGTCTTCCCAAAAGACTGGAAAACAGCTTGCATCTAGCCGGTGCCAAAAAAGGGATCCAAAGCAGATCCAAACAGCTACAGGCCTATACCTCTGCTGTCTGTGATCAGTAAAGTGGTAAAGGAATGCGTCAACCAATAGATCATGAAATATATTCAGCTCCATTACTAAACCAACGACAGACAATATGGATTCCGAATTGAAAGATCAACTAGAGGTATCCTAGCTTACCTCACACATGTTTGGAACAGGTCTACGAAGCAAGCTTGCGGTTGGCTTGCAGAATTCCTCTCAGGTCTAAAAATATCTATGGTTGTAGACGTATTCTCGTTTTTCTTCCATAGCATTAACCCTGGAGCTCTGCAGGGATCGGTATTGGCTCCGACATTGCTTCTGCTTCATATCAATGATCTCCAGCACCACAAACCCAATCCACAATTTTGCGGATCTGGTGGTCATTACCGCTTGGGCGCTCAAGAATATTAGAAATTTACTGCTTCTCAGACGCAGTATCAAATAAGAAGTGTCCAGGTCAGCAACCAGTTCTAATGAACAATCAAGCTTTGCCAAGAAGTCACTCCCAAATGCTCTTAAGAGTTAACATTACAGAAAATCTGATCTGACACGAACACGTTGCATCAATTGCAACAGCTGCTGGGAAAAATCGTGGGCACCTATTCGGAACCAGAAAGTACTTCTCACCATCTAACCTCCTCACGCTATATAAAGGCCAGGAAAGACCTGGCCTGGAGTACTGCTCTTATATCTGGGGAGCTGCTACTCCTACTACCACGTCTATACTTGATGCCGTACAGGGAAGGGCAGTTTGATTAATTGGTGACCCAGCCTTAACACGCCACCTCCAGCCACTTTCGTCTCGGTGTGCGGTTGATGAACTCTCACCCTTCAACCGATATTCAGAGTCTGCTCCTCTGAGCTGTCCTCTATAGGCCCACCGCTCATCGGTCCTATTAGATGCATCCGCGCGACCGTTGCATCTTATCTAAGGGAGTCGTTCTTCTTCTTTCTCAATAACCGAGCAGTACGACCGCACATTTATTCCTAGAGTATCCAAAGTTTGGGATGGATTGCCAAGGGTGATGGCCTAATCAAGCTTCCCTAACATAACCCTCGTAGCAGCAGCGGTACTTTCGTATTTAGGCTCTGCCTACGCGGTCTTCTCAGTTATGAAAAAAACCTTTTTTTGTTGCATGTGAAGTGGTTCAAGTCACTGCACAGCTATACAACACTCGAAAGAGACAGTATTAGAAAAATAAAATGGAGGCTGCCCAGAAGATAAATTCGGACTGCGACGAAGGGCCTGTCGAACACATTTGGATAAAACATAAAAAAAATGTTTAAAAATATCAGCAGCAAAAGTCAGAAAAGGTTCTCCTGAAGCTCTGAAAAAATCCATTTTCCTGAATGTCGCTCGGTGCTACGCGACTCCATTAAATTTAAACAGGATTTAAAATGTAAATACTTCTAAATAGCTGGGACGTGACCGAAATGCAGATCCCGTCATTTAATTTCGTCGTCGTAAAACTTTTGTTTCGACTGAAATGCATACCGGATTAGCTCTTTTTTCCATTTCTGTCACCCGCTGTAAGGATTGGTTCTAATGAGAAATTAAAAATTAAGTAGCAACTGAAAATTATCCTACACCAGGTAACAGCCTTGTTTCATAAGACATTACTTGATTTTTTATTCTGGTATTTGTGTGGGGGTACAATCACCTCCAAAAACCTGTCGTATATATTCCTCCGTACTCCCACAAAACGCCTGTTGCCTCGTGCTTCTACATGAGTCTTTATTAACACGCCTTTGTTAGTCTCAGCTGCAGCAAATCCATGGTACCAGCGGTTGCGTCCGCTGACTAAGAGATGGCGCAGGCATCTTAAAATTTGTTAATATTACACAGAGGCGTAGCGACGAGAGATTAAAAGGCGTGACATCCAATTGTTTTCGAGTTTGTATTTTTGTGAAATTTATTCAGGAAAGTCGGCAGCTTTAATTATTATACAGGGTGTCCATTCAACGTATAATTCTTTAATATCTGGCAAAGTGTACCTGGTAGAAGAAAATATCACATACAAAGGTTATTTGGTTAATTAAGATACATATCGTAAACCTATTTTGGAATATACAGGGTATTGCGGGAAAGTAGGACAGTGATCAGCTTGATTTTCTTAAATAGAACTATAACATTTTCTTAACCTCGTTTTTGTTTCTATCATTAATTTCTATTTAACTCGAAAATATTACCGGGATCGGTTGCGACGTTGCCAAGTTATAATTTGTTTTCTATTAATTTCTAGATTTGCAAGGTTGCAAGTAATACGTCCAAATTGATATACTCCTTCAACTTTTCTCAATAACATTATACAGCTAGTTACTTAAATATCAAGTGAATATTATTTAGGATGTTACTAACTAGGTGCGTCTACAGGGTGTTTTCGGGAGAATTTTGAATTATGGTAACCTGAAAGCCATTTTAATTTGTTTTTATAATGTTAACACCCTGTATATTTTATTTTTAATCGAAGTACCTACTAATACCCTATCATGACATTTTTTTGAGTTTGCGACGTTGCTAAGTTATAAATTATTTTTCCAAAAAATCAAGCAAACATATCCCCGATTTTGATAAATAGAACGCACTGTATATCTTATTTAACATGAAAGTACTTCCTAGTAGTGGTTTTCAGCGTTAAGAAGTTTTAAATCGTGGCCCTAAAATAATAAAACCGTTTTCAATGCAAGTATACTATCTATTTCAAATACCGGGTTAGTAAAAAGTACAAAAACGCTTAAACATCGCCAAAACGTCCACAGCTGGAACGATAAAATTCAATACTTGGATGTTTTCCAACAATTAGCATTCAAAAATTCTAACAGCACTGTTGCCATATTTACCAGTTTTACGTCGGCGTCAAATGAGTCATAATTTTGTTATCTTAGATAGAATGCTCTACTTATTTTGAATGCAATGAATTGCACATTTGGAATTTAGTAGGTCTCAAAATTGTGTTTCTATTAATTAACGAGATACAGCAGCGACGTTGCCAAGTTATAAATTACTTTCTCAGAATATCAAACAAACATATCCCCGATTTTTATCAACAGAAAGCACTAGATATCTTATTTAACATGAAAGTACCTCTTAGTAATGGTTTACGGTGTGACCAAGTTTTATCTTGTGTTCCTAAAGTAACAAAAACACTTTCCATCTATCTATTTCTATGCCTGGAGTAATGATAGAAATGTAACATATGTCTATACAAGATATATATTATAATAATGCAGAAAGTAGAAAGTGGTAGGAGATCAAAATAATAAATAGGTAAAAACAAAATAAATTGATCTATTTATACAGGGTGTCCCACGACGAATAAGACAAGCAATATTTCGGAACTGACCAGTAGTAGGGAATTATAATTTTGGGAATGTAAATTAGAGCAAATATAGTATCTTTTGTTGTTATTGCGTCACCCAACGAGGTATTTGTTTTGATCACGTGACGTCCGATTCAAAATTTTTAATGGGACACCCTGTATATTTGTGACTTTTTGTTTTCCTCCCGATAAAACAATTCCAACAGACTAGCACACTTGTGGTCTAAAGTGATTAATTCATGAGCTACAGGTACTTAAAGGATGGTACCAATACCAATGATTATAACATGTACCCCTACGGTTGAGTTACTTTGGTAGTGTTTCATAATGGTAGTGGTACAGTCCTTTAAATACCTGTAGCTCTTGAATTAATCGCTTAAGACCCCAAGTGTGCTAGTCTATTGGAATTGTTTTATCGGAAGGAACACAAAAAGTCACAAATATACAGGGTGTCCCATTAAAAACAAATACCTCATTGGGTGACACAATAACAACAAAAGATACTATATTTGCTCTAATTTACACTCCCAGAATTGTAATTGCCTACTACTGCCCAGTTCCGATATATTGCTTGTCTTAATAGTCGTGGGACACCCGGTATATTGACATCTGATTATACATATGCGATATACATATTTTGATTACACTAATGACCGCGCCAGCCCTCTGACCAACCCAGCAAAAAATGAAGAAAGGAATTATCGTTGTCGGACTCATCGGGCGTCAGGCATAAGGCATACTTTGTAGAGTTGGCACTCGGTAGGAGCACAAAAAATGTAAACAAATCATATATTTATGACTTCAATTATACCTATATAAGATGAAAAAAAAATAGCTCTTTAAAGAAAATAATTTATCTTTCACGTGTGGCACACGCAACTTCGTATAAATATTAATCTAAAAAGCACCTTCCTGTCACTTTGCGCCCACTACAGCTCTATTTTCGCTCTGAAAGACACTAAAGTTACGTACAATGAAAGTTTCATCCCGACCATGAAACTTTCAGAGCACAACGATCGGGTGTGTCACGTAAACACGTCCATCTTTTATGTTTTATTCATAATTAAACCACTAAAGCTGTTTTGGTATTAGTCGCCTGTAACTTTAACGCGGTGAAGCTTTCAGTCAATTTTGAACATATTATAAAGTAATTGTTGATCAATTGCGGGGGCTCGAATCATGAATGTTGCATTGTTTAGCACTCAGGATGCACGTACCGTGGATGCCGGTGTTCAATTATACAGGGAACTCTCATACGCTAGGCCTTTTAACAGAACGTGCAAAACAAGCACACGTCCTGGCAGAGAATGGTGAGGGCAATAACTCAATTCCTGGCAAAATCAGATCCTTTTACTGGCACAGTATTTGATGAAGAAATTCTCAAAACCTCAAAAACGTAAATTGGTGGAAATTATATAAAATATTAAAAAATAATTTCGATGTCAGTCAAAAAATGGCATCAAGTGTATAGACTCAGTCGTTCCCACACATTATCGCTGCTAACAAATAAATTTGGTTTTCCCTATCTCTACAACATCCTGATAAAAAAGTAGACATAATCAGGGAACTTTGAACGGTCTAAAAACGAAGTGTGAGCTGTTTTGATTTTTGCTGCGCTACCACTGACAGGATTTCTGAAAACCATAAGCGTTTTTCATCCTCCTCACAGTACTAATACTGCATCTAAAAATTTAAATAACATCAATTCAGTAACTTCACTACAATTTCACCAAAAAAAAAAAAAAAAAATAGAGGGTGATCGGGAAACCCTAAAACGTCTGAAAACAGCATTTGGGAAATATTTGAAGTTATTCGTTTTTTGCTAATTACTCCGCCACCCATGCACGGATTTTCAAAGTTATTGCAGTATTACCCAGTACGACTTCCTAGCATGTCGCTACCCAAGCTTCATCAAAATCCTTGCAGAGGTTACTGAGATTCCGAGGCTAGAAGAATGCCAACGGACAGACAAACAGACCGACAGAAACCTTCTTTTACGTTTTCTGATCAGTGATTTGCTTCGACGACTTATTTTTACAGTAATTTGAATCAAAACACGACGAATATTGAAAAAATCAGTTAATGAAGATCATGAGTTTGGCCATTTGTCTTTAATCGTCGCAAACATGGTGAGGGGAATGGAAGAGAAAGAGCTATCGAGGGAGTGACAGATGAAGAAGATTAGCTACAGTTCAGCAACTGAACTTCAGTCAAATCTTAAGAAAATTAACAACTAACATAGCACGAACAGCTTGATGAATTTATCTTACTTCTTATTTCTTAAGCTATCAAAATTTCTTCATTTATTTTTACTTCAAAAGGTGTAGATGCGTGTGTCGGTCTGTCTGTTAGCGTTTTTCTAGCCTCCTAATCTCAGTAGCCGCTGCGTGGATTGTGATTCAGTTTTGATAGTGATATGCTGTGGGGCTGTGGTAGGTAATGCTGCTATAATTTTGAAAATCAGTGCATGGGTGATGAAGTAATTAGCAAAAAACTAAACATGTTCAGTTCAGGGCTTCCTGGTCATCTTCTACTTTTTTTGGCACGGGTGAAATTGGGGTGGTGGGGGGGGGGGGGGTGAAACATTTTTGTATTCATAATAAAGTTCACTGACCTATGAAAGAAAGTCCTAGCGGTATAATACTCTTGTTTAGGTCCATTCAAACTTATTGCCTAATACAGAAACCATGATGTACCATACATATTTTATCAGTATTACTTTATATCGTGGTGCATTGTGTAACGTAGAAATTACTGAATTGCTTTAAATGAAATTCTGACAGTATTATTACCATGGCAAGAATGGAAAACGCGTACTGTTTTGAGAAATTTTGTCAGTGGCGGCACAAATTCCGTTTTCAGGGAATTCGCAGGTCCCTGATCGTTTTCCACATTTTACTTTTCACACCAATAGGAGATAAGGAAGTATTGTGATCTCGAAGACTTTCGATTTTAAGGTATTACACTTTTTGGGCTATTTATGATAACGAAAATCCACGTCACTCGTTTCCGTTGGTCTGTCTCTGAGTCTGTTGGCATTTTTCTAGCCGTGCTGCTTGGATTATGACGAAATTTGGGTAGCCTTATGCTGCGGGGTCATACAAGGTAATGCTGCTAAGAAATCAACAAAGAACGAAAAGTTTCAAAATCACTCAGACTACGTTTTTAGATATTACAAACGTTCCTGATCATTGTATGCTTTTTTGATGAGGATGGTGCATGGATAGAGGAAATGGATAGAGGAAATTTTTATAAAATTTTTATAAATTTCCTCTATCCATGCATCTATCTCTATCTATAATATGTTATATAAAACTAGTAAATTATAAAACCTATAAAGCCATTGCCTTTCCGTAGAGTGTTTCAGAACAGAAGTTGTTACAAAAATAAAAATTACAACAGTACGACGCAAGCTCTAATTTTCATGATAGATGAACGACCCCAAAGCAACACAGAAGGTGCAGGTAAACCGAAAATATCTACCTACCAGGATGCATAATTAAACAAGGGTATCATTTTCAGTTTCGAAAATATCACAGTGACGAGGAAAAAATAAAGGGAGAGATGGGCAAGAACTATCGAGCATTTGAAAATATCGACTTTTGTCATCGGAAGATCCATGTCAATACAGCGTAAAGTGTAGGAATATTTTTAGTTTATTTTCTACAACAATGGATGAAATGTTTAGTTCATTAAATTTAAAACATTGTGGGTTGCTACTAATTTGAATAACATTCATAGGAGCTCTAAAACCATATGAAATGCATTTTGATTAACATACTCAGATATTATTAGGGTCACTAGTATCATTATTATTTAGAAAACCAATTTTAACTTTTCGCAAAACATTGAATCTGTACCTCAGAAATTTTTGAGAAGAACATACTTTCAGCAGACACTTGAGATGTATGTATTTGTCGAGATCTGTAATGTGACAGGATTTGTATTTGAAGTATTAATAATATTATCAGTAATAAATAGAGTCTGGAAACTAAATAAAGTTATTGTTATCCTCCTCATTATATCCTCATTATATCAGCCGCATGTGTCACGAATGAAAAATTACACAAAACATTCCAAAGTCCTGTGATTCTGAAGACCTGAAGTATTGTAAGGTGCCCACGATACACCAATAGTACAGGTGTGCTGATTTGGCACAGCCGTTAATGATCGTTTAAGTAGCATTATTGCGAAAAGGATGTTCATAATAATGATGATATTAACACTCAGAAATGTTTTCCAAAGCAAACAAGCAAACTTACATGGATGGCAGACAAAAACTTTACACCACTTAACCTCTCAACAAGAATAAATAAACACCTGGTCGCAGAAAGCACTCCACGGCAAACATAGATACCGTGTCACCCAAGACCACATTAACGAGAAATAGTCATACACCTGGTTGCAGGATGGCCAGCTGTTCCCAGAAACGGAGGGTTTCATGCTCGCTATCCAGGACTAAATGATTGCAACACGAAACTACAAAAAACGTATAATTAAACATCCATCCATAACAGACAATAAGTGCAGGAAATGTCACCAACAAAAAGAAACAATAGATCACATAACAAGCGGGTGCAAAACTCTTGCCGGCACCCAATACACAGCCAGACATAACTCTGCGGCTAAGGTCATACACCAAGTACTAGCCACAACAAACAAACTAATAGAAAACCCAGATCCATATTACAATTACACTCCGACATCAGTACTCGAGAACGATCGATACAAACTATACTGGGACGTTGAAATACATATAGACAAGACTATCCCAATAGACCAGATATAGCTCTCCAGTCAAAGGCCGACAACATTACCTATTTGATAGATATAGCCATTCCCAATGACGTGAATATCCAAAACACATACGCTGGGAAGATATCTAAATACACGGACCTTGCTATGGAAATAAAACGACTTTCGAAACAAAACAAAGTCACTATTGTCCCCCTCATTATGCCGGTCTCAGGTCTTACACCAAGCACGTTTACACAACACCTTCAACAGTTGGGCCTGGACGAAATGCATTCCAAATGTCTGTAATCCTCAAGACCTGTAATATTGTGCGATCCTTCCTAAATTCCGATCAATAATAGTCCGGGTGTTGACTTGGCACAGCCCGTCAACACTTGTTGCTGCCGCAATTATGCGAGAGGAACTTAGAAAGTCAGATAATTGAAAATATAGGTAAGTATTCAAAAATGAAATGTGCACTTGACTGTCATTCTTTATTGGCTGTGCTAGACAAAAATCCCATCGACTTTTTTGGCCATCTCTACAGTGGGCAGGCAAGGTAGGTCTGCCTCTCCCCTAGGCTCATAAATCATGAAATTAAAGAGCACAAGGCGAGAAACTACTATAAATGATTAGTAGGTTGTGGAAAGGTGTAAAGCGATATAATTAGTTTATAAACGGATATACCGTGTGGATGATAAATGGCTAACAGACATTTCGAGTTAGAGCTGCGCTGCGAGTAACAATCCAATCGTATCGCTCCGACGGCAGGCGGTTTATGTTTGGCCCATACAGAGACGAACTTTTATGACGTAAGCATCCTCTGCTTCTGGTAGCTCAATATTCTTGCACTACATAACGAAAATCTACGTCACCCATTTCCGTCAATCTGTCTGTCTGTTGACGTTTTTCTAGCTTCATAATATCGGGAACCCCTGTATTGATTGTAATGAAATATGAGTAGCGATATGCTGTGGGGTCGTAGTAGGTAATTCTGCTATAACTTGATGCTAAGAGAATTTTGCAGTGAAAAACGGACAAAGAACAGGAATTGAATGAAGTGCTTATTTCTTAGTAGTGCTCATGAGGCCATTTCAAATAATTAAAAAAAAAGGCATTAACAGATTCGAAATTACTATTACTTCTATAATAAAAACGGTACAGCATAGCAGAGTTATTATATTAAAATATTGTTTCAAGCCAACCTGTTAAAGATACAGGTGGGTTCTATCCTCATCTTGTCAAATTCGTTTTTAGTTCTCACACCGATAGGTTGGGTGAGTATTTTGTGATCGCAAAAATTTTTGACTTTGACATAATATGGTTTTTGAGCGCTTTATGACATCTGCATAACTAAAATCGAAATCACTCATTTCCGTCGGTCTGTCTGTCTGTCCTGTTAGCGCTTCTCTAGCCTCGCGAGCCCACCAACCATTGCATTGATTTTCATGAAACTTGGGTAGCGATATGCTGTGGAGTTTTATTAGGTAATGCTGCTATAATTTTGAAAATCGGTGCATGGACGGCGGAGTTATTACAAAAAACAAAAAAATTCAAATATTCCTCCAACTTTGTTTTTAGGCGTTTTTGGGGTTCCAGATCATTTTCTCCTTTTTTTTTTTGGGGTGGGACTGAAATTGAGGTCGCTGGAGGCTGGGTGTGATGAAACTGAAAAATTTGTTGTAGCTTTCATAATAGGCTGCCTATTGGCATGTGAAACAAATACATAGCGGCATGATACACCTTTTTAGATCCATCCAAACATTGTCTTTCCCATTACAGGGACTCCAGGATCAGGGGTTCCCTAACTTATTTGAGACGCGTCTTCTTTGGACCAAAAAAAAAACGGCGCCCCACATTTTTCACGGATTATTTTCATAAAGGAGGACATTGGCCAATATCATAAGCTTTGTGTCATTTTCATTTACGTCGAGAAAGAGACACAAAGCTGATACGTAACTACACAGGTGACCCATACCTTCCTTTAAAGGTCTCTGTGCCCCCACTGGGGGGTGCGCCCCACACTGAATTGTTTTTGATAAAACTTGACACAGTCTTATTACCGTGGCCAGGATGGAAGACTCGTATAGGTTTTAAAATAATAAAAAACAAAATATGTCTATAAGAAAGAAGAAAATTTTGAGATAAAAAGTTTTTTGTGGGTTTTATGATATCTATATAACGAAAATTCACGTCACTCAATTCAGCCGATCTGTCTGTCGGTTTGCCTGTCTGATGACGTTCTTCAAGCCGCGCAGTCTCAGTAACCGCTGCTTGAATTGTGATGAAATTTGGATAGCGATATGCTATGAGGTAGGTAATGCTGCTGCAAGGATTGTGCATATTATTTATTCAAATATGCATAATTGTTGGAATGGGGCCTGTCGATAATTGGTTATGTTCTATTTTATCATACGACTCGATTTTGCGATTTCGCAATTGAGTTTTCGTCTGTCATCGACAACGACGTCGTTCTGGTTCTGGTTTCTTGGCTTTTTGAATCTGTGCTGGGTACTGGTCGGTGCCGTGAGCCGTGTACCGTCAAAAGTTTTGGTTGAAGCCATGGTGATCATTATACCTGCTTAAGAAAAGGCCATCGTTCCTATCCACATTATGTTATTATACTAGTATGCACTAATTTAAAAATTCTGACACCGTTATGGCCTTGGCTCAATATTTTTTTCCTGTCAAAGCTACACTTAGCGTCATTTTGTTTTGGGGCAGGCTCGAACTCTGTTTATTTTTTACAGGAAGCAACAGTTTTTTGTGTCTCTAATTTTGGATTGAGTCTTCCTTAGATCATGTGGTGAGGTTAAAACTCTGATCTTCTGACCACGAGCCATGAGGGACGACGCGTGAACCTGGAAGTCATCTCATATTGCTGTCTAAGGATTGGATGTCCCCAAAAATGGATAGGGCGTCCTTAGCACTCTCCACCTCTGTGCTCCAGCAGGTGGAAACAACTTCTTCTGCTGGTGATTTTGGATATAACACCAAGGTAGTTTTCTTTCTCAGTTTTTTGTCGATTTCATTTTTAATTATATTGACTACATTTAGTCATTCATAATTTAGTAAGCAGGTGTTATATCAACCTTTGTATCACAACATCATGCAATTAAAATTTTATTGTAACATAACATAACGTAAGAGGGGCACCCCTTCACACCTTTCACTTTTTTACGCTTAATTTTACACACCGTTATTAATCAAATTATTTCTCTTTTTAACCCCTTCCTTATAGATAACAAATTCAGTAGATTCCGCTTATAGTGGACCCTTTAGGGAGCCTTATTTGAGTCTGTTATAACCGAGGTCCGTTATATAAGTAAGTAAACAAGAAAAAGAGTTCCTAAAAACTAGTAACTGAAGTACATGGTTATAAAAACTTGAAAAAGTTCAAAACGGACAAAGCTGTGAGGATAGATTCTGAAGAATATATAAACAGAACTCAAAATTTTGTCACAAAGATTCCTGCTACGTATGTACGTCCTAAATTAAAAACTCTACATAAAATACTCAGTAATTGTTGTTTTCCGTTTTGCAACTGGTTTTTGACGGTTTAAAAAGTTATAAGCTTGTAACCCGACATTATAAATATTATCGGAAACACTTTCCAATGACTCTAAATATCGAAGCGTAAGTTTTATTGCTGCTCGAGATGCTTCACTACGATCTGGAATCAAGTTTTCGGGTTCCGAATTACTTCCACTACCACTGTTTTGTTCATCTTGATTCTGATCTAGAACTTCGCTTACGATTTTCATGTCTGAAGGAGATTCCGATGTCACCTCACAACAAATCACCTTCGAGTCCGTTATATCCTGTTTCAACCAGTTCGCGTCGAAAAAATGTATCTGTTATAACCTAAGTGTCTGTTATAGAGAGTCTGTTATAACAGAAAAGTTTCTATACGCCACACATAGGATTTTAAACAGACTACGAGATAAGTCCGTTATAGCCGGATGTCCTTTATAACAGGGTGCGTGATAAGCGGAGTGTACTGTACATTTTTTTATAGTATATACAGTTGCCATGAACATTCCGTGTCTGCTAAGGGGCCTGGGTATACACAGTTATACATATGTATTTGCCATGTTAAAACACGGATTGCCATTTCGAACAGAACTCACCCGTTTTTCAAACTACATACACAGCTTTTCAGAAGGTGATAGTTATGACCTTAATGAATGACTATTTGCGATTTTCTCAAAAAAGATTTTTAGTGTGCAAAAAACTCGCAATGCAAGGTCATACATTCTTCAAATAGGTGACAAAACGCGAGCCTTCTTCTCAATCTGCTTTTTAAATCATTACTGTGAGTTCAGAGGTAACGTCAGGAGCTTGGAGATGCGAAATTAATTTTTATGGTGACCTTCGGGCCTCACCTTTGGACCTTTTGACCTTACCTTTGGATTGTTTGATTTATTTTCCCTCATCTTAGACACACACATATACTGGAGAAAGGGAACAGGCGGCCACGCCTCCTCGCCAAAGCGAGAATACGTCTTCTCAAGGATTCTCAATTTCGCGCGCTATACCCTATACCCTTAATGGCATCAAACAAAATTAACATTGTCGCTAGAGCCGTCCCCATGCACTAAACCACTCAAGTTTGGCAATCCTAAGGTAACTCTTGTTCTCTGACTAAGTCTAGCCTCAGCTGAGATGTGTCTTTTGAGGTTACGTAGGTACGTTATATTACATGAATTTCAGCTAAAGCCTATCTTACTTCCCCAATTCAGCAGGATACGACCCTGTATGGCACCGGTACGAATCGCATCAACAGTTCGAAATTGCAGTGTAATTATTCCGAATGATTTAATGGCTGAAATTGGTAGATAATAGGCTGGTATTTACACGCCAATACACCTATCACGGCTGACACTGTTATTGGCCGTAGTCCCACATTTATATCTTCACCGCTACCGAGCCGGCTCTCTTAATACGGACCTTACGTTTATGGGAAGCCGAACGGTTTCTCAGCATTGTTGTTTTTATCTTTACCAGCAATTAAAAATGTTTACCCGTGTTGCGAGGATCATTAATATGCCCGTGGAACACATATAATTGCAGCTGTTTGCAATTCTCCCCTTATGCGGATTACGCTAGGTGTTTTGTTACCTATATACATACAATACGAATGATTGTAAAAAACAGTTCATTTATTGCAGGTGTCAATTGCTCAACATAATTGCTTTCCTTTATACATTGTATATGTATCTGTAGGGTGGGGAGGGTGAGTAGTCCCACTACACTTAGACCACACACAAATGGCCCATTGTGCGTCCTCCCAGGGAGTTGTTTTCTCAGGTCATCGTTCATCCTGCCAATTTTACTAAGGTTGACAAGTCCCTTATGTGAGCAGGTGTAGGCCAAGACTCGTCGAACGCATACTCTCTAGTCGAACATAACTCTGGGCACTCACATATGACGTGTCCCACAGTTTCGTCTTCGCTTTCAGGAATAGTACTATGAGACGTAGGTTTGACCTGGTCATCGCCAAGTACTTCTGGGATCCCACACAGGATTTGATATCCACTGTATGGTCCCAGACTGTCCTTACAGGGAAATGCAAAATGTCCCAGGGAAAGCCATATCCTGGACGACCTGGCATGGGACAGCCTACAAATATCCCAACGGGACTTTATTAGACCACGATGGGTAAGTCTATAGGGAAATCCTTAGATGGGCCCAAAATATTATCATTAGCCTGCCGAAGGTTAGCCCATCGGTAAATTCTTAGGTTGTCCTAAAAGATAGGGTCACCTTCTGCGAAAACTTGAAAGCAACGGGATTATTTTTCTAGAACTGTTTTCCTATATACTCCTCTGACTTACATACCGGGTTATCCTGGGCACGGATTAGCTGATGTGGCACACTTTTCACTAGCACCATCACCATCTAAAGATCCAATAGAGCTACCATCCGAGTGAATAACACAATTAAATCTAACCTCATTCTGTTCCATTCCTTCATGAAGTGCATCGTGTTATAATGTTTTGCCATTAAACTTTCCTTTTCCTTTTTAATGTTCCTATAGAATCTTGACTTGGACAATTCTATACCCACCTAGCGAAAATAAACTGGTTGCCGAATGATTATCTAACTTGTAGTTTGTGGTTTGTAATTGGGGGGCCTTTGGCGTGTCGGATGGTACAGATCGCAGGTACAGATGCTAAAGGTATTGGAAGATATGATAAACCGCCAAAAACGATGCAGTAACCAGGAACTGTTGCAACCTGCTAGCTTGCTTTGCTCAGCTTTGCTGCAAGCTGCAAGTCACCTTCACCTTTCACTTCTTTCGTCTTTCTAACGTCAACACTGTCAAACGTCAGATTTTGTATAAAGAAGGGTATGGTCTTGAAGGGATATCCTTTGAACCGCCTCATAGTATACAAGCTGAGGATTTCCAAAACCGTCATCCTTAGGATATTCCAGTGATGGCGGCCCAGCGGGATATTCAAAGGATGTCCATGCCTGCCTGCCACAAGATATTTCAAACAGGTTATCATAGGGCTAACCTAGGACAACCTAGGATAGCCTACAGATGACCTGTAGATGTCATTGTGGTCTTATCCCAAATCTGGGCGATAACGGCTTCATTTAGGATGTCCTAGGGATATCGGGTGCTGTGCGGGATACGGTCATGTCGTCATGTCAAAAGCAGTAAGGGTTTCCTTGGTAAATCGGCATCCTTGTTCATCCCATCGTTTTACCATTTGGGCGTGGGAGTATTTTTTGGCCATTTACGCAATTGTAGTTGTCGACACCCCATGGTCGTGAAATTCTTAGGCGCAGCAGTCTTTCTAGCTAGACCGTCCGTTATGCGGTTGCCTTTGCCGTTGTTGTGCCCTTTAACCAGCCTCAGAACAATATTGCTGTAGTCTGAAGCATGGGCTAAAGATTTGTAGCATTCCATCGCTAGCCTTAATAGGTTTGCCAATTTTTTTGTAAGAAGAAGATATAATGGGATTCAAGGCGGAAAAAACAGTATTTTGGAGAAAAAAAAAACAGTATCTTCGGTTCCTATCATCCCGCCACTTCGTTTCATCATAGAAAATGCCTTTACTAGTTCAACAGTTAAAAGTATTATATGGCGAAAAACAGTAGAATACTGTTTTTAATAGTATGGTTGACAACCCTAAGCCCTTATGTGAGTCAAGGTGTTTTCAGGGTTAGAAGTGCTTGTCTGCAGCCGGTGCAGATTATATGCCAGTCAGTTCTGTTTGAACGACACTGGCATTCTTACCCATAGCTCATTTTGTTCTTAGGTTTAGAGATCTTAAGCACACACTATGCATTACATTCTAATTCTAATTACTTTCTCATTATAAGCTGGTTTCGGAAATATAAAGCTATTTATAGTGACTTAGGTATAGTTAGTCCCTTTTTTCTTCTCTAAAATAAGAGCTAGCCAAACGAAGCGACAATTATTGCCGAATATTTTGCAATTGATGCTTTGACCATATTGACTCTTCACACTATTTATTATTATTATTTATTTTCTTTATTGTGAATTACGTACCTATTTCTTATTACTGCGCATGCTTTAAACAACCATAGCTACCGAATTCGTTATTTCTTGTGGCCCAAGAACGTCCAATTTCTCAAAGTAAAAATTATTTGAAGACCTAGAGTTGATTCGCGATTAGCAAATGACCCTAGAGGTCCCCATGTCTCAATATAAAAAATTATTTTTATAGCTAGAGTTGACTCGCAATTAGCAAACGACCCTTAGAAGTTTCAGAATAACTTGTTCTCACTGGGAAGACAAAGAGTTGATACTGAAATATGTTTACATTGAAACGAAAAAAAAAAAACAAATAAGTAGCAATGTTTATGAATTTTCAACTTTACACTCATTGCCACCAATACCTTCGTGGCGTGGTAGCTAACTGAGATCTACACCGTTGTATGAACTAGCGAGCTGAGAATGTTGAAACAGTCCTGGACTAGGTTTGATGTCCTCGCAGCGCAATCCAAGGACTTTTAAGCCGCCTGGGAGTCCGAGAGATTCATAATAGCCCTTAGTTTCTACAGGGTTATTCACGTTACCCGACACGGAGCATTATGGCTAAAGTATTTGATAAAAAAGAAAATAATAATTTCGGATGGATAGAGACCCATAAAGGCTACATTTTAAAAATATTTTCATGTTATACAGGGTGTCCCAAAAACACGAAATGTATCAAAGTTATGTTTTTTTATATGGAACACCCCGTATATTATTACATATTCGTATTCCTTGATGAATTCTAGTGTGACTTTATGTATCATATATGGGACTTAAAGCGAACCGTTTAGGTGTAAATCACCATTTTCGGTATAAGTAGATGTCAGGAAAAAATTGAATGTCGCAGAGATTATAAAATTTGGAAGGCTGTGACTTTGCCGTATTACTAAGCATAAAATGCGTCAGCTTTGATGAGACTGTCAAATTTAAATTACGTTTATGCTTGGAGAAATCGGTCGATTAATTAAGGAAACTTCGATCCGCGATAACTTGATTTTTTCAAATGGGAATGCCTAATTTTTTTTATACTGTTAAACGTAGAATCTGATAACCTTTTAAATGATATAAGGTTGTGAATATCAATCTCTGGTAGTTTTCATTTAATTTCAAATTTTCAAACAAATCGGTGTTTTTCAATTTTCCTACCTATAAGCAACGTAGCAGGCCATGACGTATAAACAAAAACCTGTTCAGGTAGAAGAAAGCAACTAACTTAGCTGAAAAATACACACGAACTAGACTAAAGGGACAAGATTATAAAAATTACTCACAACAAACAACGTCTAACCAGAAACAACGACGGTAACATCTTTGGTCAAAGAGAAGCTGGAGTATGGCAGAAATGGATTCTTCCACGGCCTATTACCTACTGCAATGTACTAGAGATTGGCAATTTCCAAAGCCATTAAACATTTTGAAATGAAACGAAAACTACTACAGTAGTACTAGTGCCTAGTAGGCAGTTTATTAGTTTCATAATAAAATTTCATCTTTCATGATATAAAAAACTATGCAATTCTGTCAAAACTCAAGTCAAAAGTACCTCTGACTGAAGTTCTGAAAATTCTTCAGTACCTATTAGCAAGATCGCAGAAAATGACGAATGAATTAAAATTTGTTCAAATTATAAAACATAACTTAGATGGCAGAAAATTTAAATCTGATTTGTTAGTATTCCTTTTTTGCAATATTGCTAATAGATATTGAAAAATAGAAGGGCCGCAGTCAGAGGTATCGACTTCGACGCAAATTAGTACTTTTTTACACCATTACATATGATTGATAATTGCGTGCTGGCGCAACAGTCGCTGGTTGTTTTTGTTTCATATCAGGGTTTTCAATTGTCTTGGAAATTTTTAACCTCTAGTTAATTGCGGTAGCCAGTAGAATGTAAAAAATATCTATTACTGCCATACTCCAGCTTATCTTTGACCTTAGAGATGTTAACGCAGTTGTTTCTCGGAGAGTTGATTTGTTGTAAGGAATTTTTATAAGCTTGTCCCTTTAGTCTAGTTCGTGTATATTTTTCCGCTAAGTTAGTTCTTTTCTTCTACCTGAACAGGTTTTTGTTTATATTTCATGGCCTGCTACGTTGCTTATAGGTAGGAAAATTGAAAAACGCCGATTTGTTTGAAAATTCAAAATTAAATGGAAACTATCGGAGATTGATGTTCATAACCCTATATCATTAGAAAGGTTATCAAATTCTACATTTAACCGTATAAAAAAAATTAGGCATTCCCATTTGAAAAAATCAAGTTATCGCTGATCGAAGTTTCCTTAATTAATCGACCGATTTCTCCAAGCATAAACGTAATTTGAATTTGACAGTCTCACCAAAGCTGACGCATTTTACGCTTAGTGATACGGCAAAGTAACAGCCTTCCAAATTTTATAATCTCTGCGATATTCAATTTTTTCCTGACATCTACTTATACCGAAAATGGTGATTTACACCTAAACGGTTCGCTTTAAGTCCCATATATGATACATAAAGTCACACTAGAATTCATCAAAGAATCTAAATATGCAATAATATATGGGGTGTTCCATTTAAAAAAACATAACTTTGATACATTTCGTGTTTTTGGGACACCCTGTATAACATGAAAATATTTTTAAAATGTAGTCTTTATGGGTCTCTATCCATCCGAAATTATTATTTTCTTTTTTATAAAATACTTTAGCGATAATGCTCCGTGTCGTATAACGTGAATAACCCTGTATAATAAATATACCTTGACCACAGGATAATCATAAGATAATTTCAGTATGAGATATTTTTGCACTTGCGTAGGTCAGAGGGTGGCGTCACCCACTGAATAGGTCATAGTGAGCGTTTCGGTTTTGACAATTTGGATACTGATAACCGCGAAGTCCCCACTTCTGGCGATTTTTATTATTATATTGTTGCGTGCCAAAAATTGACGACTTATAACGATTTTTATGCCAAATGCTGGCTACAAGCATACTGATAACCTAGCAATATGTTATACTTGCATAGACCGGAACTACTTTCTTCCTGCGCCTGGCAGTGAAGGTAGTTAGTATGTAGGATATTCGATCTTTTTAACTGATGGCTTTGCCCGTATGCACTTTCTCTGTCAGTTGCATTGGAGATTCCACACCTCAAATCTAACTTTGCCAATCGTGTATATCAGCGATACTGAAAGAACTATACGCGCTAACTTCGTTTTTACTATTTTGCTGCATTTCCTTGGCATACTAGCATTGTTATTTCAAGAGTAGCCATTTCTGTAAGCAAACTTTCGTTCCGCTTTTAGAAGTACCCTTTAAATATCGATTACGACCTTAAATTGTAACGACTGGCATCAGGGAAACATACACCTACACGCTTTGGATGAAAACATGTTTACTCGTAGTGCCAGCTACCAACAACAAAGGATGCACGCCAATTAGACAAACTGAGTTGCGGATTGACGTCCGTTTGACTCCGAAAGGGCGACAGATGCTGTAAATAAGTATACAAAGTGCTCTTCTGCCCGTGATTGACGTGTACGCCCTTCCCTGAGGTCCTTCTGTCCTACGGCCGTAACCGTGTGTGCATATGCATACATCCCGACCAACCCCGGGATGACGCGCGCTGATTTAATGTTACGTTTAGCCCCCGATGTCAATCAAAGGCGGCGCTGTCGGAGGAAAAAGTCGATCTGCCAGTGAAGGAGCTTAAGGGTGCTTCATGGATCTTATGGGTTCTTGTCAGGTTGGCTAGAACATCATTTTCTTTCAATTTGTTTTGTGTACGACTTTTAGCACAACATGTCTACAGCAATATGATTCAATAGGACGTTACACTCAGCATTCGTCAAACACAGCGATGTTTTATCCAATGGGAAGTGTATAGTTGGTAACGAATTGTATCGTATTGTCGATTTAACTACAAGATGTCATTGGATTCCAATGAATGATTCAATCGCAGCCTGTCGTTGAATCGAACCTGTGTTTTATAATTGCTCCTAAACTACTTTCTTTTCCTTGGACCAACAAATTTTATTGCGAGGATAGCTGATCGATTCGTTTGAATGTTTAATGGTGTGATTTTAAATGAAGTTATAAGGAGCATGATATAAGAACTAGACATGAGCCTGCACCAGTTGTTGCATTTCTAGCTGAAATACAACTGCCTGACCAATCTAAATACCTACATTTAAATGTGGGTATTAGCTCTTCTAAGCCCCAATTTCTCAGTAGGTCCTTCATTTAATATATAACTGGACACATTTAAATCACACAATTGTTGATGCAATACGCAAAATCACGAGGTGACACAATACATACAACGAAACAACACAATTTTGGCGCAGACAATAACACTAAGATGATCCCCCGCCTCTTTCTTTCTACGTTAATTGAATCGGGACATCAGGCCCGCCGAATACTAATGATAGTTTAGCGAACTACTTACCAATTTCTCTAACAGCATAGACAATGTTTTGAAAGCATGGGTTATTGTTCGTGTAATAGTTACGTTTTGAAACAAAATTAATTTTTATTAGATGAATTATCACTATCTGCTGTTGCAGGAATAATTTTTGTACATCGAATAGATTGTATGTTTTGCTTAAATAATGCATAGGGTAAATTTCGAGAACAAAAGGATGCTTTGATTGCATTATATGTCAATACTAGTATTAGAAGGATTATACATCATTAGAACGAATAAAAAACTATTTTGAATTTTTTGGCGTACCTGTGATTGCTTCGAATATAAGGATTAAATTCTTCCGATGGTATGGATTTCAAACAACTGTAAAGATACGAGGGCTGCTCTATACCTCCGTCAATCCACCAGTACGCAGACAGCTGTTTCACGCTTATTAGCGATCATCAGTGCGCCATAGGTCGATTGACGGAAATAGAGAGCATCAATTTTTCCATGTTTAATAAACATGTGAAACATGTGCGAGCAGACAGAAAGAATCGACCTATGGCGCACTGATGATCGCTAATAAGCGTGAAACGGCTGTCTGCGTACTGGTGGATTGACGGAGGTATAGAGCAGCCCTCGTATATCGGCTTTCATACGCAGCGGCGTATAGAACCCGCGCTCTCTAGTGGCCAAGCGGACGCACCTTGGCGTCCCACCAAGAAGTCTACTGCTGTTAAGCAGAGATTTCCTTGGTTTGCCGTTACCTTCGGGTACTAGATGGCGCACCGGCAGAATTCTTTCTGTCTGCTCGCAACTGTAAAGATATTTATAGCGATGGAAAATCATCCAAATACTAACAATTAATTGAAAACGCAACAGTATTTTTTTCTGTGTACTTATTGTAAAAATGCAAATTAACGATATTTTAATACACATTTACTAGCTTCACCTGTATGTTTTTTTGCTTGTTTTTGAGAGATTGGAACTCTCCTTTGGAGTAAGAGGTCGGACCGAACATTGGACGCTCCAAATTTCCAACGATTTTGACGGCTTCAAATCCATCGGACCAGCGGTCGTATACGCTAAGAGATGGCGCTGATACCTTAAAGCTTGTTAATATTACACAGAGGCGTAGCAACGTGAGCTTAAAAGGCATGGCATAACTGTTTGGTAGTTGGTATTTTTGTAAAATTTATTCAGAAAGGTCAACAGCTTTAATTATCGTTTATGCGGTAATGGTAATGATTATGCTTCGAATATTGATCAAAATGAATTGCTAATCTTCATTACACAGAGTATCAATGACGCAGTTTGAAAAAACTAAAGAAGACGCTTTAATTCTAAAGTTACCTGAAAACTAAAAATAACCCTAAGAAAAAAATGCCTACAACTCTTTTTTTTCATAAATTATTAGGGAAGCTGAATAAAGGCTCCGCTATCAATTACCAGGTATTAGGAAAGAATTGATGATAATTTAAAGGATCAAGTTCTCTTAAAAACGATGCATTTTTAGATAAAAAGTTTAACGATGACTGAGTATGAAGTACCGAAGTACCAATCGCAGGCTTCTCATCTTTTGACAGACCTAAAATGCTTTTTAGGCTGCCATGGCCAAGTTGTTCAACTCAAAAAATTGAAAACAAGAATAAAATAAGATGCTGTGAAAAGTTGTGAGCACAAAGTTACGTTGGGCAACATTTCACCGACTTTCTTTCGGTTTATTTTATCTCCTACTTGTCACTCAATAACTGTAACCCAGTGTATCACAAAAAATACAAGTTCATATGATTCTTGTCGAATTTTACTTCCCACACCGATATGTGAGGAGAGTATTGTGATCGCGAAAATTTTCAATTTTGAGATAATACACTTTTTGGGCGTTTTATAATGTGTACATAACGAAAATCCATCTCACTCATTTCCGTCGGTCTGTCTGTCTGTCGGTCTGTATGTCTGTCGGTCTGTCTGTACGCGTTCTTCTAGCTACGTTATGTCCGCAATCGCTGCATGGATTGTGAGGTCGTAGTAAGTAATGTTCCTACAGTTTTGAAAATCGGTGCATGGGCGGCAGAGTAATTATCAATAAATAAAAAAAAATTAAATATTGCTCAAAATTCGTTTTTAGGCGTTTTTTGGGTGGGGGTGAAATTGGGGTGGTTGGGGGGTGCGGTGTTGTAAAATTGAAAAATATTTTGCTTTCATAATAGACTGTCCACTGACCTGTGAAGGAAGACCTAGTGACATAAATAACCTTTTCAGCTCCATCCGAACATTGCCTTACCTATTACAGTCGTGTCAGTGGCGGTGCAGAAATAATAAAAAAACTAAAAATATAAAAACAGCGCAAACTTCGTTTTTAAGCATTTTAGAGGTTCCTGATCATTTCCTGCATTTTTTGGGTAGGGGTGAAATTGGGGTGGTTGTAGGGTGGGGGGTTGAAAAACTTAAAAATTTGTTGTATTCATAATAGACTGTCCAGTAGCCCGTGAAGGCATACCTAGCGACATAAATCACCTCTTTAGGTCCATCCGAGCATTGCCTATTACCGAAAATAAGGGACTTACAATTTTCTGCATACATACGAGTATTTATTGCTTTAAATCGTTTTGTATTTTGTAACGTGAAAATTTTCAAACTAATTCTAATGAAATTTTCACAGTCTTACTTCCGTGGTGAGGATGCAAAGCAGCTCAACTGAAAAGTAAAAGCTTGTAGTATTGATAATAGGCTGTCCATTGAACTGTGGATGAAGGACAAGGCATAAGACAATTTTAGGGGAAGGACTGCCGATGATTTGGTTGCAAGGGGATCTCGGACTAAAGGTTCGTGCTATGGAAAAATAATAAACTGTTATCACAGTAATGTGTGGGAAGTACTGAGTCAATCAACTTGACTTCATTTTTTTCAACGTAAATAACTTCTCGAGACATGCGTGATCTGCGAAAAAGTAAAAAAGAGCATTTGGGTACTTGGGCGCTACCTATTTTTTTTTCGTCCTGCACCATTGACGCGTAAAACGTTATAGAAAAAACGGTTGCTAGTTTTTTCGGTCCTGGTATTTTTTGAAAACCGCCTATTAGAAAAATACAATCCATGAAATTTAAGTGTTTCTCGAAATATTTTGAGAACTACTTGCAAACTTCTAAGTTCGCGCTCTCCTAGGAAGTTATTTGGCGATGTCCTTGCAAACGGTTTTCAAAAACTTGTAAATTTAGTCATATACCTGTTTGCTTTACAGCTGCAATGCGTAAGACAGGGCTTACAAAATACCCAAAAATACCCTGAATAAAGTCGCAGACTCGCCGCTGCTGGTCAGTTTCGAAAGCGTTGGAGCGTAGATAGGCTTTTGCCTTTTGGCACCCATTCAAGGTCCCCTCCCTGTAGGCTGAATTGATCTGTCAAGCTTATTAAAATTTTACTTTGGCTGTGATGTAAACAATCCAGGACACACAAGGGCTTGTTGACGTCTCACTTTTGTACTGTGGGATTACTTACATTCATCTGGTCTCGTAACGCTTTGCTGGAATCCATATGGCCTCTCAGCCGGATTTATGCTACCGTTGCACTTCCATAGAAATCTTATTTTGATCACAATGGACTTGTTCACTAAGAAATGAATATGTTGTGTGTGAGAATAACGTTGTAAGGGGTGACTGTGAGGACAACAGTGTAAGGTTGTGTAAGGTCCAATAAAATACCATTTTCTGTATCAAAATAAATGTAGTGTCATTTTGGTGACATCATGAATAAAACATCGAAACGACTTGATCGTTCAAAATATCTTTCTTTATTGACCTCAGAAAACATAATTACATGAAAGGAAACCAATAATCAATTATTAGCAATCAGCAAAATGTGTTGAAATGCTATTTTATGCTTACCCTAATAAACAATCGTCGAATAAACATCCGCTAATTGTTGTCGTTCAATTTTGAAATATAATAGCCTAAAATTAGAACGGATGTCGATATTAAAACAATTATGAGGAAATACTATCTAATGCAATGAATCCCTACATCTCCCCCTTTCAGTAGAATGGACTTCATTTTGGCCATTAATGAAGGACATTCGCCATAAAAAAGGAAAAGTGAATTCCATAACATTATCTTAGATAGTACTCCAAACTTATTTTATCTAAATTTTGAGTATACTAAGCTCTGTGGTATGGTAAGGGATCCCTTTTTCAAATAAAGATTGATTATTCATAAACACACTAGTTCACCTATCTAATATACAAATACGAAATATAAAATATATATACCTTGAAGAAACGAAAATATATAGAGTAATGAGAATAGTTTTGTTCACTTTGGTTGTTCTAAGGCACTTCACTACCCGAAAAGAAATGTTCCACTCTGTTTTTATGCACTGTGACATTTTTGTTACCTACACGTATGGCGCAGTTTACGTCATCACAACTTACGATTGGGAATGGGTCCCTAAACCACGGATCGAATTTGGTTCTATTTTCATTACCTGCAGTAACCAGATCCCCTGGTCGAAAGGTTAGCTCTTTTGCTCTTTTGTCGTATTCAGCTTTCCGTTTTTATTTGACTCTAACTAAAAAATCTCTAGCTCGCTTATGAGATACTTGCAGTCGGTGTCTTAGCTCCTGATAATACGCGTCAATATTATAGATAGGATCAATGGTGCTGTTGGTAAGTGTGGTCGGTAAGTCGTTTTGTCGTTTTGTTTACCAAATACGAGCTCAAAAGGCGTATAGTTGTGATATGTGCCTGGCGTGGTGTTATAGCAAAAGCTGTAAAACTGTACCCATTCATCCCAGTCTGTGTGAGTATCATTTACATACATCCTAACAAATTCATTAAGTACCCGGTGGTTCCTTTCGCAACCCCCCATACTTTCATGGTGGTAAGCCGTAGAGAATTTTTGGTTTATTACAACAGCTTACAGACCTGTTACAATAGTTCATTTTTGTAATCAGTGCCCATGTCACTTCGAATCTCCTTTACCGTGCCGAATATTAGAATTAGGTTCTCCACGAACGCTCTGGCAGGATCGCCTTGTAGTGTCACTTTGGTCACATCTTGAATAAAAGATCGAAACGACTTGATCGTTCAAAATATCTTTCTTTATTGACCTCAGAAAACATAATTACATGAAAGGAAACCAATAATCAATTATTAGCAATCAGCAAAATGTGTTGAAATGCTATTTTATGCTTACCCTAATAAACAATCGTCGAATAAACATCCGCTAATTGTTGTCGTTCAATTTTGAAATATAATAGCCTAAAATTAGAACGGATGTCGATATTAAAACAATTATGAGGAAATACTATCTAATGCAATGAATCCCTCTATAAATATGGAAGTAATAATCGGGATTTAAAAAAACGATTGATTCGATTCTTTATGGATTTTAAAAGTTAATATTTAATGATATTGATATCTAATGTGAAAAACTTAAAAATATTTTTAAAATTAATTATAAACAGTTTAAAAATTGATAAATTGGTTGAATTAGAATCTACCATCGGAGTAGGACGTCGTTGATGAAAGGAGTAATCGTAACCACAATCGTGACGTCACACGGGTTCGGGAGCAGGCGGCGTGTTTTCGGTGCTAGATTCAAAAACCTATCTTTATTTTGATAAAGCTCTTGAATATTGCTAAAAAAGAGAAAACTAAAATAGTTTTGTTATAAAACTCATATATGGTCTTTCCATATATTATCATATTTTTTTTTCAAAGCCCCCATTATGCATCACGTCTATCAAATTATTTCCTCAGCATACTTGACTTATTTTATCTCGATAATTCAGGATCTTGTCTTCATCAAATACTATTATGGCCTTATTGTATTTTAATTATTCGTTAAACAAAAATAAAATTCTATGACTTTATCAAATTAAATAAATTTCAGTACACAAATAGAACGCATGTTTAAAATTTGCAGAGAAATCGAAATACCTCAGAAACTAATGCATGCGGGTATGAAAAATGCTTCACAAAGATGAAATAGCATATTATAAACAATTTGTTGGTATACTAAAATATGGGGAGTTACATCTACGTGTTGCATTATATCTTTCACTGTATACGACTATATGCGTCGAAAACTTTTTTTAGAGCCGGCGTTAAAACTTGTGGCTATTTATCTTGCCGTGTAAAAAGGTAATACTTGATTCAATGCTTTTTGACATAAGTACGTACATTTGACAACGATTTGGATAGAAAAATGGTTATAACTTTTTAAATGTCCTATAAATGTTGCAACACCCTATATTGTAAGAACGGGGATGCTTAGTAAAATCAAAATATGGAAAAACACATAGGGCCTCTTATTTAAAAAATGTATGTTTGCATGAGCCCGTAGTTATGGATCACCTTATATAGATGAAAATAGTTTCTGAGCAAAGAGCGTATCCTTAGCTACAACTTCTGTACACACATAAAAAGAAATTATCAGGTCAAGAATTGTGACATTCTTGTAAATACGTACTCACAACAAGAATATCGGTTCTCACTCTAAGAAAGAGTATTTGATGAGAAAATTATAGAAAATTTGTATCAAGAATAATATATTTTTGATTTATATACTTATTTTAAAGAAATATGCTCCGAAAGATAATATAATTTTCTTTGCAACCAAGGCTATAATAATTTTATAACAAATATTTCATAATTTTATATCAAGATTATCATTTTTCCCAGCGGTGTCCAGTTTATTTCTATCAAGAATATAGACAGCTTGCAAATACGAACCTTCATTTACAATATGATAATCTTGGTTTGAAAATGAACGCTGTTTTACAAGCACACCCTATATTATTTGTATCAAGTAAATCATTTATTTGACGTCTACCAACGTCGGAGTGCGCAGGCACGCAGCGTGTCATGGGTCAACTCTAACCTCTCCACCCTCTCTACTCAACAGCCTGTTGCCCGTCCGCGTCCGCGCCGCCATTATCGGTTTTCGGATTGTCGCATTCGCCGCCGTCTTTATAGCACCGTAGCGTCCTGGATCTTGCATAATAGCACATAATAGTGACTAGTCAAACTGTTAAATAAATTGCCATTGCCACGTGATACCCCTGATCACACCGTCAACCATCAGTCATCGAATCTGTTAGTAAGCACTACTGAGCGGTGGACCAGCACGGTCCACCGCTCCACCGCCATTTGAGTCGCGTCCCAGTTCCCATCAGCTTCCTTATCACTGGATCTATCCAACCATGAATGAGCTACTAAAAAAATTGGGATGCGAAGACCTGACACAGGTGTTCCTAGATAAGTACTAAGTATATTAAAAGTGATTTAAGAAAGAGTTTGAATGCTCAAATTAATACTACTAGATTCTTCATCCAAGAATATCACAACTTTAGAATAAAGTTGAACTACTTGCGTCAAGTTTATGAAATGCTTCCAGTTAAGATTATGAAATGCTTCAGTCAAGATTATGAAATACTTCGGTCAAGATTACCATATGCTTGATTTAAGATTTTGGTATTCTTGCTATCAAGAATTTCCCAGTTTTGCATTGAAGATATTTTCTCAATGTAACCCTTATATGGTCAAAGATATCGTATTCTCACTTTAAGATTAGCATAACTTTGCGCGTATAGGAAGTTATGGTATACTTGAATTAAAGCATCTGTGCTCCATCTAAGAAATTATTTTTATGTGTGTATACAATTATTATTTTCGCTATCTTTTACGATAGTGGAGCTGTTGGCCGATCCAGTACTAAAAACGCACCCTGTGTGTCTGGTCTGGAAACGTATCCAGATTTTTTTGTATACAAGTATTACGTCGTCTTTGTATTGACTCAAACCGAGCAGCCAGTGGTTCTTGGAATGACTGTTCATTATACGATGGCTGTGGATGCTTTATACAATACATTATAAAGTTCACCCATTATTTCACGAAAATTGAAAAACTTATTCGCCTTATTCCGTCCCTGTAGAATCATATTCTACAAATCCGCCTTAAAAGTTCCGATGTCTTGTTAATTAAGTTCTTCTCTTTCGTCCCCGGCGCTTATAACACAAAGTCGCTTTTCCCATGCACAACGGCTCGACATTTTGTTTGCTTATTTGCTCCCCCAACTTTCTTATACAACTTAAACATTCAATTAGAACAGATTTATGTTACTTACAGACTTAAATCTAAATTAAATTAATTTTCAAATTATTGTTTACAATGCAAACTTGACACTTTCGTTTTAATTTAGTGGCTCTGCTTCATAATCCTCAGAACTCTTGCCAACAACGAGAAATCCTGCCTTTTGATTCCAGTTGCTTGAAATATCATAAATAGTGTCATTTCGTTACTTGGTGGAGCTTGATAATGGGGTACTTGGAGACTGCGATATGCTTTTTCAAAAATGAAATCAAGTACTCAGACTGAAAATTCGTTCTAATCGCTGTAGCTGTAGCTATAGCTTGGCTGGAAACTTTACTATTATTATTACATTTGTTTTGTCTCCTGCTTGTCAGAATACAAACCATGTAAGATTTTAGTTGGTAATTATTCTGATTTCATGGACTTTACACTTCGACGAAATTGTTGCTACATAATTATGAGAATTAGAGAGTAGGATAGGGTTCACCACCGTATACTTTTCAAACTTAGAAGCTCTCGGATAATTTAGTCGCTTAGTATTACTTGCGTAGTGACAAATCGGTGCATGTAGGTATTGGCTCTGTCTTTCGATACATTTTGTTCACTGGTTTAACAAGATCAACACAAGTTCGACAAATTCCTTGGCGTTTTTGACTGAGTTTGTCGTGTTACATGAAGGTTTCCAATTAATTTTGCGTATAGTAGCCAAGAAATATAGTGACAAAGACAAAAAGATGCGGGCATACTAGATTCAGGTAGGAAAATTAAAAGAAGTTGCACATAGAGGAACAGATGTAAGAAAATTAACTCTTAAAGGAGGGTTAAAAGAATTCGCACAAATAAATCTCTTTAATCTGGGAGGATATCTACAAGCCATTTTTGTGGTATTCCCTCTTGTTGTATTTCGTAAACAATTAAATAGTTTTACTAAACATAAAGTTCATCACGTAATTCACACAGTAATCTGATATGAGTAAAGTATTGTATCCTTAGGACCCATTTCCTCGACCATCTTGAACGGAACAGGTACCTTTTAAACATTCCATTTGTTTCTTTTTCTTTACAAGAAAAGATGCCAGAATAGACTAGAGTGGTACTTTCTCCATGTTCAATTATCAAGTCGCTCATCCGGAGGAATACCGTCATAACTCAAAAAGTGCTGATTTTACAGTAGAGCAGTTTGAAGTTTTTCAGTACATTTCAGTACGATATTTTTGATTCTAATCTTTTTGTGTTTGCAATAGATCTTTTTTCGGGTAAAATGGACTTGTATTGAATCTCGGGTTTATAGAAATAACTTTACATCTCCTTTGCTAATAAAAAAATGATACTTGAACTAATAAAATGTACGAAAGTGTCGCTTTTCTTCCAAAATATCGCACAAAAGTACTGATAAGCGTGTTAAGCTTCAACTTCAATTAATCGCAACAGTAGGTACTACATTAAAACAGGTATGCATTATGGTTCTAGCTTTATTAAGAACGAAGAAAATTAACAGAATTATTATTCCTTAACGTAGATGAAAAGCCATTTATCAAAAATATATCAATAATCAGACTTAGAAACTCTGCATTAACATCCCTAAGGATTTTTTTTTGGTGCAATGAAATAAATGACAAGCAAATTAATTACACTTAACTTAAATCTTAAACATTTTTATGATAATCCAAATGAAGCATTGGTTTCCTTCTGCAGTAGCCTTGTTTGGTTGTTCAACCTGCAAAACTAGTGTCTGGCTGCTTGTTCTAACACGTTCCTTGACTTAATGGATTGAGGTTTTCATTCTCGTGTGTAGTGACTTAGTCTAGTCTTCAACCTACAAAACCGGTATTTGGGTGCTTGTTCCAACTTTTTCATTGAATTGACGGATCGAGATCTCGCGGTTTTCGTTTCCGGCTGGCATTTGAGAAACTACTGGATCTAACTGTTCTGAATGCTGTTTATTATACCTCGTTTCTGTGAGGTATTTTGAGAAATCCCTACTTGTTCCATAATCCTTGCTGTTCGACTCCAGTATAAAAAAATTATGTATAAACTTATGTATTTTTAAAGCAGTTCACAACCTGAAACAATACTATATAAAAGAAAACATTCAGTGGAAAATTGGCACTTCTCGAAATGACAGAAAAAGCAAAAAGCCCGTTTTATTATTCCATCAGGAAACTGTCACAACTTAAAATATTAAACGTGAAACTTATGTTATTCGGTAGAAAACTGTCACATATTGAAATGTGATAACGTTGAATTGAAATAATTACCACTAAATCACTTACCTCGCTTCTGAAAAAGGACACAAAATAAAATAATATAGTTTTCTCGTTTTCTCACAAAAAAAAACATTCACGCTGGCTGCTGTAACTTGAAATGTGACATTCTTCTGTTATTTGGCATATGCTTCACCTTCGATAGCTGAAACAAAACTGAGAAGTGTCACTTTAGATCCAAAGCGTCGCTAACTTTGGCTCTGTGGAAAAACAACATTTATTACCATCTCGCGCAACGTAGCGCAAGTTCAGATGAATTGTTTTTCCAGTAGAAAATTATCAGGAATCTTTTCCGTGAAAAAGTATATTTTAATTCTTTCTGAGCTGTGACGGTTTTTCTCCGGATGAGCGATTAGTGTAAACATAAATACAAAGAGGCACCATGTGGACGCTCTTTTTACATCGTCTTCATTAAGTTTTGAAACTGCACAAACAAAATTTTCTAGAACCAACCAACTAGATGATGGAGCTAACTTCAAATTTTACACAACTTTACCAGTAGATAGCGTTTAACGATAATAGTAGTGCCACCAAAGTTACTGGACTGGACATAAAAAAAATGCGTACTCGTCAACCCATCCCCTTGAATGTTTGCTTGAGTACAGATAAAATAAAAAAAATCTATATAACAAGAGTGAGCTTCTAAAAGCAACTCCTTTGTGCTCCGAATGGTGATGGTCTAAGTTTCACCCCTGACCGCATAATTTTTCTGGAACACAGCTTCGGCACATCCTGCCCAAATTTGAAATTGAAATTGCTTCGAAGGCATAACAGCAGTATCGCCACGTTATTAGCAACTCCTTCTGTTAACTCCCTGGCGACAGATGGCTGGAGTCATCTCCTCGCAGGAAACTTCGGCAGCAACTTTATACCATATTTATGAAGTCGGAAGTTACCGCGAACTCCTTAGGAGCAAGGCATGAGGGGAGGAAAAGACCAGAAATTACTGTTTATATTAGTCTTATCGTCTTATCTCGCTTTCTCGCTCTCTCGAATAAGAGATTGAAATTTAATATAATCCCTCTGGGTGCTGGGGAGATTCTCAGATTAATTTTTGAGGTTGTAAACTGTGTGATAACGGGTAATGAAGGCTTTGCGAGAAATCGGCAATGAGTAAGAAGTCTCTTGAGAGGAAACGGTTTTCTGATCACTTATGGCCGACTTTACTCACTAGGCCGGAGCATTGGAATATGGCAACACTGAATCGGGGGCCGAGCTTTTATTTGGTGTCAGGTCATTAGTGTAACCTTCCAAAGTGAAAAATAAGATTGGAAGGTAATTTTTAATGTGTTCCTAATTATTTACCTGCACAAACGAAACTATAAAGGTAACAAGATGCCTGCAACGTGTGTAGTACCAGGTTACACTAGCAATTGTGCTTCCACAAACATAACCTTCCAGAGTAAAAACTGAAGAGTGGAAGGTGATTTTTTATGTGTTTCTACTTATTTACCTGCACAAACGAAACTATAAAGATTAAAAGATGCCTGCAAAGTGTGTAGTACCAGGTTGCACTAGCAATTGTGCTTCCAATAAAGGCCATAAACAGAAGTGGGTGAAAGGTATTCCTCGGAAGGGCTGGTTATACTTATAAGAATAAAGACAATAATTTGCAAGCATTTCAGAGGATAAGACCTATTTTAAAGCACAATGTGGTACCTACAATGTTTTCTGGACCTCCCAAATATCACAGAAAAATACAGTTAATAGAACTCATCTGGGCATACCTACGAAAAGATTTGATAGTGAAAGGGAATCAAGACCAGCAAGAATGGCTTCACAGTGACCTAAAAGTGAATTTTGCTAGCTCAAGTGACAATTTACAAAGTAAATTGAGTGTTCATTTAAGTGCAAGTAGAAGTGGCAGCAGGAAACAGGTTGCGTTTATTTTTATTTTGTAGTGTTTGACTACGATGAACCGGACATCAGATGTAAGTGGTATTAGTAGTAGTAGTTCTAAAAAGTATTTTTCTTAATTTATTAACCAAGATGAACTCTAATACATATAAAATGTAATAATTATTCTGAAACTATAGGCCCAATATTTGACAGCTAAGCCACGTTGCCACATCTAGGGCTCCGGCTTAGTGTAGAGTCGGCCATGGATCACTCCACAGCACTAAATAGTAAAATCAAAAACTCTATTCTAATGGATTTTGGCCGAATATACTTCAACATTCCTAGCTTTCACTCGCGGTTAAGTACCTACTATTAGAACCATTTTATGAAAGTTTTGGGCACCTTTGTACCCTCATTATCTCGGTCTCAGGCCTTACACTAAACATATTTACACCACAACTACAACAGTTAGGCATAGAGTAAAAGTTACACAAATTTTTCCAATTGTCTTAACCATCAGCGACAGTACATAGTACAAGAAGTATGAAGGAAAAAATCCTAAATAATAATAAGACATACTAAAAGATACAAGACATGAAAAGACAAACAAATAAAGAACGTAGTACCAGATCGATCCAACGAGTTTGTTCATAGTATTTGCTAAAAACTGTACAGTGACATATTAGCAAGATTCTATGATTATATAAGTGATCTTGATAAATAAAAGTAACCCCTGACCTTGCTGCGAGAAATATAGATCTGGAGTGATATCTGCATATGACTGAATGTGCGGATATTTGATTGATATAGTACACAAAAAATAAGAACTACTGTTTAACTAGTTGACCTGATTTTCAAGTTACTGGACTTTTCTTGACTCTATATCAAGTCAGGCTCAAGTCAAGCAGTTATAATTTCAAGAACTTGAAAAATCAAGCAGTTGATCACAACTACTTGATGTCTGTATTACCTGACTACATAACTAATATTAATCTTGACTTGATATCTTCAAGGAATGACAAACACGTATCGTGGGGTAATATAACAGCATAATTTCCCGTGCGGGGGCGGGTTAGAATATCTCCCATCGTATATCTTGCGTGTCGTAAAAGGCGACTAAAAGGAACCGAACTACTGGCGGTATAAGCAGTAACCTCTTCTGAACCAACAGCTTTGGGTGGACGAGTTGAGAAGAGTCAGGACACCTTCTTGTCCTTGGGGTGAGAAATTGCCCCTAAAGGCGGATGAACTAGTAGATACCATCTAGTCAACGGCATGAGGATGCAGAAAGCAAATGGGAAACTACTGCATTAAAGATCTTAAAGATATCCCAAGAGAATCTCGTAAAATGAGTAAATGCATTTTACGAGTTCACAATATGTCTGTTAAGACATTGTGACTATGATGATGATGATGATAACAGCATAAAGCATATAGACTATGAAACTATTTTTTGAGATAGCTAGATTATTCAAAATAGTATTAATATTGTGATTTGTTATTCAGGATCTGAGGCACATAAGGCTTCTAACAGCATTGTCGCATTAGGAATCGGTTTCGCGTTTTTGTAATAGAAAAAATTGATTTGGAAAACTGTATGTTAAGAGGAACTGAAGACACTAGTGTGGCCAAAATATATCTGTCCGTTGCAGATAAGTAAGTTACGAGAAACATCTTCGTATCAGCCTCACCACTCTAAAGTGTTCTCCGAACTGTTAGCTCGTGCATCATACAAGTATTTGTCTGTTGCATAACGTCAAGCCACTTCTTCCTTCTCAACTTTGAACGATTTGGGTTTTTTGGAAAACAATTTCGTTCGGTTTTGAAGGTTAGGAATTAGTTACACAAAAAAAAATGAGTTAAACTTAGATTTATTCAGAAAAATAATCACCCTCAGCAAATATTATCCTTTCCCATATAGGCACAAGGCTGTATATCCCATTTTTATAAAAACCTTGCTTTTGGAAACTGAAGAAATATGTCATCTCGTTTTCCAAAGCCTCGCTATTTTCAAATCGCCGATTCAGCATCTGGTTGTCCAAGGTCAAAAACAGATGGTAGTCACTCGAGGCAAGGTCTGGTGAGTATGGAGGGTGAGGTAAAACTTCCCAGTAGAGTCGCGCTATGGGGTGATCCTTGCTGTATGTGGTCTTGCATTATCCTGATGGACGACCCTTTCTGTTCGCCAAAGCATTCGCGTTCTGTTATGTGTATGGTGAACTACAGCAGATATACTACTACTATGAGCTTCTGCCAAGTGGACGAACCGTCACTGCTGAAATCTACTCAGCACAGCTTAACGGAGTTGCGGTCGCTCTAAGTCAGAAACAGCCTGTTATAGCGAACAGAAAAGGTGCTGTCTTCCGTCAGGTTAGTGTAAGTCCACATACAGCAAGAATCACCTAGGAAACTATAGCTCGACTCCACTGGGAAATTTTACCTCAACCTTCATACTGACCAGACCTTATTCCGAGTGGTTACCATTTTTGACCTTGGACAACCACATGCGGAATTGGCGATTTGAAAATAGAGAGGCTTTGGAAAACGAGATAACACACTTCTTCAGTTCCCAAAAGCAATATTATTATAAAAATGAAAGATATATATAGTCTTGTTTCTAGATGGAAAATGATAATACTTGCTGAGGGTGATTATTTTTCTGAATAAATATGAGTTTAATCCATTTTATTGTGTAACTATTTCTTAACCTTCAAAAACGCACGAACTTTTGCTCGCCTGATGTTATTATTTTTGTTTCTTTCTTACTATTGTACCCCCTCGACTATGAAATAGTCTATAATCCTTTTCTTTTTCTCACTTCCATTTTTTCGAAGAATGCGCACATATTCTACCATATTGGCAACTTACCTATCAGATCAGCGTGTTGTATGGCAGTGAAAGTATTTACAGATAATGGATGATCATTCCTTCACTACTTCAAAGAACGTTGAAAGCATGACGAATGACACTTAGAACTAGAATACTCTGGTACCGGTATTCAGAAAAATTACATTAATAAGCAGTCTATAGCAGAAGCAGCGGTGTGACATTGTAGTTAAACTAATATGTTTAAATCCTGTTTATCAGATTTTTGATGGTCAAGATAGAAAACTGGCGAGACAGTTATCTCCTGCACTTTTCCAACCCCTCGTAACCTTTTTAAATAAATAGCTATATTATACGAGTCACGAAGGCGAAAAAGAAATAAACTGCTCTGGTTGATAATACTAGAATAGGGCTCTTATAACTCAGTGAAATTTGGATATACATGAATTCAATTTCCGGTCGGCTGGCATCATACTAATCAAATCATAGTCTAACTAATCAAAAGCCATAGCGAAATTTACTGTCTAGACCTCCCATAGCTTGATATACTTTGTTACGGGTTCAAAAATCGAAAACCAAAAATAGTAAAGCGCTTTACTATTTTTGGTTTTACTTTACTTTAACTAGAGTTTATTGCCAGTAGTTTTACATCTGGTCCGTTTATATGTCACTTATAGTTAAATATAGTCTTAGACGGTCCTCTGGTAAATATCTCTTCAGCTGCCTTTTTTGTGCCCTCCCGTTGAATTTGATCGAGGGTCCAAAGATCTTTCTCAGCACAACAGCGAAAAAACCTTGAGGCTGAAATACGCTATGCGCTATACGCTGCACCTATTTGGAGCTCTGCGGCAGAATACCTTTCTGTTTCAGAAACAACCTGTTTGAGACTAATGTTAAATAAAAAAGCTTACCAGATTAGTAACAGAGAACTTTATAGAGCTTTACCAATTATGCCACTGGGGCAATTGATTTATAAAAAACCTGAAACTTTTTTCAACAACAACTTGAATCTTGAAATTACAAAGAATATTGGTCAGTTATATGCAAACACAGCACCCTTAGGATTAAGCACAATCTTATAAATCAGTTGTTAGTTAACCACGCTGATTAATTAACTCCACAGTTAATGCTCAATGCTGCTAAAAATTATCTATTAAAAAAATGATTAAAAAACAGACGAAGGTGTATTGATAAAAGCAAGAAAAAACAGACAAAGATATATTTATAAAATAAAAAAAATGTAATAAAAATTAAAAATAAATAGACAAAGTGATAGAAGGCTAGCCAAAAATTGTCTTCTAGTTGTTTTAAATTAATATACTTATATCTAATGTACTGAGAATGGCAATAAATCATGAATCATGAATGAAAAAACCCCCTCATTAGTTTCATGTGGTAGAATACAACAGTCATACTTACCAAACCTTAGTCACAGTTGTTTACCTCCTCCTAACTATTCCAGCACCGGGTGTTAGATTATTTTGATTTGGGTGTCTTAACCTCAGTTTTGATCAGCTGTTCTGTCATGTACGCAGCCATACAATTTCCTCCTAAACCAGTTTCCTGATGAACCGGTCATCTTCTAGATCCTAGATCACAGTGATAGTGAGGTTCCTCGTCCTGGATAGCTGAGAGCCTTCCTTCTTTTTCCTGCTAACCCTGAAGGAAATACATCGTTAGAACGTATTTTTACCGAGAGAAGAGGTCACCAAATTCATGAGTTTGCGACTCACTCGTATTGAGGATTTTGAGTTTGGTGATAACATCATAATTCCGATACCCTCTTTGGTATCTTCACTTTAGGCCACCCTCGATCACGGGTGTGTTGGCTTGCTCCTCCACCTTGGAAACCCTTGGTCATTGTGTGTTTTTCTTGTTTCAGGCCTTTTAGTTTCACTTTTAATTAAAACACGCCTTTTAATCTCACCTTAATGTGTCTTTACGTTGAGAGTTGGAGTTTACTTACTATACCCTACGTTTTACTAAAAGCTAAGGCTTAGCCCTTATGATGTCCATTTCGTCAACGCTGCTGTTTGGATCTGATTAGAACTCAGCTGAGTGCCTCAACATAACTACCGAAATACTACTGAAGGACTACCGAAGGCTGTATCTCGGAGTAGCTATGGAACTTAGGAATTAACTCCGCTTTTTGTTCATACTTTTCAGATAATTTGAAATTAGATCTGTAACATTTGCATACGCCCGGTAAATATATGGTAAGTGGAAGTATTTTGAGCTACTTTTGTTGATATTTCGGAATTGTGGATATTTTTTCCTTCAATAAATAACTGTTGATTTTGAGATACCCTCTACAACACAACGTAACCCACAACCAGGTAGATTGACACTACATTATCATTGTGCACCTTTTTTCAAAATTGACGCATATTACAAACTGTTGCCTCCGATTTTTCCCACTATAACCTGGTTAGTTATAAGCCGACTTGCTCCTTGTCACAAGCCGGGCACAACTGTCATGACTTTTTGTAAGGGATACGTAAAATTAGGTAAAGTCCTTGAACCTATGTTGTTTGGGAGAAATTACGCTTTCTGGTTGAGGACATAAATTATTATATATGTATATACAGACTTCAAGGGCTTTGAGACGTTGGACAGTAGATATTTTTGTAGAATTTCCAATTGATTTGAAAATAGGTGAAAATTTATCTTACAATGGCTTTCGCGGTGACTACTTAGTCGCCTCTTGAGCAATACTCAAAATCCACTTGAATTATACTCAAGTGTATCCTTCCTTATGTTTTTGTTTTTCCGAGCGGTTTTTTGGATGTGACAGAAGCTAACAACACCTTACTCCAAAATTAACCATCAAAACCGCTTTGACTGCTGTTGACATTTCGTTACTACACAAGTAGCAATTTAACGTTGTGGAGACGTGTTTGAAAAAGTTGCGCAACTACACATAAGTTGTGTGGCTGACTCCAATACAACGTTGTAACAACCCTATTTTGCACCAATTTGGCCAATAATTTTTGGGTTGTCACGACGTTTAACTTTTAACAGGAGCCTGAAGTTTATCGTTTCCTAAACGTCGCTGATTTTACTTTCAAACGCCTCCACACATGCGCCCTCTAGTGTGGAAATGACAGTTGCAATATTGTTAAAAAAAGTAGTAAATCTTTTGACCAAATAATACCGCTGGTCAAAATGGGGACCTGGACAAAACTTTCTGACAACGGCGACTACCTACCATCTTGATATTGAAATGTGTTGTTCCTTTAATCAGGCTGTATCCTATAAATAACGTTGCTAGAAGTTAACGATCTGTACACTTAATTCAACAACGCATCCCAGTTCACTGTCAAATATAGTATTACTTCGTACTAAAAAACTCGCGGGCTTTCAATCTGTTGCGAATTTCTCAGAATCCAAAACTAAATGGACTTAAAAAAATTAATTTAGATAAAAAATATCTAACGTTTATATTGACTGAAAATCAAACTAAACGGAATATTTATGAATTGTTTCCAAAAAACTAACATAAGACTTTATAATCATCAGTAGAATGTTTATATGCTCTTTGTCTTACTGGCCGACCATGTTTCGAAGGAGAATTGTATTCAAACATGGCGTAAAAATGTAATTGGCGCAAAACCACATGAACCCGAGTATGAACATCAAGTAACCAAAAATCAACTATCTTTCAACGATAGTACTCTAGATAACCAGATGTATACCCAAAATTCAACTGGAGTTGTTTGTCCGACCAAGGTTCGACTAAAAACTGACTATATGTTAACTGACGAATGCACTTCCCTTTCCAAACGCACCCTCTGTCACAGCTGTCAGTTGTCATATGTCAGCTTTGTCTTTTGGCATCTGGAATGTGCCTAGGCCTTTGGTTAACGGTACCTATTTTATTTTTGCGGCTTTGGTCTCGTTCTCGTACTCATAGGTTTTTATTATTTTTTCTTACTGTGTTTTCTTCCCCAGAATTTGAGCTCGAATTTGATTGTTGGTTGAAAGAATTTAAAATGAAGTTTTGAGAACCGTCCATACAAGCTTGCGCCTGTAAAGTTTGTTCACGACACAAGACAGAATCGTTTTTTATGCCTGTAATAGAAGGCAGTATATTTGAAGGCTCGTTTCATTTGTAATCTCTATACCAATGCCCTTGTTGTCATAATAATGCTAAAATAGGTTAGTTGCAAAAAACTACGCAACAACGTTTTTAGTTCAACTGAAAAAATATCCACGGCTCAGTTATGTCGTATTACGTATAGACTCTCCATCGGCCAAACGTTTCATATAACTAGAGTTGTCACCAGCTGACACCAAAACGTTGCTAAAACCTTATTGGAATTACTAAACGATTAACTACATTTAGTTGGTTGGGTAAACGTCGTAACAACACATGGTATAACTAGAGTTATGCTTAACGTTGATACGATCTTGTCCGGTGGTCCGGTGTGACGTTCCATAAATAACTAATTTCTACACTAACTTTAACGTCAAATTTGGTGTATCATGTGGTTGTGGTTGCCAAAATGCTACTTGGGTAGATTATTACTCATGCGAGCCTTAAGGGACACTTACACCCGTATGCACCGTTTGGCGATTCTAATCCTAGTTCCGTAATCGCGTTTTGCTAATCTTTGGCATCTAGCCATGCACCATCAAGAGATTAACTAATCCAGATTAGGGATACGGCAAGGTTGTGCTCGCAAGATTATTTTGACAGTGACAGTGTCAAAATTGTCAGTTTGCGGTGCATAGTAAACAAGTAATTTAGTCCAGGTTTACGTAGCTAATCGCGCAATTGACTTACTGTGCATACGGGTGTTAAATATTAAGAGACTCTTAAGTATCAACTATGAATACGGCAATACTTTACTTAAATCAAATTGTTAATCTTTTCACTAAAATATCTGAAATATTCTATTCTATAATAACTGTACCATTTCGATGGCATATTGGGGGAGACCAATCCGGTGAACGTATAGGGTGATGAGGGGTGTTAGCCCTCCCTTCTAAAATATTTATAAATTAAGTTGATTAGACACTTACGCGGTATACATTGTGTTATACGGCTCATGTGCTGCTAAATTACATACGCATTTCCATTCAATTACAACGGAATGGAAATAGAAGGCTCCACTAACTGTGTAAAATTTACATGCGTTAAATTAGCACAGACTGCAATGGCTGGGACTGGCAGAGCGTTTGACGAAACACTGGCGTTCCAAATGGGGCTTGAATTTAAGGGGGTGATCATGAAGTAAATCTTAAAACTCCCATCCTCCCTTATAGTCGAGGTTCAGAAGACTATATAGTTGTACTATATAGCTAGGTATACCTATCTCAAAGATGCTTCATATAGCATCCCCTACGATCTACTGGTTCGGATGAAAAGCGCATCCGCAGTGTGACTAAGGGCATTCACAGTATATACATCTTGCATGTAAACTGATTCTGTCTTGATTGTTTTTTATCCGAACTAATCCCTAACCAGTCCGGGACGTGATCCACGAAAACGGCTAAGGCTAAGCTTCAAGCTTCGTTATAATATATCTCAGACTAAACATGGAGGAAACATACTAGCTGATCTTTTGCCTAAAAAATGGAGTCAAGTTGATTGACTCAGTACTTCCCACACATTACGGTGATAACAGTTTATATTTTTTAATTGCGAAGCTATAGTCTGAAGTCCCCTTACAACCAAATCATCGCCCGCACTTTTGCAAAAAAAACATCTGTCACAAAAACACCGTAAATAGTTTCTCTCTCCGTAGGAACTAGGATGACAGTTTTTATTCTATAATCTTCAACTGGTATCCTAATCACATGGCATGCCGATCTTCCGATATTTAAAAACCGATTATATTATCAGTATCGATCTTTAAGGGGCAACGAAAAGTGTTCCGGGGTTTCCTAACCACCCTTTACGAGACCCCATCCTACTTCGGCTCAATTCAACTCAAAAAAAGTAGTGATTGATCTGAGATCTCCAGAGTACCTAACAACAGGTTTATATTGTACCGCACTACGAATACAATAAAACTTCCAGTTCCACAACCCCCACCCCAAACCTAACCTGTCTTAACCCCTTCTAAAAAAATGTAGAGAATGACCAGGAACCCTCAAATCGCCTAAAAACGAAGTTTGAGTGGTTTTGATATTTTTAGATTTTTTATTATTGCTCCGCCGCCACTGACCCTTGGTTTCTATAGAAGGCAAGGCAACGTTCGGATGGATCTGAAAACGTGAATATTTTTGGTTTTTCACTAATTACTCCGCCGCCCATGGACCGTTTTTCAAAATTGTAGCAGCATTACCTACTAAGACCCCACAGCATATCGCCTCCCAAATTTCGTCACAATCCATGCACGGGTTACTGATATTACGAGGGTAGAAAAACGCCAACAGACAGACAGACCGACAGACAGACAGACAGACCGACGGAAATGAGTGACGTGGACGTGACGTGACGTTAGGTAGACATCATAAAACGCCCAAAAAGCGTATTATCTCAAAATCGGAAATTTTCGCGATCACAATACTCTCCTCACATATCGGTATGGGAAGTAAAAGGGAAGCTAGCTATTCCTTCGTGAGATTAGAGGTCACAAGTGGAGTTTTTGAAGACAAGACGGTGAAGCACATAACAGGAATGGAGTGAAAAACGCACGCTATCAGTAGAAGACATTATGGATCTGTGTTTGTTAACCCCGAACTGACAAAGAACCAGTTATCAACCAATGGTTCTTGGATTTGCTAGCTTGACGTTGCTCTCGCATGATTGGTTGACATCTTTATAGCCTCTCGTGTTGGCGAATCATCAAGGAGCAAAACGCACCGAGCCAAAGTGGTGCAGTGTAAGGACGTCGGCCGAGTAACCCAAGAACCACTAGTTCACTCGTTCATTACCGCGAAAGTCACACTACACCTTTTCCAGCTGTAGCTTCTGAAGCGTCAAGAGATACTTCAAAGCGTTCCAGTTAATTTTCCAACTCGTCAGTTTTAAATTCAAACTGACAGGTATAAATTACACCTGACAGTTTGAAATTACAAGTGACTAGTTGGAAAATTAACTTGATCGTTTTCAATAATTATCACATGACGCTTTAGAAACTACAGCTGGAAAAGGTGTAGTCAACAGGTATGTCTCCTAAAACCTCAATTTCGACAAGAACTGCAAAACTGAACATAAAAGGAAACCTAAAATTAGTAGACAGTGGCACCTCTGTAACTAATAGATAACAGTAAATCTAAAACTCATTGATTTTTGACATTCGTGCGACAATTTAAAGTGCTAGCATTATATTCGTCTTACATTTGAGTGCAAAACCCGCCTAGTATTCTATTTTCGACTTATCCATTTATTTGCCCTAAAACTGCATATTTCAGTTCATTTTTGACAACTATCAAATTTAGATTATAGCCTATTTTATTCTTATTATGTGCACTGTAGTAAGCTCGTGGTTAGCATCCGACCAGTTGAGTCAAAAACGCTATAAAGGTGCAAGTACATTACGACATAATTACTTTATAACCTATAACACATAAAGTAATTCATTACAAAACAGCCTTCGCTCTATAATACTCGCGGTGCTGCCAATCATTTTCTCTACTTAAGTTTCAACGAAGATTTTGATGAAAACTTTTTTTTCTTTTTTTTCAATCAGGGACCTTTGAAATGTCTAAAAATGAAATTTGAGCGATTTTTTTTTTGTTTTTCGTTGACTTCTCCTCCGCCACTGACAAACATTCTAACAGCGCTGCAGAAGCACCGATTTTCAAAATTATAACTACAATACTTACTACGACCTCCACAACATGTCACAATCCATACAGCGGTTACTGAGATTATGAAGCAATAAGTACGCAAACAGAAAGACAGGCCGACAGACGGAATTGAGTGATTTTCGTTATCGAGGTATCATGAAACGCCCAAAAAACGTATTATCTCAAAATCGAAAATCTTCGCGATCACAATGCTCGCCACACCGATAGTTAGGTAAAAGGAAAGAGCTTTCAGCTATTCTTTTCAAACCTCTAACTAGGATACTAAAGCTCACTAGTAATTTAAAACTGAAGCTCTCAGGCAAAACTAAGCCCTCAAATAAAATGTCACTGGCATCTCTATGGCTTTACAGTCAAAGGTCTGATTGAAAGGCGTAACAAATTCATTCGTATTACTCGTCATCAAAAAAAATACATTTATGTAAGTGCGGTACCCATTCAGTATTGAGTAATGGAAAATTTAACATAGTGGGAGAATTTGAATAATAGACACTGCCACGCATACATATTTCAACATCTGTGAATTGAGGTAGTTTAGTATTGTTCACAAAAAAAGTTACGAGTTAGTAATGCGGAGCCACCCCTCCGAAAATTAAAAGAGAATCGTTTCATTAATTGATTGTGTAAAAGTACATTTAAAAATTTGCATCTGTTATTACAGTGAACCGTTGAAGGGTCCCGCAAAACGTTTGTGCTAGGGTCACAGAACAGTTACTATCCCTGCAACATTTGTAACTTAACCCTGTACCAAATATTTTCTAACATTCTAACTGCCTTTTTGAGCGAATGTGTCTATTACAAGAACGTACCATTATCATCATGACTGAAGAATGAAAAAAATATTTAAATGATGTTCCCGCAGCAGGTGTCGATGCAGTGGGTTTATGGTGCTCGGGGGGTGTTTGGGATGTTAACTTTAGACTAAATAATTATGTATAACCGAATGGTAGGTAAGTACCTAGTTTTGATCATAATTGACCCCAAGAAGCCTATTGAAACCAATGTATCAGAATAACATAACAACATACATATCAAAAAAATGTTACAAAGAACAGACCCGGTATTAGTATTAATAAATATTACCGACACCTTGGCTGTAATACACCACTTGCTTATGAAATTTATCTGATCATAAAAAAAATTCCCTTACCTCTTAACTAAGTTTAGTTCAAAAAAACTATCCTTAGCTTGCAACCCTTTCTATACACCTAAAGCTACAAGGGTTAACCTTAAACAGGTGATCCTTTTAGAATCTCTGTTGTATTATAAACTTCACTCCAGATACCCATTCCTTAGAAAGTGCAAGACATCCACATCGGTTTGCCGATAGCCTAGCAAACTCCTGAAAGAATGGTTAAATTGATCTCGGAAAATTTCACGAATTTTTTTATAAGCAGTCCACGAAGTCAAAACCTAAATACCTGAAAACCGCGTCCTGGATGAAAATAATATGTTGGGGGAAGTTTGTTGGCAATATTGACGCGGGACTTGATTAGGCCGACACTCGCAGGCTCAATGACTATATCTCGAGGCAATCCATTCCAAGCTCTGGACACCATGGCAACAAAGGTGAGCTCGGTTCTTGATGTATGAAGAACGACCGTCTTGGGATGAGATGAAGCATTCCTCCGGGTGCATCTAGTAGGCTCGATGAGCGTGGAATTATAGAGAATAGCTCAATGAAGCAGACTCCGTTTTAATATTGATGGAAGAGTCAGAGGTCGCCAGCCGTACGTCAGTGATAAAGCTGCTGGAAGTGGCGTGTCATGCCCAAACTACCGATAAGTCTCTAGACTGTGTCAAGTATAGACAGGGTAGAAGGGGCAGCAGGTCCACAGATATGTGAGCAGCTTTATACACAGCGTGTTGTTTACTCCAAAATGCTGTTTGGCAGAGTCTAGTTTTTTCATTAGAACCAGGTGCTCGCTTAGAGACCTCCATACTGGAAAATCACCTAGTTTTGATTTTTCCCGGAGAACATGGACTAGCCTTAATAGGATTAAAAACTGAATGGAGTATAATACCATCTCCCCAGTGTGAAGGTATGATAAGCAGGACAGTCACGTTTCCCGATATAACACGACAAATATATTATATTATAAAAAATTATAATAATAATTATTTTTACTTCACGATATCCCATGATTTGTTGTATTGTTGTTTGGGGTAAAGTTACAGAATTCGACACGTTTTTGGATTACAAAAAGGATCATCCGTCTTTATATTTAAACTAGCTCATGAGGAACAGCCTTCAAGTACAATAGAATAATAATGGTGATACGTTTCTACATCGTCAAGGTTCAAAATTATACTTTTTGTAAAGAAATAAATTACAAAGGTACAGTGATAATAATAAGTATAATGCTAGGGAGAACGGTGATCTGGTTATCTATAAATTCTGTCACTCTCTACAAAAAAATCGCATCTTCATGTAGGTTGTTTTGTTACCTCTTCACTACAAATTGAGGAATCTGTATCTGTCAACCATTAACTGTTTCAAGAATAAAGTTAAAGAAATTTTAATCAATGAATGGTTTTACACAACTGATGAGCTTTGTGGGTTTCTCAACACACTGCGTTTACGCATTTAGATTTCCCAGTATCGTAAACTCATTGTGTTTCTTCATATGATTTACAAATGATGTGATTATGGTATTTATGTTCTTGACGTGTTCCATGTAATCTTGTGATGATTGTACGAATAAAGATTATTGTATTGTATTAAAGTGTCACAGTCATCGTCTGGACTATATAGACCTAAAGAGTGCTTTCTGTAGTAGTGCAAATAACCAATTACCGTTAAGTAAAACCAGCTCATTTCATGTACTCCACCCCCCTTATAGATGCTTGTCATGAAGACATAGCTATCCTTCGTCTCAGCAGGGCTGAAACTAAGGCCCCCAGAGGGCGTAAACGAGTGTTGCTGGCGATAGTCCGTCCCTGGGGGCCCACACACGTGCACCCCTTAATCCATTTTTCCAATATACACCCATTTATGCGTACTACCCAGAGATTACCCGCTAAGCCCGAAAGATATGAATGTAAATTAATAGGAAAGAGAGCGAGCAGTCACTCTGTTAGGGTGTTTATTTTAATTTGGTTGAATATCTCCAGTGATGGTGTATCTCTGGCAGATGAGATGGATGGTGGAAAGTGAATATTATGTTAAGGAGGGTTTTCATAAATGGGGTGGCTGGATCTGGCAGTTTATCCCAAAGGCACGACTGGGGTAGTATCCTTGCACAGGGTGTTGTTTTTGAGGGATGCAGGAATGAATGTGCTCCTTTATGTTTAGCTATGGTGCAAATCAACTTGGCTGCCAAGTCAAATCCAAACTCGTCTGGGAATGTTTAGAAAACCTCAAACAACTTAGTGCCACGAACAAGGTAACCCTGAAATGGGTGCCAGGTCACAAGGGGAACGAAAAAGCAGATACCTTAGCACGAAACGGATCGGCATCCAGTTTTACCAGCCCCGAATCGGCGATAGGCATTACAAGGTCTTTGGTAAAAACTACGATAAACCAGTGGATGCATTCACAGCACCTAAAATACTGGCAATCACATCCAAAGCTCAGACACAGCAAGCTGATGGTGAAACAACCCACACCAAAACTAGCTGAAGAGATCTCAAAATTAAATAGAAAAGAAACTAGGCTAACAACCGGCCTCCTAACCGGACATTGCGGCCTAAGAAAACATCTACACACATTGGGGACTTTCAAAGGAAACCCAATATGCAGACTATGTGACGAGGACGACGAAACAGCCTCTCACATAGTCTTTGAATGTGAGGCCCTACGCTGGTGGAGATTCAGACTGATACGGTCAAATAACTCCAAATCACTCCCCAATCGAGATATCATGAAGAGACTCTTGGATCTCATCAAGGTCACAAAACTCTTCACGGATTAACAAACGCACAGGACAATACAATAAGCCAATGGCTGCAGTGTTGGGGCTACCTAACCCGGCCTGTACCTAATCAACTTGGTCCTTATTGGGGTACAACTGTGAAAATTTATAAAATTGTGAATATTATGTAAAGTACATAACAAATACCTGTACGCGTGCACTTCACAAAGTCCATACAATGGATGGCTCGGATTAAATTGAGGTATCGTACATGTTTATTTTTTTCTTCAGGATTCACTATAAAAGAAATGCATGATGTCAACAAACAAACCGTAAAGAAACATATTTATTGTATACTCAAGGAGAATTTCCACTTATGTCACCTAAGATCGCACTTCTGGCTCACATTGAATTAGAAAGGTTTATATATAAACATGTGTCAAAAAAAGTCTGATGTTCACGATCAGTGTCAATGTTTGAAAAGTAATTGACTCCTTATTCATTTCTCAAAGATTATTGAGCTGATTTTTTTTAATGTAGCAGTGCTCTTCACTGCAATAAGACACTGAGGCAGTACTGACTTCTTTTTTTTATGGTCGGCCTCCCGCAAAGGCTGAAAGCCTATGGCGCTGTAGAAGCGCTGCGAGAGGATAAGTATCGGTTCACGTTAGATTTGAAACGCAACAGGTTGTAGCCGTCGGGAAACAAATTAACCGGCAGCTGATTCCACAGCGTCGAAGTTCTCCAAAAGAAGGAATGCTGGAGGAGACTAGTTCGGGGGGTAAGAACCTCGACCTGGTAAGGATGAGCTCCCAGAGCTTCTCCAGTTTTCCTGGTTCGGACAGCCTGTGGTGTTATTATCTGAGAGAGCTCACTCGAACATCTTCCGTGATAGAATCTGTAAAACAGGGATAGGTCAGCCACCCTCCTTCGATATTCCAGGCTGTGGAGGTCCTTTGTGAGGTTAGGCGTATCGATTAGCAGCAGCAGTTGCTCTGGTGTATACAATTTCCTACAGCGGAACAAAACTCCAAGCTTCTGGGATGCCGTTTTAGCAATACTGACGACGGACGTGGTCGTGCCAGGACATGTCATTGTTGATGTTGATTCCCAAAAGCTTGACGGAAGGTGATTCGACTATGGCGTGACCCTCCATTTCCACGGTTGGTAAGCCATCGTGAGACTTCTTTGTAAGTGTTGTTGCCTGAGTTTTTTGTACGTTGAACTGTACTTTATTTGCTAATCCGCACTCGACAATTGTTTTGATATCAGCGTTGATCTGTGAGGCATGCTGCTGTCGCCGACGTACCGTCTCCTGGGATGATAGTGGCTTGCCTGGTTCCATGCACGAAACTAATGTACTGTCATCTGCGAAGCTGTAGATTCGATTGGATGTTATTTCCAGCAGCTCGTTGATGTACAGCATAAACAGTGTAGGGGATAGGACAGATCCCTGAGGAACACCGGCGTTTATTGAAAATACGTCTGATGAACAGCCCTCGACTACAACAAACAGAGATCGGTCGTTCAAAAAGCTATTCAGCCGCTGGCGCAGGCCAGGCGGTAGTCCATAAGCAGCAAGCTTGACCAGAAGTCCGTCATGCCATACTCTGTCGAAAGCTTTCGATATATCAAGTGCAACAACATGGGATTCGCCGTGATTGTCTATTGCAGCTCTGTTCCACAAGTGAGTGGCGTAGGCAAGGAGGTCACCTGTAGACCTGTGCTTACGGAAGCCATACTGGCGATCATTTATGATGTTATTGTTGTCCAGGTATTTCAGGAGCTGTGTGTCAATGACAGTCTCCATAACGTTAGGCATGATGCTGAGAAGAGCCACAGGTCTATAACTGGTGGGATCAGTTTCTTTGCGTTTCTTAGGGATGAGTTATACGCAGCCAATCTTCCACGAAGCGGGAAACACGCCTCGTTGATACGAAAGCTTGAAGAGCTTGCAAATAATAGGTGCAAGCTCAGCGGCACAGCGTTTAAGGACAATGGCTGGAATTTGATCAGAACTAGTAGCTTTATTGGTGTTCAGTTTTTGGAGGATGCTTTTTACATCTCGATGTTGAAATTTGACCTCTGCCATTCTCGAGTTCATGCTTATGGTGGTGATCGGAGTACTTCCTTGAAAGTCTACAGTAGAATTGGCTGCGAAGAGCTTCCCCAAGATGTCTGCTTTTTCTTTAGGAGCAGAAGCGATGGAGTTGTCCTCTCTGGTCAAGGGTGATATTGACGAATAGGAAAAGTTCTAACAGCTTTAGCTACAGACCAGAATCTTGTGGATGAACTAGGACATGAGAGGAGCTTGTTCTTAATTTTTTGGTTGCGTTCCTCCTTGCTGCTGTCAATCACGCGTTTACAGTGGTTTCTGGCGTCAATAAAACTGCGGTGGCTCTCAGCATTTGGATTTTTCCTCCATTCTCTGTAACGTTGGTTTTTAGAGGTAACTGCATCTCTGCAACGCTGATTGAACCATGGTTTGTTTTTGGAGGGATGCTTGACGACATGAGGAATATAGGCTTCCATGCACGGATATTAATACCTCTGTTATTTCTTGGACGCAAGCTGATGGGTCTCGTGACTTGAAGCAGACGTCGTTCCAGGGAAAGGTTGTAGTATTCCCTTAGGTCGTCCCACTTTGCTGATCTGTAATGCCACACCCGACGAGGCTTTGCATGGTAGAGATCTGTTGTGGTCAGACGATCTCAGTGGGGCGGTTACCTTCACTGTGTAGATCGTTGGAGTAGTTGTGAGATATAGGTCCAACAGACTAGCAAAATCTCCGTGGCGGCTGGGAATCCTTGTTGGTTCTTTGACTATCTGCTCCAAGCCGCAGCTGATAGCGTTTCAGCCAGTATGAGTTGTGAACGTTGAAGTCACCCAGAAGGACTATCTCTGAATGAGGGTGATCTGATTGCAGCGCGTCCACAGTGGCTGAAAGCTTCCCGAAGAGCTCTTTGCAGTTGTTAATGCTTGGTGGCCTATAAATGCAGCATATAAATTTGGAATGATTTTGGAAGGACATTTTGAGCCATATGATGTCAAATCCTTCCAGCTCGAGCTCTTCTTCTCGATGACAAGAAAGCCCAGATTTAACGTACACGCATACGCCAAACCTATGTCTAAATCGGGAGTATAAGTCATATCCAGGATATCTAAAGCAGTTGTCCATTGTTGAAGAGCCGACTTGAGTTTCTGTAAGAGCCAGAATGTGTGGCTCCTTTGCCTGAAGGTGTTGATGGACAGAGTTTATGTTGGAGGCAAGACCTCGTATATTTGTAAAATCGGCTCTGAACAAGTTTCTCCGGCCTTCGGGCCTGTCGTCAGTGCGAAGTTGCTGCGAAGGACGGACGGCTTCTGTTGTTAGCCTGACAAAGAGTGGCAGCACAATTCTGTAAACAAACTTCGCTTAGTGTTCCCTCCGGACCATCTGGCACTCGGAGACCCGAACGGCCAGGTATTTTACCTCCGGAATCTTTTGATTCTGGAAGAGCCACTGAGCATTTCTTTACTTTTAATTAATCCAATTTGTCACTTATGAGAAACCGAGAACATCAGCCCAGCGACGGAACATGAACCGAGAGGCCATTTGGCGCCGCCTATTTCCGGGAACCTATTTCTAGTTTCCTGGAAATATTCCGATGTGAGGGTGACTTCACCGCGGGCGAAGCTAAGTGACTGCACTTCTCCCCCCTGGGGCTGATTGCAGAGATAATAGTACATGTTGCACCGTCGTCAGTGCAAGGTGTACCATCACCTCTGGGTGATAAGGTCGCCACATCCCTACGCCTATTCTTACTTATACTTCTATAATATATAATTATACCATGAAACTTGGGTGTTATAATCTGTGGAATACCAATATAGTACTGCTATATCTTTTTAAATCGGTTTATTTGCAAAAAAAGTTTATATGTTGAAAATATTTGTAACGCTGACCTCATGGTACAGAAAACTCTGCAACTCCATCACAGCCTGCGACAGCAAGGTAAGCTTGTCATCCTAATTTGGACACCGGGACATGTTGGAATAGCTGGCAACCAACAAGCTGATATAGCGGCTCGCGGTGCACCAATGAAGTCATCTACAAGTCAAGTAGTCAGGGCAGATGACCTGAAGTATTCTCTAAAAAACAAAATGGAAAGATGAACGGCAGAGAGACACGAATAACAAACTCCATCGAATATGACATTCGATTAAGGAGAACAAACATAAAGGCAACTCACCAACGTAGAAAGCTATAATATCTCTGATCAGAATAGGTCACACCCGTCTCACTTCATCATACCTACCTCTAGATCAGAACCCTCATATATGTGCACAGTGTCAAGTGAACCTTACAATAAAGCACATCCTCCTTGATTGTCAGTTATACAGGGTTATTCACGTTATTCGACACGGAGCATTATGGCTAAAGTATTTGATAAAAAAGAAAATAATAATTTCGGATGGATAGAGACCCATAAAGGCTACATTTTAAAAATATTTTCATGTTATACAGGGTGTCCCAAAAACACGAAATGTATCAAAGCTATGTTTTTTAAATGGAACACCCCATATATTATTGCATATTCACATTCCTTGGTGAATTCTAGTGTGACTTTATGTATCATACATGGGAGATAAAGCGAACCGTTTAGGTGTAAATCACCATTTTTGGTAAGCAGATATCAGGAAAAAATTGAATATCGCAGAGATTATAAAATATGGAAGGCTGTGACTTTGCCGTATTTCTAAGCATAAAATGCGTCAGCTTTGATGAGGCTGTCAAATTTCAATTACGTTTATGCTTGGAGAAATCGGTCGATTAATTAAGGAAACTTCGATCAGCGATAACTTGATTTTTTCAAATGCGAATGCCTAATTTTTTTTATACGATTAAACGTAGAATTTGATAACCTTTCTAATGATATAAGGTTGTTGATATCAATATCTGGTAGTTTTCATTTAATTTTAAATTTTCAAACACATCGGCGTTTTTCAATTTTCCTACCTATAAGCAACGTAGCAGGCCATGAAATTTAAACAAAAACCTGTTCAGGTAGAAGAAATATATCAATTTTTTCCTGATATCTACTTATTCGGTTCGCTTTAGGTTCCATGTATAATACATGTCACGTCACACTAGAATTCACCAAGGAATCCGAATATGCAATAATATACGGAGTGTTCCATTTAAAAAACATAACTTTGATACATTTCGCGTTTTTGGGAGAAACCTGTATAACATGAAAATATTTTTAAAATGTAGCCTTTATGGGTCTCTATCCATCCGAAATTATTATTTTCGTTTTCATCAAATACTTTAGCCATAATGCTCCGTGTCGAATAACGTGAATAACCCTGTATATTATAGAAACTTAGGAAGAATGATGTTTCGTTTCGGATGAAATAAGAAAATTAATAATCTTCCTTAGAATAAGTGGACTCTTTTATAAACTGTAAGACCTCCGATTAACTAAAGAACCTGAAATAGTTAATTTCACATGGCCTTCCTAACCAATAAGGAATTGGGAAAAAAGACTACACCCTCTTATCTCAGTGGCTCTGCTTTTATACCTTCTAAAATCCTTTCATCAAATTACTCAAACACGTTTTTATTCTATAATTGTTAACTGCACAACGTCATTCATTAGGGGCAGCATGCATCTTATGTCGCGTTCCCCTTACGTCTCTTTATATTATACTTCATCCCCTAACCACTCTACAATCTCCCATCGTGCAACTCTTGTCGGAACACGCGTCCAACCATTGTCGCCGGTTTTGTTGCGAACGCGTAACGAACAAACGTACATTGGTAAGTTTCAGTGTTACAATGTTGCCATCACCAAACCCCGAATGCACCGTACCTTCTCCTTGTTGTCACAATTGATTGCAGCAGAGAAATGCAGTCCGAGCTCTTCTAACAAATCTACTGCATGTATTGTGTAAGACTTTCGCGGCCATGATCCGATGAACTGTTGGTTCTTGGACTACTAGGCCGGCGTCGACATGCTCTGTCATCTTGCTTCGCCGCTTGACGTTTCGCCAACATGAGTGGTCGGCATCCTCAGAAGCTGATGTCGCCTGTTCGACGTGTTCCGAGAAACTGACGGAGCGTGTCGACCCTGGCCAAACAGTCCAAGAACTAACAGTTCATGAAATCTACCGCATGTTCGCAAATTATTATATTATGATCAGTGTGACTTAAGAGCAATAAAAGTCCGGGTGAAAACGGCATACCGGCTGAAATATGGAAATTGGAAGGACAGAAACTACTACTGAAGCGGTACCGTCTTAGCAAACAAATATGGAGAGAACATAAAATTCCAGACCAGTGGAAGACTGCTTTGATAAGCCCAATCTTCAAGAAAGGGGACAAAACACTTTGCGAAAATTACCGAGGGATATCGTTGTTAAATGTAGCGTATAAAATTTTGGCAAAGCTGATACGCAAAAGACTGAAAGAATATGAAGAAGAAGTCATCGGAGACTACCAAGGGGGATTCAGGGCTGGAAGGTCGACAGTTGATCAAATCTTTACCCTAAAATCCATACAACAAAATAGTTACGAGCAAAATTTGGGACTACATCTGTTATAGATTTCAAACAGGCTTACGATACCATCAGACGAGAAAAACTTTATGAAGCATTAATAGAGTTAGGAATTCCAAATAAATTAGTGGAGCTAATACGAATGACTTTATTAGATACAAATAGTAAGGTTTTATTGGACGGGAGAGTCTCAAATAAAATTATGGCGAGAAAAGGATTGAGGCAGGGAGATCCATTAGCCACAGACTTATTCAACCTAGTACTAGAACAAATTGTAAGAAACAGCAAAGTACAGAGATGTGGACTACTTTTTCATCATAAAGAACAGTGCATTGCAAATGCAGACGATGTAGCCATCATGACAAGGTCAAAAAGGCAGCTGGGAGCAGTATTTAGAAGATTTGAAGAAGAGGCAAGAAAATTTGGGCTATCAATAAACGACGGAAAAACCAAATACATGGAAATGCGGGTTGATGTATTCGAAAACCAAATATTTATAGAATTTCAAACACAGAATAGGATATATAAATTTGAAACGGTAGAACGGTTTGAATATCTAGGAGTTACAATTACCAATAAATGTCAAGAACACTGTGATATGAATAAGAGGATGTTGAGAGGTAGTAGAGCAGCTGGGTCACTGTCGAAAATTTTACACGCAAGGAGTTTCAAGGAGGGCCAAAATTAGAGTTTACGAAACAGTAATACGACCGGTAGTTTTATACGGGTGTGAAACATGGACAATGACCCAAGAAGATGCAAGAATGCTAGAAATCTGGGAGAGGAAAATATTGAGGAGAATTTTTGGGGGCACTAAAACAAATGAGGGGAATGGAGAAGACGTACAAACAAAATCTGGATTTTGCATTCTACATCACCCTGTATACGAATATGCGTCGCGGGCTTTTATTATAGCCGATTTTAAAACCAGATGATATTTTTTATCCATCCGTGTAACAAATATGATTTTTGATTCATCACTTTTTAATATACAGTACGTTCATTTGACAGCGAATTGGAGATAAAAAAAACTTTTGAAATACCCGCATAATGTAACAATACCCTATACTGAATGGATGGAAATCATTAGTAGAATTTGCATATGGAATAATATATAGGGTGTCTCATTTAAAAAAATGCATGTTTGCATCACCACGTAGTTATGGATCACCCTGTATAAATCAAAATATTTTCTGAGCAAGAAGCATATCCGTGGTTACAACTTCTATATACAACTTTTTTCGCTATCTTCTACAGTAGTGGAGTTATCGACCGAGCCGGTACTAAAAACACCCTGTATAAGAGAAAACGTGAAAAAAGAAAGCCAATTTAAGATATGGATCTACGTATCCATTATCACAACTTCAAGCACAATTGAAAGAGCGGTCACTTCGATGTAACTGAAGTATATAAAAACTCTCATTTCAGTTTGAGCAGGCACAAATAAACTTTATGTAATGTTGTCATGTACTTGCCTCTCGAGTTCAACACAGACGAACATGTCTGCAGATCAACGTAAATCTGTAGGAATTGACAACACCTATCGGTGTGGAACAATCCCCTCACACCTCTAAAAACCCCCGATCGGCGCGGATTAGCTGACTAACGTGATTTATGGCTGGGATATCGAGAGAGGAGTGTGTGTGCGTTAGAGCGCCCTCTGGCGGACTGTAATTAATGCGTTTTTCGCGTCATAATTGGATAACTGTTCGGGGATGAAGTGCAAAGGAAAGCTCTCTACAGAAGGGCTAATAATAGAATGGAAAATTTACTGACATCAGAAACTGCTCTAGTCGGGCATCTACAATAGAATATTTGGCAAAGTCCTCAGGAGAAGCGATACAATGAAAAATAATGTTTTATAGACCGCGAGATTTACGTATATTTTTTGTCTAGTTTCATCAGAAACAAGGCTATAAGGAAAATTTTGCAGAAATACCGTACGTCAGCATCAGTCAGTACAATAGTATACATAGTAACTGAGTAAGTCAATGTATCACATTGCACGATGGGTGCTAATAACCTCCAGAACACCTGCAGACTACTCGTGGGGACTGAAACTCTAAATTGTGCTGCTGCTGTAGAGGCCAGTTATAAATCCTCACATCATGTGTATGGTTTATAATTCTAGTGAACATAGATGAACCAAGCCAGGCACGAAACGTTATATAATACCGTCTAAAAAATGGAATCCACAAATTTCTGCACCCCCCCCCCCCCCCCCAGGACGAGAACAAATTTAGGGTGGCAACTCTAATCTGGACCCCCCCAAAAGGTCAAGCAAGTGACACCCATAATCTGGACCCCCAAAACCAAATCCTGGATACGTGCCTGAACCAAGCGATGGTCATAGCCAAACTTGAAAGCCTTCAAAGGCTTTGTTCTCTATTAGTAACAGTAGCTTTCAAAAGCAGCCCCTCAACCACTCTAAGAAGTTGCTCTCGAGTTCTTGCCCCATGGATATCTTTACTGAAGCCAAAGCTCGCAAAATAGCCTACCGGCTAAAGATTTTCTTTGCTTGCGTCGGCGCCGGTACTCTGTAACTTAGACACAGAAACGTGTTTTTATCACCATGAAGATCGGGCAGTTTACTACGCTGGCACACTAAGCCACCAGATCCCATAGTAAATAATGCATAGAAACACGATTCTTAGTTACAGAGTATCGGTGCTGATATCATGTACAGGCAGATGCTCTTCCGTAAGAATTTTACACTTCACCTCCACTCCAGCAAGAAATAAAGGGAACCGGGAAAGCCCTTCTTAGGCAAATGATATCTAGAAGGTTTATCTGGCTATGGTGTGTATAAAAAGTCTCCCAGCACGGAATTCTGGGATAGCCTACAACAATAACTGCACAGTCTTCCAGGCTGAATAATGTGGCATCTCTCATAGGCTCCCAGGCTGCTTCGAGGGCTTTGAATTCCACATAAATTGGATATCAAACCGCAGCATGTCATTCTTCGGTCCAAAACCAAGCTGTGGCATAAGAAAGGTTATCATGAGATGTTTTGTCAAACAACATTTCTAAATTTCCTTTCAAATTATTATGATTATTGAAGGAAACTGTTGTATAATACAGTGTTTAGACACGGCTCAACAAACAATCAGTTGTCTTACTCAAGGTCTGGGGATGCTTTTCGCCGATCCCTTTGCGCATCGAAATTTTGGATTAGAGAGAGATAGATTTCAACAGCGGCGGCATGGCAGGGTCATGGCTATCTACGTAGAATATGAGTATAGAAATAAATAATATAGATCACAGCGCAAATATAGTACTTTATGGGAAATAAACATTAAGGATAACATAAATTTTATGTTACCTTTAATGTTTACCTTCCTTTTACACCGCATGGGTTGAGTATTATTTCTTAATTCTGCTCTGTCGTACACTTTTTCCTACTGCGCCCCTGTCAGGGCGAATAAAACTACCCCAAAATGGCGTCGCTGACGTCAGGTATTTGCAACACGTCATCGCAAAGGCACTGACCGTGAGTAAGACAGCTGATTGTTTGTTGATCCGTGGTCTAAAGGCATATTACATTAATTTAACCCCGAATGGGGCAATCCTGTCAATTAAACCAAGCCGTCGCTGCGAAAACTAACTCCGTCACTTAAAATCAATTTGTTGTTTTGTTCTGCTTGCTTAATGATACTACTATTATTGGTTGGCCGTCGTCTATCATAAAAAAAAGTATTTGTGTTAAATGGAAGGTATGCGGATCCAGGGCTCAGAACGACTCTGGATGCATCTGCCGTTATCTTTAGAGGTCCTTCTTGGGAAAATGTTAAAACCTTTGCAGAATGTAGTATGAAAAAATCAATATTTGGCTAATTAGCAACAAACTTTCCTTAAACATCAAAAAAACTAGATATATCACGTTCTCGCCTAGAATTACTGGTCAACCAAAAGAAAATGATATTAGATTACATGAGCCATCACGTGATGATACCAAACAATGTAAGTGTTGCATAATAGAAAAGACCAAATCTCTTAGATATCTAGGACTTATAATTGATCAGCATTTAAAGTGGGCAGAACATATTATCTATGTCTCTAAACGCCTAAGGAGTCTAATCCATAAATTTTATGAATTACGGGACATTCTGTCAAGAAAAAGTCTAATAATTCTGTATACAGCACGCTGAATCCATGATCAAATACTTCATTCTAGTCTGGGGTGCAGCCTTTAAATCAATTATGTCACCTCTACAAGTTGCACAAAATGCTCTGCTAAAGATCTTGAAAAAGAGAACACTTTACTCCACTCAACAAATATATTGAGAAACTAAATTGCTTAATACACATGGCTTATTTGTCTACAGCTGTTTAACCAGAATGTTTCATGACCAAACCAAATTTTGTTTAAGTTTTGTAAGAGATACCCGGTCGAAAATGAACCTTGATTTTAAGACGGAACTTACCCATAAAACAATTACACAGCACTCTTTCCTATAATCTATAATATGGGCCCAGACTCTTCAACAAGCTTCCTAAAGATCTAAAACTAATAACGAAATTTCACTTATTCAAAACACGAGTTAGAACTTTTATACAAGATAATGAAGAGAAATTCAACATTTAACTTTATAGCTATTTTTTTATCCCTACTCCCTTGCCGCTTCGATCACTTGTTCCTTATAAGTAGGTAAATTATGTTATATAATTCCTCAATTTTTTTTACACTATTAGAATATTTAGCCGCTGAAAATAGGTTTTAGAACGAGCACTGCAGTTGTTACGGAACAGACTTTCGAACCTATGTAACAGCTGTATCAGTTTCAATTCCCAATTATTATGCCCTTTTATATACTTAATCAATTTTCAGTGTTTAAGTTATTTTTGTATGGAATATTATACTTGTATTTATATGGACAAGTATATGGAATATAGAATGGAATCTACGTTTCTGAACTTCTGACATGCTCTAGCAGACTGCCTTGCTGTTGTCGTCGTGAACAACGTATATGAGCTCATGTTATTTCAATAATAAAGATGCGTTTTATGATCTAGGTTTACTAGATTAGACCAAATTTATGTGTATGAGGTGGACTGTTACTCATCAACCGGAGCTTACTGTGTGCCCCGTACCTATTAGTGGGGTAAGCCAACTCCTGAGTACTTGACAAGGTCCAGATGCCTTCTTTCAATACTATAATTTTACCAGTTTCGTTATCTGGCTGCGTCACACCAAACAGGGCCCTTCTCCTCACTTCGACCGCGTTGCAGTCAAAAATTATTAGTCGAGTAAATTCATGAGACTGATGACAAAGTCTACACTCCTGTCCTCTGTTGGTTATTACAAGAGTGTATAGGTGCTTTCTGAAGTGGCCATGTCCAGAGCAATAACCTCCCAACATAATTCCTCTAAAGCTAGCCAGCTAGTGAACTGCTCATTTAGGTCAGGAAGCATCCTTTTGCTTGTGCAGAGTAGGCTTGCTATTGCAGGCGATGTTACTCGTTGGACCGTTGTTGGTTGGTAAACTTCTGGGCGGTAGCTTTGCTTATGGGATAGGTGATGGGTGAGGATGTGTGGACTAGGCTTAAAGAATCTTGGACCCTTTCTCGACAAATTGATCTAGTCCCAGTGCGTTTTGCTATTTTTGTCCGTATGCAACCCAGCTATGAAAATGAGATTCGACGGCGCATTCAACAGGCACGTGCGGCCATAACAAAGCTTGCTAAAATATGGCGTGACCATAATATCACTAAAGCTACCAAAACGTCGCTGGTTCAGTCTCTTGTGTTCTCCATATTTATGTATGCCTCGGAATCTTGGACTGTTAAAAAGGCAGATCGAGCTTGCATAGATGCTTTTGAATATGGACGTGGAGGAGAATGCTGAAAGTTCCTTATACTGCCCACCGAACTAACGTTTCCATACTGGATGAGGGCGGTAATCCAAAGAGACTATCCTCCATTGTGTCGACATTCTTAGGACACGCCCCGAGTGGGCGGCGCCGTGGCCGTTCCCCTTCACGCTGGGTGGATAGACGAAACAGTTGCTGGATATGAGTATCAAGAGCGCCACTGAACTGACAGTATATCGCGAAAGATGGCGAGTTAGAGTTCTCAAAACTGTTGATAATATTCGTGTCGGCAATACGCTAGCTTCTACTTAATGCATTTTACGAGTTCACAAAGTGTATGTTAAGATATTATGACTATGATGATGATCCCAGCTCATGACATGCAACACATTTTACCTTCTGGTACCTCAACTCTACTTGGAACTTAATCCTAAGTTGCCTTCATTAGTTTCTTTGTGCAGTGTTGATCGACCGCAGTCAATTGCGCATGAAATTCGCCAAACTTTTTCATCAGCGCTGTAAAAGAAGCAGAAACTCAATTCAGCAGAAAGTGTACAAGGATCCTTAGGCCATTAGCACTCTAATAAATTAGCAATAAATATAAAAAGGGTCTGGCGGAGTTGACACGGCAGTAAACGGAGGCGCCACCATAAAATCGAATAAAAAAGCAACAAAGTCGGTGGTCCTCTTGCGCTCATTAACAAAATCATTAAAACGACGAAAAAACCCGGCGCGAAGGTCTCATTAAAATATTTTTCTCCGGCCTCTACTAATAGTGTTCGCACTTCGGCATCTCGTGTGGAACGTAAGATATTTTTTCTGGCCGGCTGGCACAATAGAAATCTGCTGGATGGATGGTTAACACATTGGAGAAAATTGCTTTCATTAAAACTACGGATGTTACCCGATCCTATCTCTAGCAGTGTCTCCAATTTTTTAAAGTAGATACGTTTTTCACATTTATATCCGATCTTTCTAGCTTACATCACATCCATTTACGGAGCAGCGCACTCAGGGGTTTTGATTGAAAGCTTTACTTTTATTTCCCACGTGGCGCTATATGCTTGTACATAATATTGAATACAAATTTACTAATTCAATGCTGCATATAAAGCTGTACATGTACGCTTATTTACTCGATTTTTGGCTGGTTAATGCCATTTCCAAACGTACTTAAAACTTCGGCAAACAATTTCTGACTTGTACTGTAGCTGTCGATTACTTATTTCATGTTATGTTATCAGGTATGTAATGAGATTGGAGTTCTAAGGAGGGTGCCGAATTCGATAACTCCAAAATAGTTTTTTTTATTGTGTGACAGGTATCTGCTATGGTACTGCTTCCCGGCGCCACTCTAAGAACAACGCTGTTCATTAGAACCCAACGGTGAATAATTGAGGTTTTGAATCCATTTTTTTTGTCATAAATCGAAAGATCATATATAAGTTTTATAATAAAACTGTTTTTGTTTTCTTTTTTTTCACAATAATTCAAGAGTTACATCAAAATATAAATGGGTTTTTGAATCGAGTACCGAAAACACGCCGACGGCTTCCGAACCCGTGTGACGTAACGATGGCGGTTAAGATGCTCCTTTGACCAACGACGTCCTACATCGATACTAGATTCTAGATTCCCAGCCAATCGTGATAATACTTGCTAGTAACTAGTGTATATTTGTTGCAATATAGCCGATGAATGAAGTTTGCAGCTCGAGATGACCTCTATGATCGAAATAAATATCTTTTTGAATGTTTGAAATCAGATTACAGATTCGAGTAAGTAAGTAAAGAGCCAATCAAATATGTCTTGTTGAAACTATCTGGTGCATGTTCGACTGGCCTAGTGGTTAGAGTGTTGGGTAATGGATCCGTTGGTCTATGTTCAAAGCTTAGCCTGTCCAATTTTTTTTAATTTTTTTTTTGATCAAATGATTCATTCACGTGCTTTTTGCACTTGTTACGTACATTTTTTTCTACGATCAACATAAATATGTTTTTGAAACAAATTCTATCAGACATATTACTTGCACTGCATAGTGCAAAAACTAAGTACAGGACGCGGTGGACAATTCAAAAAATCAGTGCAAATGGTGTTTGTCCGTCAACATCAATCGTCAATATCTTTTTTAAATGTAATAGTTGGTTAATAAAACAAAATCTATTCATTTTTTAAGTTTTTAATATAAACATAAAGTAACTCAAACTCGTAATCACAACAGTCTTCTGTTTATCACTTCGTATCTTTTATTTTGATATAACTTTTGAATTATTGCGAAAAAAAAGAAAACAAAAACAGTTTTGTTATAAAGCTTATATATGATCTTTCGATTTAACACAAAAAAAAATATATTTTTTTCTCAATTCAAAACCTCAATTGTCAGGTGGAGAATCACTATAAGGATGGTGGAAATTCACTTGTGATTTAAACATTTTTGGAGGGGTGAGGTTGGTATTGATAGAGCTTAGGGCTTGTAACCATGGTATAGTGTAAACCCAAAATTCCAAGGGTATGCTACAAGTACTCAGTCGAACCCCTTTGGAATTATTGTACAAAAGAACCAGAAAATATACTGCAGGCTGACCTGACCAGTCTTGATTGTGATTGATGTTTTTAAAATATATGTAATAGCATTGTATATTTTTACTGCATAGATAGAAAATGTTGACCGGAAATATAAAATGAGAATAAGAATAACTTCAAACAGTGCTAAATTGATTCGCATCTAAAGTCACAGTGCTTTTTTTGCTTTAGTGTAATCGGCATCGTCTGCTATAGTGATTAGCCTCGTGTTTTGTCTGGGCTTTGTTACTTATTTCGGGCACTACGCTAGAATCAGCACTACTAAAATAGAATCCAACATTCTCAACAGTGCAAGGCCAGGTGGAGGGATTTTTCTTCAATGTTTTAAGTTGGCTATATTTACTAGACTAAACAAATTACAACAAAATTATTTCATTCCGTATGTGTGAATCGTACGCCTATAACTTAGGTTGAAGTAGTTCATGTTCTTGTAAGTTAAACAGTCATTACTTGTTTATTATTTTGGGTCTGCTGTTTTAACTTTTGCGAGCTTGGCGTGAGAAATACCCATACAATCTCCCATATAACTCCCATACAATCCTTGTTCTCCAATAACTTCTAATTCCTTTTATTCCACCTACAGTAATGACAAATTATTGATTTCATTTATTACACTTTTTAAAGCTTATTCAGGACGAATTTTAGATTCAATATTATATATCGTGACAAGCTTTATCCATAGATACATTCCATTTCCGGTGAAAGCTCAACATTATTTCAGATCCTCAAATTCTGACTTATATAGCCTTATAATTTGGAACTGCAAAAATGCACATGAAACAGACCTATATAGTTGGGCCAAAACAAATTACCCATTAGTAATTTTATATGTTTGGTCGAAGTTCAATATAATCACCAACTTGAAACGCTTGTTGTCAGTTGTATAGATAGTATTTTAGCAGTCAGATGGCCAAATTTGATCTTTAGACCCAGTAATCCTATAGTTAAACATAAAAGGCAAGGAACTACCTGAAACGACCTCCTAGGGACCTAAATTCCAACAATTAAAAAATCATCTACACGCTTGTTGTGATAAGTAGTCAAATAAGCTGCTAGGTTGTACAACTGTGCATATTTTCCAAAATGCATCTATCAAAATACAGTTGCTTTGTCGAAATATCAGCGACATATTAAATAACGCTGCAAAAAGCACAATAAAAAACCATCACATATAAAATAAATACCGACGTATTTTCTTATCTTTTGGAAACATACCCGTACATATACATATACCTACGCTAGCCCTTCATAGCGTTTTCAATTTAAAATTCTATTTCCACATGAATACGATGAATATTTTCAATTACCGATTTGTTTTTTATTTATATACATATGGCTGTAGCATCCGCACGTATATTCTGGATAATCTGTGAATAGGAGGTGTACATTTAGCCAAACAGAGTGAGTTTCTACTTAATTTCTTGTTAGCTACGCAAATGTGAGTACTTTTTAAACTAGTTTTTTATATTATGTGCTTTTATATACGTTACATAATACTATAATGACGTTTGGATCATCACAATATCACCATTTTTTTCTCTGCTGGTTAGTAAGTAGTAACTTATTTGTTTCCTATTATGCAAGTATATGAATACTGCTAATTCAACTAATGTAATTTCTATTTCTTTCATATTAAATTTTTTGGTGAGTTTTTGGAGTTTCGGTGGATATGGATATGTTCTAAAACTCGTCTCTAGTGCCAGTTCAATAAAGACGTTTATTATTATTATCCTGATTTTCCAAGTGTATCTCGCATGATTGTGCTAGCAACAAATGTTGACGGGCTGTGCCAAGTCAACACCTGAACTATTATTGATGTGAACTTGAGAAGGGTCGTCAAATATTACAGGCCTTCAGGATTACAGCCTTTTCAAATATTCTGTTCCAGGCCTAACTGTTGTTGGTGTGATGTAAATGTGTTTTGTCTAAGGCCTGAGATCCACATAAGCAGGGGGACAGACAGGGCCGTAGCTAGGTGTTGACCATGGAGGGAGTTCATGGTGACCTTAGGGGGGGTTCATGTATAAAAGAATATGTAATGTCTTAATTTGCTCAAAATCTGTATAGATTGTATCGCTGCTAATGTGTCATGAGCGCCAAGGGATTGGTTAGTAGTAGAGTAAATCATTAAGCTTGGAGAAAGCATCCTTGATTATTTTTATTTTGTATTATTTTAGTAGTTATTTCATTTATGGGAATACTCATGGGGGGGGGGTTTGAACCCCTCAAACCCTCCCCTTATATACGGCCCTGGGGACAGTGGTAACATATTGGAACATCCTGTATATAGCATATACTTATTATTAAAAATGAAAAGGTGCAGCCCGTTCCCCAACACACGGCTGTTCCATTACATAATGAGTGGTTCCCACATCGTGAGGTGAGCAATCACTGGGCCTACGAATCGTGCGCCTAAGTAGACGATTTGTACCCAAGGTTGACTGTCTTCTGCATTCTGGCAGCCAAGGTGTGTAGCGCCGCTCGGCATACCGGTATTGCACGCAATACAGATAGCAGCGTATTCCTCATTCCACCTAGGAATCCAATGACCATTACCAACATACTAACCAGAGCCTGCGAAGCTATCCGAAGAGCTCCTCCTATTTGGCCCGCTGTTCTTCCTCCTTGAAGATGATGTTCACCTAGGCGGGTGCCGAAAACATCGTCTTTTGTTGTCGGGCTTGTTTGTCTATACGAGCTAGAGCGTGAGAAATGAGTAGTTCCAGTAAATTCGGCATATCTCGTTCTCCACATATATCCCCTAGCGCGTATGGCAGCACCGGCGTCTCATCTATACCGGATGAGTACCTTAGATGATGATACAGCACTCGTATCATTATTAAGACTATTATAAAGTGTATTTCATTAGTTGGGACTTTTTTTCACACAGCGGATAGTACTGGCCAAAATGAGTGTTTTTCTCACTAACATATAAACAAAATATTTAGAGAAAACAAGATACTGACAATTGAAAAAACTCTCAATTCTAAGTCCGTCCATGGGCAATGGCTCACCATTTCATAATATCACAACAAACAAGGCAACGCTAGCGGTGCAGATGCCGGTGAGAAAACACTAAAACAGGCAGTTCGTCATACGTCGCGTTGCTGTGGCATAGTGTACGGAGTGCTTGACTTGCTACATCTGACGATCAGACTTTAAAAACAATAACAATGGCGCACGCTTATAACAATAATGAACTGGTGGACATGATTTTAATGTACAGTGAGTGTGGTCAAAATACCGCTGCGACTTCGCGAGTGTTTGCCGATCGTTTCCGTAACCGTACTCACCCTGCACCTCGCCGATTTGTTTCGCTCCTGCAAAGAGCTAGAGACACAGGATGTCTCAATCCATATCGTGGTGGACACGCTGGAAGACCTAGACAACCTCGTAAAGTCCAAATTGAAGAAGACACCGTAGGTCGTACTTTTACCTGTAAGACGCCTGCGACAGGACCGCACTTAGAACTTCGTAGCAACCAAATAGTGAGTAAGTACTGAAATACCTGAATTTTTTTTTACCGTTTTGCTGCTGGTTCACCGTGCATTAGCTTTGCCGTTTCAAGAGCCGTTGCTTCTAAAGAGGAAAGTCCCAACTCTTAGAGCACCCCGTGTTCAAGTAGCAGACTCTCTTGAGTACAAAACATAAGTAGCTGAGCTTAACTGACTACCAATTTATTATCTCGAACCACTCTCATAAGCTTACAGTAAAGAATCGAATTGAATGGCTTACGCTATAAAAATGAACATACAGGGTGAGTTTTTAGTACCGGCTCGGTCGATAACTCCACTACTGTAAAAGATAGTGAAAAAAGTTGTATATATAAGTTGTAGCCACGGACATGCTCCTTGCTCAGAAAATATTTTTATTTATACAGGGTGATCCATAACTACGTGGTGATGCAAACATTTATTTTTTTAAATGAGACACCCTAGATATTACTCCACATTCAAATTCTACTAATGATTTCCGTTCTTCCAATATAGGGTATTGTTACATTATACAGGGTGTTTCAAAAGTTATGACCATTTTTGTATCCAAGTCACGGTCAAATGAACGTACTGTACATCAAAAAGTAAGTAATCAAAAATTAGTTTTTTCACATGAGAAGATTAGAAATATCCTCTAGTTTTAAAATACGTTATAAAAAAATCCCGCGACGCATATTCGTATACAGGGTGATGTAGAATGCAAAATCCAGATTTTCTCTCTTTTTTTAAATGTAACCCCCAATATTTTATTATACCAAAGAATTGCTTTTAATATGCTCTTTCATCCTTGTATAGCACTTATTATGGCTGCATTCATTAGTTTCTGAGATATTTCGATTTTTCTACAAATTTTAAATATACCTCCTATTTGTTTAATAAAATTTATTTATTTTAAGAAAATACTACCAAATTTTGTTTTTGCTTAACAAACAACTAAAATATAAGGCGATAATAATACTTGATCAAGTCAAAACACTGAACTAACGAGATAATATAGGTCAAGTGTGCTGAGGAAACAACTTTATAGACGTCATGCATAACTATCAAGCAGATGTATCAGGTAGGCTATGAAATATGAAACGACACAGTCCAAATAAAACGATTCTTCAATCTTTCAAACGCATTAGTTTTAGAGTGCCTCCGTTCTGGATATTGCTATTCATAGTTGATATATTCTAGAGGCAAGTAGACAATTTCTCAAAGATTCTGCTAAATACCCTCAATGGAAAAATTAATTTTCAAAGCTAGTTTTTCACACAGTACGGAATTATTGAGCAGGTTATGAAAACGCTCAATTTTTCAAAGCCTACCTGATAAAACTACTTGATAATTATGCATGACGCCTACAAAATTGTTTCCTCAGCATACTTGACTTTATTATCTCGATGATTCAGGGTTTTGACTTCATCAGATACTATCAAGACGTTATAATTTAGTTGTTCGTTAAATAAAAAACAAATCAGATAGTACTTTCTCAAAATAAATAAATTTCAGTACACAAATAGAGGCTATATTTTAAATTTACCGAAAAATCGAAATATCTCGGAAACTGATGGACGTAGGTACAACAAGTGCTATACAAAGATGAAAGAGCATATCAAAAGCAATTCTTTGGGATAATAAAATATTGGGGGTTACATTTGAAAAAAAAGAGAAAATTTGGATTTTGCATTCTACATCACCCTGTATACGAATATGCGTCTCGGGCTTCTTTTAAGGCCGATTTTAAAACTAGAGGATATTTTTAATCTTCTCATGTAAAAAAAATAATTTTTGATTCATTACTTTTTGATATACAGTACGTTCATTTGTCCGCGATTTGGATACAAAAATAGTCATAACTTTTGAAACACCCTGTATAATGTAACAGTGCCCTATATTGGAAGAACGGAAATCATTAGTAGAATCTGAATATGGAATAACATATAGGGTATCTCATTTAAAAAAATGCATGTTTGCATCACCACGTAGTTATGGATCACCCTGTATAAATCAGAATATTTTCTGGGCAAGGAGCATATCCGTGGCTACAACTTTTATATACAATTTTTTCCGCTATCTTCTATAGTAGTGGAGTTATCGACCGAGCCGGTACTAAAAACTCACCCTGTATATGGGCAATGACATTAATCGCCTATTTCCCATGTATTTATATATGAGCTGAAATCTGATTTTAACTTATTTCTTTGCTCATAACAATTTATGCTTGATTGTTAACTTTCTTGCTCTAACGTATGTAGTTTTAATTATTGATGAGTTAGATGGAGTCCCAAGTAGCCTTTTGGCAACCACAACCACATGACATACCAAACTTAACGTTAAAATTAGTGCAGAAATTGGTTATTTATGGAACGTCACATTCTAGACCACCGGAAAACATCGTATCAACGTTAAGCATAACTTTAGTTATACCATGGGTTGTTACGACGTTTACCCAACCAACTAAATTTAGTTAATAATTTGGTAATTGCAACGAGTTTTTAAAAACGTTTTAGTGGCAACCCGTGATAACTCTAGTTATATGAAGCGTTTTGCCGACGGAGAGCCTACGTTATACGATGCAACTGAGCCGTGGGTAATTTTTCAGTTGAACTAAAAACGTTGTTGCGTATTATACTCTTTTTTGCAACTAACCTATTTTAACATTATTTTGACAACAAGGGCATTAGTATAGAGACTACAGATGATACGAGCCTTCAAATACGCTGCCTCCTTATTACAAGCATAAAAAACGATTGTGTTTTGTGTCGTGAACAAACTTTACAGGCGCAAGCTTGTGTGGACGGTTTAAATTCCTTCAACCAACAATAAAATTCGAGTTCAAATTCTGGGGAAGAAACTAAAGAAGAAGACCCCAATAATGAAAAGGGAGTCAATCTGGAGGCAGCACATATTACTGAAGTGGAAACTCTCGGAAACTACAGTAAGAAAAAATAATAGAAACCTGGGTACGTGAACGAGACCAAAGCCACAAAAATAAAATAGGTACTGTTTATCCAACGCCCTAGGCACATTCCAAATGCCAAAAGACAAAGCTGACATGTGACAACTGACAACTGCGAGAGAGGGTGCGTTTGGAAAGGCAAATAAGTTCGTCAGTTAAAACAGTCAGTTTTTAGTCGAACAACTCCAGTCGAATTTTGGGTATACATTTGGTTGCCTAGAGGAAATATAGTCGACTTTTGGTTACTTGACGATTATAGTCGGGCTTATGCGGTTATACGCCGATTACATTCTTACGCCATGCTTGATTGCAATTCTCCTTCGAAATATGGTCGGCCATTAAAACAAAGAGCATATAAACGAATATTATACTGGTGGTTATGAAGTCTGATGTTAGTTTTTTGGAAACAGTTCATAAATATTCCGTTTAGTTTGATTTTCAGTCAATGTAAACGTTAGATATTTTTTATTTAAATTCATTTTTTTAAATACATTTATTTTTGAATTCTGAAAAATTCGCATCGGATTGAAAGCGCGCGAGTTTTCTAGCATGAAGTAATTACTATATTTGACAGTAAACTGGAATGCGTTGTTGAATTAAGTGTACAAATCGTTAATTTGTAGCAACTTTATTTATAGGATATAGCCTGACCAAACGAACAACACATTTCAATATCAAGATGGTAGTCACAGTTATCAAAAAGTTTTGTCTAAGTCCCCATTCTGACCAGCAGTATTACTTGGTCAGAAGATTTACTATCTTTTTAACAATATTGCAACTATTATCTCTACACCAGAGGGCGCAGGTGTGTAGGCGTTTGGAAGTAAAATCAGCAACTTTTAGGAAACGAGAAACTTCAGCCTCCAGTTAAAAGTTAAACGTCGTGACAACTCAAAAATGATTGACCAAACTGGTGCAAAATGGGGTTGTTACAACGTTGTGTTGGAGTCGGCTACACAAGTTGCGTGCAGTTGCGCAACTTTTTCAAACACGTCGCCACAACGTTAAATTGCTATTTGGGGTGGCCGGTAAGTTTCAGAGGTTCCATTCACCATAAAATACTCATGGCAATATACCTTCGGATTCCACAGATCATTATCTTGAAGCAATATAAACACGAGATGCAATTGATATTTCATCCTAAACACGTCGCGATACAACAGTACGATTTACACTAATTACTGTAATGGTAGCTACTTTATTAATTATAAAAGCTAATTGACATACAGCAATTTAATTAAAAACCGTGTAGTATATGCACGCAATTAGTGATAATTGGCGGCCCACAGATATTGTTATGAATACCTTCCAATTAAGTTTAGTTTAACCGGCTGAAGAATCGTTATGTGCATATCATTATTATGAATGCTGTTGAATGGACTGAGAAAATTCGCTTGGGTATATGCATGGGCCTGGCTATCGTAACAATATAGTCTTGGATCACGGAATGCAGTCTGCATCGTTTTTTGCTTGGCCATTTCGAGCCATTTACCTATATACGTAGGGTGTGCGATAAGTCTTGACGTCTGAACACGTGCGCTTGGGTTGTCCTTTTTTAAGCCAGTGGTGGCGCGTGAGCTGTTTAAGACAATACGCAAGCAAATAAGAAACGCTACTAAGCTCTGGTACTAAAACGGAGTCCTTTGACGGGTCTAGGAGACGGATTACTATCTGCTCTGAGAGTCAGGCAGCCATCAAAGCACTGAGTGCTTGGAAAATGACGTCGGGACTGGTTCTGAAGTGCAGGAGGGCTTTTGACGACATCTCAGCTAATCACAAGGTATCACTGATGTGGGTACCTGGGCACGCTGTGGTAAAGGGTAACGAAATGGCGGATCATCTGGCTAGGATGGGATCCGGCAACAGTTTTGTGGGCCCGGAACCAGCCTTAGGACTATCTGCAAACTTTATTAGGAAAACAACTGGAGAGTGGATCCAGAATCAACACTCTCTGAGATGGAACAACATCTCTGGTGGTCTCCGTCAGGCTCGGAAACTATTAGCAGGGCCTGCAGAGAGAATAGGACGATTTTGTCTCTCTCTGGATAGGAGTAACTTGAGATTGCTAGTAAGCCTATTAACGGGTCACAACACCTTCAGGCGTCACTTGTTCGTGATGAGGGTGGTCAAAGACCCAACCTGCACGTGGTGTGGTGAAGAGGAAGAATCCTCAGCACACATCTTGTGTCGCTGTGAAACCCTGGGTTATCACAGGCAGACTATGCTGGGCTCAAGTACCTTGGAACCAATAGAGATAAAACGGATAGGACCTAAGAATGTACTTGCCTTTGCCAAAAGGGCAGGTCTTAATAATAATAATAATAATAATTTATTTCGTCCATACAGCCTTGAAAAAGGATTGGACAAGTCATCCATGTATAAACATCATAAAATATTGTATGTACAAGAAAGACGTAAAATAAAAGTTTCTATTAATGCACACCATTAAAACGATTCACAAATTCGTTCACAGAATAAAATGCATCATCGAGCAATAGTCGCTTAATTTTTACTTTAAATGCATTAATGCTATTTAAGTTTCTCCATTCTAAAGGTAAAAGGTTGAAGAGGTAGCAACTAGAATGGATTGGAGATTTGGAATAGAACGTATGGTGAAATTTCTGAATGACTATTTTATTTTTGTTCCTTGTTTCATAATCGTGTATATCACTGTGTTTAACAAAATGAATGAAAATATAACAAAGAATTTTAAGTAGATAAATAGATGGGACAGTTAAAATAAATTTTTTCTTGAATACTTCGCAACACGATGAATTATAAGGCAAGTGAAATATGAGCCTCAATATTCGCTTTTGTAATACAAATACTCTATGTACTTCACTGCATTGACCCCATGTTATTATACAATATGAAATCGCCGAATATACCAGCGCGTAATAAACTTCAAGCAAGGAAGATAAATTTAGGTTATTTTTTAATGTATTTATTACAAAGTAGCTCTTTTGTAATTTATTACAGACTGACTGAATCTGATCATGCCATGTTAAATGTGAGTCAATTATTATGCCAAGAAACGTTGTAGTAGTCGACGGCTCTATTAGGTTGCCGCAGCAACTTAAGGTAGGTCCTGCAGGTATTTTGGGTGGTAGGTAAAATTCCATCAAAACCGTTTTACTGCTATTTATGATAACAGTATTGTTTTGGCACCAAGCTTTGAATTCATTAGTTACAATATCAATTTTATCTATTAATCGCGATTTCGAACAATCTGATATAACAATGTTTGTGTCATCAGCGTAAAGAAATATGCGGCCATGTGATAAATATTGGGGTAAATCATTAATAAAAATAAGAAAAATAAGGGGGCCAAGGACACTCCCCTGAGGCGCTCCCCAATTGGAATTGAAGTTGTTCGATATCTCGTTCCCAATTTTAACGAAAAATTTTCTGTGTTTCAAAAAAGACGTGACCCAGTCATTGAGGCACCCCCTAATACCAATTTTGTCTAATTTTTGAGCCACGAAACTACTGTTTACTGTATCAAAAGCTCGAGAAAGGTCAAACATGATCGAAACAACATATTTGCCAACATCCGGTTCATTATTTATATGTTGTATGTATTCCACTACTCCCGTTTCAGTGGATCGACCTGCTCTGAAGCCATGCTGTGATGGAGATAATATATTATATTGGGTGAGATAGTTTTCTATTTTTAAGGCTACCACTAGGAACTAGCGCGGATAGAGGCGCAAAAGGGCCCATCGTGTGGACTATGCACCAGCCACATTCTGTGCTGGATAGCCTCTGGTCCTTATTCATTCATTCATTCAAGCTCTGGTACTAAAACGGAGTCCTTCAGAGAACTATAATAAAAACATAACATCATGCCTAAAGGTAGAAAACAAAAGCATACCTCAACATGTCAAATTTTAAAACAGAGCAACAACAACTCACTTTTTGCATATATACAATCTATACATCTTTGCATTTGCAACCTTCTCATGAAGATCAGAATCCTGTATAGTAAATTTATATTTTGGGAATAACATGGGAAATGTGGATAATCTACTTTCAGCCATGCTATTACGTAAGACAATCTTGACTTGGTACCAGAAGATGGCGGCAGTGGCGCCTTCAGTAGGCGTGAGAGAGTTTGATGTTTCTTGAGATCGCTTCGCGGGCTGCTCTGAGCCATGACCGCCATGGCTAAGCTGGCAGAGCTTCGGACTAGAATTCCGGAGGCGCGGGTTCGAATCCCGCTGGGAATAGTTTGTTTTTCCGACATTTTCTGGTAGACCTTGATTTGAGAGCCCGACATGTGTGCAATAGCATGGAAAATGGTATTACAGTCTTGACTCTCTTTAAAGCCCTGTTTCTTTTTCCATTGTCGTCATTGGAGTTGTTATAATTATTTGTAATATCAGTTTCATTGAACGACCTTTCTGAATTGTTAGGTGAAAAGCAGTCTAAATATGTTGTTGCTATTAGGTTCTGAAAAAACAATAAAAATCTTATTTTTCCAAAATAGAATGCGGTCATCCAATCGGCACTGCGATAGCTGGCCATACGCCAGATAAACTAATCAAAGCAGATGTGTTGGGTTCTATCTCCCAACAGCGGCATATTATCTACTGTGAATTTCAATGAAAACTGTCCACCATAATTTTAAACAGCAGCAGGAGCGTTCTGTATATTTATTCAGAAGTAGATGGGCCTCTGATACTATATTTCAAAAATACAACAAAATTAGCTATAGCTGGGAAGCGGCACAGATATATTAAAGTGAAGTGTACTCTTTAAACTGAATTCGAAGCTTTCGGAGAACTATACCTCTATCATCAGGGCTGAAATATTGAATTAACATAAGCAAGGTAAGCAAAAATGGAGATTATACTTACAAATTTGTTGAGATTGTTGCTTAGGTTAGAAAATATGACATGGAACATATTAGTTAGACTCGCACAAAAATTCTTTAAAAATATTATGATATTTAATAATATCCTCGTCAATTAATTCATCACACACAACATTTAGGTTAAAAAATGTATAGATAGACTATATAAAATCAAATCAATCAAATGTCATTTCAGAAGTATCAATTATAATTCGAAGCAGGTGTCGATATTTCTTTCATAGTCCAGGAAACATAATACCAACCACTTTAATAAGGATGTTACTGTAATAACCTTTGAATTAATATTATCTAAAAAATTTTATGATTTTTATATACCTAAGGGGTGACGGACGAGAAACTCAGTAGTACAGAAATAGTTATCAGGAACAAAAATAAATTATTTTACTTGTTAATTTTTTTTTCTTCTTAATTAATTAAATTATGGCAAACTCGTTGTTGGTAACAACTGTTAGGTTTAAAAGGGAGAAACTTCAAGCAAGGCTAATCTGTTAGTGTTATGTAATTTTTCACATTGAAGGAGGTATGAATATATGACACTTAAGTTTCTTATGTCAGTTTTCTTGTTCATACAAATGTCACATTGATAGATGTGGGCCATTTCTAAGAATAAACGTTTTGTTAAGTTGTATTCACTATTAGGCACTTCAACTGAAGTATAGTTCATAGAGTGGCCAATACTCTGGACGTGTGACGCAAGAGCGCAACGCTCAAGGTGCAACCTTGCATCACTTTTATGTGACACGATACGGCCTTTTAAGTTTCTAGATGTCTGCCCTATGTAAACTAAATTACAGTCATTACATGGAATTTTATAAATAACATTGGTTAAGCTAAGCAACGGAACTCTGTCCTTAAGCTTCGAAAATATATTGTGACAAGTGATTTACAAGTAATTTTACAGTTTACATCAGAAAATACTCTAATCTGTTTGGGAGTTAATTCTTTAATGTATGGCAGCTTTGCAAATCTCACCTGGAGTCCAGAATTTTGTTCTATATTATCAGTTGCAGTGGATAGGTTCTGATTAGTAACCAGACTATTAGATGGGGTGTTATTCCCAAAATTTATATTCTCTCTGTTTGGCAAAATATTCATTTCAGTATTAAATAGGATCTTGTTTACCAAGTGCTTTGAATAACCATTGTCAATAAATAATTTTGAAAGTGTGTGAAGATTAAAATTGCGGAATGAGGTGTCAGATACTTTTATGACCCTTTTTTTCATTTATTTTATTAAGATTGATCTTTATATATGGTACCCATCTAGTGGTACGACAAAGTATAAATAGGTAGGTATAAAATGAATCGTTTTCGAGATACAGTTAATTGCAATTAAATAAATCTAGTTTAAAAAAACTAAAAAAAACTCAAATTAAAGAACATAGAACTAAAAAGTTAAGAATAATTTTTAAAATAAGCTTAAAATAACAATAAACGACAAAATACTAGTATGCTTGTCAAATTTTTATGGCAGGTCGCGCAGCTTGTGGTCGACCGGTACGAGGTTCATTTCTAACTGATAAACCCATTCGGCCATTTGACACAATACCTAACTGTGAACTATAGAGCTGCCAACCGGCAGAATTCCTTCTGTCTTACTCGTACATCTTTCACATGTTTATTAAACATGGAAAAATTGATGCTCTCTACTTTCGTCAATCGACCTATGGCGCACTGATGATCGCTAATAAGCGTGAAACAGCTGTCTGTGTACTGGTGGATTGACGGAGGTATAGAGCAACCCTCGTATATCTGCCAACCTTATTTTAACTATTCTTTGCAAATTTTTAATTAAACTTAATCTACACATCCCGCAAAATTGTTCATCTTGATACTCGTATCTCTACTAACCTCTATCGAGAACACAAAGCAGTATTTTATGTCATTTATAAAACATTATGAGTGTTTAATGGAAATCGCACCTCAGGTGAAAGGTGACGCCAAAGTTCCGCAACGTCAGTTGTAGGTAGCTATAATACAAAGCCAGCTGGATAGCTATATAAACTTTAAGACAATAGCGCTGCGTTGCAGTTACTGTCACACACCTGATAAAATTCAACAACTATCCTACCAGGAGCATGGGAAAGGCAGTGTTGTTGGTGAATAAAAACAGTAGTAAGGCAAAGGAGTGTTACAAGCAGCTCACAAACCCACAAACATGTGAAACTAATGAAAGCGTATTAATAAAAGGAACGGCTGATCACAGCTAAAATGCCTGTACTACGTCGACTCAAACGAAAAGTGCTCAATTTTTTTGTTTGATGTTTTTTCAAAAGAAGTGTCGAATAAAGGTATTTTCTGCAAGTTAATTACTTAACGTGCTTGAACCAACCACAGAATTTGACGCAAGACATACGTTTTAGGACGCTTTATGAAAGCAAATGATAACATTCCTGCAGAACTAGAGTAGAATATAGGCGGAAGCTTTTTATTGTTTTGGAATGTTTTTTATAACTTGAAATTGAAAATTACTGAACATATCGAATATTATTTTGTACAACAGGTCAATTTATGTGAGTTTGCCAAGTGACGCGACGTTCCATTTGTGACTCAAATTAACTAGGCAGTGACATTTTAATTTATTTCATAAGCTGTCGTTTATTTTTGAAACTAGGTGAACTAATTTTGCAAATTCAAGTTTATACTCACTCTCAGTTTAATGAAACGGCCATATGACTCTGCAGTCATAACATTATCAAAGGGCAATTAACTGAAAAAGTGAGATTGGTTGGAACCTTGGCTACCTTATTGATGCGCCCACTGCATGTCACATTGTATCAATGCGCCTTAATTGTTTCAAATAGTTCCTCGTCGCCTGAATAAAAATATACATAAACAATAACTATCAATGACAAGATTTTTGAAAGCAAACGACGTATGTTGTATCGCTACTGAAATTGTTTCATATTATTGTGTTTAATTAGATAGAAATGATGACAATTTTTTTGCAAATAAGCTGGCACTTCGGTTCCCATGATTACCTCCAATCACACCACATTTCATCCTAATAACATATTTACCAAAAACACGCGCAAAATAAAATATGCAAATAGTACCAGACACGTTCGTGTCATTTGCTGTTTAAGTGATGCAAATAGAATATGTAGCTTTTAGCGTGCGGCAAAAATACAAAAATAAATATTTATGAAAAAATAACACGTGTTCAAATAGGATAAGATACAAAGATATCGGTAACATATTTCGTTAATTGCTAGGAAAATATTTGAGTGACAATTTGGATAAGAGCGCACGCAATTTTTTCCTTATACGCTTGGGAAAGGTTTATATGTGACATATCAGTTCAGTTCTCATTTATATTTAGAATTTCTGTATTATTTTTATATATTACTTGGGTGTCTGGATTTTCTAGGAGGAAAAAATATCAATTAGATTAACTTTTTTTATGTTTGGTGTGACGCAGCCAGATAAAGCTACTATTTTCCTTGACCTTGTCAAGGACACCGGAATTGTCCTACCCGACTAATAGGTACGGAGCTTCGGTTGACATGTTAGGATCAGAGTCCACCCCAAAGAACCAAATCTTGTCTAATCTAATCTACCGTTATTCCTTATTACCACTGACAACTTGAGGGTACCTACACCTCAAGATTGGATAATTTTTAAAAAGGTGGAACAACAAGAAAATAAAAGTACCACAGATTAGCATGAAATCTTTCAAGATTGAAAACAAAAAAATCCGTTTTACGGTAATTTATGATATCACTTAGGAAAAAACAGAAGCCACTTATGGCGCTATTTGGATCTGAAATCTTCCTCGAAAAGACTTGTATATACCCAAAGTTGAATAACAACTGAATAATAATTTATTTGTTATGCTTTAGAGTTATTTATCTTCTTTTTTACTACTGATCGCCCTAAAGGTGACTTAAAAATTTCAGTATTTTCTGACCAATACCTACTGAGCTGTTCATGGTTACTCTACTGCCATGAATTCACTCGATTTTCAAAAACTAAAACACCTTCATTAGTCTGACAGATACTATCTATAGTGGAAATGTCAAAGAGTTCAGATAACTGATGCTCAAGAGAAAAACACTATCTTCAAAATCGGTTATACTCGTAATATCTAATCGCTCCACATTGCTTTCCAAGCAGTAGGTAGAAAATTTTGAGATAGTACGTTTTATTTTTTGCTACATTACTATAATCTGTGTTACTAATGTTCGTCAATCTGACAATCTTGTCTGCCTATCTGTTGCCTTTTTTCGAAGGCGTAATCTCAATAACCGCTTTACCTATCATGATGAATTGACAAAAATTAGTTATGGAATGCTGCTTGTTGTTTTTGTGACACTAAAAATCGGTGCCGTGGCGTTAGAGTAATTAGCAAAATATGAAAATTCCAGAAACTATCACAAACTGCGTTTTATGCATTCCTATTCGTTTTCCGATTTTTCAGTGACTGGGTAAAATTGCGACAAGGGAAACACAAACATTTGTGCTATTTATAAGACTCTATCGATTACTCTAAAAAAATGGAGTCAAGTTGATTGACTCAGTACTTCCCACACATTACGGTGATACCATTTTATTATTTTCTCATTGCATAAAGCTATAGTCAGAGATGCCTTTGCAACCAAATCATCCTCCGCCTGCCTTCAAATATCATACACCACAAAAACTCTAATAAATAGTTTCTCTCATCTCTCTCCCTAGGAACTAGGACGACACAGTTTTTATTCTAAGATCTTCAACTGGATGAAGTGAAATGATCAGGAACCCCCATATTGTCTAAAAACCAAGTTTGAGCTATTTTTATATTTTTAGTTCCTTTTATTATTACTGCGCCGCCACTGACACGATTTCTGAAACCAAACGCCTTTTCCATCCTCGCCACGGCAATGATATTGTGTCGAAATTTCATTAAAATTAATTTTAGGTTATACAATATACAATAATACAATACAAAAATGTATTTATTCAATATAAGCAAATAACAAATAATTCTTTTTTTATACTCATCATGTCCAATGTATTTACACTGGACAGCCACATAAGGGTCACAGCCCTTGTTTGTGGGAAAAAACATGACTATGACAGAAAAATAATAAAGAAGAAAAAGTATAAATACTTATACGAACTACTGCAGCACCACTGAACCCATATACACTATAAGCATACCATACATTCAATATATACAACCCTATAAACAAAATATCTAAAGAAACATACATTGATCCCATCAGGAACACTCCAGTGCCAAACTAAAAGCATTGCTTGTCTTGTTAATACTGTAACGTGATGTCTGACGAAACCAATGTGAGACTGCTGTCTCATTTTTAATAATTACGAAAAAATATAATAAGCTGAACCAACAAGCATAAGCTCATTACCTAATATCACAAATCGCACGGTATACAATGCTTACAACAGTATATGGCTAATGACCATGTAGTCGATACCTCAAATGAACAAAGAAAAGCTGAATACTATTCCATTATTCAAGCAGCGGACAAGGTGAAGACGGCGTTAATACCTAAGAGCCTGTGTATTTCCTTCCTAGTTTTTGATTTTATCCATCTTTTTGAGCTACTCCGATACATTGATTTTTAATTCAATTGTTTAATTTCATCTGGCAGGAGATTATACAGTCTAGGCCCTAGAAAGTAATAACTCCTTTGAGTAACAGTTTTTCCTACTCTGGGTGCCTTATATTTTAAGGGATTACGAGTGGCATAGAAGTGGGCAATGCTGATGAGCTCCGATCTATTACGATGCTGTCTCATTAATACAGAAAGATGTAAAGCAATGCTCATATATGACATAAATCAGAAAAAAATCGAAGTCCCTTGATTTCTGTAGTAGGCAAGGCAATGTTCCTATGGGCCTTAAAAAATGTATTATATCGCTAGGTTCTTTTTTCGCAGGTCAGTGGAGAGCCTATTATGCATACAAAATCATTTTTACTTTTGCAACCCCCCACCAGCCAACCACCTTAATTTCACCCCCACCAAGAAAACGTAGTTTGAGTTTTTTTATATCTTTATTTGTTTTATGGTTGATGTGTCGCCACTAACACAATTCCTAAAAACCATACGCGTTTTTAATCCTAGGCACGGTGGTAAAACTTTGGCAAAGTTAGATTAAAATCAATTTCATAATTCTCACGTTACACAATACAGACCGATCTAAAGCAATATTCGTATGTATACCTCTATCAGAAAATACCCTTGGTTTCTGTAGTAGGCAAGGCACTGTTCGAATGGACCTAGAAAAGGGTATTATAACACTAGGACTCTCTTTCACAGCTCAGTGGTCAACCTATCATGAATACAACAAATTTTTGAGTTTTACAACCTCCCACCCTGCAACCACCCCAATTTCACCCCCAGCAAAAGAAAGTAGAAAGTGATCAGGAATCCGTAAAATGCCTAAAAACGAAGTTTCAGCTGTGTTTATATTTTTAGTTTTTTTATTATTGCTGCGGCGCCACTGACACGGTTTCTAAAAATCATAAATGGCATGGCATGGTAGTAATACTGCGTAAAAATTTCATTAAAATCAATCTAAAAGTTTTCATGTTACACGATTCAGAATGATCAGAAGCAATACACGTATGTATCATAAAGTTCCTTCGGTTTCTCTAATAGGCAAGGCAATGTTAGAATTGACCTAAAAAAGTGTATTATGACGGTAGATCTTTCTTTCACAGGTCGGTGGTCAGCCTATTATGAATACACTAAATTTTTCAGTTTTACAACCCCCCACCCCACAACCAGCTCGATTTCACCCCCACCAAAAAAAGTAGAAAATGATCAGGAACCCCTAAAACGACTAAAAACGAAGTTTGCGGAACATTTGAAATCTTTTGTTTTTCGCTAATTACTCCGCCGCTAAAGTACCTATTTCAAAATTGTAGCAGCATTACCTACTACGGACCCATAGCATTCTGCTTCCCAAATTTCGTCAAAATCCATACAGAGGTTACTGAGATTACGAGGCACAGACAGACAAGCAGACGGACAGACCGACGGACCGACGAACCGACGGACCGACAGACCGACAAAACGCCCAAGAAGCGTATTAACTCGAAATCGAAAATTTTCGCGATCATAATTCTCCCCTCACTCATCGGTGTGAGAAGCAAAATGACTGGTCATATTTTGTATTGTACTTTATAGTTTTATTCGTACTGAAATTTTGGAAATGATATGATATGGGATTATCCTTGTATTGAACGCGACGTAGATAGTAAACAACCTTGTCAGAACTGCCTCAAATTTAGTTTTTCAGCATTTTAGGAGTGGAGGAGTGGAAAATGTTTCACTTTTCCATGTATCCTTGCAAATCAGCGCCAGTTCCCGCTTTTTTGTGAAATATGTGGCACTAGGACGTATTTATAATTTCGAAAAACCAGTTTTGACTGGTTTTTCCTAAAATAAGAGGTCTCATGGTATGTCAAAACATCTAAGTATATATCGTCTAATAACATGTGATGATCAATGAGAGAAAGTAGTTGTATTTTAGCTGAAAAGGCTTGTTTGACATTCATGAGACATTTTAATGCTGTGCGTTATAAAACTGTCAGAATACCACTATGCAGCAGAGTAAAAATCGTAGCCCCGTTTCACAAAATCTCAAAGAAAGTATGATGTCCCATGATCAATTTATTCTATGCAGATGTTCTGAAAATAGTTCCAGAATACCCATGTATACCAGTAACGATTTTCTAACTACAACAAAGCACTAACTTGTTGCTGAATTATAGTTTTCTAAACTACAATCCAACTGTCTGGTTTATTCCTATACCTGCCCCGAATTTTTTCGATGGCATGTCGCAAAAAGTTTGGTAGGCCATTGTTTCGTCTGGAACAAGTCTGGGTATAGACACGACGCTTGCTCTGGAACACAAAACAACTGCATAATTGAGGGGGATAAAAATAATGGAGCTATATCCAAAACGAATCCATCATGTACATAATTTACCGTCCAGACGGCACGAAAAAAATTATATGAGCTTTTAGCACCTTTCAAAACGGATACCTAAAATAGAATATTGTTTTTGTTGTCGCACAATTCTATTTGTATATACAGCCAATATTGTTCTGTTAGTAGTTTATTTATGCAATAAATAGGATGATCTGATGAGAGAAAGGACGAACGCCTACGCAGGAATCTGTATGGCACCCTAAGAGAAGAAGAAGAAGTAGTTTATCCGGATATATCCAGTATTACACCAGCTTGAAGCGGAAGCACTATAGCCAGTGGCGGCTGATTCTGAAGGGCACAAGGGCACGTACTCACCCAACTGGCCAGAAAAATGACAATAAATATAGTTAATATTTTGGCATTACATCGTCATATGACTATGCATATATTCCTATTATGCTACATCAAACTTCACTACTCCGTCCGCTCAAACCTTCTTTCCGCAATCACCAAGCAACGAGCTCGAGCAAGACCGTGACGTCCGCAGGGGAACAGTACGATATGTACCTATTTTCAGCGTACATATTTCGGCGTTCGGTTGGGTTCGCTGTACGCAATTATATTGTCTATTTGGGGCACCGAGCAGCGTGTCTCCAACAATGAGTGGAACGCAACGTCTTTTTTATTTTTATGTGATAGTCGCGGTTCATTTGCATTTGCGTAAACTCTCTGATGGAGCCCGCGACAACGGAAGTTAAATTTGTGCGAAACTGTTCAAAAAATCCTATAACTTTTGAAGATAAGCCTTTAATCAATAACAGAAGGAAGTACGAGGGTTGCTCGTATATCGTGTATCGGCTTTCATATGCAGCCGCATATAGAACCCGCGCTCTCTGGTGGCCAAGCGGACGCGCCGTGGCGTTCCACCAAGAAGTCTGCGGCTGTTTAGCAGCGATTTTCTTTGGTTTTCCGTTACCTTCGGGTACCAAATGGCGCCTGCTACAACAAAAAGGAAGGCCTGCTCCTGATCTTCAAATTAGTTATAGTTCCACAAGTAAAACCCGGAGCTATCATAGTGATTCAACCGGAATACTAATGATGTGTCTCTCCGACATTCGCCTTGCTGGCTTCAATTTTTGAAGTTGCTGCTGGCAACCATTATATATGAACAGATTTTCGCAGAATACACTGCACTACACTGTATTTGCAATAAAATTGTCTACACTTCAACATATATTTATTTAATATTTATTAAGCATATCAGTGAATTTTGGAAAAATAATTATATAACCTTAAAATTATATAACCTTAATTAATTATAGCTGAGAACACCTTATTCAGGCAACCCTATTGGTGGGAGTATAATAACGTATTTTAATTGATAAAATATAATTTTTATTCGTTAAAGAGATCAGTCAAAGTCGATCTTACTTGGGATCCTTGACTAACGTATTTACGCAATATTTGCTGAACGAAAGAGATACATGATACTGGTAGAAGAACTACACCAAATTAACGAACGCCAACATAGTCTTGCACCCAACAACGTTACTTGTTAATTCAATGAAAGGTGGGTCATTCGTTTTCTTTATCACCAAGTTACGATTGGTGAAAACTGAACCAGTGACTACCGCACAGGGATCTAGGCTTACCGGTTATTAATATAAATGAACTGAAGCGCACAGATTATAGCTGCTGCTATAGATAGATACATCATGTCGCTAAATAATGACCATGAATGTATCCCATAATCAATATTACGAATAGCAGCAGGTGCCGATAATATAGATCCCAACTCAGATCTCTAAGTTGACCCTAGAAATCTAAAATCTGTATCTGGCTTCCTATCAGGATAGCATTTCGTATCAGGTATAACTATACCTGATAGGGCGCTAACTACAAATCCGGCAGTTACTTTGCGTTTCAGTCTCAGGTCATTTTCATAACCTCAGATTTCCATGTTCACCATAGATCTGAAATCGTTATCTGGTTTCCTATCAGGACGAAAACTCGTGCCGTTTATAATTTCAGGGCGCTTATGTCAAATCCGGCGATTGTTCTGAGTTTTAGCCTAAGGCAACAAAGATAAAAAAATTTCATAGCCTCAGATCTTCGAGTTCGCCCTGAAAGTCTAAAATCCTTATCTCGCTTCTTATCAGGAGGAAAACTCGTGGCATTTATAATTTGAGGGCGCTGATTACAAATCCGGCGGGTGTTTTGAGTTTTACCATCAGGTACGGAACATCAAAAATTTTAATAACATCAGATCTTCAAGTTCACCCAAGTTAAATCGGTAAAACCGATGTCATACTGTTCACTAAAACAATAAATACCTACATTCATTGCTGTTTATGTGCGCCGCTCATAGGTCAACAAAACAATGGTTATGAACATAGCGGTAATGGCTGAATAATCATCCTGCATTGATTCAATGAATTCTTACATCATATTGATGGAGAACATAGTATTTTTTTGATGTTTTGCATTCATTGTTAGTGCAGTTATCTCTTCAATGTATTTATTGCGTCAATAGTCCACGATCAGAAATCATTGTTTTACAATGGCTATTTTTAATAGCCGATTCGTACAATTAATGTTCAAAAGTTTGACGACGATAATAAAATATTATTCTGTACTCATAGTGCTTGCAATATTAAACCTAATATCTGGATCTATACTAGAATCTGAATACTGCTAATGTTATCTTACTACATCTTTTGTATATGGAAGAGTTGCAATACATTTTCGTGTAATTTCCAAGAAAACAATAGACGGTCGAAGGGGGCGAGAACAAAACAGACACCGAGTGTCCGAGAACACATGCCAATTAGAGAGGACACGATAGATATAGGGGGCAGGTGTGTGGAACTCAGCATTGCTACCGCGACTGTTATCTCCTACGGATACATTTAGGTAAAAATGTTTTAAATGTGCATACATACACATGGGCGTGACAACTCTTTTTTGAGTCTGTAAAAAATTGGAATTTCCTGTCCCTCACCCTTCTTGACCCTCCTACATCAATTTCTCTCTGAAAAAATCAAAAATTATTAGCAGCTCCTTAAACACCTAAAAACGAAGTTTGGAGTGGTTCTGAGAATTAGTGTTTTTTTTTTATCTGATTCAACTGCCCACAATCCATTACCTATTATAACCTTATAACATGATAATTATGTCGCACCCCAAATTCTAATAATTTTTTTGGAATGGACACCGAAATTACGCAGGTAAAGAGATGCTGATATAGATGTTCTTATTATCTTAAAATCTAAAATTTTCCCCAGAGTTATAGTTAGGAAGTAAAAATAGCTCAAATCAAAGCAACTTGGTTTTAAGCTAAAAAAATATGTTAAATCGAAAGATCATAATTATATAAGTTTTATAATAAAACTGTGTTTCCTTTTTTTTCGCAGTAATTCAAACGTTATATCAAAATAAAGATCAATTTTTGAATTGCAGTACCAAAGATCAATTTTTGAATTGCAGTACCAAAGACATAGCTCCAGAACAAATCCTAGCGCGTGAGACGTCATAATGCCCATTCTCTCTCATTACAGTTCATACAGAGATAATAATTACACTGTGTCCATCTATTTAATTTTGTTGTTGTCATTGTTAAATATCCAAGTATATATTGAAAATGCCGAACCTCAAAAGTTCTTGTTCTTTTTTTTGTACCATTATGTACAAATACTTCAAAGACGGCCTCTC